>OW203723.1:21541614-22995456 GCA_934045075.1 Yponomeuta sedellus | reverse complement strand
TATGTATATATTCTTAATAGACAATATTTACAATTCAAAGGTTGTTTAAAATCATATTTAGAGGCTAAAAATTTCACCCATGCCGGGATTCGAACCCGCAACCTCTGGCTATCCGTGCCAGCGCTCTACCAATTGAGCCAATGGGCGACTCACGGGCATCAGTGAAATTTCGAACCTCTTTACACTATTCTCTGTATTACGTACAGGCAGCGACATCTGCCTTAAGCAAATTTCATCACTTACAGCCCCGACTACCTACTTTGCAGTTAGGTTTTACATCGGAACGATATCACTGTACCCACATGATTATACTATTTTTAGCCTCTAAATAGGTTTTTAAATTTGCCTTAGCACGGGTTAGGGCATTAAAAATAAAAATAGTATAATCAAAGGTTGTTGTTTCACATTTCTCGAGAGCTGTAAAACGAAAAAATGTGTTTTTAATTTTTGTGCGTTGTTTATGTCGTCGATGGTTTAAATACAATGGCACTTCTATCTAACTTTGATGCATTGTTTATAAAGAAACATAATTAAGGCGAACAACGTCTGCGAGGAGTCAACTAAGTTAAGACGATAGCTTATGTTTTATTAATTATTATACTTAAGTTATTTTCAACGGGTGTAATCGCGATTAGTTATAAGGTTAAACGTAATTACCTTAATCCGGACGTTATGTAACTTAACCAAGCCTAATAAATTCGATATCAACCGTTGTATGCACGGGTCTCTCCTGCATCGCAAGACGGTTAGGCCATACTCTACCACGGTGGCCAAGTCTGGGTTGGTGGATTATAAGAATTGTAGGACAGTGGCGAGTCTTACTGTCAGAAGTTATCAAGCCGCCCATGAGACCTCTGAATGGCTTAACGACTTAAATGACATCCGGCGCCAACGGCTTAAGGTGCCTTGCGAAGCACGGAAGCGCTCGAAAAAATGCTATTGGAGGTAGTCACGGGACGGTCACCCATCCTACAACTGACTACGCCTGTTGTTGCTTAACCCAAGTGATTGCTTCCAATCATTCGGTTCTATTAGGCCACGAGCGCCTAATAAATAAACGCGATAAAAACCGTTTAGTCTATAACTATCTATGAGCATCGCGAGTGACAAAGTATTACTATTATACAATATACGCATTGCCCATAATTTCTCACGAAATAAAAAAAACTCTTAAGGATAAAACGGTGCCTTTTTCCATATTCGTCTGTACAAAGCATAGACACGGCCATTGGAAACGCGATCTTACTAGATGCGACCTCTTTACAAGTAATTGCAGAGACCTCTTTGCACACAAAGTCAGTCGCAGCACCGCACACCTAATTCTTAATTCAACGTTGCAACAGCAGTTAGGTCCAGTTTATTTGCCGACGCGATCCGATTTCCAACGTTTGAAAGCGGCTGGTCGTAGCCGTGCCCTCGCCGATATTGGCTGTAAATTGAACCGGTGGATTTCCTCCGACTTCTTGATAGGTAAGCTGGACTAGTGATAGAGTGAATCTGAAGGTAGACAATAAAACATCCAAAAGATCACTTCAACCTTCAAATTACTTAAGTGTAACTGAAGGATGAGTCCTGCCAAATCCCAGATGTTGTAGGGCGGTGGTGGATAAAGAAAGTACATGTGGATGTTCTGGTATTCGTTTATTAGATACAATGAGCAGTTCGTCGCCAGAGATGCCTATTTAATTTGCACTGGTTATACCATTGGAATGACTTTGTACTGCTATTGCTTTGTAAACTGCGTCCTAATAATCGTATTGAAAAAGTATAAATTTTTAAAAGAAATAAATATGCATTAGAAAAGCAATTTTGAGAGAAATTTTATCTTCAAATATTTCACGATTGAGAGATTTTATTATACTCTTAGTTTTCAGGTTAACATTTCATTAAGTGTAACATAAAATTTACTTTTGTAAACTTGTTTGGCGAGCGTTCCATGAGTATCAGATGCAAACTCAAAATGTAAAACTATTACTAGCTGATGCCCGCGACTTCGTCTGCGCAGGATTTATATTTCGAGTAGCTTATACTAGCGTGGTGTACAAAAAGTTTTGGCAGCGCAGTTTTAGCAGCGCACGCAGAATAGCTCGCAGCAGTTAGATTTGTTCCTACTTATTTGACACTTATCGCCATATTTTGGACAATTCAAACAATATCCAATATCAATTAAAAATTGTAGCCTTTGTGTTATTCTGATGTGAAAGAGTAGCAAACATCCATCTATCCATACTCAATCAATCAATATGTTTATTGCTTCATGTGGTACAATAGTTGTTAAATAATAAGGTAGATCCATAACGTGAGCCCTCCAAGGGCACTGCAATTTTACAACGAGAAACTTAAAAATAATATCAACTTCAAAATCTTAAATCTAAAAAGTTTAAAAAACTTTACTAAGTTTAGAAAGTTACTTACGAACTTTCGCGTATATAATATTAGTAGGATGTCTTAAAAAATGCGATGTATTTTGTACAGTTTGTGCCTCTTATAAATGAACAAAACTATGTAGGTATTAAACTCTAGGGGCCTGGAAAGCTTGTGCACTCTCTCTTTCTCAGAGAAGACCTATTTCTCACAGTGGGACATACTCGTTGTATTGCACGAAGGTGGCCAATCAAAGAGTGGACCGGTGTTAAAACCGCGGAGGAGCAGGAAGCATTATTCATTAGCAAAAAATTCGTATACGACTCTTAGGCTCAATTCATACTGGCGCAGAGTCGAAGCGAAGCGAAGCGAAGCGACGCGACGCGTCACGTTTTTCAACTGTTCTAAATTCATCTCTATTTCTCTGTTAATATGGTACGAATTTGTGTTGCGAAATTTTGGAAACGCTTAGCGACGCGCGTGTGCGCGCGAATTCGCGCGACTGCGCGCGTCTTCGCCTGCAAGGATCGCCCGGGTACGCGCGTCTGCGCGCGCAGACGCGCGTCAGCCGGCGTCCTCCTCTTGAACTTCTGCTATTAGGGCAATCATAATAAGGTCGATATCAGTCAATTCGCGCGTCGATGCGCGAAGACGCGCGCATTCGCGCGTCAACGGGGCGAATTATTTCGCGTCGCGTCGCTTCGCTTCGCTTCGACTCTGCGCCAGTGTGAATTGAGCCTTAAGGCTTATGACTTGAATTCTACATAAAAAGTCGAGCGACAGCCAAAATCTGTATTCTGAATGCCATGCTACATTGAATTCGAAAGAGAAGACGAATGTCCTTACGTCTCTGTCGAGTTATCTCATCTTATTTTTAGGCGACAAATGTCTAAATGAAATGTCTAGCTTTCGAATATTTTGCGTCTACGCTTTCAATTCACATGGGCGAGAATCGGCCCCCCGTTCAGAATTGCACTGAACAGAGACCGCTGTAACGTGCTGACTGCCAACCTCCAGTAATAACATAACATTTACATACATACAAACATTACATACATTGCTTCTGTATGTGCCTGTATGTAAATGTTCTTCCCTACACTAGGTTACCTTGTATCGTGGCAAAAACAAAGACGTCAAAAACATGTAAACATCCAAGACCTGGGGGTTTTTTTTGTCCCCAACCGGGATTCCAACCTGGGACCTCTTGCACGGTAGGCATTTTGAGAAGAAGAAGGAAGGTGTTACTTCTGTTCGTCCTACCTAGTACAGGCCGTGTCGGAGCCTGGGTTAACACTTGATAGGTATCGATTTACGAGCCAAGGGGTGAGAAGAGTTTCCGTAAAATAAAGTGTTAAAAGTTACGTACCTAACTGAAAAATAAATATTTAGATGTAGATACATAGAAATGTTTATTAGGTACCATAGAAAAATCAAGCGCTCGTGGGCTAGTCGAACCGAGTGATTGGACACAATCACTTGCGTTAAGCAACAACAGGCGCGGTCAGGTGTAGGATGGGTGACCGTCCCGTGACTACCTCTATTGGCATTTTAACATAACATAACTTTTACATACTGGCACTTTTTCAGCATTTTTTCTGAGCGCTTCCGTGCTTAGCAAGGTACGTTAAGCCGGCCGTGCCGGATATCATGTAATGGCAGTCGTTAAGCCATGTCAGAGGCCTTATCCTTATCAGAGGTTTGATAACTTCTGACAGTAAAACGCGCCACTGCCTTACAAACCTCCACCAACACGGACTTGGCCCCCATACTCCACCGAGTATGGCCTAACCTTCTTGCGATACAGGAGGCGACCCGTACCCCAGCAGTGGGGACATGCAAGGGTTGATATGGATATCGATATTGATCGATCGATAGAAAAATAATACTGAAGCTTGGATAAGCAATCTACAATCACTATTTTTTTATTATAATTCCAGTCATGATTTGAACACAAATTAGCGCAAACGGGTTGAGCTTGCGATGGACACGTTTATTCATATTTAATCAAAGTACGAAGAATTCTAAGTCACATCCCGCGTCACTCACAAATGAGGCCCAAAATATGTCCATGCAAAGTCTATCATTTCTTGTCATTAGAAGTTATTTGTCAGGCATTATATCCGTTTTAGTTACGGGTATAATTACCCGATGTTTAGTTTGAGCACTGAACAACTATACTTTAGTTATATATTACACGCCGTTAACCGCAATTAAGGTAATTATGTTTTACCTCGTAAATAATTTTATTACGAACTTTATAATTATGAGTAGCGAGAGTCATTAAGAAATACAGCTATAAGTATATTCATTGTCCTTATGAGGTGATTTCCTTTGGCTTAACTCAGTTTAACACACGACATTTTGCGAGTCATTAAAGTATGGTCTGTTACCTTTTAGAATATAGACATAGACATCTTTATTCGTAATTATAATTTACACGTCATTTTATCAGTAATTCGGATTCAATACTACAATTCAAAATAACACAATAATTATAACGCAACATGTACAATTGACAATCAACACACTTGTTTAATTGTGAAATGTCTGTTAGTATAGCGCTCACTCACAGGTTCTTATACATAAGTACATATTTTATGTAAGTATAATTATCTTAAATAATCAGAACAGCTAATTAAGCCAGCCATCAAAATTATAAATTGTTTGCTTGACAAGCCACTTTTTTAATTTAATTTTAAAGCACTGAAAGAATTTTGAATCAACTATATCGACTGGCAGACGGTTGTACACTCTCGGTCCCATAACGTGAATTAACTTACCTGATTTGGTAAGCTTGTGGGACACAGATGACAGTTATACATCGACTTCGATTTTCGCTCTGTATAAAACTTTTCTTCACTATTTTGTGAAAGTTATCAATAACAATACAAAATAAAGATTACCTTATTGCAATATAATCGGTATATCCAATAGTAGCCGAGGTATATTCTAAAAGTCTCTTCAAGTACTCGAATATACAGTCTTTATACTCTTCTAAGGACGAATATAAAGACTGTATATTCGTCCTTAGAATATACCTATATGAGGTATATTCTAAGGACGAATATACAGTCGACCAATATATCAATGGACGACTGTATATTCGTCCATTTTAATAATTTTTCGTTCTATAGTTCCAAAATTACCGTAGGGAAAAGTAATGGCACCTGTTTCACGATGTTCCGACGGGCTTTCTAGCCATTCCACAGTACCTAACGTTTGCGGCTAAAGCTTGTTTCCATTAATAGTCACAAAAATCCCGTCCGTAATGCATTTGCAAGGGCGCAAATCTCCCGTAATGGATGACAAACCGGCCATTAAAAAATAAATAAAATAATATTAAATTGCAAAATACAGCGCCCTGTCGCGGGGCAATTACTCTAAGCCGTTTATTGCACGTCGTAAAAATAAATTAAAAGCTTAATTTCGCTACTTTCGGAATGGACCGCTTGGGAGGGAAACTAATAAATAATAACAGTAAGGGTAAAGAGCTGGTCAATATCAATTGGCTTCTTACTTCCGAGTACCTACTTTTGGTAATTAGACTACACACAGAGTAAAACGACAACACTAGCTTGACGAATGTTGAGTCCATCACTCACATGTATATTACACACAGGCACATATTTATATTGCTTCTGGCCCCGCACAAGGATACCCTGTGTCACAGGAACCAGAAACAATGACATCACAAACATGTAAACATCCAAGACACAGGGTTTTTTTTTTGTCCCCAGCGGGATCGAACCCTCATAGAGTAAAAGTTTGTTATTTGTTCAAAGGTTTTTTATTTCTACCAAACTACTTTATATATTTTACTAGCTGTGCCCCGGTGTGTTACCCACAGGCTACTAGGGAAATAATTGTTTTCCCACGGGAATACGATATTTTCCCACAGAAAAACGTAGCCTTTGTGTTAATCCAGGGTATCAGCTAACTCCATACTCAATTTTATTAAGATCGCTCCAGCCGTTTAGACGTGAAGAAGTAACAAACATACACACTCGCATGCAAACTTTCGTTAGTGCGATTACTTTACGTATTATTAGCTGACCCCGCAAACGTTGGTTTGCCACATTAATTAGGATGCAACCTAGTTTTAGACTTACTAGATAAAGACAAAAAAAATCGGAAGTCCGGCGTTTCGTAGGACTTCAATAACAAACACAAGATTTTTACATACCGGCTGGAGACGAAAAAAAAAACCTCAGGTCTTGGATGTTTACTGGTTTGTGACGTCGTTGTGTCTGGTTCCCACGACCTAGGGTATCCTAGTGTGGAGCCAGAAGCAATGTATGTATCGATCGATATAAACCCTTGTACGTCCCCACTGTTGGGGCACGGGTCTCTTCCTGTACCGCAGGAAGGTTAAGCCATACTCCACCACGGGGGCCAAGTCCGGGTTGGTGGAGGATTGTAAGACAGTGGCGAGCCTTACTGTCAGAGGTTATCAAGCCGCCCATGACATGGCTTAAAGACTGCCACTACATGACAGCCGGCACCAACGGCTTAACGTGCCTTGCGAAGCATGGAAGCGCTCGGAAAAATGTCACTAGCGGTAGTCACAGGACGGTCACCAATCGTGCACCTTACCGCGCCTGTTGTTACTTAACTCAAGAGATTGATTCCAATCACTCGGTTCGAGTAAGCCACGAGCGCTTCAATGGAGGAGTAATGTATGTTATGTAGTCAGTATGTAAATCTTAGTGTATACATAAAATGTACCAAATGCAGTTTTATGCAACAGGGCCCACATGTCATCGCAATAAATGATCGAACAAAAGATCTTAACAGAACTGTGTTAGAGCAACGTAGAAGAATGATCCCGATGACTTTTTGAATGCACCAAAAGCTTTGGTAAAGTCCAGCCAAGTGGCTAATTTGGTTGCCTAACAACAGTTCATTCTGCAACAGCTACTTAATTAGTCAAAGTACCCAGTAGTTTTAACTGAGAATAAACTTCGTGTAGATAGATAGACAGACAGACGGACGGACGGACGGACGGACGGACGGACGGACGGACGGACGGACGGACGGACGGACGGACGGACGGACGGACGGACGGACGGACGGACGGACGGACGGACGGACGGACGGACGGACGGACGGACGGACGGACGGACGGACAGACAGACAGACAGACAGACAGACAGACAGACAGACAGACAGACAGACAGACAGACAGACAGACAGACAGACAGACAGACAGACAGACAGACAGACAGACAGACAGACAGACAGACAGACAGACAGACAGACAGACAGACAGACAGACAGACAGACAGACAGACAGACAGACAGACAGACAGACAGACAGACAGACAGACAGACAGACAGACAGACAGACAGACAGACAGACAGACAGACAGACAGACAGACAGACAGACAGACAGACAGACAGACAGACAGACAGACAGACAGACAGACAGACAGACAGACAGACAGACAGACAGACAGACAGACAGACAGACAGACAGACAGACAGACAGACAGACAGACAGACAGACAGACAGACAGACAGACAGACAGACAGACAGACAGACAGACAGACAGACAGACAGACAGACAGACAGACAGACAGACAGACAGACAGACAGACAGACAGACAGACAGACAGACAGACAGACAGACAGACAGACAGACAGACAGACAGACAGACAGACAGACAGACAGACAGACAGACAGACAGACAGACAGACAGACAGACAGACAGACAGACAGACAGACAGACAGACAGACAGACAGACAGACAGACAGACAGACAGACAGACAGACAGACAGACAGACAGACAGACAGACAGACAGACAGACAGACAGACAGACAGACAGACAGACAGACAGACAGACAGACAGACAGACAGACAGACAGACAGACAGACAGACAGACAGACAGACAGACAGACAGACAGACAGACAGACAGACAGACAGACAGACAGACAGACAGACAGACAGACAGACAGACAGACAGACAGACAGACAGACAGACAGACAGACAGACAGACAGACAGACAGACAGACAGACAGACAGACAGACAGACAGACAGACAGACAGACAGACAGACAGACAGACAGACAGACAGACAGACAGACAGACAGACAGACAGACAGACAGACAGACAGACAGACAGACAGACAGACAGACAGACAGACAGACAGACAGACAGACAGACAGACAGACAGACAGACAGACAGACAGACAGACAGACAGACAGACAGACAGACAGACAGACAGACAGACAGACAGACAGACAGACAGACAGACAGACAGACAGACAGACAGACAGACAGACAGACAGACAGACAGACAGACAGACAGACAGACAGACAGACAGACAGACAGACAGACAGACAGACAGACAGACAGACAGACAGACAGACAGACAGACAGACAGACAGACAGACAGACAGACAGACAGACAGACAGACAGACAGACAGACAGACAGACAGACAGACAGACAGACAGACAGACAGACAGACAGACAGACAGACAGACAGACAGACAGACAGACAGACAGACAGACAGACAGACAGACAGACAGACAGACAGACAGACAGATAGAGAACACTTTATTGCACAACCAGAAAAATATTACAACCATGATTCTTAAATAATGTTATACAATTGGCGGTCTTATCGCTAAGAGCGATCTCTACGTACTCGTACGTATTCCTTATACTTAGAAAAGTCAGATGGAAGTCAGAAACAATAACCTCTCCAAACGCAACGAAAGTACGAGGACTGAATACAGTAATTGGTTCAAAGGATCGTCTTGTCTGTTGTAACTTCGAAGTAGCTCTGTACATCGCCTCTAAAACTTTTACCATGGGGTTCGATTGTAGAAACGAGAATACAACAAAGCAAGAAATATTAAGCTCGTCTATTGTTTAATATCTAGGTACTTGGTGCAATAGTTTTTTTAAAATGATAGTAACAGGTCGTCAATTTTAAACTTTGTACACTTATAATAGTTTGTGCTGCACCTAAGTGTTACACACTTGAATAAGTGTTCTACGTAATACTTTGTACACTGATATAAAGTCAAGTTTATAATAGTTTGCTTGTGAGAGACTATATAAAACAAAAATATTCTTTATTGTGCACCAGGAAAAAACAAACACCTGTATCTTTGTAATTATTATTACAAAGATACAGTACAATTGGCGGCCTTATTGCTTAGTTATTTCATCGCTAGGTAGATAAAACTTAATTATCTTTTTCTGATGGTAACTTTCCAGTTACCGTGGCCACGGGTAGACTGAAGAGGCGAGTACAGTCAATTATTGTAGTGAGGGCAGGTGGCCTCCCGTCGTTAATAAAAGACCATGACGTCGATTGACCAGCCGCACGACGCACGATCGACTGAAAAAGGTTTGTGTAACACTGGGAGCGGAGCAGTACCCGATAATTGCGTTCAATCAGCACTGTTGTCCGGGCACTATTGTCACAGACAGCCCCCTGTGCAGATCTTGTAGCGCTTGAGCGCAAAGATCAGTGCTGTACAATACAGGTACAGCACTGATGCCACTATGACTTGGATTTTTAAAGATACATTTATTAGCATAAATGTGTCAAGAATATTACAGTGACATTCATTATTAAGGTTACTGTAATAATAGTAAGTAAAGGACATTTGTTCAAAACTATGCAACACTGGGAACGATACAGCACCCAATAATTGCGTCCAATCAGCACTGTTGTCCAGACACAATAATTGTTACAGATACCACCACAGACAGTTATTATATTAAACTGGTCTGATCGATTATTTATTTTGCATCTACATGCCTAATAAACTCGTGATATTGTTACAATAGTTAAGAATATGTGTATAATATAATATTGTAGTATATTCTAGTAAAACGTTCGTTTAATCTAATAACTATGCCTGAGCCTCGTGAGCCAGAAATACCACCTCCGACAGTTTTTATTAGCGCTCTAGCGTAAAGATAAGTAGATACATTAGATACCTCCATATAACATTACATAGAACCATCTGTGAACCTCAACGCATATCTTCCCTGCGTTCCGAGATGCGCTTAAATCGATTACCAAATTTAGTAGCCCCAAAGTATCTCGCACGAAAAAGGATTCTTGTGCCTACTGCACTTGTATGGATTGGCACTGTAATCGATTTCATCGCATCTCAGGACGCACCCCTAATGATGATCGTCCATCATAACTGAATATTGGAAGTTCGTATTCAGCAGTACTAGCAATCTTGAGAAGCAGCGCTTGAAGCACGTTGTAGTGATCCCGAACGCTTGCTATCGCCGAGGGCGTTCCGGCTGAATTACGGCATCGTAGGTCCTGAGGCGCGGCCGATGTCGGTAGATTGGACCAATTCTATAGTTAATGTTGGAAACTCGGAAACGAAATTTAAAAATTCAATCTACAAATAATTAAGTATTAAGATAAAATATCTAAACGAAATTCCCGACTGCTATTCTTGAAAAAGGCTGATCAATTTTCAAATTCGGCAGACAGGGCCTTTAATTACCGATTGCTTACAGTTGGTAGAGTGTAAACAGTATACTTTTTTATTTTCGATTACACTACAGAGAAGAATATTTTCGCCAGGCAGATCGTAAGTTTTTCGTTGAATGTCATATTTATTATGCGTCATGTGAAATTCTTTGTAAAGCAGGAAATTCGAGTACCTACCACGCAGTGAACGCGCAGAGTTTACATGAGCTCGGCACATTATTTTCCTTCAGCTGGATTTTATAGAAGTTCATTTCACTACTGAAACGGGCGAGTCCTACTCGCACCTGACCTTATCAAGTTTTTATGAACGCATCAAAAAAGGAAATCCCTAACGTAGACATCTAATTGCAATGTAGACCAACCAACTCCGATAATGCAGGCTTTACACGCCCCACTTAAAAGTATAAATCTATGTAAGGTTCTCTAAGAGAGAAAGCAAGTGCTTAATCACCATGCATGCCCAATAAGAATTGGCAATTTAAAGGCACTTAGCTTTTCTCACGATATTTTTCTTTACAATCAACGAGTGGCATTGCCACTATAAGCTTAGTTAACTTTTCCCACTATTACCTCGTTAACTTTCAAAACAAATTCATCGGTAGGTACATGCGTACTCACCGGGGTTTATACCCACGACCTCAACCCCTATTGTCTAACAATGTAAGTTCAAGAACATCCGACATGTTCTGTAATTCCATATCACGATGAAATAATGTACGCGCGATTCATCGATTATTTCAAATGGCGCCAAAGCCTCTCATGGCATAAAAAAGCGTGCCACGCTTCACAACTAAGTTGTTATCTGATAAGATGAATATTAATTGCTCTGCCCATTTAGATATCGGCATAGGTAGTCAGCTAAAAGAGCTACAACTCAATCAATCAACATAACGACCGACATTCTGCAACGAATAACAATGAGTTCGAAACGTTAGACAGATTCGTGTAGATTTTTGTAGGGCAGCGAGCTTCTCAATTAAACATCTCTGTGCAAATGTAGCGAGGGATGAAGATAACTACAAATCCAACACTTGTACCAACAAATAGGTAACATAATAAGACTTGTGCAATAGAAGTGTATGGACAAATCATTTATTGTATTGTTATGGTACAGTCCACTAACTATTTATGCTGACCTTTGCAACACCTTTGACTCAAAGCATTTCAGTGTTTGTTCCTGTTTCAGCGCTATCACCTTCACTTTAGTTTTCTATTAAAACAGCTACCGACATCTCTCGCAAAGCTCCTTTCTCGACCAGACCTCTACACCTACCAAAACGACATTAAACAGATTACGTTCACAACAAACTCCGCAGTTCTAATCACATTACGGATGAATGGTGGACTATCAATTGTTAATAGACTCTCCCGCGGTTCGATTCCAGAACCGATCAGAGCTTTTCAAATATACAAGGCAGGTTCACAATGGGCGCAGGCGCCCACTTTACTCGAGGCACCATTCAGTGAGGAATCGAGAGGTGTCCGTATTAAATCTCCGTTTTTCCACCGCGCAGTGTCAATTGCAAGCACATTATGCAAACAGTCAATGGCAAGGAGCTTGAGAGCCTAGGAATATCTAGCTCGTGTTACAGGGAAACTTAGCTAATTCCGGCTATGATTGAGGCACGAACTTGTTTATTGGTAGTAGCTTGAAGCTTATTATTAATGAAATAATACGATTGAATAATGTACTGGAATAATGCAATGCAATGTAATGGAAATTAATAATGAAATTGTAAATAAATGTATACATATCTGTAAATATATAGTTTTAGCAAAGTTGTAGTGCCCTTACAGGGTGTCATGTAGAACTGGAATTACTTATTAATATTATTACCACCTGTATTATTACCATGACATGCAATAAATAAATGATTATGATTATGAATATTTCTTTACCAATCTATTCACTATTTTTTTGTTACAATCTGTGACTCGGTCAATAATTCTTCGTCTGCTAACGCGCGGTGCAGCAAGTCGTACTTAATTATTTCTGGCTAGCTTCCAGGGCGTATTACATGCAACGAACTGTTTGTTTAAACGTGTTCTGGTGTAGAAAACGACAATATTCGTTGCAACCATAACCAGATTTTTTATTTACACCAAAATACTTTAAAGTGTTATAGATTTCACGACAAAACTATACAGTTTTAAGAATGTCTCAAACTGCCCTAACCGTAACAAATTTCGAAAGAATCAATGTCTAACTCAATGCGAATCGTACCTCCTAAAGCATACGCTAGGCGGATTGAATGACGGTTCTCCCTAGAAAGGGAGCTTTTGCTATAAAGGTATGGTTGACGTATACCTAAAACACACTACACTGTTCCGCACTCAAGAAATAATGATTAATTGTCGAAACGAATCGCCGAGGGAGAAAAGGGCTCGAGAAGAGTACCAATGCATTTGTTTCAGGCCCCACGTGTGCTTAGTTTTCCAAATTAAGTGTATTGATAAATGGAATATTCTTGTAGCCTGTCACAACCAATTGCTTATAAAATTACTGGTTTATCTGTCAAAGCTTCAGTCATGTATTAGCTATTATTCGTCCAAAGTAAGGATTGAAAATAGTACGATTGGAGTGTCAGTTATCGTAAAACGGTACAAAATCACGAATAAATACGACTTCAGGTACGTACAAAATTATGTGAGATGTGTTTATTGTTTAGTTAAACGCTATTTCTTTCTTTGTCCGATTTTTATTCGTAACTATTAATTAATAAATCTAAGGATGTATCTACAGTGTACATATTTGGTACAATCGACAGCAGGTGAAGCACTTCTGTAGCAAAGTCATTCTGAACGTAACTGAGTTGACTGCCAGTATGTTAAGGTTGAAGTGCTTTGACTGTACACGCACGTGACGTTTTTGAAAGTTCTAGATTTAGATAAATTAACTTTTTTAAATTGATTATGTAAATATAAGGTTAAGTTACTGCCTCTCAACTCCCCAAATGGCTTTCTTGTATGACATCCTTGTTACAGGGAAGCGATATGTGGAAATTAGACATTTACTTGAAGAGGCCAAGCACAACTAAACAAATAATAGGGTGGCGCCTCTGTTGTTGGTTCTTTATCGAAAGCCGTTACTTCCTCTTCTGTCAACACAACAAATAATAAGTCGGTACATCTGTATATCGGCTGCTACTTTATTTCCTGCGTTTCCTGCTGCGGCGCTGAGTGAAGTTACAGTGTTGCCATTATAAGACTACGTGATCAAAATCTGAGAATGTGGCTGCGCTACAGAGGAAAGCATTCCGTATTCAAAGCGTGCAGGCAGCTAACACTGAACGCACACGTTGGACGTTACTCACTGGTGGGTACTCAATAACTCATTTCGTTGACTTAGCAAGTGAGTTTTCGGAGACGCACACCCAGCGTGAAAGCAAATAGCTGTTCCTTAATAATGCCCACAAAATAAAAATAAAATTATATAAAAAAATAATCGCTCGTAGCCCCGGCTGCCTGAGAGATTTCAAACGATCACGAAGGTTACGCAACATAGGGCGTAAATATCGGGCGTCTATGACTAAATACTATTTAGTATTAAGCCCGCCAATTGTACAATCTTTACAGGTACAATAAATAATTTAATAATAATATGACTAACGCTAGTGGCATTTTTCCGAGCGATTCCGTGCTTCGCAAGGCACGTTAAGCAGTTGGTGCCGGCTGCCGTCGATAGGTGGCAGTCGCTAAGCCAAGTCAGAGGCCTTAGGGCGGCTTGAAAACTTCTGACATTAGGACCAGCCACTAGTCTTGCAAGCCTCTAACAATCCGGACTAGGCCCCCGTGGTGGACCCGTGCCCCTCGGTGGGGACATAATGGGTTGATGATGATATAAAGTATATAGATGTATTGACATACGATAATTATTATAGTGTTCAGTTGTAATAATCATGGTTGCAATATGTTTTAGTGTTCGTACTGCCCCAAAAATTTGTATATATGTTTAAATAGTTAGTGTTGTAAAATAGTTTGCCAAAAAGGCCGTCCCTAAAAGCTTTCTGAATCGGCCTTCATTTAAAACTCGCTTCATTGGTAGTCTCAGTAACGAATATGAACAAAAACCCAACTTGTGTGGGCACAAGGAGATAATCCCCTTTGCAGCAAAACATTACGATCTGCCTTCACCCTCATTAATCAGTCGAACGAACAACTTCCGAGCCGTTGGACGTCCATCACAGACCACACAATGGATAGACCTCTCACATAGGAAAATCCTGGTCACAGAACTATTCTGTCAATCAATCTCACCAGAGCCCACTGATATAGGTCGCTTCCGTTTCACGCCCACCTAGTCATTGCCTTTGCAACCCGTTTGGCAATATAATCAATGTATCGATAAAACTAGCTAAATAAGTTTTATTACTATGTTCAAGCACCGCACTGCCGCTGCCATCTGTGCAGGGGCTGAAGAGTTAAATAAAATTTTGACCTTAAAACATAAGAAATAAACCATAATAATTATACATATATAATAGACGGGTCTAAACGCGGTAGTATTATACGCGGTTTACTAATAAATAATCACGATTAGATCCGTTATGTATTGTAACTATGTATGAGCATTGCGAGTCATTAAGAAATACTAATTAAAAGCCATTGTGTTGTGTTGGTCGATCGGCCCTGCTGGAAGATAACACGTCGAATAGGCGTGCGACATACTTTTTTGCATTCATGTCAGATGATCCCAACAATTTGACGTTAATAGGCTGATTTATTGTAGTATACAACCAAATCCCTACGTCTTTTCGAAAGAGGGTGGAGGAGGTGGGGTCGGGGTTAAGTCGAATGCCGTAAGTGTAATTTTAATATTATACTATCGTTACCTACAATAACAAATAAAGTATAAAATAAATAAAGATACATTTGGCGAAATATTAATCAAAAGCAAATTTCGTAATATTTCCAGCATAACTTTGCTTAAAATCGCGTCCCACGTCAACTCGGACTTAGTTGCAATTAGATACTGAAGCAAAATTCCACTCTGTAAGTTGTATGGTCTATGTCGTCCAGACGCGTTTGGTTTTAAAACAAATGGTACAATAAAAATGCTTAAAACAAACAAGAGTCTATGAAATACGCAAAGTTCGCGACGTGAATTTTAATAACATTTTCTCGGGGTCTGCTCGGAGCTTGTCTCGGGACCGAATTGTATTTTGTTACCGCATCTTTTACGACGGTTTATTTGTAAATAATTTATGAAACACAACAGAGACACCTGTTACGTTTCTTATGGCCGCCTTAAAAGCCTTACGTCTTACGCATAATGTCTTATGTAGCATCCCCAACAGCCACGCAAATGACATGTCACGGGCAGGTGCGCCGACGAATATATCGATTTTAATTTAATTTCATACGAAGACGAAATTGACGAGCGAATAAATAAAATGCGATGCGCGATGCGCAATTATACCAATTTTATTCTGAAGTTCGAACAACGATTCATAAATTTATTCAGAAACTCCGTGGGTCGATGCCTTCTAGAACAAAGATAAGTGGAAAGCAGAGTGCGCGATCTTAGCACAATACCAAATCGGCCGCTCTAGAAGGATTTAAGTTCTACCTACAGGTATTATAGAGCGGCCGTAGCCAAGTGGGTAGAACAATGTACTCGGAAGCGAGAGACCCAGGTTCGATACCCAGTGCGGGCGTGTACCAATGACTTTGTTTTCAAACGTAATACAGAGAATAGTGTAAAGGGGTTCGAAATTTCACTGAGGCCGGTGAGTCGCCCATTGGCTCAATTGGTAGAGCGCTGGCACGGAAAGCCAGAGGTTGCGGGTTCGAATCCCGGCATGGGTGAAATTTTTAGCCTCTAAATAGGTTTTTAAATTTGTCCTTAGCACGGGTTAGTGCATTAAAAATAAAAATAGTATAATTATGAACATATCTGAAGTTATAGTTGCAATCGACTCGCTTACTGTGATGATGAGGAGATGGCCTATGCCTTGCAGTAGAACGTTTACAGGCTACATTAAAAAAACACGTATTATAAGAAGTCGTCGTCGTCTTCAGGCTGTACTAGTCCACTGCTGGACATATATGAAGACATATTATGAGAATTAAACAATTTCATTGTGTTATCAGTTTTTCTGATATTTTCTTGTAGGTATCCTAAGATCCCCAGTGGGGGCATCCAAAACACAAAATTTGGATCCCCCTTCTCTTTAATTTGGTCAAATCTGATATCTTTACCTTTCGACTAGAGCAAAATCCTGCAACGACAGGAGTTTAACACTTTCGCGGACGTTTTTAAAATCTATTGTTCTTTTAATTGTTATGTATGCTATAGCATCCGCGCGTCCGCGAAAGGGTTAATGAAACATTCATTTACAATTCTGCCTCGCTCATAGAACTGAAATAAAATTTTAATAAATAGTGGAGGTTTTTTGCCAGTCGCCTTCTATTAATACACAACATACTCGTACGTGTATTAAAGACACCTCATCCAATCCTGCTGAAGGATATCGGAAGATTCAATTACTGGAACTTGGGAAGCGAAGATTTTGTAAATCAATTAGAGGAACGCTTCGCCCATCTAATTGTGCAAAATCCGGGGACGAGAAATTAAATTGCGGTGCAATTCGTACGTAACAGTAAAATGGTTATTTACATAACAATATGCGCCCCAAATTAACTTCGGACACGATAAATTTAACTTGGGACTGACTTGCCCACCAAAAACAAAGCTAAGACTGCCTAAGACTATAAATGCGTAATAAGGTTTCTTTGTAGCCACTGCAGGACATAATGCCTTCTTCTAGGTAAAAAGTTTGGGCTTAATTGCCACGGGATAGTAAGGTTTATTAGATTTAAAGCAAGAAAATGTAACTGAACTCTAATGTATTTGTAATATACGTCCCATTGAAGGGCACATACTTGCTCTTATACAGAATGTGCGAGCTTTATCACTACGCGTGCCCAACGCAGATTGGCCATTTCAAGCGCTGAGTTACCTACATGTATACTTCAGATAAGCACAGGTTTTCAAACGATGTTTTCCTTCACATTTAGTGTTTAAACGAAAGTCTATGTGCTGTACCGAGACAATCGTATCCATTACGCTCAAGGAAATGTCGTTCAGTTATAGAATCAAAGAATGCTCGTTCATTTCCTTCCATCGTCGGTGATCTTGAAGGATTTGCTCTAAGCAATAATGCCGCTAAATGTACTGTATATCTGTAATTATTTTACGCTGTTTTATTTCCTGGTGTCAGTAAAGAATATTTGTATCTTGTCTAATCTTCCTTCCAAGCTTAGCCGAGCATTACAGGGGTATTACAGATAGAATATGCCAGATGAGAGCTTGAAGGAGACTTTCAGAGAGTTTTATTAGTATTTTAAAGCTCGCCTGTGGAAAATACAACTGTGACACCCGCTCTTATCGTAAGGAAGTCTGCAGCAAATAAAGCAGATAATTTATGAGCGCCGTGCCGCCTCAAACGGCCTTTTTGTCCGGAATCATAAAGGCTTTTAACGCCATTTTAGTGCGCTTTGTAACGACTCGCTCGCTGTACACAATTACCGGGTCCTTTGGCGAAAAGTGGGCTACACTTCTGTTTGCTTATTGCAATAGGTAGCTCGTCAAAAGCACGGTATAAAGTGTCGTTGTGGAGGACGTTGAAAATAATTTATTAAAATTCGGCGGGCGAGAGGAATATAGGACAGAGTGCTTAGTGCGAGTTTGACAGATCCAATCGAATAACTTTACTACCGCGTTAATCGAGCATTGAGTAGTGAGTATGAGTAAGTTAACCGTTCGAACTGGCAAAACGCTGTCACAGTACAACTCGCACTCGCGTTTATTCGTGTTTTGGCTGGTAAACGTGTTCACTTCTCAACGTAAACCATTACAACTCGCACTCAGTAATTTTAATTTCCATAGGTACTTGTCGCTAGGTGGCGCTTCCTCGATGCCACAGAAATATGAGTTTACGTTAACGCGATCGAGTAGTTAAAAAACTCGCACTAAGCACTCAGAAAACGCTCGTAGCCCCGGCTAACGATCACGAAGGTTAAGCAATACCGGGCGCGTTCAGTGAATGGATGGAAGACCGGCTATTAGTAATGCTAGTGGCATTTTTCCGAGCGGTTCCTTTTTTTGTAAGGCACGTTAAGCAGTTGGTACCGGCTGCCATCGATAGATGACAGTCGTTAAGCCAAGTCAGAGCCTTAGAGCAGCTTGAAAACTACTGCCAGTAAGACCAGCCACCAGTCTTGCAAGCCTCCACCTATCCGGACTAGGCCCCGCGGTGGAGTACGGCCTATACCTTCATGCCTATAACAGTGTAGACATAATGGGTTGATGAGGAGAGGAATATCCGTCATTACTCCACAAGTAAGCTTTCACATCTAAGGCCAAGCAGCTTTAACAGAGGTCTAGAATGTCGGACACGACACACTAACAATAAAGACGGATTTCAAGTTGCGAGAATCCATTAGCTGAACGTGTCTCTTAATTAATCTTACCGAAAACAATTTATCAGCACCACAACAATACTACCACTTACGGTATACTTAGGTGCATAGAGGTTTACGAAGCCTACACAAACAAAGAGTTACCCTTACACACCATAGTTGTAACATCATTTGATTCAAAAACAATAGGATGTATAACCATGTTCACGGGTCCGAAATTTCTCTAAAGTTGTTACGTAAAGGTCCTATCACAATACAACGTTATGCTGATAGAATCGTTTTGGAAGTGGTTATTTCTGTTAATTAGGTACAAAGTTATAATTTCTGAAACAGGTCATTGAGTTCTGTTTTATATAATTCAGGGAACATAAATGATCTCAAGGGCTTAAGCCGAATGTGTGTCATTTTTGGACAATTTTAATGAAGACAGGGTTACATTTGATCATTCTGGCATTGGTTTGCACTGATATTGTTTCCCCGATTGCTTTATCGGTTAATAGTCAATGTCACGATGTTAAAAGTATTCAATAAAATAGTGTCATCATAATATACATCATAAACATAAAATCGGAAATGCCGTTGTCACTACTCAAAGGTAACCGTTCGTTAAGTTGGCATCCCTGCGCAAAGTATGGCGGTGTGCATCGATTAGTTAGGGAAGTCAGAACTGAGAGCTGGTTCACTGTATTCTTGGTGGAGAACATATCCTTACACGTGTTTTTATATATGATATAAGACTGTTAGAGTCAGATAAGAGGAAGACCTCGATATCGCCACCGAAGATTGTAGCAGGTGTATTTTTTTCTAAAGTTTCTATACGACGACCTGACGATCTTGACGACCTCTGTGGCGCAGCGGTAGTGCATCTGCTGACCATGCGAGAGGTCCCGGGCTCGAACCCCGGCTGGGGACAATAAAAATCCCCCAGGTCTTGGACGTTTAAATGTTTTTGAGGTCGTTGTTTCTGGTTCCCGAAACACAGGGTATCGTAGTGTGGGGCCAGTAACAATGTATATATGTGCCTGTATGTAAATGTTATGTTGTGATGTTATATCCTCGATGACGGGCGACAGGACACTTAGCGGTTAACTGCAGTATGATACGAAGCCAGTTGTTGTGTACACTGCCCGTCACACGAGGCCCGTGAAGGATGCCTGTGACGCCGCCGCCGCTGTGTACAAAGCCCTCGACGGGCCGGGATCCGGCGGGCGGCCTAGTTTCGCTCAATAACCGCACACAGGGAGCCCTCCGACTGCTTTAATGCGACACTACAACAGAAGCCCGCGATAAAGGACTGTTCTATATCTTCCGACAAAGTGTGACATTGTGTGACTACAAGTGGGAGGGGTGCTAAATTTCGTGACGACAGTCGCGTTACAAATATATAAATAACTAGCTGACCCAGCGAACTTCGTACCGCCTAACAGTCGATTCTTAAATTTTTTTTCTCTCCGTAAGAACCATACTCGTACTTCAAGGAATATTCTAAAAAAAAGAATTAGTGAAATCGGTTCAACTGCTCTCGAGATTTGCGCTTACCAACACATTCAGCGATTAATTTTTATATAATAGGTTATTTCTTCTTTTCATTCTTAATTTAAAACAGGAGTTATAGTTTATTGTTTTGTTACATGTAACCGTGATTAAGCTCTTCGATAGCGACCTCCTCTCTTTTTTCATTTGTTAAGAGGAAATAAAACTATTTCGGAACTGCTTCTAATTAATCATTTCTATATGTAAAATTGCAAAATAAAATATGTAACGTCACACTAGGGAGGGGGGTCACACAAATGTGGCCAACCGTTACAAGGACGAGGGGGGGTTAAAAAGTCAAGAAAGTAGTGTGACGACACTGATGACACTATTTTATTGAATACCTACTTTTAACGTCGTGGCATTGACTATTAACCGATGAAGCAATCGGGGAAACAATATCAGTGCAAACCAATGCCAGAATGATCAAGTGTAACCCTGTTTTCATTAAAATTGTCCAAAATCATGACACACGATTACTTAAAACACGCTTCAAATGCAGATTCGACTTTTCCTTTCTAAAATGAATCGTGTGTAATTAAAAAAAAACACAGTAAAGTTTTTAAACTACTGCAAATATTGTATTGAATAAGAATAGATTTTTTTTCATTTTCCAATTATGATTATATACAAATTTCTAGTTATGTTATCAGTATCACTAGAAATAATTGACAGCTTACCATTAGAGCTTGTAAGTTTTTTTCGGATATTGTCATGTAATGGCAGTCTTTAAGTCATGCCAGAGGCCTTATGGGCGACTTGACAACTTCTGGAAACTTCTTGGGCCAAGCCGTTGGACCTAGGAAGTTGAAATTTTGCACAGAGGGTCTATTTATAATGTAGACAAGAAATAAGGCTGAATTTTTTGAAATTCAACTCCTAAGGGGGCGAAAAGGGTTGCCAAAATTTGTATGGGACGTAGGTATTAAAAATGTTGTCTAATTTTCTTGAAACTTAAAATAAATACTCTTCAACACAATTGATTGAACACGTGTTTCGCCGTTTCACTAAATTTAACCCTTAAGGGAGTAAACGGGGTTGCAAAAAAAGTCCACGTGGACAGAGTCGCGGGCAAAAGCTAGTTAAAAATAAAACACAACTTGGCGAACTAGAGCCTTCTACGTGAGCCTCCCTATGGCTTCAGCGTGCCAGTCATGTGTGCGCAATTAAAGTTCGAACTCAACTTACACGTAGGTGGCTAACCGCGCTTTGTTACAGGACCGGAGCTGTCGTGAATACTGCTGGATAGTTTACATAATTACAGCGTCCTGCCCGCAGGCGTACAAAGAGGCTTTTAGGCCACATTTTACCGCTAATACAGCGTGTAAGTATTGGCGCTCATAAATACCTAAAGCTACGCATTCTGGCCACAAACCAAACTACTTTGCCGAAAGCTCACATACCTACTGGTCACGAACCAAACATTTTTTTTTACTGATATCTACCACTGCTGTGGCACGGGTCTCCTATTCCATCGCAGGGAGGTTAGGCCATACTCCACCACGGGGGCCAAGTCCGGGTTGGTGGAGGATTGTAAGACAGTGGCGGGGCTTACTGTCAGAAGTTGTCAAGTCGCCCATAAGCCCTCTGGCATGACTTAAAGACTGCCATTACATGACAGCCAGCACCAACGGCTTAACGTGCCTTGCGAAGCACGGAAGCGCTCGGAAAAATGCCACTAGCGGCAGTCACGAGATTGTCACCCATCCAGCACCTGACCGCGCCTGTTGTTGCTTACCTTAGTGATTGATTCCAATCACTCGGTTCCACTAGGCCGAAAGCGCTTTTTTCTTTTTTAATTATTTTTTACTACTTTCTTTTATTTTAGACCTGTGCCCAGGTCTTTTCTCAGTTGAGTTGGGCTTAGTTACCACGCGTGTCCCCCGCGGATTGGCAATTTCAAGCGCTGAGGTATTTGAACACATCACACACTCAGGTTTGGGTGAAGAAAAACATCGTAGGTAATAAAACCAAACTACTACCCATTAAAAAATCAGGAATACAATTAAGGTTTGGTTTGCTAAAATAAAATGTTAGTGTTCAAAGGACGCGTAACTTCCAGCGTTCTTGTAGAACGAAGCATACTCGTAGGATATATAGTATACATACCGATGCCTACGCTTTTTTGAGAAGCCGATCTTTTAAAAACATTGCGCGTTTGTAGGTTTTTTTAAGATAAGAATATTCTTTGTTGCACACAAACACAAAAATAAATTTATTTCTTAGAAATTTTTGGTTTGGATTCCAAAGAAGAGAACTACTGCTGCCGCAATATTCCCGTGGTTCAGCTCATCACAGTTGGTTAATTAATGTTCTTACGTCAACTAATGAAGGGAGCGGTTTGTCGTCATTTGTTTGCTTCAGGGAACGCAGCCATTTCGCTAATGGTGGATCTTAAACTAGCTTTTATTAATTTAAAAACCTATTTAGAGGCTAAAAATTTCACCCATGCCGGGATTCGAACCCGCAACCTCTGGCTATCCGTACCAGCGCTCTACCAATTGAGCTTGCTCAATTGGTAGAGCGCTTTTTTTTAAATTTTAAGGAACAAATTTAAAAAAAAGCGCTCTACCAATTGAGCAAGCACGGGTTAGTGCATTAAAAATAAAAATAGTGTAGCTTTTATTAGATAATTTAGCCGCGTGTTTTGAATTGGAGACTCAGATTAAGAAGAGAGTAAAAACACCGTGTTTCAGGCCCAAATATGGTAGCGTATTGAGAGATCTGTTATCAATGTGATATTAATGGTACAATTGCATTATGTAGCATTACCTAATACTCGTGCCGATGGCTTTGGAGATCCAATTCCGAATCACACCATACCGAGCCTAACAGCTTGCTATTGGCTAACGTGACAGAAAATCACGTTAGCCAGTAGCAAGCTGTTAAGCTCCTGAGTTACCAAAGACTACTTCAAGATTCTATCGTGGCCAAAGTTTTTAGCCATAAAACAGGAAGTCACGTTAGCCAATGTACAAGACACACTAGCCAGCGTGTTATTTTACGACTGCAAACTTCCCTATGAAAAAGTCTTCAAGTAACTCAGGTGCCAGATATGATCGGACACTCATCTCCCACGTCCCTGTTAGTGTCATATCCCAGAGATGTCAACTATATCTGCCTCCTTCACACACACTCTCATTCTCTCAACTGTGTACGGTAGACATCTAGGTCCTCTTACTTTATCTAGATCACACACAGTGCGCGGGAGGGAGATCTAGATCGACGGGTAAAGTCACCCGCCATTCCAAACTAGTTGAATTTCTGGTTCCGGCGGGGTAAAGGGCGCTATGAGTCTGGTCAAGTCGGCAGAGGGCTCGAATATGTGAATAGCGAGAGATCTTGTAATATGGCGCGATGGGCAAAGGTCGATGAGGTCCTGTCATTTCCGAATGACAGCAAATGACACGTGAAAATACCACCGATATACGCCCAGTTTTCGTTTTTATGCCTAATAAATACACGGTAATATCAAGCAACTATTTACTTAGGTACTCCAAATAAATCATTCGCCTAGTATTTATAATTTCACATGGTAAACAGCAGTTGATCATTAGCGAGAACCTACAAAAAATATCGTGTTTGTAAAGTAATTACTGCAAAGGTACCTAAACAGTAATTACCTTAAAACACTCGAGAAAACACGAGAAAGCCTGTCGCTGGGCAGGTGTTTTTTAAATATATTGGAAACGTTTGCAGATTGTAAAGTTTTAAAATAGGGCAATCTATCAAAGTCCCAAAAATACATTCGATTTAGCCCGTAAAAATATCAGGAAGATCACAAAGGGTCGCTTTAAAAAAGATTACCGACGTGAAACGAGTCGTTCGTTCCTACAAACTGGAAATCAAATTAGGACGGTCACGACAGAAAGGAAGGTCCATTCCTAGATAGTCCAAAATTAGTACTCATCGATATTTTATGTTACACATTGTTTACAACACCCAAACGTTCGTTGCTGGGCACAGGTTTCTACATGCTAGCACCAACTCATCCGGTCATTCGCTCGTGCATACCCCTAACATGACAGGCATGGGGCTTGTTTCTGGCTCTACAGTTAAGTATTTACTTAACGAAATTCTCAATTGGCCCAAGAATCAGGCCCATAGACTCGGCATTTGATAATTCCCAAGGTTCGCTCCCGGATATTTGTGATGGTCGACCCGGTGCTTCGAATTCAATACAAACCGGTAACGTCACAGGTATGCTATGGGCTCGCTCGAGAAGCATTATACAGGTTTGGTGTGGTGCGTGAGTCAGTACTCGTTCGTCTAGACTCCACACTGGAGTGCGCAGAATATCTAAGCGTCTACACCTGAGATTCTGTGACTTTTCAACTTTTTTTGTGTAGACATATAAAGGCAAGCGTAGTCAAAATTCTACCTTGCCTTGTTAAACTTAACTAGGTCTATCTCATTCTATTCAGAGGATGTATCTCCGGCATCGTCACACAGAACATAAAAACTTTAATAACTAGTCAGGTAACAGGTATGTCTCTGTATTAACTTACCATTGTATTTTTTACTTAGCCTTTCTATGATCCTGGATTGCCCTTTATGTGGGAGGGGTACATTCTACCAGATTAAATACAGTGTAATGAAATTTGGGTAACACAGGAATAGACCAAAACAGTAAAGTACCCACCCAAAGTGGAAACTCTTGGTGGCTTTGTCAGACCTTTCCGAGTTAATCAGCCGAGCAATCTTCCACCTCAAAGCCTCTCAATTAACCTTATTTTTGTTAAGAAAACGTCCTAAATTTAAAGTTATTTAAAAAATATTTATTTAAGGCCTATCAGATGAATTAATGTTTCACTGACTTTCACTGCGATTTTATTACTACAAAATTACGAGTTCACGAAATAGACAAAAAACACGCCATTTTTGTAGAAACCGCAATACTCAATTACCGTACGTTTACAAACAGTAGGTTTTACCTAATACAGTAGGTTTTACCTAATACACTACGTTTTACCCAATAAATAATCGCGATTAGACCCGTTTAATATACAATAACTAAAGAGTACAAAATTACCCGGCAAAATATAAATGCCCTGTCACCGTCGGACCGCCATATAGCGAGGTCTGTGCCTCGCTCCTGTGTTAGTGCCTTACAGTAATTCTTCTTCTTCTTCTTCAGGCTATATTACTCCACTGCTGGACATAGCCCTCCCCTAATGAGCGCAATAGCGCAACAACCTTACAGTACAATGATAGATAAATGGACCGATCACGAGACGTGTATTTTTATACCATTGCTGTCTAGAAGGTTTTATACGTGCGTGGACTTAAAGCAGCAATGAAATGAAATCGCCATTTTCATGCACTTGTCATTGTCCTACAATGCATTAGCAGAATCTAGGCCCAGAGAAATCGATCATTTATTTTGACTATTAACTTAACTAGAAAAAGTGACAGAAATGTCACGTTGGTTTGATGGTAAGAATGAAGGAAGAAAAATATCGAGCGAAAGTTAGCGGAAGGGCCGGCAAGGGACGTCGCAACGGACATGATTCAACCAAATAGGGGTGTATTACCAAAGGGCATAAAAAATAAATACCCGGCGTGCGGACTTGCAACGAAGATGAAGCAAAACAGGTCTGTCTGGTAAAGATTGCGGCTAGTGGCAACCTTGGACTCTATCTGGCCCTCCGGCTTACAGGCGTGAGTTTATGATAAGTCATTGTCTTAAGTAAGCACTGGACCTTATCAGTACCTAATGCTGTTCCTTCATTTTGCGTTTTGCAGTAGCAGTTTCCAAGAATGTTCCTACTAAAGGTATGTACCCATCTGTAAAGGAAACCGAATTGTAACAGATTTATTCCTTTACTAGGTGTGCCCCGCCTTGATAACCGCGGTTTATCGATTTCCCCATTGGAATAAGATATTTTCCCGCAATAAAACGTAGGCTATTTGTTAATCCAGGGTGCCAACTAGCTCGATACCTAATTTTATTAAAATCGCTCCAGCCGTTTTGACGTGAAGAACTAACAAACATACACTCTCACAAATTTTCACCTTTCTATTTACCGATTCCCTTACAATTCAAACCTAACCTAAGCTCCAACCGGCTCTACTGGCCAGCTACCTACCAAGTGGTATCATTACAGTAAAAGTACCTAAGAAACGTCTGGCAGCGAGACTCTGCTAAAATATAGCTTATTTAAATTTAATGTTGGTAAAAGCGCAACTGGAAAACGATCAGCGCGGCGGAGCACCTGCGCGACGCTATTTTCTTAATCCTAATACAATATCGATAAATCTTATGCCTCAACCCAAATATAACCGTAGCCCAATTACAAGATTAAGGCCCGCTTCAAGACTTTCATTAAACCTATAAGTAAAATTAAGACAGAATTTTGCGTACCGTTGTACCTGTACCAGTGCAAAATTCTGTCTTAATTTTACTTATAGGTTTAAGGAAAGTCTTGAAGCGGGCCTTAATCTTGTAATTGGGCGACGGTAATTTTGCGTACCGTTGTACCGATACCGGTACTGATTACCTGATTTTGTAGTAATAAAATCGCAGTGAAAGTCAGTGAAACATTAATTCATCTGATAGGCCTTAAATAAATATTTTTTAAATAACTTTAAATTTAGGACGATTTCTTAACAAAAATAAGGTTAATTGAGAGGCTTTGAGTTGGAAGATTGCTCGGCTGATTAACTCGGAAAGGTCTGACAAAGCCACCAAGCCACCCCACATCCTAGTGTGGGGCTAGAAGCAATGTAGGTGCCAGTATGTAAAAGTTACGTTACGTTATATGGTATGATATCGACTTTTTAACCGAATCTCATGCGACTGAAATCGCAGGCATAAGATAAGATAAGAATATTCTTTATTGTACACTGGAAAAACAATTGCAAATATACATAGTACAATTGGCGGCCTTATTGCTAAAAGCAATTTCTTCCAGACAACCTTACGATGGAAAGTTGCTGAAGGAAATTAGAAAGATGGGTACCCAGTGTAAATTTGAATATTGATACATACTTATACTTAATAATAATAAATAAATAATTTTTCACAGACATATTACACAGATCTCGTTAGCCCTATACTAAGTACAACTAAATGACTTGTGTTACAGGTGCTAACTCGACGATAGATTTAATACAATAAATACATAGATAACATCCAAGACCCGAGACAAACTAGAAAAGTTCGTTTCCTAGTTTGAACCGGCCGGGGATCGAACCCGAGACCTCCCGTTTTACAGTCAGCGTGCTAAACCGCTGCGCCACCGAGGCCGCCATAATATTACATACCGTTACTTATATAAACTTATAGCCTCTACTTCAGCTCGTAGTATAATACAGAAGACTTGTTTGCAATTTAGAGTGGATCGGGTAAACCGGAACATTATGACATTAAACATTCATCTACTTTTAATGGCTTCGACTGCGGTGAACTAGCAAATACAGTGCCATTTCGTCTCCTATTTTATTTATAGAGTTTATTGATACATCATTTCATTTGAAACGCAATCTACCTCACTGACAGGCTCATCACGTTCGTGGGTTATCTAAAAATTTTCAAATTTATGATTTTTAGATAAATCATCAGAATTATTAGGCCGCCAATTGTACTTTGTATCATTACATGTTTTATAATATGTGCTCTGGTGTACAATAAAGAATAATCTTATCTTATCTAAAAATCACAAATTTTGGAATTTTTCCCCACTCAATAATGTTTCAAAAATGTTGTTCATCGGTTAGCTTGAAGGTGATGTGTCAGGATTTATGCAAATAACCGTCCTTGGTCTCTGCCTACTCCTCTGCGATACAAGCGGCGTTTGTAAGATTTCGTGTAATTTTATCCAAAAACGTATTTAAAGAATATGATTTTTCCATTGATGTCGCTATTGCTCGCGCCTGCACTATATTAATTTCGAATCCAAGATAATCGTAAGAACTCAATAATGTTTGTTTTTTTATATAATTTCATGTGTTCTCGGTCTCCCTAATAAAGTGTAATGACAGGATGCGAGTATTTTGGTAATATTTTTCTTCGATCGTATTCGTCGGGAATAAACTGTACGAGACACGACTCGCAACAAAGGTGTTCTGTCCGCGATCGAGAACGTAGCGCAGAGGGACGGCAAAGTAATGCTCTGAATTTCAATGACACACGCCCGCGAAATGCCATCTACAGAAGGACCGGCTGACCTATTTTGTAATAGTGCCTGGCTACAGCTTACAATATAAAAAATGGGTCAGTCGGTACTTCGGGACCGGGAGTTATATTTTTTTTTTTCATTTATTTTACAAAAACAAAAAACCTTATACAATTACACAATTACGCCAAACTGCAAAGCAGTTTGTTGGCGAAGCGCTCTATCTCTGTATATAGCTAACTTATTTAATACGTATATTATTTGTATACATAAACAACATAATACAATTAATGATTCGTTTCAAGTACATTATTATGTTTTGTATGTGTTTTCCTGGCACAATAAAGAATATTCTTATCTTATCTTACACAGGTGTAGTTTTATTTTATCATTAGTTCTTAAGTTTATATTTAAGCGTGGCTTTACATACTTTGGTTTCATCGAGCAAAAGAGGATAGCTATTACAAATTCTAGGTGTCAATCTCTTGTTCGTTCTCCATAGTAATTATTTGCAGGCGGTTGTATTAACTTATGTTTACTAATTGTTCTTATACTATTTTTATTTTAATGCACTAACCCGTGCTAAGGAACAAATTTAAAAACCTATTTAGAGGCTAAAAATTTCACCCATGCCGGGATTCGAACCCGCAGCCTCTGGCTATCCGTACCAGCAATTGTTCTTGTAAAGTGACTGTGCATTATTGGGAATTTATGATTTTCTGTATAATATGACTCTATTGCTATTAAATATTTTACTTTAGTATGAACTGGAATAATTTTACAGGCTTCAAATAGCTTATCATAATCGTTTTTATATTTAATCTTTAAATTTTTGCCTACCACATATTTTATCAGTCTTAATTGTAGTTATAGAGCTATTCGTTCTTATTCATAAAAAAAATATTACTTCAATCCTCAGAAGCAGTCTAAATAGTCTGCGGCAAAAGGAAAAACGTAAACCAGTGGTTACATTCATAACTGATTACGAACTCTGAGAAGCATTTTAAAGGAATCGTGTTTTACTACCCCCTTCCCTGCTCTTCCTACCCCCCGTGGCATAGACCCGAGTTTACTTATGTATATCTATGTCCTATCGACGCTGCTTTCACATCAAACGTTGTACGGGATGGTGCTTGGGATTGCCTATTATAATTTCAGCATGCGTACCCGTTCTGTTTTCCGAGCTAAAATTCTATAAATTTTCTGCAGTTTTTTCCGTTCTCCGGATCGTTATTGTTTCGTTATTCTATTTGAGTATATCCTCGCCAGTTATTGTTTTTTCCGCGATTCAACGCCACTAAAATCGGACTGGCTACAACTGCGCCAAGTTGGCCTTTTGGAAAACCACTGTCCCTGCCCACTGCCACTAATACTTGCACTTACACTAATTTTAGAGCCTCTTGTTTGGTACAACTTAAGGGATGTTGTCTACTCATCAACTTTGAAATCGAAAATAATATTAGCATAACAATTACATAAGCTACAAAAGCAGGAATCAAACTGAAGCATCAGCCCATAAACAAAGCTCCTTTTTCACACCAAAGATCATCCGGTTACTTACCAGTGACGTCCAATATTTTCCAGCCGCTAAAATATATATAGTAAAGAACAGCTTTTTTTGTGAATAGGTGATTAGTCTGTATTGACTAGGTAGAATGATCTTTCTGCAACCACCGCAATCGTAAAACCTATTACAGAACTCCACAGGCTTTACAATACTCGGTTCTAAGCTTCTTAGGCACTATATTTCTCGCTCTAAGCCCCTAAGTTCCAAGGAGCGATGGAATTAGACGTTCGGTGTTATTTTAATGTACCTACCTAGTTTACTTAATTTTTAGAGCTTGTTACTTCTGTCATAATTCGTTTGTAAGTTCGATATGCCCCCGCAAAGCTACAATCCTTAAAATATTGCCCATAAATCATGTTCAGATCCTGTTTAGAGCTTTAGAAAGAGACGACGCAGGGTGTATTTCGATTCCGAGTAAGTACATTATCTTGCTGGTATTTTATTCCGCGGAAAAGAATAGGGAGATGGAATTGAATCGAATGGTAAGTAATGGTACGTACACCTCGATAGCTCTTATCGTGCACTGCATTTAATCAGTTTGTATCGAACAAAAAGAAATGATGTATGGATATAATAAGCGTGTGGGATGCAAATTTCAACCATGCCACAGGTTTCCTTGCGAAACTTTCCTTCACAGTTAGTGATATAAATGAACATGATACAAGAACACTGCTTTAAATCACTTGATTTTAATCGGTTATGTAAATCAAATAGTCTTTTAAATCAGTTCTCTTTTCCTGAACCATTTTCAGTTTTTCACCAAGTAAAACAACCAAAAAGCGTCAAGGGATTCTTCCGACATAAACCTAGCATCGGGGAATCTCCCGAAATTTAAAGTCTCCCCTTTGAAAAAATTGAGTACCTATGAACAAATTACAAGACCAACAAAATATCTGTGAATATACGTGACTGACTGCGTTAAGACCCAAATGATGTTCATTTATTAACTTTAGTTAATTTCCTGATTCGTATTTGTTAAATAAGACTTAAGTGACAGTGTACATTTACACTATTTTTATTTTTAATGCACTAACCCGTGCTAAGGAACAAATTTAAAAACCTATTTAGAGGCTAAATGTTATGTAAATGTTATGTTGTCATGTTATGCACAGGCAGTATAGTGACCCAAGAGCTGTTTCAGTTAATGGAGTACCACAGCTTCCAAGAGACGACACAGATATATAGATTTAGGTATACTCGTAGAACACTTTATGGTCACTTTATGGATAAAATGTGTTTATAATTCAATATAAGATAAGAATATTCTTTTAAAAACCTAATTAGAGGCTAAAAATTTCACCCATGCCGGGATTCGAACCCGCAACCTCTGGCTATCCGTACCAGCGCTCTACCAATTGAGCTCTACCATTTAATTTATTTCTTATTATTTGTTACATACGACTAAATTGACAGTGTGACAGTGCATATAAAAAAAAAACATATTTTTAAAAATTTTGTAATTTGTTCTTAGGAAGTATGGATATTAATAAGAAAAACCATGAACCACTTCAAAAATATTTAGATTTTGAAGTTTTTGGCAATTTTATTAATAATTTAATTACTGAAAATCATGTTGTGTTATTTTATAAGTAACAGACTTTTTAAATTACGAAAGTTCAGAATGTGGAGTGAAAGAGGATGTAGTGACTAGAATTGAGAAAGGAATGTTGCGATGGTTTGGACATGTGGAGATGATGAAGGAAGAAAGATTGACGAAACAAAATATAGTATTGCGAATGTGAGTGGAAGGGCTGGTAAGGGACGACCCAGGCGGACATATATCGACTAAATAGGGGATGTATTAGCAAAGGGGAAGATAAATAATACCCGGAACCGGCGTGTGTGCATGCAACGACTTATGAACGTTGATGAAGCGAAGGTGATCTGTGAGGATCGTGGCAAGTGGCAGTCCCTGGTCTCTGCCTACCCCTCTGGGATCAAGGATTTTTTAATACAGGCGTGAGGTTATGTATGTATGTACGTACTTATGTAAACTTCAGAATGGAAAAATATAAATAAAAAAGAAATCCAATAAAAATCATATTTTTTATAGATCTTGCAAATTAACAAATAATAATGGTTACACGCCAAAAATCGAATTCACCGTTCGTGTTATTCATTACAATACAACAGGTACGTTTTACTATTGGTTTTAACCGAGGCTAACCGCCTCCACATGCGATGCACTTCTAATAAATTAATTATGCGACAAAGGCAATATGTGACGTGACAAGGCGCACAATATCGAGCGGCGACATTCACGGCCGATGGCCGTGCATTGGAGGTTACAAAATACTCAATATCGAAAGACTAACACTGAGGACGTTCGCATGCGAATAAAAGGGGCTCCATGCCGCGATCTGTCACAGCGCTAAGAAAAAAGAAATAGTACCTAGATTATTAAACGAGGGTGGAAAGAAGCAATTCCCGAGGTATTTAGGCTATAGTCCGAGTAGGAATTGATTCTTTTACCCGTGTTAAACACTCTACTTTTCATTTCGAATATGAGGAAAATAAAAACTCAAAACTCTTCACAGCTGACAGTAGTTCTTTTTTTCGCTCGGATCGCTCTTATCGCTCGATCCGACCGAAAAAAAGAACTACTGTTCGGATCTTAAACGATCAAGTAGGTTAAGCAACATAGGGCGGGTTCAGTTCATGGATGGGTGACCGTCTATGACTAACGCTAGTGACATTTTTCCGAGCGGTTCCGTGATTCACAAGGCACGTTAAGCAGATTATGTCTTACAAGCTTCCACCAATCCGGATTTGGCCCTCGTGGTGGAGTATGGACTCTACCTTTCTCATGGAAGATACCCGTGCCCCTCGGTGGGGACTTCGTCACTCTGTCATCCATCATTCAGGTTAATAGTGACCTTTAGGCAAGTTTTAAGCCCACGACCGAGAACTTAGAATCACGGACCTGGGACTAGACACCATGGATGAAAAAACGGCCGTTTGTCGTTGATTTTATCTAGCCGTAGGTTTTTGCCGTAGGTATTATCCCAAAAATAAATCACTATTAAACTGAATGATGAGAGGATAATTAAACATCCAAAAACCTTGTAAGTAGATTATAATTTTTTAGTACCCCAAACTGGCGTGCGAGCATGCAACGACTAATGAACGTTGATGAAGCGACGGTGATGAAGGTGATGGTGCCTACCCTTTCGCGATGGAGGAAATATTTCTACATGAACGTTAACAGAACGCTGCTAAAATTTCAGTAAGAGGCAAAGTTATGAGGTTTGGTACGTTACAGGCAATTCTTACATATATTCTTCCATTCAGAATAGAATATATCGACGCCTTACTGCTAAAACCGACTATCTGCATGAAATGTTGTTTCGAGAAAACTCGAGTTTAAGGTTCGGATGTCGTTAACTATACTAAAACTTACACTATTTTTATTTTTAATGCACTAACCCGTGCTAAGGAACAAATTTAAAAACCTATTTAGAGGCTAAAAATTTCACCCATGCCGGGATTCGAACCCGCAACCTCTGGCTATCCGTACCAGCGCTCTACCAATTGAGCCAATGGGCGACTCACGGCATCAGTGAAACTTCGAACCTCTTTACAATATTCTCTGTATTACGTACAGGCAGCGACATCTGACTTAAGCAAATTGCATTACTTACAGCCCCGACTACCTACTTTGCAGTTAGGTTTTAACATCGGAACGATATCACTGTACCCACATGATTACACTATTTTTATTTTTAATGCACTAACCCGTGCTAAGGAACAAATTTAAAAACCTATTTAGAGGCTAAAAATTTCACCCATGCCGGGATTCGAACCCGCAACCTCTGGCTATCCGTACCAGCGCTCTACCAATTGAGCCAATGGGCGACTCTTTTGCAATTTGCTTAAGTCAGATGTCGCTGCCTGTACGTAATACAGAGAATATAGTAAAGAGGTTCGAAGTTTCACTGATGCCGTGAGTCGCCCATTGGCTCAATTGGTAGAGCGCTGGTACGGATAGCCAGAGGTTGCGGGTTCGAATCCCGGCATGGGTGAAATTTTTAGCCTCTAAATAGGTTTTTAAATATACTAAAACTTGTTATTGTGTGCATAACATTTCATGCAGATAGTCGGTTTTAGCAGTAAGGCGTCGATATTTAATTTTATGCCAACTTTTTTGTATAGTTTACTTGCAAGTTGTTTAGAATAGAAGTGTGATTTTGGCAGCACTGTACTTGACAGTTGTCCGATGAGTCTGCACACACTTCGACCCCTTGTTTTTTGGTTGTAAAAAGCGTGGAGCGTTTTCTTAGCCCAAATTGGTGTGGCAATTAGATTGCCGGACTTGTATCTTCGTGTGAAGTGTGAGTTAAGCTCAGGGACGGATCCCAGTGTTAATACCTTTGGTTTTGGGCGACGGATCGCCCAAAATAGTGGACAAATACATTGTCGTGAAAGTGCACTGCAGGTACGTAGCTTTCTGGGGAAAGAGCTCTTGGGGGTAGACGGGGAAGTCTAGGGATCCCCAAACCTCAGTGCACCCAACCCGGGCGTCGAGAGGCGTCGACGCGGACAGAATTTGTAAGTTATTTGTTTTCTAATTAGTTTTAAGTATTAGTATTTAAGTGGGTCCTTTACCCAAAACAAGTACCGTTAAGGCTATGATAAGGCTCAGCCAATGAGCCTGGGTTATGTCATAGTTTAATACTTGATGCTGTTTACTTCCTACTTCTGTCAGTGGCCTAAATAAAGAGCAATCGCATATTTTTTTATGTAGCCTATAAACGTCCCAATGCACGGGCACAGGCCTCTCAGAGAGTATGGGCTTAAAAACCACGCGTGCCCACCGCGCCTCAATTTAGAAAACCATTGATATTGTGATGCGCGATTACTGAAGTTGGCTAACGCCAAACAAGCCACCCTTCATATACATACATTTTCTAGACAACATTTCTAGATCTTCTAAACTGTATTGTTCTTTTTTATTTTTTATCTGAGTTCGCGACCCTTCGCGAACGTCTTATAGATTTTTCAAATTGTGGGTCGCGACCCGCTGAGACGCTCCGGGGGTTCGCGACCCACAGGTTAAAAACACTGTTATAGGTAAACAGAAACAATCTTAATTTTATTCGATAAGTTGTGAGACCAACTCTGGTAAATGTTCGTCGTCAAATTAACAATAAATTGCGAACCGCTAATGCCTTCCACCATTAGGGAGCAATTAATCAAAAGGCGCTCCGCAATGAATGTCCTAAAAATGAAATATTCGCCAGCAGCGATAAATATTATCAATTAGGACGCGAGCATGTCCTGGGAACAACGAGTAAAAAGTAAATAACTTTTTGGAAATACGGTATAATTTATAAAGTCGGTCCCACTATGACACTCTTAAGACGGATTTAAAGCTGGTTTAGCACACGATTTTGTCTCAATGGGGACGACCTTTATAAATAACAACATTCTATAAATGACATTTTATAAATGACATTCGTGTCCATATTTCCGCCACACTAATTTGTACGCTTTAGAACAATTAGATCCGAATTCACTTAGGTACTTTATTATCCAAAATAAATGCTGGTGTATGTTGATTGACACATGTTTTAGCAAATAATACATCTTAATCGTTAAAATCGACGATGACAACGCGCGATGCAGTGCTACAAACGCTCTTGAGCAACGATGACACCGCGCGGTTCAGTGCTGCAAACGCTCTTGAGCAACGATGCCAACGCGTTGTGCAGTGCTACACGAACGCCCTTAAGGATCGATGCCAACGCGCGGTGGAGTGCTACAAACGCCCTAGAGCAACGATGACAACGCGCGAGTGAGTGCTACAAACATATCAATACCACCGCGAGGTGCAGCCCGTGAGCACTACTGCAAGCGCCCGTAACCATAGCTGCAATTGTGCATGTTAACAGGAGCAAAACAATAATGTCTATAAAATTGTATGCATAGGACGACCCACGTAAATAACTGATTTCAAGAAATATCAACCTCTATATCAATTTATTGACTTTGATAGTACTACAACAAATTTCTGGCAGTAGTAAGCAGCGCCAGCAAATAAAAGTTGTAAAAAATATTGATGAATGAGTAAAAGAAAGAATAGGAAATTCAATAGCTTCAAGGAATGGGTTGTTTAGGTCAGGGTTTGTTTTCTTCTCCAGCAGGAATCAGGATTAGGATACTGAAACAGGAAAAAGGATATGAGACAAATATTGAATTAGCTTACTTATTATTAAGATGGTATGTACCCATTTTATTTATTATTCAATCAAATTAATGTTTCGACTGTTATGAAAGGGTGACATTTGTCGTTTCTAGATATAAGCCGCATAGTTGGGCCATTGTATGTAGCAAGTGTGAAGGTATGTAAATACCTCAGGCACTAGGCTTTCCTCACAATCTTTCCCTTCACCATTAGTGACTGGTATTGATACTATATATACACAAATATGTTTAGCTTAGAAAACAAAGTCTATGGACACAGGGCTTGAACCCACAACCTTCCAAATCTAAGGTCAGGGTACTAGCGCTGCATTTAAACTGCCATGCTTCGCAAGGCATGTTAAGCCGTTTGTGACAGCTGTCATGTAAGTGCAGTCTCTAAGCCATGTCAAAGGCCTTTTGGGCGGCTTATTAAATTCTGACTTGGCCCCCATGGTGGAATATGGCCTAACCTTCCTGCGATGGAGGAAGTGACCCCATGCCCCAGCAGTTGGGACATACAAAGGGTATACCAATCAAATCAAGATTCTGTTTAATTTAGACAAATCACAATAAGGATAATGTAAAATGTTGTGAAAAATGGGAATCAAAGGGGAATACAAGAGGAACCCAAACCAAATCCTTTGTGACAGAAAATGCATAGGTCTCTGGAACACCTAAAATAAGTAATTATATGACATAATCCTTACCTTGTATCTATGCCAAGCATTCGTATTATTATTAGGACTCTGCATCAATTATGTAAATCTACCTACCTGACCACCACTTATTATGGAAAAACATCTCTTTTGCATAAAAAATCCTAAGGATTTTTATAACATTTTCGGTTCACGTACCAGTTTAATTCGAAATCAGTTGCGTTTAATTTATCCTCCGGGAATTATTATATTATCTGCAATGTATAGGCATCTACAGAGCACCATAGAAAGTTGCTCCTCAAGCGAGTTTACTAAATGGGTCACTGCAGTTTTTCAACTCCAATCGACCCGCGATGTATGCAGACGTTCTTGCACAAGACATCTCTAAGAAATGTGCGAAGAAACACTACTTTTCGTGATATCGATCGGTTGTATAGTGTGAACAGGTAAATTAGCAAGAGGAACTCACCACGAAGTTCACAGCCGTCGCTCCACGGCTACACGACAGGAATTCAACGTCCAGCCAAACTTTAGAAACACTTGGAACCGAATTCAAACGCACGTTGCACAGTTATCAATATTTCCTATGTTTTAGCGTAAAAAACAAGAATAATATCGCAAAAAGTAAACTAATTCGAACGACCGACACGAGTTGTTGAGGGCGCCACCTACGCGATTTACTTGACAGTTTTCAAAATGCTGCCAGGTACCTAGTACCGAATATTCTACCACTTGGAAGGTTTTTTATTTGTTGTTTGGTTTTTAGTTTTAATAAAAACATCAAGTTCGTGGTATTGTTTTATTATTTGGGACTTCTTTCGCCTTTATTTACAAATCATATTTTATTATTATTATTAATACCTTTATTGCACATAAGTAAAAAATACAATGGAAATGTGGCGGACTTAATCCTATAAGCATTTTCTTCCAGTCAACCACAGGTGGTGCAAGAAATTAAATGGTAGGCAATAGACAAATATTTAATAAGGGCATATAATATATAAGTAAATATACACTACATACTTATAAATCTTATAATACATAATAATTATATATAAAAAGACAAAATATATATATATATACTTATAAACTATCACAACATAGGTATTATAAATATATATTAAAAAGGAAGTAAGACGGTAGTGAGATTGTAATTACACACAGCTGGGATCCTCCTCGGGAGGGGATCAGGGAAGCTCGGGATAACACATAACATGTCGAGGAAGTGTTTGCGGACAAGGGCTTTAAAAGCGTCTTTAAAACAATCTTTTTTGGAGATATACTTAACAAGAGATAAAATATTAACACAAAATTAAATAACTGTTTTTCTTAGAAGGAAAGCATGCTTTAGAGATATTTGTACATACAAAATTTTGATGTGAAATAATAATATTAATAAATTATCCGCTAATTTTATCTTAATTATCAAGCAAAATCTACTCCCGTGTCTAATAGTTCTCTGATAAGCACTGTTGCTTTTCTTGGCAGTATACGCAGCAAGTGACCTAAATAAAGTAGATGCTTGGGGACTGAGGCTTCTGCATAATTTCGTCTCACACTGTCTAATATAGCCGTCGCTGCCAGTTTTGGTGATATGGTGCCAAAGTAGCTGGGTATTCTGAAAATAATTGGCATAATAATTAGTTGATCGTACATTAAAATTTAATCGTGATTATTTGTTAAATAATCGCGATATATCCAATTCTTTCATTCTGAATGTTAACTTTACGTCGATAATTAGCTTTACCTAATAAACAATCGCAATGAGACTACTTAAAATAATAACTATGTATAAGCTTCGCGAGCCTTGATTGATTGATTGAAGATGTTTATTCAAACTAAAATTCATAAGTTGGTTTCTGCCAAACTGCATAATAGTTTCTTGGCAGATGCTTTAACAATATTATTATTACTTTACCTAATTAAGTCAAACATTTTCATTGCTACATAAGTGCTTACAAACTAATAAACGAAAAATATACAAGACAAACCTCATTCTTAAATCTGAGGATCCATTTTCGCTAACGATGAAAGGATAAATGTGAATCAGAGTAACGTGGACACCCTCTTTCTTATTTATTCTCAGATCTTCCATTAGAGACTCCGCCAAGCCTTGGACAGCAAATTGGGCTACACTTAGTGGCATCTGGTCTTTAATATGGCTGAGACCAGCAACTGACGTCAGAGCCACAACATGACCATGGTTCTTGGCTTTCATTTCCGGCATAAACTGGTCAATTATCTGAAATTCATTAAAAAAACTGTAAGAATCAACAAACCAAGAAATAGTAGTTACATTGTTAATTTATGACTGAGGAAATGTCCATTAATTTGAGCCATTCAAGTAGAGCTGGTTGAGCTATTCAGCGTTTTGAATGAATTTTACGTGGGGAGAGGATAAATAACAGCCCCTTAGACGCCACCAGCCTATCACTCTACCTTACACTAAAAATATGCATTTAAAAAAATCTTACGTGAAATTAGGGGGAGGGAAAGAGTCGAGCCAAATATCATGACATCATACTATCAGGAGAGGGGGTCGAAAAATCGCTGAATTCGCATCACGTAATTCACGGTCACCCCCGAAGGATACAAACATTATGAAGGTATGGCGACTTATTTACTTACCCAAAAATATGAGGTTAATGTTAAGTCCAATGTGTCATGAATATTTTGTGGTGGCTGTGTCAGCAAAGACCTAGGACTCGGTATGCCACAACAATAAAATAACATAGAAACAACGCCCACATCCTTCTTGATACTCTCAGCTAGTTCTTTAACATTCGATCTGAATGTAATATCGCAGGTGTAGCCTGTGACTGAGCCACCCTTATCCTTAGCCATTTGCATAGTTGCTTTGTTATTCTCTTCGTTTTTGTCTACACAAAGGACTATCGCTCCTAATTCGGCCATTTGAACTGCGATTTCACGCCCCACACCTCTGCCTGCACCAACTATCTAAAATTGTGAAACTCAGGTAAGCTCTAATAGCTAACTGCGCGCAAATTCACACATTGATTTGATTAATTCTATCACAAATTTACATTAATTTCTTAGGTCGATAATTTAAAGGGTAACTTGATGTGGAAAAAAATTAAGTTTCCCCAATTTTGACGAATTGTCAAGATTTTCAATACATGAATAGTTGTTAATGAGCACATTCTACCCAAAAGTGTCTTCAAAGCGTTGAGTCACGTAAGTGCATTTTACAGTTATCTATGTTTCATTTCAATACTTAGATTAAGTTATTCAGAAAAAAATTTAATTTAAGTATTCTGGCCATCTTTGATTTCTTGCTACTTAGGTATGTGTTTTGCCAAAAAGTTCTTGTATCTATAGGAACTTCGTTTCAAATTCAAAATTGTTTTATTAATAGTACTATGCAGAAACTGCGACTTAATTAATGTTGCAAGTTAAGTAAATAAGTTCAATAACTTATTAAAATCAAGGTCTTTATGGAAAAAAAGGAAAAATTACTCTAAGAAAATCATTTCATTATTGGTCAAGGAATAGGTATTAGAAGTTTGTCTTATACATGGCATTTAATTACCTAAATAGTGATAGAGCAATAGTAGATGATTAAGTTACACATATACACAGGTACATCAATTTAATTTTTTAAAAGCTCAGTGTCTTAAGTTCTCTTCTAGTTTGAGAGAGAGATAGACGCCATAAAATAATATCATGCATTAAAGACATAGTTATAATTATGTTAACTTACCAAAGCAGTTTCCAACTTCACAGACTTCAAAGGTGGTGGTCTTATGAATTCGTAAACAGCTTGCAATATTGCATAAATTGTGTTTGCTATCACCCACATGAGATCAACCATAAGAATGCTCAAAGAATAAGTTTTTAACAACATCTTAAGCGGGAACATAACGTTCAGAAGAATATTAAATAATTTGTCCAAAATTGTAGTTGACGCCTGAAAGTTAATTAGAAATACAAGCTAAAATACGATAAAACCTCATTTGTAACGATTTTGGGCCCTTAAAACAAATAGCTGCCTACATACTTCCTATGACATTTAGTAAAACTATATTAAATAAAATTAAGGCAGAATAGACAAAAAACTCACCATTACGATTTTTCTAACTTAAATGACACCTTTTCAACATAATTATACGATTGTAGAAGAAATTGCACCATCTGAAATATTAAAGTTCCATGTTTAAAACTCTGTAGCTACTAACACACATCAAGTCGATACAATAAGTACCAGAAAAATTACAAAGACTACCTACAAAGACTACAACATAACTTACCAACCAATTTTATCAGCCGGATATGATAAACAACTATTTCGATAAAGGTACGAGAAGGCCAAGGACAAAGTTAATTTATTTATCACGGCTTTGTGTCACAAAACCTATGGTAAATCATGTTCGTCCGCTCATCAAATTAGAGAGATTTATGTAAAATACTAGAAACTTGTAGGTACTATTCTGTATTAGTTAAAAAAACTGTAAACTACCACGCCGCAACTACATTGATTCGGGCAAATTTATTCTGACAAATGCACTGAATTATTATCTAGTATATTATAAAAAAACATAAAAGTAAAGGAGCGCATGAGTGGAATCTTTTTGTTTTGATTTTACTATGACTAAGCCGTGACGTATGCATGCTGCTGTCACTCTATTTACTGTTTGTCAGTGTTACCATTTCAAGAGAAAAAAAAATCTTACCGTTAAACAGTCCTAGCTTGTCTATGCCTAATTGTCAAATGGCTTGTTCCATGAAACATATTACCAAAGAGTATATAACCACTACGTTTTCATATTACTTTATAATCTGTGAAATAAAAGCAGTGTTTTACATTACCATCCTTATTACCTAATAATAATTAAGCTAGGCTTAAGGACTCTGTATCCAATAGCCAATAAACGTTTAAAAAAAAAAAAGTGTTTTACATTATTTTGTGAGGAGATTTTGAGTACCATCTTCTAAACATTTTTCTGTAAATTAGTGAAATTACTTCTTGTTAGCAGATAAATCTTTTTATTCATTGAAATCTAATATATAAAACTCGTGTGATAGTGTTTGTTATCGAACTTCTACAAAACTGCTTCACCGAATTTTGTAATTTCCTTCTATATTTGGTAGGTCTGAGAAAAGGTACTCGACAAAACAACGTTTCTGCAGGTTCAGCTAGTAATTTCTTCGGTTGAAACTGAACCGAATTTACTTAATATTTTTTACTTCAAGTATGTGTACACAGATTAATTTGCCGAGTGTGTGTCTGTCTGATGATGGAACGCAGCCATCCAGACATTTGACCGTGTTCAAATGTAGATGTTCGTGTAACTCGGTGTTTCTGATGAACCAAGGTGAGCTAGACAGGTTCTTTATTATGGCGTTTTGGGCCCTCTGCATGATATTTATGTGTGAGGTACATGCTGATCCCCACAGTTGGATACCATAGGTCCATATCGGTTTGATAACGCTTTTGTAAATTAGGAGTTTGTTGTCCAGCGACAGTCTAGAGTTTCTACCCAAGAACCAGTATAGGCTTTTATACCTGAGGTTAATCTGGTCTCTTTTTTTGCGTAGATGCTTTTCCCAAGTTAATTTGCGATCTAAGTGCATTCCGAGGTACTTCACACTGTCTTGGTGTGGTAGTTCTTTGTCTTCGAGCTTGACGGGAGGACAGTTCTCTTTACGTAGGGTGAAGGTAACTTGTACCGATTTAGAGCTGCTGGCTCTAATTCGCCATTTCTTTAACCATTGTTCGATGCCGTTGAGGCTTTCTTGTAGCAAGTCTGACGCTCTTTTGGGATCTGCATTTGTGGCGATTATTGCAGTATCGTCGGCGTAAGTGGCGACACTTACATGCTCTGTCTGCGGGAGGTCTGAGGTGTAGATAGAGTAGAGAACTGGGCCCAGGACAGAGCCTTGTGGCACTCCTGCTGAGATCTCGAAAAATCTGGATGCACAGTCGCGTTCCCTGACCCGGAAGATTCTTTCTTCGAGGTATGATTTCAGGATTGGAAAGAATGGGTGAGGTAGGACCATCTTTATTTTGCAAAGTAGTCCTTTATGCCATACTCGGTCGAAAGCCTGTTGCACATCGAGGAACGCAGAGGAGCAGTACTTCTTTTCCTCGAATGCTTTTCGAATTATACTACAGACTCTATGCACTTGCTCTATGGGCGCATGGTATTTTCGGAATCCGAATTGGTGTTCAGGTATCACTGCGTTAACGGTCAATGCTGGTTCCAGTCGGTCCAAAAGGATTTTTTCGAACAGTTTAGAGACTTGTGGTAAGAGGCTTATTGGCCTGTACGATGTTACTTCATTTACAGGTTTTCCATCCTTATAAGTCATGATAATTGTCGAGACCTTCCATATTGAGGGATAGTGCCCCACCCGCAGGATACTGTTGAAAATAGCTGTTAGTAACATTATTCCTTTTCTGGGTAGTTCTTCCAAGACCTTTTTTGTGATTAGATCGAAACCTGGAGCTTTTTTGTTTGGCAGGCGTTTTATGTGCCTTATGACCTCCTTAGGGCTAACATGTTTGGGGGGTAAGTCGAGTTGAAAGTCTTGACTTAGTGTGGTTTCTATATCGGAATCATTTGTATCTGTGTCGGCCATGTTGGGGACGAATACTTTGCTCAGATGTTTCGCAAACGTCTCTGCTCTTTGCTGACTTGTCCTAGCCCAGCCAAGAGTTTCGTCTTTGATCGGATGTTTAGAGTTTTGTGGTCGATTGTGGTTTTTCACTATTTTCCACAGAGAGTAATTGGTTGATTTGTTTGCACTTAGGGATTCCAGTTGTGATTCTAGTGTTCCATTTTCTGCTCTCTTTATCATCTGTTTTAGCTCGACGGTTATTCTGTTCAGCGCTGTTCTGTCTGCCCGATTTCGACTGGTTTGCCACACACGACGTATCCTTCGCTTTTCTTGTATCTTCAGTCGTATTTGCCATGGTTTGGATATATTTTTCCGCCTTTGTTGGGTTTCTTCTGGAGTACATTGCCAACAGGAGGATTGGATCGTGTTGTTGAGGTTTATAGCGGCATTCTCGATGTCTTTGGCAGTTTTAAGAGAAACTTTAAGGTCCGCCCTGGACTCAACTAATTCTCGAAACGAGTCCCAGTCTGTGCGTTTGTTGTACAAGCTTTCTGGGATATTTTGGTACAGGACAGTGGCGCTAGCAGTAAGTATGACTGGTACGTGGTTTGTTGAGCAGTCCAGGCAGGATTCTATGGAAAAGTACAGTCTTTTCAGCCCTTTCATTATGTAAAAGTCTATCACGTCAGGCTTTTTGTTAGGGTCTGACGGCCAATTGGTTGGTTCGGGAGTTGATAGCGACGCGAGCTTGTGCATCGTCATACTAGACAATAACTCTCTATCGCGTGTAGTTATTAACCTGGAGCCCCAGTGGGTGTGTTTCGAGTTCCAGTCCCAGCCAGCTATAAATCTTTCGCCGAGTGATTTGAAGTAATGTAACATAACATTTACATACAGGCACATACATTGCTTCTGGCCCCACACTAGGATACCCTGTGTCGTGGGAACCAGAAACAACGACTTCACAAACATGTAAACATCCAAGACCTGGGGTTTTTTTTTTGTTCCCAGCCGGGATTCGAACCCGGGACCTCTTGCTAGGTAGGTAGATGCACTACCGCTACGCCACAGAGGTCGTCACATTGTGTAAACATTGCTTCTTTTATGACGTGTTTAGGAGGGCAGTAAATCGAGGAGATGTTAAAGTTTCCATTTCTATCATCTATTGCGATGGAGGTTGCTTGTATATGACAGGTCCGATAAGGGGGTAGTTGACAGTGTTTAATAGATGATCTAATAATAATGGCTGTTCCAGCGTGGGCTGTACCATCTGGGTGATTGGTATTATAGATATTATAGTTAGGTACTTTAACCAGACTAGGCGTGATCGTTGCAAAGACGAACCGTTTTATAAGACCGTTTTGTGTTCCGCGACGATAGGACCGTTTTACGTTTCATTCTAAAGCAGTGCCAGCGACTCTAAAGCAGTGCCAGCGTTTGTTCGTCGCGAGACCAGTCCTTAAATTGTTTGACGCGGATATGTCCTTTAGTGCTATATTAATAGAGCCTAGAACGTAATGAGATCATTGCGACATCGTCGTCGGCTCCTTGCTCGTTCCGTTCGTTTTGGTCTGTGATACAATAAAGTAATCTTTATGTCTATGAGTATACAGTCGAATATCGTGTAAAACAACTTATTTTTTCCGATGTTTCGTGATTTCGTCTCGTTCGCACTTTTTTGACCGTCCTCTGCGCCTTGCTCGTTCGCATACAATGAAACCAGTTGCGAACGAGGACCGTTTCGAGGACCTGTTTTCGTTCCAGAAAAAACGGTTGCGTTTCGTCGTCGAAAAATCGGACAACGACCCACTCCTAAACCAGACTCCTGTCAGTAAAGTGAGTCTCCGTAACCAACAATATGTTAAGTTTGTTTAAGTTGATTAGGGTTTCAACTTCTAGTATTTTAGGTGACAGGCCGTCTATGTTCCAGTTGCCTATGCGAAGAGCCGTCATTTTGATAGCTTTGTAAGTAGTGTTGTTACTAGGCCAACAAGTGCGCCTATTTGTTGAAGGATATTATCCATTCTTTTGGTTTGTTCTATTAGAAGATTATGGAGCAATTGTGTTGGTATTGTGTCGGCTTCCACATTGGTACTAATTGGCTGATTTTCTGTGAGAGTATTTGTAGGACCTGTATTATGTGGCCATTTAATGTTGGATGAAGTAATGGGTTGCCCTGGTTTTAACGGTGGGAAGTCATCAGGTTGTCCTTTATAATAGGCTTGTTGTCTGTTTGTACGTTGTTCTTTTATTTCAAAGTTTCGTTTGTTCCTTCTATCCTTGATTTCTTTGTATACATCGCATCCTTTATAGCTGGCTGGATGGTTACCTGAGCAAAGAGCGCAAGTGGCTGGGCTGTTATTATCTTTTTTGATGCACTCACTGGTTTTGTGTGCACCAGCGCATTTCACACAGCGGTCTGGTCTGAAGCAGTTGTTTTTGGAGTGACCATATTGTTGGCATTTGGTGCATTGTACAATAAATTTGCTTTTGAGAGGGTCTTCTATTTTCACTACAGTGTGGTGAATATACCGTAGGTTCTTGACTTCCTTATTTTTTGCACTGGGCTCAAGATTTACAAAGAAAGTAGAAGAGGGTTGTTTTTCCGGGCCAACCTTAGCATTTATTATTTCACCTCTAACAACATTACCAGTCTTTTCTATTTCCTCTTTTATCACTTCGTGGGGTGTAGAGTGGTGTAAGTTTTTTATCACTATGCGATAGCATCTCTCTGACTTGGGTGTAAAGGTATGTCCGATGAGTCCCATTTCACGAACTAGGGTCATAACTCATAAGTTTCATGAAGAACAATAAAATTAATTAAACCTTATGTACTTTGTGTTAGAAGATTGAGATCTGCCTAAAATCAGGAAATCAGGAGATTTCCTGATTTTAGGCACTGTCTCCTGATCTACTGTTTTATTTGTAGAATTGAGTAAAATCTCCTGAATTTAGACAAGTAGCCACTACATTTCTGCTTAACAATCTTTGATTCAAACCTTTGTTAACTAACACAATCTCAATGGCACAAATTAGACAGGTATGGATGGCTAGTTCTACGAAAAAAATAACTATTCGCAACATGTTTTTGGGTACCTACTTGTTCAATTCAATTTTGGTAATATCACAGAGCATATAAACACTACGGTTTAAGAGACGGGACCTCCCTATAATGCTTTTGTAAAGAGTTTAGCCCCGTTAGCAATACCAACAAATAGAGCAAAAATGCAATGTCAAAAGTAAGTGCTACCAACATAACTTGTCTGTGCATTAGGGACGTCCACTTACATTACTACATTTATCGATATCGATAAATTATCATCCAGAGGCTCCGCAGTTAGCTTAATAAAATTAATAAAAATCAATGTTTTCAATAAAACGACAAATGAAATTAGTATTTTATTATTTATTATCAATTCACAATAATTGTGGTCAAGGTCTATTGAATTTATTTCAGCAGCTATTTGGTTTTTCTTTAGAGGTGTCTAATCTGAGCGAACTTCATCAATCGGTGGTTTGGATTCAGGTGCTGAAATCGTAAAAAAAAGTTAAGTTGAGTCGTTATTGATTATTAATTTGTTGGTAAACTATGCTACTTACCGGGATAGTTATGATAAATATGCTGAGATTCCAGACTACAATAATTGTGGTCAAACCCTACTGGACCAATAGCAACAGCTGATATTTTGGCTGCTGTACAAGGTGCTGAAAATGATATAAAACTTTGTAATTTATCAAAGTTAACAAACACTAGTTACAAAAAACTTCAGCGATACATGAAAAGTCTACACCGTACCAGAGTTGTTTTGTGAAGCACGACAACTAATAGGTTTTTGTATAGCTGAATCTGAAAATAAACAATTGCAAGAATAGTCCATAAAAAAATAAATAGTTTGTTCCTGTTTACCACATATTTGCATAATTGACTATGTAACTATCAAATACATTTAAAAAAAAATACATTTTAAGTTAAAATTAGTAAAAAAATATTTTAGTAATTCCAATCACTAACCAGTTTCAAGTGATGCGACGTGGCTACGTGGTAAGGAAACTCAGCTAGTAAGTAATCAGGAAGAGGAGGCGCATTTATAAGTAGAGAAGGTACAGCCCTGTAAAAAAATATTTATCTAAGTAATGTCATTTATGTATTAAGACGTAATAATAATATTGCGTTCTAAATGACGGAGCAAAATACATTCAAATGTTCGACGTAAAGCAAGGCGTATTTTGTGTTTTATTACATAATTATTCATGAAATGTAGTGAGTGTTACATTATAAATAACACAACTCACCATTTCTTTAATCGGCTTCCTTTTAAAATCGTTGTTAAAATCTTTCGGCCGGAAATTATCTCTACAAACATATTAATGTTGGTGGAGTTTTTCGATGGGGATATACGATATAAGATCTTCCACAGTTTTCACCCATTGTCTGCATCTAAAAAAAAAACACATTCAATGCAGCCACTAATAGTGCATCGTTGAAACATTGTTATGGCTTACAGCAATTCACCCGTCGTACACTGAGTAGTAATTCTGACCAAGGTAATCACTGATAAGTACACATATTCAATATCGATAAAAAAATATCTGATAAGTTATCAGATATTTTTTTATCGATATTGAATATGTGTATGGCACATCACTGAAACATCTTAATATTTTTCTCATAGTATATTAATTACGTTTATTTTAATTATTTATTTAACATAATTTATGATCTTGCTCTTGTGCAAGATGACAAAAACTGTAGCCAGAAATACTTACCGTTCTTCATCCCTAGGAAATTTACCCATAAACTTCTTTTGGTACCCTTTGACCGGCTGCATCTTATTTTACAAATGGCACAAGTTCGACACCATCCGATCAATGCCATTATTAAAAGAAAATCACTAAACACTGTACAACAAGATACACAGCTAGATATTGAAAAAAACTGAAAACACAAAAAAAATTAACTAGAAAACTTTCTAATATGTGCCGCGTTCCGCCATGACATTTGTTGAGTTTTCAGTTTGACAGCAAAGAAAGAGTAAGTAAAGTAGTATTAAAGAGTGAGACAAATATATGTCCGCCATTAAAACGGGGCTAAATGCGAACAAATAATTCAAAGTTCCTACTTGCGCTAGGCTGGTAATATGGCAACTAGCCGATGTCGATGGGTACAGTGCGTTCACATTAACTTGACGCGTGAGAGAATTGGTAGCACTGAGATGTTTACTGTTACCATGTTAAATAAGAAATCATTCCCATTACTTGGGGAAAATAAAAGGATTGAGGGCTTGTTTTACCATCTTCCGATTAGGTCCAAAAGTTAATTCACATGTTATGTCCTTGTTACCAATTGACAACATTTCAAAATTGTATGGAGGTCTAATTCGAAAACCATTTCGAGATTTGGCTTTGTAAAGCACGTAAACATTTATTTCAGTTTTTTCTGTGGTTGCATTTCGGAGAAAATGGTAAAAACACAAAAATACGCTGATGACGTCACACCATGGCTCTCAGTGAACATGCCTGTGCCACGATAAAAAAAAGTCAATTTCAAGATCTAACCTAAAAAATTACTTTGTGTGTATTTAGTAGTTTTTCGATACGAAATGATGGGCGATGATGATGTGACAACTTGGAAACCAATGAAACTGCAGTATTGCTTCGTGAACAGATTGAACAAAATTAAGTAGAGAGTAATAAATTTAACACTACACAAAGTTTACGTTACGCAAGGCAAACACAACATAAGTATCAGGGTTACCATACTTTATACTTCCTACCATTATAAATAACCTTGAAAAAGTAGCTACAAAAGAAACAAACTGGCAGCAAAAACACTCCGAACGCAGATAAAGGCTTCGCCAACACAAAGTGCATTTAAAAAAGGAACAACTACATACATAAGGCACGATGAATTGAACTAAGCTGATTTAATTGTATAAAAGAAAAACATATTTGCAGATGTTAAAAAAATACAGAAACTGTTTTTTAACATGGCCCTGGCAATACTAAAATGACATTTGTTAGTAACTATGTTTTTTTAGGATATTAGGCAATAGAAAACATATTGTGAGCCTCGTTATTTCGTCACTTCCGGTAAAAATATTTTAAACTTTAAAATTTATAAAATATAAGAAAACGTGCGTGTTTCATAAAATAAAAAAAATATGGGTCGTTTTATTTTGTATCTAGTTTCCTTTAATACAATAAAATACGTATGCTAAAAAAATGAAATGTTGTCAATTCTCTCACGCGTCAAGTTAATGTGAACGCACTGTAGGTACCTACTTGTTGGAAGTGTGCATAGAATTTACCTAACTGTCAAAAGTCTTGAGTGTCAAAAGGTTTGTTATTTTATGGTCTGGTAACACAATCTTTGAGTCATATCATATTCATGTGTTTTTTGTTTTGTATTTTTCTGCTTTATTAACTTAATTTACATCTAAACTCATAATTATTGATAAAAAAGGAATTTTTTTGTTTGCTTCCGATTTTTTTTGTTGTCTCCTGATTTTTTCTTCAGTCTCCTTTTTTTCTTGCTGGTGAGGATTGCAGCACTGACAAAACGTCCAATTTGTGACATTGTGAACAAAACAATCTTTGTTTTTGTGTTCTTCTTCATTCTCTTAATTATTTGTAATTATTTCGCTTTTCCTGCTACCAACGCAGCACAGAATTAATTTCTAATAAATAGAGTAAATTACTAAAGTAATAAATAGTATTACTAGTAGAGACCCGTGCCCCAGCTGCGGGGACATACAAGGGTTCATATTGCAATAGTATTACCTTCTCTAATTTCCAATCATGGCTTTTGTGTATCAAGGAGACCCCGACTTAGAAGCTAAGTCCAAAAAAGGTAATATTGAACTTTTAGAACATGCAATTAAAGGCCAATGTGCTGTCATCTGTAGTAAAATACTTATTTGTCTATCAGCTGTTTGCGCTCTACAAAGATTAAATCGTAATTTTTTACTTCCACAGCGGCAGAACGTATCTCTGAGAACATGCACATAGTCGCCAACGAGCCTTCACTCGCGTTGTATCGGTTGCAGGAGCATGTACGTAAGGCTCTTCCTCCTATGGTGGAGCGCCGTGCTGATGTCACAAAGCTGCAGGGTGAGCTACAGGGCCGTTGCTACGATGTTGAATATGCCCTCAGGTGAGGAACCTTGCAATGTTAAGATATGACTTGCTCCAACCCTGACAGATCTCTTTGGCTTTATCAACATTTATTAGTCATTGGATGCTGCATTCGGCTTCATGTACTTATAATATTGCCCTTTGCTAATAACTCCCCTATTTGGTTGAAGTATGTACTGGCCCTCAATTGAAAATGTAAAGTAAATTACTAGTAACTAATGGATGACGATTGCTGAAAATAGAAAGAAGTGGTGTCCCATGGAGTTTTTGTAGTAGTAGGCAAATGTGGGCTGATTGCATAGGACTTAGTTTGTACATATCATGTAGAATATGATGACACTCAAGCTGTTTCAAACCAATTAGAGAGCAGTTTAATTTCATAGGCTGGCAAATCGTCCCACATTTTGGACCTAGATCCTCTCATATACTTCACAACCTTCAAGCTGTTTTAAGCCTAACAAAGTGCAGTTTAAATTCTGGCAATCAGCCTGTGTGTGTGGGCTGATTGCCAGAATTTAAGCTTAAAACATCCAAGAGACATACTTAATATGTCTCTTGCATGTTTTAAATATCACATTTCCAAATCATTTGTTCCAGCTGCATTCAACTAATCCAAGTAGTCTGAACCAAGTAGTGCAGTATTGTAACCTAAAACAGTACAACATGGCAATCATTCATACATAAATATCTTTCTCTTAATTCCAGTGCGGTGAAATCAATGGACGGAGCCGTCAACAGCTTCAAAAACATTCAGGACATGCTAAAGCAGTCAATATTCTTAAAACAGCAACTAAAGTATGAGGAAGCTAGACATAATAAAAAAGACTCCAGTTCTGTGTACAAGCGTCTCTCAGCCCACATTGTGTTAGATCTGCCAGATTTGTCCGAATTCTCAATGGTAAGGGAGACAACCAATAGGATAGAGAACATGATGGCCCATGCTAGGGGTTCCTCCAATGAATTGCATAGGTCACATACTACCCTGCATTGAGGAGACACTGGTACTTGATAAAAAGATTGAATGAGATCCTATTTGCTAATGCCATTGCCAACAGTGGTTTATAAAATATATAAGTGGGAGCTAAATTATTGTTCCAACTGCCCACTTATAAATCAAAGCTATATGATTGTTAAACCAGGGTTTTACATGCTGTGGATAAAATCGGCATCTAGGCAGCATTTAGATCAGTACCTACAAGCTCCCTTGCTCCGCTGGCTCAGAGACCCAAAGTTCGTATTGGCCTCCAATACAAAGAGGCGCCACTAGTCTCTGTTCCGTGCTGTGAGCCGGTCGCCAAGAATAGGGAATTCTTACACATAACTGCTAAATGAATAAAATTTTAAATCTTACGCTCAATGTTGTAAAAAGCAATGTAACAAACTAGCCTCAGCTTTTGGTGCTATTGGGCTGCACATGACTTTGTAAGCGGTGTTGGACTATGACTCTGTGTGTGTACATTGTAAAGTCAACTTTTAGGGAATGACCTGAAAATTAAATTAACCAGTATGGATCTCATAGATTAGTATGTGTGATGGATCTTATTTCTAAGCTTTAGAGTAAGTAGTAGAAAAAATCTCCCATCACCATCTTCTTTAGTAGTTACATCTTTGGAAAATTTAAAAAAAGTTGACTTTGCATTCCTTACTGTAGATGTGTTTTCTCTGTGTGTGTCACTTCACTGTCTTATGGGCTAACAATAATAACACTTCTCGTAAACAATTCATACTTTTATTTATTGCATGCCACATACATTTCACCAACTTCCCTTCTGTATTTGCAGACTATGCAGATCAGTAAGTTACGTGCTTGGCCAAATGTCGTTATTTGTTAGCAGAAGTCTAACGTTAACATTATGAGGCGTAATTTCTGCTTAAAGTACAGTACAGTCGACAGTATGACAAGCTTTACACGCATACCTACATTTCACTTAGCGATTGTATTGATTGATAGCAGGTATAGCGTCGTATCGAGCTCAGTACAATGATCACGCCAGGCCTAAAGTTCCGGGCAAGTCCATGGCAAATGTGCCAAATATAACATTAAGTTTGCCTATGATTAACGTTATAAAGTATAGCTCACTAAAACGAAAATATTACTCTTCTAAAGGTGGTGATAAACCTGAGCATTCGCCGTTTTTAAAGTAGAAGTGAAGAATGTACTGTAGATTGTAGCGCTCTACTTGTCCTTACCTTCCAATTTTACACCTAAATAAAATAAAACGTAAAGATTTTCTCATAAAGAAGTACCTAACGTTACATATAGGTAATACAATGTCCAAACATCGCTATAATTTCACGATCATTCTAGCGAACGCTCTAGTAAGCTCACGTCAAACTCACGATGGAAACGTCTTGATGTATTAAGATGCCCAATGCCGGAACAATGGTAAAATTGCTCGGCTCGGCAAAAAGCTCTAAACAAATTAGTAAATTTGTTTACCTAGTTTCATTAGACGTGCGTGAATGCTCAAGTCTATCAAGACAGCTCAACGCAACTAAGATGGCACTTGCTTAATCATTAACAAGAGTCGCTTAGAAATAATACAACGGCTAATCTATCTCTGAAAGATGACCGACCATGGCAGGTCGACCAGCATGGTGATGCTATATTTCTTGGGAAACTTTTTCAAGTTTTTCACTGGGACCACACTGGGCTGTTTCTGTTTGCCTTTCGTCAGTATTTGCCTCCAACAGCAGGGTACGTTCTCCGTAGACTGAATGTTCCACGCTTCGTTGCTCAGTATTGTATTGTATATATAGTCTATGGGGGCGGTGGACACAACGTATGTGTACACTTCGCTGTTCAAAGACACTAGCTGTTCCATCTTGGTCAGGAGCGTCAGCAAGGTTATGTTGTCTAGCACTTGGATGTTCACTAACACCTGTGGGGGAATGGACGTGGTTGTTTGGCTTGAAGCTTGTTACTATTCGGGTGTCTCGCCCCGTCACGGTACTGACATCCGGGCGTGAATGGGTAAATGGCGACGACGTGAGACCAGGCAGTGAGGGGCGATTTCTGTCGCGTTGAATATGAACCTCATAAGTGATTACATGATTAGTTAGATATTTCTGATGGGCAGTAGTCTACTACTCTAGGTGTCTACTTATTCATGTTTATTTGTTCATTGCTTTCTGCGGTACTACCGTATCTAGTAGTGCACTTTTAATGCAGGGAGTTCGGAAGAACGATAACACAGGATCAGACAGAAACTCACACCGTTATCCCAGGGGGGTAGTCAGTGACTAGGGTTTGTTTTATGTCACGATCCTCACAAAACTCTTCCGCTTCATCAACATTCATCAGGCCTGTACTTGCCAGTTATAGGATCGATCAACTGAAAATATTTACAGTCGGCAGCACATCCATCTCTACATGTGGGAAAGGCCCGTAACTTCAACCGATTAGAGTGCACGTGCGTAAAGGTTGATGTGCTGTCACCATAACGTGCTTACCACAACTAGGTAATCGTGGCTCACTCGTGGCCCTCCTTACCTCACTAAGGTCATTGACCACGTAATTGGTGAAGTAACTCTGAAACAGCCTGGCGGCATCCACCTCATTTTTCAAATGCACCGCTACGGTATACCCCTTTTGGCTGTAAGTCTCAATGAGACTGTCCACGTGATCCATGTCGAAAATGTGCCCGTTCATCATGATCGCCAGGCGGTCGGTGACTGGTAGATGGCTCTCCACCCTGGAAGTCGCCGATTTGAAATTGGTAGCGGAATGTCCGATACTAGGCAAGGACTGTTTTTTGGGAATGACTTTAAAAAAGGAATGTCGAAATCATGCATGCCAAGCTTACGTTGGAATAGAAGTAAGAAAAAAACAAATTAACCAAATCATGCTTAAGTAGGATAGGTATTCTAATTATTAATTGATTGAAAACAATAGCAATAAATAAGTTAGCAAAAGTTTGGAATATAGACTTCTGAGCAAAACATCTAACCGCCCATTAGCATCAAAAAACCATCAAGGCACTTGTCACATGGTGCGTGCCTCCTACTGGCAGATAAAAGTTATCTGCAGTGCTCAGCTACTTAGTTTATCCGTGAAATCTAAGGTGATCAATAACCGGAATTTCATGCTTGCTTCGATTCTAAACAGTGGAATCCAATATCCATGACGTCACCTGGCCGAAGCAATGAGCAGAGCATGCCCCTGTCTCCGCATATGGTGTATGATGAGGTACATGGCCCGGTGAACCGAAGTGGGCTGGTAGGCGGTGAACTCGTCTAGAATGATCACTGGCGGAGCGCCCACCATGGCAGCTGCGAAGTGCAGGCGCCTCATTTCACTCAGCGGCAGCTTATAGATCACTGCGTCTGCTTTGGGAGACAGCTCTGTAAGAGATATTTACTGCCTATTACCGACACTAAGTTGCAGATGAACTTTTACTTACCAACATAAATAGCTAGGCGTTCCAACAAGTCTTTGAGAAATATTCTATAGTGGATTGAAATTCCGTCAAACTCATAGCTAGATTATAGGTTACAGTCTATCGGCTAGTCCCTGGTGTTCTTATAGAGACTTGTGCCAGCTTTGGTGTACCTATCATATCGTAGCTTATGCATCGTATGTACTCAGGTAGCTCAATAACATTTACGGATATTTCTACTTCAAGCTATACCATTCGAGAAGTTTCAAGCGAAATCAATGGTTATGCAAATACCTTACTTGAGGAGTCTTCGGTGACTCACCTAAGGCCTCGATATAATTCCAAACTTCTTCTTTAGCCTGATTGGCTGGGACACCTCGTAACACAGCTATCAATTGGAGGGCCATCTTGACTGTCATCCATTGAGGCAGCGGCGGTCTCTCACAGCACATAGACACTTTCCTTGAATACTGAAAATTATGAAGTAAAATACTTACAAACCTAAATGGTGCGAGAATCGCTTCTCGAAAGGTAAATACTTGTCGCAGATTAGGTAATGTTCATAATTCGTAAAAAGCTACAAGTAGGTATCAGGCGCCAGGTTAGCAACTAATTTAATGCCCTAATCCCATGTATGGATGTAGAAAGGTTTCCTAAATAAGTAATAAATAATAGGGGGGGAGCCTTAGACACGCCAGAATGTTCTATAGGTACAGTAGGTTGTTGGGTTACTATATACTTGTACAAATGTTAGCAATCCTCCTAGAAAATATTCCCACGTAAGCCAATAATCCAATCCTCAGATGACACAAAAGGTACTAAAACGAATTGCTCTTTATGACAGTGAAGTTCCCGATTTTAGGGTTTCTACCAGTATTTGAATATGGTTGCTCAATGCTCATACCAAATGCGGTCGCGTCTGAAGACTCCACTTGGACATTGCGAGTGAGTCTCCGCCGCTGGCGAGCTTGAACCCCGAGAGAACGTTGCATAGGGCGACCCGCCCGTGGTGCTTGAGCCCCGACACGGCCAGGGCTTCGCCCTTGCGCAGCCCGAGGTACACGCTCTTCAGTGCAAATCGACCAAACGTCTTGTCCGACAGATCATTGACGAGAAGGCATTCGCCAAACGTATTCACTAAATGCGCTGATGGAGGAAGGTGCTGTGTAAGAGCGTATTCCGTACCTATTCACTTCAGAGACGTTGTCGACTTAGAAATGGTTTATGGTAGTTAACCTGTTCGATAGATATGTGATAGGCCCTCGGAGCGTCAAAACTGAGACTGCATGATCGATTCCATGTTTAATAAATTAAGTATAAAACGGAGGTTGATATCCTAAAGCGACAGGCCAGGGCTGGGAAGCAAGAACGATAACACGTTCTTGTCGGGTTTGCGCAACCTAAGAGGATATAAAAAATACCTAAAAACTACAGTTTTGCATGTACCTACAGGGCCTGGTCCAAACGCCTAGAACTGATACCATCTTACCATTGTTATTTTTCAACTGCGCGGCCTTTTCGAGCACATCGTTCTTCTCCTGGGCGGCCCCGTTGTCTTCCTCGATAAACTCCACGTCACCGGGGTAAAGCCAACGAGACGACAAGTGCACTAGCCAGCGCTTGATGTATTTGTACTCCCAGAGCATGAGGAGACAGAAAAATATACCGGCTGTGGTCACAATCAGGATCATCTCGTGGAGAATGCCCTCGTCGAATGACAGATATTTTTTTCTCAGGTAACAAGGTTCGACTAAGCCGCATTTATCTAAGTATAACGTTAATACTATTAATTTGTAATAATAGACTGAATCATATGATGATGACGGTCTCGGTGGCGCGGTTTGGCACGCTGACTGTTTAACTGAAGGTCTCGGGTTCCATCCCCGGCCGGGTCAAACTAGGAAATGAACTTTTCTAGTTTGTCTCTCGGGTCTTGGATGTTATCTATGTATTGTTTAGGGGTTAAAGTATGAAATTGCCGTTTTATTGCAATAGGTTCTTTGAATTGACATAGGTAGAATCTTCATGGTTTGAGGTTTTCGAATGAAACTTTTTTCAAATGATTTCTATGATGTTCTTTTTTTTAAAAATGTGAAACATTTGAATATCGACTTTCAATTGTTTTTGTTATTCAATTTAGACAAGAAAGATGGATACGCGTTTCTTTCTGCAGATCAGTCAAATCATGAGGCACCCATTTTTCGTATTTTTTTTATTTTATTGATTTGACGTAAGTGAGTCAATATTGTAAGTAAGGTAACGTTAAACCATGCCGCTAATTCCTGGGTAGTTTGACTAGGATCGGCTTCCACTATCTCTCTTAATTCATCGTTATTCACCTGTGTGGGTGGTCTTCCTTGTGGCTTGTTCTTTAAGTCCAAATTTCCATCACGAAAGCGTTTAAACCAAAATCGCACGGTGCGTTCATTAGTAGACCCCTCTCCAAACGCAGCATTGATGTTGCGGGCTGTTTCTGCCGCGTTAGTTCCGCGTCGGAACTCGTATTCAAAAATCACTCGAATTTTCGCAGTATCCATCTTTCTTGTCTAAATTGAATAACAAAAACAATTGAAGGCGATATTCAAATGTTTCACATTTTTAAAAAAGGAACATCATAGAAACCATTTGAAAAAAGTTTCATTCGAAAACCTCAAACCACGAAGATTCTATGTCAATTCAAAGAACCTATTGCAATATAACGGCAATTTCATACTTTAACCCCTATTATTAAATCTATCGTCGAGTTAGCACCTATAACACAAGTCATTTAGTTGTACTTAGTATAGGGCTATCGAGATGTGTGCAATATGTCCATGAATATTTATTATTTATATAGGTAGGTAACTTTGGAATGTGATAACCAGAATCAAATATTACGTAGTAACTACAGTCTGATTTTTAATTCCGTAGAATTCTGACAGTTAGGTATCATTTTTTGACATATCAGAGATAACAAACCTTTTGGGCCAGGCACATTTTTCAATTTCAATACGAGTCTGAATATCTGAGTCTATACATTTTATTTGTTATGCAATGAGGGGTAAAGAATTACCAAAAAATTTAAGTTTTCAATAGTCGGAATCTCGTTCCTGTAGAAAAACGCGTGAACCTCCCGACGAATTGCAGCAAAAGTGAATTCGTAAAATTTTTGTTTGAAAGATAGTTGAGGTCCACTCTTTTTAGGCTTTTGAAACTCTTTTGTCTCTTTATAATCTTTGGTAATTTTATAGACACTTGACAAACCCTCGCCAGTCATCTCTGAGGTCTTTTTAGGTTTTTTTATTCCGTGGCACTCCAGAATAAAAAAACCTAAAAAGACCTCAGAGTCTTTTTAGGTTTTTTTATTGGAAGGGCCAGGTTGTGACTCCATAACGTTTATAATAATCAATAAACGATCACAACACGAAAGGTAACAAGAAAAAATTTAAAAAATACGTATATAACTAAAATAACAGAAACTTATTTTAACAAATATAACAAGATAATAACAAACAGCAGCAAACACCGAGAATGAATGCTCGAATGCGCACATCTCGCAATGCGCGCATTCGAGCATTCAAAGAAGTCGAAATGAATCAAAGTGACAGACGCGACGTCACAGCTAACATTTTATTCTTCTAAAAAGGTTTACTTACTAAACCTTAAATTAGGTGGCGGTGTTATCAGCTCTAGAATAAAATAAAGTAATTAAAGTTAATTCGATGTATTGTTCATGATATTGAAATCTTTGTTGTTTTTGTATTAAGTCACTTAAGCAAGTAAATACGTAGATTTAACCCTATGTAGGTAAAACATAAAAAATACGCAGCATTTAATTTTTTATTGTTCTGAAATGGGTCAAATTTGTCTCTTTTTCGGTAGAGAACTCTTTTAGTAGCAACAGTTACTAATGTCAGAATTCTACGGAATGAAAAATCAGACTATAGCCCATGCATTAGGAAAATATTCTTCTAGGGCTCTTAGGACAGCAGAAAGACAGTAGGTAACTAACAATCAACTTCGTTACGGCTGACTGTAGTCTTCGGTTGACTGTAAATACGACACCCCCTGATTCATCAGCTTACATATGTGTAAGCTGGTTACTTGAATATTCCCCATTTTCCCCTTCTGACTATGAGTCAGGGCGTTAAACTAACCGCAGCATTTGTGAATAATCCTCGTATCGCAATATTTCTCTTGTTGTACAATGAGGCATTCGGTGTTATAGATAAAGATCCGCGTGATCTTTACAAGGGCGAAGGCAAAGTTGAACTGCGGCGAGAAATTCATTAGGACCATCATTACATCCAGCGTGTAGCCCGAGAACATGCTAGTCATCACCGTAGATTCGCCTGCGAAACATAAGAAGTTAAGACGTAAACTGGAAGAGTGTAATGTGGTGTCGCGTACTGAGAGATTCGATTTTTTCCTTCGCCTATAAACATCCTACTGCAGAGCACAAACCTCCTCTTAGAGAGAGAGTATGGGCTCAATTACCACGCGTGGTGCCCACCACGGATTGGAAATTTCAAGCGCTGAGGTATTTAAACACCTTAGACACTCAGGTCAATATGAACCAATTCAAGGCCCGGCCCGGCCCAAATCAACCTATCGCATTGGTGCTTTTTCAAGACCAATTACTTTTTGCCTACTTAGAACCTATCAAACACATTAACTCCCTGTTTCTCATGCACTAACCAGCTGTGAGTTGGCTGAAGTCCTTAAAAAACTGTGATACATAAAAATAAATTGCAACTGGTATCACTAGATTAACACACTGTTCTTGTACGAGAAATCTGGAGAAGTTGCATAAAGAATTACTGACCGAATACAATGTTGACAATGATGTAGGTGATGGAGTTCAGTGAAGCATGAGAGCCCAAGCTGAAGAGATACGCCTGAGGGATGCTTCCGAAGCCATACACAATCATCACCGTCGGCACGATTACTGGAAACACAATGATGATGTTAAGTGGGCTCGTTGCTTTAGCGGAAAGTTACTTTTTTTGGGGTTTAATTCTAAATAGATTTGACTCTGATCTAAGTGGAGTTTCTTTGAAACGTTCTTGTCATTCGACAGTGACTTCTAACATGCGTTAATATCAACACATAGGAGGCTAGGTAATTCTAAATGTAGCATTGATCAAAGTTTATTTGGATATTTCCTCGTTGCCGCATATCTAAGTTCTTCACTCTAAGAAGAGATATCAGTTTTTATGTGATTTCTATAGACAAGTGTGCCGAGTGGGCATTATTATGTACCTAAGTATCCACTGAGTTGAGTGACGTTAATTTTTACTTTTTTTAAGCTACTCCGGCTGTCAAATGCATAATTTTTTTGACACTAGGAGTCGTCTAAATGCTTCACTCGATAGAGTGGAATGCTACGTAATAGGAGGGCTGGTTCACGATTAGTATTATCCTGATCAAAAACGAGTCCAAGTAGTCCTGAAATGAATGTTCTTTGTCCTAGCTACTCGTGCGGTACCCACCTAACACTGATTATGTACTAAAACTTTGTCGTTGTTGTAATATAATTCGATCTCCTGTTTTTTTCTCCATAACTGCCTAGTTTGGTATCGTGGCATCACGTCCTATTACCATGCCGGAGGCCGTGGTTTGATTCCCACAGGTTTCTTTTTTCCTCTGTGCTACAGAGGACCGACGTACTTACATTGGTACAAGTGGCTTCAGTTTGTATATTGCATTTTTGGACTTCTTAGCCTGGTTACCATAATACAGGATATTCTAGTTTGGGACCTGGACAAATCATTGTGTTGTGTGGACCTCAGTATTACTTCAATCTTGTTAGATAAGAATATGGACTCACTGAGATCGATGTATTCGTGAAAGTACCATGGCGAAATAAGTAGAATCATGGCTATAAATCCGAGTATCATGATTATCACCAACAAAACATATGTTGCCATATCCCACACCCATAGCGTTGTCCAGTATTGAAACGGGGAGAAATTGCGTGCGTATCTCTGAAAGATAAAACTATAACTTATACCTTGCTGTTCCTTGTTCGTTCTTCATACGAGTCTGTGAGACCTACATGCAAAGAACATTTTACCCGACATCCTTGATTGACATCCATGATATTCCTATCTACATTGAAGCGAGACACAAGATAGAAATAAGTTGTTTGCTACCTGTGTATGTCTGATGAATCCATATTCATGAGACGGCAACAGAGTCACGTGTGACACTGTCAATAGAACTAACGTCGGAATTAGCAGCTGAGGAAACTCCTCAGTAATTTTCACCTGTAAATTCAAAAGGCATCTTTGTTACCATAGGGTTTTAGTGTGCCCGTCATCTTTGGATGTGGGTCACAAACACTGGTGGAAAGAATTTTTCAAGTTTTTTAGGACATGCTCGTTTTAAAATTCTGTACTTTGTATGTTAAAAAATCAGAGAGCTTAAAAATATTGTTTAACTGTAAGTGCTAGGTCTTATCAGCAAGCTCGTAGTACCTAAATATGCGAGTTAGTCAAAGTAGAAATCGTCATTCAGACACCAGAAATATAGAAGATATGGAGAGCTGATGCTTCTCCAGTAAATCAGAGGGGCACGAAGAAACGCGTAGCGTGCTTAGAGGAAAGATAGTCAAGTGACTAACGGACCGGTGTAACATCGAGAAGAAGTGGCTGATCCTCAACCTCTATCAGCGCATCTAAAGCCCCGGTGTAGTGCCGCAACAGAGACTCGTACACACGTGCCAGCGAACGAGCTGATGCCGCCTTGTCCACGTGCAGCGGACTGTACAAGGCGTAGATCTGGAAATGTAATGCTAACCCTGAATACCGTTTACAGAAAACTGAGTCCGATGCAGTCGGACAAGGAATATTGACTATTATTCCGTCACAATAGCTGACCACATTAGCAAAAATGGTCCATCTATAGTTAATTAAGAATAGTTTTAGTGACATTGGCAGCTCAAATTTCTCAAATTAATGTTTACGCCCAGCTCCTTCGAGTCTAGGCGTAAACACGAATTTTTAGTATGTTTAGGATTTTTAGGGCTGAACTGACTCTGAAAGAAGTGGTTTCCTATATGGTGGATGGGCTGATATAAAAACTAAGTACTCGCATTTTTGTTGAATTGAAAGAACAGCTCTTACTTTCGCCCACTTGGTATAAGCTAAGTTAACGAAAACATGCAATCCTTACTTGGATAATTCCGTCTTTAAAAAAGATGTCCATTCCGTACGCGTATTTGATCACGCATTCATGCGGCTCTAGAGTTGCTCCTATCCTCAAGTATTCCATCAAACTCTAGAAAAATATTTTTAAAATAAATATTCAGATAAAAATATATACATGAGGTATAAAGGCATACAAAGGCTTACATCAGAGCTGCTCAACGCAATATACGATAGTTGATTCGAGGTTTCGTTCTTGATTGAGAAGGTGTATCTAGAAGAAAAAATCGTTCAATACTAAGAACACTGACTGCCGCACACCGCTATCATCAGCCCACTGCTGCCTATAGCTGGCTATACATAGGCCTTTACCCCAAATAACATCTCTAACAGCCCATCCACATCCTCGGAACCTATGAAGTAATCAAATACTTGGGTAGGTGTTTTTAGTGAAATCAGAAAAAAAAATTAAGCGGGTCGATGGTGAACCTATTTAACAACATACAAGCCTATCTAAAACACAAATGTTTGCTTTTACGAGATATAACTTTAGATATAACTGTAGCCATCAGTGACGGAAAGGTTTTCTGTGGATAGAAGCGCAGCGCGAAGGTGTCCTCCACGGTAAGGCCTCTGTCACCAAGAGGTCCTCACTATCTCATAGCTCCGACTATCTTAAAAACCAGTGTGAGCGAACCTAAACTAAGCGCAGTGTAAATCAGAGTAAATAATGCACGACGCGAAAATTGCTAGGTCCAGCTTTTACTGCAGTGCTGGTACTACAAAAAACCTACGCGTTAGTCACGGAGAGGCTTTCAGTGGCATTATCGGAACGAAGGGCGAAGGTAGTCTTCCGGCGCAGTGCCTCCGCCGTTAGTAGAAGGTCCTTGATAGTATGCGGTACTCTGACCGTCTGCAGAGCGGCATTCACCTCGGCCACTGCGAGGCCGAGCTCGCGCCCTATGAAGATACCCGCTACCAGGCAAGTAATCATCTGGAAGACGATATTGATGCAATAGTAATACCTAAAGGCTAAACATAGAAACAATAGATAGATAAATCATTTATTCACATAAGACACACCTACAATACGCAAGCTAAATAGTGTAGATAGTGAATTGTAATACTTCGAATGCTTATTGTACACTGGCCGAACGTGTAATATGGCTTACGTCCCATTGCAGGGCACAGGCATTCTCTAAGAGAGTAGGTACCAATGGGCTTAATCACGACACGGATTGGCGTTTGATTATGTACACACCTGCAATACTTAGGTTTCCTCGGGTTAGATTATTGCTGCTACCAATTCACGAATGTAAACTGGAGTTTTAACCCATGAACTCTCGAATGTACAGCTAGCGTTTTTCTAATTAAGTACCACTGCTCCGGTATTGTCCGATGTATGAAAAATACCCTTGCAATCTGTGTCTTGGAGCCATGCCTACTAAAGTAGTCTTAGCAACGAATTAAACGAACGATGAAGCTTGCTACAAAACCTGAGCACTGACCGTGAGAATGAAAAAGAATCTGTAATAAATGTGAAAACTCTCAAACTTCTTTCCAATCCACCTAAGGTTGGTGAAGTAATTCTTTCTTGCTTTTTCCATCGTCGCTGAAAAGGGTAAATTGTTTGTTAATTGTTTTTCCTTTTCTGCTCAAGTTTCAGATAGCAATCTCTTAAAGTCACGGTCGAGGTATAAAAGGCTATCCTTTATTATAACTCACTTTGGTTCTTTATGTTTTCCAACGCCTGTTTCACTCCTGGAGCATCGTCGCTATCTGTCAAAGTCTCCGCTTTGGTTTCTATGCTCATCATGGCCCTGAAGTTTGAAATTACTTAGAGTAGATAGAAACGCGAAGAAGCGCTCGTGGCCTAGTGGAACCGAGTAATTTAACAACAGCCAAGGTCAGGTGCGGGATGGGTGACCATTCTGAAACTAACTAGTGGCATTTTTTCCGAGCGCTTCCGTGCTTCGCAGGGCACGTTAAGCTGTTGGTGCCGAATGTGATGTAGTGACAGCCGTTAAGCATTGTCAGAGGCCTTATGGTGGGCTTGATAACTTCTGACAGTAGGTAAAGCCTGCCACTGCCTTACGAACATCCACCAATCCGGACTTGGTCCCCGTGATGAAGTATGGCCTAAGCTTCCTGCAATACAGGAACCCGTGCCCTAACAGTGGGGGCATACTCGCACCAAGGGTTGTTATCATCAAATCAGACAGAAACAGTCAATAGCTCTTCGAACTTTAATTGCGCACTTAGGTTCATGAAGTCGAGACGAGTTTTTGTGTGTGGGTATCTGACATGAGTGTCAATCAAATCATCCGAGTTTTCATGTTTAATATTAGATACAAAGCTTACATTAACAAATCAACGAACCTCGTACACACTTCCTCAGAGTCAGGTATAGTAAGATGTACAGAGGTGAACCCATATCGATTCGAATTCTGATTCAGAAATTTGATGATGGAGACGACGTTTGCTGTCGGGCTCATTGGGACCTTTAGAATGAGCAGGGAACCGAAATGGGCACGAACAGTGGCCCCGTACTCTCCGAGAGCGTCTTTCAATGCTTTAATGTTGACGACTTGATTGCCACTGTCCCCTTTAAAGACTAAGCGTAAGCGGTAGTCGCGACCTGCAATGTGATAGCAGTTATGAGCTGAGTTATATTGTATTTATCACTTCAACACTTCCTACAAAGATCTATACAGCCAGGATATCAGAAACTATCTTACCATATTTAAAGAAAAGGTACGGCATTGTGCCCCCAAAGACCAAAGAGTTGTTGTCGAATATGAAAACGCGATCTGCGTTTTCTAACTTCATACTGGAGTCGCAAGTTTGCACGATCGTCAGATGATTCCGGTAACGCTGATGAAAAAAGTAACTAATATCAGCTCTGACATTTCTTTAAAAGCGCAAAATTTGTAGTTTTTTGTAACTAGTGACTAAAATGGCATTTGTGAAAGTTTTATGCTTATCATTAGAGACAGACAACATTCCTTACCATAATTTTGTCCGTAATGACGGCGACGAAAGATGGTTTGTCAATGAAACCCGGTATGAATACAATCTGAAACACAAATCATCAGATGTTCTAGATAGAGTCACTTTTTTCCTTCTGCTCGACTTGGATTAAGCAGCCCAAAGAAAGCTTTCCTTTCTGCAGCCCAGTATCAAAATACAGAAAAGATTGTTCTCACCCTTGGTTCAAGCAGCAAAGCTATAGCCCAACACAGCTGGGCCTTGAAATACAGGCTCAACTTATCCACTTTAGTGTCCTTGAGATCGAACAACTCACATTCCTCAAGAAGACGATTCGAGCGAATGTGTTCATATTCTAGGACGTACTGGGGCAACTCATGCCATGTGCAGATCTAAAATTGAGAAATTAAGAAAAAGTAAAACATTTAATTGGAATTTTTGCCCGGCTGCCATTGGAGCTAAATGTTTATCAGGTATGGGCCTATAGGCCTTTACGGAACAAACTTTGACCACCCTTTGCACTATGCTCTTTCCAAGACAAGCTATTTATGTCATCATCATCAGGCTATACTAGTCCACTGCTGGGCATAACTCTCCCTTAATGAGAGCCATAGCGCCATTACTGCATCCAGCATCTGCCTACAGTTTTTCGCAGGTCGTCATCTCACCTGGTCGTCTCACACTACGTTTGCCGAGTCGCGGTCTCCACTAAAGAATACGTTTACCCCAGCGATTGCCGGGTTTTCGCCGGTTCTTCGCGAGATATAGCCAGCCCACTGCCACTTCAGCTTGCTACTCTCTGAGCTACATCGATAACTTTGGTTCTCTTTCGGATATATTTGCTACGAATCCTATCCTTCAGAGAAACTTCGAGCAGAGCTCTCTCCATAGCTCGCTGAGCGACTTTGAACTGGTGGACCAACCCTATCCTGATAGTCCATGTCTCGGCTTCTTAGGTTATAACACGTAGGACGCACTGACTGATTGAAAACTTTCGTTTTCAAGTATTAGCGGTATGGATGACGTGAAGACTTGGAATAGTTTCCCGAACGCTGCGCAGCCCAGCTGGATTCTCCTTTGGCCACTTGCTCGAAATTGTTTTTTTCACAAATGCACCACAAGACGGGAAGTTTGGAAAACCATAAGGGAAGCCTATGTTCTGCACTGGGCTTCAAATGGCTGATTATGATGATGATTGCATTCAGACTATCCCGAATTACTCAAGTGGTAGCCCGGCAGTAATTACAGTACAATTACAGTAATTAAGTCTTATCCACGACAAGTTAAAATAGGAGTACTGACAACCGCAACCACATAATGCAGCCATGAGTTTGAACGAATGGAAAACCGTTAGGTACCTACATATAATTTCTGAGAGAATCGTATAACCGAATCAGTAGTATCCAATACTAAGTGAGGTAAGTAATTTGGCAAATCTGCCTGACCTGCATGAAAAACTGCAAGTGCTCTCCCACAGTCAGGTCATCGAGGAGGACCTGCGAGTTGTGACAGTAACCGAGCATGTGCGGCACCCCCAAATAGCCCTGGGTCGTGTTTGGGTAGCCAAGGGTGGTCACGGTGCCCTCGTCCGGAAACGCTAGACCTACAAAAGTGACAGTTTAAAATAGTTGCGTTACGATATGATGGAGACCATTGAGCCTGTACTAGTACTGACAAAATGATTATGAGGCATATTTACCTACTTATTATTCCAAAGAGGTAGGGAGTTACTGAGGTTACCACTTGCAGGCTTCTGGGGCCTTGTAAATTCGTCGAATCGTTCAACTTTCAGTCGAAATAAGTGAATTGAACATTCAGACATGAAATAAGATTCCACTATGTGTAGGTATTTGGTCACGCCCATGGACAGGAATGGCTTTATTCAGAATATTATCTTCCAGTAACAAAGTCAGCCAAAGGTACCTCATTGAAATTCGAACACGGACGTCTTGCTTAATCCGAATTACCTACCTGTGATAATATTCTCCAAAGTAGTAATGAGTTCATTTTGCACTGTCTTAGCATAAAGTATTGTGTATTCTCCTCGGTAGATATCAAACGTGACATCCTTTAGTACCACACGACCCATTATCCTCTGAAATGAAACACGCATTCTGCATAAGTAAAATAGTAAAGTTGTCTTGATGTCAACCCTTTGTTTGTCCCCACTTCTGGGACATGGGTCTCTTTCTGCGCCGCAGAAAGTTTAGGCCATACTCCACCGCGGGGGCCAAGTCCGGGTTGGTGGAGGATTGTAAAAAAGTTGTCTTGTTCTAAGAAAAAATAAAGAACTTGTAAAGTATTATGAAGTCTTCTCTGCATATAAATCCACAATACCTTTGACACGGTATGGAAACTGATTGCCTTAGCCACAAACTCCTCTACTTCCTGGAGCTGATCGCGTTCCTTGCCGGTTGGCATCTCAACTGGATGAAGTTTTGCCGGATTCTGTAATGTATCGTAATATAAATTCTAACGTCCGTAAGATACCGAAGGCTGCGTGAAAATGGCCTAAGGCAAAAATATGGCGTAAAGGGCGACAGAATCACTTCTGTAGACCTAGGACTCCTCAGTGAATTTAAGAATTTCTTGGAGACCAGTACGAGGGTACTGCAGTGTGGTGACACCTCACCCACACTTTCATAGTCATACAAGTACGTAAGATGTTCTTCTCGCCCTTTGTACCTACAATGTACAAAGTTTTTCAAAAACTTCGATTTAATCAGATTCCAGGTCTGCAAGATGCGAATTGTTTTTCGTAAAGCCCGGGAAGGAAAAGTCCCTCCCGGCTTTAGGAAAAATCACACAATTTGGTCGTCCGTCGACTTTTGTCATGACTAGGTATACTCACCTCTGTTTTTTTAAAGATGATGGACTTCCAAGAGACCTGGCCCCCGATGGCGCGCCGCTGGCCCATAGTCCGCTGCAGCAGCATCAGCAGCCCGAAGTACACCACGGAGATGAACAGCCACGTCACGATCGTGATGTTGAGGGACGAAGACGTCCAGCCCTCTGGAAAACACAAACGACATCGTTACCATTTTTTTGTAGGTAACTAGAAATGAACCTCCGACCAGGTGGGATGACGATCTGTGCAAAACCGGCCGATGCCGGATGCGGCAACCTGAAGACAGGACGCTATGGAACTCATTAGGGGAAGGCTATGTCCAGCAGTGGACTACATAATATAGCGTGAATAAGAAGAAGAAGAAGAACTAGAAATGGACTGCAATGTTAAATAGCAATGTTTGATTTAACTGAATTATTGTAGGTTTATAAATCTCAATTTATTTTGCTGTCTCTATTTTGTTATATTTCCAGAACTAAAGAAAGAAAAACACATACCTTATCCCACCTGAAACAGTGCGAAGTACTTTGATATGGAGTCTATTAACGAATAAAGAGCCTCAGAAGCGACACAATCAGTTCTTGATGTTAAGGTGCTTAATGCACTCCAAAATTTAATTTGTCAAACCAAGAGCATCTGCCAACAAACTGTTATTGGCAGAACCAACTTCTGTATTTTTGTTTGAATAAACGTCTTCAATCAATCAATTAATAAATTACTGCCACAATTCCACACAACACAATTACTTGTCCTGGTTCCAAACTAGCATACCCTGTGCTATTTTAACCGAGCAAGGTTAACACAGACATGAAAATACCTAGACAGGGTTCATTTGTACGAATGTACGGCGATCCCCAGTGGGAATCGATCCCACGAACTACGGAAAGTGATACGTGATACTGCTACACAAATGAGGCTGTCAGAAAAGAGGGTCATAGTAGGTTGGTACAATAAAAGATGGTCTACCACACGAGAGAACGGCAGTGCTTTGAGATAATAAGGAAGACCGAGATTGATTAAAGGAGTAAAGGTATAGAGATACGAAAACCTTTCCCAACTTGCAGCAGTGCGAAGTGATTGAGTCCGTTGACGAGTCCCAGCGGCGGCACGATCAGATGCAGCACGATTGAGCGCGCGCCCTCCTTGATGTCAGCGTGATGCACTAGCAGCTCCGCCATAAAGGTCTGCAGCAGCACCAGCAGTAGGCTCCAGATGCATGCCGGCAGAGCTGGTGGAATAAAAGAGACTATCTTAATTTATTTAAATGAATAATGTAAATTGTACTAGAGCGTTACAATATTCTGAAAAGAATAGATGCGTTTGAAATGTGGTACTGGCGGAGAATGCTCCGTATATCTTGGACCGAATGCCACACAAACGTATATATTCTAGAAGAACTTCAGATAAGGACGAGGCTCTCCACAATCCCCAACGCATCCTGAAGTTCTTCGGACATACCGTCCGACGCGGGCCAGATAACCGGAATAGGTATGTTATTATCACCGGTCGTGCGAACGGGAAACGAAGCAGAGAACGAGCACCAACGCGTTGGACAGACATCATAACAAAAGCTTCGGGAGGGACCCTACAAGCAGCCATACATCTGGCGCATAATCGAAACAAATGGAGAGAGCTGGTGGCAGAAGCTGCCGCATAGTCACGTCCCTCAGCCATGAGGATATGACAAAGATGAAGAATTACAATATTATATCAGAGCACTACCTGTCATACATCTTCTAGCATTCTCTTACATACCCACACCACACTATATTTAGTATTTAAACTATAAAAAGTTTTTTACAATTTCGAGTTGGTGTAGAAAAAAAAATCATATGCAGAGGCTGCTGCCCGAAAGCATGACAGCTTGAGGTTATGATTTGACATGACATAAACTAAGTAACCCTGATAGCAACAAACTTATCCCTCAGTCTTTCGCATCATTAGGTTCAAACTTCAACATCATTTACACAACATAACAATATAGGTAACACAGACGTTCTCTCCAGGGGGAGAGAGGGAGAGAGTATCAGCTAAACAACCATCTCACATGTCCACGCGTATCGTCGATGTAAAGCCCAAAGGTGACTAAGATATTTATCAACTTCAGGCACTCCATTTTGCAAAACGTTTTTCATTAGCTTCAATTGCAGTGGTATTGCTACCACGAATTCACAAATTTTCGACCATATTATTTAGGGATAAATAGTTCTTATCGTTGTTCAGTATATAACTGTCTACCCGACCACGGCAACTGTAACGCTGCCGAAACGTCGGGAAATAAGGTAATTATGTTTTATCTAATAAATATTCGCGATTTGACCTGTTTAATATATAACTATATAACTGACTATGTAGGAAAAACATTATTGGGAACTGTATAATTTCTCTTTAACGAAATTAAGAGAATCGAAACGGAGCTGATGATAAAATTTACCGTGCAAGCTTCGTACTTGGACATTTGAACTTCACTTACTCCGACATAGTTTTCAAAAGATCTGCGCGTCTAGTATGTAAGACGCCACTGTCTTCAGTGACTTCAATATTAATATTTTTTTCCGCCACATCATCATCATCATCAAAATCAGCCAGTGTCAGTCCACTGTTGAATGTAAACCTCTCCCAAGACACGCCACTGAGCCCGATCTTCGGCTCTCCACTTCCAGTCATTGCCCACCGCTTTGCGAATGTCGGCGCCCTACCTGGTCCTAGGGCGTCCTTCACTGCGTTTGCCATTTCGCGATATCAACTCAAGAGCCAGTCAAGTTTTCCGCATCTCAATTATATATAACATAACATTTACATACAGGCACATACATTGCTTCTGGCCCCACACTAGGATACCCTGTGTCGTGGGAACCAGAAACAATGACATCACAGACATGTAAACATATATTTTAACACTTCGGAAACTTTAAGGCAGATAACCCACATCTGTAGACAGTTATATAATAGGAGGGCTTATAACATAGACGTAGACTACGCTCACTCACCGCGCTTATAGAAGAGCGCCATCAACAAGGCCAGCATGATCATGACGGTCTGGTAGGCCATCACGAAGGCCAGTCCCGCGGCCAGGTTGATCCAGCGGAACACGAAGATGAGGAAGAGGCCACCCATGAGGCAGATCGGCAGCGCCGACATGTGCGCGTAAAGCACCCAGCCCGCGTAAATGGAGGAAAAATCCACGTGGCGCAGACGCAGGGCGCGCTGCAATCATTTGCCTCTACTAGCCTTTCGGTCTTTACTGGGGCTTAATTATGCCTCAGTTAAGACCGACAGGCAAGTTGAGGCTTAATAAAAACTTTTTGGGTAGGCCTCTGACTCGGCTTAACGACTACCATCTATTGAGGATAGCCGGCTGAACCACCAGCTGAACGCGTCCTGTGTTGCTTAACCTTCGTGATCGCTTAAGATCACTCCGGCAGCCGGGACTATGAGCGATTATTGAATTACGCGCACGAAATCCTGTCGGAATGCTGACGTTAAGATAGCAATTAGTATGGAATAGACAGTTCGACGATTGGAATCGTTTAGAATTTGGTGCGCGTAATATAATAGCTTAACTAATAAACGAGTTTTAGAAAAATCTATCTGGGTTTCATAATAAAAGTGCTTGAATAACAATTTTTGTTTCCATTCTGAATTTTTTTTTTGTTAAAAAACATTTTTATAATATGAAAATGTTTTCATAATATGGAAATGTTTTATAGGCATAATATGATCCATCCTGTGTTGTGCCTATAGTGACGCTAGCCAGTACAATGGGTTACAACCAGTACAACGTTCTCAACGAGACGCCATGATTGGTAGACTGATTTTTTGCACATTTGGAGATAGTTAAAAAAATCAATCAAAAACATTTTTAAGTAATGGATCTATCCAGTACTGCCTTTTTCGTCTTTGTATTCGAAGACGCTATTGCCGTAACAATGTGTCTGTTAGAATCCATATTGGAAATAATAGTCACCCCAAGTTCAACGCGCGTCTGGAGCGCGACTGTGAAGCGCTACTGTCGCTAGCGACGGCGCCGCGACTTAGCCGCGCTACAGTCGCTGTAATGTAAAAGGGGTTCGCTGTGCAGCGCTTTAGTCGCACGACTGAAAATTTTAACATTTACATAGGTAAAGGCACATACATTGCTTCTAACCCCACACTAGGATACCCTGTGTCGTGGGAACCAGAAACAACGAGATCACAAACATGTAAACATCCAAGACCTGGGGTTTTTTTTGTCCCCAGCCGGGGCTCGAACCCGGGACCTCTTCCCGGGCATGGTAGGGAGATACGCTTCTGCTGCGCCACAGAGGTCGTCAAATTCTTCCTTTCTTGCCAAAGTTACCTGCCCAAATAATCATTTAGCAATAACATCTCTGTTGAATATTTAAATTCGTTGCTAAGATCCAAATATCGAGGTAAAACATCTCTGTTATAGGCAGTAGGTAGGTATCTAAAAAAAAGTTACTTTGGGTGAAATTAAAATAATCATCATAAAAATGTCAATTTCTTTTCTTCCAGAATAAAACAGTTATTGGAAAACTACTAGACTCTATAGAGTATAGTAGTTTTCCATATAGATCGTAATGTCGATATTGTACTAAGTTATTGTTTTCTGGAGGTTTATCTGAGGAAAGATCACATTCTAATTACGTAAATAACAAATATAGGTGGGGGCCTATCTACTCTCGAATCGTATCAAAGTGTCTTATCGAATATGAAGATTATTTTCAGCCGTTCAGTCACGGCCGAAATAGCTCAGTTGGGAGAGCGTTAGACTGAAGATCTAAAGGTCCCCGGTTCAATCCCGGGTTTCGGCAGAAAATTCTTTTTATTTTGTGACACTTATGGCTCAAGGGACTCCGTGAGGTTCAAGGAAAACAAAATGTTCAACAATGGAAACAAAACATTTTTTTGCAGATTACTTTTTCAAAGTGTCAGATCATAACATATCGTAGCATAACAGCGTAGCATATCATAGCATAGCGTAGCACATCATAGCATAGAGTAGCATAGCATAGCAAAGCATAGCATAGCGTAGCTTACCATAACATACCGTAGCATAGCAAAGCATAGCATAGCGAAGTATATTATGCTTCGCTATAGCATATTATAACATATCAAACTCAAGCCTGTACATATTTACCGGCGTGGCGTAACAGGACTCATACCTAGGTTAGCTTGATTTAGGTTAAGTTAATTAAGTTCATTTGTTAAAATAACCATGTATGTGTGCAAATATTTGTTTTAATCTTTAAAATATGCTTAATGATTCGAAATTTATGCATACCTACATAAATTCAGGGCTGTACTGCGGAGGGGTAGGCAGAGACCAGGATCCTTAACTTGCTTCGATCTTGACAGATCTCGTTCACTTCATCAATATTCATTAGTCGTTTCAAGCACGCACCCTGGTTTCGGGTACTTTTTATCCTGCCCTTTGCCAACACATTACCCATTTGGTCGAAGTATGTTTACCTGGGACGGCCAATCTCTTATTCATATTGATAGACATTCTGAGGTCAAATATTTAGGAATACGCAGGACCTGGGATTCGATAGACTTTAGGTATGCCAAAAGGGCCGTTTTGGGCATACTATATAGTCCCAGGTTTTTTCTTTAAGTTTCACGACCACGGGTCCTAAAAACTATAAAATCCGGGACCCCTGCATTATTACAAACCTTGAACCCTCGGGCGGTCTCCGTGACGACGAGCGCTTCAGTCTCGATGACTGGCGGCATCAGCGCCAGCGTGAAGCAAAGCAGGATCCAGGCCACGCAGTTCTTCACACGCTCCTCTTGCATTAGAGGGGAGATGGGCATACTCTTCAGACGCACCTAGTCATACAGATAGATAGAAATAGAGAACAATTTATTGCACAACCCGGAAAATAATACAAGACTTCTTATATCTAAGTAGTTATATATTAAACGGGTCTAATCATGATTATTTATTAGGTAAAACGTAGGTAATTACCTTATTTCGCGAGTTTCGCGACGTCTCCGCAGCGTTACAGTTGCCGTGCCGTGCCCTGATTAGACCCGTTTGATATATAACTTATGAGTATCGCGAATCATTAAGAAATACTATTATATCTCAGTAATCTTATACAGTGGGCGGTCTCATCGCTTAGAGCGATCTTTTCCAGAGAACCTTTGGATATTATGTGGTGAACAATTCACCAGGCGGGGGCATAGTTATCGGCCTGAGTGACTGAGGTGTTCAAAGACCTTAAATGCTTGAAATTGCCAAAACGCGCTGGGCACGCGTGGTAATTAAGCCCATACTTTCTCTCTGAGACTGTGTGACTTTTATAGGCTACATAAATAAAGTTGTCGGCTAGTTTGCGCTGTGCATTTCATATTTAAACAGTTAAATTTAGATTTTAAACGTCAAATCTTCAAAGTAATTATAATATTATTACAGGACAGATCTGACAGTAAGGCCTGCCACTGTCTTACAATCCTCCACCAACCCGGACTTGGCCCCCGTGGTGGAGTATGCCCTAACCTTCCTGCGATGCAGGAAGAGACCCGTGCCCCAGCAGTGGGGACATACAAGGGTTGATAACGAACAGGACAGATTTCTGAATAGATTTAGGTCACCCAAACAATCATAGCTAAGACACTGGTTTTTAACTAGTTTAGGGATCAGAAGTTCGAACTGTATATTCACACAGTGTACAGTACGATTAAAAACAGTTAACGATTCGCCCAACCTCGGTAATTGTCGTGAATCCCTCATCTCTACATAGAGATCAATTTACAGATATGACCTTTAATTATATTACTCGTCGTCTTATTGAATACAATACAAGAACGATATAAGCAACAAAACCTCCTTTGTAGCTCAAAACTAACAAAACCGAATCGTTAACTGATTCTAATCGTATTGTACGATCAACCTAGGTATGTACGAGTATATTAGGAGTGGGTCGTTGTCCGATTTTTCGACGACGAAACGCAACCGTTTTTTCTGGAACGAAAACAGGTCCTCGAAACGGTCGTCGTTCGCAACTGGTTTCATTGTATGCGAACGAGCAAGGCGCAGAGGACGGTCAAACGAGTGCGAACGAGACGAAATCACGAAACATCGGAAAAAATAAGTTGTTTTACACGATATTCGACTGTACACTCATAGACATAAAGATAACTTTATTGTATCACAGACCAAAACGAACGGAACGAGCAAGGAGCCGACGACGACGTCGCAATGATCTCATTACGTTCTAGGCTCTATTAATATAGCACTAAACATATCCGCGTCAAACAATCTAAGGACTGGTCTCGCGACGAACAAACGCTGGCACTGCTTTAGAGTCGCTGGCACTGCTTTAGAATGAAACGTAAAACGGTCCTATCGTCGCGGAACACAAAACGGTCTTATAAAACGGTTCGTCTTTGCAACGATCACGCCTAGAGTATATAGCTTGTCGTGAAAATTGTACACTGTACAAAAAAAAATGATTATTAACTAGCTCACCCAGAGAACTTCGTACCGCCTAACAGTCGATTCTTTATTTATTTTTTTCCCCTCCTTAAGCACCATCCTCGTTCTTCAAGGAATATTCTAAAAAAAGAATTAGCGAAATCGGTTCAGCTGCTCTCGAGATTTGCGCTTACCAACACATTCAGCGATTCATTTTTATATTATAGATAGATAGATGCGAACTGTCTTTTCTAGTTTTCGGCTACCTCTCTATAAAACACCGATTAAACTTTCACTGATTTCAAGGTTGGGGTGCTCACATCCCAAGCTACCAATACCTAACTATTAAATCACGTGCAAAAAAATCAACAATACAAACTGAACATTGACCTCTTTCGTTAAAGTTTTGATATCAAAAGTTCAGGGAATGGTTGGGTTTGGGTTATTACCTAAAGTAAAAACAATTTACTGTCTTATCTTCAGCACAACATGGACGTTATCGATTTCTTTCACACAAACTTTTCTTTCAAACCGTGATTCGTGGCCGAAATAGCTCAGTTGGGAGAGCGTTAGACTGAAGATCTAAAGGTCCCCGGTTCAATCCCGGGTTTCGGCAATTCTTTTTAATTGCACGATTATTGTTTATGCACTTCTATGTTCTGCTGAGTATAACGTATGCACGTTACCTCAAAAATGCGCAATTCCTGAAACACCTCAATTAGAATGTTGTACCTACAATAACAACTTTTGAATGAATTTATTTTAAGTTTTTTTTATTTTTTATTTGTGAAATATGTATAATAATAAGTGTTTCTTATTATCTAGCCGCTCTCGGAAACCTGCTCGGTTTATCTGTTAGCGGCGCAACTGAAACACTTACTTTTTTGATTTTTTGTCGGACCAAAAAACCAAGTAAGTGATTCCGGAATTAAGCTAATTGTGCAGTGTATAAGAAAGTTTTAGTACCAAGACTTTTCTTTTATGGGTTTAAACCATAATATAAGTTTATTGAATTCACGCTTTGCGCGCTCTATCTAATGACATTGATATTAGCAATCATGTTCTGCTGATTCCGTAAATGGTTTTCCGGTATATGATAATGAATATTATTATTTTAACTTATAATCTGAAGTGAAATCTTTGTCTCGGGGTCACTATAAAGCTGAAAAAACAGTAAAACAACTTTGTTTTTAGGACAATTTAAAGGACATCCCTTAATTTGTAAAAAGTTATTAAATTAATTATTTACAACTACCCACAAAAAAAAAATAACGCAAATCATACATTACAATAGTAAAGCCGCGTTTTCACGGTCTTAGTGCGCTCGGTCCGAGTGCGCCATCCGAGTAAACTAATGCTTCTGATTGGCTATTTTGGTGTTGTCACGAAAAACCGTCCAATCAGGAGCATTAGTTTACTCGGTCCGAGCGCACTAAGGCTGACATTCAGAGACGAAAACTAAGCAAAGACTTGTCTTACAAATGTCCAAATCACGTACATTTTGACATTTCTGAGACCGGTCTTAGCTTCAGTTTTCGTCTCTGAATGTCAGCCTAAGACCGTGAAAACCTGGCCTAAAAACGGCTACAACAATATATTACGAACTCTTATATTGTCATCCGAAATTCCGAAATTGCGCTTTTTCTGAGGTAATACTGCAGGCTTCATCGTCATCGATGAAGGCTTACTCACAGCAAAATTGGTTTTAGTTTGATTGTATTCAACGATGGCCTGGCAAAGCGCCATCTCAACTGCCAGGAAGCCACTCTCGAGGTATGCGTTGGACTGTTCCTCGACACCTTCGACTGGATTCAACAACAGTTTCGCGCGCTCACTGCTTCTAATCTTGACTCGCCACATGTTGTGCCCCTGCAAAGGTGTCACAAAAACTTAGTAGATCTGAACTAGGTGCGCTTTTGATGTAAATAATCTCCCTCGTTGTGCAGCGGAGTAATTCTGCGATCGTTATGGGAACCAACCCAAACTTGGCCCGCGTGGTGGTGCATGGCCTAACCTTCGTTAGATGCAGGAAGAGACCCGTGCCCCAGCAGTGGGGGCATATAGGGGTTGATTATCGTATGGGAACTTTTGGTTCAGATGTTTTTGTTAAAGTCGTCTTAGATATAAACAATAAACGAGACACTAGAAGTGAAATGATATGAAATCTTTGATGTGATTGTTGACATTCGGTTTACAGTTGCTTAATGAGAATTCTACAGTACAACCTATTCAGATACTTAGCTAAACTTTACTATGTAGCCAATTAACACTATTTCTAAACGTACTTACCTAAGGAATATTCTAAGGAATATTTCTGTTATGCTGGGGCAGAATAATATTTTATAATTAGTACCGATGCTCATATAGGTACATAGTTATACTTTACCTACACCTGTGTGCAAGAAATCGAAGAAAAACGTACCGTCGTCTTCCACAGGATCCAGACAACTTGCACATTAAGCCCTTTGCCCTTGAAAGCAGTGAACAGCGCATCATTCAGCTCCTCCTCTGAGTTTGCTTTTCTAATTATTGCTGTGGAACAAAACGCACGCAACCATTTTTGTTAGTGGGGTCTACGTGAGCCTAAGTACCTATACGTAATAATTATATTTTCTTGAACAACGCAATAAGTTATTACGGACCCCTCCTCCATTGTAATTAAAAAAGGCAAAATAAGCCTAATCTCGACAATGTAGGAAATGTTAAGAATTGCTCGGAGCCCCTCTACAATACAAGTCTTAGGTATATCTTAGGACTGACAGGTAACATGAATAGCCAGACGTCGCTGCCTGTACGTAATACAGAGAATATTGTAAAGACGTTCGAAACTTCACTGATGCCGGCGATTCGCCCATTAGCTCTCAGAAAGAGCGCTGGCACGGGTTGGATTCCCGGCATGGGTGGAATTTTTAGCCTGTAAATAGGTTTTTAACATGAACAGATACAGGTTGTTGGGATTATGTTGTCGATGGACACGTCAATTTCTTTTTAATTATTGGTTTATTTGGCTTCCGTTTTGCTCAGACACATCAATGAGTTTGTAATTTATAACTTATTTTCTGAGACTTTTAATAGCTCTTTCAGTGTTTTTTATGAAATTTCTGATTTATTTCTGAGGTAAATGATAATGTTTAAAACCACTCCACTACCTCTAAAAATCAGACTTTTCATTAAAAAAAAACTTAAAAAGCTAAAGAAAATAGAAATTAAAAGTCGTAAAAATGCGTCGTACTCTCATTGATGTGTCTCAGCGCGCGTTTTTACACGCTTAGAAGATGAAAAGGGTTTGCAAAAATCGCCAACACCATCGTCAGCAACGCCCACTTACGAAGGGCCAAGATCTGCGCGAAGCGCACCATGACCTCGTCGATCTGAGGGTCAGTGGGTGCGTAGCCGACGTACGCCATGTCGCCCAGGTAGCTCCGGATGTCGTCGAACTCAAGCGCTGTGCTGTTCTCACTGCGCAGGGGCGTAAGGAAAACCTGGACCAAAATATCTAGGCTGGGCGCATGCTGAGACGCAGGAGACGCAGCACAGCGCAGCGCAGGGCAGGGCAGCGCAGATTTTGTAAAGCATGGAACGTCATTGAGCTACGTAGGTACGCTGCGGCGCATGAGACATGTGTCTGCCCTGCTCTGCGTCTCGTTGTAGGTGCCCGTACAGATGCGTCCGACGCGCGACGCGTGTTTACTAACAATTTTGGTTGCAATAGTATTTCTTAATGATTCGCGATACTCATACATAGTTATATATTAAACGGGTCAAATCGCGATTATTTATTAGGTAAAACGTTTTTGCAGCGTTTCGCTGCCAAAACGTCGGGAAATAAAGTAATTATGTTTTACCTAATAAATAATCGCGATTTGACCCGTTTAATATATAACTATTTTGTTGCAATGACAGAACATTTAATTGAATTAGTTCGCTGTGAGCCTTGTTTGTTTGATACAAATCATCCAGACTATTCAAAAAAGACATTGAAGTTGTTATTATGGGTGAGAATTGCCAAGGAATAGTTGCGTCGCAGCATGCGGTGGGGCCTATGTCTGCCTCAACTGCCCTGCCCTGAACTGTGCTGCGCTGTGCTGCGTCGCCTGCGTCTCAGCATGCGCCCAGCCTTAGGACATGCCCCGCGCGGGAACAAATATATTTATCGCGCGATAGCGTAGCGCTATCTTACTTTACGTAGTGAAATAAATCAAGGTAGCGGTAGTTGAAAGGGTCGTTAAAGCTTCGTGCCTCGCAGGCAACTGATGCTTAGCAGCGCGAGTACTAAGCGCTAGTATATTGCCAAGCAACAGAAATGCGTGAAGTCTAAATGACTTTTCGATGAACACGTTAAGGTTATTTTTTTATTATTTAACGGGATGACGATCTGCGAAAAACCGCAGGCAGATGCTGGATGTGGCAAGCTGAAGACAGGGCCTGTGGACTAGTATAGCCTGATGACGACGATTTAACAAAAATAAATTCAGTTCGGAAGAATTCTAAGTCATATGCCGCGTCTCCCACCAATAAGTTCTGGAATACGTAATTTGGTCAAGTTATTTGTCATTATACTAAAGATTATACTATTTTAATTTTTAATGCACTAACCCGTGCTAAGGAACAAATTTAAAAACCTATTTACCTAAAACCTATTATACTAAAGTACTTACTCCATCGTCAACACTAAATATTAATTTCGCACTAAGCAAAAAGTGTTCCCACGACAATATTGCATTTACATTGCCGACCATTTAGATTTTAATGTACGTAGGTAACGCCCGGCGCACCTTAAGACTAATTTTACAAACCTACCTCAGCCTCAATGTTTGAATTAAATGATCTATGGTGGGCACGGTAAAGTTTGACGACTCCTTGTGATTAAATAACTACTTGTTCATACATACTCACAGTCCTCGACTTGAGCCCCGCTGTTATGAACATCAAGGTGGCGAACAAAATTTCGAATAGGAAAATACGCCATCGTCGCCTGTCGACAAAAGTACTACTATAGTTGATATACGTGTACTGTAAAATTTGTGTGGAAGTTTGACATTTCGCAAAGGGTTCCCAAAATTTTCCTAAACAATGAGAAGCGCTCGTGGCCTAGTTGAACCGAGTGATTGGACAGACACAGTCAGGTGTAGGACGGATGGGTGACCGTCCCGTGACTACCACTAGTGGCATTTTTGCGAACGCTTCCGTGCTTCCGTTAAAGCTGTTGGTGCCGGCTGTCATATAATGACAGTCGTTAAGACTTGGCCCCGGTGGTGGAGTATGGCCTTACATTCCTACGATGTAAGAAGAGACCCGTGCCCCAGCAATGGGGACATACAAGGGTTGATATCGAATACGATACCCCACACTATTAGACGAAAAAAAATATTTTTAAGTGGTACACAAATATTTGTTAAAGATTTTGTTTTGTCAGCGTGATTACAAGTATGCCTTCTAGGTCTAAATGTCTCCGAGGTAAGCTGCGGATGTACGGACGGATCCAACAGGTATAATCCGTAGAGGAAACGCATTTAAGTACCCATCGGCAAAATGGGAGAAATAACTAAAGGGTTAATAAATAGCAGTAGATATAAATAAATAAATAGATCGAAGCTGATTTCTTACTTTCTCTGCAGATAATTTTTCCAGAGAAGAACTCTGATGTGCTTTTGTATTCGGACGCGTGTTGGCTTACGCGTACTGGCTGCTACGAACATTATCGAAATGGAGTTATTATTCAGAAAACTTGAGTTTTTCCATTTCAATTCAATTCTTGTTTTAATAGAAGGTTTAATTGACAACAATAATTGGGGTCTATATGCACAGACTACATAATCTATTTGTTTGTCTTTTTAATCTGTGGGTCAACGTAACATTTTTTTAAGTGGTAACGCGTAGATAGAGTTTACTCCGTAGAGGGAGTTTTTTGACATCCGTGTCTGTGGGTTCAAGTGCGAGACCGAGACCACAGAATTAAAAAAGTTTTTTTTTCTTAATAAGGTTTGTTCCTCAAACACTGACCTCCATGGTTACTCACTACAGAGAACAGTGCGATCAAATGAAAACAGTTACCGCATAGGACCTTATAACTTCGATCTACTTGGCGAAAATAAAATTTCAGAGAAAAGCTTTACTAAAAAAAAAATGCGCTACGAAGCTTATTAATTTGCAAAACGACTAATCCATATACGAGATACCTATATTACCCTTGTATGTCGCCTCTGCTGGGGCACGGGTCTCTTCCTGTATCGCAGGAAGGTTAGGCAATACCTACTCGATCCACCACGGGGGCCAAGTCCGTGTTGGTGGAGGATTGTAAGATAGTGGCGGGCCCTATTGTCAGAACTTAAATCAAGCCGCCCCTAAGGCCTAAGACTGCCATTGGCTTAACGAATGCCATTACATGACAGCCGGCAACAACGGCTTAACGTGCCTTGCGAAGCATGGAAGAGCTCGGGAACATGCCACTAGCGGTAGTGGCGGGACGGTCACCCATCCTGCACCCGACCGCGTCTGTACTATAGAGGGTATTTTATGAGTTTGTTCTACTATTTTGTCGTCGTAAATTTCAGAATTCTAGAACTAATCGTCTCTGAGCTAGGCACCATACAGACATATGGACAAACAGATAGAAAAACAGATATAAGGGTTGCTAGTCGACTACTTATACATTTTCTTTTCGTATCAGCAATTCGACCAGTATGTATGTTTCTTGCCCAATAGTTGGCCACTGCCAATGCAGCAGCGTTGGCCTCTGTTAGGTCCTCCAGAGTGCACGTGTGAGGGCACGATGGGCATTGGGCAACCCTATCTGCTTAGGTTCAGCAACCTACCTACCAGTGACCTACCATCTGCATGGGTCCGGAGTCGGTTGAAGTCAGTCAGAGGAATCAAACAAGGATTGTGTGTTTATTTTTACCCGATCGCCTTGAAGCGAGCCCCTTACAAATTGCGGCACGAAACTATTAAAAACTCTGAGGATGCCACTTGTAGGCAAGTGGTTGATATAATGACAAAGTACAATTAAAAATTATGTTCGATTTTATAGTCATGATATTTTATAAACAAGATCGTTATCGCATACTATTTCACCCCGGAAATATCATAACCTACCCACCTATTTTGTTAGAGAGCGCATGATAAAACCTATAAATATCTCTCTGTATGAGAAGCCCTCTGCCCACATACTTATTATATAGAAAGATAGATAGAGAACGTTTTATTGCACAACCATAGATTTGATTTGTGCCTGTGCCCTATCTTTGGGTGTTCAATAAGAAGTTTGAATGAGGTACGAGTATAACCTCCTCATTCAAACTTCTTAAACTTCGTAAAAAGAAATTACTGGCAGGCAAAGCCCACTATTTGTCGACATAATAAAATAAAAAAAAAATGTTGTTATTTTCTTTTTCAACCATAGAAACACAGACTAAACAAAGATACGTAGAGCAATGAACTCGGAAGCGGGAGATCCAGGTTCGATTTCCAGTGCGGGCATGTATCAAAGTACTTTGTTTTCTAAGTTATCTACATTTGTGAAGTTATAGTAGCAATACCACTCGCTGTGAAAGAAAGCATCGTGAGGAAAAGAGAGCGTCTGAGGTGTTCAAATACCTCGGCACTTGAAATTGCCAATCCGCGGTGGGCACGTGTGGTAATTAAGCCCAAACACTCTCTCTCTCTCTCTCTGAGAGAAATCTCCTTTGCCCTGCAGTGGGACATTTATAGGATATATAAATATAAGTCTAACTTGGGTTCTGTAGTTACGAGTAGGTAATTAAAAATGGAGAATGTGTAAGTTTGTGTGATAGGTAATTAAATATCTACGAGTATGTTTGAAAACTTTTGCTATAGAACAAGTATCAAGATCCAGACCGGTTATCGGCTCAATTTCTAACTGTGAATGAAACATGGCTTCACCATTACGATCCTGAATAAAAAAAAAAACAACAAAAACATGACTTGGTAGAGACTAGAGACCATCATCATCGACCCCTAAGAAATTCAAGGCCGTTCCATCCGCCGACAAGATATGGGTTGTATTTTTCTGCCAGCCAGGGGGTGGTAATGTTTGAATATCTCAGTCATGGAGTCACTATTACGGGCTATATGTACGGAGAATAAATAAAAAAATTGCGTGACGAAATATGCGAAAAACGGCGAGGCAAATACGCTAAAGTTGTTTTGTTTCATCAAGATGACGCCCCAGCGCACAAGTCCGCAGTTGCGTTGGTAACGAATAGTAGCCCTCTATTCGTAACATAAAGGATTATTTAGATGACAATGATGCCTGGAATTAAAACCAGTACAATGCATGAGTTCTATGTTTCATAATGATTATGTAAACTCTGTTAATTAAGAACTTTGAAAAGACTAAGGTTGGAGATTTTTTGTTCGTTTTTTTCCAAATGATCTTGAAGTGGAAGATTTTGAAATGGACATCTAGTTTGAATTGTAACGTTCATTAAGACGCAGTTTCTGTGCTACTTTGAATAAAACCTTTTCATTTGATTTCGTCAGCTAGGCCAAGGCAAGAAATTCGTCGATGATGATGCAGTGATCACTGCAGTACCTACAGGTTTTTAGACAATCAAGCTGAAGATTTTTTTATGAGAAGATTTTAAGGCGTAGAAGAAAGATACGCTGATACACACACTACAAAGTGACTATGTTGAAAAATAAAAAAACTTTTGATAAAAGTTAATTGCATCTCATTAATTCATAAAAGTTAAAAAAAAAATTGACATTATGCTACAGATTGTAAGTACTGAGTAAAGTAACCAAATGCGATAGTAGGCATTCTGCTACTAAATCCTTATCAAACCCCTCTAGTAAGCTGCGTTATTTGTCTTCTTTCTTTTTAATCGGTCACTCAATTCTGAGGATCGTGGCCATATACAATAGTTCGCTTTGGCTGGCAACCCAAGTGACCAGTTGTCATTGTCTGTTGATGAGGCTGAATGGATCCCCCAGCTGCGTTCATTATGCCATATTGTTATTTGTACATGGAAATAATATAAACTGCTAAAACCCTTCGGTTTGGCTCTTCCGTACTCCGGATATAAGAAAAATCCCTAAAACCAAATAAAATTATCGAGAACATCCTCACACACAATTTGGGTAATGCCCCGTACCCCAAGTAAACAGACTTAACCACAATATTTGCCGAAAAGCGAGCTAGTAAAGGCCGTCCGTCGATTATCGGTGCTGTGCAAATTGATCTTGTTTGAAAAGATCCTATAAAATTGGTTGTCGGAAGTCTATTGACATCAGTATAGACACTGGTTCAACTGAGAGCAGGATGGCCCGATTTGCTGCTAAAACCTTAATTTTTGCTGCTGCCGTTGTTTGTTTGTTAGCTACAAGCGATGCAGGTACAATGACATCATCAAATCAGTAACATTTCTAATAATGGTCCTCTAAACTTTCTACTAATTCACTTTTACTGACAAGGCCGCCTTCTGTACTCTTGGGTTAAGAAATAGGTATCTGTGTAAATTCCTTTTTTATGTACAATAAAGTTTTCTCTATCTATTTATATTAATTTGGTACTTGTTTGATCTTCCCCGAACGGTCTAATGTACCGAAATACAAAACCGATACACAAAATTTTCAAAAATTCCAACCCCAAACTCCGTATATGACCAAGGTTCTGTAGGATTTCTAAAATTAGTTTATTTCGGCACTTTTGACGCGTTCTGCTCACTTACGTACACGTTTGATCCTCTTTCATCTGTTTTCCAACCTTTTCTCATTTAATTCCTCTTTAACTCATCTTAACTAATGCTTTTATAACATAACATAACATAACATAACATAACATAACATAACATAACATAACATAACATAACATAACATAACATAACATAACATAACATAACATAACATAACATAACATAACATAACATAACATAACATAACATAACATAACATAACATAACATAACATAACATAACATAACATAACATAACATAACATAACATAACATAACATAACATAACATAACATAACATAACATAACATAACATAACATAACATAACATAACATAACATAACATAACATAACATAACATAACATAACATAACATAACATAACATAACATAACATAACATAACATAACATAACATAACATAACATAACATAACATAACATAACATAACATAACATAACATAACATAACATAACATAACATAACATAACATAACATAACATAACATAACATAACATAACATAACATAACATAACATAACATAACATAACATAACATAACATAACATAACATAACATAACATAACATAACATAACATAACATAACATAACATAACATAACATAACATAACATAACATAACATAACATAACATAACATAACATAACATAACATAACATAACATAACATAACATAACATAACATAACATAACATAACATAACATAACATAACATAACATAACATAACATAACATAACATAACATAACATAACATAACATAACATAACATAACATAACATAACATAACATAACATAACATAACATAACATAACATAACATAACATAACATAACATAACATAACATAACATAACATAACATAACATAACATAACATAACATAACATAACATAACATAACATAACATAACATAACATAACATAACATAACATAACATAACATAACATAACATAACATAACATAACATAACATAACATAACATAACATAACATAACATAACATAACATAACATAACATAACATAACATAACATAACATAACATAACATAACATAACATAACATAACATAACATAACATAACATAACATAACATAACATAACATAACATAACATAACATAACATAACATAACATAACATAACATAACATAACATAACATAACATAACATAACATAACATAACATAACATAACATAACATAACATAACATAACATAACATAACATAACATAACATAACATAACATAACATAACATAACATAACATAACATAACATAACATAACATAACATAACATAACATAACATAACATAACATAACATAACATAACATAACATAACATAACATAACATAACATAACATAACATAACATAACATAACATAACATAACATAACATAACATAACATAACATAACATAACATAACATAACATAACATAACATAACATAACATAACATAACATAACATAACATAACATAACATAACATAACATAACATAACATAACATAACATAACATAACATAACATAACATAACATAACATAACATAACATAACATAACATAACATAACATAACATAACATAACATAACATAACATAACATAACATAACATAACATAACATAACATAACATAACATAACATAACATAACATAACATAACATAACATAACATAACATAACATAACATAACATAACATAACATAACATAACATAACATAACATAACATAACATAACATAACATAACATAACATAACATAACATAACATAACATAACATAACATAACATAACATAACATAACATAACATAACATAACATAACATAACATAACATAACATAACATAACATAACATAACATAACATAACATAACATAACATAACATAACATAACATAACATAACATAACATAACATAACATAACATAACATAACATAACATAACATAACATAACATAACATAACATAACATAACATAACATAACATAACATAACATAACATAACATAACATAACATAACATAACATAACATAACATAACATAACATAACATAACATAACATAACATAACATAACATAACATAACATAACATAACATAACATAACATAACATAACATAACATAACATAACATAACATAACATAACATAACATAACATAACATAACATAACATAACATAACATAACATAACATAACATAACATAACATAACATAACATAACATAACATAACATAACATAACATAACATAACATAACATAACATAACATAACATAACATAACATAACATAACATAACATAACATAACATAACATAACATAACATAACATAACATAACATAACATAACATAACATAACATAACATAACATAACATAACATAACATAACATAACATAACATTTACATACAAGCACATACATTGCTTCTGGCCCCACACTAGGATACCCTGTGTCGTGGGAACCAGAAACAACGACATCACAAACATGTAAACATCCAAGACCTGGGCTTTTTTTTATCTAGAATCCGATCAAGGAGAGGCTGTGATAGCCACTGGCGTAGATAAGGGGAGCCTGGTGAGCAGTCCCCACCTACTTTAGGATCTAGTACCCACGTCAGGGCTAGGTTACTGCATACATACATTTGGATTCGGTGTGATAGACCATAGCTTTCTTAGACCAACCCCCTCACTCATTCTAGAAACCTTTATCGATGGTGATAGCCACTACTTATTTAACTGAAAGAGTCCTCTTGACCAAAGCTCTAAAACATCAGTTGCTTTGATTTGAACTAAAATTAACTTTTATTTCCAGCCACACGTATAGTCCGCTCTCCCCAATTCGGCGGCGGTTTCAGTCAAGCAGGTGCCCAAGCCAACGCTCAGGCAGGTTCCTTCGGAGGCGGTTTCCAGCCAAGACCCCAATTCGGCTACAACCGACCTGGGTTTGGCCAAGGAGGCTTTGGACAAGGAGGCTTCGGCCAAGGAGGTTTTGGGCATGGAGGCTATGGTCAAGGAGGCTACTCAGGAGGATTCCAACGTCCAGGATTTGGCTCGCCTTACGGTAGAGGCGGAGGTGGTTCAATCAGCATCTCGAAGAGTATCAGCATAAGTAGGGGCGGCGGCGGTGGCAGCGGCAGTGTGGCATCTTCAAATGCAGGCGCGGGTAGTTTTGGAAAATAAACAGTTCTGAACAGAAATTGTTGTGTGATAATTGTAAAATGTGCCTTTCAGTCAAAATTGTGTAAATAGTACCAGTAACACTATTATACAATAAAAACTTTTTTTTATTCTACTGTTTCTATTATTTAATCCCAACTGTATTAGTAAGAACTTTGCAAGAACAGGGTATTGCGCTATAATATGCTCTGTTTCAGTCAACCACATTGACTGAAAAGAAAGAAATAGTGCATACATTAAAGAATGTACAACAGTCATCAGAACCCCACTTTCTGAAACTACAATTCATAGTTCACCAAGACGCTGAGCGCTGGCACGGTTAGCCGGAGGTCGCGGGTTCGAGTCCCGGCATGGGTGGAATTTTTAGCCTCTTTCACTATCACCGGTACGTAATGATTACGCATGAAACTATGAATTGTAGTTTTATGAAACGCGGTCTTGTAACGTTGCACTTGGGTACCTATACTTCGATGGATAAGTCTGTTTAATATACAGTAGCCGAGACTGCAAATAGTCTAAATTGTTTGCGGTAAGAGAAAAGACCGGCTTAAGCTGCATTTAAAGACTGTTTAGTGCTTTTATAAATCATCATCATAAACCTATTATGTCCCCACCGAGGGGCACGGGTCTCCTCCCTGAGGAAGGTATAGGCCATACCACGGGGGCCAAGTACGGATTGGTGAAGGCTTGCAAGACTAGTGGCTGGTCTTACTGTCAGAAGTTTTTCAAGCCGCCCTAAGGCCTCTGACTTGGCTTAACAACAGCCATCTATCGACGGCAGTCAGCAACAACTGCTTAACGTGCCTTGCAAAGCACGGAACCGCTCGGAAAAATGCCACTAGTGTTAGTCATAGACAGTTTACACATCTATGCACTGAACGCGCCCTGTGTTGCTTAACCTTCGTCGTCATTTAAGATCACTCAGGCAGCTGGGGCTACGAGCGATTCATTTTATAAATGACACAGGTAAAAGATAGAAATAAAGGTACCTTGGTCTCCAGCTCGTAGTTTTTATGAAGCATTACGCAGTCTCAATTATGTCTCCACTGACAATCTTACTTCATTTGTAAGTTTTAAGTTTGTTTTTTTATTATCTTTCATGGGTTAGTTCTATTAGTCAGTAAGTAGATACAGTTTAATAAATTTAAGCAGCACAAACCTCGCATGCTGTCGACACGGGTTTTGGCGAGTCAACTAAACATATCAATAGGTATTAAATGTATTATTTGGTATTTGATTTGTTGCCTTGGTGTTTTGTGTAGCTAATAAATAAAATAAACAACCCAGTGGCGGTAGCCCAAGGGACTTGGAAGCGAGGGACCCAGGTTCAAATCCCAAAAAAATCACAAATCACAAAACACCTAGTTTTCTAAGTCATGTACATTAAAATAGCTGGAACACTCGCTGACCGTGAATGAAAATATCGTGAGGAAATCTTAGTCCCTTGAAATTGTCAATCCGCGGTGGGCACGCATGGTAACTAAGCCCATACTATCTCTCTGAGAGAAGAACTATAGCCTGCAGAGGGATAGGCTACATAAAAAACAATCCGGTTTCAATGAACAAAACCTTGTTTCTATTTTACTTTTCCCTAAACATACTGCGCATGAAAACGGATTACGTTGAGTTATTTTTTAAGGTTCTATACACGAAGATTGCCAACGGTACAGAAAGATAATGCGCTGACCCCATACAGCACGTGGACTGGGGCGGGTGACTTAGAAACTAAAATTCGATTGCACTGCTTTCGACGTAGCATACCTTTGTAGAGAGCTTAGGTGTACATTCTTTTTAATAAAAATTACCATTCCTGCAAACAAAAAACAGAATTACTTATTTTAAAATAACTTCACACAAAACTTTTCAAATTTTACATTTTCGTATTCAGTTTTTTCCCATTAAAAAGGGTTAAGGGGGCGCCTTTCTAGGATTCCGTAGTCAGCAAGGAAGTGTATGTGTAGCGTCACCATGTCCGTCTTCTTCTTTAATAAAAACCTCAACGTAAAAAAGCAATGTTTTTAGCGTAGAGCGTCCGCAACATCTTCTGGCTAAGTAAGTAATCTATTTATTTCCTCACAGAGGTATCTATACACAAAATATAATACATTTTGAACACTCATCTATCAACTATGTGAGAGGCTGGAGTCCATACTAGACTGTTTGTAAAACCTAAAAATTTCAAGGAAGTATCAATAGAAGTTAAAAGGAATACAATCACGCCTAAAGAGGGTTGACAAGTTAATCAAGTAGTCAATCAATTTATTGAGAGAAAATTTCAAACAAATTTCAATGAAAATTACTTTGATGAAGTTGTTCACTGTGGATAATATACATTACATGACATAAATTCACGCCTGTATCCCAGAGGGGTAGGCAGAGACGAGGGACTGCCACTTGCCACGATCCTGACAGATCACCTTCGCTTCATCAACGTTCATAAGTCGTTGCATGCAAGCACGTCGGATTAGGGTACATACTCGTAGAAGGTGGATAATACATAGAATCCATTTATAATTCCAAGCCCCTCCTAAGATAAGATAAAATAAGAATATTCTTTATTGTATGTACACCAGGAGCACATATTATAAAACATGTAAAGATAGAAGGTTCAATTAGCGGCCTTATTGCTCAAAGCAATTAAGTCCTCAGTTTGTATATATTGACGAACAACTACGGAGCCCAACAATGCGCGTGATTCGACACGCCGCAGCGCAGGTTGGTGGGTTTTTTTTTACATTTTAAAATACATACTTTTAGTGATTAGGCCGCCGCCGTCTGTACTCTTAGTTTACGTTAGTTTAGATTATTGACTTTTTTATGTACAATAAAGTGTTCTCTATCTTTCTCTATCTATCCAAATCATTGTATCTTCCCTTTCGTATGCAATATGTCTGCGGTCACGTATGTATGTGAATTTCCTGTGAAATATTCTATGCTAAGTCTCAACGTTTACTTAATACATTAGCTACGTACAGGATCCGTATTTATCGTCTCGTTTATATTCGAGTATAAATAGACCAGTTTGCAAATGATTTTCACACATCCAAAGTGACCACGACAAACATGACTCGGAAGTTGCTCCTTTGCTTGGCTCTCACAGTTTTGACAGCTCAATGTGCTATCGTGAGAAATGAAGGTACGAGTATATGCCTCCAAAGTATTATCATCGAAATCATTACAATTTTTTGTTCTCCTTCTGGTTCGCACCAGAGATCAACTGCCAGCCCACTCTATTGACCTCTATGTTTATCCACAGAAGGCCTACAACGTTCCGTCCGCTCATCGTGTGACACTTGCGGCGGTCACGGCGGTCCACCGCCCCTACCACTACCGCCACCACCACCGCCACTGATTTTCCGTACACGAAACTGGAGCGGAGTCGCTAGAAGTAGAGATGGCCCGCAAGGCGTCTTCAGTGGGGCTTCTGCAGCTGCGAGCGGACAGGCTGCCGGTGAAGCATTCTCTATAGCATCCGCATCAGGTGGTGGAAAACAAAGCTATGGAGGTAGCAAGCAACAGGAAGGTGGCTTCGATCATTTTCATCACTCCCCGCTAAGCTACGGCTCCGGCGGAGGATTTTCTAGTCAATACCAAGGAGGACGATTCGACAATGTAGCGCAAAGACAACAGCCGGGATTCGGCTCTGATGCTAATGGACAAAGATATTCTCAACAAAGTTATGGCCTTTCTGGTCATAGTTATGGATCTCCACGTCAAAATCAAGAAGGGTCGTACAGTGGAGCATCTACAGCTGAAAGAAGACAGGCTGCCGGTGAAGCATTCTCTTTGGCTTCCGCATCAGGCGGTGGACAAGAAAGCGATGGAGGTAATAAGAAACACGGAGGTGGCTTCGGCTATGGCTCCCATGGAGGATTTTCTAGTCAATACCAAGGAGGTCAATTTGACAATATAGCACAAAAACAGCAGCCAGGATTCGGCTCAGATGCTAATGGTCATAGATATTCTCAACAAAGTTATGGCTTTTCTGGTGGATCTTCACATCAAAACCAAGGCGGGTCGTATAATGACGTGCAAAAACATCAACAATCTGGAATTACCTCCGGTTCCAATGCCTATAGCTCTGGTTCCTCTAATGCCTTCTCAGGAAATGGCAAAACCTTTGGCCAAGATCAAGCTAGCCGTTATAACAACAATTATCAACAGCAAGCTCAATCAGAATCTGGATGGAATGGAGGCTCTGGCGACGACAAAGGAGTTTTAGCATCTGGACAGAACCAAGTTGGCGGCTCAGTATTCAACCCTAAAAGCTCTGCTCAATCTAGTGCCGGTTATGGCTCTGGTTCGAAAGGAGGAAGCTCAGGTTTCTCTAGCCATGACAATAATTATGGATCATCAGGTCAACAGACTGAGTTTATCCAACGCGGCGACCAGGGCCAAGATGCTCAAGAGATTGGATCCAACGCTGGCGGCAGTGGTCACAGTGGTGGCCACCTTGCACTGACTGGGGCACTGGACTTGGCTAAGCAGGGTTTACAGGCTCATGAATCTGGGTCCGGATGCTCTACTTGTGGTAAGAGCAGTTACGCCCTGAGTAATGCAAAGAGCAACTCTGGGTCAGCTGTTGCTGTGTCTGTCGGATGATAAATTACTTGCAATAGTAGTTGGCTTGAAATATGCTCTTGTGACCGGATCTTTGTACACCTGCTGTTTTGTTAGTACTTTCGTTATAAACTAAGCATGTACTTAGTATTTATGAAATTGATGTTAAATAAAATATGATCATTAATAAAAACACTTTGCCTTATTCTTGGTGATCAAATGCCACAAATCATACCATGACATAGTTATATATTAAACGAGTCTAATCGCGATTATTTATTAGGTAAAAAGTAATTACCTTGTTTCCCGACGTTTCGGCAGCGTTACAGTTGCCGTGGTCTCGGGTAGACTGAAGTGGCGAGTACAGTCAAGTACAGTCAGTCATATAATTGGCGGAATTGGTTCGGCTGATCTTGAGATTTGCGCTTACCAACACTTTCAGCGATTAATTTTTATGTTATAGAGAAGAAGATTACTTGCGTGCACATATATTAAAATATTACTTGCGTGCACATAGGTAGTAGAAGTTTATTTAAGTTCATTATAGTTAAGTATTAGTTTAGTAACACGGGCTGCGCTGAAAATCAGCGTTGTTTTTAGGATAGGTATAGTAGTAGTATTGGCCTTTTTGCATCAACGTAATGAGATGATTTATACAGCGTCCAGTGGCATCTTCACTCACACTAGGTATATCCAACAGCTTATGCTGAGCGTATGTCCGATTGTCATGCATTCCTACTGACAGAACCTAATAAACACCATTTGTTTTTTTATTATTTATAGCCAAGTTCTGTCTAGATATGTAACTATAGGTAATATAAACCTTGTAAAACTTGCATGACAATAAATGTTTATTCTTTCTTTCTTTTCTTTCATATAATGAGAGATAAGTCTATGCGGAATCGTCTTAAGTTCCGTATCTTTATGTAGTCTGTCTGTAGTCCCGTATGCAAGGTCATAAGAGGTGACCCAGACATAGACAAGTTTGTTAGTCAATCTCAAGCAAAATTGGTCACGTCACTTCAGCGAATTCTGACGAACTAATAGTTTATTTTGGATTGTTGTCTAACTTGCTCAGCGGATGTGTACCTCTACAGCCAATGGCGGATAAGCATACATTTTTGTCGTAATTTCGCCTGTAATGCAGCCGCGTAGAGTTTAAAGGTGCTGTCAGATGTACATCCTTGATGATTATTTATTAGCCCGTGTACAGTTGAACACACATTTAATGTAGTTAAATAAAACCCGACTTGAAGATGCCCCTAACTCTAAGCAACTGACCGACCTAATAACCGACAGAAAAGATAAATGCGAAAAATTGGTACTATCTATATAGCAATTGTTGTAAAAGTTGTTTTTTGATGAGGCAATAAATTTTTTTTTTAGCTATTTATCTATTGTAAGTTATTCCAGAATTAGTTTAATAATGGAGTGCTTACGAAAGTTCCAAACCTGAGTGTAGTGGCTATTCGCTTTGGACGGATTCACGTTGGACGACAACCGGGAGGCTTCATACATTATCATTTATCATACATCTCATACATTAACTACGACCATAGCCGGTCTTTGTTTGAAAAAAAAGTAGAAGACCTGCCGTTTTTGTCTAGTGTAATCATACATACAAACAACAGATTTGGATACTATTAGTTAGATTGGCACCAAGGATGTTTTTTCTTGATTGGCACCCATCAAAATGAAAAAAAATCGATTAGTTATTGTTATGATGTGAGCAATAAGAGCAGACATAGGAATATGGTAATCTTGTAAGAAATATCCTAAATTGTAATAGGTAAGCAAACGTCAGGTTATGCAATATAATCCAGCTCATATATTACGCGCACCAAATCAATAATATATAAATTGCTATTGCAAACGTCAGGATTTCTACACGATATAGTGCTTATAATTAGGCCTCAGGACTCTATTAATTTTTTTTATGGAGTCTGTTGGTATACATACATGCCACTGCAGGGCACTAGAGGGCTTCTCTCACAGAGAGAATATGGGCTTAATTAACAGGCGTGCCTACCACGGATTGGCAATTTCAAGCGCTAGCGTATGTAAACACCTCAGACACTTTGTTTTCTCACGATGTTTTCCATCACAGGTAGTGAGGGGTATCGCGAACCTACGACCTCCTAAATGTGAAGCCGTTATTCTACCGCTGTGCTACCAACGCTCCAATTTCACCGCCCATTGCATAAAACTGCAATAATTCATGATTATACCTACTATGACAATTCAATGTACATTACATAGCCGATTGACCCAAAGAATTCGAAAGACCCAATCCTACTTGTTGTAGGAATACGAACTCTAATCGGTAAAATTGATGATGAAAGGTGCTCCGTCAAACAAGCGTCGTGCCGGTGACAAGACTCTATGAAAGGAAAAAAAATCCTTTACCGTTTTAATTTAAAGGATTTTTTGCTGACCCAGCGAACATCGTACCGCCTAACAGTCGATTCTTTATTTTTTTTTCCTCCGTAAGAACTATCCTCGTACTTCAAGGAATATTCTAAAAAAAGAATATGCGAAATCGGTTCAGCTGCTCTAGAGATTTGCGCTTACCAACACATTCAGCGATTCATTTTTATGTTATAGACTAGCTGACCCAGCGAACTTCGTACCGCCCAACAGTCGATTCTTTAATTTTCTAATTTTTCTCTCCGTAAGAACCATCCTCGTACTTCAAGAAATATTCTAAAAAAAGAATTAGCGAAATCGGTTCAGCTGCTCTCGAGATTTGCGCTTACCAACACATTCAGCGATTCATTTTTATATTATAGAAGATTAGATAATAACTTCCACACAACGCAATCCCTTGTCCAAGTCCCAAATCCTGTGCTACTATAACCAGGCCAGGACATTATTAACATGGAAATACCCACAGAGACTGAGGCCATTATTTAAAACTAAATAGCGGCTCCAGTAGGAATCGAAGGCACGGCCTCCGACATAGTAATCAGACGTATTACAGCTGCAGCAACGAGGCAGTCTAACTTAATTTGGGCATTTGACCAAATGCCCAAATACCCTACCCATAAACCTAGCTTAGGTCTAAACGCAGCAGTGGAGTGTATTAAGACCTAACTTAGGCAGTTACTCAATTTACTGTCAAAACTGATGACACCGCGTCACACGTGAATATCCAAACAAACTAAGGAAAACTCAACAACATTCGGGGATTTACTTTACTTTGACACCTAACTGATAAGTTTACTCTGCTGGTTAGTACTAATGTAGCTGTTTCTGGAATAACTGCAACACGAAGAACAGATTCAGCTCAGTAATTCTGCATTGCTTGACGCACCTACAATAACCAGATGGTTCCAGTGTTAAAATTTTCTTTTTATTCACTTGTCACCATTATCGCCATCAGCCCACCTCTGCCCACTGCTCGGTCTTTTCCCCACTACGCCATCTTAAGCGGTCTCTCGCCATTCGCACCCAAGAACCCTTTGACGACTTGATCATATAGTAAAACCATTGGGCTGTCGGTCCACTCACTGACCCCTGTCCAGTTCTTGGCCATCACTCAGATACTGCCCTGGTCCACCTGCAATCTTTGCCAGGTGTCCAACGCCACTCCATACTCGAGATTCAGTCACCAAAATCAGACGTCCGTCGCCAAGTTTTCCAAATGCACTCACACTTATTTCCAAATGTTCTCGTAGCAGATGTTAAATGTCCCTTAACTGAATACCACGAACTGAATTATGGCTATGCTATCATCATTATCATCGGCCTACCGCTGCCCACTGCCTGGTTTAGGGTTTTCCCCCAAATACCGTCTCTCACAGTCCCTTGCAAACCGCTGCCAGACCTTCCTTATCCGTCGACTCAAAGACATCGCCCGATCATCGGCTGCTCGTTTGCCTACTTACCACCGTCGTCATTTTCTCGGCTGCCATTTTGTGACAAATTTTGTCCTGTCATGGTCCAAATGTCTGCGTCGTGTGGTGTGTGTGTGGTGTCGGCCTAGAGAATAGCACCAACCCAATTCTTCCCGCGGGTTTCGTAAAAGGCGACTATGGGACACAAACCGGGGGGTGGGCAGCAGCGCCCCCTGCAGTACAATTCCACCGAACTGCGATCCCACCCTGCAGGCCCAGCGTGGGGATTATGGGCATTACCCCCTATGATAGCACAACGTGGCGTTCTTTAGGGGAGGGGTATGTCCAGCAGTGGACTAGTATAGCCTGTCGACGACGATGGTCCAAATACTATGCACCAGATAATGGTTATGAAAACCAGAAAATCTTTGTGACTTCAACCTGTTGTTCTGTTTTTATGCCAGTTCAAGGCGATGTTGATATAATTTGCGGTCTGCGGGATCCGTCACCGGGTTGTTTGTTTACACAAAGAGTCTTTATAATATGACGTGATGAATTTTGTGATACACATACAATTGACAACATGTGGCGGATAGGTGTAATTTTACTTTTAGGAATAGTAGCTGCTGAAAACAACTCAGCGACAGCTAATAAAGGTAAGTTAACTCAACTAACAGTAGTTAAGTAATATATTTTTATTAATGGCAGTCGTTAAACTATGTCAGAGGCCTTATGGGCGGCTTGATAACTTTTGATAGTGAGGCCCACCACAGTCTTACAATCCTCCACCAACTCGGACTTGGCCCCCGTGATGAAGTATGGCCTAACCTTCCTGCGTTGCAGGAAGAGACCCGTGCCCCAGCAGTGGGGACATACAAGGATGATAGCGTGAGCGTGAATATATTTTTTAAATAGCAGTCCCACTAGGATTCATTCTTTCAAAAGAATCATTAAAAAATCATTATCATAATCAGCTCACTTCTGCCCACTGTTGGGTATAAGCCTAAAAAAAATAGTGAGAGGGAATGCTGCCTGTGTCTTGGGAACTCTCCCCATCGGCAGCGGTGTAGACTTTTTTATTTAAACCTTTCTTTTATTTGTAAATATGTAAATCTTTTTAGTATTAATGCTGTATATAGTTATAGGAAAATTTATTATTTTATTTAAATTGAATTATATAGAGGTACTAAATATTATAAATTATTATAAACATAAAAAAATAATTACTAAGACTATTATACTAAAATAGTGGACGTGTTTTTTTTTCTGGTAAGAGAATATAAGGATTTAAGACGATAGGGACTTACATACAGATAAATATGCTTATGTTTTTCGTATCGTATAAATTGCGTATTCTAGAGGTCCAGAACGTTAACGAGGTTGGCAGTAGTCACTGTTGCTTTGACGCATACGAGTGCCATTAAACGCTATGATCAATTTCACCAGCAAAGAAGGGACTGTTTAACAAAGGCTGACTGGATGGAAAACATTTTTATACTAATGTGTTTACGAAAGAAAAGAAAGCAAACCAATCCTCGCTTTGATTTTTCAGATGGACTCATCCACAGACTGAAGCGGTCCTACTATCGGGAGCACAGCTGCTTCGGCCCCCCGCCACCGCCGCGCCCCTACTGGCCACCGCCGCCCCCGCCTCCGCCTCCGCCGCCGTTCTGGCCACCACCACATCGGCACCATGACGACTGGGGCGACAGGAATGCCTACTCCGCAGCCAACGCTGAGGCCGCGGCATCCAGTCAAGCTGACACGATCCCAGCGAAGCTTGTAGCTCAGGACGCCCCAGGATGTGATAGTTGTGGCGGAAGTGGGCAGAACTCGGCTGTCAGTAATGCGCATAGTAATACTGGTGACGCGGTGGCTGTAGCCGTGGCTAGGGCGTCGGCGCATTGAGGATATTTTTTAAAAAGTCTTGGCCGGTATAAAGGTATTGATAGAAATGTAACTCATTAGTTGTTGAGTAAACAGATTGTTGGACAACTCAAGGATAAACAAAGAAAGTTACTTGACTACTCTTTATATCTGTGTTCAACTAGAATAATTTTGTAAAGTTGTTAAATTGCCATATGTACCTAATAAATAGAACATCTTAAATGTGATATGATAATTATGTAAATAAAAAGTACTTTCGTTTGGAGTGCAATAAACTGTTGAATAATAATAGCAGAATTGTTTTCTTTTCGTTTACTGAACCAATACCTACTTCCTAACCTAGACTTTAATTCGATAACATACACGAATCTGGACATACAGGAAACCTAGATTCGCAAGATTTTATTACATTTTAAGTCTCCAAATATCGTTGTTCAAGTTTAGCAGTTTACACTTGTTCAAGGTTAGGAACTCCAGCGCATGAAGGGCTTGCCCTACACTGCGAGCTAAAGCTATATCCAGGTATTCAAATTAAACAATTTAAATTAATTGATACAACTTAAATTATTATCCTTATGGATACAAGCTTAATTTGAAAAAAAAAAACACAAATCAGTCTAGCTTTTATTCAGTTTTCTTCAGCTTTCCGGTGTAAATATTTTTTTTTATAGTTTCAAAGTCCAGAAATTGACATTTTTTGAATTTATGAGATAAATAGGCTTAGGCGAATAAGTACCTTGTTAAATATTATTACTTCCCGTATCATAAGGATTTTTATAAACGGTTTGTTTACACGTAGATCAAAGCTGTACGAAGCGAGATATTTCCTTAAAAAAATATATAAGGAAAAGACGTAAACACAGATTAAATGCCTTTGATAAGTTATTTAGAGAAATGGTGTTATTATAAAAAAGGACGTTCTTGTTTTAAGTCCGACCAAAGTAGCCGATGCTAGCTTATCCCGCAGTGGAAATAGTCTCATTACGCCCACGCGGGGCCTTCTTGCCGCTATTAGGGTAATAATGCGTATTGTAACAATTTAGTATGCAAATCCTCGAAGATCGTAGAATTTCGGAAACTGAGCGGAAATAAGAACTATAAACGTGTATTTTAGCAAGGCACTTCCGTTGGTGACGTTTTAGATGACAATTTAGATAGTATTGTTAAATATTGTTCTGTTGTAAAGCTGTAGGTGGGATGACGATCTGCGAAAAAATGCAGGCGGATACCGGATGCCGGAGGCGGCTCATTAGAGGAGGGCTATGTCCAACAGTGGACTAGTATAGCCTGAAGATGATGATGATGAATATAGACCTTAGAGGTGCCAATACCACGAAATACTGTGTCTATTAAACGACGAGTCTATCTAGCATTGTTAAATTCGAAGACGCTAACCATCAATCATTCAATAAAGCACTAATATATACCTATTTTTCCACAACAAACTCGCCCTGAGTGTCTTAGACCTCGACAACAGCTAGCCACTAAGACTGCTAAGCTAGAAATCGTAAACTCTGGTCCCCACTCAACGACGACCTCTGTGGCGTAGTGTTAGCGCGTCTGCCTACCATGCAAGAGGTCCCGGGTTCGAATCCCGGCTGGAACAAAAAAAAAAGTCCAGGTCTTGGATGTTTACATGTTTGTGATGTCGTTGTTTCTGGTTCCTACGACACAGGGTATCCTAGTGTGGGGCCAGAAACAACGTATGTGCCAGTATGTAAAATAAAAATAAATAAAAAAAAAACAGCAAAAGTTTTCAACGCTTTACCATATAACATGCAAAATATAGAAGACGATAATTTGTTTAAAATAACCCTCAATAAGTACTTGGGTCAGCAATGTTACTATTCTCTTCACGAATTTTTTAATGATAAATGTTAAACTACACAATAGAAACGAAAATATATATCAAAAAATATAAGCGAGCAATTAATTAAGTTACATTGCAGAGCCCTTACGACTATGCCCCTATGACACCCTTGTCATTAACTAAATTACATATAAGAACTGTAATGACACATGATTATGGTAATAAAGGAATCTGAATCTAAACGGACGAAATATTGGCAAGCTTGTTAGTGTGCTGGTCACATATGCTGAAGAACCGTTGGTCAATGGAGTTCAAATGTTCTCGAATGGAGACTACGAGCAAACGCAGCGTAGGACGCCCACCTACTGGCTGGACCGACTATCTGAGGCAGATTGCTGGCAGTGGCTGGACGAGGGTGGCCGAGGAAAAAGGGAAGTGGCGTGCCTTTAGGGAAGTTCTAGAATGTATTGCGACGATTAATAAATGTAATGAAGCCAAAAAGGTTTGTCAGGATAAAGGCGAATGGCAAACCCAACGGCTCTGCCTACCCGGCTGGGATACTGGAGTTGGTTATTCGCGCAATCGATAATACAGCAATCCTAACTACCTGCGTGCACGCTACGTAGTTATGTTTGGAGCGAATTGGCAACAGAATTGCATTGTGTATAAATATGATGCCTGTGTATAATAAAGAATATTCTATCTATCTATCAATCTGATGTCGACTGTACTAGACTAGCTTTAAAAGGGCGCTTCACGAGGTAATTCACATACCAACGTAGTGTTGTATTGGAGGCCCCCACAGAACATAAAAAAAGAGTAGAAGTAGTGACCTGACACATTAGTACGAAAACCAGTGTAACCAAACTGATACACATAAACCAAACGCATACTACGAATGCCAAGCAGCCATTGGTAAATAAAATCAACGCCGAAAAGGTGTACATCATAAAAGTTTCGAGTAAAATATGCACCTTTTCACAATGTTAACAATGATCAAAGTCAAATGACAGTGATGAAATAAGGTTTGGCATTTTGTAGTATCGCTACTCTACACAAGATGGAACTACCGCCGTGTCAGACCGAAAAGAACTTTTACCTAGTAAGACATAAAGTTCAAAATTGAAAAACAAGTACATTCTCAGTTTGGGATGGGACAATGCGAGTTCTAGTTTGTCGATAGGGAGAACCTATCGACAAATTATACAGTTTAACACATTAACAGCTGAATACGAATACTGATACTCAGAAGTATTTTTGGCTATTTCTTTTTTGCCTGCGGGTTGACTGGTAGAAAATGCATCTTTTTTACATTATCTTTTGTGCAATGAAGAAATAATACTAATAGGGTGGATACATATTCAAATAAAAAGATGTGGTAGATTTCATAGTATTTTAAAATAATATCTCTTATTAAAACTAGCTTTAACCCACTGCTTCGCCGGCGTTAGAAATTATAATTAAAAAAAAAACTTTGTCTATCTGTACGCCATGTTTCTAGTAATACTAATTGATGATGGTAGTAATATAATTTCATTTATACGCAAGAGTCTAACCTGGAAGTGAAGCACATTTTTTCTGGTATTGCTGCATCACATAAGTGCCATCTTCCGCCTTTTTAGTTATTATGAAGTGTATGAAAATGCTCTGAATATATTGTGCTCCTCTTTGTTGGGAACCAATTTTGCCTTCTTATCGCTGCCATCCATTTTAATTTCGTATCCGGTTTCCTTAGGAAAACTAAACGAGAACGTTTTTGATAACCTCACTTTACATCTCGGTTGGAATATTTAAAAATTATACTATTTTTATTTTAATGCACTAACCCGTGCTAAGGAACAAATTTAAAAACCTATTTAGAGGCTAAAAATTTCACCCATGCCGGGATTCGAACCCGCACCGAACCTGGCACGGATAGCCAGAGGTTGCGGGTTCGAATCCCGGCATGGGTGAAATTTTTAGCCTCTAAATAGGTTTTTAAATATTTAAAAATGTAAGATTAAAATTACTTTGATAATTTCTTAAATATTGCAGTCCCTGATAAACTGGTGAAGAAAAACTATATTGCGATCTAGCTGTGCTCATGTCTTGTATGTGCTCATGTCATGTCTTGTATGAAAGTAGTGTATGTGCTCCAATGACAGTTTTTACATGCACAACCACCAGCCGACGACCGGAGCTCATACATTACTACTTTACCCGGCCCGGCGGCCGGACGGCTACCGGGTGCATATTAAAAGGCACTTAGGAAGTAGGTATAAAATAACAATAATTATTTTACCTACTTAGACGAATTGGAATTTACAATACCTAAGTACCGTTAAGTATGTATGACTACTAAGTCATAGACAATTAATTATCGATAGATTTTTATCATGTGTGCCCCCATCCGTAATTGAGTAGAATTCAAATTTTGACAAACATTTCTAGAAAATGTACACTTTCTTCGATGAAAATTTAACTTTAGTAGGTAACCAGTAAATAAAGGTGGTTTCACTTTCTCATTTTTGGATTGGTTTCCGTGTTCATGTCAATACAAATTTAATTAAAAATCCAATGAAATACGTCTTGCAGATGAAATGTTACGCCATGAGCGGTATATTTTGGTGCCCAACTTTTATTTTTACTCTCTAACACAGCATAACAAGGCAGGTTAACAAAGTTTTCACCATTTTTTCTTTACTAGAAGCGCACGGCAACTGAAGTCAACAAAACTGTCACCGACTACGCATAGGCAATACATTGCTAATGTGAGGCACGCGGGCACCGCCCACTTACGACTTCTACTCTTTTTTTATGTTCTGTGGAGGCCCCTCACGATACCATTCCCATACAAAAACATTTTAGTTGCAAAAGTTGCTCTTTATGACCCATTTCTGATTACCACGCGGATGTCGCGGGTTTGATCCCATAGGGGGCCGCCGTATTATTACGCCACTATTGGCATTTTTTCAAGCGTTCCTGTGCTTCGCAAGGCACGATAGATGGCAGTCGTTAAGCAAAGTCAGAGGCCTTAGGGCGGCTTGAAAACTTCTGACAGTAAGACCAGCCACTAGTCTTGCAAGCCTCCACCAATGCGGAATTGGAACCCGTGGTGGCGTATAGCCTATACCTGTGCCCCTCGGTGGGGACATAACGGTCCCTATTCTCAGGTCCGGTAATTGATAATGATGATGAATGTTTTTACAAAATTAGTTTACTGCGGAGGTAAAGCATTCAGTTAGTTCGTTCGTCGATTGTTCTTGTAGCGTCAGCAAATTACCAAACAACGTTATGGGCAGGTTGTGCAAATGTTGATAAGTTATTTTTAAGAGTATATGAGGACGGATTGTACATACCTATATGGCGTAAAAGTAGTTCGACAGGATCAAAATGATTGCGCCATGGTGTTTGGACATCACGAGCAAAACTTGCCACAAGGTTAAGTGTAGTCTTAGTTAAAAATACACTGGCAATCTCTTCGCAGATCTAGATATAGCTTTCTGTAAATCGCTTGGGCTTAAGAAGTGTACTTTAAATAGATAAATTAAGGATAAGATACCATATAAAACATAATTTTACAGTGACCTTACCTCAGATCAATGATCTGAGGACCCCACCAATAAGGCAGTGGTACCCTACTCCCTAAAAAAGGTTAAAACCTGTAGTTTAGGATAAGTAGTGCTCCTCCGAAACACATTTTACTTCAATTTTAAATATTATCCGAGGGCCTCGTTGGTCGAACCGTTAAGGCGCTTGGGTACCAAGACGGAAGTCGTGGTTCGATTCCCGCTAGAGGCCGTCATTTTTACAAGTGTCCTCAGTCTGGGTGTATTTTCATTTTTGTGACGTCCTTGCCTGATCATTACCACAGTAAAGGGTGTCCTACTTTGGGACTAGGTCAAGTGATTGGGCTGCATGGAAGTCTTTTTTTATTATTACCCGTAAAGGTTGATGTACTACTTTACAAAAAATCAAAGATCCAAAAGCCGATTCAAATGCATATCTCAAAAATCGATCCAGCTTACAATTCGCATACTTTTTTATCGTTTTAGCTCCCCGGGCGTCGAAAAATGAAACTCGGAAACTGAGCCAGCCATCTCGCTTGCCACTTAGTGTTATTATAGAATTACTAAAGTAATAAATTCCTAACAAGCGGTTAATCAACTGCTAACCGACTCTTAGGCGTTTCTTGTGTTTTATTTTCTGGTGCGAGAGCAATAAACTTTCGATTATATACACCCATAGCCATTAAACTCGATACGTACAGAAAGTAGGCAACCTAGGCTCACTAAAACATCAGGTACCCAAACAGGTTTAGCCATCTTGACTCATCGGAGCATTGTTGTTTACAATTTTCGTTTCCTTCCGTGGGAAAACACATATTTCCGAAATGAATGAGCTCAATGTCGTCCAGTATATGAATACGAGGGGCAGCCTCGCACCGACCTATAAAACTACTTAGCGCAAACAAAATGCATCACAACAGTGACCGAAGCAAATATAGAAACATGGCGTGTCTCAAGCTAGCATTCTTGCTCATTTATTTCCTAGGGGCGTGGGGCTCGGTCCTTTCCCAAGGTTATAATCACACTCCTATGATTATCAAAAGTATCGGCAATAAAATTCGCCGATCGTGTTACCGATTATCTTTACGGACCGTTAGAATAATAGACTTTTTGTGTTGAACTGTTACAGGAGTGGAGGAAGGAAGTGGGGAGGTCAGCGGCTCGCTTGTGAGGGAACCACGTGGCTTCATCAAGCGACGCCTATGCAGGCGTTACGGCATCGGCTGCGAACAGCACGGCGGCTTTGGAGGGTACCCAGGGGGCGGTTATCCGGGGCAGATCCCGGCTATTAATATTGGGATCAGCCAGTCTCAGTCCTCAGCTAGCAATGGTATAGGCGGTGGCTACAACGGGTACTATCCCAACAACTACCAGTACAATCAAGGATACCCCGGCTATGGTGGCTACAACCAGGGTTATGGAGGTCATGGAGGTTATGGAGGTTACGGAGGGTACGGCCAGAGGCCAGGGTATTATGGCAACGGCAACGGAGGCAGCAACAGCCAGTTTAACGGGAACTACTACGGTGGCAACGGTGGGGGATACGGGTTCCAGGGCGGTCCGTACGGCTTTGACGAGTACGCCGACGACATTAACGGTGGAAATGGTGCGCAAAATGATGTCGCATCAGCTGGTAACACGGACATAAACGGAGCCCCTATTAATAATAGCGATCAAGGACAGAGTGACTATGCTGAGACTGGTTACTATGCTTTTGCTGGAAGAAAGAAGAACTAAGTAGCTTTAATGGTGGCACGCGAACATTTACTTGTACCTCACGAAACCACACAAGTATTTAGTCAGGAATATTCATAATTACCAAAACCACCTACCTCTAATCAAAATATATCCGCACGGTCCATGCTTATGTTCAGTTACAAGTAAATGTGGCGATCTCATCATATTAAATGTGTCTCTTGCCATTCTGTGATAGATATTTAAATAATTTATGTGTTCTATGAATATGCTTGAAAACGTATCTTGCTCTGTGTGTGAAAATGTTGAAGTGTTATTACGTTAGAAAATAAACTGTAAACTTTAACTTGTTTGTTTTAATTTGCGTCAGCCATATTCCTTTTCATCAGTGTCCATAGCAACCAGCCACACCCTTTGGTATTCTGAGTCGCACCTTGGTGCAAATTAATGTTTATGACATTCTCTATCTTTCACAGTTTTATTATAGTTTTGTTTACAAACATTAATAAGGAAGAAATAAGGACTTCCCAAAGCCTTAACATTGTTGAACTTTAGCACAATTGTACAAAACTCTATTATTATTAATTCAGAATAATATTCACACATTCGGAACCTTTGCCATGGTACCAGACTATGGTAATCAATTAATGATGTCACAAACGAAAGCACGGCGGCCCCCGTGAATCGAGCTTACGATCCTTGTGTAAAACTTATCGAAAGATGTACATCAGGCATTACATTATGCAGGGCGCTATGGCGCTCATTAGGGGAGGGTTATGTCCAGCAGTGGACAACATAATATAGCCTGAAGAAGAAGAAGTTTACTTTAGATTTCATAAACTCACTCATGTACCCCGGAGGGGTCACTTCGCCATTCACCATCAGCCTATGCTGACACCAGGGTTTCCACTTTCTCGCACCATCAGCTTATTTTTTGAACTAAAACTTTCGTAAGCACAACACATTGTACATCAGCTTATTTGCTGTTTATTAGTGGTATTATTGTTGAAAACAATATGAAGCCAACTCATGTACAAGCTTCAGAAAATGTTTGAGGGAAGAATAATCCTAAGTAAAATTACCTTTTTTTGTACATGTACAATAAAGAATATTCTCTATTATTTTATAGATAAAAATCAAAACCAACAACCAAGTGAGAGGCAGGCGTCCTCTCTAGTAGATAAACATTATTTTTAATAAACCAGTAGAATAGAGTATAGTATAGTGCCGTAGAGCCTATGACTGAATGTGCCTTTCAGTGCCCAACAGCATAAATTGCAATAAAATATTTTCTTTCATACCCGTCATGTACCTTGTATTTATACAAACTGCACTTGACTTGCGGATTAAGAATATAAACATATTTTTGTGTCTGTAATACACAATAAATAATTCACTAGACCAATCAATCCATCAACACAACTAACACCATAGTCACAGCCCATCCAACGGTAGCAATTAAACCTATTCGAGAAATTTACGATATCGATCGTAATCAATTTACCGTACGTTTTGTTGGGACCAAGTAATTTATGGCTATGTATCATCATCATAGTGACCCAGACAGGGTTAGAGTGGGGGCACAGAACTTACTATATAAGCTCCGGAGAAATGCTTCAAAGGCATCCACTTTCAGTCGCAACGAAAGGTGAAAATACATCGAGAAAGTCCAAACAGTAAAAAAAGGTCTTGAAAAATGTCGTCGAAATTCATTGTGGTCTTCTGCGTAGTCGCGGCTTGCCAGGCTGTGCCTGTCTGGATCGACGGTGAGTCAATGAACTTGAGTCTAGTTTTTTGTTAAACCTAATTCATACTTATTTGCCTCGCTTATCTGAATTAGACCGTAGTCAGCTTATCGTTCCAATTAATGTCTTAAGTTCTGTATTATTCCTTGACCATAGCTTACTATGTATCTAGTCAGCTCAAAAACAGAACCCATTGATGGGCATGAGCCATAACCATAGGCCATAGATGTACACGGGCAAAGCCCAACCTATCATGACAACCCAAGAAATTACACTGTAATTATGGACATTCTCACCCCTGTGTCCAGGAGGAATATGAATGAATGAATTTATTTATTACTGATAATATGCCAAGTTACAATTGTATGTATATCCTAATTTCAATTATAAGGTACAAAGTAGATACAGCTATTTACAAATACAATGTTTGTTTGACTATGGCACCTGTGGTAGATGAGAATCTGTAATACAGGTGTCAGCGCCCTCTAAGATAAATTTTCACAGCGGTATCACAATAATAATAATATATTTTAATATTTGGTCTAGTTAACATAGAACAATATTAGCAAATTTTAGATTATTTATAATTTAGCACTTAGTTTAATTTCATTACATTATATCAATAGATAGTTATTTATTAAATTTCATTAATTAGCATGCCAGTATTGATATCTGCGCATTGTGTGTATGTGTGTGTGCGTGTGTGTGTGTACGTGTGTGTGTGTCAGTGTGATTGAATGAGTGAGTTTGTGTTTACGTGTGTGTTTGTATTTATCTATCTACAGGCAAGACTAAAACAGAATATAATTTAAAAAATAAACATATAATATATATATATTAAATAAGATAAATAAACCGTTAACAATAACAGTGAAACATTTCCATTTACTTTATTACTTAGAGAATACAATTATTAAAACTCGTAAGTTTCGCTTTGAAAACACACATTTACTCGTAATATAAAAGTCCCTTCTTCAACTACTCTGTTACCATGGCAACATGTGCACACGTGAATGATTAAGCTCAATTAAAGACTAACCTCCCCTTCTTTCCAGACAACGGCCTCGTCCCCGGCGTGATCATGCGCATCGGGCGCTCGCCGAGCATGGCCTTCGGCTTCGGCAGCGGGTTCAGCAGCTCCATCGGCGGCATCAGCCACTCTACTGGCATGGGGACCTCCTTCCAGACCGGAGGAGGTCAAGCCTACGGCGGGGGCTTTGCCGGCGCCGGCGGTAACAATGCCTTCGCCCAAGGCGTCGGCATGGCGAGTTCCGCGCCTACCTTCTACGCTCCTCCTGCCTTCCAAAACCTCGGCCGTAATTACGGATCTGCTATCTCATCAGCGCAAAACTTTGGCGACTTCAACTCGGCTACCTCTGCAGTCCAAAGCCAGAATAACCCACAGTACGGCTCGGCAGCAGCCGCCGCACAAAACCGTGGTGCAGCCCGCTATCAGTCCGCAGTCTCCTCCGCCCAAAACCTCCGAGGGTTTGGCTACGACTCAGCACAGGCCGCTGCTCAGAACAGCAACGGTCTTGGTTACGACTCGGCTGTATCTGCGGTAGAGAACGCCGGTAACCAGTACGGAAGCGCCATGTCTGCTGCTCAGAACCACGATGGACGGAACAACTTTAACGCAGCTGTGTCTGCAGCTGAAAACATGGGCGCTTACAGAGGCAGCACGGCCCATACAGTCCAGCAACGCGGCAACTCTATGCAGAACTCTGGAGCATCCAGCGTCAACGGACCTGGACTGAGGGCCGCTCAATCCCACGCCGTCAATACTGGAGACTTCTACTAAAGACAATGCATTCTAATGTCTTGTATAAAAATTTAATTTGTGATTGAAAGATGTTAAGACGACTGTATGTTTGAATAGCACTTGTCTTCATGTTTTCATCTAAAATTTGTGTTTTATAAGTTATGCTGTAGTTGATTATTTTTTTAATATCTATTGCAAAATATGCTGCATTTATCAATAAAAGACTGAATCCAGAAAACATTACTTTATTTTATTGTTTATTGGAAAACTAACTAACTAACAGCTTATACGAAAGGCATAATGTATAAAATTACTGCTACCTAACCTAACATAATTACACAATAGACAAACGGTCCAGAATGGGTAGCATGATAATGCGAGTCGCGCTATTTAACGTCAAAAGTCGTGACTTTGCAATAAATTTTAGCGCCACAAAACACATGACTCGCCCCATCGTACTACCTAGTTGCAGCTAATTTATCAATTCTGACCCTTAGGGCGATTATCAAAAGACACACTATTTATCTTCCCATAAATATGTCCATTGTCGTTTCCAGCAGATACGCTGTTTACACCTCCACCTCCGAAACTAGGCTCGTAGAAATTCTCAAAGCCCTTGAAAAAATTACTCGTTCCCATATTGCTGTTCAGACCATAGCCCTCTAGGTTTATGGGGAAATGGAACCATGGAAACATGAAAGGATTAAATGATGATGCAGCGACGAAACTTCTGCCAGATCCAACTGCAGCTCCGTTTGGACTTGCAAAGGTAAACGACCTTTGGAAAATGTCTTCAGGTTTCATGTCGATGACGACACGTTTCGAAGAAACATTTTCAGAATTTGCATTTTGCCGTATTTGCTCTTCCAAATTTAGGTCTGATGAGGATATAGCAATCACTGTCTGGCCTGATGGTGAAGAACCTGCAAAAGATGCGCAAACACACTAAAAAAACTATAAGCTACATAATAGTAAGACTTAGGACAAAATGTGACCCGCGGCCTAATTATAGCTTGGTACGCACCAAAATCTGTCGGAATTTAGTTTATGAATTGGATTTTAGGTGAATTCTAGGCGATTGGAATCGTTCAGGATTTTTGTGCGTGTAATGTAGAACCTGATAGATTGGAATCTTGTCACCAGGTTAAGTATGTAATTAGGACTTAATATCTAAGTAGAGGTATTGAATTTGGCCTTTTGCACCTATGTAATGAGAGGATTTTTACAGCGTCCATTGGTACCTTCACTCACACTAGACGGGTGAAGGAACTACTAGTAGGATTATAGAAACAACATACTTTTAAGAATAACAGGACTGCCAATAACTACAGAGGTGGCTACGCCAAAGGTGACAAAAACCGAATAAAACATGACGGCGATTCTAAGACACAAGTAAACACACACTACGTCCTATCTTTCACAACGGCTAAAGAAATTGACGGTCTACGCAATGAAATTTCACCTTTTTATACTTAGGTAGCTGTAGGATCCCATTAGCCATTACAAACCATAATATAGGAGACGATGAACTCTTCATAGACAGTATTATGGATAGAAATATTCGTTGGCAAGTTCATTGCACCGTTTCATAGGGATGGTTTTTTACAAACATATTTAAAGACCTACTCGAAATGGAGATGTCTTTTAAAAACTAAAGTAACGACTAAACGTATTAAGTTGTTTAGATTTGAATTATTATTATTTTAAAAACCTATTTAGAGGCTAAAAATTCCACCCATGCCGGGATTCGAACCCGCGACCTCTGGCTATCCGTGCTGTATTATTATTTTGTTTGAATTAATACTTCATTATTGGGGATTATGGGCATTACCCCCCAATGATGGCACAACCTTGCGCTATGGCGCTCATGTCCATAGGGCTATGTCCAGCAGTGGACTAATATAGCCTGAAGAAGAGAAGAAGAATACTTTATAGAAAAATATTACTTCGATAATTTATTCCCCAGTTACCACCGGGCAACCAAGCACTTGCAAGCAACCACTTGGTAACTGTGAAGAAAAACATCGTAAGGGTACCCGAGTGTCTGTCATATAATGTAGAGACATAACTCAGCAGTTGAAATTGCCGATCCACGGTGGGCACTCTTGTTAATTAAGCCTGTAGTATGTCTCTGAAAAAAGGCCGATGCCCTACAGTGTCACTTTTATAAACTACATAAAAAAAGAACTTCCACTCAACACCCACAACTTGTCCTAGTTCCAAACTCGGATGACCTTTGCAAATAAACACATTTGTTTCACTTAACATATGTTTTTTCCGGTGTCTATATTATCTTACAATAAATAAAGAACAAATATAGAAATACACTGAGACTATTTGTACAAATCAAGTATAGCCGCCTCCATCAGGAATCGAACTCGCGACCTCTCATGTCAAGGGTAGTATCGTTAGACTAAATCTCTCTGGGAAAAATTCCAGCACAAGCGGCCAGGTAATCGTAATAAATTAAATTCTAAAAATCGTGATTATGGAATTTATAGCATGAGTGTGATACAATCCAGCCTTTTAGGGATCTAGGTATGTTTTGAAGAGTGAAGTTACAATCGACGGGCTATAGAGAGCTACGTTTTAGGAGACTATAATACCGTAAGATAATTATAAGAGTTGTAATGTTAACCGCAAAACACACGTATTGACTACATGATATCGATGTACGCCACACATTTGATATTTTATTATAAAAACTACACATGATTTGTGGATTGAGAAAAGACAAAAATTTGGTTTTTCTTTCAAATATTTGGAGATGAAATTTTCAGTAAAAAGAAACAAAGTAAAACGTCGCGTTTCGTTTCTTCTCAGATTTGGCAACAGTTTTTCCTTCAATTACTCTAAACACAAGAAGAATGCCAATACAAAGATGCGTGACCTCATAATATTTAAGTAGGTAATGTACAAAACTAATAAAAGATCAGAAAGAGGCACTAGGATTACACGATCGTCATCACAGAATTTCGTGAAAAATTACTAATAATTATTATTATTTTAATTCTTTATTGCACTAATTACATGAGTAAATGTACAAGGGCGTGCTTAATGCAAGAAGCATTCTCTACCAGCGAATCTTATGATATAAAAAACACAAGCGGCAATAATTATGTCGACATTGCCATTTTTACTAAGGCCGACTTGCCTGACATTTCGCTTAACTTTACTTTAAATAAAATTAACTAAACACGTTTTCTCTGCTAAATTTCTTTAAACGGATGCGTGTCGGTAAAGCAGACTTTACGTTCCGTTTTACGTCTGAACTTATTTCCGCTGTCAAAAATGAAGTTGGTTAGAGATAAAAATCTGCATGGAACGAAACAAGTTACAAAAAGAAAACAAAACTTTCAAAATGTCATTCTGCGCAACATCTGTTCCTTTTATTTTGTTTGAAAATCAACTTCTCGAAGCACACCAAACAAAGAGTTTATGAAAATAACCTCACTTCTCATATTGACACTGAACAGCTGTGAAAGTAAGATGGCGCTAACTATGATTAGCAGAGTTAAATAGCCAATCTCGGCTGTTTAAATATGACAGTCGCCTAAACATAATTAAGAACAAAATTTTTGTTGTGCAAGTCGTTAATGTTAGTTAAGAACCTAATTTTGATTAACTCGTATTTAAACAATGTTTAAAAGCGTTACGCAAGTCGCCCTAACTCTTATAATTTCAAAATGAATGCACATTCCTAATAATAACAGTCCTAGGCTGAAACAGTTACCTGAAGACCGCGATACAGCAAAAAAACAGTGCAACAGACTCAATCTACTAGCGACTGAAACGTTAATGTCAATAGCACCATCAATCAAATCCTAACCACAAATTTACCTACCACAAATCTTGTTGCAACGTAAGTATGTTGAATAACAGAAGAACTTTCTGTGAGAATAATAATGAATAAAATGTTTATTTAAATTGTTTATTGTTTATTATTAAAAGGTACATGCAACTTTTACATTCTATCGTTTTTGCCAAACTAAATGATAGTTTGTTGGCAGACTTACTCTCACTTTACAACTATGTTACGTAAAATACCTAACAAATTACTTAAATTAAATTTACATAGGAAAGTAAAAAAAGATACTTAACAATCCTGATCAATTCGTTGTACTGGTTACAAACTGGTCCATTAATTCAGAAGCTACACATTTTAATAAAGCTGTTGAAGTGTTAGTCTTATGTTCGTTAGTTAGTGTAGTTAGGTAGTTAGTGCTCAGGAGTCTTATAGTAGGTACTAGGACCTTATATGTATCTGGCCGGTTATTAGAATCGATTCATTAATTTGAAAATGTTATTACAATAGCTTGTTTAGTTGCGCCATCTACCCATCTTTCAGTTTACGTTTCTTTTTTTTTCCATCAATGGTTGTCTGGACTAAATTACTTTTCGTAATCTGGCCGCCTCTTGTACTGTACTGTTATTTTTTAAGTCTTATGTAATTCCTGGTGTACATGCAATAAAGAATATTCTATCTATCTACAATTCTGATATGTCATTGTCTTTCCATCATACATGTAAAAAAAATATTTATTTATTAATTTATATGTGAGGTATGGACGAATGTGAGTACGTCTGTTAAAGGAAGATTTGGTGAATCTATTTAAATAGCAAATGTTACTGCTAAATGTGATACCTATGTCTATGATCACAATAAATATTCTTATTCTTTAGCTGTGGCCAAGTTATGACCGGGCGTAGTGTCTTGGGAGTGGCCAATGTCCAACAGTGGACACTGGCTGATTATGATAATGATGATTACTTTCTCCTTTACTTTTCTTTCTCCTTTACTTTTCTCAGTGTTTATTAACACTCTCGCCTCAGTAATAGACTTCAGACGATCTCCAGATCTATTTGCCGTCTAAACTTGACTTGCTTCCTGTTGCAATACAGAAAATGAACTGCGATCTAACTGCTGTTAACCTGTGGACTGAGTAGTTTGGTCTCCTAGTAAATCCGGCAAAGACCCAGGTGATGATTGTGGGCGGAAGGGCTTTGCTGGCTTGGATTGATATGGCATCTCTACCCCAGATTACCTATAATGGTACCCCTTTGCCGTATTGTGGAGAGTTGAAGAACCTAGGCCTCGACATACAGAGTAACCTATCTTGGGACAAACATGTCTCGGAGATAAGTAGGAAAATCTTCTCATCCATGCACTCGCTCAAACGTATGCAGAAATTCCTGCCATATTCCGCCAAAGATACGTTAGTCAACGCTTTGTTGCTCCCAGTCATCGACTACGCAGATGTGTGCTACCCCGATCTCACTGAAGAACTTCTCGACAAGTTGGATCGTCTTCTTAACGTTTGTATACGTTACATCTTCGGCCTTCGTAAATTTGACCATATATCCCAATACCGTTCCCAGTTGAACTGGCTAAACATCCGCCACCGCAGGAATGCCCACATCTTGACGCTCCTCTATGGCGTCCTTCACGATCCCTCCTCCCCCCTATTATCTCCGTGAACGTTTCACCTCACGTGGCGCGCGTTTGCAAAGAAATGCAAAGATTTACTCCTCGAAATCCCAGAGCATAATGCGGCAGGCTATTCGGGTTCCTTTTCCGTGACAGCGGTGCGTCTGTGAACGCGCTGCCGCTATACATTCGCCAGGCTCCGTCAGTCGGCGTCTTTAAGAGTAGAGTACAGGAAACTATATTCATATTCAGAACAGTAAAGTGTAATTCCATTCGTAAGTATGTAAAAATATAAGTATTATGAAGTCTATTTATATGTTTATGAAGTCTATCTATTCATCTTTATATATGTGCTTAATTATTATATTTGTATAATTATGTTTATGTTTATAATTATTGTACATATTAATACATAGTTTAATTTTAAAAAAGATATTTGACAGTAAAATATCAACTCACCGTTTGTAACTACCCCCATCTTCTCCACGTCACCTGTTGGTTGGCTAGAATAAAATAATATTTAGTATTAAGCCCGCCAATCGTACAATCTTTACAGGTACAATAAAGAATTTAATAATAATAATAATAATGATGAAGTTTTTGATACAAAACCTACAGTGGGCACTATATAATTTTAACTGTACGAAGATCATAGGATCATGCTGTGTGGTGTCGGCCTAGAGAATAGCACCAACCCAAATTCTTCCCGCGGGTGGCGTAAAAGGCGACTAAGGGACACAAACCGGGGGGTGGGCAGTAGCGCCCACTGCAGTACAATCCTACCGAACTGCCATCCCCAACCCGCATGCCCAGCGTGGGGATTATGGGCATTACCCCCTATGATAGCACAACGAGGCGCTCTTTAGGGGAGGGCTATGTCCAGCAGTGGACTAATATAGCCTGAAGAAGAAGAAGAAGATCATAGGAATGGCCATTAGACCACTTGAGAGGGTCCCTCAAGGAGTAATTTCCATACATATGTAGTTTGGTATTAATTCACATAGACGATCCGATTCACAATGACATGATTGTCTATAGAATCGTTTAGAGATTGTTTTTTTAAATTAGAGACTAAATAAGTCACGACATAAAGAAAGAACATTTATTGTTTTTTTTTTTCTAATACATTAGACATCAACGGGTGAGGCCGCACTTTCTTACGCATGCGATTTACATTCTTATGAATACAAGAATTATTCACGGATAGCCAGAGGTCGCGGGTTCGAATCCCGGCATGGGTGGAATTTTTAGCCTCTAAATATGTTTTTAAAGAATTATTCAGGTATCTCTAAGAAATAACATTATGAGATTATTTAGAAAAGTGAAAAGCACTCAGAGACGTCCATTAAAATTAATTTTCATTTAAATATTATTATCTTTCCCTTATTATCAATGAAACAGAAAAAGACAACAGCATACTTAATCGAAGATTAACTTTAATTGACGTTTCTGAGTGCGGCGGTAAAACAGTAAACATAGACTTAAAAAAATCTTAGTGCTTGTTTACCTACTACCTTTTACTTACGTTATTTACTAAAATTCTTTTAACATTTTCAAATAAACTTAACTTTAATAAGTGAAAAAATCACTAGCCTAGATGTAATTTTTGTTCCTACTTACTCTGTACTATTCCTGTTACTCACAACATGACCAGTGTATATGACAAAAAATGCAAACTTAATTGAGTAAAACAGTTTACCGGTACCATTTCGGCATGCTATTAACCCGAAATACTTTTATCTACCGAGCCACCAAAATTCTATCGATCTTAATGTCTAGTGTCCATCGGATAATGATAGATGAGTAGGAGTTTTGGAAGCCGACTCTTCAAAACCTATTAAAGCACCGTTTTGACACTCATAAGATTATAGTTCCGGAGGATTTATAAGATGCAACGAGAAAAATAGACGAGCATTCGAGTTAGTGAGTTTGAGACATCATGACAGGATATCTAACAGTACCTTGCTTTGCACTCTTGCTTGTGTCTGGCCTGGCTGGTAGGTAGTGATTTATTTTTTAATTCTCCTTCTTCTTCTTTGGTCCCTTTAATCCTCCGTGGAGTCTGGGGTTGACACAAGGGCTTTCCTTTTAACTCTGTTCGTGGCTGGAGATGGCAGCTCCAGACAAGTTTTTCCCTTCCCCTTCGTCTCAAAGAGAACGAATCTTGGAAAGGAGAGATTATTTAATTCATTAACAACTATTTGTTATGTTTTTTTTAATGCACTAATCCGTGATAAGGACAATTTTAAAAAGAATCCCAGCACGGCTGGAATTTTAGCCTCTAAATAGGTTTTTAAAACTATTTGTTATTGACTCAAATCCAAATTAACTTTCTTGATTTTGTCGAAAGTGTCCGACCAAGTAAGTTAATTCGGATTCAAGTCAATAACGTGTAGTTCTTACGAAAGCTTTAGTTTGTCAACTAATTATTTTCAAAAATCGTGGCAACTTTTCGGCACCAGTCCTCAGGCTCTCATTACAGGCACAGACAGTATAAAATATAGCCTATACACTCACGGGGTAGCATTGACTGGCATTGACTGAAATTCAGCTGTGAAAGCTTGCCCCTCAGCTAGTCAGTTGCCATTTATAGAAACAGTGACACGTGGTGACCTTTCATTTTCCTTTCTTTTTATAAATTTTATGTAGTAATTATGTTTTGGTTTATTTTGTTAATGTGGCGTGTGATCTATTTTTAATATTTTCTTTTTTCGTCTTCTTCTTATGTATGTTGTATGTACATTTTATTAAAAACTGCATACAAACAGAAATGATTGAAAATACTTTCCGAGCCCTGGATTGACCAATAAATATCTTATTCACAGACGAAGCTGCATCGGCAAATCGAGCAAACCGCCAAGCTGGAACCTCAATTGAATCAGGAAACGAAATAATTGGAATCCAAAGCGTCGCCGGCATAACATCGCGAAACGGCCGAGTGTCTTCCGTAGGGGGTATCAGATTGATCCCAGCCTCAGGAGAAGCTCAGAAATATTACTTTCCCTTGAATGACCCTAAAATATTCTACGGAGGACCACCTTTTGGGCGATCAGCTTTCTATCCAAAAATTGCAAATATATTCCCCTCTCCCGAGAATTTCCCAAGGATATCCGATTACCGACCACAAGATGGTTATGAAACCAGCGCTTACGCCGAAGTGAAGTCAGACGGAACCGAAATACCGAGAAACCCCTGGTTCCGAAAAGAGGTTTTTGAAAACTTAGCCCAGCCGAACATAAGGACCGGTGGAACATTGGGAAATCCATGGTTTTATCCTAACTTTAACCCGTTTATGTACTTTTGGTAAATATAATTTCACTCATTTACTTCTTGTTCTTCAGGCTATATTAGTCCACTGCTGGAAAAAGCCCTCCCCTAATGAGCGCCATAGCGCAAGGTTGTGCCATCAATGGGGGGTAATTCCCATAATTCCTACTCCTCCTCCTCCCTTATGTGGTTTTATTTAGTACCTAATGGCTGATACCACAAACGTAGTTTTTCCATATTATTTGCCTACGACCCATTTTCAGACATGTAAAAATAAAAAACGAAAAATTATAAAAATCGATGAAGCGGCTTTGGAGGAGTTCGAGTTCACTGTGAGACGAGACTTTTATACAGTAGAAAATTATTACATAATGTTAAATTATTGAACTACAATAATTTTAAATATAATAACTTTCTCACTACATAGATAATTTCAGAGTAACGTAACTAAAAATGGTATTGGACTTTTATTCGACACACCCGGCAGATAATTTGAACAACAATCCACGCACCTGAGATTTGTTTGCAATAGACACGAAATTATAATTTAAGTAAGTCAGTCCAAAGAATTAAAACTAACTTCCGACAACATAATCACTTATCCAGCCTTGTAGGTAGTACGACGACTCTAGTCGCGCGTTTTAAACGTCAAAAGTCACGACTTTCCAGTACATTGATTTCAAAAACCTAATTAGAGGCTAAAAATTCCGGGCTGCAAGTGTTGCAAATTACTGCAGCCAGTTGTCGCTGCGTGTAAATAATACAGAGAATATTGTAGAGGTTCGAAATTTCGCTTATGCCGGTACTTGCCCATTGGCTCAGTTGGAGGAGCGCTGGTACGGTTAGCCAGAGGTCGCGGGTTCGAGTCCCGAGTTCGATTTCCGCATGGGCGGAATATTTAGCCTTTAAATAGGTTTTTAAAATTGTCCTCAGCACGGGTCAGAGCAACAAAAAGAATAGTACATTGATTGTCAAAATCTGGCATATAAGCGCCACATAACGCGTGATTCGTGCCATCATACCACCGTACTACCCATGCATATCCCAAACTATGCAACCCTGTGCTATGGTAACAAAGCAAGGACCTTACAAACATGGAAATACACAGAGACTGAGGCAGTTTGTGCAATTGTACGGCGGCCTTCAATGGGAATCGAACCTCAGACCTCCGACATGGTAATCAGAGTAGTACTAAGCACAGTGATACCGCTTGATCAACTAGGCAAACAAGAGAATTTTAGGTCATATCCCACGTTCACCAACATAAGTCTAAAAATACGTCCACACAAAGTCAACGTTATTTGTTCAAGTTATTTGTCGGGTAATAGTACCACATTGAATCGGAGTTTCCCAAAGATGCTACCATTTGAACCTAACACATATTACAAGAAAAAAAAGCCATACTTTATCTATAGATGTCATCTATTTGTACATAAATACAGTTTAAAAGAAAGATAAACGCAGTCTAGACTTAATTGCAAATTCTAGATAACATCCATAATAAATTGTTTCTAGATTATAGCTCCTGATCGACTTCCTTGAGGTTATAGCTGTTGCTAACATTAGTTATAATTTGATTAGTATTTTAAGGATTTATTGATTGAATCGAAATGAAAACTACTCAAATGCATGTAATGTTACCGACTTTGGATATATACTGTGTTTGGTCTTAAACTCTACCGAAATGCGTTCTTAAAACTGATTTTTTACTTAAAAATACGAGATTGTAATACATAAGTTAATCAGATTTTTGAGAAATTTCCGTATATAAACAACCCACTGCAGGGATCTGGCCTTTTTTCAGAGAGAGATAGAGAGAGATTTAGTCAATACAAGTATTTAATTTGTTAAATACTCAAATCGAAAACTGGAGGCCTGTAAACACATGCATGTTCATCTAACATGTAGCTGTTCTGCTGCTCTGGTCTCTGCCAACCCCTGCGGGATACAGGCGCGAGTTTATGTATATATGATTATCCGAGTCTAGAAGAGTGCTAAAGCAAACGAGTTCTCTCTCGAAGTTAAATAAGCATGCTAGAGTTGTGCAATGAATGGCTCATGTTAGAGGTTCCACGAGAAATCGCACACCCGCCCACCTCTTTTTATTTATTATGCAACGGAGTTGGGATATTCTGACAGTCTTAAAGATAGCGATATACTTCAAAAGTATTTCTGATACTAAATATCGGTGACATGCGTGTAACAATAGACGATATGAACTATGTTCATACTGATAGAGATTTGTGTGAATATTGACGTGCCGACTGAAGAAGATATCATACGGGTCATCTTTTCTGTATGTACCTTCTCTCATCGTATGTTAAAAACCAATTCAGCTTCCTTTCCAATCTACCAATACAAACAAGGAACTGGGACTCTGCTCAAACCAATGTCCCATTTGGAATAGTAAACATAATAATATCCACATGATATTATCACTTGACGTTGCACTTGGTAGATAGAGAGAGAAGACGAGAAAAATTAAAAGTTTTTTTATTTATATCTAAATCTTTTTAAGTACACAATGGTTCTACTACAGTTTGATTTATGACTTGTTTAGATTAGATAAATACTCTTTATCGCACACCCCCACCAGTTAGCATGTACTAAGGTAGAGTTTGTCCGATTATATTAGTTGGAATCTGTTAAATGTAGTATTGATATTACTCTAGTAGGAATATATCGGTTGCATCTTTAATTTTACAATAAGAGAAAACAAAAAAACGAGTTACTACGAGTTACGTATTAGGATTATGGAACAATAAAATCATTTTGAGGTACGGTGTATTAATATTGTTGTGATATTAATATAGAAATACGTATTATATCACTAAATAAAATCATACTCTTCGCTACTGTGACAAAATACAAAGTAAATGAGTAGACAATACTAAACAATATTCTGTTACATTAACTGCAACACAGTCACAAAGTCACAACAACCACAGAATAGCCCCACAAGCGGTGGGATCGAGGTCAGTGCACAGACGCACGCGCAGGCGACCCGCGCAGTTGACATCGCGCACGCACCAGCACGCTATCACTTACTTACAAGTACGCAGAGTCTTAGCGGGCTGTCTCTCCATCATACGCCGCCGAGCCTCGTCATACGGAGCCTCGTAACGTGACACTATAAGTCGCTGCTATACTTTTGAGCGAAAAAGAAAAGTTTGAAAAGATGCGTTGGGAATTTTTGGTGTTGATGGCGGTGGTGGCGGTGTGCATAGCCGCACCACAATTGCAGCTTCAGAAGGGTAGTCAAGGTGAGTCTAATTCAAATTAAATATATTAGGATTTAAATGTTTCTGTCGTGTTTAAAGAGGACTACCGCGGTTGAGATCTCTCTACTGATATGAGACATTGATCATGTAAAATAAAAATATATATTTGAGATAAATAATCTCTAATAATCTGTCGCCTTGTCTGCTTTATTCACTTAATTAATTTCTTAAGTTTAACACAGAGAACCGACGATAATGAACCTACGGAGAGACGTTATATTTTCGTGTTACTAGTGTACCCCTCTTGGTCAGTACGTTATAGGTACTGTATGCCGGTAGGCCTATGTCTAGCAGTTGATGAAAATTGGCTGATAATTGATTGCGGATTGACATCGTGCTGTCTTATTTTCAGACACGGGAAGCCAGCCGTTCATTGACGAAGTGGTCGTAGAGTCGGTACTGCAAGTGCGCACGCCGCAGACGGGGCGCCAGGCCCGCACCAACACTCACACTTCGCTGCAAGACGGGGCCAGAGTTGCCACGGATACTAAGAACACTAATTAGATCAGTAGGTTCAACTTTAAAAACTCTTTTATTTACGGAACTTCCTGTCAAATTTAGGTCAAACTTTTCTTCAAACTTCTAAAGCCAAGTTCTAAACCCATTAGAGAAATCCACAATAGTGTATTTAACAGTAAAAATAGCCTAACAAATCAGTTACCTCACTTCGCGCAAACTTGCTGACTTTACCACGGAACCCACATTCGGAATCACTGGTCTAGATCAATTAATATATGAACATAGTTAGACGACGCATGCGCATCAATTTCACGTGCCCGACGTAAGAGCCAGGAATCTACGCGGCCGTTACTTTCCGCCGCGCTCGGTGGTTACCGTAGTCGGTCGTTCTCAAAATATTACCAAATGCTATTGTGTAGTGATCTTCTTCTTCTTTGTCTTTGCCTGATCCCTTTATTTGGGGTCGACTCTCCTCGTTCTTTTGACCCAGGATTTTCTGTGCTGGGTTGTCCGCTCGCTCAACTGGGCTCGCTCCAAGTCCTTCGCTACCGTGGCCCACCAGGTGGTTTGTGGACGTCCTCTACCTCTTTTGATGCTTGGGATCTATAGGGCCTGTTTGGCGACATGATTCTCATGATTTTGAAATGCCATTGTGTACTGATAAATTGGAAAATTATAAAGGTTCTTGCACCCAAAGAAGACGAGGAGACATTCCCTTCCACTTTCTGACATAGTAAGAACTAAAATGTCGGCACACAAGTCAGAGGGTTAACGATCAAAGGGCAATATACAAAACGTAATATTCAGTGATAATTTTTATCAGAAAGCATGAGAGAGTATTCATCATTTATTGAATGTTTTGAATCGGTGAAATCGTAGTAAGCCTTATGCATGATTGTTTCGTAATTTTATTGACTGTTTGTAGATTTAATTGCAAAATATTACTTAAGTGTTAGTCTTTAAGATTTTAATTATAAGAGAAGTACTGAATAATGTTTTTGTTTTATTTGAATACCTACCACAATAAACTTATTTTTAGCTTATAGTTACATTGAGACCTATGCAATATAGGTAAGGTGCAAGTTTCCAAAAAAAATATAAATTAAAATTGTAAACGTTTTGTAAAATCCCATCGAACGATACAATTTTAGTTTTCCCCCATTCTTTTCATTTTACTGGGCTACTTTTCCAATGTTTCTTTTCTTAAAAACCTTGTCTGGTTTATTACGAATAGTTAATGAAGTTGATCTTGCCGGTCTCAAGATCCGCTTACTAACATCATTGGATTTTGTTAATCTCTATGTATAATAGAGATTTATATCTCTATTATACATAGAGATTAACAAAATCCAATGATATTGGTAAGCGGATCTTGAGACCGGCAAGATGGGATGGGAGAATAGTTGGTGTAATACTCTTAGGTTAAGAAAAATCGGTGTAATCTCCTTTCTTTATGTACAATAAAGTGTTCTCTATGTATAATAATTGTAATTCTTTTTTTTATGGTTGTACAATAATCGTTGTCTAACTATCTAACTGTATACATTTAGGGTTATAACAAATTTGCCCTCTTCATTAAAAACTAATCCTTCACAATGTAAAATAACTAAAACCACAAATAGAGTAAAAGATCTCTACAACACTATAAATAATAGGTACATACATATAAATAATCAATTTACCAATTTATTTACCCAATACTATATATATACTTTTTCACTTTTTTCAATAGTTCGTACCCCAACGCGATCGTGGAAGTACGCGAGTACAAACTAAATGTAACTAACGGTAACCTGTCCTACTTAAAAAAAAAGCGCCTGACACATATAATATAGCAGATAAACTGAAACACAACAACGTACTCCTAACAATAATCCAGGCACAATCATCCTAAATCAACATAATCCTATTACCTGCCTAAAATTCAAATAAATACCTGAAACACTGTTTTATGAGGCGGTTAGTGTATTGATTTATGCAAACCTAGGTATGGTGGTAAATCAATAATAGTGACTATAGACCGCCGACGCTCCATATCAATGAGATGCGTACACGCATCGCATTTAGAACGGTTCGCGGCCAGTGATTATACAGGGAGCTTCAGAATTGACGTCGGTATTAAATCTGCGGACTAACAATTGAGAGGTTCTTGTTATGATCTTGATAAAATTTTTAAGGAATGAAAACTTTGAAAAGGTTTTCGGAAACTGCTAAATTTCGGTTAAAAGTGAAAGTACTTTTTCCTGTAGCATTTCGTTGAAATTTGTACAGGACGACATCTGAAGGATCAGTCAGTTTGTGATTAAAAGAGAAACAAAGGATATACTGCCGCATGTATAGATACGTGCTTATATTTTAGTTGCAAAATCACCCGTAACGTTACTGAGTCGAGTGCACGAATTTACGAATCTCTGGTGTACATGCAATAAAGAATATTCTATCTATCTATCTAGTTAGTTAGACCTGAGATTTCCGCACTTAGCCTTATAGTTGGGCCATTGTACGTAGCGAGCGCTGAGGTACGCTAACACCTCAGACACTAGGGTTTCCTTACTATGTTTTCCTTCACGTCAGCGAGTAGTATTGCTACTATAATTTCACAAATGTACATAACTTAGAAAACAAAGTCATTGGTACATGCCGGGATTCGAACCCACGACCTCCCGATTGAGAAACCGGCGTTCTACACGTTCTACACCACCGCTATCTAAAGATTGAGATGCTGACGACGGTACAGCATACCAAGCAAAGAGACCTGGCTCTAAAGTCTAATGCTTACATAATTTTTCAATAGAATGAAATAAGCACGACAATGGTTGATATTGCCTCAAATTGGTAGTCTACAAAGCAATAGCTTTACAATGTCATTACAGTGGTATAACCAGCACAAATCTACTCTCTAAAATAAAAATGAATCGCTGAATGTGTTGCTAAGAGCAAATCTCGAGAGCAGCTGAACCGATTTAGGTGATTCTTTTTTTAGAATATTCCTTGAAGTACGTGGATGGTTCTTAAGGAGAGAAAAATAAAAAATAAATAAAGAATCAACTGTTAGGCGGTACGAAGTTTGCTGGGTCAGCTAGTTACATATACATCTCTCGCGGAGATCAAATCGCAAGAGGCGCTGAGTTAAGTAGCACGGGTAATACCATTGAAACGATCGTACCGTTCATACCGTGAATGAAACGACAATTAGGTAACGGACTAATATTGAACAACTGTGCATTTTAGAGATTCACCCCCCAGGAGTCCCATTTTTCAGGATTAAGTAATATTACCTTATGGGCCTAATACGTCAAGCTTCAAAATTCCAAAAGCCAGTTTTTTTTATGTAACCCTGTATGAATAAGAAACTCACCTGTTGGTGTGAAAGAATCACAAGGATTTGCATACAATCAAGCGGTGTACTCCACCTTGATCCGCGGGACATGTCACGATCACTCAATTCCTGGCTTAACGGCGCAGGCGCACGTATGTATATTGTGAGTATTGGGTTGGAGCTAAGCTTGTTGCTATGCCAAATAATTTTCGCAGAAATTGAGTTTTGAATGACTGCACGGTGACACTTACGACTTGTTGGAAAGTCACGAGTTTAAATACCCGAGAATTTTATTATTGTTAATAATACATTTACAGCCACTTTGCCACGCAGCCAAGATATGGACACTCACGAAAGGGCTGGTCCACCAGTTCAAAGTCGCTCAGCGAGCTATGGAGAGAGCGATGCTCGGAGTTTCTCTGAAGGATAGGATTCTTAACGAATGCATCGGACAAAGAACCAACTCAACCGACAAAGAATCCAAAGTTATCGAAATAGCTCAGAGAAGAGAGTAAACGTGTTCTTGAGTGGAGACCGCGACTCGGCAAACGTAGTGTAGGACGCCCTCCGACCAGGTGGGATGACGATCTGCGAAAAACTGCCGGCAGATGCTGGATGCGGCAAGCTGAAGACAGGGCGCTATGGCGCTCATTAGGGGAGGGCTATGTCCAGCAGCGGACTACATAATATAGCCTGAAGAAGAAGAAGCCACTTTGCCATTATATTTAGTCTACCTGTAAACGGTAAACAAAATATAATGGCAAAGTGGCGGACATTCTTGTTTCAAAAAAATATATATGTATAACGGGTTAGAACCCCGGCTAGTGACAAAAAAACTCCAAGTCTTGGATATTTACATTGTCTGTGAGGTCGTTGTTTCTGGTTTCCACTACACGGTATCCTAGTGTGGGGCCAGACGCAATGTAAGTGACTGTATGTAAATGTTATGTATGTATGTAACTTTATTTTATGTTACGTAGCATAACCTTTACATACAGGCACATACATTGCTTCTGGCCCCACACTAGGAGGATATTAAATAAGAGGTAGAGCAGAGATTTCACAAAACGTAAAAAATACTTTAAATAAATAGCTACATACCATATGTTCTGTTATGTTTGCCATTTGCTTTTATGTCGCCATGCTCGGAGGAATCATATTATATGAAAAATAATTCTAAATAAAATCTAAATAGGTACATAGGTCCTTTGACCAACATATTCAGATTTTGTCACTGTAGTTGGAACTATTGACCCAGCCTGTCGAACTTATACAGTACGTTACGGACTAAAATGTAAAGGTTAATGTGTCGTCAAAATAATGTACAGTAGAGTTGGTAATTGTTGGTTTACAAATATAGTCAATTTGTAAACGTTTTCTTTTATGTTTTAGTAATAAAAAATCATTTGTGCATTACATAAAAGTAAGATAAGATAAGAATATTCTTTATTGTACACTGGAAAAAACAACAAATACAAAAGAATTACAAAGTACAATTGGCGGCGTTATTGCTAAAAGCAATTTCTTGCAGCCAACCTTAAGATAGAAAGTTGCGAAAGGAAATTAGAAAGACGGGTAGGCAGTGCAAATTTGAATATTGACACATTTAATAATAATACACTGCAAGTTTATGCAACTAAGGTATTTAACCTTATAATAATATAAACGTACATATATATCTTCAAATAAAGTACCTACCTACATATTTATTTCATTTTTGCTGACACAATTAAAATATAATAATGTTGGTCTCCTGACTCTCGGTACATTAATTGACATGGACAAGACATAGCCCATATTTATGGATTTTGTCTCAAACGACCTTAACACACATGTCCACCTGGCTTGAAGAAGTCTCTTCCAAGTAAAAAACGCTTTGAATCATTCATCTAACACTATATATATTAAGAGCCTATTGTTCCGAGAGAATTTATGGGACAACCTGCAACAATAACATAAGACTACGTCCAGAATACCAGCCTCGTAAGACTTTGTTCATTTAATTTTGCTCTTCAATGCTTGACTATTATGAAAATTTTTGTTTGACAACATTTTAGACTGTTTAGATTTTGCACAACATTGTAAAAACGAAATGAAAATGTTTTAAAATTACAGACCGTGATCCACGGTTTCTTGAAAAATTAATGAGACCCTTAAAAAATGCTGTTTTGTATTAAATACGATTTTATAACAAATACAATCAGTTTTACATACATAAAATATTTTTAATGGAAAAATATTGTATTCAAAATATGCCAATTAATTTTTTTTTAAATATTACTTGATTACAGATTTATTTACAAAATATATGGGACATTTTTATTTTATAAATCTTACGTTGTGTACTGAAAAGTCGAATTCTTTGTAAAGTTAGTTAAAGCTCGATAGATAGGTAGATTTGTTTGTAAAGTTAGATTTAACACCAAATGTAACAGCTCATCTAGAAACAATTTGCATATCCCACTTTGCATATATATGGATATGTGACTATATATTTGCATATATAGTCACATTATGCCGTAACATAAGACGCAAGCCACACGTTGGCCGTTTTGCACATGTAATTCAAGTACGTCAACAGAAACAGGCCTTCTGCGGCCGTCAATTTGGGACGATAGAATAGACGAATGCGCAAACGCATCCAGGAGGTGACCTTCCTAAAGATTTACACCCTCAGATAAGTCTACAGCGTGAAGATGTACGCAGACAGACTAGAGTTATTCATGGAAGAGAAATATTCTTAAGCACTAGCATGAATATTGATGGAAGCCTAGGTTATGTCGTAAATTAAATTGTTTTTGAACGAGCTCCGAATAATGATAGTCAACATAATAGGTCCGTCGGATAAAAATAGCGTACGTTGATAAGTGTTTTCATTTAATAAAATTCATTAAAAAAACTATTTAATTCTCCGTAAAATTTTGAAAATAGCATTTCTTAAAGTTGAAATACATTTTTAACTCTGAGTTCCTAATTTCAATATTTCTAAATTGCACCGACTACTCGTCTCTAATTTCTTGTCTCCGTCTATGGTTGCCTGGAAGAAACTGCTTTTAAGAATAAGACCGCCGAATGTACTTTATTTTTATATAATTACTGTAATGTCTGTTACTGTAATTTCTGTGTATAATAAAGAATATTCTATCCATATATCTACCTTAGTGACCCGCTATGTTCATATATACTCGTAGTTTTGTAAACGTTGAGAATTAAAGTCATGATCAAGAATCATGATTGACTTAGGTAAGTTCTTTCTGGAATAAAAATAGAGGCATTTTTATGCACTGATATTGTGTCGGTATTATAATTGACCAAAGAGAAGACTGTGTTATACAGAATACACATGTAACTAGTAAATTTACTTCAGCGATAATTCTACGGTATTTTCAAGCCAGTAAAAAATTAAAATTAATACGGGTGAGTCATCATCGTACCATCTCAATACAAATTTCATGCAGACGGCCGATAGTGCGTCATTTATTATATCTTGGTGATCGCCAGGTCGGCATGACGCAACGTAAACAAAGCTGTTAGGGCCGTGCACAAAAAGTTTGACCTTAGTGTAGTTAATTGCTTTGAACACGTTTCTGTGAGATTACATAACAGAAATTGACCTGTTCGATACGATTTAGATGTTTTCTATTTTCAAACGTTACTTAGTGGGCTTTGAGACTGCCGTCCAATTGAGGGTTGTAAACGTAACATAACATAACTTCACGCCTGTATCCCGGAGAGGTAGGCCGAGACCAGGGACTGCACTTGCTACGACCATGACAGATCACCTTCGCTTCATCAACCTTCATAAGTCGTTGCATGCACGTATGCCGGTTCACGTTTTTTCCCCTTTGCTAGTACATCCCCTATTTGGTCAAAGTATGTCCGCCTGGGACGCAATTGAGGGTTGTATGTCTTCAAAATACGTATCTAAATATATAAGAACCATCAAGAACGCTGTGGACAAACATTGTTGGTTGCTAGTCCTGCCCATTATATTGGGCGTACCAAATCCTCGATTCCAATATTTCCAATCGTCTAACTAGTATCTTCCACATAACACAATTACTTGTCCTGGTCCTAAACTAGAACACCCTGTGCTGTGGTAACCAGTCAAGTACATCACAAACATGAAAATGCACCCAGACTGAGATAATTTGCACAAATGTACGGCGGCCTCCAGTGGAAATCGAACCCACGCCCTCTGTCTTGGTACCTAAGCGCCTTAACAGATAGACCAACGAGGCAGTCATCTGTCAAATAGGTAAGTATGGAATTTGACAGGCGATTGGAATCGGTATGGTATTGGTGAGCATAATAAGGCATCTGGTCCTGCACGGTCGTCAGACTTCAAATCAAGACTAAAATCTACTTCTACTGTACAGCCATAAAACGATTAATACACAAGCCTGCAAAACTAAGTACTACATTTTAAACATTTAATTTTTTTCTAAAGTATAGAAGTTGGACATTTAAAATTAAAAATGTTTTATTTTATTACCTTACTTTGAAACTGTAACTAATGAAAAAATTCTAATTTTGTTACTAAGATAGTAAAAATATATTTTTGTTATTTCGGAAGTATTCTTACTTACTTAAAAAAATATTGCAAAAAGGGTGCTACTTCGTTTTGTAGGCCAGTGTATATCTCTGTAATTGCAAGGAAAATAAAATATCGCAAAAACAGAACAAGGCGTAAACACGTACTTAAACAGAATGTAAAAAGCTCACGCGTGGTCGAACTCACGTTTATCGAGCAGATGCAAATGCTTGCCTTGGATCAGGGCAACACAAAGAACAGGAAAACCGTCAGTCCGTCTGTTTGTGACGTCAATAGGACACGTCCAGAGCTATGCATTAGTTAGACCCAGAAGGCTGCCTGCACCAGAAAGTGTATTTGTTTTCCCGCAATTAATGGAATTAAAATATTTTAATACCATTGGTATTAAAAATGCTGTGCGGTGTCGGCCTACAGAATAGCACCAAGCCAAATTCTTCCCGCGGGTGTCGTAAAAGGCGACTAAGGGATATAAACCGGGGGGTGGGCAGCAGCGCCCCGTGCAGTACAATTCCACCAAACTGCGATCCCCAACCGGCATGCCCAGCGTGGGGATTATGGGCATTACCCCCTAATGATGGCACAATATTGCGCTCATTATGGGAGGGCTATGTCCAGCAGTGGACTAATATAGCCTGAAGAAGAAGAAGAATACCATTAGTTGCTTTCCTTCACAGGATGTTTTCCTTCACAGGTTAGTCTTAACCGAAGGAAAGGAAAACATCGTGAGGAAACCTGAGGTGTTGAAATACTTCAGCGCTTGAAATTGCCAATCCGCGGTGGGCACGCGTGGTAATTAAGGCCACACTCTCTCTGAGAGAAGGCCTGTGGCCTATAGTGGATCGTGTATAGGCTACAAAATTCATTTCCGCCCTAGTTGAATAATAATTATAAAATGCAGCCTACATAAGTCCCATTGGATGGCACAGACTTAGGCTGATATTAGACTATCATATATTCATCATAGTAATATGATGTCATATCTGTCAAATTCTATGATCATTTTTTTCTATGATGCTGCTCTTTAATTGCATATTACATTATAAGGTCATATCCACGTCATAGGTAATGAAAATGCATACCAATTTAGCCCCGTTTTCCAATGCTATGAGCGCAATTATAGTAATTGCCCTGAGGTTGAAAAAAAAAGTAAAGAATAAAAAAACGAACAATCGACGTCTTTGGGTTAGACCGTGGATTGCGAGAGATAGGAGTCATTAACATAGTACTAGAAGAACTGAGACTGGAAGACAAAGTCCTGCAAAATGTACCTCCGTATGGACGGAGACGTATTTAACTAATATATTGTCAATAATTTCAAAACAAAAACTCATTTGAAATGTCCAATCAGTGCAAAGGATCATCTACTAGTAACTCTGAAGTTGGAAATATGATCATAATTGTACGCATGCTGTCAAATAGGATCATACTTCTATGATCATAGACAATATTAATCATATGTTGACATTACACTGTCATAGATTTTTCATATAAATACGATTCCTACATCTGTGATCATATATCTATGATAGTGTAATATTGGCCTTACTCTTAGAAAGAGAGTACGGGCTAACCGGGCTTACCACGCGTGCCTACCCCGCATTTCAAGTCCAATTGCAAGCGCTTAAACACCTCAGGCACTTAGGTCACCAATTCACACATGTACGTACTCGTAACTTAAAAATACTATATCATTGTTACATGCCCCGGCGGGTTCAAATCCAGGACCTCCCGTATGAAAATATAGCGTTCTACCGCTCAGCTATCACCTCTTATTTATTTAATTTATTTATTGATTATTATACAATAAGAACTTACAGTTACCCAAAACGCCCTTACTGTTACTATATCTATTGTAGGTACACTTTACTAACTACCTAAGTGTAATTTTAAATGTACAAAAATATTATATATTGAGTCAACAAAGATGTCAACATGTTGAACCTCATCAACAAATTCGTTGAGCAGAGCGAGGGCCCTGGCCGTGGGCGCATTATTTGCGCATCGCGTGCGCAGCGGGAGCTCCGCGAACAATTGGTGCCGGCGCCGCCCCGCGCGCACGTACTTGTCGGGGACAAATAACCTGATATTGTACAGTACACCAGGATTGTAAATACAACGAACGAATTTAGACGAAACGCCGCAGATTAAAATGAAGATTTGCTTCCGCTAGCCCTGGTCACGACATCGTTACAACGATATCTGGTGCGGCGAACCGGTTTTTCTTTTACATCCGTGGTTTTTGGCCGCTTGGTAGCCCAAGCTACAGCCTCTTCACCTATCCTCTCTAAGTGACAGGGTAACTTAGTCGGTGTACCTACTTAAATCAGGCAAGAGACCGTTCAGGGCAGAGACTTGTCACTATAGGACAGAGACAGTAGACTTCTTGAGTTGGAGGCCAAGACCCACTTCAGGTCACGAAGCCAGCGGAGTGCGTATTATTTTTTTATACAAAGGTCGTGAGTTCGATGCTCACTGTAGGGTTTTCGGGTGGTATTGTAATTTTTTATCTGTTCTCTTCTTAGTAGGTAGCGATCCGCAATTATGTATGCAATAATAAGCGACTAATCTTAAAATAACGTTTGTATTCGACTTCAATGTTAGTTATAAGCTAGTCCTGATAATCGAATGAAACCACTAATGCCAAATTGTTTTGTTTCAGGTACTAGTAACTAAATCCCGAATCACTCCGATTCATGACGGAAGTGCCCGACCAAATATTGAATAATTCCCGAGTCGGCCCGAGTCGCGGCGGAACGACACGAATTGATGATTGGTGGTAGTGGTTAGGCCACAAAATATTTGTTACTAACCTGGATGTATAATTCCACTAAGTCGAATTACTTGCACAGTCGCATAATTTCATTAGCATAAAATTCATAATCGCGCATAATCGTACTTCTTAGGAAATGGGATATATACGGGCAAATCTATTTATGGTTCTTTTAAAAGTTATAAAAAATATCTATTGTCTGAGCGGATCTTCCGTAACTATCTACTGACTTGGTGTCCAGACATGCAAAACTTTGAATTAAATACAGGCTGAATAGAGGCGGAGACCGTAAGGGCGCCGACGTCAATCAGGTGATCCCTATCGCGGCTCGGACAATACTTTCTTTAGCATTTTGTTTTGGGAGTTCAAGGAATAAACTTAAGAATAGTGATAAAATCCTAGGTCTGGCTTTGCCAGCCAAACAGTTTTTTTTTAATTATTCAACGGTTACTTATATGTTCAAGGATGTCTACACTTTTAGTCCAGTCAAAATAGGCGAAAACAGAGCTGGTTTGGCATTAATTACCACCAAGCTGGATTTTTCATGGTTCATAAAGACGTCATTACAAATACGAGTATTATTTCAAAAGTAGGATAACGCTTGTGATAGATGGGGGCATTATTATTATTCAAATTTCATATGACCCTATAACAATAGAAGTACGAAGATGAACTTAATGCTAAAAGCATTATCTTCCAGTTAACCTTGGTGTTGTGGAGATTTTGAATATAGATGGCGTAGTTTTTGTAAACATAAATGTAACAGACATCAACTGATTACATTTAACACAATTGGCGTTGTTTTGTATAATCAAGACTAGACAAGATTTATCACAGGTCACTAATTTTCGTATGTTTCGGGATCAATGAGGACTTTTCAGACAGCATTCGTAATTATGTATTTACAACATACATAAAAATCTAGCTTCTATGTCTATTTTGTATGGTATATTTATCAAATGGGCAGTTTGGACTCTTTTATTGTTATCTAAGGATTCACCCACATAGTAAGTAGTCCTGACAATGGTCAATGAATATTAATGAAGTACCTCATTACCTAAGAACGTTAACAGCATTCCCTCCGAGCAATAAACATCAATCAAGGGAAACGTAAAGGATACACGCAACAAAATGTTCTTAGTATACCATTCTGATAGAATACCGATAGTTTTGTTATAGAGTACATAAGGTTATCGGCTTCTTAACATCCTGTAGATCGACAATATGATACAAATTGAATAATTTTGATAGCATACCTAGATACGCTCGAAAATATTTGGCAGCGGTCACAGTAATAAACTACAGCGGTGACGCAAGCGGCAGGGATACCAGGATCTCACGAAAAATGAGGAAAAAAAAGTTCAGACATGGGCACCCTCGGCGATTTGGGGAAGTCGATTAAAAGTTCTTGACAGTGCACAGTGGGTGAACTACAGTATATTTATCCTTACTTATTAAAATTAAAACAAAATTATACCGATTATATTATTTTTAATGCACTAACCCGTGCTAAGGACAATTTTTAAAAACCTACCCGCTCGAACTCGACTGGAACCCGCGACCTCTGGCACGGTTAGTCAGAGGTCGTGGAATTTTTAGCCTCTAAATAGGTTTTTTAAAAAATAATAACGGTAAAGGAAAACCTTTTTGGTCGGAAACTGCCATATAAGAATTTACCCGGGACAATATTTTAGATAACACGCTGCCAAATTTATAAATAAAGTGCATGATTTTGCGAAAAAAATATTATTTTTTAACTTGAAATGTTAATTTTGAGGTTAGAATCTTGTTTACTAAGTTATAAATAGCCTGTAGGTATTTTACGTGTTTGACTAGTGGTGCCACCCTAAACTGAAAATAGTTAAAAGTTAAAAAAGCCACCTAACATTCCAAGTTTTAGTGTTTGACTTTATTACACATAAGACAACTTCATACATCAGATAGGTTATCTCGTGTACTTCTTGAGTGCCAAAGTACCTCGTACTCTGTTATTGTGGGTACTAATTTCTGAAGCGCCCAATTTTTTCCATGGTAGTAACAAACAAATTTATAATGCGTTTTGTTATGGAACTTATGCAAAATTCTTTTCCCGTGGAACTACTTAGATTATTACATAGGATTGTATAAATCACAATCTCAAACTGAAAAACATCCATTCTTACGGCCTAATTTAGTAAAACAAGATTCCACTGAAACACTCCTAGAGGCGTTTTATTTCATCTGTTGTACGTCTTTTTAGTGTATAATCTCCATGACAGATTATTTTAAAAAGTGTTTTTGTGTTTTAGGATTTGAGTGTTCTAAGGAATAGTGTTTATAAAAACACTATTCCTTAGAACATAAGGCTTCTTGATTATATAACATATAGTTTTAGGATCTGAAAAAAATTTATAGGATTTTAATTTAAGGATTTTAATATTTAATAGTCGATGGACATCGACATCGAGGCCGGCCTAGAAGACGGTGGAGAGATGATCTCGACAACCATCTGCCGGAGTGGTCTGAGGTGGCCCAGGACAGGAAACTCTGGACTGAATTGGGGGAGGCCTTTGCCCAGCAGTGGGACACAGACATAGAGGCTACGTAAAAAAAATATTTAATATTAAATAAGTGGGTTTTTAAATAAGTAGCCATGAGAAAAAAAATCGAGTCCATTAATTAAAAATATGTCCATGAATATTTATATTTATTTTATTTATTATTATTTATTATTTAAGTCTGATTGCCATTTGGTAGCTGTGAAACCACTTATGATACCGCTTTTGCTTGACACAGAACAATAGCGTTAAAGTCTAAGTAATTCCTACGGAATATTAAGACATGCACGTAGGCACTCAACGATGGTAGATAACAACAGTCCCTCGAATTACCGTACCATATCGTTTGTCATTCCGATAGGCGAGATTGTATCTAGTCCGATAGCGCATTAAGCTTCTGACTGTCTTCTGCTTCTGAGACTTCTAACTGCCTAAGCTTCATCATGAACAATATCTTTACTAATATTGTACATGTAATTTTCCTACGTACAGTGCTGGCCAAAGTGCGTCAGTGGTTCCAGGATTTTAGTACCTTCTTTAAACCACTCTAGCACAATAGTTCAAGATTTAATCTATAATTCAATTTATAAAAAAATGACCAAGGGCAGTATAAAAACTTTTTCAGCAAGTCAATATGTTAACACAAAAGAGCGTCCTGGCTAAATTTGTAAATAGAAAGATTACACTATTTTTATTTTTAATGCACTAACCCGTGCTAAGGAACAAATTTACAAACCTATTTAGAGGCTAAAAATTTCACCCATGCCGGGATTCGAACCCGCAACCTCTGGCTATCCGTACCAGCGCTCTACCAATTGAGCCAATGGGCGACTCACGGTATCAGTGAAATTTCGAACCTCTTTACAATATTCTCTGTATTACGTACAGGCAGCGACATCTGACTCAAGCAAATTGCATTACTTAGAGCCCCGACCACCTACTTTGCAGTTAGGTTTTAACATCGGAACGATATCACTGTATGTGGGTACAGTGATATCGTTCCGATGTTAAAACCTAACTGCAAAGTAGGTGGTCGGGGCTCTAAGTAATGCAATTTGCTTGAGTCAGATGTCGCTGCCTGTACGTAATACAGAGAATATTGTAAAGAGGTTCGAAATTTCACTGATACCGTGAGTCGCCCATTGGCTCAATTGGTAGAGCGCTGGTACGGATAGCCAGAGGTTGCGGGTTCGAATCCCGGCATGGGTGAAATTTTTAGCCTCTAAATAGGTTTGTAAATAGAAAGATTACGTTGAATTATGTAAGTTTTTTATTATTACTTAGCTTCTTTTGTGTGTCCCACTAATGGGGAAAGGCCTCGCTTTCTCTCGTCCTGCTTTCCTTCTCTTCCTGTCCCCAGCCACCAGCCACTATCCCGGCAGAATGCACTGACATAAGTTTAACTTGCAATAAAGATTGTATAAAAAATACAAAACAGGAATATAGGTAGAGCAAATTCAAATTATTATCTTTCCTTTGTCAAGATTGTTGGCTCCCATTTGACGCACTATACGTAGCACAAGCCAGGTGTCAAAGTGTCGCGGTCCTACTTTACTGCAGTAGCCTAATGAATCCCAATAGAATTTATTGGCACATTACCATGTACAGAAATAGCTTCTTTAGCCAATAATGTAAACTCACCATGTCAACATCGTTAATCAACAAGTGAGGTGATTTTTAAAACCAAGTATATTTTAGTTACCTAGTGATATTGCACATTGAAGAAATATAGAACCCACGAACCAAATAAGAATAGTACCTACAATAGGCGGGATTAATTAGCATTTTATTCTAGCCAACCAATGAATGTATACTAAAAGCAGCCATTATAAACGAAATCAAATAAGTACCTAATCCTTATTGCAAATGACTATCTTGCATTTTCCATAGCTAAGTATTTTTTTAATTTTAAACTTTTTTTTGCTCTCCGACATCAGTCACTTCACAAAGCTTATTTTATCAACACCGCATATGTATGCGCCTGCGGCGATCGCTCGACGACAATCTGTCTGGGAGTGCATCTAGATCTGATGGCTGATATGCAAAGGCGCGATAAGCTCCCATTTTACTAACGACTTGGTTATAGGGCTGTGCATGCCAAGTGGAAGGACAGATGTATTGTGATTTTAGCATCGTTAGTAGTAGTCGCACATGTTTGCTACAGTCGAAGAAATAACACGGAAACTGGTCTCAAAATACACACTACAAACTACAGAGTGCTAAAGTGAGTTTTAAATCAGATCGATCAATCTCCTACGAAGCAGCAGGAGACGCAATCGATACGAAATGGATATTGGGTTTCACGACTATGATTAGCGATAGATAACATAAAAAGGGAATATTATAGGAAAATATCTAAGATAATATAAAAGATCCTAGAGCTCAGTATTCTATTACATATAATTAACGGATATTCCTATCCTATTTGTTAACACACGTTCCCGGTAATATGAAAAAGCTCCATTCCGCTCTCACCCGCTACGTGTGCATGGGATGGGGCTATTACTTGTGTATTTCTCACGTGCGAGATCGTGAATCAAGCTACCGGCGCAGTAAATGCCATCTGAAGATAATTTCTTAGTTTAAGATCTGTATGACACGAGATAACAGCTCCCGTCTATCGGATCTACCGCTATTAATTGTCACAAGTAAGTAATCAAAGGGCCATAGAAACAGCTCAAATATTCACAGAAACGTGGCTTACAAACAATTGTGAATCAATCTACCTTGCCAATCATACAAATGCCTGATAAGTGAGGGTTCCGGAATATCAATACGGATAGTTGCCGACACCGAAATATATCCTTTTACGGTAATGGCTCTTATGATACAGGATATAAGAGTCAATATTGAAGTAGCCGCTGACGCCTGGTTGGACGTGCGGTCTTGCGCAATGTACAATGATGGGATCATCTTGACTATCTATGGGTTTTTTGCTCCCATAGGTCGGTCGCTCGAAGATGTAAATCGTATAGGAATTGGAAGATTAAAAAATCGTATGTTTAAAGACTCACGATCCGTAATCATTATTTTATCAACTAAACTTAATTAGAATAATAATCACGATTTCACACCGTACATGCATAACTATGTGAAGTAATATCATTTATCTATATAAATGATATTACTTCACTTACATTGCAAAACTCTGACGTATTATGTTATGCAGACGACACGGCTATAATTTTTCACGATCGCTCTTGGCCCAAGGTTACTGAAAGAGTACAAGACGGCTTGTTTCAAACTATGAATTGGTTAAACTCAAATCTCTTAACCCTCAATACATCAAAAACTAAATTTTTATGCTTTCACAAGACAGCTGTGTCCGATGCAAGTGGACTTAAGTGTTTAAAAATTCATAATATACGCTGCTCGGGCCAAAGTATAGGCACTTCTAGTTGTAGCTGTGCTCAGATTGAAAGAGCCGAATCTCTTAAGTACTTAGGAGTGATAATTGATGACAGACTAACTTTCAAAAAACACATGATCTCTGTGTCACAACGAGTTAGGAAACTTTTTTATATCTTCAAAAATCTACGAGACATTAACGATAGAAAGATTGTCAAAATGATATACTTTGCGCTCTGTCAATCAGTTATAAATTACTGTATTTTGGCATGGGGAGGTGCGGCGGTATCCGTTCTTATTATATTAGAGAGAGCTCAAAGAGGGGTTCTGAAAGTTGCCCTCAAAAAACCTTTCAGGTACCCAACTACTGCACTCTGCCAAAATGCTCAAGTCCTCAGTGTTAGAAGACTTTTTTATATGAGACTAGTGGCCTCAGTACATAAGTCAGTTTTAAATTCTGCCAACTATGATGATATGCTCAAGAAAAGGGTCTTCCAACTTCCTACACCATCAGTAAATACAGCGTTTGCACAACGTTTCAGATTCTACCTTTTTCCGCGAATATACAACAAAATGGTATATCTCTACAACTTTAAGCAATGTTCCACCTCAGAAACTAAATTGATAATTTCTAAATGTCTTATGGGCTGGACTTATGATGAATCAGAAAATCTTTTAAAATTATTTAAATAACAGTTGAGTACTCTCTGAAAATTGCACACACTCACACACACACACACACACACACACACTCATAAACACCACACACATAAATATATAATATATCGCAAACTATTAACTTTTTTCTGTTTGTGAGTAGGTATATAAATTATTTGAAGTTGTGTTATTGATCCTCATAGATTTTTCTTAGTACTTGCATACCTTTTTGATTTATTTAATTTTCATTTAGCTCATAAGATAAAATTTAATTGTCATAAAACTCTGTAGCCGTACATATATAAATGGTTAATTATTACTTCCATCCCCCACGGGACAGGCACAGCCTAGTGTGGGGGTCTGTACCTATATGATGTACTTTTTATAATGGCAATAAACGTTTTTTATCTTTATCTTTTATCTATGTCCGGATAGCCTGGTTCGAGAATTGTGATGTCCATTTTTCACTACCCGACCTAAATTGTCTAGATTCCAGCGTGTGTCTTTCGCATTTGGTTAGTAATAGACCACAGTGTGGTCAAGATTTGGCGTAGATAGAAGAGCCGTGTGGGTCATGCACATGGTGGTGCATGCCCTCAAACTTACCAATAGTATGATCCAAGACATACTGATCGTTATAAAATTCGTTACAACTGGGTGGGCACTTGTCGCTATGACTAAAGAACGCTAAAGACAAAGATGCCGCAAACGTTATCGCTACAGATACAGAGGACGCTTGTGTCTAGTGTTCAACACGTGAACAATGTGTTTAAGGATAAAACTCTGTTAATTAATTTGTACTTCTTTTGAAGTTTCTACTCCACACAACTTTTACGTTCATTCAGTAAACATTTTGTTTTGTAATAATAAAAATATTTGATTACATTTGTTATGTCAAAATAACATTTTCAAGCCCATTTTCCCCCTTACACAGCGCGTAGACTTTCCGAGAACTGCAGGCGATCTAGTAAGCACTATGTTAAGATACTACTAAGTTTTATAAATCGTCATGAATGGATCCACTTGCCATGCCACGTAGTCCTGCAGGTCTATTATGAAGTCGACGATATGAAATAATTAAGTGTCAACATGCCAACTTCATACAAGGATAGATCATACAGAAGTTATAGATACAGGCTCTGCGGGGGCTGACTTCGAAACCTAGATATTAAGTAAAACATAAATTTGTATTTCTGTACATCAAGTTTTCGAGCCATTTTAAATAAATATGGGGGAATTCCGCCAGCGTACTGGGTACTTTCTCCAATGACAGCGCTTAAGACCTTTTTATATGGCACTTATTCTGTAAATATTTAAATACCTGCTGTTAACTAAATTAGTAGTACATTAGTCTAATATTTTTTGTATCGTAGACTTTGCTGATTGAAAAAAAAACAATTGTCAAGTCAACTAAGTGAATTTAAATGAAAATTAAAAAAAGCAAAAATGCTTCGCACAGAACAGTATGAGTAAATTGTTTCAAAGTACTTAAAAAATACAGCTTCATGTAATGGGATGGTAATACTTAAAAAGATACGCAGAGCTACACCGACAAGAGTACAATAATAAAAATAAAACACACAATAGTTGTGTTTCGCTGGCGAGAAGAAAATGGATTATAATGTTGTGCGTGACTAAATTAACTTAACCGTCATTAAGATTTACGAGCCCTTTAAACTACACTAGTTTTTCTATCTTATGACGATAGTTAACGTTAAATCTGTAATACGCCTTCTGCTTTATGCAGCACCACGTTAGCACCAGAATAATGCGCAAACGCATCACGCAAATCAATTTAGCTTTTATTTATTGCAATTTCGTGTGAATTTCACACGCTGCTGCAGGAAAGTTTGCACCTGTTGTTTTATCGGGGGGGAGGGGGGGGGGAGGTTGTAAGCTGCCTTCCACAAATCACATCACGCGAATATGATGAATTTTGGTGCTCCTCCCCGTCTTTGTCAAACTAGTAGGTAAATATATATTTTATTTAAAATATTTTTATATATTTCTGTACATTTGTGAAGTTACAAAAGTAATAATAACTTCCATACAACACAATAAAAAGAGAAAGAAAAGAAATTTATTTCATAACGAACTTCAAGGTAATCACTCATAACATTAACAGTTTTATAACATTGGTACTTACTTAAAATTTTAAATAATAAGATGTATTTAAAAGACACGTCGAAAGCCAAATAAGGTAAAACCTGAACTATGGCTTTTGACGCCACCCTTCGGAGGTCAAGTTTGTCTACTTTACTATGACAGAGGTTAAGTACATCAAAATTTTATGTATTAACTCAAAAGAAATTAAGTTTAATGAGACATGGATATTTTCATCCCAACCATTACGTGAGTTCCAAACAATCAAAAACATTTTGTTCGCATAGGTCAAGACCACAAAAACAATTTATGTAGGTAGGTAATTAAACGGTTTTAGCTAAGTAATACATACGGGAAAGGCATTCAAACAAAACAGTACATAGGTCAGTCGGATCACTTGACAACTTGACCTGGTCCCATACTAAGACACCCTGTGCTAGGGTAACCAGGCAAGGACATCACGAACATGAAAATACACCCAGACTAAGGTCACTTACACAAATGTACGGCGGCCCCCAGTGGGAATCGAACCCACGATCTCTACCCAAGCGCCTTAACGGCTAGGCCAACGAGGCAGTCAAAGGAAACAAAAACTGTGAAGGAAAACATCGTGAGGAAAATTGAGTGTCCGAGATGTTGAACAACCTGGCACTCTACGTGCCAAACACTGAGGCGGTTGAACGCCTCCCAGGCGGTTGAAGGTTTCCCTTATGTTTTATTAGTAATATTGCTACTATAACTTCAGAAACATACGCAACTAAGAAAACAAAGTAATTGGTACACGCCGCGATCCAATCCACAACTTCACGATTGAGATGCCAGCGTTCTACCGCTCCGCTACTATGTACTATATAAGCATGAAATTTTGATTAGGTAAACACATACAAACATAAACTGCCCGGAAATCCCGGAGAGGTAGACAACGGTCTGTCACTTACCACAATCCAAAACCCCCCAGCTAAACCATCTGCCAGATAGAGATGAAAAAATAATGGTACCTATGTTTACATGTATACAAGTATCTATATGTATTATCCATCTATAGGTACGTTTTACTTTGACTTAAAAGTCGAAGTTTTTTTTAAACAGGATAAAACTTTAAAGCTCATCGATCACTTGATTGTTTACGGTATCGCCTTACTTATTTACCTATTCCAAGTCTAACCTCAGTCTAGCGATCCTAAGATCCGTTCGTAACGGTCACACAAATCATCAAAAGTTTACCGAACAGCGTGAACAAATGAATCGGCAACCAACGTGAGGTAGACCATCGACGTGTTATGCATCCCAATGAGTCCAGACAAACGGACTATATAATGCTTAAGGCTCTACGAAGCCACACTACCCAGGTAACCACCCAAGTGTGAGGACTAGGACACAGAACACCCTTTGCCGGAAGAGTGATTTTCTGAAAACAAATCGTGGACAAAATGAACGTGGTTCTGGCACTAGTGGTGTTCGGATGCGGCGTCTGGGAGGCGTGCGCGTCCCCTGCTTACTACCCGTATTACGGCGCCAATATGGATTCATGTAAGTACCTAACTCATAAGGCTTGCTTATGTCCAAATGTTTGATGGTGCAATGAAGAATTTACATAATGATGAATCTAATCAAGATATCTGTTATTAATACGGTCTGTACCAGACCTAGCGCAAGAACTTTGCATTAGAAATAATATTTTAGATATTGATTAAGATCATTTTATTACACAACAAGAAAAAAATGCAATTATCTTTTCTTAAATAAGTAATGATTAGTCATTAATAATAATTAATACGTAAAAATACGCAAATATTATTAGATCATTATGTAAGTCTATTTATGAGTTTATAATTTTCCGTACGGCACTAAATAGTTTTCGTGCTTTTAATACTTACAAAATTATCTGTAACTTTCCTTGTTACAGTATCTTATGGCGCAAGCGACAGCTCGCGAGGCGCCGTGGTAGTGAACCGATATTACCAGCCTTACTATCCCCGAGGAATAGGCGGAGGCATGGCCGCTTTCATGTTCCAGCAACCCCAACACAACCAGCAGCCTTTCAACCAAGGCTACTACCAAACCGACAAAAGACGACAGACAAATCAAGCACCTGACAGTTACCTACCTCCTCAGCAGAACGAGGTATTCCCCCCTCAAGCCCCCGAAGAACCAGCCACATTCACGACAAAACAACCCGAGCTGGCCGAGACCACAGAGAGAAGCGACGCCTACGCCACTACGCTGCGAACCACAGCCGTTCCAGAAATCCAAGAGCCAGAAGTCGAAGAAGTAGAAGAACAGAGGCCGAGGAAGCGAGTATCCAAGAAGAAGCAAGTGAAAAGACCGGTAGATGACGAAGACGATGAAGAGTACGTGCCTAAAATGCCGGCTGGTACTTTCTTCCCAATGTTCTTTGGGTGGGGAGGGAGGTCGTCCCATGGTGGTGGCGCGCCAGGAGTGATGGCCATCGCTAATGCATACAGCACTGGTCGTGGGGGAGTATCTTCTAGTCACGCGACGGCCTACGGGGGTCCCAGGCCGGAGGAAGGAGCCAAATTGTAAAGTTTAAGTTAAGGTTTTTATTATGTTGTAAATTAAATACAGCAGCAGATCAGCTCAACTCTAAGAGAAATACAAATAGTTTTGTGGTAGAAGAAGAAATAGCTGTTTTGTTAATCTATTAAAAGACTGTATAAAGAAAAACAATGATTTTGGGGTAAGCTAAGTTCACAGTCCTTTTAAAAACCTTGTTTACTTTAATCAGAGTTGGGCTGGGTACACAGGGCATTAATTACGTGGGATTTTTGTGAGCAATATGTAATTATACGCCAGTGTCGAGCATAATTAGATTTTCTTGACATATCAACCGGAGAACTAAGTTCAAGTGCATTTAAAACGTACCTACATCCGCTTCACGCGATTCGATCGTGGCAAGATTTACCGCATTCGCAACTGCACATCTTGTGAGAGTGTAGAAGGTTATAAAGTTATTGTATTGAACATGGAATTTGTAATAAAATTATTAGAAAAATAATGTATAGCTAAAATACTTTAGTGTTCATTCAGGAATATTGCGTAGGTTTGTTCAAGTTTTAGTAGGGTATGCGGTGAAATGCTCGCATTCCCATAAGTATGAATATGCCGAAGCTCGTACACTTGCGGTATGATATTAGGATTCCGTGCACAAAGGGTCTCAGCGGGACCCTATTGGTATGCCTCTGTATGTCTGTCCCTGGGACCAGCAAATGAGTAACTAGTCGAAATTTTCGCAAATCATGGGTTATTTGTGAAAATTTCAACAGATAGTAGGTAAAAATTATTAATGTCGTCGGATTTGACCAACAAGTAGTAAAAATAAAAATTAAATACGGTCTTCATGTATCACGCATTTACTGCATTCGCAACTAAACATCTTGTGAGAGTGTACAACGTTAGTATAATGTTGTATTGAACATAGAATCGATAATAAAATCAATTTAAAACAATCTACTACACATTATATTATTTTTAATGCACTAACCCGTGCTAAGGGCAATTATTTAAAACCTACTACAAATTAAAACTGTTTTTTTACGGATTTATGCTTGTTTATTACATTTTTACAATTTTCCAACGTTTCGGCACTTTTTCAGGTGCCGTGGTCCCGGATGACTGAGGTGACAGGTGTCTTTTAGAAATCATTAACGGTTAGTTTACTACCCTCGGCAAAAATTACAAAAGTTAATTATGAAGTTACGTTCCAAAATAGACAAACCAATTATTTTTTATATAAAGTCAACTATATTGATTATTAGTAATTGAAGTTAAAATTAAATTTATAAACTAATTACTTTATATGAACTTAAAGATACCGATTATTAATTGAAATTAAATGGATTTTTTATTATTTATTCTACAGTCACACTTCTAGCAAGGGGGTCTCATGCACTTAAGCACTGGTTCCCATGCTACCGGTATGTTCCAACCACGATCTCTATTAAAATTTGGATGCCGGCGGATCTCTATTGCCTCACGTATCATTCTAGGGAAGAAACGGTCTTCTCGGGCTAGAACTTTAACTTTATCGAAATGTATAAAGTGGTTGGTACCGCTAAGTGTATGCTCGCTGACTGCAGATCTACCAGAGCGCTTATGTTTCACATCAGCGATATGTTCCTTCACCCGCTCAGCTATGGTACGCTTCGTTTGACCAATGTACGAGGAACCACATTCACAGTCAAGCTTGTATACTCCTGCCTCTTGTAAGGGAATCCTGTGCTTGACACTTCGCATGAATTGGTGTATCTTTGCTGTCTACCTTACCAAAATGAACATTTTTTTAAAAACACATGGCTAATTACAAGTTTAAAAAAATAGAGACGAATTAATTTATGTAATCGCATACGATACACAGGTTTAAAAAGTAATGAAAGTTTTCATATTATTCATAATAGCACCAGTTATCGTACTCTTTATTGTACTATCAGTTATCGTACTCACTATTTGAAAAAAGGGTGATGAGATAAGATCCAGAACGGAATCTAAATTTCTGATGTGTTCACATAACCTCGTAACGGTGCAAACCTCTTTACACCATTTTTTTGATATTTCTATAATTCTGTCTATCATTTACAAAATTTAAAATTACGTCACCCATTTTAGAGATTTGCTTTTTTTCATCATTTGAACCAGACCCGACTACATAAATCGTCCTTTACCTGCTTTATTCTGTTTTTGTCAAATTTTCTGTGTATATTATAAACTAGCTGACCCAGCGAACTTCATACCGCCTAGCAGTCAATTCCTTAAATTTTCCTTTTATTTTTCTCTCCGTAAAAACCATTCTCGTACTTCAAAGAATATTCTAAAAAAAGAATTAGCGAAATCGGTTAAGCTGCTCTCGAGATTTGCTCTTACCAGCACATTCAGCGATTCATTTTTATATTATAGATAGAAGAAGAAGAAGTTAACACACCGAGTTGAAATCGTTTCAGTTTTATTATTTATAAAATATTCTACAACCTCACTACCTCAGCGCTTAAAATTGCCACTATATGCGGTGAAGACACGCGCCAATTAAGTCTTAACTCTTTGTCTCTCTCTCTCCCTCTGAGAGAAGAACTGTTTCATCCAGTGGGACGTGTAAAAGATACAGTATTTTGTGTCATACGTCGCACGGAACCCTCGGTGCGCGTGTCTGACAGGTTTATTATTTAACTCACCCGCATCCGCACGCAATTGAGGATAATTGTGGTGAATTAAGTGAAAAAAGAGCGTACAGGCCCTAATAAAATCCTAAGGCGAAACACTGAATGTAGGTCGATACATAGTATATGCTTATCATACTCTGTGTTTTTTAAATTTTTGCTTATGTCATGGTATACTTGGAGGCGTTCTAGCGCTAAATAGTTAAATAAGTATATGACTGCAGAACACTGTGTTTATTTTAAAACTGTTGAAATAAAACAGATTGGAATAAACATAACGAAAAAGATATTTTGCAAGAAAAAAATTGTCAGTACTCGTGTTTCGTAAAAAAGGTGAAGTATCAAGGAAATCTACAATGGGTGACGCACGGGTGACGTAATTTAAAATTTTGTTTTAATAGTGATAGTACAGAATGGAAGAAATATAAAAAATGGTGTAAAAAGGGGTGCATCGTTACATACTGTTCCTTATCTCATCTTTTTAACACTCTCCGAGTCAACTTTCTGTACCATCGTAAACGCAGGAAATTAATCCATTTACCGTGAATTAATCATATCACCCACCTGAATACTAATAAATAAATAATAATTTAAGTGACGTAGTGGATTGCTGACTTGATTGCATTACCTCAAGGACATGACTCCGTTAAGAAAAGGATGCACAGTTTTAAAATAAAATCCTAACCAGTGTTCGGAAGAGGCAGAGTATACCCTACCAGTATACTCTACCCCTTCCAATCGCTGGTTGTAGCTGAATGGAATTTACTTTAACTACCGCACATAGAAACGTTCATTAAATTTTATGTTTATTTAAATATCTTTCACTCATTATCAATGAAACAGAAAAAGACAACAGCGGCGCATACTTAACGGAGATTAACTTTTAATTGACGTTTCTGAGTGCGGCGGTAAGTTATTTTATTATTGTGTGTGTTTGTGTTTAAGTTGGATAGGACTTCTTCTGGAAATAAATATTATTATATCCAACATCGAAGCATTAATATCATACATCTAGGTAAAAACTTTTGCATTAAGAAATCATCCATTGAATAAATGCATTTTGCTATTAAATAGGCATGATTTTAAACTAATTCTAATCATAGTGTTCAGTAAGCTCTCTTCCTCCCACTACGGAACCACACCATGTGCATGTGCCTTCACGCACTTGGCCGGTTTTATTATTTGCAGTTATACTTTAAGGCTTCAGCTATAATCACATGCTTGGTACTTGTATGTATGATTTATTTATGAACACTTTCATGGCTGTCACATAGCTGACCCAGCGAACTTCGTACCGCCTAACTGTCGATTCTTTAATTGTTTTTTTCTTTCCGTAATAACCATTCTCGTACTTTAAGGAATATTCTAAAAAACGAATTAGCGAAATCGGTTCAGCTGCTCTCGGGATTTGCGCTTACCAACACATTCAGCGACTCATTTTTATATTATAGATAATAATATAAAGATGTTTAGAGTATTAATAAAAAAACGAAACTAAACCTAAACCAATTTTCTAGTATAAATAAAATATTTGAGCCAGATCGTTGTCGGGTACCAAGAAGATGCTGGCGGCATTGCCTTGCTGAATAGCGAGGCTTAAGCTTTGGCCAAAGTAAGCACCAGCCCTCGGGCCTCCTGAGGCGTCGACCAACAGATTTATTGTTATTATTCTTTATTGCACATGAAAACGCAAAAGATAAGATAAGAATATTCTTTATTGTACACCAGAAAGTCGAACCTCTTTACAATATTCTCTGTATTACGTACAGGAATTTCACTGATGCCGTGAGTCGCCCATTGGCTCAATTGGTAGAGCGCTGGTACGGATAGCCAGAGGTTGCGGGTTCGAATCCCGGCATGGGTGAAAAATTTTTAGCCTCTAAATAGGTTTTTAAATTTGTTCCTTAGCACGGGTTAGTGCATTAAAAATAAAAATAGTGTGAACATAAAATAATTACAAAGATACCGTACAATTGACGGCCTTATTGGTTAGAGAAATTTCTTCCAGAGAACCTACGATGGAGAGTTGCTGAAGGAAAATTGAGACGGGTAGTTGGCGAAAATATGAACATTGATGTGCATACTTATACTTAAAAATAATATACTTCCAAAATCCATCACATATTATATATATATATCATTTATAAACATTCATAAAGTTATATTAGTTATAATAAAGTTCTACGCGACTATAAAAAAGAAGACATGCCTACAGGAAGGTAACAGAAGAAAATAATAATACTAATAATATTGTACGCCCCCACTGCTGGAGCACGGGTTTCCTCCTACATCGTAAGAAAGTTAGGCCATGCGCCACCAAGGGGGCCGAGTCTGGGTTGGTGGAGAATTGTAAGACAATGGCTGGCCTTTCCGTCAGAAGTTATCAAGCCGCCCATGAGGCCTCTGACAAGGCTTAACGACTGTCATTACATGACAGCCGGCACCAACGGATTAACGTGCCTTGCGAATCACTGAAGCGCTCGAAAAAATGGAATAGTGTTTGAATAGCTGAGGTTTACCTCAGCTTTTTTTATTATTTCATAATAGTGCGTAGCGATATACTTTTAGCCAAACCGGACAGAACCGGGCTCTCCACGTTAATAACCCTAACAAAAAGCGACCGTTTATCTCCGACCGAATCATAATTTGCTACGAACGTGACCGCAAAAAGTTCTCGCATCGGTTTTCCAGCGAAGCTCTTGATAAAAGTTACATTACACATATAAAAGGATGTTCAAGTGGTTTTGTACTTTAGTAAACAACCGAGACATGAGACAGACGGTGTTCTTGGCTGCCCTGTGCCTCGCTGTAGGCGTCACCGAGTCATCAGGTCATTATATTTGCATTAATTTTATAGAGTAGGAAAAACGCAAACGCATGACATCATTGTTGATTGGTGCGCATTTTTTATCGATCCCCTAATGCAGTAGTGCCTTAGACCAAACAGGTCAGATCATTAAAAGTGTTTCCGTAATTTATAATTTCGCACTTCGTTTTTTAACAAGGTAGACAATGTATTTGTATCGTATGTATCGTATATAGGAATCATATAACCCAGCGTCACTACAGATAAATTCCTTGCCACTCATCCCTTCGACTCCATTGTAAACGTTTACCGGTTGTTGATAAAATAACACAACGACCACTTATTTCAGCACCACAAGAAGATATTTTCCAAAGTAACCAAACCTGGGAAATCCAATGACGTACAAAGTCTTACTGCTTTATTGCATATATTGCAGAAATGTGTTTAGTATTGTATTTTTTTATTAGGTATTTTATAGAAAAGGGTCGATTAACAAGTTTTGTTTTGCTATCATCTACTCTACTTATTTTGACATTCTGTATGTATGGGAATATATCACATCACAACAACAATGTGCGTTCTCAGCCGTCTAAGTTTACTAAAAGTGTATTTTTTGTTCACAGGACGGTATCGCCGAGGAGGATACGGATCTAGTGGCGGGGGCGGTTTCGGTGGTGGGGGCGGTTATGGAGGCGGTTTTGGATATGGCGGCGGTGGGGGATTCGGCGGGGGTGGGGGAGCTGGCGGGGGTGGGGGTGCTGGCGGTGGCGGGGGGTAGCGACTTCCAAGGCGGAGGAGGAGGACTTCACGGAGGGTTGGAGTTCGGAGGAATAGCCTCCGGCCTCAGCGAGATAATCGGCACAGTGCACGCAGCAACTTCTGGAATCAAAGATCACATCCAAAACCTCGCCAAACACAAGGGTTTGGGGGTGTCAAACGAAAAAACTGTCTACACTACCTCAGATGACGGAAAATCTGGCGGATTTGCCTTCACTGGAAAGTTGAACGGCGGTGGTTACGGCGGCGGTGGCGGTTACAGTGATGGGGGCGGTTACAGTGGGGGTGGCGGTGGTTACAGCAGCGGAGGAGGTTACGGCAAAGGCAAGGGAGGACCTAGGGACGATAGCAGCAGCAGCGAGAGTAATGAATATGGAGGAGGGAACGGCGGCGGAGGATTTAGCTTTGGAGGTGGCAAAACTCTTATCATCGGAGGATCAGGAGGGGCCGGGGGCTACGGAAGTGACAGTGATAAAAGTGGATGTAGTTTTGGATCTTGTGGTGGTCAAGGCGGTGGCCATGGCGGCGGGAGTGGTGGTGGCTACAGTGGCGGGAGCGGTGGTAGCTACGGCGGAGGGTTCAGCGTTGGGGGCGGTGGCGGTGGAGGAAACGGAGGACTCTCGGGCAACCACGGTGGACATAAAGACGGAAGCTACGGTGGCGGTGTCGGTTTTGGAGGCGGAAAAGAAAGTGGAGGATGCAGCGGTGGCAACTGTGGTGGAAGCGTAGGCCACGGAGGATCTTTCAAGCTCGATTTCTCTAGTGGATTGAGTCTCGGAGGGGGCGGCGGCGGTGGTTTCGGTGGCGGTGGTAGTGGCTCTGGAAACGCAGGCGGACAAGGATTTATAAAACCCAATGAAAATGTCAACGACTGCAGTGGACCGAGTTGTGGCGGTGGACATGGCATCGGTGGAGGTGGTGGCAGCGGCGGAAGTGGTGGCTTCGGCAGTGGTGGTGGATTCGCCATTGGAGGGGGCTTTGGTGGTGGTCATGGAAGTGGAGGCTCAGGATACGGTGGGAAAGGGGGCGGTGGATGCACCTCGGGATCTTGTGGGGGGTTGGGATCTGTCGAAAATGGAGGAGGACATAACGCTGGAATTGGCGGCAGTGGTGCTGGAAATGGCGGTGGTTACGGCAGTGGTTGCGAATCCGGATCTTGTGGCGGCTCTGATGGTGGGGCTGGCGGAGGGGGTTTTAGTATCGGAGGGGGAATCGGGGGCGGTTATGGCGGCGGAAAAGGGGATGGTGGATGCACCTCAGGATCTTGTGGAGAAGATGGGGGCACTGGCGGTAACGGAGGTGGTTATGGTAATGGAGGTGGCATAGGGGGCGGTGGATGTGCCTCAGGATCTTGTGGAGGGGATGCAGGGGCTGGCGGTAATGGAGGTGGATATGGCGGTAAAGGGGGCAACTCGGGGGGTATTGGAGGCTATGGGGGCGGTGGAGGTTTCGCCAAAGCAGGCGCCTTTGCCTCTGCCAGTGCAAAAGCCTCCGCTGGAGGTTACGGGAAGTAAACAATGCTGTGATTTTGTGTAAAATACGAGCTTAGGTTACCGTCAACGAAAGTATGATACTCTGTTATGTTTAAGTTAAGGATAATCTGAATTTGTACCAAATAAAATGATTTTTAATTATATTTTGTTTTAGTTATTCTTTTTTTTCTGCAAGTTTATCATTATCATATGAAAACTGCATTACATTTTTATAAAAACCTGCAATATATCGTTGCTAGGTGACACTGTTTCTGTTTTTAGTATTCTCTACCGATTTATGTTCCAAAATTATAAACTCTACTTCACTTAAAAGCATCCCATCATCCTACACTTTCATTAGTCAGTGACTCATTGAGTGCCGAAAATTGCAATTTTCGGATCTTGTAAATTGTGCAGGGAATTAAGAGTTATGTTTCAATATATCAACCTTAACCCTTCGAAGATAGAGGGGGTCCGTGTAAATTTGTGCACTCACAAAATTCTCGAATGGGTCCCTGTAAACATGTGCACTGTGCGGGCCGACAAAATGGGCTAAGAGCATAATAAGCGCCTTAATTACAGTTCTATTCGCGAATCATTGCAGTATTTACAAAAAGACAAGCACCAGACGCAAAACTAAAAAATAAAGTCATTCCTACGTTCTGTGTAACCGGTTTTTAGGCAAGTCGGCTTTGTTTCTGTTCCGAACTAATATGACTGACATATGAATCAGTTCTGAACTAACATACTATTCAAAGCTGTGTTAATCTTGTTACACAATCTGTATTCTTCATGTGGGTTTCCTCCATGACGTAAAAAGAGCACCTTTTGCTAAATGAATAGGATAATAATATCGACATGATGACATCTAGATGCTTAGTGACATAGACACCTACCTTGTTAACATTGTAAGCACTAATGAAGCACACAATTACATGGATTCTAGCATTACAAAACTGTCCTAAGTGGAGCTGAAGAATTTCTTGCAGGCAGGTATGACAACAAAGTGTCACTTGCTCATTTGCTCACAATACTTTCCAATTAACATTTGTAGAGGTAATAGGTATTTGTTGAAGGTACAGGATCTATGGATAACTCTCCACATGACTTCCTGCAAGGCCAGATGTTGCTGCCTGTACGTAATACAGAGAGTATTGTAAAGAGGTTCGAAATTTCACCGATGCCGGTACGTCGCCCATTAGCTCAGTTGGGAGAGCGCTGGCACGGTTAGCCAAAGGTTGGGGGTTCGAGTCCCGGCATGGGTGGAATTTTAGCCCCTAAAAATAGGTTTTTAAAAATTGCTGCAAGGCGTTTATAGACTTATTCACCGGGTAGAGTTCACTCTGGATAACCAGATAGATGATGTGACATAGCGTTGGCGCAGCAAGCCTATCAGACATAGGCATCCAATGAAGCAGACTAAAATGTAAACAGACAATTGCCTACTTACCTACCTATTATAAACTACAATTACCTACCTACTTTTGATCATATGATCAAAGTCACGAACAGTAATGATTCATTATTTTACTTGAACGAATGACATGAATTAATTACTTAAGAGTATCCTTCAGGGAGCAATTCCGACACAAACGCACCTAGTTAGCTTTTTCAAACGTAGCATGATCAAATCTCGATTTGTTTCCTACAAAAATAATGGAAAAATTACGATCATGTGTTTTGTAAATAAAAACAAAACTAAGTTTGTATGGAAATTGCTTATTGAGGAGCTGCCGTTGATACTTAATTTAAAATACGGAAATAATTAATATCTGTTTAGTTAAACACATAATATGAATTATTTCCGTATTCGAGAGAGTAATGTTCGTTGAATCGCTGCTTTTAATCTTTACATGGATTCGAATGCGCGCAATTATGAACTGTATAAAAGTGCTTTACTTATTATTGGGTACGATCTACAGCACACCGTTACATAGTACATGCATACATACATAACCTCACGCCTGTATCTCAGAGGGGTAGGCAGCGACCAGGTACTGCCACTTGCCACGATCCTGACAGATCACCTTCGCTTCATCAACGTTCATAAGTCGTGGCATGCACGCACGCCGGTTCCGGGTATTTTTTATCTTTCCCTTTGCTAATACATCCCCTATTTGGTTGACGTATGTCCGCCTGGGACGTCCCTTACCAGCCCTTCTACTCACATTCGTTACATAGCATGTGTCGCTATAGTCGGTTACTTGAAGTACGACTTTGTGACAGAGATGTAAAGGTTTACCTGTTGCCGATTAAACAAGATGTAACCTTGGCCTTTGCATATACGTAATGAGATGATTTATACAGCGTCTAGTGGCGCCTTCTCTCACACAAGATATATAAATAACGAAGAAGACAAGGGATAACAAACCTAAAACCAACAAATCCTTGGATTATCACTCTCGCGTCATTACTTCATTCATCTTATCTTTCTTTAGGTAGTATAACGAAGTATTAAGATCATAGCACTTCGATCGATTTCGAAATCGATTAAAGTCGAAATGTCAGCAAATTTTAAAATTAGAATCATCAGAATATAGAATCGAAAATGTAGAACAATTTCTTGGTGCCTAAGTCTTCAGACAAGGAACTTAAACTAAGCAAGTACCGACCAGCCCCTATATTACGCACACCAAATCTATTCCAATTGCCTAACTGTCAGATAAGTATGGAAATATGGAAAAAAAACAAGTCTTGGATTTAAAAACCTATTTAGAGGCTAAAAATTTCACCCATGCCGGGATTCGAACCTGCAACCTCTGGCTATCCGTGCCAGCGCTCTACCAATTGAGCCAATGGGCGACTCACGGCATCAGTGAAATTTCGAACCTCTTTACACTATTCTCTGTATTACGTACAGGCAGCGACTTAACTGCAAAGTAGGTAGTCGGGGCTGTAAGTAATGCAATTTGCTTAAGTCAGATGTCGCTGCCTGTACGTAATACAGAGAATAGTGTAAAGAGGTTCGAAATTTGAAAACGATATCACTGTACCCACATGATTATGTTATATGTATGCATCTGTAGATAACTTAATAATATTTACGCTATTGTTTAGGCATGTATTTATATACCTACCTTTGTAATTATCATTTTTTATGTATGTACATCTACTTCCTTCTCCAATATACTCGAATTAATCCAATCCATCCAAAGGTTATCTGGAAGAGATCACTTTTAGTGACAAGGCCGCCGTCTTGATGATTAGGCTTAGAAATATCTGTGTAATTTCCATTTTTATGTACAATAAAGTGTTCTCTATGTATCCATCTATACGTTTACAATTTAAGTTTGCCTCTTTTCCTGTATTCAATACCAGAAACACAAACCGCAAACGTACGCTACCTACTTCACCATTCGTAGAACTGTTTTTGTTTACAAGCTTCTTGAATTTTTTGCTCTATCATCTCCGAAACGATCGATACAGAGAATAATGTAGACAAAAAACCCTTTCGAACAATTCGGCGTAATGATTTGTAAAGAAGTAGAACTTAATCTAACGCTTGTATCGTATTGCCCTGTCAGTTGTGTTATGGTCAGTTCAAAGCGATGTGAAGGAAAAAACTGTAGGCTTTAATTTTTAAGGGTTCTCTGAGTGCTTAGTGCGATTTTGACAGATCCAATCGAATAACTTTACTAGCGCGTTAATCGAGCATTGAGTAGTGAGTATGAGTAAGTTAACCGTTCGAACTGGCAAAACGCTGTCACAGTACACACACAGTAGTTTGCAATTGTTTTGTTTTTGTTGTTTTTCCAGTGTACAATAAAGAATATTCTTATCTTATCTTACAACTCGCACTCGCGTTTATTCGTGTTTTGGCTGGTAAACGTGTTCACTTCTCAACGTAAACCATTACAACTCGCACTCAGCAATTTTAATTTCCATACTTGTCGCTAGGCAGCGCTTCCTCGATGCCATAGAAATATGAGTTTACGTAAACGCGATCGAGTAGTTAAAAAACTCGCACTAAGCACTCTGAGAGTCACAGGTCAAAGGGTAGGTATATGGGTATTACTCCATCCTTAGACTACCGGTCAACACACTTGACTACCGAAACAGAGATTTTGGGTTTGATTCTCACTGGAAGTCGTCTTAGTTTATTTGTATAAATGGCCTCAGATTCGGAATACACCCTGGAATTCTTCCATGTTTGTCATTTTCTTGTATGATACAGATTATAAAAGCTTTTTGTAATTTTTTATATTAATTATTTTTATATTTTATACACACATGCTCTACCTAGTTCTAATTTAAGTGTGCCTAAACTAATCATCCATAGGGGAAGAATATTGTATTGTTTTTTTTATTTTTTATTTTGGTTTATTAGGCATGTAAAACAGGTAGTTTAAACTAGTCTCAAGCTAGATTGACACCCAAAGTTTATATGCACGTTGAAACACATAGAAAAACTAAATAATGTAGTCATCATATTAAGGGATGAGATAAGCATCATATAAATAACAACAGAGGACCTTCCCCCAAATTTGAACTACAAAACTGCTTTTTAAACACTTACTATAGTAGTTACTATTCAGTTTTAGAGATCAATAAGGACAGATATTTTATCTTATAATGTCGAAGACTAAGATTATATATATATCTAAGTCAGAACTAAGAGTAGAGACAGTGTTAAACAAGCGACACATGCGAACAATCGATTATAATATGAGGAGTTATTTTTGTACATTACATACAATGTAAAGAACTCAGGATGGCCAGTATTTATTCTGGTATTGAAGTTGATGGATGACAATAGACAATTATACAATGACAATTATATTTCATTTAGTAATAAGCTCAACATAGTTAGTAACTGAAGGGATGAATTGTTATGTATAGAGGTATAGGTATACGCAATCCGTCAATGATTTAGAAGTGTCCTAATAGCAGGTTTGTGTTTCTATCGTCCTCGTCACAGAACATAAAACGCAACAGCTATCATTGCACAGGGTGTACTAGTTTGGGAACAGTTCTCTTAACATGCCACGCTCGAAAAAGGCCCTTCTCTATGCAAAAACGTCAATTTCTCTGTCGAGGCCAAAATGTCTCGACGCTTCCATGGCGACCGCGACCGAAATGGAGTCGAGATTTGTCTACAACTGGGTAACATGACGGCATTGCCGAGATGATTTAGGCCGGGTTAGACATTAAATTTGACATATGAGCCCGAGATATTGGTAGTACCCATGGAGGTGAAGACGAGGCCTCGAAAACATAGATTGGACAGGAAAAATATAAATTTAGTCTTTTTTGTGTTCTTGCTGTATTATCATTAGGTACTTTTGATTTTAGTTTCCTAATTTTACCATGCTAAGTGCATACAATTATTTATCAGTAACAATTTTTAGTGTCGTCACATAAAAATACAAAACTTTTATTTAGGTATTATAGACCGCAGTCTATTTGCTATATTGAGTCTCAGCTGCCATGGTCGTACTTTCGACATCACAAGTACCTACTCTTAAGTCTCTCGGTCGACGTCGAGAGAGAGTCAAAACGTACATGCTAAGCGTACAGGATGAGTGATTGTTCCAACTAATAACACAACTGTTAAATACTATAAAATATATTGCAGATAATTTGACTGCTAAGAAATCTACAGCAAATCCGATAAAATAAATGAATAGATTGGATTTTTATCGCTGCCTTTTTTTTCATAACAAAATCAATCAGAAGCACCTTATTTAGTTTCTAATTCAGTTTACTTTGCTTAAGATAATGCTCTGTCCGCGTACATTCATAGCTACAGTCCTATAACCCGGAGGGGCCGGAAAGATTTGTCACACCCTATGATCCTATCATCAGTTCGTAGCCACTGGCAAATCATGTCCAATATAGATTGTTTATAAAATATACGGATCCATAAAAGTTGTACAAAATCGTAACAAAAAGTCGTTGCAAAAAACGCCGCGCTGGAGTGCCCTCCTGCCAGACAACACAATTCAACAGAAGCACCTCTTCACTTGATTCAAATTTGATTCAGTAAAATCTTTAACGGCTCATTGTAACCAAAGCACATTGGCCAACAGTAGTAGCTGGATAAGAGTGGCCAAATTCAAGGACCTCCATTAGTTAACATACATTTTTTTTCTTGGGCGTGCTCATAATTTGAAATGTTGGGCAAGGTGAGGGGTGTTGAGTAGAATTTGCGCCCTCCGCGCTCCTCTTTTATTTCTGGGACCTCACTCCTTCCTGTCCGAGGCCTGCGGTACAAGCCTTTGTGCTTTATCACACGTCGATGTAAATAGAGAACACTTTGTTGCACAACTAGGGAAAAATAATAAGGTGATTTTTTGTCTAAGTAACAGTATACGAGTACCTTAACTTAACAGTAGTAACCTTTGGATGGAGTGGATAACAGGAAAAATATAGTCAGTAGGAGGGTAATAAGAGAATCGAAAATATATCAGTGCTTGAAGTAACAAATATGTATTGCAAAATATGTGTTTAGATAAAATGCAAAGATTACGTTAGTTTTCGCCAAGACATTTTGGGAGTGATCCTTTGCCGCGTTGTTGAGTTTGTCAATAGAATAAATTTTATTAGTAAACTGGCAGGTTCTTCTGCAGATTCATTGCGCTCGTATCAGTTTTGATGTTTCGAGTATGATTAGTATGACATAATCGTTGGCCTATAAAAGCTGAAGTCGGGATCCCAGCAGGCACAGTTCGGCGAGATGGCCCGTCTACTCCTGGTTGCCCTGGCAGTGGGCCTATTGGTTTGCACTCATGCGGCTCCAGGTATAATTCATTTATTTTAGATATAACAATAACTTCCTCCCTTCCACACTATCCCTCGTCCTGGCCTTATACTAGGATACCGTATGCCATGGTAACTAGGCATGGACATCACAATCGTGGAAATACACTCAGGTTGAGGGTATTGTCCAAATCCACCCAGTACAACCCAGACATTTGATCTTCTTCCGTGTTAATCATAATACGCATCTCTCATCTCTATTTCGTTTTTTTATGTACAATAAAGTGTTCTCTATCTGGGTAAAACATTGCCACGTGACATTCAGGAGCTTTTGCTCAGAGTACTGAATACACTGCACTCGTAGCCTTAAGGTTGCAGTTACACTTAACATGCTGTCTCGCTCGCATATTCTAACATTGCCCATGATAGTAATAAAATGAGAATCCTTTTTATAAAATGTAATCTGAGGTTCATAACATAATAAAATTTCGCGTGATACGGGGTTGCGGCTTAAAGACAGACCGGATGGGTTGCCTTGCTGTTTGTATTCCGACCAACGCCACTTTATATCCTGATCCCAACTTATTTCGAATTGTCAATCTTCCAGATCGAGTCCGCCGCGGGTATAGCGGTGGCGGCTACGGAGGTGGCGGCGGTGGTGGCGGCGGTGGCGGCTTCGGAGGTGGCGGCGGAGTCGGCGGCGGCCTAGGCAGCGGATCAGGATTTGGAGACGGCGCGTTCGGTGGCTCCGGAGGACATGGCGGCGGCGGCAGCGGCGGTCATGGAGGCGGTGGCAGCCTTGGCGGTGGACATGGAGGCGGTGGCGGCCTCGGAGGTGGTGGTGGTTTCGGCGGTGGCCACGGGGGCGGTGGCGGTGGTGGACTTGGCGGTGGCCATGGAGGCGGCGGTGGCCACGGAGGCGGCGGTGGACTCGGCGGTGGCCATGGAGGCGGCGGTGGACTCGGCGGTGGCCATGGAGGCGGCGGTGGACTCGGCGGTGGCCACGGAGGCGGCGGTGGCCACGGAGGCGGCGGTAGCCACGGAGGCGGCGGTGGTGGATTTGGCGGACAAGGAAGCGGCGGTCATGGCGGCCACGGCGGTGGCGGTCACGGAGGCAGCGGTGGCGGTGGATACGGAGGCTCCCACTCCTCAGCTAGCGCGAGCGCTTCCGCCGGTGCCGGCGGCTTTGGTGGATACAAATCCGGTGGATACGGGTAAGTCTCTTAGGTAACGGTTTATAGGTGACGTATTTGCGAAGGGTACGATAAAAATCAGTCGAAGCCTAAATAGTAGCGGGATGGTGGTGAAGAGAAAGAGATTTGTGGCATGTGGCAAACCTGTTCACAACTCACCTTCGAGATACTGGCGTGAATATGTAAACTATCTGGGTATACTGGTACTTTTAGGTAGGTATCCATTGCAGTAGATAGATCGATGATATTAGATAACTGCATGCATGCATACATACATATAGTAATGCAGGGGTCAGGTATTCCCTGGAGCATAGTCCTAAATACGCAAAACTATAATAGGTATAGTTTTGTCTTGATGGGTTACTACTTAATCTTGTCTCCAAAACTTAGGTTAGCTGGTATAATGCTAAGTAGCATTAAGCTCGCCTACGTGCAACATTTTTATGCAATAAAGAATTTTAATAATAATAATACGTTTTATGCATTCTTATATTTCTCTTTGATACGAAGATGAAATATACTTTTTATTTTATTTCATAGTCGAGTAGATAGTCCTTCTTAGAGTCAGGCCAACGGTACCTACCAATTACAGAGTTTATGGCCGATTTACCCACATACGGAAGCGCTCGTGGCCTAGGCGAACGAGTGATTGGAATCAATCACTTGAGTTAAGCAACAATAGGCGCGGTCAGGTGCAGGATGGGTGATCGTCTTATGACTAGACTAGAAAGCCGTTGGTGCCGGCTGTCATGCAATGACAGTCGTTAAGCCAAGTCAGAGGCCTTATGGGCGGCTAGATAACTTCAGACAGTAAGGTTCGCCACTGTCTTACAATCCTCCACCAACCCGGACTTGGGCCCCGTTGTGGAGTATGTCCTAACCTTCCTGTGATGCAGTAAGAGACCCGTGCCCCAGCAGTGGGGACATACAAAGGTTGATAACGATAACCCACATACGGTGAGGTAGGATAGTAGAGTGAACCGGTCTAGTCCTTAGCTCTACCACGGGTTCTACCAAATGCACTAACGGTTTTAGCTCAACTCAGCTAAGGCACTTGTTTTTGGGGTTCCGTACATTCTAAAGGAAAAAGGGAACCCCATATAATCACTTTGTTGTCCGTCCGTCCGACCGTCTGTCTGTCATGACCCTTTATCCCAGGAACGCATAGAGGTATCGAATAAAAATTTATACCGTATACTCAGGTCTACAGTCCCTTGTGTGACATCATTGCTATCATTGTGAAAAAAATTTACTTCTCAGTAACGTAAAAAAAGAAACAAAAATTATAAAAACAATGTACAATCAACCGAATCCAAATTTATAGAGTACTTTTTGTTGACCTAGCACTATGAAATTTGGCAATTAATATCATCTTATATTCCAAGTACCTACAGGGAAAAATATGAAAAATATGTATACATTTGTAATTGAATCATAAAAAAATTGTCTTGAAGTCCGGCTAAAGCTCGGAAAAAACTGCAAGACTCGATTCTTGAATTATTTATCATACGTAAGTTACCTACAAATTCGTACGGAACCCGGAAGTTTTTTTATGGAAGCTACGCTTTACACAAATAAAATAGTATCATCTTATTTTAACAGGCGCGCCACGATCCTTTCAAATGAAGCCCTTTTTAGAAATATTTCTATGAGACATTCTATGACATTATTTTTGTTTTCTTTGTGTGTTCACGAATTTTTTTCGTTGTTTCAGACGCTAAACTCGGACAAGGAAGAAATGCCAATGAAAAATAACGATAAGCTGAAATGTGATAATACAAATTAGAGTAATTACATTTATAAAAGTTTAAAGTATGTAACTAAATAAACCACTATTTGTACTTTTTTGTGTGCTGTTTCACTAGACATCCGACATCTGTTTAACATCCACACATCGCTTCAAGAAGAGACTCAATAATTATGAACATCTCCGGGACAAGTAAAAAATAGCTTTAAATTTTAAAGAAAAAGAAGACTTTTAGCTTCTTAGTTCTATAATGTTGGACTATTTAATACATAAATAAATAAGATTAAATAAATATAACACATGAAAAGGCAATGGTGATGAGAAAGGAAAGCGAATTAACAACACACTTGATGAAACAACAGACAAAGAAACAGTGTACAGTCAACAGCCCCCGCAACCTTTACATTTTAGTAGCAAACTTGCCCGTAACGTAACTATGTAGAGTGCACGGATTTAAAAGGTCGACGTGTTATCGACTGTCCTTCCTGTAATATAATATAATGTTAAAGTTACTACAAGGCCAGGCCGGCTGGCAAATGCAGTAAGTAGGTATAGGTCGGCTCACTGGACCGATGCAAGGATCCTGTGAGCCGAGCTGTACTGCGTATGCTGGACTAGAATGCTTTATTGTTCTCATTAAAACAATACACGTGTACACAACGATACAAATACACACGCTGCCATCGTCTGTCTTTCCGGAGTGTCTTTAAAAGTAGAGTCAACCGGTATTTAACGGGTAAGCACGTAACATCGTAGAACCCATCTTCGCTTACCATTAGGCGTGACTGGAGTCATGTGCAACCTGTCCTACTTAAAACAAACACATGTTCACTTAAAATTTGAATTATTAATCAATTAATTTAAACTTTTGTTATTTTATAGGCTCATGCATGTTGACCTTATAAAATAACAACAGTTTAAATTGTGATTCAAAAAGGCAATAGTTCCATATGTGGGTAGTTGTTTGTTGTAATAATTTGTTAGTACAATATCTGCAGCACACTTTTGTAGGTAGAATAAAAAACAATCAATCCAAACACAAGCGATCACAAAAGTTATCGGCAAAATTTATTTAATTACACGGCCGTATTCTATTAAACACATACAGGTTACAACAATCAGTGGATCGACCAAACGACCAAACTAAACTATACTAGCGATATTTTACGTATTGATGACGTATGTTACGTCCGCGAACTAGACTTTTCTTGAAGATGTTGAGTTTTTCCGATTCTTAGGTAGTTTATTGTATAGTTGTTTCCCAAATTTTATGCTCCTCTTACCATAGTTAGTTCTCGGTGATATAGAACATTTAGCAGAATGGCGGAAAGCTATTAGCTCAGGCACTACAGCCTTTAAATTGAACAGTCGCGTCTTCAAGAACTCCAAAGAACTCTACCTCTGAACTCTCGATCCCAGGCGCCACTTTCTAAAAACTTGTCCTAAGCCCTCTTTCGGAGACGCTATGATACTAATGTCAAAATACTTTTCTTATAATGTTATCAACCCTCGTATGTCCCCACTGCTGGGGCACGGGTCTCTTCCTGCATCGCAGGAAGTTTAGGCCATACTCCACCACGGGGGCCAAGTCCGGGTTGGTGGAGGATTGTAAGACTGTGGCGGGCCTTACTGTCAGACGTTATCAAGCCGCCCATAAGGCCTCTGACATGGCTTAACGACTGCCATTATATGACAGCCGGCACCAACGGCTTAACGTGCCTTGCGAAGCACGGAAGCGCTCGGAAAAATGCCACTTGCGGTAGTCACGCGACGCTCACCCATCCCGTACCTGACCGCGGCTATTGTTGCTTAACCAAGTGATTGATTCCAATCACTCGGTTCGCCTAGGCCACGAGCGCTTCAAGCGCGTACGAAGCGCGTAATCGCGCGAAGTACGAAGAGCGATTCGTACTTCTTATGATGTACGAATCTTTTATTTTTTATTTATTACACATACAATTCTAGTGGTCAATTGTATTGCGGCAGCTGTGTCGTTATTTAAAGAGCAATTTCATATTTGCATATCACGTCCGAGCGTAACTCGGGTTGGAGATAAATGGGTCCTTATCGAGGTTACGCCGTCGACGCCATCGTTGTGGAGGACATCATCATCATCATCTCTATCTTAAGTTATATGGGGTATATCCATTCTATCCCTTAATGTATCCCACCCTGTTCGTATTAGGTATGGTTGGATACAACCAATTGGAGGTACGTAGGGAGTCTGCACTAGCGGCATACTTACTGAAGTTGCTGCGTGGGATGCTGTGCAACCCTGGAGTGCTGCAGACTATTGGTCTACGTGTGCCGGAGCGCTACGTATGGCGGCGCCGCCGCGTGCCGCTGCTGGCCGTGCCGCGCGCACGCACCTGTCTGCTGCAGAACTCGCCTCTCACGCGAGCCTTACGCACTCTTAATCGCGTTGCCGAGATTGTGGACCTATTCGTCTGTCCTCTGAGCGAATTCACAAGAGCTACGCTTTTTGTGTTGTGTTACAGTAAATAGATATTTTTCTACCATTTTGTTATTTATATATGTTAATTGCACATAACTAAGTATATTTCTGGAACATGCTACCGGCTCCCTGTAATGTTAGCGTTAAGTTTTTTGGTATATATAAATAAAAAAAAAAATGTTGGACTTACCGGCCCTTCCACTCATATTGCGAATGTGAGTGGAAGAGCCCGTAGGGAAGTCCCAGGCGGACATACGTCGACCAAAAAGAAGATGTATTGCAAAGGGGAAGATAAAAAGTACCCGGAACAGGCGTGCGTGCATGCACGTTGAACGTTGATGAAGCGTGAAGGTGATTTGTCGGGATCGTGGCAAGTGGCAGTCCCTGGTCTCTGCCTACCCCTTTGGGATACAGGCGTAATGTTATGTTATGTTATGTTGGACTAATGCGGATTGCTGGCTGCGGCTGAATGAAGTTAGCAGAGGACTAGAAGAAGCCGCGTGCCTAGGGGCGGACTTAGTGCAGCGATTAACAGATACAAGCTGATCTAATCCAGATTGGATTGAAAGGGCAGCTGACTCAGTATTGTGCTGAATGTGAGCCTTGAACTTCATGACAAGTTATACTCGTAAAAGGTTGGAATGTAAATATAGCTCGCAATGTTTATTTACATTCTTTCGTTTTTATTTTTATTCTCATCTTGCATCTCACCAAAACATGTTGAAGGCGACTTTACAGTAATTACGCGGACTGGTTCTCTGTGCTTGTTATCGCAAAGCGAAAGTAGATTTTTAAAGGCAGACTAAGTATTTATGCCTTCGATATCAACCCTTTATAGGTCCCCACTACTGGGAAACAGGTCTATTCCTGTATCGCAGGAAGGTTAGGCCATAATCCACCACGGGGGCCAAGTCCGGGTTATGCCTTATTCATTTAAAATTTACAAAAAACAATTCAATTCACAAATTACGTAAGTACTAATTAAAACTGTTTTTATACGGATTTTACTCATCCGAGACCACGGCACCTGAAAAGGTGCCGAAACGTCGGAAAATTGTAAAAAATGTAATAAACGAGTAAAATCCGTATAAAAACAGTTTTAATTATGTCTAGTGCTCGTATTAACCTTAGAAAATACTACACGTAGGTTGTATTTTTTTACAAACGACGTGTGGGATCGAAGTTAAACTTTGCCAATACTTTGTTTTAACAAAACGAGGTTCGATCGTACTTAGAAATAATTGGAAATAAACTTACCGGAAATAAATTATATTATTTTTTTATTTCAGACTCTAGGAAGACTAACAGCTATTACAGGTTTACAATACATAGATAAATAGGACATACTCAGCCAATTAAAAGTCTTCACAATTAGTTTTAGATTAATTTGAACGCTTAAGATTAGCTATACGAAAAGACTTATGATTTACTTCTCCCTTGTAACTACTTGTAAGCACAATCAAACCTCGATTTGTGTCTTCCAAACGCAAAGTATAAATTCTGCCATCATGTCGTTTGTATATCCCAATTGCGTTTGTATGGCAATCGTTCCTTGAGGGAGATGTTTAAGGTACCATATCCATGTTGCATAAGGGACACAATCTGACGTCGTCATCATCATCAGCCATTTGACGCCCACTGTAAGACAGAGACCTCCCTCCTGGTTTTCCAAGCATCACGGTCTTGAGCCGGCCGCATCCAACGACTCCTTGCCACATCCCGACATCATCAGGAATGAAGATCCGCAGAAGAACCCGAGTTACTGATGTAGCTCGAAGAATTGCTCAGTTGAAGTGGCCGTGGGGGGGGGCATATCATAGGAGCATAGGAGCTCGAGGAACAAGATGACTTGTATCTCGGGTTCGATCCCCGGCCGGGTCAATCTAAGAAAAGAAACTTTTTTAGTTTGTCTCGGGTCTTGGATGTTATCTATGTATTTATTGTATTAAATCTATCTTCGACTTAGCAACTGTAACGCAAGTCATTTAGTTGTACTTGGAATGGGGCTAACGAGACCTGTGTAATATGTCCATGAAATTTATTTAATTATTGTTATATGTCCAAAATTTTAATTAAGTAATAAAACGGTACCTGCCACAGAACATAAGATAAGATAAGAATATTCTTTATTGTACACTGGAAAAACAACAAATACATAACAATTGCAAATATACATAGTACAATTGGCGGCGTTATTGCTAAAAGCAATTTCTTCCAGACAACCTGATATATGTATATCAATATATCAAAATTTAGGGATCAAGCTATCTTTATAGCAATAAAGTTCTAAAAAACAATGTGCCTGCAAGCCATACCGTCTAATAAACTCTCCACTGAAATAGAGCTTTTACTTTCTTCCGTCTCTAACTTCACTACAAGTACCTACTTCAACTCGATTCAGAAACAATGAATTTTTATTTCTGCTGAGTGAGAGCCACGCTTTAATTAGCTTTCAATTAACAGAAAATTGGTTTTGATTACCAAAATCGAATCCGTAAAACACATTCTACTCATTACCCGTCTATGGCTAATCGAATGTTAGAACGTATATAAGGCGATTAGAAGATTCTAAAAATATCAGTGTTGCACGGTAGCTTGGCATCAAGATGAAGTGGTTAACTGTGGCTGCGATTGTTGTGGTATTTGCTGTTTATGTCAGCTCTATTCCCGGTGAGACTGATTTGAGATAGAAACATAACATAACTTCACGCCTGTATCCCAGTGGGGTAGGTAAGGGATTGCTACTTGCCACGATCCTCATAGATCAAGTATTCGATTCCCAGTGCGAGCATGTATCTATGAATTTGTTTATTTTCAAAGTTACGTACATACGATTCAGACCTATTTGTATTGGTGTATTTTTTTATATTCTTGACTTTCAACCAAGTCCTAACCCACCCTGTTTTCTTGCTTTCAATTGTTGTTTACCTACTTATTATTTACGTACTTCTACGTATTCCCTTATGTTTGTAGATCGTGGTTATATTTTACCCTTTGTTTAACTAACGACTTTGATATCACCCTGCATATACCGTAAGAACGCGATCGAGAATTAACTGAAGTTCTTTTTACTGAGAGGCAGTTTCTTAATTTTTTTGGAAGACATAAAAAAGAAAGATAGGTAGATAATTATATAGACAATACCTTATTTTGCATAAGAACGGAAATTACACATACCGAAGGATGCAGGTATGAGTATACCTCAGACAGAAACCAGGGTTTGCCACTAGCCACGATTACGAGAAAATCATCTTCATGCTTCATCAATATTTACGTACCTACGTCGGCTTCGGGTACCTTTTATCTAGCCCTTCTCTACAATATGTTCTTGCGTTCACCTCTTATCTGTTTTTGTTTTAGTGTCTGTCTCTATCTATCTAAATTTTGAATTATTATAATAATAAATTGGTAACTAAATTGAGTTCATAAATTAACCTATAATTTATGAGCTCAATTTAGTAAACGAAACGAATATTATTGATACTAACTAGTCTGAATTGAGCACAAAATAAATACGAACAATACCGTAATACCAAACCGACGTGCATTCTAAACTTTTGTTACAAAAATGTACACCTTGACCTGCAGTCGCCTATACCTATAGTTTAAGTAAAAGGTTTTAACGAATTGACATACAGTGTTAAAAGAAGGCCTTCTTAAAACAAACATGGACCAGATGACTTCATTAATAGGATACATTTCAAACTAACACATGCCTTATCTCACAGGGGGCAAAGACGACAACTGGGGTGGTAAAGACAAGAAGGGAGGTAACGACAAGGGCGGTAATGACAAAGGCGGTTCAGATTCCAGCAGCGATAGCAGTAGCAGCAGCAGTGAGGAGGAAGGAAAGGGAGGGGGCGGAGGCAAGGGGGGCGACGGAGGCAAGGGAAAAGACAAAGGACAGGACGGCAAAGGGTCGAAATGGCAGAAGACATTTCAGTTCTAGGTGTGCATAAAGTCATTTTACTCATTAACTCAGGTTAAGCAACATAGGGCGCGATCAGTGCATGGATGGGTGACCGTCTATGACTAACCTAGTGGCATTTTTCTGAGCGGTTCCGTGCTTGGCAAGGCACGTGAAGCGATTGGTGCCGGCCGTCGTTAAACCAAGTCAGGCCTTAAGGCGGCTTGAAAACTTCTGGCAGTGAGACCAGCCACTAGTCTTGCAAGCCTCCACCAATCAGGACTTGACCCCCGTGGTGGAGTATGGCCTATACCTTCCGCAGGAAAGAGATCCGTGTCCCTCGGTGGGGACATAATGGGTTCATTATGATGAAACTCATTTAGTTCTACTGTGACGGACCAAGCTCCGTACAGGTGCTCACGATCGTTGATATGATATGACCGCAGTTGGACATTAGGTGGAAAGTAATTTAATTATGATGCAAATTACAGTATTTCCTTTTGGTAGAGTCTTTCTTATGGCTTATGACTTTATTCGGCTTGGGTTTATTTTTAATTCATGGGGAGGGGAGTAAAACTAAATTAAAACTTTAAACTCTACATATTTTACCCATTCACTTACTTGGTTGAATAATCAAGTAAGGAAGTAGGTACCTTTACATTTTTTGCTGCAAAGATGCCCGAAATGAGAATACAGTAGACTCCGGTTTTGATGATTGATGGCTGATTCTGATGCTTCTGGTCACAATACAACATAAGTTGTTCATATACCAGGCCACTCAGAATGTTTTGCTAAAAAAAGTTTTTATGTATAAGGCACTGACCACTTGTAATTGTTTTGAAAACGTCGATTATTACACTATTTTTATTTTAAATGCACTAACCCGTGCTAAGGAACAAATTTAAAAACCTATTTAGAGGCTAAAAATTTCACCTATGCCGGGATTCGAACCCGCAACCTCTGGCACGGATAGCCAGAGGTTGTGGGTTCGAATCCCGGCATGAGTGAAATTTTTAGCCTCTAAATAGGTTTTTAAACGTCGATTATTTACAAGTAAACATGCTACTGTTAAAAGTAAATTTAAAAGTAAACATTTTCGTGCTATGATTTTTTAAGATTTCAAATGTGGCTTGAAACCTGATGAGTCATTTAATCGACTTCGAATTGCTTTTATGGATGAAGGACCTTCAAAAGCAACCATCTACCGCTGGTATAGCGAGTTCAAACGCGGTCGTCTTACTTTGGGGGATGAACAAAGGTGTGCTCATCCTACGATAGCTGTCACCGAATAAAGTGTGCTGGCAGTAAAAAAAATAATTCAAGAAAACAGACGAATTACGTACGAAGAGATTCAGCATACACTGCAGATTGGTTCAGGAAGTGTTCACAAGATTTGGCACGAGCACCTTCGCGTAAGGAGAATAGTTTCCCGCTGGGTGCCGCACAACCTCACCGAAGCTCAGAAGCAGGCCCGTGTGGATTGGTGCCGTGATATGTTACAAAAATTTGATGCTGGCTCTTCACGGCGCGTTTACGACATTGTGACAGGTGACGAATCCTGGATTTATCAATATGATCCAGAAAGGGTCAGTCGACAGTTTGGCTGTTTCAAAATGAACCAACGCCTACGAAAGTGAAGCGATCGAGGAGCGCAGGAAAATTGTTGATCGCTAGTTTCTTCACTTTGACGGGGTACCTAATTTCAATTCCACTTTGAGACCAAAGCAATGCTGCTTTGGTTTCAAAGTGGAATTGAAATTAGGTGAATGGTACAACGCTGAATGGTATAGCACAGAATAATAAGAAACAAGCGACCGAACACCTGGCTCCGCGGGGTCCTTCTTCACGAAGACAACGCGCTCGCGCACTCTGCGATCAAAACGAGGGACTTCCTGGATCCACACCGGTCAGTCTTGGGACACCCTCCTTACAATTCTGATTTGGCTTCGTGTGACTTCTTTTTATTCTCTAAAATTAAAAATCAGCTCAACGGGATACAGTTTTCATCGCCGGAAGACGCGCTAGCAGCGTTTGAGAAGGCCGTGGAAGAGGTGTCTAGGAGGACTGGAAAAAATGTTTTGAAAATTGGTTCAGACGCATGAAACTTTGTATAGAGGCTGGTGGATAGATCTTTGAAAAGATTTAATAAAATATTTTTTTCATTGAAGTTAGTTTTTTAGTTTCTCAAAACTTTCTGGTTGTCCCACGTATATACTGGCTCGCATATAGCTTGAATAAAAATCGGTGGAAATAAAAATTCGGGAAGTTTGCGATGGACAAGTGCATTTAACTTATTTGCTAATTTGACTAAACAAAAGTCCGAATAATGCTAAGTCACATCCCGGTAGTAAGACCTCAAATATATCCATGCGATGTCAAAATACTTTGGTCAAGATATTTTTTCGGCGTTATATTAGAAAAAATACAATTTATTTTCTCTGCTGGACGAACATTATGCTGTTATAATTATAAGATTAATCCATCCGACAGCAACCTTCTCTACTCTAATTTGAAGACTGCCAAGTTCAAGGTCACCCTAAACTACAAATGCTCCAACTTTAGGTACGGTAAAGCCGCCGATGACGCCACTGTCACTACTCACCCAGGATTACAGTACCAGTGTCTTTAGTTCCACAGTTTGACACTACAATAACATGGTCAATCCAAAGGCAAATTATATAATGGGCTCAAATCCCATGAAAAGGCACCGAAAATTCGTCTATGACTGACAGCTGTATGGAGGTCGCGTCATACATGCCATACGGTAATTGGACCACCGTGACCATCCTGTCCCCTTGGCTCGGGACACTGGTATATAAAGCGCATCGAGAACAATGGAACAGGTAGTGTTGTGGTCACAATGTTGAGGTTGATGTTGGCGTTTGTCGCTCTGCTTCTAATTTTGGAGATCAATCCCGGCTCGTGCGGTGAGTAGATCGGACCAGAGCTATCTACATAATGATTACGTCTTCTCACAAATAAATCCCACGATTAGACACGTCGCACCTAAATAATATCACTATAGTTGTTGTAGGACCGCAATGATCCATTGCCAATCTGCGGTGGGCACCAGTGGTGTTGAATCTGTGTATGATTAAGCTGGAAGAATTCTACGTCTTAGCTAGCAGCCACGTGGGATGGTTGCTTTTCCGTCCGATGTCTTTTCAGTGTGGGTGTCGTCCCGTCCCTACAGCACATTTTGTATGAAAAATCTTTGCACGTCTTTTACGCGCTCTTTTAGATAACATGTACTTAGTTTTTTTCTAACGATAAATAAAAGACGGAAAGTTAGCAGCAGGCGGTTACGCGCCGTGGCCACGAGTTCACTTCCCCTATCATGCGCAAAATTAAGTACGGGAAACTTACACTAAAACATGTTTTAATAATCATAGAAGAGGTTATGTTACGAGATAAAATAAACGTGGTATTTTTTTCTCTAATAAAAAGTTATCCGGGGAAGAAACACAAAACAAACACTAAAAAATTAGACGAAAAACTGAAAGTCGTCGCAACTTCCCGAGAGTGGTGTCTATCGACGCGGGAGCACTCATGCAGGCCGGCTGTGCAATTCCCAACGCGATAACGTTGTCGGATACAAAGTTAGGGGCACACCAAATTTTAATTTTTACTAGGGAATTTTGTATGGAAAATGTAAAATTTCAAATTGGACGTAACTTCCTGAAAGGAGTGTCTATGGACGTGGGTTCGAGCCGCGATGTCAACTACGCGATTCCTATGAAAAAAAGTTATGGGCGAACAAAATTAAAAAAATGTAACGAAATGCTGAAATTAGGTATTCTATTCAGTGTATTGCTGGACGAACCTTAAATATGCGACTCATTTACTCACATGACTTGATTTGTGATATAAAAGAAATGTCACTCCAATCTAACTTAGACGGTCCAGATTGACCCTTACTTCCTCGCCAGCAATAGCAAGTCCCCGAGTGAGGCGAGGCTACAACAAAGGCGGGTACGGCGGCTATAGCGTCGGCTACGGGCTCGGCAGCGACGAGCGCGACGCCAGCGTCAGCAATGAGGGCTGCAACTCCGGAGAGGAAACCCGGAGGTAAGGTACTGCTTCAGCCTCCGATGGCACGAGTCACGCGTTTTCTGGCGCTAAAGTGTCAATATTTGACAATAAATTTACGAGACTGAAGCAACTTTTGATCTTTAATCTACTTACGTGCCCGCTGCCACACTTTACTATCAGTGCCTGCGGCGACCACAGTCTCCCACAGTCACTCCGCTCTTGAAATCAGCACCAGTGCTTTGATTATGCCCAAGCGGAATGTTTACTTAGTACTGTCGTATAGATAGGAGACGTTAAATGCCTCGCAGATAGTGGATAGTGGCTACCGAATTTCAGTGAATTCTGGTACGTGACAGTGATATTAAGACAAAGTCCAGTACATATTTCGTTTTTGTACACAGTTACGTCAAAAGTTACATAATCAAAGCGCAGAGTGTGATCTCTTTGCTGACAGGCTAAAAAGTGTAGCAGAGGAAAGTTTGAAATATTGTGAAGGTGATGAATGAAAGGGCGTCCTAACTGTAGAATTATTGATTTTATTGTTCCTCGATATCAACCCTTGTATCTCTCCACTGCTGGGGCACGGGTCTCTTCCTGCATCGCAGGAAGGTTAGGCCGTACTCCACCACGGGGGCCAAGTCCGGGTTGGTGGAGGACTATAACACATTGGCGAGCCTGTCGGAAGGAATCAAGCCGCCTATAAGGCCTCTGACATGGCTTTACGACAGTCAGTACATGACAGCCGCCACCAACGGCTTAGAGTGCCTTACAAGGCACGAAAGCACTCGGAAAAAATGCCATTAGCGGTAGTCACGGGACCGTCATCCATCCTGAGTGCTTAGTGCGAGTTTGACAGATCCAATCGAATAACTTTACTACCGCGTTAAACGAGCATTGAGTAGTGAGTATGAGTAAGTTAACCGTTCGAACTGGCAAAACGCTGTCACAATACAACTCGCACTAGCGTTTATTCGTGTTTTGGCCGGTAAACGTGTTCACTTATCAACGTAAACCATTACAACTCGCACTCAGCAATTTTAATTTCGATACTTGTCGCTAGGTGGCGCTTCTTCGATGCCATAGAAATATGAGTTTACGTTAACACGATCGAGTAGTTAAAAAACTCGCACTAAGCACTCTGCACCTGACCGCGCCTGTTGTTGCTTTAATCAAGTGATTGATTCCGGGTAACTACCCGGTTCCACTAAGCCACGAGCGCTTAATTGTTCCTGTTTGTATTGAGCTCACCACAGCGACGACTATTGTCAGATTTATCGATCATGCTGAGATGTCGCTGAACTGAACGTAAAACCAAAAGGGTAACAAAAAGACCTATTTCCACTTTTTGTTTCATTCCATACTCGATTCTAATCACCCCGTTTCACTGTGTAGATAAAACGATAAATATTACTTCCAGCTACGGCGGACGGGAGCTCCCCTCAATGAGAGACCGCAACGACCGCCAGAAGGATCGCGGCCACGGCTCCAGGTCCTTCGCCAAAGCCTCCGCCAGCGCCTCCGCCTCCTCCTTCAGCCAAAATGGCGAACTTCGCTCATAACGTACTTATCTACGAGCGTACTCTTTAAGCTGAGCAACTATTAATCACATAGTCTATGCTTCTTTGGAACCAGAAAATTTTAATAGTTCTCTTTTTTACCGACTTCTTCACGACAAAAAATAATAATTAGAAAGAGTCGGTACAAATAGACACACCTACTTGCTAGGATACTGGCAACAATTTCGAACTTTTTTTTAATAATTACAATTGATTTTTTTTCTTTATACAAAGATTTATACCAAGAAGGAAATTATGTCAATAATTTTAATAATGCGCAATCAAAATAATACGGGCTTCAAAGCAGTCACATACTTACAGTCGGAATTCCCTTTCAGAATCCCGACTATAAGTACTTTTTTAAATTTCGAACGGAAAACTACTATATATAATGATAGATGTTAATATGGTAGATGGTAGATCCGTATATTTATATCACATTTGTATGGATTTAATGTCTTTCTGCGCATCGATATTTCGAATGCAAATTCTGAAACGGAACTGCGACTGTATGTGACCGTCGTTATTATTTATTTACTTTCGAACGCCTTCATTCAAGTCCTGCGCAGACGAGGGACTATCCACCGGGTACTTTTTTGTCCGGCGATATAGATCTCTAATAAATTGTATCGAGTAACGCACACGAAGGACTAAAAGTATCCCGTACAAAAAGTCCCTCAATTTACCGAGGACATCAAGAGACCGGAGTGAGCAAAAGTTCGGTGTTCTCTTTTAAAACGCTTTTTCTTTTTCAACTTCATGTAAATTACAACTCAATGTAATCTCAGAATATTTGCTTCCATAGCGTACGCTTCACTCAATTTCCGGGGAACAAAATGACCGCACACCGTAGGCGTTGAGTCCGCGACAAGTACTAGGAGGACATTTTTTACGATGCAGGGACTTTTGTCCCTCGGGGACAAAAGTCCCTGTCTTGTCTGCGCAGGCCTTTAACACCTTGATAAATCACTTGCTACGTCAAAAAGCTGTTTTCAGGAAGCTGAGTAGAGAGTAAATGCCTACCAAAGTTTTAAGTAACACCGTGTATTGTAGCTTTCCATTGACCACATTTTTATTGACGTTGTAACGGAGACCAGTATTAGATTATGATAGCTTTAGTGATAAATATATTACTAGAAAACGCTTTAGCATTAGTTATTATATAGTTTAAGTTAGAAAACTCAGGTGGTGGTGGATTAGCTTAGTATTTACGTAATTGTAATGTTTGGACTAGAATAAAAAGTCTATAAAACAGTCGACAGTAGAGTTCATTCAATAAACTACCTAATCGATATCGTTTTAACATTTTAAATTTCTTTGTTCCCGGAGGCTCCCTTACCATAAGAATTAAAATTGCATGCTTAGCATGAACTTTATACAGGATCAATGCATTCATGCACTATGCTTGGTCCCACTATATCAATAAACGTAAAGCAAGTAATAATTTTATTATATTATACCATTTAACGCAACCCAAATTCGCTATAGCTATCCTTTTTTGCGATGCACTAAGTCTCCATATATCTCAAAATTGTGGATTATAATACTCTACTTTTTTAGTACGTGCAATTCTTCATAATAACTTTAACTATAAGAAAAACTTCAACATCGCAAAACAAAAATATTAATCTGATCCATACTATAGTCATTACAGCTTTAAAATATAGGTATTAGGTACCTAATATTTTTTCGCGAAAACCTCACGGGGCTCTAGAAGATTTGATATGTGATTTAAATATTTCCTTTTGTTATTTATTAAAGATATATCATTCATTCGTAATCACGAACCACCTTAGCATTTCAATTTTAATGGAAAAATCTGCTCGATTGATAGATTTTTCTCGTAGATAGTTTTGAACGGAATACTACTGTATGTATGTAGTAGAGCCACAGGCTTGTATGAAAAATCTGGTCATGTTCTGATTGGTTAATAACACGTGAGTGGGAAAAGGGGCAAGAAGGTTTGAATATTCTTGAATAGGAGCCAATGAAACATATCTGAAACTGCCTTTCAGTTTTATTTAATGCACTTAGGTGTACTTTGTAACAAAATAATTTCAAATTTCGACTTAGATGTATACGTGTTATTAACATAACGCAAAACCGGAAAACCGTTTCTTCGATATTGATAAATTGACCTTCAACTTTCAATGCTTGAAAAATAAAAAAAGTTTAACTGGGAATTTTATATTGCTTCTTACAAGTCGTTTAATATAGATACGGAAGCAACCCGTTTTTTACTACTGCTCCGACTCTCCAAGGTTTGCTGGAAGAAATCTCTTACAGAGATAAGCTCGCCTTTGTACATCTCATTTCTTATGTAATGTCCTATTTAATATTTCGTGTGCAATTAAGTATAAAGTATAGATACGGAAGCAACGGTTTCCAGATTTAGGTCACTTCAATAATACATAATTACTAGTATAATTATTAAGGATTGAACTGCGAACTATCTGAACTTTCCGTTGTGCTAGCCTGCCTCGGTCGTGTTTTGGTATCTGTAAAAAAAACCTACAGTCAAAACTAAGAAATGAAGCTTCAAATATTCTCGTAAAAAAAACTTTTCTTTAGCAGCTACACCTGTGAATAATACGCAACCAAATAATGATGAACAACGTTGAAAGCGCGAATCAATGCCGTCAGTATCGGTATTAGTACCTTATCTCTGTGTCTCAGTATCTGATCCCCGTGTGGATGAAGATTTACGTATGGTGTTTTATGGTTCAACAAGATTAATTTGCCATGTAGATACTCTGAACCGGAGCTAGAAGTAGCTTTGACCGAGGACTTGGAGTAGGAGTTTTTCTCTTAGGTGGATATTCTTTCAAGAAGAAGACTTACGTGTGACACTTCAGGGTACAGTGCCATTTAGCCATGTAGACATTCCGGATGTTTAGCATCTGGACGAGGTCTAGTCGGAGCTGAGTAGAAATTGTCTCTCTCAAGTATTATCTGGAGGTGCTATCAGAAGAAGATTTATGTATTTTCAGGATAAGACGCGGTTTAGCCAAGTAGATACCCCAAACCACTGCTATAAGTACCGTTGACAAAGACGGAAAGGAGTGGGCGGGTGGTGATACCCATGGGGGTTAGCTACGTAAAGACCCTGAGCTGGAGCTAGAAGTGGCGCTGCCAGGGACTTGGAGTAGGAGTCGCATCCCCAGAAGAATGAAGTCTCCTATCTAAGAGTAGCCATCCTATCGCACAATAATACTTACGTATGGTCGTCCAGGGAGCAAAGTGGTTATTTAGCCATGCAGAGACCCCGAGCCGGAGCTAGAAGTGGCGCTGGCTGAAGACTTGGAGTAGGAGTTGCTTCCCCCAAGAGGGATGACGCCTCCGACCTGGTGGGGGTAGCCCCCGTAGCCCCCGAAGCCCCCGTGCCCGCGGTCGTAGCCGGGATTCACTTCGTAGTGCCGCTTACTTCTGTCGCCTGTTACACAACCAAAGATATTGTAAAATTAATGACTTTTAAGGCCCGGAGGTGTTGTATAAGCCGTTTATATATTAACCCCTTAGCGCTCGTTTTTTATATTTTTTTGGAATAACGTTTAAAGAGAATACTTATTGCTTTTAGCAATAAGGCCGCCAATTGTACTATGTATATTTGCAATTGTTTTGTATTTGTTGTTTTTCCAGTGTACAATAAAGAATATTCTTATCTTATCTTATCTTATTCTGAAACGTTTTAATACTTTTTATAAAATATTAGAAACACTCGACAATTAGGTACAGCTTGGCGTGAGTGATAATTCTGTAATAAACTGTGGTAGCGCAAAGCTTCGTTTGCATATTCTTGAGATCGCGGGTTCAAATCCCGGATTGTACCGATGACTGTTGTCAAAGTTATACCACTCCCTAACCGTTAAGGAAGACATCGTAACGAAACCCGGAGGTGTCCACTGTTTGCATACCCCAACGCCAACTGCGTACAACAGTCCAACAATGAGAGTTTCAGGTCTAACTACCTAAACTGCTGTAAAGAAAGGTCGGCGAACAATTAGCGATCGTTTCGAGGTAGTCTGGCCTAGAAGGCTGAGTCCCATATTTTCGGGCAATAACCACATCGGGATAAAATTATATTCTGCGGGATAATAAACCAACAAGCAATCCTTCACTAATCCGGACTTGGCTCCCGTGGTAGAGTATGGCCTATACCTTCCTTAGGAAGGAGACCCGTGCCCCTCGGTGTGGACCCACCCCATTATGGGTTGATGATGATGGTGAGATAAACCGACAAAAGTGATAAACAGCAAAGCAGCGACACGTCAATTGCTCTCCATCACAAAAAAAAATTGTGGCTATCAGAATTTATTATTAGGGTCAAGGCGGTTTCTGTGGTAATAAGATCCATTGATACAAAGGGAGAGCCTGACGAGCTAGTTACCTACCGACTATATGGTTGATGCAATCCACTCCATCCAAAGGTAGTCTGGAAGAGATCGCTTTAAGCGATAAGACCGCCAATTGTTTAACCTTACTTAGATCTAACAAATCATGGTTATATTCTCTTTTTCTGGTCGTACAATAAAGTGTTATCTATCTCTATCTATCTATCTACCTGGTGCAGCAATACACCCAACCGCCAGAATCGTCACAAGTAACAGCACTGTCCGAACCATGGTAGTATCTTCTATACTGATTCCACGACTAATAGAAGGCCACAATGTCCCCAAGCCTTTATATACGACCACCCATTTCACACTGTGAAGTGTCCAATCACCCATTTTGCTTGTTAACGTGAATTTGCTTGTTTCCACAAGTCATCCCCTTTTTATGCGCCACTGAAAACGCAAAACAACATTAACATGTAGGTAAGTACAGAACGTTCGCTTCAGTAACAAAACAAGCAAAGATTCTACACACATAGAAGTCAGGTTCGTTTGTCACAGTAACCGTTACCCAACCTAGCCAAAGATTCAGCAAGTGCTGCAAGTTTAAACGACTATCCACAATACCACCATAGAACTCTATACCTACTAATATAGTCTTATTTATAATAAATCTATTTCAGTAACACTCTTATGACTCCTCTTATAAACCGGTTGTACCTACATCCGCCTCAAGAAGATAGATAGACTACGACGTTACAGTCTTGGACGGAGACAAGGATGTTTTAGTTAAAGGACTTGGAAAACATAGAGGTCCACTTTTTACAAATTATAATAATGTACTTAATTGCTTATGAACTTAGAGACAGCTAGAGCAAAACAAGTCCGAACGGGCCATTTTTACACATGGATTCGGTGTGGTTTTTATTTTTGTAAGTATGTACGTTAGTTAAATATTATATTTACAGTGATTCGACACCCTACAGTCTTATTTATAGAAACACGATTCCTCTAAAGCAGTCCTTAGAGTCAGTTTATTGTGTAAGCTTATAAATCTGTGGTTAGGTTTTTCCTTGTTCCACCACAGAAAATAGTGTGTAGTGGAACTGTAGTGCGGTGGTGAGCGTTTTTAAGTATTTTGAGGAATTTGTTTATTATAAATTAAGTCCCCGAGATACAATGAAACGGTCTTATTTCCAAAAACACGATCTTTCCGAGACACACCTTAAAGACAGTTTAACTTACCTGTGACGTATTCCGTAAAACACTCCTCAGATGCGGTTTAAGTAATCCTGTTGTTATAAACAAAGGCCCGCCACTGAGTTACAATCCTCCACCAACACGGACTTGGCCCCCGTGGTGGAGTATGGCCTAACCTTCCTGCGATGCAGGAAGAGACCCGTGCCCCAGCAGTGGGGACATACAGGGGTTGATATCGATATCAATACAAAAGAGTGTAAGTCTTTTAATAACCTATGTAGAGGCTAAAAATTTCACCCATGCCGGGATTCGAACCCGCAACCTCTGGCTATCCGTGCCAGACTAAGAGTGTAAGTCTGTTTACACGAAAGTTTATTGGTACTTGTGTCATGATTCTTCTGGTCGCTGCCAATCCGAAAGGTTCTGAAGCGGAGAAACGGGGAAGCATGGATGTTGAGGAAGGTAATTCTCGACGGGATTTTCCTCAAAACACGAAGGTAGGTAAGCGCGAGTCGTTGACCCCGTCGGTTGTTTTTCCTTGATGACTTCATGTGAACCCAGTATTTTTAATTCGTCACTCTTTGTTAGAAAAGTAGGTACACCATAGCGAGGAAAATAGACGCGCGCTGTGATAGATCAGAACAGAATGTATTTTATTAGCATACTGTGTAGTTAGCCCGCATTCTTTAGATATTGTTCGTCAATACTTCTTCGTTCAACCCTACTCCATCTAAAACCAATGTCCCAGGCACTGCAGCGTCCGACTGGTCCCATCGCCAATCTAGTGTGAGTGATAAATCATCTAATTAATATAATCTAGTGTGGGGCCAGAAGCCATGTACAGAAGCCTGTATGGAAATGTTATGTTATATATTATGTTAATTACGTAAATAGATACTCTTCGTTCATCTTCCCCACACGTCCGAGCCAATAAGTCATTCGTTTCTCGATTACAGTCACTACTTTTTCCTTCCGTCCACAACACAAATACATTTTATTACCATTCCTCTAAGAAGCGGTGGTAGCGGAGCGGTGTAGAACGCCGGCTTCTCAATCGGGAGGTCGTGGGTTCGAACCCCGGCATGTACCAAGACTGTGTTTTCTAAGTTATGTACATTTGTGAAATTATAGTAGCAATACAACTCGCTGATGGTGCAGGAAAACATCGTAAGGAAACCCTAGTGTCTGAGGTGATAGCGTACCTCAGCGCTTGCTACGTACAATGGCCCAACTATGAGGCTAAGTGCGGAAATCTCAGGTCTAACTAGCTACCATTCCTCTAAAGGCAGTACCTTCAATCGACAGCTAAATTCGACCACCAATTGTCATTCACGGTAGATAATGAAGTAAAAAGGCTAAGCTAATTGATAGTGACGGTACCAACAAGTGTAGGTACCACAAACGAAACAAAGTACATATTCGTACCAATGTGGCCACAAGGTCAGCTAACAGTGAACCTCGTGAATTGTACACTTATCCATTTGCTACAGTTCATTCACTATACCTTGTCTCTTGCCACCATCATAACGTTTGCACCCCGTGGACAAAGGGTTTCTTACGGTGATAGAACTGTACAGTCTGTTAGCTTTTAGAATACCCCGGTTATGTCGCCTAAAACCGATCATATTGCAATAAGGTAAGGTTTATTCTGTATTGTTATTTATAATTTTACATAACTTTTCAAAATAGTGAAGAAAAATTTTATACAGAGCAGGAAGTAGTATTACACTCGTGTGCTTTCGGCGAAAACCGAAGCCCACTCTAGAGCCCGTTAAGCTAACAGACTGTACATACGTATGTTTTTTTTTTCAGTTCGGCCTAATTATCTACCTACTAGCTGTGCCCCGCGGTGTTACCCGCGTATCATCGATTTTCCCATGGGAATAAAATATTTTGCCGCAGTAAAACGTAGCCTATGAGTTAATCCAGGGTGTCAGCTAACTCCATACCAAATTTTACTAAAATCGCTCCTGGCGTTTAGACGTGAAGAAGTAACAAACATACACACTCACAAATTTTCGCCTTCATAATATTAGAGTGATAGGTAGGTAACTATTTCTGAAGTTAAGCCAACGAAAGTTATGGAAGCTTCAATCTCGGCTATCGTAAGTAAATATTAAAACCCCCGGGTTACCTTTAAAAATATTAAGTAAGAAGTGCATGTCGGGCCAACGTGCAATGTGGAACCCTTCTGGAGGGAGAAGGGAGGTTTTCTTGATTATTTTACACAACTAACAACTTTATCAAAGTAATTTTCTATAGTGTCTGTACGAAACCTTTTATTAGCAGATTACTGTATTTTATACGTAGACTATTACTCATTAAGTTTGTAAAGTATAATTTTTTGTGATAGTTTTCCTTTATTTTACATTTGTGTTACTGCCTTGTTGGTTTATAAAATATTTTTTAAAAATTTTACAACTGCCGTTTAGCCAGTTACTTGGCAACTCTAACCAAAAATTGCGATTTAAAGTTTAATAAAGCAATAATGTGATACAATTATTTTTTCTATTTTTATTATTGAAAAAATAATCAATAATAATGAAAACATCGCATTGAAATCGGTCTATCCATTTTGGAACTATAATGCCACAAACAAACAAACATAACCGTAAAACTTAAACCCTCCCTTAATTTGGAGGTTACAAGAAAATAATAATAAAATAAATAAAGAATTAATAACTAAACAATTTTGCAAATTATCTGTAGGTACAGGATTGGCTTCAGAATCTTACGTATGAAAAGACAGAATTTCTTTTGAAAGTAGTTGCATAATTTATTGCTTTTAAATAAATTTTATTCATGGATCCAGAAATCAATTGTTTTATATTCCTTAAAACAAAATCGAAATAAAATGTAAGTTTTTTTTTACATAATATTGTGTTCATTTATTACATAACATAAAATATTTGCATTTTTACGGCAATTTTTAGCCTCCAAATAGGTTTATAAAAATTCCTTTAGCGTGATTTCTTGAAGTGGCAAAATCGTTGTCTTTATTTTCTTTTGTTTTTTTTTTATTGTTCGTCTTATATTCCAAGGTACTGTTGCCTGTCTTGTTGTCCTTATTACACATCTGCATTTTATTGTACTGAAAATGGCGGAGGACGCTGGTGCCTATGATACAGTGTAATTCAACACTAGAATAGGTACCAACGGACCATCCTTATATTCAAAGGAACTAGATTTATATATTGTACCCACAAAGTTAGTAAGTAAGGAAAAATGGTACTTCACATTTTATGAACAATAAATAATTTTTATCTTTTATCTTATCTATAATGGGTATAGTTGACAGCACTACGGTACGATGTCTCGGCTGTGTTATCTTTGGAAGTTGATATTGGAAGTTCTTTCACCCATAAAGGGCAGCCAATCTCTTGGACCTAGTTTCATAAATCTAATCTACAGTTCGTAGTTTATAGCGTAGCAGAGTCTAATCTTAATCTGTGGGTTAAGGCGCTAGGGGTGCTTGCTAGCGCCATTAATGGAATAAAAATCATTATTTGTTTTATAGTACGTTTCTCATAATAATAATTGTTCTGAGGTTTTGATCCAAAAGTGAACATGAGAAATCTTAACAACTGCCATAACTTTATACTATTTTTATTTTTAATGCACTAACCCGTGCTAAGGACAATTTTAAAAACCTATTTAGAGGCTAAAAGAACTCGGGGCTGTAAGTGATGCAATTTACTTCAGCCAGATGTCGCTGCCTGTACGTAGGTAATACAGAGAATAGTGTAGAGGTTCGAAATTTCACTGATGCCGGTGAGTCGCCCATTAGCTCAGTTGGAAAGAGCGCTGGCACGGATAGCCAGAGGTCGCGGGTTCGAATCCCGGCATGGGTGGAATTTTTAGCCTCTAAATAGGTTTTTAAAACTGCTATAACAATTTTTTGAACCTACAGTCTAGAACCTAGGATCAACAATATAAAACATTTATCAATTTCCGCCGTAAACGGCCGCTTTTAGCGTAAATCCATTTAAGTCCCAGGATATTTATACTACATTATAGGCTGTATGTTTTAAAAATAGTTATTTACCACAGATAGTAAGATTTCTCATGTTTACTTTTTCAAAAAAACTTATTATAAAACAAGTTAGTATTTTTATTTCATTGGTGGCGCTAGTTAGCGCTCCTAAGCGCCTACCTTTGCAATGTACATCGACTATTGCCATAGTAAACCATGAATTGTAGTTCTATGACACAGGTCAGTTGGCTATGTTCTACTCGCGCTTCACGTGGCTATCCGTATTTTTTTTTTAAAGTTTATTTGGGAAACCAACAGCTTGAATAACAGTGAGTCCTTAAAGTAGTGCAGTAACAGTTTTTTAAAGCCAATAATAGGCTTCCACATATTTACAAAGTAGGTTAAACTATTACAAAATTCTAAATTCAAACTTATTTAACAATGTACGTAACAAAGCGTTATTCGGTTTGTGAATACATAATATTTAAGGTGTGCTACAGTTTTGTTTAGCTTTTTCATCTTAGTCTTTTTTCTTTCTTCACATCAAGATCATACTTATGTAAGTACACTCATACCAGAGTGATATTTTTGTTACACAAAAACAGTGTAATATATAATGTAAATAAGGGTTTGGGTAAGTAGTTATATGAGATTGTATTTACGTATGAGATTGTATTTACGTACTTACGTATGTCAGTTGGCTATGTTCTACTCGCGCTTCACTTGGCTACCGTATTAGCGTATTTGACCACGATCTATAACACATTGCAACTTTTACAAAATCTGTGCAAAAAATTCTACATATATTAGCCATCCACTGCCCGGTAGTGGATGGATAATAATTTTAAAAAACCTGTTTAGAGGCTAAAAATTCCACCCCTGGCACTGTGACCTATCCATGACCTATCCATGACATAACTGGCTATCCGTGACCACTGGCACGGATAGCCAGAGGTCGCTGGTTCGGATCCCGGCATGGGTGGAATTTGTGGCCTCTAAATAGGTTTTTAAAATTATCCTTAGCACGGGTTAGTGCATTAAAAATAAAAATAGTATAATCATGTGGATAATAATTGGCAGATATGTAAATACGAGTGGCTGAGGCAGAGGTGGTTTTTGGAATTTAGAGAAAAAGGCCGAAAGTATTGCAGTAGTTTTTATTTACAAATAATAAAAAAATATGCGACGAAAAATTCACAGTAACAAATCTTCCATTGTTGTTATAAAAAAACATAATGTACTGTAACTTGTACCTACATGCAAATTGATGCTTCGATGGAGCTAAAGGAAGGCCAATGAGACGAGATAAAGAATGTAAGCAAACGGGCCGTTACTGAGTTACATTGTGATAGTGAGCGATTATTATCTCTGTCCTTGTCACACGTATGCGGTAATGGCGTCATTTGATCGACGACAGCTGTCGTTGCGTATTTCGTGGTACAGGAAAACTTTCAGTACGGCAGTTGTCAACATTTGGTGTCATTCACTATTTTGTGAATGATTGCGTTCGAAGTGACACGTATTTTTTAGTTTCCGTATTTACTAAGTTTATTGTGTTTAATCCGTTACTGTTAGTTTTCTTGTTGATTTTTGCTGTTATTGTAATTAGTCGTTGGTTTTAATTATGGAATCACAGCCTGGCGGCTCTAGACAGCCTAGGACTCATCCAGTGAATCATGTTTGACTAATACAGACGATAGCAATTAGAATAAGGAATCCGAAATTTGTATAACTATAATTTATTCAAATAAAAATGTTTAGAACCCCAGAAACTTTGTTTACATTCTTTATCTCGTCTCATTGGCCTTTCTTTAGATAGCTCCATACTAATGGTATAGCTGCATTTAATAGCTTTAATAAAACTTTTAATTTTAATTTTTCATACTATATTCCTGTCCTGGACTTTTTAATATTTGGTAGTTTCCGAGAAATATTTGCTGCTAATTATACAATACAATAAGTATACGATATTGCATGCACGTATCACCCTTATATTACTTTTGGTACAAAATTTACGCTACAAGTCAGATTATTCGATTCATTACAACAGTTATCAAAAGAGTCTTATTTAGATATAAATCGACATTAAAAAATAACACAGCGTTCCGTTTTCGGTGTTCTGTAAACATCTGCTTGATGCTGGCACGTAAATAAAATTATTGGTACGTACAGAAAAACTTAAAAACAATAATTCAGCTTGGAATCTATTCAATGCAGTGAAAATCACTCATTGAATGGCAATACGTTACAATATCCAATTCTCTACAAGACTTAACTTAGCGTAACAAAATAATGCGCTTTTGAGCTAAAACCCGTTCACTACCAAAGATTGCCGAGTTGAATTACCACTATATTAATTGTTGTACCATATATTTCTATTATACTAAACAAACATCCAGAGGTATTATTCCTTTTTAATATAACTACAAAATAGACTAGTAAAACTGTGTTCACTACTTTAGCGATGAATTAGATATTAATCCACTAATGTATAACTTAGATAATACAGTAACAAATAACAATTCCATCTAACTGCGTCAAGTAAAGTAGATAGGTTCATAATACAAGAATGAATTATAGGTGATGTAAATTTGACATAGCCTCCTAAGCCCTGGAAGTAACACTTACTTCAAGTGTTCTAAAACTACGTAAATTATAAAGAACTTTTTCTTCTCGTTGTCCAAAAAATGATGAGGAAAATATTGGACCTGGAACAGTAAGTTTTCCGGACTTCCTACTAAATCATTGGGCGTGAATTAAGGAAGTTATTCGTGAAGTCCTATTCTTAGGACGCCAGGGCTTAGGGGGATACAATGCTAAGAATACAAGATTAGCTAAAGATTGTATAATAAGTAAAAGTAGGCAAGTATACAGTTGTTATAATAAAATCGTGAGTGGTATGTGTCTAAAAACATGACACTGAAAGAGAATTTTTGTGATGCTGGAAACAGTGATGTGACAAGAGAAATTACTGTGTACTAATTGTACACTTAGTGTACCAATTAAAATATTCACAGTACAATACAATAGAACACACTAAAATTGCGAAACATAATTCATTGCACAACATATAATGCACTTGATAACTAATTTAAGGTAAGTATAATTTAGTTACTGACAAAATAAAATTACGAAAAATATTGCATCGCTGGTTAACCGTTTATGTGCATAAATCATTTCACAGGATTTGCACACAGCCCTAAATTAATTTAAACATTTTAAGCTAAATTTTACACATGACCCAGCCTTTTAAAAATCAATACATGATTTTACCACGAAATAAAGGTACACTTTAAAGAACGTAAGAAATAGACTAACGAATAAGAAAGGAAAAATCATTTAGAATAACTTCTTAACAGTAATAATATAATTAATTAGGTATTATAAATTGTGTGATTAATTATATAAATTTGATTAAATTAATTTATTTAGAATATTTACAATGACATAACACTAACATTTATTGAAATAATAATAAAAAAAACTTATCAACATTAAGCTAAAATAATTTTCTAATCACTAGCCATTTATTCGCTTTATCCGATATCAGTTATTTATTATATTAAATTCAGTCCCAAATATAATTGTGATGTAACATGACAAGTTGCTGTTTGGGTTATGGGCATAACACAGGACGAATGCCTCTGAATAAATACAGCTTGTTAGACCCAAGTATAAATAAATATAAATGTAATTTTACTTAATAATAAAATTACACCAAATAATTAATTGTATATAATAATTACTACATAAGAGGAATTATGTATGACATTCTATTAAATCATAATTAAATGGAATGAACACGCTATTTCTGGGGGTTTCACGTTATTTTCTACGGTCACAACAGTAAATAGTGCTTTTATATTTCTTATGACTTATTGAACAGTCCCTTAAGTCCGTTGTATAAAGTTAGGTAAAAGAGAACATAATTACAATATACTCGTATTACGAGGAGGTAAGGGCTAAGAACCATAGGAATATGTTACGGCAGTTTATAAGTAGTTATTTTACCTATACATAAGGCCAGATTCCGAATTGAGAATTTTGCTAAGTAAATACTTAACTGTAGTGCGGTCTCTTAGAATTTCTCAGAAAAGAGCGTGCCAGAACGTTACTTAAGTACTTTTCTTAGTTTCACCAAGGAGAATTAATCCTCCTTGGTTTCACTAAGTTTACTTAGTTTTCTCAATTCAGATACCGGGCCATAGTGTCGCTGAACGATAACACGTCAGTGACCCGTAACCCATTTGTTTTTATCAATATTTAGCCAGTCAGCCTTCAACATTATATTATAGAATACATACATAATTTTCTCTCGAGAAGAGAAAGAGGGGAGAGTTTAGCTTGTTGATTTGAAACGCTGCCTTTTTAGACTTACATTATTCCAGTTTTTCACACAATATTTCCCTTTACCACGTTGCTGCTACACGTATAATATTATATATATAATATTATAATATATTCTCAGCCCAAATGGTTAAAACCGGCGCCTTAAAAACTTTTAAAATACATCGACGAAGACTTGTCGAACTAAATTTATGAGACCACGGAACATCATCGTTCAGCTAAACTATTAAAAAATCGTAGTTATTATGCATCAATATTAACAAGGCATCAACAAAAAGTCTGTGTCAAAAGACTTGAGCGTAAGGTAATAAAACTATATTGTTTAAAATGCATAAAACAGTATCAGATAAAAAATGCATCGAACGTTCGTCATACCGTCAAAAATTCATTGTATTCAATAATATCAAAAGATATAATAGCTGTAGGTAGGTTATATTTCATAATATATTGAGTATAAATATGTATAATCGAAACCACTGGGTTTCAAGGCAGACTACTTACAAAAACTGGTTCGCAATCGTCACTACAATATTATGCTCCTATCGTAAAACTAAATGTTACAAATAACCATGCAACAAGCACTCTTTGTTCATTTAAAACGTGTATATACAAGACAATCTATAGTTAACAAAATATGGCTACTGTATAACGATCGACCAATATTATTACCTAGATACCAACGCATTAAAATAAGTAGTTGATTAACGGTTTTTTTAACATTAAAATAATCTTCCTAAGCTTTCGAGTCTCATAACATCGAGCAGATATATTAAAATGCGACGATTTTCCTAGCAAAAGTTATTTTTTTATAATCTTAGAAGCCCCACAACGTAGTACGATTACGCTGCCCTGAGTATGCCAAGCGAGGTTGTGCCCAGCCAATCAGGAAGCAGCATAAGTATGATGGCGGTTAAGTTGGCCAATCAAAGCTATGTGTTGCTTTCTCCTCTTCAGAGACTTAGCTACTCCAGCTCTAGCTGGTATTCACTCTTTAGAAGGGTATTTCTTTTCTTAGTTTTTTCCCTATTGTTGTTTGCTATCTAGCGGTCGTTAAATAGAAAAAAAAAACTAGTAAAATTGTTACTATTAATAAAATAGTTATTTTGATCGCAGCCGGCCTGGGTCAGTTAATGGGGAAGGCAACAATAACCTGCAGTCATCAGTGTTTTTAAATATGCCATTCAGGTGGCGTCCTCTGCATTATGTTACCAAACTAAACCTCACTACACACTACAGAACTTCCACATACTCCAGCTTCTTTTGAACCCTTTAGAAGTGCTACTCGCACCGTAACAGCTATGTGCTACTAAACGGCAGGAGTAAGGTTGTGGTGAGCTCGTTAACTTAAAGAAAAGGCAACATAAAGCTACAGTCGTCGCAGTTTGTTCTTAGCGATATAGTTCGCGTTACATTACCGAGCTAAACTTCACTATACTCTTCAGGGGTCCCACTCCGGCTCCAGTAGAATCGTTAGAAGTGCATCTCATACCGTCACAGCTGCGTGTTTCTAGGCTTCAAAACATACTACAGTCGTCGCAGTTTGTTCTTGACAATGCCAAGTGTTGATGGTGTTGTGCTGCTCTTCTAGTGCCGGTTGCGTTACATTACCGAGCTAAACGCCACCACAGAAGTCCCCCTCTACTCCAGCTCGAGTAGAGCCGATTAGAAGTGCGACTTATACTGCTAGGCTTCAAAACATACTATAGTCGTCGCAGTTTGTTCTTGACAATGCCAAGTGTTGATTATGTTCCTGTGCCCGTTGCGTCCCATTACCTTGCTAAACGCCACCACAGAAGTCCCCCTCTACTCCAGCTCGAGTATAACCGTTAAAAAGTGCGACTTACACCGTCGGAGTTGCGTGTTCCTAGGCTTCAAAACATACTATAGTCGTCGCAGTTTGTTCTTGACAATGCCAAGTGTTGATTATGTTCCTGTGCCCGTTGCGTCCTATTACCTAGCTAAGCGCCACCACAGAAGTCCCACTCTACTCCAGCCCGAGTAGAGCCGATTAGAAGTGCGACTCATACCGTCACAGCTGCGTGTTCCTAGGCTTCAAAACATACTATAGTTGTCGCAGTTTGTTCTTGACAATGTCAAATGTTGATTATGTTCCTGTGCCCTTCCAGTGCCCGTTACGTTCCATTACCGAGCTTTACGCCACCACAGAAGTCCCACTCTACTCCAGCTCGAGTAGCACCGATTAGAAGTGCGACTCATACCGTCACAGCTGCGTGTCGGTGGGCGGCGGCGGCGGCGGCGCGGCGGCGAGCGGCGCGCGCTCTGCGGGCGCGGGCTCGTCGCCGGCCGGGTTAATTCCACTTTGAGACCAAAGCAATGCTGCTTTGGTTTCAAAGTGGAATTGAAATTAGGTGAATGGTACAACGCTGAATGGTATAGCACAGAATAATAAGAAACAAGCGACCGAACACCTGGCTCCGCGGGGTCCTTCTTCACGAAGACAACGCGCTCGCGCACTCTGCGATCAAAACGAGGGACTTCCTGGATCCACACCGGTCAGTCTTGGGACACCTTCCTTACAATTCTGATTTGGCTTCGTGTGACTTCTTTTTATTCTCTAAAATTAAAAATCAGCTCAACGGGATACAGTTTTCATCGCCGGAAGACGCGCTAGCAGCGTTTGAGAAGGCCGTGGAAGAGGTGTCTAGGAGGACTGGAAAAAATGTTTTGAAAATTGGTTCAGACGCATGAAACTTTGTATAGAGGCTGGTGGATAGATCTTTGAAAAGATTTAATAAAATATTTTTTTCATTGAAGTTAGTTTTTTAGTTTCTCAAAACTTTCTGGTTGTCCCACGTATATACTGGCTCGCATATAGCTTGAATAAAAATCGGTGGAAATAAAAATTCGGGAAGTTTGCGATGGACAAGTGCATTTAACTTATTTGCTAATTTGACTAAACAAAAGTCCGAATAATGCTAAGTCACATCCCGGTAGTAAGACCTCAAATATATCCATGCGATGTCAAAATACTTTGGTCAAGATATTTTTTCGGCGTTATATTAGAAAAAATACAATTTATTTTCTCTGCTGGACGAACATTATGCTGTTATAATTATAAGATTAATCCATCCGACAGCAACCTTCTCTACTCTAATTTGAAGACTGCCAAGTTCAAGGTCACCCTAAACTACAAATGCTCCAACTTTAGGTACGGTAAAGCCGCCGATGACGCCACTGTCACTACTCACCCAGGATTACAGTACCAGTGTCTTTAGTTCCACAGTTTGACACTACAATAACATGGTCAATCCAAAGGCAAATTATATAATGGGCTCAAATCCCATGAAAAGGCACCGAAAATTCGTCTATGACTGACAGCTGTATGGAGGTCGCGTCATACATGCCATACGGTAATTGGACCACCGTGACCATCCTGTCCCCTTGGCTCGGGACACTGGTATATAAAGCGCATCGAGAACAATGGAACAGGTAGTGTTGTGGTCACAATGTTGAGGTTGATGTTGGCGTTTGTCGCTCTGCTTCTAATTTTGGAGATCAATCCCGGCTCGTGCGGTGAGTAGATCGGACCAGAGCTATCTACATAATGATTACGTCTTCTCACAAATAAATCCCACGATTAGACACGTCGCACCTAAATAATATCACTATAGTTGTTGTAGGACCGCAATGATCCATTGCCAATCTGCGGTGGGCACCAGTGGTGTTGAATCTGTGTATGATTAAGCTGGAAGAATTCTACGTCTTAGCTAGCAGCCACGTGGGATGGTTGCTTTTCCGTCCGATGTCTTTTCAGTGTGGGTGTCGTCCCGTCCCTACAGCACATTTTGTATGAAAAATCTTTGCACGTCTTTTACGCGCTCTTTTAGATAACATGTACTTAGTTTTTTTCTAACGATAAATAAAAGACGGAAAGTTAGCAGCAGGCGGTTACGCGCCGTGGCCACGAGTTCACTTCCCCTATCATGCGCAAAATTAAGTACGGGAAACTTACACTAAAACATGTTTTAATAATCATAGAAGAGGTTATGTTACGAGATAAAATAAACGTGGTATTTTTTTCTCTAATAAAAAGTTATCCGGGGAAGAAACACAAAACAAACACTAAAAAATTAGACGAAAAACTGAAAGTCGTCGCAACTTCCCGAGAGTGGTGTCTATCGACGCGGGAGCACTCATGCAGGCCGGCTGTGCAATTCCCAACGCGATAACGTTGTCGGATACAAAGTTAGGGGCACACCAAATTTTAATTTTTACTAGGGAATTTTGTATGGAAAATGTAAAATTTCAAATTGGACGTAACTTCCTGAAAGGAGTGTCTATGGACGTGGGTTCGAGCCGCGATGTCAACTACGCGATTCCTATGAAAAAAAGTTATGGGCGAACAAAATTAAAAAAATGTAACGAAATGCTGAAATTAGGTATTCTATTCAGTGTATTGCTGGACGAACCTTAAATATGCGACTCATTTACTCACATGACTTGATTTGTGATATAAAAGAAATGTCACTCCAATCTAACTTAGACGGTCCAGATTGACCCTTACTTCCTCGCCAGCAATAGCAAGTCCCCGAGTGAGGCGAGGCTACAACAAAGGCGGGTACGGCGGCTATAGCGTCGGCTACGGGCTCGGCAGCGACGAGCGCGACGCCAGCGTCAGCAATGAGGGCTGCAACTCCGGAGAGGAAACCCGGAGGTAAGGTACTGCTTCAGCCTCCGATGGCACGAGTCACGCGTTTTCTGGCGCTAAAGTGTCAATATTTGACAATAAATTTACGAGACTGAAGCAACTTTTGATCTTTAATCTACTTACGTGCCCGCTGCCACACTTTACTATCAGTGCCTGCGGCGACCACAGTCTCCCACAGTCACTCCGCTCTTGAAATCAGCACCAGTGCTTTGATTATGCCCAAGCGGAATGTTTACTTAGTACTGTCGTATAGATAGGAGACGTTAAATGCCTCGCAGATAGTGGATAGTGGCTACCGAATTTCAGTGAATTCTGGTACGTGACAGTGATATTAAGACAAAGTCCAGTACATATTTCGTTTTTGTACACAGTTACGTCAAAAGTTACATAATCAAAGCGCAGAGTGTGATCTCTTTGCTGACAGGCTAAAAAGTGTAGCAGAGGAAAGTTTGAAATATTGTGAAGGTGATGAATGAAAGGGCGTCCTAACTGTAGAATTATTGATTTTATTGTTCCTCGATATCAACCCTTGTATCTCTCCACTGCTGGGGCACGGGTCTCTTCCTGCATCGCAGGAAGGTTAGGCCGTACTCCACCACGGGGGCCAAGTCCGGGTTGGTGGAGGACTATAACACATTGGCGAGCCTGTCGGAAGGAATCAAGCCGCCTATAAGGCCTCTGACATGGCTTTACGACAGTCAGTACATGACAGCCGCCACCAACGGCTTAGAGTGCCTTACAAGGCACGAAAGCACTCGGAAAAAATGCCATTAGCGGTAGTCACGGGACCGTCATCCATCCTGAGTGCTTAGTGCGAGTTTGACAGATCCAATCGAATAACTTTACTACCGCGTTAAACGAGCATTGAGTAGTGAGTATGAGTAAGTTAACCGTTCGAACTGGCAAAACGCTGTCACAATACAACTCGCACTAGCGTTTATTCGTGTTTTGGCCGGTAAACGTGTTCACTTATCAACGTAAACCATTACAACTCGCACTCAGCAATTTTAATTTCGATACTTGTCGCTAGGTGGCGCTTCTTCGATGCCATAGAAATATGAGTTTACGTTAACACGATCGAGTAGTTAAAAAACTCGCACTAAGCACTCTGCACCTGACCGCGCCTGTTGTTGCTTTAATCAAGTGATTGATTCCGGGTAACTACCCGGTTCCACTAAGCCACGAGCGCTTAATTGTTCCTGTTTGTATTGAGCTCACCACAGCGACGACTATTGTCAGATTTATCGATCATGCTGAGATGTCGCTGAACTGAACGTAAAACCAAAAGGGTAACAAAAAGACCTATTTCCACTTTTTGTTTCATTCCATACTCGATTCTAATCACCCCGTTTCACTGTGTAGATAAAACGATAAATATTACTTCCAGCTACGGCGGACGGGAGCTCCCCTCAATGAGAGACCGCAACGACCGCCAGAAGGATCGCGGCCACGGCTCCAGGTCCTTCGCCAAAGCCTCCGCCAGCGCCTCCGCCTCCTCCTTCAGCCAAAATGGCGAACTTCGCTCATAACGTACTTATCTACGAGCGTACTCTTTAAGCTGAGCAACTATTAATCACATAGTCTATGCTTCTTTGGAACCAGAAAATTTTAATAGTTCTCTTTTTTACCGACTTCTTCACGACAAAAAATAATAATTAGAAAGAGTCGGTACAAATAGACACACCTACTTGCTAGGATACTGGCAACAATTTCGAACTTTTTTTTAATAATTACAATTGATTTTTTTTCTTTATACAAAGATTTATACCAAGAAGGAAATTATGTCAATAATTTTAATAATGCGCAATCAAAATAATACGGGCTTCAAAGCAGTCACATACTTACAGTCGGAATTCCCTTTCAGAATCCCGACTATAAGTACTTTTTTAAATTTCGAACGGAAAACTACTATATATAATGATAGATGTTAATATGGTAGATGGTAGATCCGTATATTTATATCACATTTGTATGGATTTAATGTCTTTCTGCGCATCGATATTTCGAATGCAAATTCTGAAACGGAACTGCGACTGTATGTGACCGTCGTTATTATTTATTTACTTTCGAACGCCTTCATTCAAGTCCTGCGCAGACGAGGGACTATCCACCGGGTACTTTTTTGTCCGGCGATATAGATCTCTAATAAATTGTATCGAGTAACGCACACGAAGGACTAAAAGTATCCCGTACAAAAAGTCCCTCAATTTACCGAGGACATCAAGAGACCGGAGTGAGCAAAAGTTCGGTGTTCTCTTTTAAAACGCTTTTTCTTTTTCAACTTCATGTAAATTACAACTCAATGTAATCTCAGAATATTTGCTTCCATAGCGTACGCTTCACTCAATTTCCGGGGAACAAAATGACCGCACACCGTAGGCGTTGAGTCCGCGACAAGTACTAGGAGGACATTTTTTACGATGCAGGGACTTTTGTCCCTCGGGGACAAAAGTCCCTGTCTTGTCTGCGCAGGCCTTTAACACCTTGATAAATCACTTGCTACGTCAAAAAGCTGTTTTCAGGAAGCTGAGTAGAGAGTAAATGCCTACCAAAGTTTTAAGTAACACCGTGTATTGTAGCTTTCCATTGACCACATTTTTATTGACGTTGTAACGGAGACCAGTATTAGATTATGATAGCTTTAGTGATAAATATATTACTAGAAAACGCTTTAGCATTAGTTATTATATAGTTTAAGTTAGAAAACTCAGGTGGTGGTGGATTAGCTTAGTATTTACGTAATTGTAATGTTTGGACTAGAATAAAAAGTCTATAAAACAGTCGACAGTAGAGTTCATTCAATAAACTACCTAATCGATATCGTTTTAACATTTTAAATTTCTTTGTTCCCGGAGGCTCCCTTACCATAAGAATTAAAATTGCATGCTTAGCATGAACTTTATACAGGATCAATGCATTCATGCACTATGCTTGGTCCCACTATATCAATAAACGTAAAGCAAGTAATAATTTTATTATATTATACCATTTAACGCAACCCAAATTCGCTATAGCTATCCTTTTTTGCGATGCACTAAGTCTCCATATATCTCAAAATTGTGGATTATAATACTCTACTTTTTTAGTACGTGCAATTCTTCATAATAACTTTAACTATAAGAAAAACTTCAACATCGCAAAACAAAAATATTAATCTGATCCATACTATAGTCATTACAGCTTTAAAATATAGGTATTAGGTACCTAATATTTTTTCGCGAAAACCTCACGGGGCTCTAGAAGATTTGATATGTGATTTAAATATTTCCTTTTGTTATTTATTAAAGATATATCATTCATTCGTAATCACGAACCACCTTAGCATTTCAATTTTAATGGAAAAATCTGCTCGATTGATAGATTTTTCTCGTAGATAGTTTTGAACGGAATACTACTGTATGTATGTAGTAGAGCCACAGGCTTGTATGAAAAATCTGGTCATGTTCTGATTGGTTAATAACACGTGAGTGGGAAAAGGGGCAAGAAGGTTTGAATATTCTTGAATAGGAGCCAATGAAACATATCTGAAACTGCCTTTCAGTTTTATTTAATGCACTTAGGTGTACTTAGTAACAAAATAATTTCAAATTTCGACTTAGATGTATACGTGTTATTAACATAACGCAAAACCGGAAAACCGTTTCTTCGATATTGATAAATTGACCTTCAACTTTCAATGCTTGAAAAATAAAAAAAGTTTAACTGGGAATTTTATATTGCTTCTTACAAGTCGTTTAATATAGATACGGAAGCAACCCGTTTTTTACTACTGCTCCGACTCTCCAAGGTTTGCTGGAAGAAATCTCTTACAGAGATAAGCTCGCCTTTGTACATCTCATTTCTTATGTAATGTCCTATTTAATATTTCGTGTGCAATTAAGTATAAAGTATAGATACGGAAGCAACGGTTTCCAGATTTAGGTCACTTCAATAATACATAATTACTAGTATAATTATTAAGGATTGAACTGCGAACTATCTGAACTTTCCGTTGTGCTAGCCTGCCTCGGTCGTGTTTTGGTATCTGTAAAAAAAACCTACAGTCAAAACTAAGAAATGAAGCTTCAAATATTCTCGTAAAAAAAACTTTTCTTTAGCAGCTACACCTGTGAATAATACGCAACCAAATAATGATGAACAACGTTGAAAGCGCGAATCAATGCCGTCAGTATCGGTATTAGTACCTTATCTCTGTGTCTCAGTATCTGATCCCCGTGTGGATGAAGATTTACGTATGGTGTTTTATGGTTCAACAAGATTAATTTGCCATGTAGATACTCTGAACCGGAGCTAGAAGTAGCTTTGACCGAGGACTTGGAGTAGGAGTTTTTCTCTTAGGTGGATATTCTTTCAAGAAGAAGACTTACGTGTGACACTTCAGGGTACAGTGCCATTTAGCCATGTAGACATTCCGGATGTTTAGCATCTGGACGAGGTCTAGTCGGAGCTGAGTAGAAATTGTCTCTCTCAAGTATTATCTGGAGGTGCTATCAGAAGAAGATTTATGTATTTTCAGGATAAGACGCGGTTTAGCCAAGTAGATACCCCAAACCACTGCTATAAGTACCGTTGACAAAGACGGAAAGGAGTGGGCGGGTGGTGATACCCATGGGGGTTAGCTACGTAAAGACCCTGAGCTGGAGCTAGAAGTGGCGCTGCCAGGGACTTGGAGTAGGAGTCGCATCCCCAGAAGAATGAAGTCTCCTATCTAAGAGTAGCCATCCTATCGCACAATAATACTTACGTATGGTCGTCCAGGGAGCAAAGTGGTTATTTAGCCATGCAGAGACCCCGAGCCGGAGCTAGAAGTGGCGCTGGCTGAAGACTTGGAGTAGGAGTTGCTTCCCCCAAGAGGGATGACGCCTCCGACCTGGTGGGGGTAGCCCCCGTAGCCCCCGAAGCCCCCGTGCCCGCGGTCGTAGCCGGGATTCACTTCGTAGTGCCGCTTACTTCTGTCGCCTGTTACACAACCAAAGATATTGTAAAATTAATGACTTTTAAGGCCCGGAGGTGTTGTATAAGCCGTTTATATATTAACCCCTTAGCGCTCGTTTTTTATATTTTTTTGGAATAACGTTTAAAGAGAATACTTATTGCTTTTAGCAATAAGGCCGCCAATTGTACTATGTATATTTGCAATTGTTTTGTATTTGTTGTTTTTCCAGTGTACAATAAAGAATATTCTTATCTTATCTTATCTTATTCTGAAACGTTTTAATACTTTTTATAAAATATTAGAAACACTCGACAATTAGGTACAGCTTGGCGTGAGTGATAATTCTGTAATAAACTGTGGTAGCGCAAAGCTTCGTTTGCATATTCTTGAGATCGCGGGTTCAAATCCCGGATTGTACCGATGACTGTTGTCAAAGTTATACCACTCCCTAACCGTTAAGGAAGACATCGTAACGAAACCCGGAGGTGTCCACTGTTTGCATACCCCAACGCCAACTGCGTACAACAGTCCAACAATGAGAGTTTCAGGTCTAACTACCTAAACTGCTGTAAAGAAAGGTCGGCGAACAATTAGCGATCGTTTCGAGGTAGTCTGGCCTAGAAGGCTGAGTCCCATATTTTCGGGCAATAACCACATCGGGATAAAATTATATTCTGCGGGATAATAAACCAACAAGCAATCCTTCACTAATCCGGACTTGGCTCCCGTGGTAGAGTATGGCCTATACCTTCCTTAGGAAGGAGACCCGTGCCCCTCGGTGTGGACCCACCCCATTATGGGTTGATGATGATGGTGAGATAAACCGACAAAAGTGATAAACAGCAAAGCAGCGACACGTCAATTGCTCTCCATCACAAAAAAAAATTGTGGCTATCAGAATTTATTATTAGGGTCAAGGCGGTTTCTGTGGTAATAAGATCCATTGATACAAAGGGAGAGCCTGACGAGCTAGTTACCTACCGACTATATGGTTGATGCAATCCACTCCATCCAAAGGTAGTCTGGAAGAGATCGCTTTAAGCGATAAGACCGCCAATTGTTTAACCTTACTTAGATCTAACAAATCATGGTTATATTCTCTTTTTCTGGTCGTACAATAAAGTGTTATCTATCTCTATCTATCTATCTACCTGGTGCAGCAATACACCCAACCGCCAGAATCGTCACAAGTAACAGCACTGTCCGAACCATGGTAGTATCTTCTATACTGATTCCACGACTAATAGAAGGCCACAATGTCCCCAAGCCTTTATATACGACCACCCATTTCACACTGTGAAGTGTCCAATCACCCATTTTGCTTGTTAACGTGAATTTGCTTGTTTCCACAAGTCATCCCCTTTTTATGCGCCACTGAAAACGCAAAACAACATTAACATGTAGGTAAGTACAGAACGTTCGCTTCAGTAACAAAACAAGCAAAGATTCTACACACATAGAAGTCAGGTTCGTTTGTCACAGTAACCGTTACCCAACCTAGCCAAAGATTCAGCAAGTGCTGCAAGTTTAAACGACTATCCACAATACCACCATAGAACTCTATACCTACTAATATAGTCTTATTTATAATAAATCTATTTCAGTAACACTCTTATGACTCCTCTTATAAACCGGTTGTACCTACATCCGCCTCAAGAAGATAGATAGACTACGACGTTACAGTCTTGGACGGAGACAAGGATGTTTTAGTTAAAGGACTTGGAAAACATAGAGGTCCACTTTTTACAAATTATAATAATGTACTTAATTGCTTATGAACTTAGAGACAGCTAGAGCAAAACAAGTCCGAACGGGCCATTTTTACACATGGATTCGGTGTGGTTTTTATTTTTGTAAGTATGTACGTTAGTTAAATATTATATTTACAGTGATTCGACACCCTACAGTCTTATTTATAGAAACACGATTCCTCTAAAGCAGTCCTTAGAGTCAGTTTATTGTGTAAGCTTATAAATCTGTGGTTAGGTTTTTCCTTGTTCCACCACAGAAAATAGTGTGTAGTGGAACTGTAGTGCGGTGGTGAGCGTTTTTAAGTATTTTGAGGAATTTGTTTATTATAAATTAAGTCCCCGAGATACAATGAAACGGTCTTATTTCCAAAAACACGATCTTTCCGAGACACACCTTAAAGACAGTTTAACTTACCTGTGACGTATTCCGTAAAACACTCCTCAGATGCGGTTTAAGTAATCCTGTTGTTATAAACAAAGGCCCGCCACTGAGTTACAATCCTCCACCAACACGGACTTGGCCCCCGTGGTGGAGTATGGCCTAACCTTCCTGCGATGCAGGAAGAGACCCGTGCCCCAGCAGTGGGGACATACAGGGGTTGATATCGATATCAATACAAAAGAGTGTAAGTCTTTTAATAACCTATGTAGAGGCTAAAAATTTCACCCATGCCGGGATTCGAACCCGCAACCTCTGGCTATCCGTGCCAGACTAAGAGTGTAAGTCTGTTTACACGAAAGTTTATTGGTACTTGTGTCATGATTCTTCTGGTCGCTGCCAATCCGAAAGGTTCTGAAGCGGAGAAACGGGGAAGCATGGATGTTGAGGAAGGTAATTCTCGACGGGATTTTCCTCAAAACACGAAGGTAGGTAAGCGCGAGTCGTTGACCCCGTCGGTTGTTTTTCCTTGATGACTTCATGTGAACCCAGTATTTTTAATTCGTCACTCTTTGTTAGAAAAGTAGGTACACCATAGCGAGGAAAATAGACGCGCGCTGTGATAGATCAGAACAGAATGTATTTTATTAGCATACTGTGTAGTTAGCCCGCATTCTTTAGATATTGTTCGTCAATACTTCTTCGTTCAACCCTACTCCATCTAAAACCAATGTCCCAGGCACTGCAGCGTCCGACTGGTCCCATCGCCAATCTAGTGTGAGTGATAAATCATCTAATTAATATAATCTAGTGTGGGGCCAGAAGCCATGTACAGAAGCCTGTATGGAAATGTTATGTTATATATTATGTTAATTACGTAAATAGATACTCTTCGTTCATCTTCCCCACACGTCCGAGCCAATAAGTCATTCGTTTCTCGATTACAGTCACTACTTTTTCCTTCCGTCCACAACACAAATACATTTTATTACCATTCCTCTAAGAAGCGGTGGTAGCGGAGCGGTGTAGAACGCCGGCTTCTCAATCGGGAGGTCGTGGGTTCGAACCCCGGCATGTACCAAGACTGTGTTTTCTAAGTTATGTACATTTGTGAAATTATAGTAGCAATACAACTCGCTGATGGTGCAGGAAAACATCGTAAGGAAACCCTAGTGTCTGAGGTGATAGCGTACCTCAGCGCTTGCTACGTACAATGGCCCAACTATGAGGCTAAGTGCGGAAATCTCAGGTCTAACTAGCTACCATTCCTCTAAAGGCAGTACCTTCAATCGACAGCTAAATTCGACCACCAATTGTCATTCACGGTAGATAATGAAGTAAAAAGGCTAAGCTAATTGATAGTGACGGTACCAACAAGTGTAGGTACCACAAACGAAACAAAGTACATATTCGTACCAATGTGGCCACAAGGTCAGCTAACAGTGAACCTCGTGAATTGTACACTTATCCATTTGCTACAGTTCATTCACTATACCTTGTCTCTTGCCACCATCATAACGTTTGCACCCCGTGGACAAAGGGTTTCTTACGGTGATAGAACTGTACAGTCTGTTAGCTTTTAGAATACCCCGGTTATGTCGCCTAAAACCGATCATATTGCAATAAGGTAAGGTTTATTCTGTATTGTTATTTATAATTTTACATAACTTTTCAAAATAGTGAAGAAAAATTTTATACAGAGCAGGAAGTAGTATTACACTCGTGTGCTTTCGGCGAAAACCGAAGCCCACTCTAGAGCCCGTTAAGCTAACAGACTGTACATACGTATGTTTTTTTTTTCAGTTCGGCCTAATTATCTACCTACTAGCTGTGCCCCGCGGTGTTACCCGCGTATCATCGATTTTCCCATGGGAATAAAATATTTTGCCGCAGTAAAACGTAGCCTATGAGTTAATCCAGGGTGTCAGCTAACTCCATACCAAATTTTACTAAAATCGCTCCTGGCGTTTAGACGTGAAGAAGTAACAAACATACACACTCACAAATTTTCGCCTTCATAATATTAGAGTGATAGGTAGGTAACTATTTCTGAAGTTAAGCCAACGAAAGTTATGGAAGCTTCAATCTCGGCTATCGTAAGTAAATATTAAAACCCCCGGGTTACCTTTAAAAATATTAAGTAAGAAGTGCATGTCGGGCCAACGTGCAATGTGGAACCCTTCTGGAGGGAGAAGGGAGGTTTTCTTGATTATTTTACACAACTAACAACTTTATCAAAGTAATTTTCTATAGTGTCTGTACGAAACCTTTTATTAGCAGATTACTGTATTTTATACGTAGACTATTACTCATTAAGTTTGTAAAGTATAATTTTTTGTGATAGTTTTCCTTTATTTTACATTTGTGTTACTGCCTTGTTGGTTTATAAAATATTTTTTAAAAATTTTACAACTGCCGTTTAGCCAGTTACTTGGCAACTCTAACCAAAAATTGCGATTTAAAGTTTAATAAAGCAATAATGTGATACAATTATTTTTTCTATTTTTATTATTGAAAAAATAATCAATAATAATGAAAACATCGCATTGAAATCGGTCTATCCATTTTGGAACTATAATGCCACAAACAAACAAACATAACCGTAAAACTTAAACCCTCCCTTAATTTGGAGGTTACAAGAAAATAATAATAAAATAAATAAAGAATTAATAACTAAACAATTTTGCAAATTATCTGTAGGTACAGGATTGGCTTCAGAATCTTACGTATGAAAAGACAGAATTTCTTTTGAAAGTAGTTGCATAATTTATTGCTTTTAAATAAATTTTATTCATGGATCCAGAAATCAATTGTTTTATATTCCTTAAAACAAAATCGAAATAAAATGTAAGTTTTTTTTTACATAATATTGTGTTCATTTATTACATAACATAAAATATTTGCATTTTTACGGCAATTTTTAGCCTCCAAATAGGTTTATAAAAATTCCTTTAGCGTGATTTCTTGAAGTGGCAAAATCGTTGTCTTTATTTTCTATTGTTTTTTTTTTATTGTTCGTCTTATATTCCAAGGTACTGTTGCCTGTCTTGTTGTCCTTATTACACATCTGCATTTTATTGTACTGAAAATGGCGGAGGACGCTGGTGCCTATGATACAGTGTAATTCAACACTAGAATAGGTACCAACGGACCATCCTTATATTCAAAGGAACTAGATTTATATATTGTACCCACAAAGTTAGTAAGTAAGGAAAAATGGTACTTCACATTTTATGAACAATAAATAATTTTTATCTTTTATCTTATCTATAATGGGTATAGTTGACAGCACTACGGTACGATGTCTCGGCTGTGTTATCTTTGGAAGTTGATATTGGAAGTTCTTTCACCCATAAAGGGCAGCCAATCTCTTGGACCTAGTTTCATAAATCTAATCTACAGTTCGTAGTTTATAGCGTAGCAGAGTCTAATCTTAATCTGTGGGTTAAGGCGCTAGGGGTGCTTGCTAGCGCCATTAATGGAATAAAAATCATTATTTGTTTTATAGTACGTTTCTCATAATAATAATTGTTCTGAGGTTTTGATCCAAAAGTGAACATGAGAAATCTTAACAACTGCCATAACTTTATACTATTTTTATTTTTAATGCACTAACCCGTGCTAAGGACAATTTTAAAAACCTATTTAGAGGCTAAAAGAACTCGGGGCTGTAAGTGATGCAATTTACTTCAGCCAGATGTCGCTGCCTGTACGTAGGTAATACAGAGAATAGTGTAGAGGTTCGAAATTTCACTGATGCCGGTGAGTCGCCCATTAGCTCAGTTGGAAAGAGCGCTGGCACGGATAGCCAGAGGTCGCGGGTTCGAATCCCGGCATGGGTGGAATTTTTAGCCTCTAAATAGGTTTTTAAAACTGCTATAACAATTTTTTGAACCTACAGTCTAGAACCTAGGATCAACAATATAAAACATTTATCAATTTCCGCCATAAACGGCCGCTTTTAGCGTAAATCCATTTAAGTCCCAGGATATTTATACTACATTATAGGCTGTATGTTTTAAAAATAGTTATTTACCACAGATAGTAAGATTTCTCATGTTTACTTTTTCAAAAAAACTTATTATAAAACAAGTTAGTATTTTTATTTCATTGGTGGCGCTAGTTAGCGCTCCTAAGCGCCTACCTTTGCAATGTACATCGACTATTGCCATAGTAAACCATGAATTGTAGTTCTATGACACAGGTCAGTTGGCTATGTTCTACTCGCGCTTCACGTGGCTATCCGTATTTTTTTTTTAAAGTTTATTTGGGAAACCAACAGCTTGAATAACAGTGAGTCCTTAAAGTAGTGCAGTAACAGTTTTTTAAAGCCAATAATAGGCTTCCACATATTTACAAAGTAGGTTAAACTATTACAAAATTCTAAATTCAAACTTATTTAACAATGTACGTAACAAAGCGTTATTCGGTTTGTGAATACATAATATTTAAGGTGTGCTACAGTTTTGTTTAGCTTTTTCATCTTAGTCTTTTTTCTTTCTTCACATCAAGATCATACTTATGTAAGTACACTCATACCAGAGTGATATTTTTGTTACACAAAAACAGTGTAATATATAATGTAAATAAGGGTTTGGGTAAGTAGTTATATGAGATTGTATTTACGTATGAGATTGTATTTACGTACTTACGTATGTCAGTTGGCTATGTTCTACTCGCGCTTCACTTGGCTACCGTATTAGCGTATTTGACCACGATCTATAACACATTGCAACTTTTACAAAATCTGTGCAAAAAATTCTACATATATTAGCCATCCACTGCCCGGTAGTGGATGGATAATAATTTTAAAAAACCTGTTTAGAGGCTAAAAATTCCACCCCTGGCACTGTGACCTATCCATGACCTATCCATGACATAACTGGCTATCCGTGACCACTGGCACGGATAGCCAGAGGTCGCTGGTTCGGATCCCGGCATGGGTGGAATTTGTGGCCTCTAAATAGGTTTTTAAAATTATCCTTAGCACGGGTTAGTGCATTAAAAATAAAAATAGTATAATCATGTGGATAATAATTGGCAGATATGTAAATACGAGTGGCTGAGGCAGAGGTGGTTTTTGGAATTTAGAGAAAAAGGCCGAAAGTATTGCAGTAGTTTTTATTTACAAATAATAAAAAAATATGCGACGAAAAATTCACAGTAACAAATCTTCCATTGTTGTTATAAAAAAACATAATGTACTGTAACTTGTACCTACATGCAAATTGATGCTTCGATGGAGCTAAAGGAAGGCCAATGAGACGAGATAAAGAATGTAAGCAAACGGGCCGTTACTGAGTTACATTGTGATAGTGAGCGATTATTATCTCTGTCCTTGTCACACGTATGCGGTAATGGCGTCATTTGATCGACGACAGCTGTCGTTGCGTATTTCGTGGTACAGGAAAACTTTCAGTACGGCAGTTGTCAACATTTGGTGTCATTCACTATTTTGTGAATGATTGCGTTCGAAGTGACACGTATTTTTTAGTTTCCGTATTTACTAAGTTTATTGTGTTTAATCCGTTACTGTTAGTTTTCTTGTTGATTTTTGCTGTTATTGTAATTAGTCGTTGGTTTTAATTATGGAATCACAGCCTGGCGGCTCTAGACAGCCTAGGACTCATCCAGTGAATCATGTTTGACTAATACAGACGATAGCAATTAGAATAAGGAATCCGAAATTTGTATAACTATAATTTATTCAAATAAAAATGTTTAGAACCCCAGAAACTTTGTTTACATTCTTTATCTCGTCTCATTGGCCTTTCTTTAGATAGCTCCATACTAATGGTATAGCTGCATTTAATAGCTTTAATAAAACTTTTAATTTTAATTTTTCATACTATATTCCTGTCCTGGACTTTTTAATATTTGGTAGTTTCCGAGAAATATTTGCTGCTAATTATACAATACAATAAGTATACGATATTGCATGCACGTATCACCCTTATATTACTTTTGGTACAAAATTTACGCTACAAGTCAGATTATTCGATTCATTACAACAGTTATCAAAATAGTCTTATTTAGATATAAATCGACATTAAAAAATAACACAGCGTTCCGTTTTCGGTGTTCTGTAAACATCTGCTTGATGCTGGCACGTAAATAAAATTATTGGTACGTACAGAAAAACTTAAAAACAATAATTCAGCTTGGAATCTATTCAATGCAGTGAAAATCACTCATTGAATGGCAATACGTTACAATATCCAATTCTCTACAAGACTTAACTTAGCGTAACAAAATAATGCGCTTTTGAGCTAGACCCCGTTCACTACCAAAGATTGCCGAGTTGAATTACCACTATATTAATTGTTGTACCATATATTTCTATTATACTAAACAAACATCCAGAGGTATTATTCCTTTTTAATATAACTACAAAATAGACTAGTAAAACTGTGTTCACTACTTTAGCGATGAATTAGATATTAATCCACTAATGTATAACTTAGATAATACAGTAACAAATAACAATTCCATCTAACTGCGTCAAGTAAAGTAGATAGGTTCATAATACAAGAATGAATTATAGGTGATGTAAATTTGACATAGCCTCCTAAGCCCTGGAAGTAACACTTACTTCAAGTGTTCTAAAACTACGTAAATTATAAAGAACTTTTTCTTCTCGTTGTCCAAAAAATGATGAGGAAAATATTGGACCTGGAACAGTAAGTTTTCCGGACTTCCTACTAAATCATTGGGCGTGAATTAAGGAAGTTATTCGTGAAGTCCTATTCTTAGGACGCCAGGGCTTAGGGGGATACAATGCTAAGAATACAAGATTAGCTAAAGATTGTATAATAAGTAAAAGTAGGCAAGTATACAGTTGTTATAATAAAATCGTGAGTGGTATGTGTCTAAAAACATGACACTGAAAGAGAATTTTTGTGATGCTGGAAACAGTGATGTGACAAGAGAAATTACTGTGTACTAATTGTACACTTAGTGTACCAATTAAAATATTCACAGTACAATACAATAGAACACACTAAAATTGCGAAACATAATTCATTGCACAACATATAATGCACTTGATAACTAATTTAAGGTAAGTATAATTTAGTTACTGACAAAATAAAATTACGAAAAATATTGCATCGCTGGTTAACCGTTTATGTGCATAAATCATTTCACAGGATTTGCACACAGCCCTAAATTAATTTAAACATTTTAAGCTAAATTTTACACATGACCCAGCCTTTTAAAAATCAATACATGATTTTACCACGAAATAAAGGTACACTTTAAAGAACGTAAGAAATAGACTAACGAATAAGAAAGGAAAAATCATTTAGAATAACTTCTTAACAGTAATAATATAATTAATTAGGTATTATAAATTGTGTGATTAATTATATAAATTTGATTAAATTAATTTATTTAGAATATTTACAATGACATAACACTAACATTTATTGAAATAATAATAAAAAAAACTTATCAACATTAAGCTAAAATAATTTTCTAATCACTAGCCATTTATTCGCTTTATCCGATATCAGTTATTATATTAAATTCAGTCCCAAATATAATTGTGATGTAACATGACAAGTTGCTGTTTGGGTTATGGGCATAACACAGGACGAATGCCTCTGAATAAATACAGCTTGTTAGACCCAAGTATAAATAAATATAAATGTAATTTTACTTAATAATAAAATTACACCAAATAATTAATTGTATATAATAATTACTACATAAGAGGAATTATGTATGACATTCTATTAAATCATAATTAAATGGAATGAACACGCTATTTCTGGGGGTTTCACGTTATTTTCTACGGTCACAACAGTAAATAGTGCTTTTATATTTCTTATGACTTATTGAACAGTCCCTTAAGTCCGTTGTATAAAGTTAGGTAAAAGAGAACATAATTACAATATACTCGTATTACGAGGAGGTAAGGGCTAAGAACCATAGGAATATATTACGGCAGTTTATAAGTAGTTATTTTACCTATACATAAGGTCAGATTCTGAATTGAGAATTTTGCTAAGTAAATACTTAACTGTAGTGCGGTCTCTTAGAATTTCTCAGAAAAGAGCGTGCCAGAACGTTACTTAAGTACTTTTCTTAGTTTCACTAAGTTTACTTAGTTTCACTAAGTTTACTTAGTTTTCTCAATTCAGAAACCGGGCCATAGTGTCGCTGAACGATAACACGTCAGTGACCCGTAACCCATTTCTCTCTTTTACGTGTTTTTATCAATATTTTGCCAGTCAGCCTTCAACATTATATTATAGAATACATACATAATTTTCTCTCGAGAAGAGAAAGAGGGGAGAGTTTAGCTTGTTGATTTGAAACGCTGCCTTTTTAGACTTACATTATTCCAGTTTTTCACACAATATTTCCCTTTACCACGTTGCTGCTACACGTATAATATTATATATATAATATTATAATATATTCATAATTATATTCTCAGCCCAAACGGTTAAAACCGGCGCCTTAAAAACTGTTAAAATACATCGACGAAGACTTGTCGAACTAAATTTATGAGACCACGGAACATCATCGTTCAGCTAAACTATTAAAAAATCGTAGTTATTATGCATCAATATTAACAAGGCATCAACAAAAAGTCTGTGTCAAAAGACTTGAGCGTAAGGTAATAAAACTATATTGTTTAAAATGCATAAAACAGTATCAGATAAAAAATGCATCGAACGTTCGTCATACCGTCAAAAATTCATTGTATTCAATAATATCAAAAGATATAATAGCTGTAGGTAGGTTATATTTCATAATATATTGAGTATAAATATGTATAATCGAAACCACTGGGTTTCAAGGCAGACTACTTACAAAAACTGGTTCGCAATCGTCACTACAATATTATGCTCCTATCGTAAAACTAAATGTTACAAATAACCATGCAACAAGCACTCTTTGTTCATTTAAAACGTGTATATACAAGACAATCTATAGTTAACAAAATATGGCTACTGTATAACGATCGACCAATATTATTACCTAGATACCAACGCATTAAAATAAGTAGTTGATTAACGGTTTTTTTAACATTAAAATAATCTTCCTAAGCTTTCGAGTCTCATAACATCGAGCAGATATATTAAAATGCGACGATTTTCCTAGCAAAAGTTATTTTTTTATAATCTTAGAAGCCCCACAACGTAGTACGATTACGCTGCCCTGAGTATGCCAAGCGAGGTTGTGCCCAGCCAATCAGGAAGCAGCATAAGTATGATGGCGGTTAAGTTGGCCAATCAAAGCTATGTGTTGCTTTCTCCTCTTCAGAGACTTAGCTACTCCAGCTCTAGCTGGTATTCACTCTTTAGAAGGGAATTTCTTTTCTTAGTTTTTTCCCTATTGTTGTTTGCTATCTAGCGGTCGTTAAATAGAAAAAAAAACTAGTAAAATTGTTACTATTAATAAAATAGTTATTTTGATCGTAGCCGGCCTGGGTCAGTTAATGGGGAAGGCAACAATAACCTGCAGTCATCAGTGTTTTTAAATATGCCATTCAGGTGGCGTCCTCTGCATTATGTTACCAAACTAAACCTCACTACACACTACAGAACTTCCACATACTCCAGCTTCTTTTGAACCCTTTAGAAGTGCTACTCGCACCGTAACAGCTATGTGCTACTAAACGGCAGGAGTAAGGTTGTGGTGAGCTCGTCAACTTAAAGAAAAGGCAACATAAAGCTACAGTCGTCGCAGTTTGTTCTTAGCGATGTAGTTCGCGTTACATTACCGAGCTAAACTTCACTATACTCTTCAGGGGTCCCACTCCGGCTCCAGTAGAATCGTTAGAAGTGCATCTCATACCGTCACAGCTGCGTGTTTCTAGGCTTCAAAACATACTACAGTCGTCGCAGTTTGTTCTTGACAATGCCAAGTGTTGATGGTGTTGTGCTGCTCTTCTAGTGCCGGTTGCGTTACATTACCGAGCTAAACGCCACCACAGAAGTCCCCCTCTACTCCAGCTCGAGTAGAGCCGATTAGAAGTGCGACTTATACTGCTAGGCTTCAAAACATACTATAGTCGTCGCAGTTTGTTCTTGACAATGCCAAGTGTTGATTATGTTCCTGTGCCCGTTGCGTCCCATTACCTAGCTAAACGCCACCATAGAAGTCCCCCTCTACTCCAGCTCGAGTATAACCGTTAAAAAGTGCGACTTAGACCGTCACAGTTGCGTGTTCCTAGGCTTCAAAACATACTATAGTCGTCGCAGTTTGTTCTTGACAATGCCAAGTGTTGATGGTGTTGTGCTGCTCTTCTAGTGCCGGTTGCGTTACATTACCGAGCTAAATGCCACCACAGAAGTCCCACTCTACTCCAGCTCGAGTAGCACCGATTAGAAGTGCGACTCATACCGTCACAGCTGCGTGTTCCTTCAAAACATACTATAGTCGTCGCGTCGCAGTTTGTTCTTGACAATGCCAAGTGTTGATTATGTTCCTGTGCCCGTTGCGTCCTATTACCTAGCTAAGCGCCACCACAGAAGTCCCACTCTACTCCAGCCCGAGTAGAGCCGATTAGAAGTGCGACTCATACCGTCACAGCTGCGTGTTCCTAGGCTTCAAAACACACTATAGTCGTCGCAGTTTGTTCCTGACAATGCAAAGTGTTGATTATGTTCCTGTGCCCTTCCAGTGCCCGTTGCGTTCCATTACCTCGCTAAACGCCACCACAGAAGTCCCACTCTACTCCAGCCCGAGTAGAGCCGATTAGAAGTGCGACTCATACCGTCACAGCTGCGTGTCGGTGGGCGGCGGCGGCGGCGGCGCGGCGGCGAGCGGCGCGCGCTCTGCGGGCGCGGGCTCGTCGCCGGCCGGGTTCATGTCGATGCGGCCGGCGGCGCGCCACACCAGAAGATCCATCAGGAAGGCGAGGAACATCAGCCCGGCCGACAGGCCTGGAAGGAGACGTCGCATTGCAATGGCCGCCCCGTCCGATTTCCAACCGTTAGGGAAGATTCGGGCGGGATGTCGGTGGTGATATTGTTCATCGTCATCGTCGGGCTATACTAGTCCACTGCTGGACATAGCCCTCCCCTAAAGAGCGCCACGTTGTGCTATCATAGGGGGTAATGCCCATAATCCCCACGCTGGGCATGCAGATTGGGGATCGCAGTTCGGTGGAATGCTACTGCAGGGGGCGCTGCTAGATAATGCTCTTTCAACCGCTTCTTAAATGTACCAACAGCGGGACTAGCGCATATCTTATCTATTTAAATCTACCTATTTATTTTATCTATTGTAAATTTATTCCTTCGTTCATTTATTCATTCATTTGTCTGTTGGTTCGTTCACGCGTTCCTAATTATTATTATTATACTTTATTGCACACGAAACATTAAACATCACATAAGAAATAACATGTTCCTTCGCTCATTCATTCATTCGTTCGTTCCTTCGTTCGATCATTCGTTCCTTCGTTCGATCATTCGTTCGTTCGTTCGATCGTGCGTCCGTTGGTTCGTTCGATCGTTTGATCGATCGTTTATTCTTTCTTTCATTTGTTTTTCTTTAGTAAACTGCGACAAAATATAGCTATAGGTAACTATTTAAACGGCGTATCGATTATTGTGTAGATTTATTTTACAATGTGAAGCAAGATGACGTTATAATATCGCAGGATAAAAAGATTATGTACCGCCGCGACGGCCGGAGTCCGTCTTTCCCCGTTTCATCTTTCCAACGATACTCAGAACGTTTAATTTTCCGACTAATCCTTCCCCAGTCATTTCTGACGCTCGCACCCAACAAAATCCGAGTCTCAATTAGCAACACTAGCCTGACCAAGTAAAGGGAAGAATACGGAACACCACCAGCACTTACCGAGGTAGAAGTGCCTGAGCCGGTCGTTGTCATAGGATGCGCAGGCGCCGGTGAGGCCGCAGACGGTGTCGCGCAGGCGGCACGCCGCGTCGATGGCCGCGCCGAACACGATCGGGCACGGCACGTTGCCGAACACGCCGATCGCGAACTGGATCACGCCCATCGCCATCGCTTTGTCTGGAGAACAATAATGGGTCTGTGTCACAACAATTGAGCGTAAGGTACTAAAACTGCTCTGTTAAACGCATAAAACAGTAATACAGTACGTAATATTTATGTAGTATGTTTGACGACCTCTGTGGCGTAGCGGTAGCGCGTCTGCCTATCATGCAAGAGGTTCCGGGTTCGAATCCCGGCTGGGAACAAAAAAAAACCCAGGTCTTGGATGTTTACATGTTTGTGATGTCGTTGTTTCTGGTTCCCACGACACAGGGTATCCTAGTGTGGGGCCAGAAGCAATGTATGTGCTTGTATGTAAATGTTATGTTATGTTACTAATACGGTGAGTATTGTAAAGAGGTTCGAAATTTCACTAACGCCGGTAAGTCGCCCATTGGCTCAATTGGGAGAGCGCTGGCACGGACCGTGCCGTGCCGCACGGTTAGCCAGAGATCGCGGGTTCGAGTCCCGGCATGGATGGATTTTTTAGTCTCTTAAATAGGTTTATAAAATCGCATAAAACAGTGTCAGATAAAAAATGCTTCGAACTATGCTAAGTAGCATTGAGCTCGCCTGTGTGCAAAATTTTTATGCAATAAATAATTTTAATAACAATAACTATTATTCATTTCAATCCCTAGGCGAAGATCGAGCTACGACACTAAAATAACAAATCTATAACTTGACTTTATAAAAATAGTATAAGGCCGAAATGTAAGCCGAAAACCCAACAAAGAGTCACTCACCGCACTTCTCGTGCAGCGTATAATGACCAGCATACCAGATGCGAAAATAACTCAAGGTCTAGACACTTTTAAGTAACCTAAGCCATCTACAGTTACAGTACAGTTCTCTATCTAAAACACTAGGCCAAGCCTAAAAGAAACGTACAGACCTAGGTACGACACTAAAACAGTGAAAAGTGAAAAAGAACAATTAAAGATAATGTAAGGGCGAAGGCGGAGTTACAAATGTTTACAAGTCATATGTAAAAGCCGAACACAAATTCACTCACCGCACTTATCCGTGCAGCGTATAAAGAACAGCACGGCGCCCACTTCGCCACTCGCGTACGAACATGAACCGCCACGAACAGATAAATCTACGAGCACGCGCCGCCGCACTCTCCGCTCTACTTAATACAAACTACAAGCTACTAAAATATACTCAAGGTCTATACCAAGCCGATGGCCACCCCACGTTAAAAGAACCTCAAAACCGATCTTTGACACTAAAATAACAAATCGAGACCTTCGCTACACAAAAACAGTGTAAGGCCGAAGGTCAAGTCGTAAGCCGAAAGCCGAACCAAGAGTCACTCACCGCACTTGTCCGTGCAGCGTATAATGAGCAGCACGGCGCCGACTTCGCCGCTCGCGTGTATGAACATGAGCGCCGCAAAGACAGCCACGAACAGGTAGATCTGCGAGCACGCGCCGCCGCACTCTCCACTCGACTTAGGACAAACTACAAGACCCTTGGCCAAGCCACGAAAATATACACAAGGTCTATGCCAAGCCGATGGCCAAACCACGTTAAAAGAACCTCAAAATCGAGATACGATCCTAAAATAACAAATCGAGACCTTCGCTACACAAAAACAGTGTAAGGCCGAAGGCCAAGTCGTAAGCCGAAAGCCGAACCAAGAGTCACTCACCGCACTTGTCCGTGCAGCGTATAATGAGCAGCACGGCGCCGACTTCGCCGCTCGCGTGTATGAACATGAGCGCCGCGAAGACAGCCACGAACAGGTAGATCTGCGAGCACGCGCCGCCACACTCGCCGCTCACGGCGAACCCGCGCTCGGAGGAGACCACAGCCGACGCGTTTATGGTATTGTAGCTGTTGAACCTGCGGGAGGGTCGCTGGTCAGTGGGGAATGAGTGTGAAAAAAACAAGTATTAACAAAAAAAGTACAAGTATCTGTGTAATTTCCTTTTCTATGTAGGTACAATAAAGTGTTCTCTATCTATCTATCTGCAAACGTATATAGTTTATTTTAATTAGCAGTTTTAAAATAGAGATTTAAGGCATTTTAACCAAAAAAATGGATCTTTCTGCAAAAGAACAGGATCATCGTCATCCACCCGTTATGTCCCCACCGAGGGGCACGGGTCTCTAACCTGTGAAAGGTATAGGCCATACTCCACAACGGTGGTCGAGTCCGGATTGGTGGAGGCTTGCAAGACTAGTCTTGCGGCCTGCAGGGATTATGGTCTTACTGTCAGAAGTTATCAAGCTGCCCATAAGGGCTCTGACATGACTTAACGACTGCCATTACATGACAGCCGACACCAACGGCTTAAAGTGCTTTGCGAAGCACGGAAGCGCTCGGAAAAACGCCACTAGCGGTAGTCTCGGGACGGTCACCCATCCTGCACCTGACCACGCCTGTTGTTACTTAACTTAAGTGGTTTATTCCAATCACTCCGTTCGACGAGGTCACGAGCGCTTCTTAATTTTAAAACGATTTTTTTTTTTTATCGCGAGATTAACCGCCGGGTTCTGGTACACTAACAAACCGTTAATTTACCGTTAACAGCTGTCAGTTGGCCAAAGTGATTATAGAAAAAACATTTGAGAGCTGTTAGCAATAGATTAACAGATTGTTAGTGTACGAGAAACTGGGTGTTAATCACTTATAAACATTAACGATCAATCTGAGTTGATTTTCAGAAACCTAACCTAATGGCCTATTTTTTTGACTCGTATGGGCTAACATCGTGTAAAAAATAAATAGGTTAAGTTATTAAGTTAAGCCCAATATACCTCCAATCTACATTTTCTATAGGTATACAAAGCACATGACAGAAATGAACGAAAAGTGCGTCTGATTTCACCAAACTCAAACTCAGAAATTTTATTTGCTACAAAAACTAAATGTTTACTTAATGAACGTCAAAGCCATTAGTTTCACACCGTTAGATAACAACCCTTTAAAGCGTGAAAATGCCTTTTGAATTGCACGTGACAAGGCAGCAGTATAAATAAATGTGACTCACGCGTCAACAGCTTTGCGCGAGCGCGCGTCGTTCCCGGTAACGCAGTCGCAGTTGTAGTAAAGCCACTGGCTGTTATTCAGCTCGACGCTGTTGCGGCAGCCCGCCTGGCACGGGTTAAGATATGTGTACGCGTCCTGGAAGAATACATCAAATATTATTTTATTGTACAACACTAACAAAAAATGTTCAAAAGAACGATGGTGCGCATCGTGATAACGGTCTTAGGTCCGATTCCGGTACCGATTACTCTCATCTCTTCATAGACTACGATAGAGGTGAACGAAGGAAAATAATGTTGTGTGTTCATAGCTGGAAAAGGCGCGACGCGTTGTACAGAGTCACGGAACACAGTCCTTGCTCTGTGGTCAATCTGTGGTCTGTAACTATAAGACGCGTCGCGTCCTTTCCGCGCCCTGGCCCCACGTCCTTCCTGCGTGGCCCACGCCACTTGGTAGCGTACCCTTGTCTGGTGGATCTACTGCTATTGAAGCTTCTCGTTTTGGAGAGTAGTCTCAAGCTGGTGCATAGCAGGTTGCTGTATTGTAACATGTATGTAACCTAGTTTAGTGCTTAATTGGTAGAGCGCTGGCACGGATAGCCAGAGGTTGCGGGTTCGAATCCCGGCATGGGTGAAATTTTTAGCCTCTAAATAGGTTTTTAAACCTAGTTTAACCTACATCAAATCATCGACAATGCAGCCAGTCACCATTAAGCCCTGAGTGTTTATTCACCTCCCGTAAACCTTCACCCTACATTACTGTTAATCCCATCAGTTCTAGCAAAAGAGGCACTCACAATCCCACAAACGGGGTTGTAGGGCATGCCCTCGCACTTGCAGTCGGAGCTGCATCGCAGGCTGCTGTTGACCCCGGCCCAGCCGTCGCTGGTGTAGTTCGCGCCGGCGTAACTCGCAACGCCCTCTGTCGGCAGGAGACGGAACCTCTCTTCTGGACAGCTCACGAACATTAAGAACACCATGCCTGGAAAAAGATGAGGAGATTGTCAAAACACTATTTTCCTATAGATACCCTATCGGCCTCAGTGGCCCTTTCAACTCGTATAACCAGAAACCCCTAAACAGGAGCCCACGACACCGGATTTAGAATACACCAGGCATTGTATACTGTCAATCACCTTTTATGAAATAAATATTTTTTACTTTACACTAAAGCTTTTATCGGCACCGTGATAATAAATCAGGTACTCCGTATGCGAACTCCGAAACAGCAATATCTAATCGATATCTTGCCTTTCACTGTATTATATTCTTTTTAATGCACTAACCCGTGCTAAGGACAACTCAAAAAAACCTATTTAGAGGCTAAAAATTCCACCCATGCCGGGACTCGAACCCTAGCTAACCGTGCCAGTTACAGTTTCACTGTATTGTATACAAAGCTACCGTTCCATCAATACACACTACATAAATTCACGTCTGCATTCCGGAGGGATAGGCAGATACCAGGGTTTGTCTCTCGTTACGATACTGTCAAAGCCCAGAATATATAATTAACTACTAGACTTTTACAATCGTCCATCTAAAAGATCAAACGCCTCATTTTTCAGTTCTCGGTGAAAGGATCAAAGGGTAAGCTTTACAATCCTCCCCAAAAGATCTGATGCTACATTTCTCTATTCTCAGTGTAAGGATCAGATCCATAGGTTTAAGCATCAAATGCCACACATTCCTATACTGACACATTGCTGTTCGACAAATGTTTAGAAGTTACGGCGGAATATTGACACGAACACACATACCACATCTACATGTAGACCCTGAGAATATTACGGCCAGTAGAGTGAAAAAACAGTCCACACACTCACCAGCACTGTAGATGGCAGCAGTGATGGCGGTCCAAGCGGCGACCTGCCGCGCCGTGGGCACCAGTTTCAGTATGACCACTCCGGAGGTGATGATGCCGAGGCCCATCACCAGGATACCACCCAGACCTGGAAATGTAAACCGTAAAAATGGGGCCAGTATATTAATCCTTGTTACTGTGTGGTTTTAATCGGTGGAATATACTTAAAAGCAGAAATATTATCATCATCAACCCATTATGTCCCCACCGAGGGGCGCGGGTCTCTTCCCTGAGGAAGGTATAGGCCATACTCCACCCCGGGGGCCAAGTCCGGATTGGTGGAGGCTTGCAAGACTAGTGGCTGGTCTTACTGTCAGAAGTTTTCAAGCCACCCTAAGGCCTCCGACTTGGCTTAACGACTGCCATCTATCGATGGTAGCCGGCACCAACTGCTTAACGTGCCTTGCGAAGCACGGAACCGCTCGGAAAAATGCCACTAGCGTTAGTCATAGACGGTTTACCCATCCATGCACTGAACGCGCCATGTGTTGCTTAACCTTCGTGATCGTTTAAGATCACTCAGGCAGCCGGGGCTATGAGCGATTCTAATCAGAACATACAGGGTGGTTTTTCTGGAAAGCTACTAGAGTTAGAATTGTTCTTAGAGCAACATGAGATTGACATACTTTGTGTTACGGAGCACTGGCTATTAGAATCTCATATGAATTTTTCTGTACATAATTATCAGTTAGCCAGTTGCTACAATAGAAAGTTAGCATTGCATGGGGGATCTTTAATACTAGTAAAGGATGGTTTAAAATTTAAAGAAAGGAAAGATATTTGCAGGCTTTCTGTTGAAAAAATAATTGAACTATCTTGTGTTGAATTATCGTCACACATTGTAGTAAGCGTATACAGGCCCCCCACCAGTGATTACAGTGTATTCGAATCTGTATTAGAGGATGTATTAAAAGTAGCCTGCAGTAATAATAAGAAGGTTATAGTCTGTGGTGATTTTAATGTAAACCTGCTTGTAGATTCCCCTTCGAGTGCTAAATTAAAACTTATTTTTAAGTCTTTTAATTTGATGAATATTTTCTTAGAGCCCACCAGGATTACCGAAACCACCGCCACCTGCCTTGACAACGTATACTGTGACTGTGAATTTTCCCATTATTCTACAGTGAATTGTCTTAAATCAGACCACAGTGGTCAAATTGTACATTTTAAAGCAGATTTAAAAAAAATAGAGCAAGATGTACTCTGCAGGGTGATAACAAATAAAAAACTAGAATTGTTTAAACTTGACTTAAAAAAAAGATTACCTATTCAAAAAAATAAAACTCAAGATGCTAATGTTCTCTATCGAGATTTCTTCAAGGCTGTTTCAGATAGTTTTGAAAAAGTTTTTAAATTAAAACAGATATCCTGCAAACAAAATAAATTACAATTTAGTGAATGGGCCACTGCCGGCATCCGAAAAAGTAGGGACACACTTTATTCACTGTATGAGAAAAAAACATATACATACAACCCCAGTTTTATACAGTATGTAAAACTATATTCAAAATTATTTAAGGCCGTCTGCCACAAAGCAAAATGCGAGTATATAAAATCAAAAATCCTTCAATCTTCTAATAAATCTAAAACAATTTGGGCTATTATAAATAAGGAAACTGGTAAATCCAAATTGGGAGATCGCGAATTTGCACTTAAAATAAATAATAAATTAATAACCTCAAATGAAGACATTGCTGCGGCTTTTGAACAGTTCTTTACAAATGTTCCAATTATAACGACAGCTCCTTTAGACTCTTCTCCAGCTCTTGCAGAAACTATTTTGAAAGACAATGTCCCCCTATGCGATCACGATTTTTCGTTTGATTATATTGAAGCTCATACCGTGATTAAATCGTTTAAAAAGCTAAAGCTTAAAAAAACTGAAGATTTGTGGGGTATGTCAGTAACAGTAGTTAGCTCAGTAATCGACACCCTAGCACCCTATTTAGCCAGAATCTTTAACAAATGTCTAGATGAGGGTATATTCCCAGATCTAATGAAATATAGTAGGCTCGTTCCTTTATTTAAAAGTGGTGATAAGCAAGATCCTTCAAATTTCAGACCAGTCTCGGTTCTACCCGTTTTGAGTAAAATATTCGAGAAGATAGTTCTAGGTCAACTGCTTACACACTTCAATGACTATCAACTTCTCCATGGTCAGCAATTCGGCTTTACGCAAGGGCGCTCTACAACGGACGCCGGCGTCATGTTAGTTAAACATATATTTAGTGCATGGGAAGATCGCAAGGATGCTATAGGCGTATTCTGTGACTTGTCAAAAGCATTTGATTGCGTTGACCATAAAACACTTCTTTTAAAATTAAAGCACTATGGTATAAACGGGAATAGCCTAAAACTTATGACATCATATTTAGAAGGAAGAATTCAAAGAGCTGATATAAATAGAACTAAATCTTCAGGGTCAGAGGTCAGGATAGGAGTACCACAGGGATCGATTTTGGGGCCGTTCCTCTTCCTCGTATATGTAAATGATTTGCCGTTCATGGTTCAAAATATGTCAGAGATAGTACTATTTGCAGATGACACGTCACTTATTTTCAAAATTAAGAGACAAGAAGATGACCTTGACAATACTAATGCTGCTCTCTCTCAGGTACTAAACTGGTTTACGTCTAATAACTTATTGTTAAATTCAAAAAAGACAAAATGTATAAAGTTCACTCTACCAAATGTCAAAGTAGTTGACAGCAAAGTTATATTGGGAAGGGACAAACTAGACCTTGTCGAAGAAACTGTATTTTTAGGTATCACAATTGATGCAAAGCTTCAATGGGGTCCTCATATAGAAAAATTGGCAAATAGGCTTAGCTCTGCAGCATATGCTGTTAAAAGAATTAGGGAACTTACTGACGTCGCAACTGCCAGGCTCGTTTATTTTAGTTACTTCCATAGTATCATGTCCTACGGCATACTACTGTGGGGACGGGCAGCGGACATTGAGACCATCTTCGTCTTGCAGAAAAGAGCGATCAGATTCATCTATAAGCTAGGCAGTAGAGACTCGTTAAGAGAATTCTTTAAAGAAACAAACATCCTGACAGTTGCCAGTCAGTATATCTATGAAAATATTATGTATGTCAGGAAAAATATTAGCAACTTTAAAACTGCAGGTAGCCAACATAATGTAAATACTAGAAATAAACATAAACTTTTGATCCCAAGATTTAGGCTGGCAAAAGTTAATACATCCTTCATGGGGCATTGTATACGCTTCTACAATAAAATCCCTGAAGATATATTAAGTTTGACTGAAGCGCGGTTCAAAAAATGTGTAAAGTACACTTTGTGCCAAAAGAGCTACTATAATATTAAGGATTATTTAGATGACAATGATGTCTGGAATTCAAGCATGTAAAATTCACGAGTTTTGTAGTATCTGTGTAAATTCTGTTAATTAAGGAATTTGAAAAGACTAAGTTTGGAGTTTTTTTGTCCATTTTTTCTCCAAAATGATCCAGATTTTGAAATGGACACCTAGTTTAACTTGTAACGTTCATTAAGCCGCAGTATCTGCGCTACTTTGAATAAAACCTTTTCATTTCATTTCATTTCATTTCATTCATTTCATTTCATTTCATTTCATTTCTGAAATCGTCGTTCATATTGCAAAATGTTCTATATATTTAGAGGCTAGAAATTCCGCCCATGCGGGGATTCGAACCCGCGACCTCTGGCTGTCCGTGCCAGCGCTCTATCCAACTGAGCTAATGAGCGACTCACCGGCATCAGTGAAATTTCTAACCTCTTTACAATATTCTCTGTATTACGTACAGTTTCGCTTTTTCATCTAAATTGAAGGAAAACTTGATTCTGAATGTAAGTTTAAGACATTATAATGTCAGCCCGAGTAGGTAAGGATTATGATGTCTTGCAATTTTCTTTGTAATTTTTTTAATTTTTCATACAAATATGGTGAAAAAACGTAAATATTTTTTTGTTGACATGGCGCTTTTTGCGCTATGAACGACGAAATATTATATATAGTCGGAAATAGGAAGCTTACTTAACCGTAACTTTACTGCATATGTTATAGTTGAGCAAGGTATGCATGCATTTTATTTTATGTAGCCTATAAACGGCCCACTGCAGAGCACAGGCCTTCTCTCAGAGAGAGAGGGAGAGAGAGATAGTGGGCTTCGTCGCGCGCCCACCGCGATTGGCAATTTCAAGCCCTGAGGTATTATTTGTATACCTCAGGTTTCCTTCAGGGTGAGTGGTATTGCTACTATAATACACAGTTTGCACGCATACACTTATTTATTCACCTAGAGTTACAGAAAAATTGCAACCATGATGTACTAGTGCCACGAATGATAAAACAAATCAGATCGGGGCTGTAAGTGATGCAATTTAAGTCAGCCAGATGTCGCTGCCTGTACGTAATACAGAGAATAGTGTAAAGAGGTTCGAAATTTCACTGATGCCGGTGAGTCGCCCATTAGCTCAGTTGGAAAGAGCGCTGGCACGGATAGCCAGAGGTCGCGGGTTCGAATCCCGGCATGGGTGGAATTTTTAGCTTCTAAATAGGTTTTTAAAATCATATCTTCTTTTACAGATCGATTTTGAAAAGTGACAGACTATATTCGCTGTCCGAATATTTTTGGCCCATGGAGGCCTATCTAAGAAAAAAACCTGGGGACAATATAGCAGCACCATTCATCATGTAACACGAATTTTGCTTTAAAATGATTGATTCTAAAAGCTGAAATCGCCGTCAAATTAATTCGTATGAAACGAGTCACATTACATCACATGAGAGAGTTGAAGATAGAGCCTGTCTAAGCGTCATATATATAGTTAAATCATATATCGCCATCTGTATATTCATCATTGTACTAGTATAACCAAAAAACGAAAATATTGTTGTTTCGGAATAAAATTACCAACCAAAATTACTTTCATTGTTTTTTCTTCGTGGCGTTTGTGTTACTCTATAGAGCCCTTCAAAGGAACGAGTACAGGCAGCTATGCTTAAAACTGCATCAACCGGAGCTCATTACAACTTAGTAACCCACCGGACATACAACTGATGATAAGACGGATATCAGGAAATAGCAACAGATCCCGCTGCGAACAAAGTTGCATGAAGTACAATCGCTCGATGAGAATAAAATCACGTAAACAAAAACCGGAAAACCGCGCGATTGCATGGCAAACTAGGCTCATTGGATTCCTAACACCAACATATTCTTATATTATTTTTAATGCACTAACCCGTGCTAAGAACAATTTTAAAAACCTATTTAAAAATTCCACCCATGCCGGGATTCGAACCCGCGACCTCTGGCTATCCGTGCCAGCGCTCTTTCCAACTGAGCTAATGGGCGACTTACCGGCCTCAGTGAAATTTCGAACAATATTCTCTGTATTACGTACAGGCAGCGACATCTGGCTGAAGTAATTTGCATCACTTGCAGCCCCGAGTACCTACCTACTTTGCAGTTAGGTTTTACTTTGGAATGATGAAAAGAATATAATCATATGGGTACGGCGATATCATTTCGATGTAAAACCTAGCTGCAAAGTAGGTACAGTTTGTCAAAAAATTCAAGAAACCGGAAGAGAAACTTTATTATTGGTATTATCGAAAATTAAGACCATTTACTACCTTTGAAAAAGCACAATACATCCTTTTAACGTAATGACTTTATTTTTATAATGCTTTTAAGTGCAAGAAATTATGTAACACAGACAAAAAATCTGAGCGAAACCTTACTCTTTAAATTCTACACTTTTTTGACCAAGTATACTCGGGGCTGCAAGTGATGCAAATTAGTTCAGCCAGATGTTGCTGCCTGTACGTAATACAGAGAGTATTGTTCGAAATTTCACTGATGTCGGTGAGTCGCCATTAGCTCAGTTGGAAGAGCGCTGGCACGGATAGCCAGAAGTCGCGGGTTCGAATCCCGGCATGGTTAAAAATTTTAGCCTCTAAATAGGTTTTTAAAACCAACATATTCGTAAACACCCGTTACACCACATTCTGAAATTCTCAATTTACATAAAAAAAACAGTAGCATCATCGAAATCGCTTAAAAGGACACCCAACGTCACGTCACATTCTAGTACCTCACCCGAGACAAGGTTGGCGTCGTGCGTGGTCAGACTGAACTGCTGCTCCAGGTACTTGGGCAGGAAGCTGTAGACACCGCTGATCGGCATCAGATGGAGGACGGAGCTCGCCGTCCGCCACATCAGGATGTCGTTCGTGAGCTGCCGCTTGATCGTCGCGAAGAAGTCTGCAAATCGGGAGGTGAACAGTGGTGTTTTAACAATTATCAAGGGGGGGCCAAAGTCCCGCACGAGCCGGTTTGAGGAGTCATCGGAAATCGTACCATTTTTGTTTCTCTCCCCCAACAGTTTTACTGTGATACGCAAACATGTCTACCATGAATGCTGTTTCACACGCGCAAACAATTGGTATAAATAATGTACAGCATTGTAAAAGAAATTTAAGTTTAAAAACTTAGTGGACACCAGTGGTCGAATACGGGCTGATCGATTGATCTTTATCAGTAAGCACTGAAAATATCGTTACCTATGTTTATTAGAACCTACATATGTTTATTCACCTCACCCACCGTGGACAACTGACAAAATAATTTAACAAATCTAAATAACGGAATGAACTTGCATTTTTTAAAATGAGATCACCTACTAATTAAGCGCCGAAAATCACGTTACCCGCTTTACTTATGACAAAAATATTCTTTATTGTACACCAGGAAAAAACTAACAAAATATTTATACAAAGATACAACACAATTGGCGGCCTTATTGCTTACAGCAATTTCTTCTAGGCAACCGGAGACGATTATACATCTTTTAGTAATAAATAAGTGAGTGAGGGAGTGAGTAAACAAATAAGTAAGTGAGTAAGTAAAGGCCGGTTTAAATTATCTTAGTGTTTAGGACTCGCTTCAGTACGATTTACTACGGTTCTCGTTGCCTTTCAATTAGAATCAAAATGGAATTGGTTTCTATTTTTGTTTCCAGTGGCACCTGAGCGCGTCATTATCTTCCTTACTGTCAACTGAAAATTTAGTGGGAACTTTAGAGAGTGCACAAGTCCCACTTTGTTGAAGGATTGTTCGGTCATTCTCATTGAATCGCGACATTCTGCGGTCTTCGATAGCCAATCCTTTTAGCAACAAAATACTTCCTCCAAGCTAGACTTGGGCAAAGTGTGTCCTTAGAGGGAGTTGTTATATCTCATATCTTTGCTCACTGAGACACACTATATCTCTATCATATCTCGCTCACCACTTGTGTCCTAGCTCATATGACGTCCAATCAACTAAGTGCGTGTGGAAACAAGAGACACAAGTGGTGAGTCAGTCTAGTCTACCTATTCCCTACTTTATCCACGTTTTGCTTTATCACACGTTTTTTTTGGTGAACTTTCTCTCATCGCTCGTTGGTTATGACAAGAAATGCGGCCGAATGTAACCGATGTCAGACGATGTTGATATCGCTCTCGCGCATTGTGTGTGAGCTGGATAAAGAAGCAGGAGATGACTACCGTACTGAGTTGAGATGTGTGAGGGAGCCAGATATAGTTGACATCTCTGGGATATGAGTGGGACACACTTGACGGCGAGGGAGTTGTGTGTCCACTCATATCTGGCTCTTGAGTTACCCAAGGCTACTCCAAGCGTGGATCTGCGACTGATCCATTTACGCTCCCATATTAGTTTTGGTTTATTTATTTCAAATTAAATTTCTTCTTTGTGTTCCATTAAAACACTTCATATTTTCTTACGTAGAATAGCGCGTATTTCGCGACGTGGACTGTTCATCCTGGCGACGAAAAGAACATGGAAAAATATAAACGTTCACTCGCACATGTACTTAAGTACCAGAGCACTTGCCTCTCTAATTGTACTAAAGCACTCTCCTTAACACTAATATAATCTAAACCGGCCATAAGTAAGTAAATAAATAAAGCTGACCTTTGAAGAGCGGCTCGCTCTTCCCCTTGACCTTGACGGGCGGCGGCGGCGCGGCGGGCTGCTGCCGGATCTGGCGCGGGAAGCAAAACATCAGCGTCGACAGGATCACGATGAAGCCCGCTATCATCACCATGCCTGGACAGAACACAGAGGCGCGGGTTAGGTTAGGCTTAGCCCATTTTACGATTTTTCACCGCGCGACTACCGAGGAAATCTGTGAGATATGGAAAATATATGAAGGTCCACGCACTTGCGACAAAAAATGCCAAACAAATAATTCCCCAACCAAATCAGTACGCGATTTATAATCCGCCATAAATAAAAATCGCGGAAATATTATTCGCAATGCGTTCTAAGCCTTAAGCTGCTGATACACCTAAACACTCACGTGTAATGGCAACTTCTTGAATATGGCAATAAAGCATTGGCAATTTCAAGCGCAGAGGTATGTAAATACCTTAGACACTAAGGTTTCCTCACGACGTTTTCCTTCACAGTTAGCGAGTAACATTGCTACTACAAATGTACGTTACTTAGAAACGTAGTCATGGGTACAAACATGGGATTTGAACCCACGACCTCCCGAATGAGAAGTTCTTCTGCTGCGCTACAACCTCTCTTAACCGATACTCTGATAATAAAAAAACTTATTAGTTATACAAGTAAACAATCAATGCCGAAATGACGTTAAAATAATAGTACTGTTAACCGTGTCAGACGGAAACGGAAACGTTATCTAGTAAACTTTTGACGTGTAGGTACGGTCAGTCAGTATCACTGCACATCAGCCCATACATATAGTGGGCACTCTACTCCTTTACGTTACGGGCCATATTGCAACAATAATGTAAGGGTCGTGATGCTGTCGATTATATAGGGTATGAATGAGTCACTTCAGTGTTCCGGTGACCACGGCAACTGCAACGTCGTCGGGACAACGAGTATCAAAGGGCGGTTGATTAAAGAAAGGGAATTAATAACTATTGTATAACATTACTTAGATTTAAGAACTCATTGTTGTATTCTTTGTGGTTGCTTTCTGGTTGTGCAATAAAGTGTACTCTATCTATTTGTCTCTCGTTCACACAACATAAACGGCAATATGCAAGAAGAATCACGTGCCCCAGCAGTGGGGACATACAAGGGTTGATGTCGATCGATATCGATTATGAGTATACAAGGTCCTGCCCGCGACCTTGTTCGCGAATAAATTTTGATAAATATGTATTTTACCGGCATAAAAATAGCTTACATACTATTCCAAACTATAATCGATCTGTACCGAATTTCATCTTAATCGGTTCAAACTTTCACATATAATGGAACCTCATCGCAATCCATGGTGCACCTGTTCCAATGCCCATTGTGCCCTCACACCTGCACTCTCAAGGCACGTAAAGCCGTTGGTGCGGCTGTCGTGTAATGGCAGTCGTTAAGTCATGTCAGAGGTCTTCTGGGCGACTTGATGACTTCTGACAGTAAGGCCTGCCACTGTCTTACAATCCTCCGCCAACCCGGTTTTGGCTACCGTGGTGAAGTATAGCCTAACCTTCCTGTGATGCAGGAAGAGACTCGTGCTCCAGCAGTGGGGGCATACATTAAGGGTTGATATCGATTATTTTTTCTTGATGGCGTTTGTGTTACTCTATAGAGGCCTTCAAGGGAACGAGTACAGGACGCTAAGCTTAACTGTTTCATCTAACCTCATCTCTAATACTAAGCCATTTCAGAGGCCTTGTGTAAGGCCTGACAGTAAGACCCGCCACTGTCTTACAATCCTCTACTAACCCGGACTTGGCCCCCTTGGTGGAGTATGGCCTAACCTTCCTGCCATGCAGAAAGAGACCCGTGCCCCAGCAGTAGGGACATACAAGGGTTGATATCGAATCGAAACGTGCGACTTACACGACAATTAGTACTTTAATTTTCCGCGTGACTCACACCTGAACTTTCGTTAGTTCAGGTGTTAGTCACAGTCTATCAACAAATTTTTGTTTTAAATCTCACGCGGCGTGAGGTAGCCCTGTATGACTACAGACAGCTAAAATTAAGCGCCTCGCCTATCCGTCACACGTCCAATTTATTATGTAACGGCAATTACGGACAGACTACAACGCATTAAGACAGCTTCTGTCACTACCTTTTGGCTTGTCAAATCATCCTTAAACCTTAATTTAAGTAGGCATATTTTTAACGAAATGAAATAAAAAGTTTTTACTCAAAGTAGCGCAGAAATGAACGTTACAATTCAAACTAGGTGTCCATTTCAAAATCTAGATCATTTTGGAGAAAAAATGGACAAAAAGGTCCTAACTTAGTCTTTTCAAAGTCCTTAATTAACAGAGTTTACGTAATTATTTTAAAACATAGAACTCATGCATTGTACTGGCTTCATTTCCAGACATCATTGTCATCTAAATCATCTTTTATATTATAGTAGCCCTTTTGGCACAAAGTGTACTTAACACATTTTTCGAACCGCGTTTCAGGCAAGCTTAATATATCTTCAGGGATTTTATTATTGAAGCGTATACAATGCCCTATGAAGGATGTATTATCCTTTGCCAGACTAACTAGTGGGAACGAGAGTTTATGTTTATTTCTAGTATTTAGATTGTGTTGACTACCCAAAGTTTTAAAGTTACTGATATTTTTCCTGACCTATACCTGCACTGACGACTGGCAACTGTCAGTATGTTAGTTTCTTTAAAGAATCTCTACTGTCTGTACTGTCCCGGGTTCGAATCCCGGCTGGGAACAAAAAAAAACCCCAGGTCTTGGATGTTTACATGTTTGTGATGTCGTTGTTTCTGGTTCCCACGACACAGGGTATCCTGGTGTGGGGCCAGAAGCAATGTATGTGCCTGTATGTAAATGTTATGTTATGTCTATCTTATACATGAATGTGATCGCTCTCTTCGCAAGACGAAGATGGTCTCAATATCTTCAGCCCGTCCCCACGTAGTATGCCATAGGACATGACACTATGGAAGTAACTAAAATAAAACATGTAGCCTCAAACGTCCCACTGCACGGGACAGGCCTACTCTCAGAGAGAGAGAGAACATGGGATTATAAGTAGACCGAGGTCCCAGAGTAGGACCCAGGTTCAATTCCCATTGCGGGCAGGTACCGATGACTGTGTTATGTACATCTAAGTTATGTACATCTATGAAGTTATAGTATGAATACCACTCGCTAACTGTGAAGGAAAATATCGTGAGGAAACCTGAGTGCCTGAGGTATTCAGCGTTTGGAATTGCCAATACTATCTCTCTCTCTCTCTCTCTCTCTCTCTCCCTTTCTCTCTCTGAGAGAAGCCCTGTGTCCTATAGTGAGAGGTTTACAGGTTACATAATCTATAATTTAAAAATGAATCCCCGAATGTGTTGGTAAGCGCAAATCTCGAGAGCAGCTGAACCAATTTCGTAAATTCTTTATTTAGAATATTTCTTGAAGTACGGGGATGGATCTTACTTAGGGAAAAAAATAATCAACTGTTAGGTGGTACGAAGTTCTTTGGGTCAGCTAGTAATATATAAAAAAAGCGTTCATTTATTGTTAGAAATAAGTACTAATACGAAACTTTGTAAGTGTTAGAAATAAGTCTGAGGCGATAGTTTAAAATAGGCTCCGTCTCATAACTCCATAATTAGATTGATTAAGGGCTGTCATTTCTTAAGACGAGGGGGTTGGAATATTTCGAATTTATGATATGAGTAGATGACTAGTTATCTCATAACTCGTATTAACATTATAATTGGATAAAGCTGACAAACAAAATATACATACCTACTACATACAAAAAACATGAATCTTGGAAAAAAAATATCAATATGTTTATGTAACCAATACGTATCAAGGTTTGTAAACTGGTTTATTTGACAAAATCAATTTTGCTTACGACTGAAAATTTTCAACAAATCACCAAGAGCACGAGACGTCGAAAACTAGCTTTGTTTTAAATTTGGCTTAAATTATTTAATTTAAGATAAAATTTAAAATAAAAAATCAAATAAGTAACTTAGTAGAAATTGCACTTTTGTACAGTCGATCGCAGGTCAAGCGTTACATTTTAGTCACAAAGACGACCGTAACGTAACTGACTAAACTGCACGCGTGTAACGGTTGATGTGCCGTCCGCAGTATTATAATAACACTACTGTACACACATGTAATTTACGGCAATAACTACATTGATTGATTCACTACCTTTTGTTCGTCTAAACATAATTATGAGCGTCCCAGCGTCCTACGATCAGACTGTGAACAAGACGGCCAATAATGAGGTAGGTAAGTAATTGGCTATTTGTGGCGGTAATGCCAGAGCAAACGTCTGCGTTTTGTGTACCCAGAAACAGCACGCAAAGTGTAACCAACCGTTTGAATAACTTTATAGCCAGAAGTCGGCATTAGTACAGTCGACAGTATGATTAAGACACGTAATAACTTACAATCTTCACTTTTTAATGCTATTATGGATTTCCGCAAAGTAACGCCTGATTCCAAACAATATCTTACATTACGCCTTTAAGGGCCGGTTTCTGAATTGAGACTTTCACTAAGTAAAGTACTCTTAGGCTTAGAAATATCTGTTTATTTTCTATTTTTATGTACAATAAAGTGTTCTCTATCTCTATCTATTTAAAGTTTTGTCACGCTCTTTGCTGAGAAATTCGAAGAGACAGCACTACAGATAAGAATTTACTTAGCGAAACTCTCAATTGTAAAACTGGCCCTATGCCTTCAAAAATTTAAGTTTGACCAAAAAGTTTAAGTTTGACTAGCTGTCCAATATACACATGTTTCATATTATTATGGCTTTGCCTATGGCAATAGATAAGTTCAGATCATGTTATAAGGTAGACAGTAGAACTGATCAAAACTTTTTTTTACAACTGAAAGGATTTTGCCTAGTGGTTCGGACGAATTCGCTGACAACGTGTACAAAGAGCAGAAAAACGCACAACAAAAGCTGTTCTGAATCACCAGCAGAACAAACTCTCTTCGCCTTGTTTGAAGAGGCCTTTGAGATCAACAACCGCAGAAAATCCGCTAATTACCAACGAACACATGAGGTTCTGCGGGTTGTATCTGTAGTCAATGGTGTTTGATCTATTCATAAAGTTGGTAGCGCATTATGGAGGCACCAACTAAACGATAAAACAAATTAGCACAGTGCGAATAAATCCAACGTATTAGCTGTAAATATTACAAATCTATTACAGGCTTCGGTATCTAAGCACCTGAGGCGCCACCGCAAGCAGACACCAGTGAAATATAACAACAACTGTAGCAACAAATTCCTACGGCCACTTTTGTGGATACAAACAGACACCATTTGTGGCTACTCAAGGCCGCCCGGTCGCCGCGGAGTCAAGGGCAGCCGATTACAAACATCGAATAAGGAACACACATCCGAGCACTCGCGCCTCTACATTCGATCGTGGGAGACACGTAAATATCTCCAGGATAATGGTGGCCCGGTGGGCTCCTGACATTTGGAGCGCCCCGGCCAGCGGCGGCGGTCGAAGGCCACCCTGCAACCGGTTCAAAAGTAAAAGTGGCCGGAGTCGTCGTGTGTCCACCCACTAAATCCTCATTACGGGCGCAATTGTCTGGGACAGACGCGCGGCAGCCTTGGCCGTGACCGGCGCGTTCGGATAGAGCCGTGACGTGGCGTGATGTAATTGTTACACAACACGCCGCGCGGCTGCAGCGTGACGACGGACTACGTAAAAAAGCGAAAGCCGAGTGGAAATTATATAGCGAGTGCGCAACCCGGCGTGATGCAACTGCCACACACACACACACCCCCTTCTTAGAAGCAATTACGGAGCAATCGGAGTGATGCAGCTGAATTGGCCGGCGTACAGGCCTCCGTCGTCGTGGTTAGCTCTGGAGACTTTCTCCCGTCCGTGCGGCCTCTTGTAAGCGATACCCCGAAATTGTGATGAAGTAACACTACGAGTAGCGGTAAGAGAAAGTGGAGATGATTTACTACCCTATCAATAAGCTCTCTCCACATTGCATCTCTCCAAATTCGATACAGGATATGACCCTTGAAGCTGAAGAATGAGGCAGATAAGATACGATGACACACTGAACATATTGTATTAAAAATACGATGTTATCATCAACAAGTTATCCACAAATAATCATTTAATGAGATAACATGCTCATTGTAACTTTTTAGTGGGTATGTGGTGGGATGGTGCCAGTAAGACACGTTGAAAACAAGCGTATGAGATAAAGTATGTCACATAATCGAGGGATTTCAATAGAGCGATAAAAATCCACTAAAACTCTTTGAAGAGCCCATTCACGGATGAACTCAAAAACGCGCCAACCGCCAACAATGAGGAAATACGGAGAAACACAATGCGTATTAGCAAATTCGCAACATTTACCACTCAGGGCACGCGTAAAACCATTTTCCATTCTACAACCGATATCGGCTTAGGAGCTTAAAAAACGAAGTATTTCCAACCTTGTGTCTAAGCAGCAGGTCTCAGCGCGGGCACGCATGCGAGTCACGCGCGTGCTTTCTTCGGTGATTTTGCGTGCGCGAATATCTACGAATGAGCTGCGTCCCTAACGGTTGTTGGCAGCACGCCGATGGAATGTCAGACAGGGAACGGCTATGCGGTGCTCCGATGCAAGGCTGGGGAATGGTGGCTCCTTCACAGGCGCGCACGAAGATCACGATGGAACTTCAGTATTTGTTCATCTTTACAGGTTATTCCAGCGTATTAGTGGTAGAGTTGGAAGTTGAAAATCTAAGTATTATTTTCCTCAATAGTATCATCATCGAATCAAACGTTGCTATCTATGATTAATACGAGCTTCTTAATATCAACCCTATGTATCCACTGCTGGGGAACGGGTCTTTTCCTGCATCGCAGGAAGGTTAGGCCGTACTCCACCACGGGGGCCAAGTCCAGGTTGGTGGAGTATTGTAAGACAGTGGCGGGCCTTACTTATAATTCATAGAAGCTTCTTATAATTCCATAATTCTAACGAGCAATCCAAGAAGCAAGAAGAATCCCTATTTCATTTCTTCAATTGAGTAAGTTCAAATTGATTTAAAATCTTTTACTAGCTGGGCTTCATTTTCTGCAGTACGCACAAGTTGCAAGTCAGTTTACCATATTTGCCTCCCGGGAGGCAATAAAATTGTAGATATTATAGCGGAGTTCTGAAGTCAATTAGAAAGGAAAATTGCTCTCCGTATCCATATGGTGTAAGTCCAAGCTTGCACAAGATTCTCATTTGGACGACGCTACGTTGGCTATGATTAGTGTTTACTGCTATAGCAACTGTAGTAACCGCCGAATATCTTAGTCTCCAACGAACCAATTAATAAGTCACGTCTAATTAAAATGAACGTGCATACAGGAAAACGGACTGAGAAATAAATTACGTCATGTGATAATCACGCTCAAATGTAGAGTACAAGTATTGAAAATGTTATGACTGTCTTCAGCAGATAGTGCGACCAAATCTCTTCCTCTTCTGGTTGGAGCAGTCCTGCTATATAACTACGCAACCTCATATATGGTTGAAAGGGTCGTCAGGTCGTAATGAAAGACCTAGGTTTCGTTCACACTGAAAAGGCAACGGGAGACGTGCAGCCTATTCCAAGGGGATCTTTTCTATCAGTTCTACCCTCACAAGATTATACACATTATATACCTAACCAATTTTACTTTGATGTTTTTTGTTGCATTGCCGCCTCAGGTTCACGTCTTTGTAGCTAACGTGGCGTTGGCTACAAAGACTTAACGCATTTGTGCGAGTTTGATAGATGTTACATATCAATGTATTTTACTAGTTTTGTTAACTTGTGTTTGAACTACATAAGCCCCCTGTTTTTATGCCTCAATAAGTCGCTGCGATTAACTAGCTAAGTTCTCCTGTTTCAAGGCAAGATCAGATTAGATTATTCATTGGACACAAAAGAAATAATTATAAACAAAAAAAAACATTATTTTACCATCGCCCATTTTAGGTCAGTTGGAAAAAGAAATCTGGCATGGATAGCCAGAGGTCACGGGTTCGAATCCCGGGATGGGTGGAATTTTTAGCCTCTAAATAGGTTTTTTTTTAAATTATCTTTAGGACGGGTTAGTGCATTAAAAATAAAATAATTATTTTACCAGTAAAACTTCGTAATTCGATCATTGCGGAACTAGGGAAATCGTTATCTAGTTTTCAGCATCTTTTTCATTTTAGAATGTAACTTAAACTTTTTAGTTGTAATCAAAATGGGTTTACAGGTAGCGCCAACTAATCAACAATACCTGAACTAAACATTGGCTCTGCTGTACACTGTAGAGTTGGAAGATTTTGCTACCCACGCATGGCTCCATCATTTGATCAACTCGATGATACCAAATTGATGTTTTGCAAAGTGTCAGACGGAGACAACACGAAGTCATTAGGTGAACTTACCCAGCCACCAGGCGCCGACCCATCGCGGGTCCGAAGCGTCGTAGCTGGAAGGGGCCTCGAAGGGGTTCACGTAGACCTTGGTGCAGAGCGCTCCCAGGAGGAACCCAAGAGCAGGCCCGATTACGCGGATGCCGATGGTTATAGCTGCGGACAAGAATACTCTTTAGGATTTGAAGGCACCAGGACATCAGGTCTTCAAGGGGCTCCTCTAAGGTTGAAGACATGAAGATATCTACGAGATGCCTTTTAAATGGCAGGTCATAAATGGTTCTCCAAATTTTCGAGAAAGTTATTGCAAAGGAAATAGCAAAGGTTAACGTGGGTTCGCTGGGAGAATATACTATCGAGTATTAAGCTCGCCTTTGTACAAAATTGTTTCTAGTGCAATAAAGAATTTTCATTCACTTATTCAGGGATCTTGAAATTGCGTCGTTGATGCATTTGCGTGGTGAAGAATCTAAGCTGTAAATGTATCAGGTTATCGAAAAATTTCTAATAACATGACAAAAAACCTTAGACTCGCCCACCGCACTGCTCAAATTTGCAGGTAAATTACATTAACATTATAAATAGTTCAGGAATCAATCTCGCAGTTTTTCCGAGCTTTTCCCGAACTTTTCTTTTACGATTTATTACTAATGTATAGTTTCAATTTTTTTCCTGTACTTGTAGTATTAGTTGATATTACTTGGGAAAACTTCATAGTTCCAGGTCAACGGAAAGTACCCTATATTTTTTTTCCTTTGGATGTCGAAACATATGAATGTTTTTGCGGCATAAAGTGCCATATAAATTTTCACGTTAACTTAGGATTTTTTACAGCTCCAAGGGACTGTAGACCGTAGAAGGGACTGAGTATATAGTTTTAATTTCAACTACTCCACGCGTTCCCAAGCAAAGCGTACCCTAGAACCCTAAATACACGCGACGAATGTCAGCTTTTCTTTTCACCCTTGGTGGAGAGAGAACGAAACGCCGATCAGTACAAAAAAAGATCATGAGCGATCATACTTCCCATGGACCACTGCACTCCTACGCTCGGTGGGTTTCTTGGAAAAACGTAAAGACTAAGTTAATCACTCCTATTTCGCGAAGCCCGTCTCGAAATCGCTGAAGGGGGACGGCATAATAGAATGCGGTACTGAAGTAATGAAGTACTAAATATTAATAAGCGTGGAAGCAGCGGGCGATTGTGCAGGTGCGGGCCGCGCGGACGTAGGAACATTTATCTCAATAGTGGAAGCTAATTGGCGGCCGTTCAACTTTGTGCTGGCAAATTAGCGGACGATGCAGCACAATAGGGTCGCTCCTAGACACATTGTAGAGCTCGAGGATAATATTAAACCACCTCAAAATGGCATCAAGTGCAGAGAGACCGCAACTCTCTCAAAATCACGGAAGAAATATTTTCAGCGAATGTGCGCGGAAGAGCCGTTAAGGCACGTCTCAGTCGGATATCGTTATCGTTATCAACCCTTGTATGTCGGGCGGTGGAAAATTTATGACAGCAAGACTAGTGGCTGGACTTACTGTCAGAAGGACTTACTTTCAAGCCGCCCTAAGGCCTCTAATTTGGCACGAACTGCTTAACGTGCCTTGCGAAGCTCGGAAAAATACCACTAGCGTTAGTCATAGACGGTCACCCATAAATGCACTGAACGCGCCCTATGCTGCTTAAACTTCGTCGTCGTTTAAGATCACTCAGACAGCCGGGGCTACGAGCTATTCCGTTTAATATTAACTATGAATAGAAAAAGGTTTGTCGGGAAGGCGTCAAGGCAATTCGTGGCCTCTGCCTACCCCTTTGTGATACAGACGTGAGTTAATAGAATGTAATATTTTCTGAGCATTAAGTTATCCCATTAGGACGGCATAGTGATTCGATCACGCATGTATTATTAAAAAGGAAGGGAAAGGGTCGTTGCACTCGAGTCGCCCAAAAGAAATGTACCAGATTTCAAAGGCGAATCAAAAACCGGCAATATAATATAATGAATAACAAAGGATGGAGCGGGGTGATCGACCGAGAAACAATCCGGCACTTAGGTCCCAAATGTAATCTTTCCCAGAAATCGGCCACCTCGCTTGCCAAAAAATATTTGCGGTCGGGGCGCGGGTCTGCGCTTCCCGTTCCGTGGAAAATTAAAATGTACAAGGTGTTACTCTTCAGTTCTATCGGAAAATTTACTGCCTCGCTGGTCTGCGGGCCTGATTAGGTACAATCCCGGCGGCCATGGGTTCGATTCTCACTGAGGATCATCGCCGCCCATATGTATAAACGGCCTCAGTCCGGGTGTATTTCCATATTTGTGACGATGATCCTGGTTACCATAGTCAGGTCTCCTAGTTTGGGACCAGAACAGGTGATTGTGTTGAGATGGGCAAGATTGAATGAATGAATGAATTAATTAATGCATAATGCATGAATAAAATTTGTACAAAGGCGAGCTTAGTACTAGATAGTATTTTCTTCCCGCTAACTCACTTCGATGCAGAATGTGGAATAGGGAAGTGCCAGAAAAAACAATGTTTTGTTGTTTGGAAGTTATTGTTTGATTCAACATTGAAAAAAGAATGAATGTTCTCGCTCGAACAAAAATAAAAGTTAATTAACGCTGTCTTCGTTATTTATAACATTCACTGAAATCCACAAATATAAGATTGCTGTAAAATTATTTCAGTAAAGATAAATACGCACGGTTAACCAATTTTAAGTTTTCGTCATGCGAGAACATTCTCCCCCGCCCATTGCTAATCATGCGTTTTTGTAATAATAAGTAATGGCCAGGTTGAGAACGGTTTTTCAATACGCATGGTTCCTTATGGGCGGCGTAGAGCCTATTTTTACCCGACTTTAACAAATGAGATGTAAAATAAAACATTTCGGCGGATGGGGTCATTTTCCGACTCACTTTCGGGTCACTTTCGGGCTAGATCACTTTCGGAGAAGGTCACTTTCGGACGAGTTCACTTTCTGAGCAGGTCATGTCCGTTTACGTACAGTCCTAACAAATCATAGGTATACCAAATCCTACCTGTAGGGTGAAGCTGCCTTCTGAAGTAAGTCACTCTAGTGAAACTCTACTAATTAAATTGTGGCATTTAAGTGAGCTACTGTAATATTCCTTTATGAGTCTACCCGCAGTACAATTCCACCAAATTGCGATCCCCAACCCGCATGTCCAGCGTGGGGATTATGGGCATTACCGACGAGATGAGTCTGTTGAAACACCAACCTAAGCCGGCGGAGCCTAATTATCTTGTAAAATTCAACAAATTCATCTAGGCCACGACTTTTAATCTGTCGAGTGTTTTGTTTTTAAAATAAGTTTTTCATCGTTCTTGTCGCGCCCAATAGTCTCCCTACACGCCATGTCTGAATGGAAATTAATTTACGATTAATTGATACAAGATTAAAAGAAAAAGAAGTGCGTTGGTTTGGACATGTGGAGAGGATGAAAGAAGAAAGATTGGCGAAACAAATATGTATAGCTAATTTGAGTTGAAGGGCTGGTAAGGGACGTCCCAGGCGAATATACCTCTACTAAATAGGGAATATATTACCAAAGGGCAAGATAAAATGCCACGGCAAATGAACGTGCAAAGCGAAGGTCATTTACTGTCAGGATCGTGGCAACTGGCAGTCCTTGGTCTCTGCCAACCACTCTGGCATACAGGCATGAAGTTATGTTATGTTACATGTGGTATAAAAGTCTTACTCAGGCAACTCCTACAAATCCGTGGATATGTGCCCTTATTTAAAAATAACATAACATTTCCCCATAACTAACAAGTAAACAAAAAAACTCCATCGGAATAATACTATGCTAATACCGACCATAAATCACATATAATCAAATCTTAGAAATCTCAAAGGGATACGAGCAAAAACTAATGTCAGTAAACAGACCAACGCCTTTCCTCAAAGGCAAAGTACAATATTTTTTGTCTGTGTCTGTAATTCAATTCGTTACCACATACTCGTAAATAAGTAGATGTAACATAGATGTAGAGTCCAAGAATGGATTATTCGATACAAATTTAATTTACTGTTTCTTGTACACTCGCGTACGCTAACATGTCGATATCAACCCTTGTATTTCCCCACTGCTGGGGCACCGGTCTCTTCCTGCATCGCAGGAAGGTTATGCCATACTCCACCACGGGGGTCAAGTCCGGGTTGTTGGAGGGTTGTAAGACAGTGGCGGGTCTTACTGGAAGCCGCCAATAAAACCTCTGACATGGCTTAACGACTGGCATTACACGACAGCCGGCATCGACGGCTTAGCGTGCCTTGCGAAGCACGGAAGCACTCGGAAAAAATGCCACTAGCGGTAGTTACGGGACGGTCACCCATCCTGCACCTGACCGCGCCTGTTGTTTCTTAACTGAAGTGATTGATTCCAATCACTCGGTTCAACTAGCCCACGAGCGCTCGCTTCACTAACGCACTAACATGTAAACACGTAAGAACCTTGTCACATGAACCTCTTCTAGCCTGATGTATGAGAAATTGACTATTTTGACTTTGACAAGGTACTGAAGTGTGTACATATTAGGGCACGTGACTGTACACCACTAATCTGTTTATTAATATTTGAGTTTATTCAGCTTGATAAAATTTATACGCAGGTACTCATTTCTTTACCCAACTGCGGCGGAGCCCAAATGGAGGATACCTAATTGGTTTGGATCGTATGTGTGTATGTCCGATTCTATATTCGCTCACAACTCCTTATCCATTGGCCAGATTTTAACAAATAAGATCTCAATCATTTCGTCGTGTTTGCGCAGCTGTCATAGGCTATATCGAATCAGTACGAGTATAAATCCAACAAAAAATAACCAAATCACTAATAAAAATACTGAACATTAAGTACTAAGCCGGCAGCACTAAATTCATCAAAAATAAATACTTTCATCACAAATAAATATATTGATTGATTGATTGATTGATTGATTAATTTATTGAGCAATGTAAGTCCCTGGTAGGTTCCTATGTTGATCGCACCTGCTTAGTAGTTAGGGTTGTTAGTTACTCTTTATTTCGGTTTTTTATTCGCTAAACTGCAACTGCAAAGCAGCTTGTTAGCGAAGCGCTCTAACTCAATATATTCCATAGATAATCCATAAAAAACTCGTGACAATCTACATTTCATTTCATACAGCTTCCGCACACAGCTTAGTACCAACAGACAAAACAAAGGTTATTGACTGTACCATTAACATTAGCGCGTAGGCATCTAGGACCTAACCTAACTGACGCACCTGTTCAAATACTCTGGGACCATCTTTTGTATGACTGTCGCTCTGCGGTACGGTCGGTAGGCCAGTGCAGCCTGGGTAATACGATGACACGAGTCACGCGTTTTGTGGCGCTAAAATATCAGAAATTTACTTTTGACATTGAAAACGCGCGACTAGCCTCGTCCTAGCACCCTTGCTGTATGGGTAGTACGATGACGCGGTCACGCGTTTTGTGACGATGAAATCTCAGAATTTGACAATTAATGTACTGGAAAGTCGCGACCTTTGACTTATATATGCACTAACAACACACTACTAATTACACACAGTGCAACTCTTGCTGGTACAATACACAGTGCAACTCTTGCTGGTACAATAGTCATAATCAAGTAATAATTAAGGAATTATTTGTTTAATTAATGAGCAGAGCGGTTTATTCTGTATAATTTATTGTTTATGGTTAAAGGTCGTTTTGTACCTATTTTTATTTTAAATATTGTAGTTGTTTTATTCAAATGTCATTGCCGTTCTCACACTTTGGCTGTAGCTGAAAATCAGTAGAATATCTACTTATTTAAAGTAGGTACCATTATACTGAGATACGGCCTTTTTGAGCTTATGTGGCACACCCACATACGGCCTAAAATGCCGTAGAACTCGATGCATGTGAGTTAGTATTTAAGATAAAGCTGTATTTGTACTTAAACTATTTTATGTAATTATTTTTTATGTGATGCTTTATGTGTGTGTGTCTTTAAGCAAAAATAAATGATTCATCTATCTATCTATCTTTGACTTTATAAAGCGAGACTCGCATCGTCCTAGCACCCTTGCTGTATGGGTAGTACGATGACGCGGTCACGCGTTTTGTGACGATGAAATTTCAGAATTTGACAATTAATGGACTGGAAAGTCGCGAACTTTGCCTTTATAAGGCGAGAGTCGCATCGTCCTAGCACCCTTGCTGTCTGGGTAGTACTCGTACGATGACGCGAGTCACGCGTTTTGTGACGATGAAATTTCAGAATTTGACAATTAATGGACTGGAAAGTCGCGACCTTTGACTTTATACGGCGAGACTCGCGTCGTCGTACCGCCCAGGCTGGTGACAGTTGCCAATAGTGAAACTATCTCTACTTTGGGATTACTACTTCACTGTGCACCGTGTTTTTGTTTACTTGATAGATGGAAATATTTTATTTTAAATAGAAAAAGATATGGCAAAAGAAGCAAGAAAGTAGAATTAATGCAGTTGAAATGAGGTCCTTGAGAAGTATGTGTAGTGTTACTTTGAATGACAGGATACGCAATAGTCTGATTAGAGAACGTTGTGAACTGAAAGAGGATGTAGTAACTAGAATTGAGAAAGGAATGTTGCGTTGGTTTGGACATGTGGAGAGGATGAAGGAAGAAAGATTGACGAAACAAATATATATTGCGAATGTGAGTGGAAGGGCTGGTAAGGGACGTCCCAGACGGACTTACATCGACCAAATAGGGGATGTATTAGCAAAGGGAAAGATAAAAAGTACCCGGACCCGGCGTGCGTGCATGCAACGACTTATGAACGTTGATGAAGCGAAGGTGATCTGTCAGGATCGTGGCAAGTGGCAGTCCCTGGTCTCTGCCTACCCCTCTGGGATACAGGCGTGAGGTTATGTATGTATCTTTATGACACAGATATAAAACTTATAAATCATTTGAATTTTGTACTTCGTGATAGCAGAGGGTGAGAAGCTATACGAAACCAGCCGTGTGGTGGTGCCGTTCGTTTTAATTAACTATTCTATTTAAGCTGCTTGTGTAAGTAATGTTCTTATTCTTTTTCTAAGAGAGAGGCAGGCGACCATAGGGCCTCAACCGCAGATTTACAATTCTGACGGTTTGTTTTAGCATTTAAAGCCAGCTTATATACATTTAATAACGTAATTTGTACAGGAGCCTCGGCCGTTGGTAACCCAGAGGCATGGCAAGACACCGTGAGGCACGCAACATCAGCCTACAATAAAGCGAGGACTACGACCGCCCTGTCAAGGGCGTACCCACAAAAAAAAGCGGTTCCATGGAGAAAATTACATTATAGAAATATCACGAGATTGAAGAGGTGGTATTTCTTAATGATTCGCGATACTCATACATAGTTATATATTAAACGGTCAGTCTACCCGAGACCACGGCAACTGTAATGCTGCCAAAACGACGGGAGATAAGGTAATTACGTTTTACCTAATAAATAATCGTGATATATAATAACCGTTTAATATATAACTATTGAAGAGGTGATCTGCGGCCCCCCAGTGGGTTCTATTTATGAGTATCTACGAGTATCTATACTCGATGTTTATAGTGATAAATGGAATCGGCAAAGCTCTGGTTCACGGCACACCCGATTTACCGGGCGGACCATAATTTTGATTCCGTACGGACAATTTGGCCCGCATTACCGGATTTTTTACCAGTCAATTTATTTCATGGCCGAAATACAGACTATCGTAGCGATCTGCTGTTGTGTTGACGAGTAATTTTAAATGGCGGACCTCTTTATGGCCCGCAGGCCTGGGGTTGGGCCGTCTTGCTCTAGATCTCACAGTAGGTACAGTACTTATGTTATGCACACGCATGCGGGGTGCCATATCTAGTCGCGCTACGGAAACCTTTTCTATTTTAATCCGATGACGATGAAGCTCTGGTGCAGCTATTTATTTGCGTCATGTGGCAATGTCATAAACATTACATTTCAGTGCACAACATGAGCCCTGTAAGGGCATTGCAATATGCATTGATAAATGACATCGATATCAACCCTTGTATGTCCCTCGTAGGTCTCTTCCTGCATCGCAAGATGGTTAGGCCATATTCCACCACAGGGGCCAGGTCCGGGTTGGTGGAAGATTGTAATACAGTGGGGCGGGCCTTACTGTCAGAAGTTATCAAGCCGCACATAAGGCCTCTGACATGGCTTAGTATTAGAGATGAGGTTAGATGAAACTGTTTCAGCACAAATGCGAACTAATGAATTAATACATTTTGATAAGAACTTAGAGAAAAAAACTGTGAAGGAAAACATCGTGAGGAAACCCGCGGCTTGGTTGGCTCCACACGTATTGACTATTCTTTCCTGTGGGCTAGGCCGACTAAGCTGTCAGGATGGTATAGGTGCTGGGCAAGCCTAAAAACCATCTATAAAACCATGTCCCAGGCACTACAGCGGCGGAGTGGTCCCTTCAACCATCTAGTGTGAGTGAGAATACCACTGGAAGCTGTATAAATCATCTCATAAGGTAGATGCAAAAAGGCCAAATTATTATTATATAGAGAAAAAAAATATTTATGCGAAGAGAAAAGAGATAGTTGATCTAAGCATACTTACTCCGGATATTGATGTAATTGGTGTGCAAACTAAATAAATACACTTTGACTGCAACAAGTGACAGGCTAGGACAAACGCAGGTCAGAAAAACAACAAGGCGAAGTAGAAATGCGCTATATCAACGATAAGAAGCAGCAATCCGAGCCAAGCGTGACGTACGACAATAAACTGAAATATAATCTAATCTATACAAACAATGCGTGTTTAAAACAACTGACCTACGCCAACGGCGCCCGCGCTGCACCGCTCAACGCAGTGACTTAGCTAATAATACGTTGCATAAGGGACTTTACATTCCGTGCACAATCAGCGGAAACGCTACTGTGTGTTATTATCGACATTCCAGTGGCTAATCTGTAGCTTAGTTGGTCGAAGATAATGAAGTAAATGGGATAAGTAGCCCTTCGAAATACCGAAACTGTTTCAAAACCGCTCCGAAAATAGCTGATACCGTCCTTTTAGAAAAATACTCGTTAAGGCGCATATAACACCTGGGTTTCAGGAATCGTGTTAGTAAAATTAAGACCCGGCAAACGAGCTGTAACTAGCGGCATTGTAAAAAATACTTTATTTAAGCACTCCTATCATGACAGCGTACATACCTGCCACATATTGTTTGAAGAAGGAGATGGTATGCTAATCCAAACACAACAATGAAAACACAGCCACAAATATCTCATCAACAGAGACTCAGCCAACCCAGTTCTCCTGTACCTTTCCACGCGAGCCCCTACACATATTTAGACCAACTCGGACGCTCATACATATTACCCAACGCATCTTAACAACCAATAGCCGACAACAGCATCGAATTAGGCCAACAGACCCTTAAGAGCGTCGAGTGCATTGTCATCATCACACAAGCTGAAACCGTCGCGCGGCGATTGACGCGCCGCGGCGGCCCACTGACCGAGTTACCCGTCCTGAAATAGACATGACATGTGCAACGCCCTACAGTCAGCCCTACACGAGAGGTAGAGTAAGACCGGGGAAAAGCCGAGAGCAATGTTCTGCACACTTTTTGGTGCACCTACGAAATCAGGATGTATCGGGAGTACTTTAGTGATTGCATGTCTTTTTTTGTGCACGCATGCCGATACCATGCGTGCACAATAAAAGGGTAAAAAAATATATGTTAAAGAAGCGGGATTAATAGCTAGTCTTAGAACTTTTTAGGCTCAAGATTCTAGGGCCCCTGAAACTAGGCCCAATAACCCAGTACAATATAGTAAGTCCGCTAAAAAGGTCTTTAATCTAACCTAGTCCTGACCTACGTTTTGGCAATTACCCCAAAAATAGAGCCATGGTAATGTCAAGAGGGTCGAAGGTGTCTACAGGCCTGCGGAGCCCCGATTTCATGGATTTCATGGATAGAAATTGACAAATTCACGCACGGGTTACGTCCCATGTTTTTTATTAGATTGAAGCTTAGAAGGTTTCATCTTAGACTTCACTTCAGTTTCATCCCACTTAGACTTGAAGCCGCAATTAAATTTTTGTTTTGGAGGTATCCCAGCTTTATCAATAATGGGGCGGTCCGCACTAGGTACGTACTGCACTGTCCGTCCTAGGGGCAAGAAATTCAGCCTTACCGGAAGCAATCTACAGTAGCCTGGACTGCCCTACAGAAGACAGTGATACCACGATAAGTAGAGACGGCAAATGAACCTAGTTGCTGATGATTTTTTAATACAAATAGAGTTCAAATTAAAATCTGGTCATGATCTGATGATGCACTTGATGTGCATCATGGAGCACTGAGATTTAAATGTAGAGGTTCCAGATATCTGGAACCTCTACATTTAAAACTCAGTCCTCTAAGATTTCCGCGCTATAGATAGATACATAGAATATGCTTTATTGTACACGGAAATTACAGGAACAGATTTTTTATGAAGCCTATAAACATTCCAAGGCAGGGCACAGGCTTTCTCTCAGAGAAAAAAATATATTCCTATCGAAATACAGTACAAGCTATAGACTAGCGTCATGACACTTTACTTTACTACATTAAACAGCTACGCAATAGGCGACACGTTAATCCTGATAACGTGCTGGTCATTTAAAACTATGCGATTGATTTAGTTACAAATATTAGCTGGTGAGTGAGGTCTTATGAGTTTTGCGTTTCTACAACAATATCGGAGAAGACCACGTGAAGAAGATAAATAACCATAGTACCTAACATGCAGTCAAGGCAAGAGTGAGGTGAGGAGATCCCGCTATATGACACATAAGTTGCCGCAAAAGAGGGAACTGGCCCATAACGGAATGCAATCTTCCAACAACAACCCAGACAGGCAGAATCTAGGTTTAGGTATGAAGAAACTGATAAACGTAGAACGCGTGCACCATGTCAGTTATCAAGAGGCTTTATGGAGTAACACTAGGGCCACCAATGGAAAAAATCCTATCTTTACTTACAGATCGGAAAGTGTCAGACCCATCTCTCAACATACATACACATACATAACCTCACGCCTGTATCCCAGAGGGGTAGGCAGAGACCAGGGACTGCCACTTGCCACGATCCTGACAGATCACCTTCGCTTCATCAACATTCAATCCATCTCTCAATCATGTTAATAATGACTTTTAGGACCAACTACCGCTAGGATCACGGACCTGGGGCTAGTTAGCATTTATGCCAAAAACGGGTGTTTTTGGGGTTAAATCTTTCTGGAACGCATTTTCTGGCGGATTTTAAATCGCGTACTGATTTGGTTGGGGAACGCGATTTTTTTTTTCGCAAGTGCGAGCACTTTCATAAATTTTCCAAGTCCCAAAGAATTTTTCGGAAATAAACGCGCCGTAAAAAAATGTAATGCATGCTAAGCCTAAATGCTATCTAGTCCTGGGTTTTCATATTTAGTTTCATGGCTATGGCTATGCGTTACTGCATGGAAATCTTAAAGTGAAATATTATGTAACTAATGCGCCTGCGAAACTGATAAAAAGCGTTCGCCGAATGCGTTTTGTGTCCATTTGGTCTAATTTCGTAAAAACGGTCCCTTCCATCGTTAGTCAGTAGACGAAAATGAATTCTAGAAATCACAGCTATTAGCCGTGAATAATCCTAATGACATTTTTATTGCAAATCAATGATATCGGACTGCACGTGTGTGTGAAATTATCGATCACCCAGATTGTCTACCGCGTTGTCAATTAGTGGAATGATACTTGTGAACAGGCTAAGTGGTCTCAAAAAAGACTCTACCTAGTTTAATGTAAGTGGTTTTCAGTCAAATACAGGCCATCCTGAAAAAGTAGGTACGCAATTTTAACCACCGATGAAACAGTTATGAAAATGTGATCCGCCAAAGAACCAAATATGATGAATTTCCGAGAAAAGAATCATAAAACGTTTGACAGTGTCAAATCAATATTTGATTGAGGAGGTCAAGAGGTCCTTTGCTGCGCAAAAAGTTCGCGCTTACAAATGGATGTGACATTCCCCGTCCCCGTCGGATGTAAACAAAGCGATTTTACATTACACGCGATAAATCAGAATCGGCACAAGGCCGGTGCATTTTCTCGCTTCTGAAGTCAAAACAAAAGGCGTAGACTGGGAGCGATGCAGTCATAACAAGGTGGAAAGGTGTTCTAATGGAACGATAAAGTTCGATGCGTATGTGTGAGTGAGGAATCATGAGGGAGAGTGAACTCGTGTTGTCCCAACCAACCTTGTAACAGAGTCTCCAATATTCTTTCACTGCCTCGTCGGTTTATCGATATGGTGCTTACTCTAACTCTGAGGTCGTAATTCCCTAATTTGATTAGTAATAGCGTCGATCTGGATGTGTTCCCATGTTTGTTAATTCCTTTTTCTTGTTCCCATAGCCGTAGATATCACTGGATATCGTAGTTTAGGACCAATCCAAGTAATTGTGTGATTTCGATATGTTGTTCAGCAGTAAAAGAAGTAGGTATCACAATAAAAAACTATAGACGTCCCACTCCCAATGTAACTTGCACCCAGTGTAATTCTTAGAGCACAAAAGACAAAATGTTGCTATAAGAAAGGAAAATACACCAATTACTGTGCAATCTTATTGAGTGGATTTACGAATTGACTACAACGAGCAACAATACCACACACATTAAATTCCACTAAATACAATAGCTAACAAGCCGCCTTAGGATCCAGGGTGGAGTAATCCAGGTAACATGTAAGTATACCTAAAGTTAGTTTTATTGTATAAAGGTCCTACATTGGGCCTGTCGAATATTTCGTAAGTACAGGGAGTCGCGAGCGCAAGGCTGGGACGTCTGCCGTAGGCGGCCGGTCGGTGGTGGGCGGCGCGGCACATGATTTACATCGCCTTTATGTGCCGACTTTATTGGCGCTCGCATGCAAACAATCAATTCCCACAATCTCAATCGAAACCCCTTAATCGAAGTTAACGACGCAGAGTGCAGCCGACGCTTTGTGTCAATAAACATGTAAACTCACCCATATAAAGCGGAGATTGTCTGCTTCCGACGTTGTCGTCCACGTAAGGGATCCCGAGGGTAGCGATTCCAGTTAGTCCGACACCGACGATGAGCAAACAGACGAACAACCAAGGGATGACGGTCCCAGTTATGTCTGTACGGATCGCTGTACGGTGGATATGTGCTTCATCGCAGAGCGTCAGGGTGGCGTTGCAGACGGGCGCGGCTCCGGGCCGGTGCGCGTTCAAATGCGAGTCCAGCAGTGGTGTCCCATACATAGCGTGGGGCAGTACGCACCCCAGCACTCCCACAGCGAGCACCAACATCATGCAAGCGATCCACCGCGGACGGTGCCCGCGACCGGCTAGGTAGGTCAGAAACAGCGCCGTGCATATCTGTCCGATTTCCGTTGCTGCTATTAATGTTCCAGTAGTTTTCGATTCAATGTTGAATAGCTTTTCAACAGTCGTCGTGACACTGACAAAGTAAGTGAGGAACATGCCCTGAAGTACCCATCCGGACAGGAAGACAATCATGAATACTCTGGTGGAGTGGAAGAAGGAGCGCGGTTCCTGTTGCTGCGGCGCCGGCGGCTTGCAGTCGAGGAAGCCATTGTTGTTACCAGCCGCAAGCCGTTCCTGTTCCTCGGCTGTGGCATCCACGCCCTTCATGGCGGGGCTGTCCGTCGGCGCAGGGCTCTGTGCGCCTGGAACTGTTACCACTGTACTCGCCCTGCGGACAATAGAAAAGAAAAATCAGGACCAAGCAATGCAAACACGAAACCACCTGCGGCCTACGCAACTCACGTCATTATCCTAACTATAATCGGCATAAACCAGCGACGGGTTTTGGTTCAAACAATTAGACAACAGCGGTGCAGGGTCGCGTGTAAAGTGAGCACGGTCCGCGGACGCTTCCGGGTAACGGTCCAGGAGGCGGATCAATCGCCTCGCGAGAACTGGAAGCGCTATCAGTATTCCGGCGGCGAGTGCGTGGTGCGCATTGTTTTTGGCGAGTCGTTCACCCGGAGGAAACGCGGAGGCTGCGTGCGTGCTCCCGGCGGGCGCGGCGACGAGAAACTGCACTCGAGAGCCGCCGGCGCAGCGAGCACTGCACTCGAGCCACCCGCCCCTCGGTTGCTCGGCTCTCCCCACACGAGGTTTTTATTGGACGCCTATCCGTTTTTTGTGCGGCACACATTTAAGCTCGACGAAAGCCGTCTACACAGCCCTCCGTGGAAGATTCCCTCCCAAGCGTCGTCTCGACGCTCAAGAATGTCTTTGTCCCTCGCCCTGGGAATAAGGCTAAGGCTCTTTTTACTCCGCTCACGATCTGCACGCAATTGTAACTAACAATATAGACGTACCTATTGGAAATTGCTTTATTTGGCATTAATATGTAACATCCCGACTAAATTTTCATAGTGCCAGCACGCAACGATTGCCACCTACATGCGTCTATACAAAGGGACACAATAAAAGCTAGAAGCGGAATAACAGCAACGACGGAATATCAATGCGACTCATACGGTTAACAGGACTTACGAAACTCACCTGCCTGCGGGGGCCGATGACCACCGGCTGCGAATGCCGACCTGCGGACGATGGCACACTAACGACACACAAAACACAGCCCTAAGGAAACTTCTCGCGGGAATCCTGTTGGCACAACAAACGAGATACTCAAATTGCCAAGATAATTACTTGTAGGAATGAGCACCAATGTGCAACTGAATTCCGAGATAAAAACAACAAGTCCCAGAGTTGTGCAATGTCTTTTATCGGTGCCCCCGTTATCGAAGGTGATAAGGAGACGTTCTTTCGGCCCCTAAAACAAATTCGCTACTAGAACGAGACTAGATTCGTAAACAACTTTGACATGTCAATAAACATTAAATGAAACGGCATGGTGAAGAATTTCTAAGTCTCTGGAGATATGCAAGTAATCCCCAGAAGAGCCGTTGAAAACATGAAAAGGCAACCAAGGAGCTTGAACGAAATTCCATTGCCGCTTTTAGCCCGCAAGAAATAAAGCGACAGACTCGATGTAATCGATCTTCCCGCAGCCGATAGCATGGTCCTGGTCAGTGAGGCGAGACTACGATTGCGACATGATCTAATTAGTGACAATGTTTTATGAAAGCCAACTGAGCACGCACGGCCTGCGAGCCAACTTATGTGGACAATACACCACAAACGATGTTCTTTTTTAATCCTCAATCACAATTGTGCGTCCATAAACCTCAACGACACGCCTCATTGATGTCAAATTGAATAAACTTCACACACTAGGGAGAATAATGTGTTATATTACAGCTACTTAAATTCTAAATGTTGTTATGAAAGGAAGAGCCAAAAGTCTCGGTTTCACATCTTTAAAATTCAGTAACATGACAAAAATGAAAAACAGTCGAGTGGAGGAACGATGAATTTACAATTCAATGTCGACCCGGATCAAAATACATTCCAGCGTCTGGCAAAATGAAACTGATAACTTGAGGTCGTTCGGGGAAAAATGAACACGAATTTTAAAACCACTGAAACATCCATTAAAAATAAAACATTTTTGGTTTGAAATTCTTGATAATCCTTAGATTTGCAATTCGAGGATACTTAGTCCTCGAATTGAACTATCAAAATAGTGAACTAAAATTCGCAAAATTGTGATAGAAACAAACACCTAAACCAAATCCACACAAATAGACTTTAACTTTGTTTAATTATTCTTAGGATTATATTGTATCATTGTACTAATTTGGGCATCAGCATTCGATTGCATTGTATAATCTTATTAGACTCTTATTAGATTAAAAGAGCATTCTTATGACTGCTTACATCATTTTCTTCATGTCTACTAATATTATTTACTATTATATTCTTCTCTATACAGTATAATGTAGATAACGCTGAAGGAAAACATCGTAAGGAAACCTGAGTGTTTGAGTTGTCCAAATACCTCACGATTGAAATTGCCAATGCACTGTGGTGCGTGGTAATTAAGAACATACTCTCACACTCTCTCTCTCTGAGAGAAGGCCTTTGCCCGATATTTTTCAGTTGTTCGGTATTTGTCAGCCCACACTGACTTTTGATAGAATAGTGGCGTCAAATCCATAATACTCGTAAGTCAACAGAGCATCAAATGTTAACTTAAAAATGGATGCACCCATGTCCACCTTTGACCTTAATTCCGATTAAGTTAGCTTTCAATTAAATTAATTTAAAATAATGCTCCATCTGTCTTATCTGTCTTTGATAACATACATACAAGCTGTCATAGGCATCAAACTTATAACACTTTTTGTTTCCATGTTGGGGATTAATAAAATATTCGAGGCTCATGTTTATGGTTTGAAATTCATACTCGCGACGTTAGTCGTCACAGGATTTTCAAACGCATCATGGAAACAACCGGCATTGCAATAAATAAATAACAAGGCGGGACTCTTGAATCTAATGGATATTAAATGAGAATCGAAGAAAATACACGTACCAGGCAGGGAGTTATAAATCTGTTGATCATAAAGCTACTAGCAGACGCAGCAAGTGAAACGAGTTTACAGCGAACGAAATTGAAATTGATTCAATTCTATTTCTGTTTGATGTTGAAAAAAAAAACAATTCAACACGTTGAGTGAACAAGTCGTCATTCATATTCATGACAGCAAGACACCGCTAGAGAATAGCGCAAGATCGTCCCACGACGACGCTAGGACGGTGGAGTGAGGGGACATGCGGTCAAGGCAAGTGAGACACCATTGCCGATGACACCTCAGTTGTTGACATTCTCATCTACGAATCTACGATATCAATAAAGAACAAGAAGCCGGGAAAAGCTACATTAACAACCATTTAAACACAGCAACAGATTTGTAACGACCATTGACACGTTGTCCTGCACCGTTCGTACAAGTGTAGTCTGTAAATTATACGCGGTGGATGTGGGTAAACGAAAACCTGTTCTAAACGAAACACTACTGCAGAACGCAAGAGACTCAACTAATGAAGTCTAGTCTCAAATCCGCACTTGCGTAAAGCTCTAATTGAATTTTTCGAGCTTTTATGTTCAGAAGAGATATGTCAAGTCTATTGACAGCGTGTCAAACGTCCTAGTAGCAACTCATCTGATTGATTGACGAGGCGCCACTGTTCAAGCGATTGCTCTATTTCTATTGGCAGCTCTTTAGATCCCCTCCGTCATTACCTACGACAAGATTTGAACGCGTGTCATTACAAAGAGTAAATTGGGTATTGTAAGGGTTGATACGATCGGAGGGCATATTATAAAATTATTAAGCGTCAATTAGAGTAGGCATTCCTCAGCGGTTTCCACTGCAGATTCCGCGGGACCTGTTCGTGTTCGCGGCACAACCGGATAATCTCTATTCGAAGCTAATAACACCGACTGGTCCCATTAAAGCTATACTTATTTGCAAATCAAATTCAACTGCAACACATTTATATCAATTTTCAACAGCAGCTGCTGAAGTGTCGAGAGCAAATTCAACGCTAAATCTGATAACGCCCAGAGCGCTTAATTACCCGGCCAAATTACAATGAATCAACATAAACTAGGCTTAAACTAAATAATTCAACAAGCCATTAATCTAACTGAAATAACTTACAAAGGAATGGCCACAATTGAAAAGAAAAAACCAGACCAAACCAAGTCACAGGCTATATTTAAACTTATACGAAAAAAATAACATGGTTAGACTGACAACGATAGCACGCTGCCCGCGAATCGACTCTCCAACATTAATTTGCACCGTGATTAAGGTCAATAATAAATTCTGACAAAAAAGTAACGCAGATGGAACAGGTCTTCCCAGGTGTGTCGACATAAAGCACTGCGAAAGGACGCCCCGCGGCGCGGCTCGCGAGACAGATATACTGGCTTACCGCAGCAGAGAGATGTATGCATCGCCTTAATTGTACAAGGTACCTACTTTACAAAATGTTGATACAAATAACTCTACACCGTATCACGTAAATGTATCGTTTGCATACAGAACTAAAACTGCCATTTAAGTTTTTCTATATTTGCCACTAGAAAAAAACCTTTATGTTCTTTCCTTTACACAATTTTCCCTGTTTCCGCATCCGCAGTTCAAGTTTTCCCTGACTTTTATTATAATCTTTTTACTTTAAGTATTTAAATTACCCACTTCTTTGAGAACGTGAAGTTATCACTGTCGCAGATATTTTATCTCATTCTTTAAATTGTGCTATAAGTATATTTAGATAGATAGATAGAATATTCTTTATTGCATGTACACCAAGGATTACATAAGAGACTTATAAAATAACAGTACAGTACAAGTGGCGGCCTTATTACTAAAAGTAATTTCTTCCAGACAACCATTGACGGAAAAGAAGAAACGGAAACTGAAATACGGGTAGTCGGCGCAACTAAACAATATTAGATAACATATTATTTTATAGTTGATACACATACATAAACGATACATAAATATGAAATTGATACACATACATAAACGGTACATAAATATGAAATAAATAAAAATAAACATACACAAGGAAAAAAAAAACATAGGACATGATCGAAAAATATACCTACATAATACTAGAAAGGGATTTCACAAATACAAATAAAAAACTTACAATAAGGAAAAATAATGGTTATGCACTCTGTTTTTAAATATTGGCGGGGAAGGTGAGAATCTTACGTCCAAGGGAAGATCATTCCACAGGCGGACAGCTGTAATAGTAAAGGATTGGCTGAAGAACCTTGTGTTTGTTATTTACTTTCTTTCCGCTATGCAGAAAGAGACCCGTGCCCCGACGATTTACTTTCTTTCACCTTTTTCTTTTCACTACAGTCATTTTCGAGATCGACAGTGTTTTAAAATGACATGGTGATGATGATGTTAATTTTCCATCTGTCATTCTACGTAACAGCCAACGTGTCATTTTTCTAATAAGGTAGGTACGTGTTTAAAGCATAACGTGAACGTGACAAGATAGATACGAAGTCTAATTGAAGATATGCTTTAATATTTCAAAATTTTTTGCCAGTTTCTGAATTGAGAAATTCGCTAAGTAAACATTTAACTGACATAATTAAAAGAGTGTGACAGAACGCTACTTAAGTATTTACTTAGTTAAATAGCCTCTAAATAGGTTTTTATAAATTCTCTATTCAGAAACCGACCCTTTGTCTCCAGTAATGGCTCACGATGGTTATACATAGTTTATATTATATTAGCATACTTCATTGTGCACAAAGAAAGAAGTAATAGTTATACAATAACACAATCGCGATTCGATGTGTTCTTATCTACCATAGACTAAATGGGACTAAACTGGGACTACAGGGTTAGCAAATTTAAATGCCAAATTCAACTTCGACCTAGTATTTATCGTCTGCATGCCGCGCACAGACATACATACGGACGGGCATGGCGAAACTATAAGCCAGCGGCCAGACAGAAGCAGCGCGGAAAAGACCCGCAAAAGACTTCATACAAAATGTAGATAGATATATGTAGAGATAGAGACTACTACCAGAAAAAATAATACAACAATGATTTGTTAAGTCTGTAATGTTATACAATTGGCGGTCTTATCGCTTAGAGCGATCTCTTCCAGAAAACCTTTGGATGGAATGTACTGAAGGAAAGGGACGAAGCCCACATACCAGAGTCGGGACGAGGCGAGGCCTCGAGGGCGCAATTGATATACAACGTGATGTCTTTTCCGCGCCCACGTCACACGTCCCTTCTGCGTGGCCGCCGGCTAAGGGTTCCTTGTTTACTACGGAACGTTAGAAATGATGAATCCGCGACAATTCAAGTAGATTCGCCAGTCCACGATTGGAGTAGAAAGGGTCATAGAACCACCGGTTACGTAACTGGGAAGCCTTGACATTGTTGATCTCATCACTCGCTCGCCGCGCCAACGTTGGCCGGCTTCACATTTGACAATAACCGCAACGACACGACATCATCTGACTATAATTTTACACATACACACACACGCACGCACGCTGGTTTCGGGCACTTTTTATCTTGCCCTTTTTGTTTAGTCGAAGTATGTCCCTGTACGTCTCTTCCCTGCCACTCGCATTCGCTCGATATATTTCTTTCATTTATCGTTCTAAGTTCATCCTCTTCATACGTCCAAACCAACGAAATATTCCTGTCTCAATTCATGACATCCTCTTACGTTCTCTAATCACACTATTGCGTATTCTCATTCAATAATGACTGGTCATGTAATTTCATACATTTTACACTATTTTTATTTTTAATGCACTAACCCGTGCTAAGGAACAAATTTAAAAACCTATTTAGAGGCTAAAAATTTCACCCATGCCGGGATTCGAACCCGCAACCTCTGGCTATCCGTACCAGCGCTCTACCAATTGAGCCAATGGGCGACTCACGGCATCAGTGAAATTTCGAACCTCTTTACAATATTCTCTGTATTACGTACAGGCAGCGACATCTGACTTAAGCAAATTGCATTACTTACAGCCCCGACTACCTACTTTGCAGTTAGGTTTAACATCGGAACGATATCACTGTACCCACATGATTACACTATTTTTATTTTTAATGCACTAACCCGTGCTAAGGAACAAATTTAAAAACCTATTTAGAGGCTAAAAATTTCACCCATGCCGGGATTCGAACCCGCAACCTCTGGCTATCCGTACCAGCGCTCTACCAATTGAGCCAATGGGCGACTCACGGCATCAGTGAAATTTCGAACCTCTTTACAATATTCTCTGTATTACGTACAGGCAGCGACATCTGACTTAAGCAAATTGCATTACTTACAGCCCCGACTACCTACTTTGCAGTTAGGTTTAACATCGGAACGATATCACTGTACCCACATGATTACACTATTTTTATTTTTAATGCACTAACCCGTGCTAAGGAACAAATTTAAAAACCTATTTAGAGGCTAAAAATTTCACCCATTTAATACAATTTTATTCAATTTTTAGCCTCTAAATAGGTTTTTAAATTTGTTCCTTAGCACGGGTTAGTGCATTAAAAATAAAAATAGTGTAATCATGTGGGTACAGTGATATCGTTCCGATGTTAAACCTAACTGCAAAGTAGGTAGTCGGGGCTGTAAGTAATGCAATTTGCTTAAGTCAGATGTCGCTGCCTGTACGTAATACAGAGAATATTGTAAAGAGGTTCGAAATTTCACTGATGCCGTGAGTCGCCCATTGGCTCAATTGGTAGAGCGCTGGTACGGATAGCCAGAGGTTGCGGGTTCGAATCCCGGCATGGGTGAAATTTTTAGCCTCTAAATAGGTTTTTAAATTTCATACATTTACTAATGTCTGTGTGAACGTTGTATGAATACTATGCAGTCTAACGATGTCGCGCAGTTACGGTTATTGTGCAGCGTAAAACCGGCCCTGGGCTGGACAGAGGCCTAACACTAGCTAGAATACCAATGACAAAGACCTAAGACCCTTACTGGAAATTCGACTAATACTTCGCCAGTTTTTAGTATTTGTTATTATGTACGAGTATATGGGGATTGCAGTATACTAACACCAAACTGGATGCTGGAATGCGCTTGGCCTAGTTCTGGGCCCAAAATAATATAATTTGTTTTGCTACTGATACAAAAAAATATATGAAAAATTACATCTTTACAGGCACTAAAAACGCAGAAATAATTTAAACGAATATGACCTCTAAATGCGAAATTCGTATGTAGCTAGGTATTGTAGAAGAATATTTTGGAGTCGGTGCCCAAAAATATATGTGCTGGTTTGGGACTTGGCATCTCCTTTTCTGAAGTCGGTTAATAAAAAAACACCACGTTTGATAATTTTACGTAACAAAAGAAATACAAAGTGCTCACTAGTCTTCACATAAGATTAAATTAAAAACAATTTACATAGACGGCTATTAAACACCTATTTAGAGGCTAAAAATTCTACCCATGCCGGGATTCGACCCCGCGACCTCTGGCTATCCGTGCCAGCGCTCTTTCCAACTGAGCTAATGGGCGACTCACCTGCATCAATGAAATTTCGAACCTCTTTACAATATTCTCTGTATTACGTACAGGCAGCCGACGTAGACGTCTATTGATTTGTAAAACTTTATTGAATTAGTTGAATAACATTTTAGTTTGGATTATATTTTCAACAATAATTATCCATTTTTTGCGGTCTCTGAAAATCAGGTTGGAAAATCATCATGGTTGTCACCGAACACGGCAAAATTCGTGCCATTTATTACATAGAACGCAACAAGTAAAACTAATGTAAATCAATTTGGAGAAAAATTGACACAAAAACCTTAGTCTTTCCAGGGTATTTTGATACATACTTAATTAACAGAGTTTACATAATTATTATTCTAAAAGCTAGTACTAATACATTAAAGGCTTTAATTCCTGACATTTTTGTCAACTAAATAATATTTAATTGACAGTAGTCCTTTTGGCAAAGCGTGCATTAAGTAAGAGAAGTTCCGTAGAACTGGTAATAATAACATTTACATACAGGCACATACATTGCTCCTGGCCCCACACTAGGATACCCTGTGTCTTGGGAACCAGAAACAACGACATAACAAACATCTAAACATCCAAGACTTGGGTTTTTTTATCCCCAGCCGGGGTTCGAACCCGGGACCTCTTGCATGGTAGGCAGATGCGCTACCGCTACGCCACAGAGGTCGTCCCTACATAATATTCCTATTACATATTTTTATTTTTTATTTTTATATGATTTTTTTGATACCAAATACCTAAACGTTGCCTATTCTTATTTGTTTTTCTAGATTTCAACGAGCACAAGGTCACTATACGAACACATGCTCCACGAAAGTCTCAGCTAAAGTTGTTGATTGATTGATTTGCTCTACATATCATTCTAGGCATTGGGCACGGCATAATATCTATTACGCAGAAAACTGACCAGCCTTCGCAACTTTACGTGATGTTAAATTACACCTAGATAGACAGATATAATATTATCTATTAAACACCGGGTATTATCATCATTAATTGTGTATGAATTAGAGGCTTATTGACTATTCGCTACTGCAAATGCTACAATACTTATGTGGGGTAGCGAGACTGGGGCAATTGAGCATGGCAGAAGGATCAATAATGGGGAAGGAAACTTTTTATGATACCTGTATTTTAATTTTTTTTCTGATATTAGACGTAATTTTAAGAAACTAATTTCATTTTTTTTCCGATTAATTAAGTTTATCACTATGAAATAATTTATTGAAAGATTTAAATTTGTGACGTCATACGGCGGCCCGGCCGTGTAGTGTCACGCGATTGCGTTAGCATATGAGTGAGTCTAGAGATGTGATTCTACCCGGGTATTTACCCGAAATGGGTAGATTCGCGGGAATATTCCCATTGAATCTACCTGACGGGTATTTATGAGGGCAAATACGTTTATTGGTGTTTTCGTTCGCTAAAATAGATTGCATTACCGTTAAATCTATTTTTACTCACGAGCCCCAGGACTATATTCAATATCTTTCATTATTTTTTGACGAAAGCACGAAATAAGTATATCTCAAGAAAATAACTTTTTTGTGATGGTCTTATTTCATAAATTATTGAGAGATTGTTAAAGATTCTTACTTAGTAATTATCCGCCCGAGAGTAAATAACATAAAATATATATTCTTTACTAGGACTCCATTATTTGAGACTAACTTTTGATATACTGCAAAAATATTTCAATAATTTGATTTTGAGTAACAAATGTTGATAAAGCGAAAAAGGTCTGTCAGGATCATGGCAAGTGGCAAACACTGATCTCTGCGTACGCGATACGGGTGTGTGAATATGTTACGGTATGTTATGTTGTTTGTTAATTTGATTTTATTGCAATCAAATAAATGAATATCATAAAATAAATGAATATGAATCATTCTAGGTTCTCCGTTGAGGAGATCCTATAACCACGTTCTTTTTCCCAGATCTAACTAACTAATCACCTTACTTTGCCGTAATCAGATCTTATCAGAAAGTTCTGCTAAAGATCTCAATAATACAGATTAAATAAGGCGAAACTCGAATAGTTTCCTACTATCCGTTGTGAAGATCTAGTGTCTGAAAGGTCTGATGATGGCACTAGAATTTGGGTACTTTGCTGTGCCATCTAAGAACTTGTCACAAAGTTTCAACAAAGATCTCATAAATACTAATCGAATAAGTACAAACTCAAATGGCCTACTGCTATTCAGTGAGGAGATCCCTTACACACCTTCCAGCGCTATCATCAGACCATGCTCCCCAAGTTTTAACAAAGATCTCATCAATACCGATTAATTTCGATTCTTATTCCGATTATTACCGATAAGACCCTGACTAAATGATTTTACTGTAAAAAAACCAATTAAAAATATTTACTGTCAGTTTTCGTTAAATACTCAGTAGAAACTGGTATTTATGGTTATTTACTCTCGGGCGGATAATATCTAAGTAAGAATCTTTAACAATCTCTCAATAATTCATGAAATAAGTCCATCACAAAAAAGTCATTTTCTTGAGATTATACTTATTTCGTTCTTTCGTCAAAAAAGAATGAAAGATATTGAGTATAGTCAGTAAAAATGGATTTATCGGTAATGCAATCTATTTTAGCGAACGAAAACACCAATAAACGTATTTCCCCTCATAAATACCCATTTCGGGTATTTACCCGGGTATTTACCCGTTTTGGGTATTTGCCCGGGAATATACCTTTCGGGTATATTCCCGCGACCCATCTCTAAGTGAGTCAAAGTCAGGAGTCTGTGAATACTGTCAAAAAAGCTACAGACTATGTAAAAAGTCGAGAGACGGCGGTATTTGACATCCGTGTATGTTTACATGCGCAAAACAGTACCCTATGAGAACATGCCACATGGCATGGCCTTTCGTACCGCGCCATATATATGGCATTATAGCAGTACGCAATACTCGGAACATGGCCTACCTGAGATGTCGCATTATGACTCACGAGGGCCATGTTTAGAGTCATTGTCATTATGTCATCATCATGAACTGTTCTCGCCATAGGTCATGCTATATTTTGCCGCGTACTGGGTACTGATCCAGTACGCGGTCGTGCTATATAACGCGTACTGCATAACACGCAGTACTTACACATGTCTAATTTGTTGCACAGATTATAATTGTTGTAGATGCTTTGTGCCGTCTTGCCCTAATACCACAACTAAATCGTATGCGAAATCGTCGGTGTTAGCTATACAAATAAAAATTGCCAAGAAAAATTTAAAACCACTAAAGCAAATCCACAACAACCAAACGTGATCAGTCAAGCAAGTCAAGTCAGTCTGTCACACAGACTACATAGAGATACTACGTGTCTGTCAGCAAATTTTGACAGCTCGGTCTGGATATTGCGTAGACAGGTCTACGGGATATTGTGTTCATAGTATATGTACCTATATATTTTGGTCTGCTGCCTACAGAGTACTGTAACCGTCGTATGACGTCACGCAGCAGTTTGATAACAAATTTAAATTTCAGAAAATAAAGCCCATCTTTTGATTTCATTAGTTATTACATTGAAAATACTGTTATTTGGATAAAAACCTCGAAATGGTTTTCGATTTAGCCTATGTAACAAATTCTTTCTTTCGCGAAATTATGTTTTTTCCATGATTGTATTGGTGGTGTTAGTAAGCACCGCGTCGACCGTCAGCTACATCGACCAAACAGGATATGTATTAGTGAAGGGCAAGATAAAAATTCCCCGAGATTGCAAGCAGCTACTACGTCAGGATCGTGGCATGTGGCAAACCCTGGTCTCTGCATAACCCTACGGGATAGGTACTGCAGACTCTTGTCAGTGCACTATCCTCGTTATTTCAATGATCTGACATTTTAATATTTTTTTGTGTATAGCCTATATACATCCCACTGCAGAGCACATACCTTCTCTCAGAGAGAGAGTGAGAGAATATGGGCTTAATTAATTACCACACTTACCCACCGCGACTTCGCAATCTCAAGCGCAAAATAATAAAAATATTGTGAAGTCATCATGCCACGCTTCCAAAGCATTGGAAATTGACATTCAACAGACGGTATGTAAATTCTTTCGTTGATATAAATATCTGATTTCGTGCCAATAATATGCTTTTAACAAACTTTTACTAACTGCCGGCAGATGCTGCATGCGGCAAGCTGGAGACAGGGCGCTATGGCGCTCATTAGGGGAGGGATATTGCCAGCAGTGGACTAATATATAGCCTGAAGAAGAAGAAGAATATACTTAAAAAAGTAAAAGTAAAAATATTTTATTGCCATTACTTGGATTACACTATTTGGACAGTTGCTGACTCCCACACTAGGCAAAGCCTGTCTCGTGGGAGAGAAACATTGTTATACAGGTATAGCTTTACGCGGTTGTGATGCGAGGCATTTATGAAATAAAATGGAAATAAATAGTTAAAAAAGGAAACTAAAAAGTAACAAAAACTTTTGTAGTTTAATTCCATTACACGAGTTGATGAACGGCGTTTTTATTGTATAGTTGGAAACCTAAGAACTCACTGATCAAAGCTCCAACTATTCGATCTTATCTTATATTACTGTATAAATGTAATGGCCACACTCTAGGTGTATTTAGGTGCCTGGGTACCCTACCCTAGTTTGAGAACCAGACAAGTGCTTGTGTTGTGTAGAAGTTATTCTAAATTACTATGTATAAATAAATAAATAATAAATAAATATTCATGGGCATACTACACAGATCTCGTTAGCCCTATACTAAGTACAACTAAATGACTTGTGCTCACAGAACATAAAAAAAGAGTAGAAGTAGTGACCTGACACATTAGTACGAAAACCAGTGTAACCAAACTGATACACATAAACCAAACGCATACTACGAATGCCAAGCTGCCATTGGTAAATAAAGTCAAGGCCGAAAAGGTGTACATCATAAAAGTTTCGAGTAAAATATGTACCTTTTCACGATGTTAACAATGATCAAAGTCAAATGACAGTGATGAAATAAGGGTTGGCATTTTGTAGTATCGCTACTCTACACTAGATGGAACTACCGCCGTTTCGGACCGAAAAGAACTTTTACCTATTAAGACATAAAGTTCAAAATTGAAAAACAAGTACATTCTCAGTTTGGGATGGGACAATGCGAGTTCTAGTTTGTCGATAGGGAGAACCTATGGACAAATTATACAAACAGTTTAACACATTAACGGCTGAATACGAATACTGATACTCAAAAGTATTTTTGGCTATTTCTTTTTTGCCTGCGGGTTGACTGGTAGAAAATGCATCTTTTTTACATTATCTTTTGTGCAATGAAGAAATAATACTGATAGGGTGGATACATATACAAATAAAACGATGTGTTAGATTTCATAATATTTTAAAATAATATCTCTTATTAAAACTAGCTTTAACCCACTGCTTCGCCGGCGTTAGAAATTATAATTAAAAATAAAACTTTGTCTATCTGTACGCCATGTTTCATAAGTAATACTAATTGATGATGGTACTAATATAATTTCACTTATACGCAAGAGTCTAACCTGGAAGTGAAGCACATTTTTTCTGGTATTGCTGCACCACATAAGGCACCCATCTTCCGCCTTTTTAGTTATTATGAAGTGTATGAAAATGCTCTGAATATATTGTGCTCCTTTTTTGTTGGGAACCAATTTTGCCTTCTTATCGCTGCCATCCATTTTAATTTCGTATCCGGTTTCCTTATGAAAACTAAACGAGAACACACTTCCAAATTGTTATGATTCCGAGAGGGTTGTTTTATCATTGCCTCGGTTTGCTGTTGTCAAAGGGGTTGAAATATTAAGGGTAAATAGCAGAATAATAAAAAAACCATAAATCAAATAACATAACAAAACAAAAATCTGATGCTCGCCAAGAGAACAACCTCTCGAATAAGTAAACAATATAATAAGTAATTTACTTAATGTTTTGAACTGAAGTAAAAAAACCACATGAGTCGTTTTCGATAACCTCACTTTACATCTCGGTTGGAATATTTAAAAATGTAAGATTAAAATTACTTTGATAGTTTCTTAAATATTGCAGTCCCTGATAAACTGGTTAAGGAAAAACTATATCGCGATCTAGCTGTGCTCATGTCATGTCTTGTATGAAAGTAATGTATGAGCTCCAATGACAGTTTTTACATGCACAACCACCAGCCGGCGACCGGAGCTTATACATTACTACTTTACCCGGCCCGGCGGCCGGATGGCTACCGGGTGCATATTAAAAGGCACTTAGGAAGTAGATATAAAATAACAATAATTATTTTACCTACTTAGACGAATTGGAATTTACAATACCTAAGTACCGTTAAGTATGTATGACTACTAAGTCATAGACAATTAAGTATCGATAGATTTTTATCATGTGTGCCCCCATCCGTAATTGAGGAGAATTCAAATTTTGACAGAAATTTCTAGAGAATGTACACTTTCTTCGATGAAAATTTAACTTTAGTAACCAGTAAATAAAGGTGGTTTCACTTTCTCATTTTCGGATTGGTTTCCGTGTTCATGTCAATACAAATTTAATTAAAAATCCAATGAAATACGTCTTGCAGATGAAATGTTACGCCATGATCGGTATATTTTGGTGCCCAACTTTAATTTTTACTCTCTAACACAGCATAACAAGGCAGGTTAACAAAGTTTTCACCATTTTTTCTTTACTAGAAGCGCACGGCACCTGAAGTTAACAAAACTGTCACCGACTACGCATAGGCAATACATTGCTAATGTGAGGCACGCGGGCACCGCCCACTTACGACTTCTACTCTTTTTTTATGTTCTGTGCTTGTGCTATAGGTATAGGTGCTAACTCCACGATAGATTTAATACAATAAGTACATAGATAACATCAAAGACCCGAGACAAACTAGAAAAGTTCGTTTCCTAGTTTGACCCGGCCGGGGATCGGACCCGAGATCTTCGGTTTTACAGTCCGCGTGCCAAACCGCTGCGCTACCGAGGCTGCCAATTACTAGAACATTCCCTTTACAATAATATTGTAGACATGATTCTCACTCCTAGCTGTCGTGATGTAATAGTACCAAAAGGTTACAAGCAATTGTCACAATCAATACGGAAGGTACAACCAATAAGGGAGAGCTGGATAAATCTGGTTATGAAGCGGCCTTAGGTACCGGGCTATTCGAATTGAATATTCTTTTCAGTGATGTTTATCACGGCTAAAATTGACCAAAGTACGTTTGTATTGTAGTCAATTTTAGCCGTCTTCAAATGCGAAGGTTCGTGAATCGTCGTCTTTTTTGCCCGACTGCTAATGCAGTGTGGTTATTTTCACGGCGTATGTATGATACTTTTAAGACCACGGTGGTGCAGTAGCTGCCAAATTGCAGTAGGTCCCTACTTTGACAAATCAAGTGTCAAATGAAAGGCATCGACGCGACGACGCGAGTGTCGCTAGATTTAAGGCGCTTCGTTTCGTTTTTGGCGGAAATCGACTTAAGTCCTAGGTTGTTGATCCTAGTTTCTAGTCCGTAGATTCTAAAAACAGTGTTTAAGGTTTACTTTTTGAGAAAAAAAAAAACGTATTATAAAACTAGTTATGATTTTTATTCCAGCGGTGGCGCTAGTGAGCACACCAATTAAGACGTCGGAAGAAATGGCGTACGTTAGATGTCATACTGTTATAAAGAGACTGCGAATATCAAAGAAATCTTTTAAAATAAAATAAAAAACTCAGTGCTAAAGTCAAGGCCGGTAAACAATTTGTTAAACAAAAACGCTTAAACAAGGCCTAAATGAGCCCAGTGATATTTTAACCGCCGAACCAAAATCAGACCAAACTAATCTGCAAGAAATCGAACGCAAGGTTCCCCCTGCTAAGGCTGAAAATGCAAGACTAATCTTTGTTTAAATAAAAAACATCGGACCTTATTCATCACGCAATTACGGTGTTAATACAAAAGTGGTTATTTAAGTACATACTCGTAGGTATACTTAAATAAAAACCGGCCAAGTGCGAGTCAGACTCGCGCACCGAGGGTTCCGTACAAACCTGTATTATAGACCTGAGTATTTGGTATGAATTTCAATTTAATACCTCTACGCGTTTATGAGGAAATGGGTAGTAAGTTTAAAATTATTAAAAAAATATATATTATGAGATGTAACTAAAAATTTATGGTTTTCGTAATTTTTCCTTTATCTATGCTATAAGACGTTGCTTCGTACCAAATTTCAAGATTCTGAGTTCACGGGAAGCACCCTGTAGGTTTTGATTCCCTTGCAAGTGTCGAAAATTTGCGGCATAAACGGCTGTATCTTTTGATTGCGTTGGCTTAGAAGTTTGATTTTTTCACAGCTTCAAGGGACAGTAGACCTGAGTAATTGATATAAATTTCAGCTTCATACCTCCACGCGTTCCTGAGAAAAAGGGTCTTGACAGACGGACGGACGGACGGACAGACGGACAACAAAGTGATCCTATAAGGGTTCCGTTTTTTCCTTTTGAGGTACGGAACCCTAAAAATAGAGGTGTTGTGAATAGGACAGAGGCTTAGCGTAGTTGCTGTAGTACAGACATGCTTAGATATAATAGGAGACCACTTCATGCACCCATAACCCATAAACCGAATATAAGTAATCCCAGTCCCACTCTAGGGCACAGACCTTCTCTCAGAGGCAGTCCCGGTTTGGCAATTTCAGCGCTGAGGTATGTAAACATCTCAGACGCTCAGGTTTCCTCGCGATTATTTCCTTCACATTTAGCGACTTGTATTGCTATTGCTACGAGCCGATCGGGCTCAGTGGCATGTCTTGGGAGAGGCCTATGTTCAGCAGTGGGATGACACCGGCTGATCACGATGATGATGATTGCTACTATAACTTGACCAATAGTACGTAACATAAAAAACAAAGTCATTGGTACAATCGGGATTCGAACCCACGCCCTCCCGATTGAGAAGTCGGCGGTCTACCACTCCGCTGCCACCGCTCGGGAAACCGAGTTCAATCATGTGATTTAAAAAGTTAAGTAGCTATAGTCGTACACAACCTGTAAGCAGTAACTTCTATGTATGCAAGCATACATATATTATGCCGTCTTATTTATTGGCCCTGTTAGCTTCTAAAAGGTCCGACCATCCCACCATGATAATGGTTGTTAATTGTTGTTTTCAAGGTCAAAAGCTAACAATGGGAAGCACATTAGAAGTCGAATTATCAATATATTCTATTTATACGCGTACTATTCAAAATGAAGGCCTGAGGTCCTTGGTTTCTAGAATCTTCTCACTAAATCTTTTGAACATAAATTGTTGCTAGGGAAGTAAACATAGACATAAGAAACCGGTTAAGATTTGACAGCAAGAAACATAGTAAGAACATAACTAAAGTTATGATGAGTATGAATTTTAACATATTTATTTAATAATTATTTTTAGGCACCTATTTTGTGTCCCACTGGTGGGCAAAGGCCTTCAAACCGGGTAAAAAGGTCGCGAAATCGGCCCGCCATCTCCGCTTGAGTCGGCCACGTTTGCGATATCCGTCACGTGGAACCCAGTGACGATTTATTTATATATCGATATCAACCCATATATTTATTTATTTATATATAATTTTTATAAAAAGTACCCGGAACCGCCGTGCGTGCAAGCAACGACATATGAACGTTGATGAAGCGAAGGTGATGTGTCAGAATCGTAGCAAGTGGCAGTCCCTGGTCCCTACCTACCCCTACCTATACAGGTGTGAGCTTATTTATTTATGTATACATTTTATAAATATTTTTTCTCGTTTGCCCATCCTTAGAAGACATCAAGCAAGCATGTAGCTGTTGTATAGTTCTGTCGACTGTACCACAATTTGACACCGCTCACCTCGTTTTATTGGGCGAGATGGCACGTGCAACGCTAACGGACAACCTGGCCTTAACGTGGCGATTTCACTACATTGCTGCTTTAAGTCTAAGCCCGCACACGTACCACAGCTTATCGGCGCCAATGGTATAAAACAACACGTCATGTGATCCGTCCATTTATCTGTCATTGTACTGTAATGTAATGCACTAATAGAATCGACGACCTGAATAGAGGAACTCTACATCAACAGCTGCTGTAGATTATTTGTTGACAAAAGGGGCGAGTGAGTATGTCAGCTGAGATGAAGGCAAATGCATCCAATTTGATGTGAAATTCATCGACTATGACCAGACTACGGGCTCTTGTAGAAATTATCTAGATTTATACATTAATAGCTGACCCAGCGAACTTCGTACCGCCTACCATCGATTCTTTATTTTATTTATTTTTTCTCTCCGTAAGAACCATCCTCGTAGATCAAGGAATATTCTAAAGAAAGAATTAGCCATATCGGTTCAGCTGCTCTCGAGATTTGCGCTTGCCAACACATTCAGCGATAAAATTTTATATTATAGAAGATTATTATGGGGCACTGTATACGGACGTTAAGATTCCTCATGCTATGTATATTAGAGTTACCACCGACGCGGTTTAAGAAATATGTTAAGCAAAAAGGCTACTATAATATTAATTAAAGATTATTTGAAAGACAATGATGTCTGGTATTAAAATAATGTTAGCGGGGATGATTAGGTCTAGTGTAGTGTAAAATTTACTCTGTTATCGAAGTTAAAAGCCCGTTTTAAAAATGATAAATGTTACTTTGTAAGTTTTTGCTCTACATAATCTATCTATTAATTCATTAAATAAACATTGTGTTTTTACAGTCAAAAAATATTTTTAACTTTGACATGATCACAGAACATAAAAAAAGAGTAGAAGTCGTAAGTGGGCAGTGCCCGCGTGCCTCACATTAGCAATGTATTGCCTATGCGTAGTCGGTGACAGTTTTGTTGACTTCAGTTGCTGTGCGCTTCTAGTAAAGAAAAAATGGTGAAAACTTTATTAAAATGCCTTGTTACGCTGTGTTAGAGAGCAAAAATAAAAGTTGGGGACCAAAATATACCGATCATACCGTAACATTTCATCTGTAAGACGTATTTCATTGTATTTTTAATTAAATTTGTAATGACATGAACACGGAAACCAATCCGAAAATGACAAAGTGAAACCACCTTTATTTACTGGTTAGTAAAGTTAAATTTTCATCGAAGAAAGTGTACATTCTCTAGAAATTTCTGTCAAAATTTGAATTCTACTCAATTACGGATGGGGGCACACATGATAAAAATCTATAGATAATTAATTGTCTATGACTTAGTAGTCATACAACATACATACTTAACGGTACTTAGGTATTGTAAATTCCAATTCGTCAAAGTAGGTAAAATAATTATTGTTATTTTATACCTACTTCCTAAGTGCCTTTTCATATGCACCCGGTCTCCGTCCGGTCGCCGGGCCGGGTAAAGTAGTAATGTATTAGCTCCGGTCGCCGGCTGGTCGTTGTGTGTGTGAAAACTGTCATTCCAATGACATGAAAAGTAATGTATGAGCTCCAGCTCATACATTACTTTTCATACAAGACATGACATGAGCACATACAAGATCACAGGTCATGAGCACAGGTGGATCGCGATATAGTTTTTCTTCACCAGTTTATCAGGGACTGAAATATTTAAGAAACTATCAAAGTAATTTTAATCTTACATTTTTAAATATTCCAACCGAGATGTAAAGTGAGGTTATCCAAAACGACTCGTATGGTTTTTGTTACTTCAGTTCAAAACATTAAGTAAATTACTTATTGTATTGTTTACCTGTTCAAGTGGTTGTTCTCTTGGCGAGCATCAGATTTTTGTTTTGTTATGTTATTTGTTTTATGGTTTTTTATTATTCTGCTATTTACCCTTAATACTTCAACCCCTTTGACAACAGCAAACCGAGGCAATGATATAACAACACTCTCGGAATCAAAAAAATTGGGAAGTGAGTTTTCGTTTAGTTTTCCTAAGGAAACCGGATACGAAATTAAAATGGAAGGCAGCGATAAGAAGGCTAAATTGGTTCGCAATGAAGATGAGCACAATATATTCAGAGCATTTTTCATGAACACTTCATAATAACTAAAAAAGGTGGAAGGTGGCACTTATGTGATGCAGCAATACCAGAAAAAATGTGCTTCACTTCCAGGTTAGACTCTTGCGTATAAATGAAATTATATTAGTACAATCGTAATTAGTATTACGTATGAAACATGGCGCACAGATAGACAAAGATCTGAATTGAGTCGTTGAATAATATTTCCCGTGTTATAATTTCTAACGCCGGCGAAGCAGCGGGTTAAAGCTAGTTTTAATAAGGGAACATTTTAAAATATTATGAATTCTACCACATTAGAAAATACTATCTACCACATTGTTTTATTTGTGCATCTATCCACCCTATTAGTATTAATTCTTTATTGCACAAAAGATAATGTAAAAAAGATGCATTTTCAACCAGTCAACCCGCAGGCAAAAAAGAAATAGCTAAACATACTGAGTACCAGTATTCGTATTCGGCCGTTAATGTGTTAAAACTGTTTGTATAATTTGTCGATACGTTCTCCCTATCGACAAACTAGTACTCGCATTGTCCCATCCCAAACTGAGAATGTACTTGTTTTTCAATTTTGAACTTTATGTCTTATTAGGTAAAAGTTCTTTTCGGTCCAACGCGGTGATAGTTCCATCTAGTGTAGAGTAGCGTTACTACAAAATGTCAACGTTAATGTCATCGTTGGCATTTGACTTTGATCATTGTTAACATTACGAAAAGGTGCATATTTTACTTGAAACTTATATGATGTACACCTTTTCGGCATTGACTTTATTTACCAATGGCAGCTTGGCATTCGTAGTGTGCGTTTGGTTTATGTGTATCAGTTTGGTTACACTGGTTTTCGTACTAATGTGTCATGTCGCTACTTCTACTCTTTTTTTATGTTCTGTGGACATGATAATTATCTGCTTAAAAATCTTGAAAGCTAGCAATCTTTTAACAATGCCTAAAAACAAAATTCATTCGAACTCTTCTAAGAGTATAACCGACCCTGTTTTATAAGTAAGGCGGTAGGTCGATCACTTTTGTTCTTTAGTCAAGCTAAGATACAAGATCAATCTCTCAGAACGCATCCAGAGTAGAAAAAAACATTTAACCAAGCCCATTCGAAACCAATTAAACAACGTATTTAGTAAATTAACAGCCGTGTCGATGAAAGCGATCTTGTTCGAGATACTGCACAATACCCACATAGTTGTCGAGTTGAGAGTGACAGTGTACTTGGATTAAAGGTAGGTGAAAGTTGCATTATCGAGTTGAATGTCTGTTAGGCCGGAGGGGCGTCTTGAAGCTTAATGCTTGAGGAACGCCCTCTGAAGCGATCTCCTAACCAACCTCATTTTAATATTGCTGTCCAATTATATGTCCTTGCTGAGACCCTATCATGAACCAAAACGCAGTGTCATTCTGGATCTCATTCTGGGTGTATTTTCATGTTTGTGAAGTCCTCGCCTGGTTAATATAGGAGAGGGTATCCTAGTTTAGGACCAGGAGAAGTGATTGTGTTGTGTAGAAGTTATTATTTTAATGTCAATGATAACAAAAGAAGAGTTCCTCAAATCTACTGAAGTTTTTCGATAGTCAATCTCAACTTCTCATCCAAACAATTCAGCATTCACTGAGTTCCACAAATTATTTTATGCGAAATTATTACATTCATCAAATATTTTTGTTGTACGCTGTATTGCACATAAATCAAAATAGAAAATTTTTAAAAGAGAGACATAGGCAGGCTAATTTCAAAAGAAGTTTCTTCCAGCCAGCCACCAATATTAATGCCACCAAGTCCTATAAAGTGTATTTTATTTGCGCAGCGGTTTGATGGTAAGATACATTGGTACCAAGTGTGTATCTGTAACATACGTAGATAGTGCCTTGGTATTGTAAAGTAAATTAAATATGTAATCTTGTCACATTAGCACGAAACATAGAAAAATATCTACCGTATCAAGTACAATTAAGAACAAAAATAAAGGATTGAAATACAAATTTTAAAAAATCATCACGGCAAAAGAAGGCCAAGAAACCTCTTTAAGAATGTACTACATAGAGATAGTCCTACTCTTGCTTCCTAGAGTCATTTTCCTCAAATCGTCAATAAAACCATAATTAAGTGAAATGAACTCCACCTACTCCCTAAGGTTCCTCGAAAGCAATGCGGTTGGCAACAGAGTTGTTATTGCCGCAGTCAAAACTAACTTTCGAATCACCAGTGAACTTGACCCATGTTTATCAGCGCTTCAACCAAACGAAAGAGAGTCTGTGAACCTAGAACACTTTCCAATCACGGCTAGGTTATCTGTGTAGGTCGCAAAAATTGTTCGGGCTGCTAAACGACTCTCTTTGACGGAGCAACAGGGTCAATGTCAAAACTATCATTGCCAAGTACGCTAACGCTTTTTACTGTCGTGCTATTCATTTGCCGCGCAGCCAACGGGACGATAATACTATGGGTAAGAATGTTCCACAGAAATTGTGACAAATTACTTAAGCCTTTGCTTGTTCTGTGTACAGATTCTAATACAGGCGCTCTTATTTTGTGATCACCACAGATTTATCTAAGAGCTACCGTTAAGAAATGGATAGTGAGTTTACTACTCCTTGCAAGTTGTCCAATCCTTGACAGTAGCTCTGGGATAAAAAACGTCGTTTGTAAACGAGAATTCGTTTCGTTGGTTTCGCGACAAAAGCGTTAGCGAACTTGGACTACTTACAACTCTTTGCAAGTTGGTACCAATTTTGGGCTTTGGTTGGTTGTTACCAAGCCCAAAATTCATACTACACTTAACTTGGCTCTCCGTGCCTACGGAAAATTACAATGATTTGACCGGAAGGACAATATTTGGCCAAACGAACTGCATTTCGGCGTTCACCTATTCAGCGAACTGAAATTGAAAGAGAAATCCGTGTGACCGTGCTGATTTAAAGAGCGTACGGCCGACCGGGGCCGCGGTAAAAGTGTTCCGAAAAAAGTGTTTGGTTGGTTGGTACGTCGCGAAATTACATTGCTTTTTGGCTCCAACCGGGTCACATAAGTGGGTCGAGTAACAGCAATTTGTTAGTGAACTTTTTTGTCAGTTCTGCTTCCGGCAGCGATGGCTGGTGGCCAACTCATCCTATGACATGTTCAACGAGACAATTTTATGCGTTGTTAGCGTCAACAAAACAAAACAATGAACACACCTGAAGTATGTGAGGAAATGTAATTGAGAAAGACGTGCCAACGCGCGTTTTCCATTTTTATTTTGGTCTTTCTCCCGGCCATGTGATTTTCGCGAAAGTTTCCACCTACCGCAGCTGTAACGACAACGTCATCCTTTCGCATAAATCCACCGTGCGCATACGCCGGCAGATAATATAACTTTCTCTCTCGAACGCAACATTCGGTTGCATACCCAGTTCTTTTTTGCAGTGAGGCCAAATAATGAGATGCAAATGCGATAAATCCGCACGTGGGCGAGCGAACAAGGAAAAGTACGTAATTTACTCGAAGTTGGAGGTATAAATTAGTTTCAGGCCGTGACAGAATATATGGCACCTCGAAGGGCCAAGCCGAGACCGCAACCGGTCCAAAACTTTATCGACCGCACTCAAGGAAAGTGAAACCCAGCTCAAGAACCCCAAGCAACGCACCAACTTTCCTCCTAATGAAACAATTGTTAAGGAATGCGTAGCAACATCAGATTTTAATGGCATTATGTTGTTGTGTTAATTACTCACAAATAATTAATTGTAACCAATTCACGTGTTCTGACACGTTCATCGGGAGGAACGACTTTAACCCATCGAAGGGCTCGGGCACTTTAGGATAATGTGGTATCCACGACTATTTTTAATATAACAGAAGACAATTTTATTAAAAAAATGCAGGAGGAACAGATAAGCATTCACTTTACGAAAGTGAAACGACAATTACTGTAATTGTTTTTTGAGTTGCAGATTACAGTTGGTAATCTGGCAGGAACTAGAGGGCAAAAGGAACGCGTGGTCCTGGAAAATTACACATAGTTGTGAACAGAGAAGAGGACTCTAGTTCTCGAATCGTAAGACGCGGTCGGACGAGAGCGAAATGAAGCCAACGGCACTAGGTCGAGAGATTACTTTCATTGATTTGGACGACGCCGCCGAAAGCCACCAACTTTTACTTTCCGACATAACGAATAAATTTACGTAGGAACATTTCCTTTTGTCTATTAGATACGAGTATTTTTATTTTCACCCGTACCAGAGGAACAGTGAAAAATACCCGAAAAAGGTCACGAGCAAGTGTAAGTGGCATAAGCGGCTCTACAGACGAAGCCAGGAAACACCCAGTTGGGAGCGTTAAGAACAGCCAAAACTACAAACAACTATTACCTACTGTTAATGCACAATTTTATGAACGAGCAACACGGGTCATTCGAAAAGTGAAACAATCAAAATGGAAGATAATAATGTAGAAAAAGACAATCTGATTAAAGACAAAAACAGTAAATAAAGAAATAGACAAATCATTAAAATAAGATATGTACTATGGACATTAAAACAACTGATACAATAATATTGTTTTTCAGAGCAAACCTTATGATTGAACTTTTTTAATTAATCTTCCCCGAGCGGAGTCAATGACTGATAAGAGTACACGCAACGGCAGTTATCTCTTTACAGCGAAGACAGACCGAAGTTAAATAAATATTATAGTCATTCAATAATACAGTGATTCGTAGTGCAAAATACTGATATGGATTAGCAATAGACCATTTATGGAGGCGATGACATCAATCGATAATCTAACTTATTAGTATTTTAATGACTAGCCATGTTCATACATCGGGTCTAATCAAGCAAACGCTTCAAACGTTCCATATTTTACGTATCTTTCAAAGAAACCTTATATTTGCTTAGCTGTTATTCGTTTACTGTTGGCACTTACGTACTTACGACTAATTCAATTACCTCTCAACAAGTCTCAGTAGCAAAATGCACGAAAAAAACACATTCCAGAGGATTAGGACAACAAAACGAAGACGACGGAAAAATCCGTTTAAATTATGAACGTAGAAAAGAGTGAATATGTCTAAAGACATACAAGCTTTAAAAAGCATTGAACAATATTCGTCGAATTGATTCGTATTTGAGGGAATGAAAGCTAGGTACTGTGAAAGGAAGCCCCGGGGTGGGTAAAGGTCGACCGTCTAGAGGTCGCTAGGGAAAGGGAGGGAGTTCTGCAGAATATCCTTGATCTTAGGGGTTATGCTAAGTTGTAGTTAGGAGCTGTTGACATTTGCAATATCAGTATCTACTTCAATTCGAACTAAAAGCAAAAAAACACACAATTGGACATGTTACACGTCACCTTAGTGTTGTTTACATAAATGCAGCAACTATAAAGTCAGATTATGGTAATAGAATGAATTTACCCACATACGAAATTCAATAGGATTTTTCCATCTCTAAAGCGTCAAAGAAAAAATTCGCGTCATTTTCCATGTGGCCATCCAATAAAGAATTCATTGGATACAAGATGTGGACATAAATCTGAGGCATCAATTTGTAAAACAAGTTTGCTGAGCGGCACAGAAGCTGCAGAACCTACTAGATATTAATGAATACAGAGAAACGAAAGTAAAAGTAAACTGATGAAGAAATTATTACTAATTCGGCGAGCTGTTTATGTTTATAGCTTGTGTTTATAGTTAATGCTTCGTCGTAACAAAATGACGATTAATAATAATGATATTGCTGAAATATAACGACAATGTGGGTGTATCTGTGTAACTTAATCTATAAAAAAAGGCAGTTCATTCTCGCTCACTTCTGTATTTTGAACTTAGGTGAATAAGTGAACTAAAGAAATTGCTCTAAGCAATAAGGCCGCCAATTGTACCGTATCTTTGTAATTATTTTTTGTTTGTTTTTTCCTGGTGTACAATAATATTCTTATCTTATCTTAAGTGATGAATAGAGTCCGATTTATTTTATTTAATCAATCGTTGTTTCATTATAGGATTTATAGGTTATGGGTCCAGCACTGCGCCGTAACATGTCAGTATTTGTTAACAGGTGATAAATATTTGACAATTCCTTCTTATGCGTGTAAGTCGTATCTATAACGAGGACCACCCTTCTTCACGGGATTTCATTATTGCTGTAATGTGTCTCTGCATAAAACGCTTTCAGAGCCGAGTTTTCATAAAACTACTATTCATAGTTTACTGTGACAATCCGAGGTACATTTTTAATTTAACAAAGTCGAAAAATTAAAATTGAAATTGCAAAACGTTTATTAAACCACAGATTAACAAGTAAACATGGCTACGCAGTGTACCTCAAATTGTCACAGTAAACTACGAACTTTAGTATTATGAACCTCGGCCCGGGTAATTAATACTGAAACTGTATGTCGCCAGTGAAGTTTTGTTGCATTTTTATGTATGGTGGCAAGAGACTTGCGGGCCGAGTCTCTAAAATACATAGTTGTTTAATAGAGTCCTATTAGCACTGCAATGGATGTTTCATTGACACTATTGGTAATTGAGTAACCAATAACATTCCAGTGGTATAACCCCTGCATCTTAACACGGCGCCTCGTGCGATTCGATCTTCTTCGCGTGATATAATACCTATTTATTTTGCGTAGGTTAAACTATTCGGATTTAATTTTACTGCTATTGCTTATAAATGTATTTTTACGTGTACGAATGTCTATTAATAGTCGTATTTGCATCGACTTACCCTTATCTATTGCTTCTTCGGCACTTTATCTAACATGCAGTTGCCTGGAAGAAATTGCTATTAGCAATAGGGCCTTCAATTGTATTTTTTCTTTTGTAACTAATGTTTCTGTAACATTTTCTCCGGTATACAATAAAGAGTATTCTCTTCTTTTCTTATCTTAGAAGACTACCAAAAAGAGGCAAATAACAAGTATTGACGTGCGTATACAATTATATTCAAAAACTATGTACTTAATATTGGGCTTGGTATTAGAATATTCCTAAGGTCACCTCACGTACTACTCGAATATTATGGACTTCGAAAATGAAATATTGGAATTACTCGAATGTCAAATAAAATACGTGATTAGAGCCATTTTAATGCTACCGCCATAATGGAATGGACAAAATTATTCGAACGAACTGGCCATTTAGTGATTTCAACGTCAATGTCAACTGAAATATTCAATTATTCCATTTGCTTCAGTCGTTTCAGAACAGCCCAGGTTTCTAAGAAATTAAGGCTTTGACATCATAAGTCCACAAATGCTAGACCCAACGGGCAATGTAGCACTTGCACTAAAATTTGTAAGTATAATAGTTCCCAGCATAAATTGAACCTTATCACTTTGAAATATACTCCAAAACCAATGGAAAATGTGTACAGCTCAGCCTTTTAATGGGTTAATAAAGGTAATAGGAGAGGCCTTGTTAAGAGCTGAATAGATGTGATATTTTCAATCACCGCGGCTAGTAATTTTCGAGATATAACCTATCGAAAAGTCAAAATAGTCACGTGGTACAACAGTCGCGCCATGCAAATCGGGCTCAAACTATGACGTCACATCTTGGACGTAACGAACTATAATGTATGAAGCGCTTCTTTCTGAGCACTAATTCGCAAGAATTAGCTTTCAGAAATTAAAAACAGGAGATCAATTAAAATTTTCTCTCTTTACTCAAATAATAACACCGTAATAACAATACGACCACCGCGTGCCACCGTCAGAAGTGGAAATCTGTGGTTGTGGTCCTATGCTCCCTAGGAGTTAAAGGACCGAAGAAGAAGCTCACTATTCAGTGATGTCGAAACCAAATACCACCGACATAAACACAGACCCGGTTTTATAAACTCTCAAAGGACCTGTACTAGACACTTAATTCTTTAGAATTTTCAGATATAACTTGAATCGCTTTGTGGTGTATTTATGGACAAAGTCATTTACAGCGTGGAAATAGATATTTACACTGTGATATCAGTCACTGATAGAGATGCTATCAGTATATAAATGCATTGTAAACACGTGCCGCCCCAAAAACACGCTCACCGGTAGAGTTCTTGCTCTACCCTTGAAACTTGTTGCTCATTTATACACAGACCGGCGCGGTTTTAGGGTTCCGCACGTGTAAATTGGCAACGGGACTCAATTATTAGTTAGTCTGTCTTACCTTTAAATGGCTGTACTCTTGAGCCCTAATATGTTGATGAGTGAATCTTCTCGAATTGTCGCCAATTCCTAATTTTTCGCACTAAGTTCTCACAGTACTCATCATAACAGAAGTGTACTAAGTATGCAGTTATGGTTGATACAATATACAAAAGTGTCAACCAAATCAAACTAATTATAGAAAAAAAATATTTTTTTAAAACCTACTGCACTGACAATGATCAATTGTGAATATCATATCAGATCAAGAGGATAATGACGGCAACTATTTCGGGGAGATTCACGCAGCAACTAGAAAGTTTTGTCTCAGAACAGTAATGTTCTTATGGCGAATTTCCTAACAAATAATAAAAAGTAACATACTCAAGGATACAAGAAACGTATTTTGAACGTTGGTTCTTGCTCTATTGTAAAAAAAACGTCGTCAATCTTGAATAAATTAAACTTGATGTGATGATTAAACTACGTACGTACTCAAGTGGCAGTCAGACAATAAGGATCTCAAATTGAGTTGAAGAAGAAACACATATAAATACAGGTAGAGAACACTTTATTGTAGATATAAAATTGGTCGTGGTTCGGAACCCTGGGTGCGCGAATCCAGCACGCGCTTGGCCGGTTTTTTCACGATTGTCTAATTACATGTATTGTTGTAGGTGGAGTTGCCACACGTGCATTGATCTCTAACACTGATATGTAAATTTTATTACCACAGCTTCAAAAATATACCCCAACCGGTTTAGTTAAAAAAAAAACGGAAAAGAAACAAACGCAAGTGATACACAACGTGAGGCTACATGTATGTTAGATAGAATACATTAAAAAAATTAAGGCACCCAAAACTAACATTCTCATCAACATACATTTCATAAGTGACACTGACGAACACATTTAGTTTGTATAGAGCCATATGACGAAATTGTTAAAACCAGCTAAAGATAGACGAAAACTTACGGAGGAAAAAAATCGGCTGGATGCAACGCCTTACCTCGTTCACCTGTGGCTCGTTCGCGACCCAATCACGGGAGGGCTATGATCTAATCGCGTCCACCGGCGTATTCGGTGACGCGACTAAAAGACCCTTTTTTTTAAACCGCGAATTCCGCAGCGACAGCCTGAGGTTTCTTTTTTTTTAAAGTATTTTCCGATGTCGTCGCGTCCCGCGTGAAGGCTGGCTGCGGAGTGCCGGCTCGGGCGTCTGTCTCGTAAACAAAGTCGCTGGTGGGGGCCCCGCGCCGAAAAACTTACAAATGATCCGTTCACTTACGTCACTCGCCGCCGCGGCCGCTTGCCGGCAGGCAACCAAAGAACACAACACGCTACCGACAGCTCCGCTCTATATGGTAATGGTAACTAACAAACAGCCAGTGGCGTATCCAGGGCGGTGCAGGCAGGGCACGAGCCCTGGGCGCCGTTGAAAGGGGTACAACATTAGGTAACAGTAACAGATATTTTTTTAAATGTATTATTAGTAAATGTGTACATATTTTTTGGCCTGGTACTCTATTTGGTATAGATAATATAGTAAATGTGTACATATTTTTTTGTGGCCTCCTGGTACTCTATTTGGTATAGATAATATTTCAAGTTTGAATTAAAAAGTTAGGCCTTATTTTTTTATTATTCTTTTACTAATTTGCTACTTTTTACGTTTGTATATAAATATTTTGCGTTAATTTTTTTCCTGGGGGCAATTTAGAATAATCTTCTTTTAAATTATCTTAATATAACAGTGTTACAGTCGATCGAGTAACGCGTGAGGCAAACTTTTGTACAAAACCTACAAGATATACTCGTAGGCTAAAATGCGCAGTCCCTGAAAATGGGATGCATTTAGTTTATATTTTACAATTACTTTTTTCTCTTGTTTTTGACCTTTTTCACTATTTTCCAATATTTTTTTAAATATCCTCTTTTATATCTTTTTCTTCTTCAGGCTATTTTAGTCAAGTGCTGGATATAGCCTCTTTTATATAATTTTATTAAATTCGAGCTTTTACGCACTCGGCACTCTACCAATGTCGAAGAAGTAAACATGGAAGAATGTCGATTCTATATAACACATAATGTATTTTCTATCAAATAACAGCCACGCCAGTCCAACTCTAGTCGGCGCTATGGCGCAACTTCAATGCTTGTTGTAGACGCAATTTTCGCTTGATACGCCCCTGGTCAAACTTACTAATGGTAAAACTAATGATAGAGAAGGCCCTACAAATAAGGGCTTAAGGTTATTTGCAAATGGAGCACATTATTACACATTATCATTACAGCGGGAATTTTGATCTGTTTAATGATATGGAGGAAGAATATATTTTGCGACCATTTGATTGGAGTTCCCTAACCCTTTAAATGTAATGTCTGTTCGGCTTTGGTTTAGCATTTAAAAGGACAATAAATGTTGTAACCTAAATAATTAAATAGAAGAAAAATAGCAGCGGATGAAATGGTTATGAACCTTACTCCTGAAGTCCTGACATATCGAAATTATATAAGTAATTTTGAAGTATTTAAATGTATGAAGTCACGTTTTTTACGAAGTTTTTTAGGGTTATTCAGTTACATGTAATTTATACAGGGTGTAATAAAATCCCCGTATCTATTCGAAAATAAGTGATTCTACTCTTTACTTAGTGGTTGAAGAGTAATTTCAATACGAATAGCTATGGGGAAAATTCCACGCCACACTTCCACACAATTTAACGCCGTATTTAAGAGTAGAGCGGGAAAAAGAAAAAAAATGAAAAGAATATTTAATTACCAAGAATTTTGACATGAATAAATATGAGCCCTGCAATAGGAAATCCCGTATCGCAGGTATTCTGAGTGGGTTAACAATATATAACTGTAAAGTAAAACTATTCACGTAATACTATTCTCCACCGAACCGGACTTGGCCCCCGTGGTGGAGTATGGCCTAACCTTCCTGTGATGCAGGAAGAGACCCGTGCCCCAACAGTGGGAACTTACAAGGGTTGATAACGAAAGTAAAACTATGTGAAAGGGGGATTAAGATCGAATGAAGCGAAACAGGCCAGGATCGTGGGTACTGCATTGTAGCAAGTGGTAAATCTTGGTCTTTGTCTGACGATCTCTGTGGCGTAGCGGTAGAGCATCTGCCTACCATGCAAGAGGTCCCGGCTTCGAACCCCGGCTGGAGACAAAAAAAAACCCCCAGGTCTTGGATGTTTACATGTTTGTGATGTCGTTGTTTCTGGTTCCCACGACATAATATCCTAGTGTGGGGCCAGAATCAATGTATGTGCCTGTATGCAAATGTTATGTTAATGTTATGTTATGTCTAACCCTTCGAGAAACAAACGTTTATGCAGGTATGTTTATAAAGTTAATTTTATATATATTTCTTGACATCGCATTTTTTATATAATGTTAATATTGACTTCAATTAATTACTCTATGGGCCATCTACCGACATTTCTATGCCAGAGTCTCGCACAGTCATGCAGGCATTGACAAATTTTAGGAACACATTGTACCATGTTTGCCTACAAATAAGTTTTATTTATTTTTTTCTTGTATCAAGAGCGTAACCATTGACAAATCTGTATAACCAATGATTGCTGGTAACAAGTTCAAGAGTCAATGTCGAGGAGACTTTAACAAGATTGGCAACAAAGCTGATAGCAATTCAAGAGCGAGGACCTAACCCGAAATTGGTTGACTAGCTCACCGCATATCAATTTATCATTGGGCTGACATCTGGGGGGCGGTCTCCTATATGCAGTTTTTAAATAGAGGGATGTCACTGTAGTATTCACACACCGCTGTTGATGAGATAAACTTATGTTCACGCATACACACACACACACTCTCTCTCTCACACACACACACACTCACACACACATATCATTCACCTACGTAAAACAAACACACCCACTTTTTAACTGTCTTCATTCCTGTATTTTTAGGTAGTAAGTAAGATAAGATACTGCATTTCTTGTATTTCGTATATACAGGGCGTCAAGTTATGGGACATGAAGGGAACGTACCTTAAACATCGTGGGTCTATTATGCTGAAAGAAGACTTTATGTTATTTTTAAAAGTTAGTAAAGCTGCACTCAATGATTTTCTAAAAATTACTTGCCTCGTTTGGGAATCGAACCGACTTAAATGTAAAAATACACCCCTACTTTTATGATGCCAATCGAAAGAATGGCCAAAAAGTAATAAGACCGTCTACTGTTGTACAGAGAATCTCTGGCTCCCATACTATCATACTATTATCATTCTAGAATGAGTTAGAAGACTCACCAACTTAGTTCCGAGAAGCGCTCGCGGCCTAGGCGACCGAGTGATTGGAACCAATTACTTGAGTTAAGCAACAACAAACACAACAGGCGCGGTCAGGTGCAGGATGGGTGACCGTCCCGTGACTACCGCTAGTGGCATTTTCCGAGCGCTTCCGTGCTTCGCAAGGCACGTTAAGCCGTTGGTGCCTGCTGTCATGTAATGGCAGTCGTTAAGTCATGTCAGAGGCCTTATGTGCGGCTTGATAACTTCTGACAGTAAGGCCTGCCACTGTCTTACAATCCTCCACCAACCCGGACTTGGCCCCCGTGGTGGATTATTACCTAAACTTCCTGCGATGCAGGAAGAGCCCTTGCCCCAGTAGTGGGGACATACAAGGGTTGAAACACTAACACACAAATCAAATCGTAAATAAAATCGGCCTGAAGGCAGCCGCTAATATTGTACAAGCAGAACATAAATTATGTACATAAAAAAATAATATTCTTCATCAAATCATCATCAGCTTAGCCTGGGATGACCTTGATGACATATTTTATACAACTTACACCAACCACACATTTAATTTTGTTTACTAGCTTGCAGAAATGCGTTTAGTCGTTATTGTGTGATTGAGTAACAAACATCGAAACAGCTTCACAAACTTTCACATTTATGATATTATAATAGGATTAGACGAGGATTAGACATGTAAAACAGCCAAACAGGTGTAACAATATTGTAGTAAAAATATGTAATTTTTTTATTTATGTATGTAAAATCAAAGAGCAAATAGCTACAGTCTATTTATTCTTACTTGTCCAATTTAGTAAACAAGATTCTACCCTTAAACTGTGACTTTTTAGTCCAAAACTGCCATATTTCCATATAATGAAGTAACATGGAACACTCTTTTAGATAACACGCTGCCAATTTTATAAACATAGTTCATGCATGATAGTTCATGAATTTGCGAGAAAATGTCTAGTTTAGGCATCTAATCTCAATTTTAAGGTAAGAATCTTGTTTACTAAATTGGACAAGTAAGAATAAATAGACTGTAAACCTATTTGCATCAAAGTATCTTATATTATCTAGAATGTATTCCTTCATTTAATAGTGTTACTTCTTAGCCGGATCTTAGACCAATCTTGTGAATCTAGTGATAACATCTCTATCACTAGTTCAAACATAGACGTTGAAAGGTCGTCGGAAAAGATTGATTGTATTAAAACAATGTAACATTAAGTAACATAATTATAATCACATTCGGCCTTACTAATAAATAGGTTATACACTCTGAATAACTATTTGACAGATATCAATTTAAACTGGTATAATCGCATTTAGCGTACAAATTTGCCATACCTAGCATAACGGCTGTATACACAGCTCATAACCTTTATCAGTAAGGCCGATTAGGTATAGCTGCACGGCCAGTTTCTGAACTGAGATTTTTGCTAAATAAATACTCAACTGTAGTGCTGTCTCTTCGAATATCTCAGCAAATAGCGAGACAGAACGTTACTTTAGGTACTATTTACTTAGTGAAATTCTCAATTCAAAAACCGGCCATCAGTCTGGATGCGTCAAACAACCGCATGTCTAGAGTCGTGAAAATGAAATCCTGTAGAAAATCAGACGTGGATCAAAGCAACATGTACTTAAATTTTAAAATCAAATGTGTTCGGGTGTAGTGAATAAGCCACAGAGAGGAGCAGGGAGCCAATTCTTTCTTCGGTAGCAAATAATTCGTATGACTTGAAAATGATTATATTCTTTTTAATGTCCTATGGGGGATCCTGCTCGAAGATACCTACACACAGTTTAATACACAGTTTATTTTCCCTAATAAACAGGGTTAACAGATAAATTTAAATAACTTTAAGTCGTGGTGACCTTGTCCCCACACTAGGCTGGGCCTGTATCGTGGGCGACGAGATTTTGCACAAAAAGTGTTACCAATTTAGACGTGTAGTGCTGAAATAGTCCGATTTATTGATTATTCACAGCAAATTAAATACATTATAATATAAGTTTTTTTTTTATTGACTCACTTTACACTAAGTGTTAGATTGTTATCTTTGATTGATTTATATTTGATGTCTTTGTTAGATTTAACTTAGTGCACACTAAGACACTAAGTTAAATCTAACAAAGAAATTTCTATAAATTTTATTCTAATAATCTAATAACTACTTTATTGCTGACATCTTGTGCCGATGTGGAGCTGCACAAACAACAATGCATCTTTGTGTCTGCCCTGAAGCTCCACAGTGCAGTTTGCGGGATCTCATGGAGGCATCACCCGGCGCGCTCGCAGTGGCGCGGTTTTGGGAGCGAGATGTCTGAGAGGAGGGCGGCGCTTTCGACACGAAAGAAGAAGAATGCACTAACTCGTGCTAAGGACAATTTACGCTCTGCAACTTCTGGTACGGTTAGCCAGAGGTCGCGGGTTCGAGTACAGGCATGGGTGGAATTTTTAGCCTCTAAATAGGTTTTTTAAATTTTGAATTCTACATAAAAAGTCGAGCGACAGCCAAAATCTCTGAACGCCATGCTAGATTGAAAATAAAAGTCTAATGACTGTGTAGAGTTTATCTTATCTTATTTTTATGCGACAATAATGTCTAAAGCTTCGATTTTTTTTTGCGTCTACGCTTTCAATTCGCATGGGCGAGAATCGGCTCCCTGATCTTCCTTATGAAAACGAAGATTTTGTAAGTCAAAGTGCTGAAATGACGTTCGTTCCTCAGGCTGTTAATATTTATAGTGAATATAGATCGCTTTACCTCACAATGCACGCGAAGAATAAGGGTAATGTAACTTTTTATTGCGACTCTACATATTATTATGTAAGTTTGCAACTTTGCACCGTGTGAATACTGTTTTTTTTTCTTGTGTGGTTTTCAAATACTTTTTTATTTACTTATCTATATTTAGTAACTTCAACAAAGCGATATTATGAGATCCACCTGGAAATAATAACGAGTTAAGAGCGAGTTACACTTGCTCTCCGAAAGTTCCGTACCAGCGTAAGTTTAATATGATAAGTTTCTTAAGGGTAAGGCAGACTAAAGGCCGGTTTCTGAATTGAGAAGAGATAGGACTACAGTTAAGTATTTTTTAGCGAATTCCCTCTCAAGCATGACACGATTTTTCGCGATCTAAATCTAAGTTTTCGTCATAGCAAAATTGCATCATATGACGAGTAGAACGCCCCATTTTTGTATGTTTATGGCGATTTTGTTACAGCCTATATGTTGCGCAGTTCAAAATTAATTTGTAGCGCTTTCCTTTTTTTATTTTAAATAATAAAAGAATAGATGTTTAAAATAGTTTTATTAAAAAAATATTCGCTAATTTTAATCATCAAAACCGGCTAACAGAAGATACACTACCATTAAAAAAAACATGTTTAATATCTAATGTTTCTTTTTCCTGGTGTACAATAAAGAATTTTTCATCCCACCATCTCGGAAAGAGTATTTTTAATCTTCAATATCTGAGTGGAAAAGCCGTTTTTATTCTCTAGAGGATAAAGTAAATTTAATTTAGAACATCGTGTGCACTAAGTTTGTAAATTAAAAAAATATTACACTCAATTTAAATAACTGTAGCAACGTTACTTTAAAATTTTCTTAATTATACCTTAGTATTATTTTGTTATAATTTAAAGATTATTCTGTAATACTTACCTGTCATAATGTAGTAATTAATACCTAAACTGAAATAGAAGTGTACCTATCTTGTGATTGTAAACGTTTTTTTTTTGCATTTAGTCATTTCCTCGCTGAGGTGGAATGAAAAGTTACGTGTTGCACTCGAGTGCAAAGATTTTTCACCTGGTGTTCTTTTGATTCCCTCGCTAACGCTCAGGATTCTAATTTTGAATCACTCGCTGCGCTCGTGATTCAATTTTAGAATCCTTCGCTTGCCCGGTCATTAAAATTGAACACGCGGTTAAAAAGCAACTTTGCACTCTTGTATAACAAATAACTATTTTTATCTTATCCTATATTTTACAATCGATTGTTGCAAAGAAATATCACACAGAAAACTCAAACATAATAATATTTTTATATTCTACAGCCTAGAATCTAGAATAAGATATAATTTCCTTTATAAACGACGTTAAAAAACAAACGGCAATAAGTGGGTTTTTAGGCTGTAGGTTCGAAAAATTGTTGATATAATAATAGCCATAATATAAATACCTAATTATACTAATTAACACTTATAAATCCTTACTACTACTACTAATAGAACAATTTGTACAATCTCAATAGTCACAGCAAACCAGCGCTTATTGAGTACTTAATTTAACTGACTGAATCATAATGGAGAATTTGCTCTAATGTTTAAATAGAATAGGAGAGAACACGTTAAAAGATAAAAAAACGTAGGATTGGGTTATTCCATGATTTTGTCTACATGTACTACTATTTATAGTATAACCAGTATAAAAGTCAATAAAGTCACGTGGTACTAGAACGCGCCTAACAAAACGGCCTTAGAATATGTATTATCGTCACTCTCTCACGTAACGCTTTATAATGTAGAACGCGTTTATTAGTATTTGAGTTATATCGTGAATTATGTTATGCATCTGCACCCTTATAAGAAAACGTGTTAAATTCAATGAAAAATCTATTTTTTTTTTATTATTATACACATTAACTTTCTTTCTCACATTTCTTGTGTTCTCAAAAACCATGACAAAATATTTTCATGGTGTTATTTTGTATTCATTTGTTATGTTTCTCAAGCGCTCATGGCCTAGTCGAACCGAGTGATTGCAATCAATCACTTGAGTTAAGCGACAACAAACGCGGTCAGGTGCATAATGCTAGTGGCACTTTTTCCGAGCGCTTCCGTGGTTCGCAAGGCACGCCAAGCCGTTGGTGCCGGCTCATGTAATGACAGTCGTTAAGCCATGTCAAAAGCCTTACGGGCGGCTTGAAAACTTCTGACAGTAAGGCCGCCGCTGCCTTACAAATACAATCCTCCACCAACCCGGCCTTGGCCCTCGTTGTGAAGTATGGCCTAACCTTCCTGCGATGCAGGAAGAGACCCGTGCCCCAGCAGTGGGGACATACAAAGAGTTGATATCGATATCGTTATGTTTCTATATGTCTTTTATCGCATAAAAGCAATGTCACTCCAATCAAAGTGAGACGCAGGTTCCCCATTGAACTAACCCATTCTGTTAGGAAGTAATTTTCATAAGAGCTTATAGATACAAAACAACAGGGTGACGTCGAAATCGATTGACAACTTTTGAGAATGTTATTTTCATTATGAAAAACAGTATAAAATAGTTAAAAATCCGTGATTTACGTAACCTTTTGCTCGAAACTGTGAATTCAAATTAAAACAGTAGGTAAATTAGGTGGCACCATGAATTGCACTAAAATGACATCATTTTTATATCTTCCCTATTCAGTGCAGAACAGAACATCTAAATCCACTTAGAGAATTTAATCGACAATTAGGGTAGGTACATTCGCATTAATGACGAGGACTTTGAATTATTAGTTAATGCGATCAATAGCTTACCGACTTTAATAGTCTTTACTTTTACTGAATGGAGACTAATGGTACATAAGTTAGGAAGTTATTTTCATAACAACTACATAGGTAATAAATAAATTCGCTCTAAGCGATGAGACCCAATTTTATAACATTGAACATTATTTAGATTCTATCTAAATTAAAAACTAAATTACGAACAAACAAAAAATAAGATGGTCCCTCTGAACACCAATTTATGTCCTCCAGAACCCAAGATTAGATCTGAATCAAGCCAGAAATTTAAATCTATAACTAGGGTCAACTTTACCTAACTTTATTAATCACAATGACTTATAAATTCCCAGCATTCTCCTTCACGTGGTGATAACATAAGCTAAAACGACAAATACTTACAAACACTAATCTACAAAAATAGTTACTTAATGAGATAATAAACAAATAAGGCTGTCAATTTCAAACGATAATTTCAAAACAGCCTGTCTTCTTTATCAGGAATTAATCTTCAATGGACGACGTGGAGGGTCGTCCGTCTTTGTCAATAATTTGTGCTAATTCGTACTCCTGAACTACCTGAAATATTTTCGTCTTGGCCTGATTTAGGTAGTACGGCGACAGTTGGCGTAATGTGGCCCCTATGGACGTGAGAAAGGGGTCGATGGACCCCTCGGGCACTATATGGACATTTTGAAATTCGAACGATCCATTCGCGTCTCCACACTCTTCATCAGAATCCAGAGGCTCCTTGACTAAAACGCCAGAACGCTCTAAGTTCGCCTCATACTCATCCTTCGTTTCAACTTCTCTGAAGCGGTTGGTGACATCCTTGAAATGGTGTTTCACGAACCCCATTCTGTCTTCGTACTTGTACTTTCTCTTATTCTTGTTGCCGTTTTTCCTATCTTGCATGACTTTACGGCGCAGCGCATCCCTGATGTTGACCCATCGCATCTTGCACATTTTACCTGTGTACAACAAAATTTCGCCCTTAGTAAACAGATAAGTGGCTAATTCAAAACATCGGCCGTTTGTAAAAAATGCACTTACTTGGTCTGTTCAATGCCGCGGCGACTTTTCTCCAAGTTTGTTCGCGTAGTAGAGTGTCGGACGATTTGGGATGGTCGAAGTCGTACAAGACAGGATATTTCTCCACTGTCTGGATGAGTAGAATGTCCGTATGTTCGTTGAAAGGCTCCATCGTGACGATAACCTTGCGGGCACGACGACGGAGCGACGCGCGGCGACTGCAATATTGACCGAATGTCGGTCACACGTAACGTCAGCACACAGCGGCAACGTCGCCGCCGAGCCACGGGCCGATATCGGGGCGGCGCCGCAGTGTGCGCGATCGATTTTCAACCTTACCGCCGTTATCTTACTGTGAATCTACTCGCTTCGACACGAAACTCCTCACTTTGATTTGCTTTTCATTTTTCTGATATTTCTTTTGTTTTACGTTTTTGAAATATAATGAAAATTGACACTCATATTTGCAGAAATTTTCCAAAACCACCCAACCACCCGTCTTCACGTAGGCCAGGGTATAAAACGAAAACGATTCTGGAGGACTAAAAGTAAAGACAATCAGATGACAGGTATTTACATCAGCTGACACCGAAAACAAAGATTCGTTTGTTTTGTTTTTATTCCAAAGTGTCAGTGTTGCTAGCCTGTTTTGAAACAATTTGCTGCAACTCGTGTTCCTGAACTACCGCGAATATTTTCGTCTTAGCCATGTTGAGGTGGTAGGGAGAGAAACTCCTCAGGGTCGCTCCGATACTTAATAAAAAGGAGTCCACTTTATCCGTTGGATCTAGTTGCTCCACTTGATTGGAAGTGTCGTGTGGACTCGATGGACCGGGAATTTCTAGGTCGCCGTCAATTAGATATTTATTTCTTTGGTCCTCCGGGAGTTTTCTTCTCTTTTTCATCGGATATTTCACACTCTTTCTACGAGCTGACCTCTTGAGAATGGGTTTCTTGTCCTCTGAATCATCACTACTATGTTCAGCGATATTATGACCATCATCTTCATCATCATAGTCTTCAACATTGAAATTCTTGCTTGCGTCGTCAAAAACGCCGAGATCAGCATTCTGAATTACCAGGTCTTTGTAGAAGGGCCTCATAAAAGCGAGTTCGTGGAAGTATTTGTACATTTTTATACTACTGCCTGGATTCTGCAACACTTTTCTTATGATCCTCCGGTTGATATCTCGAATGTTTATCCACCTCGTTTTGCACTCCGCAGCTGTGAACAAAAATTGTTTCAAGTCGCGCACTATTTTTAATTCATCACCATTCGCCATCATTAACCCGTTGACGCCCACTGCTGGGTATAGGCTACTTTATGTTCCACCTTTCACGGTCCTGCGCCATACGCAACCTCTGATTGCTAGTTACTTGGGCTATATCGGCGGATCAGGGCGATGGTGGTATTACGAACTACGAACGGATTTTTACACTGTGAAATCTTACCGGGCCGTTTCATTTCATCCCCGATCCTTTGCCAGGCACACTCTCTCTTATTTTGGTTCATGTAGTGCTGGTCATTACAGTCGTAGAGATGTGGATTACTCTTCACTAGCTGTATCAACTTCAAGTCTAAGTTGACGAACACCATGTTTGCTTTCAGACTGCTTGTTAACGGGGAGCTCGCCGCGTCACTGCCCGCGGGGTCGAGTCGAAAGCAGTAAGTCGCATGCACGACGCGGCAACGTTGCGTAGCGCGGTCGTGTCGAATAGACCACCTGTTTGCGACTCTCTCGCACTTACAACTTGCGACTGCCGGCTGTGAAATAGATATACGCACTGTGGTTTTTCGTCGTCGAGGGTAAACCGCTTTGGGCATAGTTTTCCACAATTTTGGACACAAAGTAAACACTTCCCGCTTGCTATGAAATATTGTTAGGTAGGATACTTTATTTAAAGCCTCACATGTCACGTAAAATTGTGTCTCAAAGGCAATCGATTGAGATAAATTGACATTATACAATTGTAAATGACGAATTGATCTATGTGTCTTTCGGTAAACTGAGGTTAGGCTCATTGATTTTATATTGAAACTGATTGACATAAGTGCTACTAATAACAACAACTAACGCTTTTGTCTAATGTAAACAAAACGTTCATAGAAATCGTTAATATGTTAAGAACGTAATAACTGTTTGTTAGTCACGTATTGTTACATTATTCCCATTAATTCATGAAATGTAAACCTCTGTTATCAATTTCCCAGCTTAGACAATCGTAATTTGTTTTTATGTTTACATTTAGATAAAAGCTAAATAAATCAATATACATAAGGCAAATGTTCACATTCTTGATAGGTTGGTAATTTGCAGAATACCTAGGTACTCGGCAAAGGTGACTATGGTTAATAAGTTTGTAAATGGTTAATTGATAACTAAAAACGTGACTTATATCACCAGTAATACCTAAGTATAAATTGCAGCGAACCTCTTTACATCAAAAATAAGTACATCACATTTTGCAAGAAAATTTACAATCGGAGATACAATGCCCGGCAGAAAAGTTAAAAAAAAAAACGCACATTCGCAATGACGTTGTCATGAACAAGTACAAGGGCGTGTTTGTGAATTTTACTGACATCTAAAGTCCGAAGAATTCAAAATAATATCTTGCGCCCCTTGACATTGAGACTAGTCTCAATGGCAAGGGGCGCAAGACTAGACTCCGTCCATGCGAGATTAAAGTAAGTAAAACCCATCAGTCATTTGTTCAAGAGGACATTAGTAAGTAAGTAAGAAATTCTTCCTGTGGGTGTCGTAAAAGGCGACTAAGGGACACAAACCGGGGGGGGTGGGCAGCAGCGCCCCTGCAGTACAATTCCACCGAACTGCGATCCCCAACCCGCATGCCCAGCGTGGGGATTATGGGCATTACCCCCTATGATAGCACAACGTATCTACACAAAATATAAAACATTAAAAATCAATCAGCCCATACTCGTCCACTGCTTAGACATAGGCCTCCCTGAGGTACGCCACGTCCTTCTGTACTCGGCCATCCTCATCCAGCCACTGCCAACCGATCTGCCTTAGATCGTCAGTCCAGCGAACTGGGGGGCGTCCTTCGCTGCGTTCATTAGCATTATACTTGTTAAGAAATAAAATAAAATTTTCGCCTGAGTATTATACTTGTTAAGAAATAAAGGATTTTTTTTTATTATTTGCATAGTTTAATTAGATAAGTGCGTCCTTATAAAGCGCACCAAATCCTAAGCGATTCGAGTCAAACCCCATACAAATTGCTATAGCAAATGCCAGGATTCAGAGAGGATTGCGACCCACTGGTAGCAGAGCGGTAGAACGCCGGCTTCTCATCGGAAAGTCGTGGGTTCGAATCCCAGCATGTATCAATGACATTGTTTCATAAGTTACGTACATTTGTGAAGTTATAGAAGCAATACCACTCGCTAAATGTGAAGGAAAACATCGCGAGGAAACCCGTGTGGTGTGGGTTAGAGGTGTTCACATACCGCAGCGCTTAAAATTGCCAATCCGCGGTGGGCCCGCACTAAGGGCACGCATGGTGATTAATCCCAGATACACGCTCTCAAAGCACGATCTATGAGTAAGCGCAGATAATTCAATCTGCGAAGACAAGGAACTTGACAAGTCCTCACATATATTGAGGTTTTTGAGACGAGATGTTGGTCAGTTTTTTCATTTATTTGGTAGGTTCTTTTATAATTTTTTTGTTAAGAATATTAGTTTTATGACGTGCGTAGTAGCTTAGAAACGAGTAATCGATCGATATCAACCCTTGCATGCCCCCACTGCTGGGGCACGGGTCTCTTCCTGCATCGCAGTAAGGCTAGGCCATACTCCACCAAGGGGCCAAATCCGGGTTGGCGGAGGAATGTAAGACAGTGGCGAGTCTTACTGTCAGAAGTTATCAAGCCGCCCATAAGTCCTTTGACATGGCTTAACGACTGCCATTACTTACATGACAGCCGGCACCAACGGCTTAACGTGCCTTGCGAAGCACGGAAGCGCTCGGAAAAATGCCACAAGCGGTAGTCACGGGACGGTCACCCATCCTGCTCCTGACCGCGCCTGTTGTTGCTTAACGCAAGTGATGGATCCCAATCACTCGGTTCGCCTAGGCCGCGAGCGCTTCGAGGGAAACGAGTAGTATGATCAAGAATGACCACTTTAGTAAGAAAATAGATCAAATATATTTCCTGTAAATCACGCCTCCTCACAAACCTTTCTATCTGCAACGGATTATGTATTTAGTGTTTTTAAAATCAAGAAAAAACAAAAGAAATGTAAAACATTATGTTTTATGTGGGGACAACACTTTTTTTACTTTTGAATTATGTAAGGTAATATGATGGATTATAAATTTTGTTACCTACAAAATACATTTTGTTTCATTCAGGTTTGATCTCAGTGATCTTGATCTAATCCAAGAAATAAACAAATAAAAGTTAATATTTCTTGAATAGAAATGACATAAAAAATTTCTTTTTATATTTCCTGTAAATCACGCCTCCTCACAAACCTTTCTATCTGCAACGGATTATGTAGTTGCGATTCGCTTAATACAACGTCTCAAATTTCGACCCTGTATAACCCGCTCACCTGTAGATATAATTTTATAATATTTTTAATGCACTAACACGTGCTAAAGACAATTTTAAAAACCTATTTAGAGGCTAAAAATTCCACCCATGCCGGGATTCGAACCCGCCACCTCTGTCTATCCGTGCCAGCGCTCTTTCCAACTGAGCTAATGAGCGACTCACCGGCATCAGTGAAATTATTGATATAATTGAAATTACGATATAATTTAGATGGTCTACGTATTATTTTTAGTCTTTAACACACGTTTAATAAGTTTAGTAATAAGTTGTTTTGACGAGAAATATGATATACACATTCATACTATCAGCACTTGTTTAGATTTGTAAATGCAGAAATAACTTTAATTTAGGGGCACGCGTGGTAATTAAGTCCATACTCACTCTCTTTCTGAGAGAAGGACGCATATAGGCTACATAACAAAAAATACGGAACTTATCCTTATAAAGTTTTTCTGAAATCACAACGGATTAGGACGTCGTCAGGCTATACTAGTCCACTGCTGGGCATAGCCCTCCCCTAAAGAGCGCCACGTTGTGCTATCATAGGGGGTAATGCCCATAATCCCCACGCTGGGCATGCGGGTTGGGGATCGCAGTTCGGTGGAATTGTACTGCAGGGGGCGCTGCTGCCCACCCCCCGGTTTGTATCCCTTAGTCGTCTTTTACGACACCCGCGGGAAGAATTGGGTTGGTGCTATTCTCTAGGCCGACACCACACAGAACGGATTAGGTAGAACCTGCAATTAATAGAAAGAAAGAGTATTTATTGTCAATGATATCTACATGGCTACAATTATACAATGTGCCATCTTGAACTGGTCACTATAACCTGGTTAGTGATCACGCCGAATATTTTGAGGTATTTTTCACATAACTAATGAAGTGTCATGTAAAAAGTGAAACACATGTCGAAGCATTGAATTTTAAGTAAAATTCAATGGTCGAAGTAAAAAGTGATATACTGTTAATTTCTTTTTACCGAAATAATAAAAATAATAAGATGTGTCTCCATACAACAACCGTGTTTTTTCAGTTTTTTTTCTTTATGCTAAATCGTAAAAACGATTATACATAGAATCATCCAACAAAATTATGGGTATTAAAAAAATCTTTTTGAGGAGTTAGAGGTGTTTTAAAATCCATTTTGAAATAAAATGCATTTTAAAACATCTCATTTAAGGGGATCACGGAAAACCGAAAATATATTGGGATTCGACTACAGAACATGTAACAGAATTTCTCTACACTAAATGCAGAAATGGTAAAGCGCGAAAGCATGGAGCTGCTTTGACGTGGAACACCGAAACTCCGCGAGGATAAAATATAAAAATCTTATTTATAAAATAACGTTTCTTTAAAACAGTCCTCAGTTTAAATAGTCAGCGAGTGGTAAAGGAAAAGACGTAGCAGATTACTGAAACTATATGCAATTAGCATTAGGTCCACCTTTTTGCACATAATCTTTTGTGCAATGCATCTATCTATATATAAAAATTAATCGCTGAATGTGTTGGTAATGGCAAATCTCGAGAGCAGCTGAACCGTTTTCAGTAATTCTTTTTTTAGAATATTCCTTGATGTACGAGGATGGTTTTTAAAGAGAAAAATTTAAAAAAAAAATAAAGAATCGATTGTTAGGCGGTACGAAGTTCGCTGGGTCAGCTAGTCTATAATATAAAAATGAATCGCTGAATGTTTTGGTAAGCGCAAATCTCGAGAGCAGCTGAACCGATTTCACGAATTCTTTTTTTAGAATACTCTTTGATGTACGAGGATAGTTCTTACGGAGAGAAAAACGAAGAAAATATAAAAGAATCAACCGTACGTTCGCTGGGTCAGCTAGTAATTAATAATAATGTATCTGACGAGACTATTAGAAGAATTGTGTTTTTATAGATAACACTGTACAGCTTGGCAAAAAAGTTTAGATATTAATTATGGCAACAATATCCATACTAAAGTCCCAAAAAGTGACTTTTCTCCATACAAAGTTTTGTTTTTAAATTTCTAGACTTTTTTGCCAAACTATAAGTGAGGCGCTACTTTTTAACCTGCTGCGAAAGCCAACGGGAGTTATGATTTTAGCCCGTTGTAAATTTTATCTAGTACATAATTTTATTTTACATACACCTGAAAATAAATGGTAGGAGTCACAGTATTGAAGACCAATAAAAAAATTACTGACCAATGAAAAAAAACCTATTAAGTTAACCTATATTTTTTAATAACAAATGTGGTGTCAAAGACGTGGTCAAGGCGTGGTCGAGTCCACCTACGACAAGTTCACGCTTTCTTGCCCTAGGAAAGTGAAAAAGTCGCCGGTCACAGAGTGAAGTAACAGCAATAGAGTTAGGAACGTACGCGGGTTTCAACCAGCTCTGCGACGGACGCGTTCACTTTCGTTGGATAGTTCCACCTTGTACCCTCAAACACCAAAGATTTAGATTGTTTTAGTGACGTGATAGCGGAGCGGTAAAAGGCCGGCTTCTCTATCGGGGAGGTTGTGAGTTCGAATCTAATCGAATCGAAGTTATGTACACTTGTGAAATTACAGTAGCCATGCCACTCGCTAACTGTGAAGGAAAACATCGTGAGGAAACCTCAGTGTCTGTAGTGTTAAAATATCTCAGCGCTTGCTGCGTACAATGGCCCAACTATGAGGTTAAGTGCGGAAATCTCAGGTCTAACTACTAACTACTATCAAAGATTTAGCTCTGCCTGCTAAAATACCTCAAGTGAGTGTCGTGTTTAACCAAACTCAAGGTTCTTTGAGACGTAACAGTATTTTAGAGGAGGTGCAAAATAATTTGATGTGTCATAAATATTTAAATATCAAGTCTCATTTATAAAAACACACCTCAAATAATGTTTATGGTAAAGGGAAAGGTAACATAAGAATATTCTTTATTGTATACCACATCATAACATAAAAAAAGATGAAAACATTTTACAGACTATATTATGTATTTGAGGAGTGTTCTTAGAGAAATCGCGTGAACAAAATAGCTTATCTTACATGTACCCTTTTAACTCGATTGCGAAATAATAGGGAGGACTTTTAACATGTTAATACTGTGTAAAACTTGAAAACTAATTAGTTACATCTTAAAACTCCCATAATGTGGGTGTCTCACTGCAGGACAAAGGCCTCTTCCCTCAAAAATAAATCAAATGGTACAATTTATCTTAATAAAAATTTATAACTCGTAAGAATAAAAAAAATGGTATAAAATATTACTTACAAACTTATTAAAAGTTGTTAAATCTATATTGAAGAGACAATAACTCGGTAGAATAGAAAAAATGGTATAAAATATTACTAAAATACTTATTAAAAAATGTTAAGTAAATCAATACTGAAGAGACAATGTTTTCAGGTTTTGCATTGTTTTATTGACACATTGTGACAAGGACAAGCGATTGAGCAGAGTGAAAGTTATTATTATTTTATGTTTCTCTCGGCTCAGATAGTACAACCAGTCATTTAAACTATTGTATTATAATTAGCCATAGTCTTAGTAAAAGCCTGAACACAAGATAGAACAAAATGTATTATGAATGCAAAAATCAGAGATCTCTTGCAGCAGCAGCTCTTGCTAAGCAGAGATTTAGAATCAGAAAGCCACACTTGACTTATTCCCATATTCTTTCTACTACTTGGACTTTGATTGTCTTATTTTTCAAGGATTTTATAATTCCTATACTTGTTTCAACCACATACAAACTGACATTGAACATTATATAGGGACATAACAAAGGTACAGTTTGGAACCCACCTTTTGATTTGTAGCCTGATAGAACAAATCCGCATGTAATAGAACCACTATACTCTTAGATAGTGTATGAAGCTGCTTATGGTAAGTTGTGATTTTCCAATATCACATCTAAAGTAGAACCTCCTACTTTGCAATACAATAAATGGCTTTTTTGTTTCATGGAGTTGAGAAAGCTGCATGACCATGTAGAAGGTACATACATTTTTGTGACCACACATTATGCTTCTGCAATACCTACAGGGGGTTCCCTATTTCATACCGAAAATTCTTTGTTCGAAATACGGTTCACCTACGAATGATACTGCGAAGGGTTGATTGCTCGACGCTTTTTTAATCCGACACTTTCATTGTTTGGTGCCTTGTTACTTCGAAAACGTTTTGCCGATGCCTCGTTACTTTGAAAAATGTTACACCGGTGCATTATATTATCGATGCTTATTTCTTCAGTGCTTCGCTGCTTCAAAAAACGTTTTGCCGAGCGTTTTACTTGCAGGAACAGAATATTATAATGTTATAAATTTAAGGGTTTTATTATTAATGCAAAACTCATATCCATTTATGATAATAATATTCCCTCTCTTTGACTTTAACACTCGTAAATTTACACTATTTTTATTTTTAATGCACTAACCCGTGCTAAGGAACAAATTTAAAAACCTATTTAGACCTATTTAAACCTATTTATGTACGTAATACAGAGAATATTGTAAAGAGGTTCGAAATTTCACTGATGCCGTGAGTCGCCCATTGGCTCAATTGGTAGAGCGCTGGTACGGATAGCCAGAGGTTGCGGGTTCGAATCCCGGCATGGGTGAAATTTTTAGCCTCTAAATAGGTTTTTAAACTCGTAAATTTGTCGATATCGACATTATAACCGGCAAAAAATACTTGTAATTTTAACTAAATCTGCAGTCCGATTGAATAAACACTTCACGAAATCGGATTGGGAATGAAATGTGAACTAATCTCGATTATGCTAATGAAAAATGAAAAGAGATTACCTATGCATGGCATTAAAAACTTCTATGTACTTTTATAATAATGAATCGATAAAAATGATTTAACAAGGCACCGAACTAACAGCAGTCGGTGCATAAACATTCGATATAATTAACTGTCGCACTAAAAAGAATCGCAGTAAAGTTTTCGATGTAACGAGCATCGAACAAACAAGCAGTCGGTGTATAAACATTCGAATGAATAAGGTGTCGAACAATCAATCGTTCGACGTATCATTCGTAGGTGAACCGTATTTCGAACAAAGAATTTTCGGTATGAAATAGGGAACCCCCTACAGGTGTACCTAATATGGTAATATGCTCAATAAAATTTGTTGTGTTTTGAAGTTAGTTTTATTAAAAAAAATTTTTCATTGAGAAATGTTTCTAACATGATGAAGTTTTTTACCTACCCTACAATGTGGCTGGTCATGTGTGTGGTTCAATATTAGGGTGACTTGCACGAGTGTTTTTCAAACATGAGTGAAGTAGCATTAAGATTTCTGCCAATTGCCAACATTTAAGAAATAATAACCGTAATTCTTTTTTCTGGTTGTGCAATAAAGTGTTCTCACCTATCTATTCCATTATAAATTGTGATAAGTACTCACAAATCATAGGTAATGTTTAGTGAGCTGCTTTGACCATAATATCATTTATATTACCCAAATTATGTTAAAAATTAACATTAATTTATTTATGGGATTTTTCTTTTCTTTCTAAAATAAGTTAAGCTTCAACCCCAAGCCAGCCATGAAACCTGATCCATAAACAAGATATATAGACAGATAAAAAACATTATCCAGGTTACCATAGCACAGGCTACCACAGTTTGGGCCCATGATAAGTGAGAGTGAGTAAGACTGAGTATACTTTTGAAAGCATAACTTTCTTACACGGGTAAGGTTAATCCGAATCCGAAGAGTGATTAAGACTCATACTTTTGGAAGGATAAGTTTCTTTTAAAAACTTACTTAGAGGCTAAAAATTCCACCCATGCCGGGATTCGAACCCGCGACCTCTGGCTATCCGTGCCAGCGCTCTTTCCAACTGAGCTAATGGGCGACTCAGTTGGAAAGAGCGCTGGCATGGATAGCCAGAGGTCGCGGGTTTGAAACCCGGCATGGGTGGAATTTTTAGCCTCTAAGTAGGTTTTTAAATTGTCCTTAGTATGGGTTAACGCATTAAAAAAATTATATAATCATAAGTTTCCTATTATTTAAAAGTATAATGTTCTCTAAGTAATGTTATGTTACATGTTACAGACATTAAAATAATAATGTTTACGGTTTTAATTATTTGTAAATACACTTGAATTATCTAGGTTTGACACTTAAAATTATGTATTTAGTGTTTTTAAAATCAAGAAAAAACAAAAGAAATGTAAAACATTATGTTTTATGTGGGGACAACACTTTTTTTACTTTTGAATTATGTAAGGTAATATGATGGATTATAAATTTTGTTACCTACAAAATACATTTTGTTTCATTCAGGTTTGATCTCAGTGATCTTGATCTAATCCAAGAAATAAACAAATAAAAGTTAATATTTCTTGAATAGAAATGACATAAAAAAATTCTTCAATAATTTGCTTCCTGTATTTTAACTGTTTAATGGTATCCAAAAGATGGAAAAAGAGGCAAAGGAAGACCAAACAGGAGATGGGCTGATGATATAGAAAAAGAAGCAGGATCTACATGGCCAAGCATAACAATGCAAAGAGTAGAATGGGAATATCTGGGGGAGGCCTTTGCTCAGAAATGGGCAGCCAATTAATAAATTATGTACTATTAATTATTTTTGTAATCAAAATTACACTTTAACATAACATTTCATAATTCAAATAATACAATTTAATGCATGCTATTATATTTGTTATTTAAGATATTGGCAAATAAAGGCTATTTTCATTCATTTTCATTTTTCATTTTAACTAAATCTATCAATGTTTTGCAAATAGACCAAAGAGGAATGAAACAAAATATAGGTATTCTGAAAAAAAATCTAATGGCTATATACACTTCTTGAGTTTACAATTCTTGAGCTAAAGCGCTTTGAACAGACAGACCAATGTTGTAGGAATAGTAATAGGGTCCCACAGGCAACCTTGGAGTGCATAACACTAATTCTCAGCTACATTGTGTCTCAGCATTGTTATGACAGTAAGCTGGAAGTTATTATTATTAACTGTACCTGCATTAAACTGACTTTTAAATTAAAAAAAAAACAATATGCCGACCAGTGAAGGTCCAGAAGATTTATAAAGTACTATAAATGTAATTAGACACATTGCAAGTACACAAATAAACACTTAGACAACATACACATACCTACCTAAATCACTATTTAAATATCACCAAATAAATATTATTCCCAGTATAGCTTTGGGCCACATTGGAGGTAAATACTAAAAAGGTAAACTTACCTTAGGAACAGTGGTGGGCTCAGGCCGACGATATTGACGACATTACTTTTACTTTCAAGTCTACACGCGAGACGTGAACAACATCAATTTATACACTTATTCGGCGTCGTGGCATATCGTAATATTACGAGACAAGCACCAATAATTAACAAAAATATAAAAATAACACTGGGACCGTATCGATTATCGAACAAACTCACAACTAAAGCAAAATTACTGCTAACGACTTCACTTAGTGCCGAATTGAATACTAACTCGTTTCCACAACAGGAACTCATTACAACTTGTGTTAGGACATGATCTAATTAATTAGTTTCTAGGTTCTTAGATTTTAACGTGTATAATTTAATCTTTCTAAAAAATTGTTGCAAAAAAAACATTTGACATTGACGTTTTAAGCTTTTTTTTTAACACAGACTAGAGAGAACTTTTTCTCGGGTGCGTTTTGTGCTCGTGAGTTCCCGGTTTCTATGCGATTTTACCGGTAGGTAGATAATTGTTTGTATTCAGAGAAAAAAATATAGCGTATTTTTTACGGTCCATAGATTAATCTGAGGTACAGTCGACATCCGTGAACTCTTTGTTAGAGCCTTAGAGGGAAATAGAGTCCTCTCGCGGCCTTTTTCTGCCAACACGATCGAACTTGGTAAAATCGCCATCTGGAAATCGTCCCCGAATCTCGAAACATTCTTTAGCTATAGATAGGTGTACATAGCTATGCGTATTGCTTTAGATACGTATGTATACATAGCTATGCGTATTGCTATAGTTACTCTGAAATAGTTTTGCTGAGTATTTTTAACATCTTTTAGGCACGTACCTAGGTAAAAAACTTAACAACTGCACAAACAAAAAGAAAATAAAACAATACAAATTCAGAGTAACTATAACAATCCATTTACAATAACAATGCGAATTATTGGATATTGTACAAAATAAAATGAGTTTGGTTTACAGATAAAACTTGTATTTTATCATAAAATGGTTGATATATAACATTTATTTCTAACTTTTAAGGTGTTTATGTTTGTTATACTACTTTTAAGCTGCTTCCTTACACAGTTACACTCGTCACCTTCATTTTCTTTGTATGTCGGTTTTCCATCCAAAATCCGGTTAATATGTCTGCACCAACTATAAACGCACTTTCTGGAGGTTTGCACAGTTCAAAGTTAACAAAAAAGAACACTCAGACGAAAATTTAACTGCAACAAACAAACCAAACAACATGCAAACAACAACGCTGCGATTTCGAATCGAAATTCAAGTTTGATTTTAAAACAATGATGTTGCCAATAACAAAAATAAGTTAAGACATTGAATTATATTTTTGACACGTTTACTTACCTTATTAAATTGACTTATTTATATATCTTACTGCCGATAATATAAAATAATAAAAACTAAATTATTAAAGTAAAATAACAGCTTTTTTGTAGTGACATCTATAGACAAAATAATGAAACTATCTATCACAAAAATTATTCTAAGCGACATCTAGTGTAACTCGTGGGTTTCAGGGAAGACTAGGAGATGGCGCCACTATATTCTTGAAAAGTCATTTAGTACAGTGTCCCTGCCCTGTGTTAGAGCCAAGGCTATGCACACGATGTGTTGCGCACAGAGTGGTGTTGCGTGCGGCGCATAAACCACAGAGCAGCATAAACGGTGTCGCTGCGGTGCAATAGGTATCTAAGAAGATTTACCACTTACATACATAACCTCACGCCTGTACCCCAGAGGGGTAGGCAGAGGCCAGGGACTGCCACTTGCCACGATCATGACAGATAACCTTCGCTTCATCAACGTTCATAAGGTCGTTGCATGCACGCCCGCCGGTTCCGAGTACTATTTAGGTATCTTCCTCTTTGCTAATGCATGCCCTATTTGGTCGATGTAGCCTTTGGCAATTTTAGTCACTCAAGAACGTTTTGTGGTTTTACCCAACATCCTTTTTTAATCCACAACATTCTCTAATCTGACTATTGCGATGCTTTGGCTTTATAATGCGCAACTATGACGGCCGTACGTACCTGCTGTGCTGGACGAGTGGCAGTCTTTAGGTAGGTACTGTGCCACTCCTCTAGCACTTGTTGAAGAGCAGGTATAACTTGCTAGCTACAATGCCTTCACGAGCCTTCAGCATTTCTAACGACACCCTATCATATCCCGCAGCCTTGCCTCATGCTTTTCATTGCCTTGAAAATCTCTTCCACATATAACGCTATCAACAGCTAGGTTCTGCCTCATAGTCGGGAACCTTCGATTGGCTGATCCTCACATTCAAACACTTTCAAAATATTCTTTCCAACGTTCTATCAACATGTTCCTCTTACAGAATGGAGTCATCCTTATCCCTAATAACACTCAACTTAGATTGCTCTGATCTACCTCGGGCAGCTTTTACCACTTATTTAAAAAAAAAACTACATTTAAAAAAAACCACTACCCCCGAGTGCGCTCCGGAGCCACACAGGAGTCGCGGATGCAGCGCCGCAACGATCGTGTGCACAGGCGACTTTACAACTGAATCGTACAGGTGGACCTGGCTTTCGATTTCACATGTACTTTGAGAACTAAAAGAAATAGTTTGGGGACCAGTGCAATAGCGTGCGTGTTGAATAGGAAATGATAATATAAATACTTTCGTAAGATTTATTTCTAAATACATTAAAATATTAAGTTATCACAATAAATAAAGACTGACACAAATAAGCGCTACTTATTTTTAAATGCAAATAAATGCATTTCTCATTACTGTACGATGTGAGAGTGCAATAGTTTATCAAAAAACTAGCAGTAGTCAATCTTACATAAATTAATGAAATGTGAAATCACATAACACCGAAATAATAGGAAATAATTGTCTATTTAATAACATTAATTGTTGACCAAGCTAAATCATTTTAAGTCAGTCAGATCAGTAAATGTAACTAATTTATAGTTGAACTCTCGTTTCCATTTATATATCGGCAGATGTCAAAGACCTATTTAAACCCAAGATTTGAATATACCTATAATTCACTGGTCCACCTTTTTCAAGGTAGTGTCAACTTTGGTCAGTTTTCATGGGATTACTAAAGCCATAATGGATTTATGTCAATTAATCAAATTAAGGCAAGGTTGCCTTGAAATAAAATTACTTAACCACTATTATAAATTTAACCCTGACCGGTTATCCAAAAGGAAACGAGGAACTATCTTGATAGGTGATGTAGTGATGGGCTTCTTTGGGCTGAGCTTGCTTGGAGACCGCATCACCACATCCATAGCCTTCTTAAGAATTTGATGCTCACTCTTCTTGTATTCTTCAGTTATTTGAGACAGATCCAAGTCTGCGTCCAGGACCACCACCTGGAATTTAATTTTTGAAAGCATTAAATGCATTCAAATATATATTAGAGGAATCAATATTTAAATCTTAAATATTGATTTCTCTACAATACATAAAGTAATTTGTGGCATACCAACATCTTGGATTGGTACAACATTGCCTGCTCTATAGAGTTATGTTTTATGTTTAACCAACACATAGCATAATGCATGACCTAACCTTACATCTAATTCCTTTCCTTTATTTTCTGTGTATTGTGAGATTACATTACAATATTATATTATAATCTCACAATACACAGAACATAAATTTGTTGTCAAATGACATGAGCAATACGGACGGCCTGACGGACGGAACGGACGGACGGAATTTGACGCCCTCGGTGGCGCAGCGGTGTCGCACGCTGACTGTAAATCGAAGGTCTCGGGTTTGATCCCCGGCCGGGTCAAACTAGGAAACGAACTTTTATAGTTGGTCTCGGGTCTTGGGTGTTATGATTGTATTTAATGTATTAAATGTCGAGTTAGCGCCTGTAACACAAGTCATTTAGTTGTACTTAGTATAGGGCTAACAAGATCTGTGTAGTATGTCAATGAACATTTATTTATTTTTTAATAATAAAGATTATATATAATATAATATAATATAATATAATATAATATAATATAATATAATATAATATAATATAATATAATATAATATAATATAATATAATATAATATAATATAATATAATATAATATAATATAATATAATATAATATAATATAATATAATATAATATAATATAATATAATATAATATAATATAATATAATATAATATAATATAATATAATATAATATAATATAATATAATATAATATAATATAATATAATATAACAGCTATAATATATTATAGCTGGTAGTCGTCGAGAAGTCGAGAAAATGCCCAAAATATTTTATGCACACTGGTCTCTGTTTACTCATTTGGGAAGTAGGTGTGAGTTTGTGTATGTATATTATCATCATCAACATAGTTCTCATCAACTAAGTGCAAATAAAACAAGATATTCGAGTAGAAACTTTTGGATTACCCCACACTGTTGTTTGCTTTGGCCATAAAATATGTGACAAAGGAAGTATGTATTTTCAGCAGATAAAGAGTCAAGTAAAAGGGCTATGCTAGTTAATATAATCTTTCGATAATATATATCTCTACGAGTGTGTTCGATGATTTTTACAACATGTTTGTCACAAAGTCATCTTTAAAATGACTAAAAGTTTAGTGGCAACTCCTACCAACATGGGTGAAATGACCAGACAAATATGCTTTGAACCTAAACCCGGTTTTGGCATTCTTTTTCCATAATAGAGCAGGTTTAAAAGTGCAACTTACTGGTGCAGGACATTCAGCATAAGTCCTGTGGATAAGCCAGTCTTCATGGAGTTTGTGGAGGTCCTCAATATAAGTTAGTGGTACACACTGTTCCTCAGAACGTGCCCTCTTCTTTATCCTCTCGTGCACAATAGACGGAGTCGTCTTCAGGTATACTGTAAGGGACAAAACACAATTTTAATGAATTTATATTGTAAAAGGTAAGTTTTGGAATGACCGAGAAAGCATATTTATAAAAATTAAATTATTACTTAAGAAACATCAGTTTTTAGTTTAACAATTTTATTAATAGATTATGTGGAGAAGAAGCTAACAAAGAAATTCTTTTCAAAAAAGTTTACACTTTTAAAATTTAACTAAAAATTATTCGTGAATGCGATGAACACTAGACATAATCATCCTCTAATTACCCATTAAATAATACAAGGTTTAGTGAGATAACTCCCAAATCTATTGAGTTTCTTTAATATAAGGCTGTCTAATTAGGATGTTGCTATTTCCAGCTGCCTCATAATGTCTTTATTTGTAAACAAAGTCTACTACCGTAAGCATCCGAAACCAGAGACAAAGAATACAATTTATATGTGCACTGCATGTGCGTGCATGTGTAACCAGCAGTAAACAGGACTTGGATAACTAAAAAAGAAACACTTACTGATTAGATCAGCATCAATAGGAATCTGGTGGTCAATAAATCTGAACCACTCGTCCAGAACAGCAAACTGAGCTGGGTGAATGGTACCAGACCTTCTCATGTGTTCCACAAAGCAGTACCTAGCACTAAAGAGTGAGCGTTCCATCAACTTCACAGGTGTCGCTGTAGGCCGCCGGTGCATTTCTAGCATCGTCAGGGAAACATAGGCTTGGAAAGTCATAGCCCATTTGTTAGGATCCTTGTACATAAGATCCTGGAAGAAGTATGAGAGTAAAATTAGTTTAAAAGGAACGAGTAAAAGCAGCAGAATTGAATAGCTACCCATAACAAGTACTAATTAGTTCGCGTTCACGTATTATGGTGTGAATGTCATATTCACTTTCAGTTGCCTCAAAAAAGAATTGAATAGGTACATACGCCTAACAAGTACAAATTAGTTCGCGTTCACATTTGAACGTCGTATTCACTTTCAGTTGGTTTTCTGAATTTATTTTGCTTATCCTGTTTGAATGCTTACCAGTAGATTCCATCCTCGTAGATTACGCCACTCTTCGACAGGCTCAGTCAGAAGGGTGATGTCCTCAAATTGTCTAAAATGTTCCAGAAACGTGGTTTTGCCACTTCCAATGTTCCCTTCCACAAACACTGTAAAGGGCTTCTGATTGCTACCAGACATTTTGCTAAAAAAACTCCCAGCAGCGACTGAAATCAAGCGAAAATGTTTCACCGCTCCTGCCTGCTCAATGCCGAATGCATGCGAAATTGCGAAGCCATCAAGCCACTGTCGATTTCCCGCCTAAATTAACCCGCATCTCCTAAAAATATCAAAACAACGCGGCAATGCAACTGTCAGATGGGCCGAATGTTTACTGCATTTACCTTTTAAACGCCATGCTTTTAGACAGGAGATCATCCTTTACTATGGTGAGATTTTTAACCATTGCAATGGCACCAGAATACAGTTATAATTTTTCCAGAATAGTGAGGAGATTTGTACCAAATTCGATTTTGATGTAGACGCCATATTTTATTTGTATGACGTCATGTAAACTTTCTTGATTTCTTCAATTGTCTATGGAACGAAGAGCTGCCAACATAAAAATATTGTGCCGGTTTTGTCTAAGTTTCAGATTGTTTTTTCGACTTAGAATGAACAAGACGTACCGGAAAGTACACCACCCTACAGAAAATATCATTCGTCCAATGTTGCTAGAAATTAAATTAAAAACACCAATGAGGAGACACCACGAACGCGCACTTTGACATCACAGTGACTGCGTGGTAAACAAAACAGTTGCGAACATGCTTAACTGACGACACTGACGCAGCGTTGCCAGATGTACGATTTAAATCGTATTCGTACGATTTTTTACATTTATCTTGCATGTACGATCCAGGGGCAGAAATAGTACGTAAACATACGACTTTTTTAGATTTCGTTCAAACAAAGTACTAATACCAACATATCACGTCACTATTTATTCTTTTACTTCGATTTCAACCCTGTATTATGTCCCCACTGCTGGGGCACGGGCACGGGTCTCTTCCTTGCGTTGCAGGAAAGTTAGGCCATACTCCACCATGGGGGCCAAGTCCGGGTTGTTGTAGGTTTGTAAGACGGTGGCGGACCTTATTGTCAGAAGTTATCAAGCCACCCAAAAGGACTCTGACATGGCTTAACGACTGCCATTACATGACAGCCGGCATCCACGGCTTAACGTGCCTTGCGAAGCACGGAAACGCTCGGAAAAATGCCACTAGCGGTAGTAACTGGACAGTCACTCATTCCGCACCTGACCACGCCTGTTGTTGCTTAACTCGAGTGATTGATTTCAATCACTCGGTTCGACTAGGCCACGAGTGCGTCGTGGTCATTCTATTACTTACTAAGTACCAACCCACCGTCACTATTTAGTTCTTTTGGCAAAACAACATATTAAGCGCTATGGGTGTTATGTGGATTTTTCTCCGACAGGAGAAATGTTAAATAATATTATTACTATTTTTAAAAATAAAAATAGTATAATCATGTGGGTACAGCGATATCCTTCTGATGTTAAAACCTAACTGCAACTGAGCCCAAGAGTCCAAGAGTCGCCCATTAGCTCAGTTGGAATTAGCGCTGGCACGGATAGCCAGAGGTTGCGGGTTCGAATCCCGGCATGGGTGGAATTTTTAGCCTCTAAATAGGTTTTTAAAATTGTCCTTAGCACGGGTTAGTGCATTAAAAATAAAAATAGTATAATATGAACAGTAAAACCCTTTACGGGGATATATAAAAACGTAAAAATTGTGTGTTTAATTGATTGTAGTAAAACAAAGTAGGTAATAAAACAAAGATTTTGTAAACCTACAATTTTTTTTAGCAGCCTTCTTAGGGAATACGACTTTTTATTTACCCATCGTACGATCGTTCATTCAAAACGTCTGGCAACACTGCACTGACGTGTTTGTTTCAACATAGTCTGTGGCTGTGGTTCAAACAGTGCGGTCTCATCAGAGCCGGTTTCCTTGTTTTTCTAAGTTAAAATAGCGTGTAACAGTCACAATGGCGTTCCCGATGTTGTACCTTAGTAAGTTTTCGAAACATTCAATCCGCCGTAACGCTAACATTTACGCTTCGTTAGTCCATTAGTAATTAGTAGTCGGCTTTCATTCTTCACTCATAATACTTTATTTGCAGGTATTTTACTGTGCGTAGGAAGCACCTACGCTCTCTACGACGCGTCTTCTGAAGTCATTGATCTAAATCCTAGTAATTTCGATAACTTAGTCACAAATACCGACAGGATTTGGATAGTAGAATTTTACGCCCCATGGTGCGGCCACTGTAAGAACCTAGTTCCGGAGTACACGAAAGCTGCTAAAGCTCTAAAGGTATTCATTATAATAGTACTTGATAAACCCGCAAACCAATATAATATAACATTTTATTTATTTTTACTGTTAACAATCAACTTTATCTGTCTGCTCTTTACAGAATGTAGTGAAAATGGGTGCCGTGGATGCGGACAAACACAAAGCCCTAGCGTCCAAATACGGCGTCACGGGCTTCCCCACCATCAAGATCTTCACTGGCAGCAAGCACACACCCTACCAGGGACAGAGAACGGCCGAGGCGTTTGTTGAGGCAGCACTAAAGGCAGCCAAGGACAAGGTGTACGAAGCCCTTCGAGGCAAATCCGGTGGCTCCACAAGTGACAAGGTAAAATCTCTAAAAAGTACTAAAAAACCCATGATAAACCGAAGAACCGATAAAAAGTTAGAGCCTAAGAACAAGGGCCCTAAAGGGAAAGGCAGTAAAAGGTTCCCTACTAAGCTTTAAAGGTTTGTTACTAGGCACTAAAAACCACAGATCACTTGAGCATTTGTTCTCATTACCTCAGTTTTCCCTTCAAAGATGTATTAGATTAGATTGCCTGAGTCATCACTTGACTCATCTAGACTGTATTTTCAATGTGCCCTCTGTACTTCCTAACCAGGTTGGTAAATTTGTCTGCAACAAAGTGTGTTTTACCCTTTAAAGACATTTGTATCAGATTTGATTGGCTGTGTCGTCACTTGACTCATCTAGACTGTATTTTAATGTAATTTACCTAACCAGGCTGTTAAATTTGTCTACAACAATGAATGCTGTGGTTTCTTGAATTAAGGTATTTAAATATTGTACAAACATTTAAATAGTGCCAGCCATTCCTGTGTTAATGCTAGAACAATAATAGTTAATTGGTTTCTCATACAACCCAGTGTTACAGGTAACAAGTTTGACTAAACCTATTTAATTAATAATTAGCACAACGCAAAGAACCAATTCTTGGGCCACTCAATACCTTGGAAAAAAGTGACAGTGATCCAAACGCAAAGAACAAAGCTGGATCGGGCAAAACTACGACTCAAACATTTGCAAGAGAAGTTGTTTCGCTCAAGATACGGTGACAGCGATGGGGAGCCAAAGATTGTGAAATCTATTGTTGGAAATTCTCACATGATCAGATCGATTTCATAGTAAATTATATTTTTGACGGTGTGATATCATTTACAGAGACATTATGTCTTTGACCTTTTCAGTCTAATAACGAAGTCTCTGCTCTTGCAGTGGTAGCTCAGTGGGTAGAATGATGGAAGGCCCAGGTTCAATCCCTAGTGTGGGCCTGTGCCAATGACTTTACAATCCAGACTCCGTTTGTAGTCCCAAAACCACACACTAACCGTGAAGGGGAGCATTGTGAGGAAACCCGCGGCTTGGTTGGCTCCGCACATATTGACTAATCATTCCTGTGGGCTAGGCCGACTAAGCTGTCAGGTTGGTATAGGTGCAAGGCAAGCATACACCATATAAAAAAAAACCATGTCCCATGCACTCCAGCATCTGAGTGGTCCATTCATCTAGTGTGAGTGAAGATACCACTGGACGCTGTATAAATCATCTCATTACGTAGATGCAGATGCCGAAGCTCTTGCCACAGAGATGTATAATTATGTTACAGTTAAAAACTCTTAAACGGTCTAAACTAGTTTTGACTGCAGAAAAATTCAGTAAAATTCTTATATGTATCCAACAATGTCGCGTTGGTTTTCGGTCTTACATGTTCAACCTAACACGCTCCTTCGCGCTCCGCTATGCGCTTCGTCGCACCTATATTTTTGTTGTCGCAGATTGCATCATATTAGGTGTTTTTACCATTTGGTATTTCAAAGGTAAGCTTTGGACAAAAGTAATTTTGACTGAGTTTAGCCGTCAAAACTAGTTTTGACCGTTTAAGAGTTTTGACCAACCAGCTCGGACTTGGCCCCCTTGGTGGAGTATGGCCTAACCTTCCTGCGATGCAGGATGAGACCCGTGCCCCAGCAGTGGCGACATACAAGGGTTGATAACGTAACGTAAGAGTTTTGACTGTGACATAATATATATTTTATGTAAAGAGTACTCTAAACTACATATTTGTGAAGTTGTAGTAGTAATACCACTCTCTAATCGAAAAGGAAAACATTGTGAGTGATCCTGAGCGTCTGAGGTGTTCACATACCTCAGCACTTGGAATTGCTAATTCCCGGTCGTCACGCGTGGTACTTTGGCACTTTGAGGTGCTAACTCGCACCACCAATGAAATAAAAATCATAAATCTTAACCATGACTACTATTTTTGGAATGTACAGTCTAGAACCTAAAATGACAACCTAGGACTTTAATCGATTTCCGCCAAAAAGCGGCAGTTTTTAGCGGAAATCGATTAAAGTCCTAGGTTGTTGATACTACGTTCTAGACTGTATGGTCTAAAAATTGCTATTAGAGATATTAAAATTTTTGATGTTTACTACTTGAAAAAACGTAATATAAAACTAGTTATTCTTCTTAAGCCTTCTTAAGCCCATACTCTCCGTGAGAAAGGCTATGCCCAAGCAGTTGCTAGTCGAGGAGGCCGCTCCAACTCTATAAAGAAACCTTGTACGATCTATAAACGTGGAGTTTATTTGATTAAAACAGTTTGTGGTGCCGATTCTACACGTAAATAACGTAATCATTGATTAATTAATCTGCCTCTCAGGAGTGATTTAATGAAATGAAATGAAATGAAAAGGTTTTATTCAAAGTAGCGCAGATACTGCGGCTTAATGAACGTTACAAGTTAAACTAGGTGTCCATTTCAAAATCTGGATCATTTTGGAGAAAAAATGGACAAAAAAACTCCAAACTTAGTCTTTTCAAATTCCTTAATTAACAGAATTTACACAGATACTACAAAACTCGTGAATTTTACATGCTTGAATTCCAGACATCATTGTCATCTAAATAATCCTTAATATTATAGTAGCTCTTTTGGCACAAAGTGTACTTTACACATTTTTTGAACCGCGCTTCAGTCAAACTTAATATATCTTCAGGGATTTTATTGTAGAAGCGTATACAATGCCCCATGAAGGATGTATTAACTTTTGCCAGCCTAAATCTTGGGATCAAAAGTTTATGTTTATTTCTAGTATTTACATTATGTAGGCTACCTGCAGTTTTAAAGTTGCTAATATTTTTCCTGATATACATAATATTTTCATAGATATACTGACTGGCAACTGTCAGGATGTTTGTCAGGATGTTTGACAAACTGGAATGGATGGAATTCATCATCATCATCAACCCATTATGTCCGCTCCGAGGGACACGGATCTCTTCCCGAGCCAAGTCTGGATTGGTGGAGGCTAGCAAGACTTAACTTGCAAGCCTCCACCAATCCTCCTTAACGTGCCTTGCGAAGCACGCAGCCGCTCGAAAAAATGCCACTAGACGGTCACCCATCCATGCACTTAACGCGCCCTATATTGCTTAACCTTCGTGATCGTTCAAGATCACTCAGGCAGCCAGTGCTACGAGCGATTCGGGAAATTGTGCTTATATAAATAAGACTGTAAGATACCATCACTAGTTGCTATAGAAAATGTGACTAAAGATGATGTCTCACTGCTTTAAGCAAGCCTAAACAAGTCATACTTAGTATTTTCCAATTAAAATGCATACTAGAGGGGTAGACTATATAGTATTAATTACACTAATCATAAGCTTGCACCTTGGTTAATTGGTAGTCTTGTATCATTATTAAATTATATGGTAGCAGATGTTCAAAGGGCGTTGACATGTTTCTTATCTCATTTGTGACCTCGCTACGCCACACTCAATCCATCATTCCGTTTTTAGGCACAATTATTTTTATTAATATAGTAGACGGCTTCAAGAAGCACAGAGGCACTCTCAAGAATCCAGAAAGTTCGTCTCTAAGTAGTGAAAAGGTAGATTTAGGGAATAGGAATAGGAAAGATTAAAACTTGAAATAGGTAGTTCACTGTAATTGTTTCATGAAAGTGTCGATACAATGTTCTTTACATTTATCGTAAGTGCGTAGGAGAGCATTGCCCCTGTCAACGACATGTCTGCTTGTAAAGTATAGCTCAGTCGGTGAATAATGGCAAGAATTTTACCCCCGTTAGATGAAGATAAGATAAGAATATTTTTGATAGCAAACAAGAAACAAAAACCCAGTACTATAAGTTCTGGCGGCTTTGTTTCTTAATATATTTTTCCTAGTTCTTTGCTAAGTATGGTCTAGTTCTAAATGTAACGGATCTAGTTTTTGTGAGCATGGCGAATCAATCAGCCAGGACAGTTAAACACTATACTATGAGTAATGCTAAAGGGCGTCAATCGACAGAAAAATTCCCGAAAATCACGTGCAACTTTGCAATCAAAAAAATGAAAGATACCTAAACATGTTATATTTCAACGAACCTTCATTATTAGTAACGAAACAACCAATATAATCTTATAATGACCATTACTTTTCATGTAAATCAATTGGCGCAGTCTAATCGAAATAGCATGAAAAAAAATATTGTTATTTTGCTCTTTGAAAGAGCGTTAATTATCGATATTGAAGAAACCGTTTTTAGATTTCGCGTAATTTTAATTACACGTTGCCCTGCTAAGCCATGGCTTCTTGTGAATTGAAAATGTATAAGAAAAGAATCTGCGCCTACGCAGTGACCTCCTTAGGCGGTATGCGTAGGTTGTCAGAAGTGCTTTTAATCGCCAACAAGCCTGTTAAAATAGAACCGCGTATCTTCTGTGAGACACCTAGCTACTCAAATGACTCTCACTTCAATTGTATAGGTAGATAAATAACCCTTTATGGCACACAACAGACATTATCTAACACGTCTATTAGTGTTAGTTTCACAGCAATGTTCTACGGTTACACTATATTTATTTTTAATGCACTAACCCGTGCTAAGGAACAATAGGTTTTTAAAAATGTTCTACGGGTTTTTGCTTAAAAGACAACCAAAATATTTATGTTCTTTTTAATGCACTAACCCGTGCTAAGGACAATTTAAAAAACCTATTAAACTCTGTACGTAATACAGAGAATATTGTAAAGAGGTTCGAAATTTCACTGATGCCGGTGAGTCGCCCATTCGCTCAGTTGGAAAGAGCACTGGCACGGATAGCCAGAGGTCGTGGGTTCCAATCCCGGCATGGGTGGAATTTTTAGCCTCTAAATAGGTTACCAAAATATTTTATTTTATTGCCACAGAAACGTTTTTATAATCCAACACTTGGACATGTTGCTACCGAACGCTACAAGGCAAGGACATCAAAAACATGGAAATACACCCAGATAGAGACTGTGTTTAAATCGAACCCACGACCTTTGGCATGGTAATCAGGGGCCTAATTATGGGCACCAGAGCGATTCCAATCGTCTGTCAAATTCCATACTAATCTGTCAAATCGGTCGACTGGAATAGCTCAGGATATGGTGCGCCAGGACGTGATACCGCTAGACCGACTAGGCAGTCAACTGATCATGACTTGCGCTTTACTAGCTCCATAAATGTCGCAGTTTTTGCTAAATCATTGTCCTAAAACGACGACGACCTCTGTGGCGTAGCGGTAGTGCGTCTGCCTACCATGCAAGAGCGGTAGTAGCGGAGCGGTGTAGAACGCCGGCTTCTCAATGGGGAGGTCGTGGGTTCGAACCCCGGCATGTACCAATGACTTTGTTTACTAAGTTATGTACATTTGTGAAATTATAGTAGCAATACTACTCGCTGACGGTGAAGGAAAACATCGTAAGGAAACCTTAGTGTCTGAGGTGTTAGCGTACCTCAGCGCTTGCTACGTACAATGGCCCAACTATGAGGCTAAGTGCGGAAATCTCAGGTCTAAGTAAACTAAACTACCATGCAAGAGGCTTCGAATCCCGTCTAGGGACAACAGAAAAACTTAGGTCTTGGATGTTTACCACAGAACATAAAAAAAGAGTAGAAGTCGTAAGTGGGCGGTGCCCGCGTGCCTCACATTAGCAATGTATTGCCTATGCGTAGTCGGTGACAGTTTTGATGACTTCAGTTGCCGTGCGCTTCTAGTAAAGAAAAAATGGTGAAAACTTTATTAAAATGCCTTGTTATGCTGTGTTAGAGAGCAAAAATAAAAGTTGGGGACCAAAATATACCGATCATGCCGTAACATTTCATCTTTAAGACGTATTTTTAATTAAATTTGTAATGACATGAACACGGAAACCAATGCGAAAATGAGAAAGTGAAACCACCTTTATTTACTGGTTAGTAAAGTTAAATTTTCATTGAAGAAAGTGTACATTCTCTAGAAATTTCTGTCGAAATTTGAATTCTACTCGATTACGGATGGGGGCACACATGATAAAAATCTATCGATAATTAGTTGTCTATGACTTAGTAGTTATACATACTTAACGGTACTTAGGTATTGTAAATTCCAATTCGTCTAAGTAGGTAAAATAATTGTTGTTATTTTATACCTACTTCCTAAGTGCCTTTTCACATGCACCCGGTCGCCGTCCGGTCGCCGGGCCGGGTAAAGTAGTACTGTATGAGCTCCGGCTGGTCATTGTGCATGTGAAAACTGTCATTGGAGCGCATAAATTACTACTTTTCATACAAGACATGACAGGAGCACATACAAGACATGAGCTCAGCTAGATCGCGATATAGTTTTTCTTCAACAGTTTATCAGTGACTGAAATATCTAAGAAACTCAAAGTAATTTTAAACTTACCCCTTTGAAAACAGAAAACCGAGGCAATGGTACAACAACCCTCTCGGAATCAAAACAATTTGGAAGTGAGTTTTCGTTTAATTTTCCTAAGGAACCGGATACGAAATTAAAATGGATGGCAGCGATAGGAACGCAAAATTGGTTCAAAACGACGATGACCACAATATATTTAGAACATTTTCATGAACAGTTCATAATAACTAAAAAAGGCGGAAGGTGGCACTTGTGTGATGCAGCAATACCAGAAAAAAATGTGCTTCACCTCCAAGTTAGACTCTTGCGTATAAATGAAATATATTAGTACCATCAACAATAAAATTAGTATAACGTATGAAACATGGCGTACAGATAGACAAAGATCTGAATTGAGTCGTAAAATACATGATATTTCCCGTGTTATAATTTCTAACGCCCGCGAAGCAGCGGGTTAAAGCTAGTTTTAAATAAGAGATAACATTTTAAAATATGATATCTACCACATTATTTGGTTTGTACATCTATCTACCCTATTAGTGTTAATTCTTTATTGCACAAAAGATAATGAAAAAAAGATGCATTTTCTACCAGTCAACCCGCAGGCAAAAAAGGAATAGCTAAAAATACTTCTAAGTACCAGTATTCGTATTCGGCCGTTAATGTGTTAAACTGTTTGTACGCATATAATTTGTCGATAGGTTCTCCCTATCGACAATCTAGAACTCGCATTGTCTCATCCCAAACTGAGAATGATCTTGTTTTTCAATTTTGAACTTTATGTCTTACTAGGTAAAAGTTCTTTTCGGTCCGACGCGGTGATAGTTCTATCTAGTGTAGAGTAGCGTTACTACAAAATGTCAACCTTAATTTCATCATTGTCATTTGACTTTGATCATTGTTAACATTATAAAAAGGTGCATATTTTAATTGAAACTTTTATGATGTACACCTTTTCGGCATTGCCTTTATTTACCAATGGCAGCTTGGCATTCATAGTGTGCGTTTGGTTTATAAGTATCAGTTTGGTTACACTGGTTTTCGTACTAATGTGTCATGTCGCTACTTCTACTCTTTTTTTCTGTTCTGAGATGTTTACATGTTTGTGATGTCGTTGTTTCTGGTTCCCACGACACAGGGTATCCTAGAGTGGGGACAGAAGCAATGTATGTGCCTGTATGTAAATGTTAAAACGAATTATGTTTACAGATGGTTTGTAGTGGCCTATCTAGACTTATTTTCCAGAGACAGCGTGGGCCGACGCCCACTAACTACTAACAGTATCAAGATACTGTTAGTGCACGGTTTTTTTAATAATACCATTGTCGCCTAGGTATGGTACGAGTACATAATATATATGCGCGCGTAGACGTGCGTTCGTGCAGAATTAAATCAATTCGTCGTATATTGTACTTACTTTACATTAACGTAATCTGGGCCTGGCTAGCTCATTATTTAATTGTCAAGGTGGATTCTTACAATTACACGTAGTCCCGTCAAACATATATTTGTGCATTACGGTTCAAAACGTTTGCTTGACACCCAATGCCAATGTATTTGTGCAATGCCAACCTAACATTCTTTGTTGACAAAACGCACCCGGTTCCCCTGCCTAACCCAATGATAGTTTTTCAGTATATACTTAATCTATCAAACAGTGCTGAAAAACCATGAATCCACATTTAAAAATATATATTTGAACAAACAAGGAGTCAAGAGGTGTCAAACCCTACAAAATGTCATCAAATGTCCCTTTAAATGTCAAACCCTATAAAATGTTAATAACTTCCACTGAACACAATCACTTGTCTTCTCCCCAAACTACGATACCCTGTGTTGTGGTAACCAGACAAAGACGTCATTAACCATTTGTGCTCATCAAAGTATGCTTCGATACATACTGAGGAGTGTGTAGGTATCGAACCCTCCACCTCTGTCATGGTAATCAAACGTGTTGCCCCTAGAAACTAGCGAGGCGTACGTTCGCTTGAGATTTAAATTAAAAAAAAGCTTCCACACAATACAATCACTTGTCCTGGTCCCAAACTAGGATACCATGTGCTATGGTTACCAGGCAAGGACATACATGGAAATACACCGAGACTGAGGCCATTTGGAAAACATTAGTCGAATCCTTCATACTTCTCTTTGTGACTGCTCTTTCTGACGCTTCTACAAAATGAAAATCCAGCTGATTATCATCCCAAAAATAAAACTTTTATTTTGATCTTCTTCTTTTTTTTCGTGTCATTGAATCGACCAGTTTATGTTATTCCTGCCCAATAGTTGGCCACTGCAATTGCAGCAGCGTTGGCCCCTGTTAGGTCCTCCACAGTGCAGGTGTAAGGGCACAATGGACGTTGGAGCAGGTGCACCATGGATTGCGACGGATTGTGGAGCCTCATAGCAATCCATGGTGCACCTGCTCCAATGTATTTTGATACACTCTGTATACAATACACCAGAACAATGATCCCATAGAATATCTGCTGTGACAATAAACCTTGGACACATTACAATTAGGTACATTTTATTTTAGTCCGGCCATCACTTCTTTGTCGTGTGAAGTTTCAGAGAAAGAAACATGTAATCCCCTCCGTAGTTAATCGTGTATCTTGAGTATTCACTGATAGATAATCTGATAATTATAATTATAGGATTATCTTTATTATCTATCAGTGAATATTTAGGTAATACATAAATAGAATAGAAATGCATTGGTTTTTTCAATACCGAGGGTAAGGTGAATAAATAATACCCCTTGTTATCTATTTTCTTTTTTATATTAAACAAAAATTAAGTTTCACGATTAATAATTTTTCAGGAATTGTTATTCAAAATATTAAATAAAAGAATTGGGAATTCTAGTTGGTTGGAAGTGGATTTTTATCAGCAATTACAAAACTTAGGAAACTGATGTTCAGTAACCAAATACTTCATATCATTGGCTCCATTTTGTAAGTTGTTGATTGGTTGACTGTTATAATAAAGAAAAAATATCGCGTAAACCTCTTTTTAAACAGACTTTTATGTTTTTCAGGCAAACAGGCCGATTTAAGCTATACGACCACAGATGAATGGGGATAAAAAAAACCTGCATTTACTGGCAGTATTCGGCTTTTCAATAAAACGTGGCATCCGGAAAAATACCTTCAGAAATTAAATTAACAATAAATTATTTTTATATTCTTTTTATTGCACCCGTGCTAAGGACAATTTTAAAAACGTAATACAAAGAGTATCGGGTTCGAGTCCCGGCATGGGTGGAATTTTTAGCCTCTAAATAAGTTTTTAAAATAAATTATCTGCCATATTATTTTATCCCCGACGTAGCTTTAATGTTACGTCTCATTTGGCAAAATTTAATAAGAAGAGGAAAAAAAAGTTAATTGCTATTCACAAGCCATTTAAGCTACAAGACAGTCATCTAGGCTTATTGCACAAGTTTGTTACTGTATCTCAGTCCAGATATTACTTACGTCGTTTTTAGGGTCCCGTAGTCAGCAAGGAGCCCGTAAAGTTTCGCCATGTCTGTCTGTCCGCGGCCTAATTCACAGATCATTAGTAGGTACTAGAAAATTTCATTTTTGCCTTGATATGCCTTCTAAGCGTGCTGACTAAACTATAGACTAAAGGATGGATCTATAATATAAAAATGAATCGCTGAATGTAAGCGCAAATCTCGAGAGCAGCTGAACCGATTTCACTACTTCTTTTTTTAGTATATTTCTGGAAGTACGAGGATGGTTCTTACGGAGGGAAAAATAAAAAAATTAAGAATTGACTGTTACGGCAGTACGAAGTTCGCTGGGTCAGCCAGTAATAATATATATTTTAGGATACAACTAAATTAGGCATGTATTTTTTTTCTTTTCTCGTCTATTCTATTTCGTTATGGGGTATCGTTTAATTGGTCGTAGGTGATAAATAATAACAATAATAAAGTTGTAGGAGAACTATTTTTCGATTCCGTTTGCGAAAAAATAACCATTTAAGCGGTTTTTGTTAAAGTGGAGCTAAGGTTGTCGTGACACTATAGCTTTTCTTAGGCTTTGATCTACAGACTGAAACGTGATCCCTGATTTTTCCAAAAAGGTGTTATTTTCTTGGCAACACGAACAACCTTTACCATGTGGACAACTTTAGGAATGGAGAAAAAAGCATTTATCTGAACTAAAATTCATCTACTACTAACTTGAATAATGCTGTTAAGTTAGTATGGTCCACAAAAGCTCCACAATGTATGTTACAGCTGATAACTTTCACAGTACCTAACAGTTGCTGCTAAGGACAATTACACGGGGATTCTCGGATCCCATAATTTTTTACTCTCCCTGTGAACCTCCCCCATTTAACTCGGACCGCGCGCTTGCCCGCAGGATGACGTCATCACGCTCACGGACAGCAACTTCCGGGAGCTCGTGCTTGAGAGCGATGACCTGTGGCTGGTGGAGTTCTACGCCCCGTGGTGCGGCCACTGCAAGAACTTGGAGCCCCACTGGGCTAAGGCCGCTACCGAGCTGAAAGGAAAGGTGAGTTCTTAGACTATGACGTCATGGGCGACGATCTGTGGTTGGCCGGGTTCTTCGGGCCTTGCTGCCACTGCAAGCACTTGAAACTGAACTGAAGGGAAATGTTAGGGCTAAGGGTTCGACGTCGTTCGTAATATAATATTTAGAAAAAAAAAAACTGCACTCGGGACGACCGCTATGGAGCCGGTGGTGATTGTTTTTAATTTTTATTTTGTTTAATTACAGTGTATAAAGTGTAGGAAGAAATATAATATTTTTTTTAATTATTGGCTCTGCACGGTTTGTGCCTACGCCAGTGTCAAGTGGAAGAAATATTAGCAACTACATTTTTTTAATGTGCGGAACCTATTACCTTCGTAAGCCGTAACAAATGCACAATATAAAATCTTACTAATGCGAGTAATTTGACGGTAATTAAAACTTTGAAACATACTTGTAAATGCGATAAGACTTAAATTTCAATTTCAACTTTTGGATTTTCTGAATATTAAGCATCTCACTACTTACTCCTATTTTCTATAAAAAGTCAGCTAATTGGAAAACTATAAATTTTATCAGCGACGTTTCGCCACCGATGAAAACAAATTATCAGTTTTCCTGAACTCTTAAAACTTTACTCCAGAGGGTCGAGTCTCTAAAATCCATTGTTGTTCAATGGACTTATGAGTTATGTGATAGATGATACAGACAACTTTATTGCATAACCAGGGTGAAAAGAAATAACAATTATTATTTCTTAAATCTAAGTATGTACTTGTATGACACATACATACGTTACATTGGTAAGGTAATTATTGTTGTCCACGACACAGGGTATCCTAATGTGGGGCCAGAAGTATGTGCCTGTATGTAAATAAATAAATATTCATCGACATATTACATAGATCTTGTTAGCCCTATACTAAGTACAACTAAATGACTTGTGTTACAGGTGCTAACTCGATGATAGATTTAATACAATAAATACATATATGTATAACATCCAAGACTCGAGACAAACTAGAAAAGTTTGTTTCCCAGTTTGACCCGGTCGGGGATCGAACCCGAGACCTTCGGTTTTACAGACAGAATGTTATGTTATGTTCTCGGAATTCAACATTTTTGAAACTCAATGGTCCGGAAGGATCTCATTGGATCTCACAGAAGGAGACTGACAGTCTAGTAACGAATCGCATTCCAATGGCATGGAACTTCACTCCACCTTGCGCGCGATATTGCTTTGTTAGACGACCAAATAGCGGCAAATAACACATATATGGGTGGTTATTGAAATTGAATTATATTGAAAAACATAAAATAACCTCACGCCTGTATCCCTGAGGTTTAGGTAGAGACCAGCGACTGCCACTTGCCACGATCCTGCGATCAACTTCGCTTCATCAGTGTTCATTGGTCATTGCATGCATTTGCTCGGAGTATGTCCGCCTGGGAAACCCCTTAGCGGCCCTTCCACCTACATTCGTTACATACATTTGTTTCTATTGAAAAACTGCATATATCCTCCTAAGCCCTGGAGTTAACACTTACTTCAAGTCTTCTAAAACTACGTATATGTTGAAGAAAAAAAGTTCTTCTCTTCAAAATCTACGTTGTACAAAAAAATATTATGAGAAAAATAGTGGACCTGGAAAGGCTGGAACAGTAAGTTTTCCGGACTTCCTACTAAATCATTGGGTGTGAATTACGAAAGTTATTTGTGATGTCCCATTTTTAGGACGCCAGGGCCCAGTTGGCTAAATTAGACTTCAAGACCAGATTTTTCAAAAAAATACTTATCTCCAGGTGAAAGTGGGCGCGCTGGACGCGACGGTCCACACGACGATGGCGTCGCGCTTCCAGGTCCAGGGCTACCCCACCATCAAGTTCTTCCCCGCCGGCAAGAAGACCGAGTCCTCGGCCGAAGACTACAACGGCGGCAGGACCTCCAGTGATATCGTCAACTTCGCACTCGACAAGCTGGCTGAGAACATCGCGCCGCCAGAAATTGTGCAGGTATTCATTTGCCCTACAGACGAACTACAGTCTAATTAGCGCTAAAATGGACCCCATGGTTGATTGCTGAGGCTCCGAGTTTAGAACTGAGCTGTTCCGAGCTGAGAACTTAGTTTCAATTGTGTAAACTAAGTTATGTATTCGTATCACAAGCGGTGGGCAGTGACTGGAAGAAAAGAGCCGAAGATCGGGCTCAGTGACGTGTCTATGGAGAGGCCTATGTCGAGCAGTGGACTGACACCGGCTCATAATGGCTTTTGAATAAAGTTATTTTATTATCATTGACCCAGGTAAGGGGGGGGGGGGGAGACTTACCATATGTGCCAGTCAAATGAAGCTAATTTAGTAGTACCCGGCGAAACATGTAGGCACTTGCACCCGTTAGTCCCTAGAGAATAGCACCAACCCAATTCTTCCCGCGGGTGTCGTGGGCAGCAGCGCCCCCTGCAGTACAATTCCACTGAACTGCGCTCCCCAACCCGCATGCCCAGCGTGGGGATTATGGGCATTACCCCCTATGATAGAACAACGTGGCGCTCTTTAGGGGAGGGCTATGTCCAGCAGTGGACTAGTATTAGCCGACGACGGCGACGACGACATAGTAAAGAATATTATGAAATTAAATTATTTTTTTGCACAGTTTAGTTACGTTATGGTTACACAACTAAGATAGGCCGGGCACTTTCGATTTATACCATAAAATATTATCTCATGACAAGAAAATAAGAAGGTGTGAATTACAAAACGTAGTAGACTTCAAACAGTGCCATTGCGTTGCAGTGCAACTGCTTAGTACACTAAGCAATGACAGCACGAAAATCGCTTGCTATATGATTGTTTAGTTGACCACAAAATAGTGTCAAATAAGAGTGGTTGCCGTGGTTTACTCCAAATTATGCATTTAGGCCCTGGCATTTTCTGCCCTGTAAGACGGAGTTTACACGCTCAGTCTGGCATCAGTTCAGTCCGTGACCCTGATCACGCTCGGACTGATGCCAGACTGATAAAGCATCAAAATATTCGAATAAGTATTCGTCATTCTGGTCCATCAGTCCACTAAATAGACAATCAGTCTGCCGTTAGTGTAACCAGACCGAATTGACTGACGCCAAACTGAACGTTATTATGGGCATTACCCCCTCTGATAGCACAACGTGGCGTCCAGCAGTGGACTAGTATACCCTGACGACGACGACGAAACTGAACGTGCAAACTCCGTCTAACTCACTCTTGATCACTTCCTTGTGGACGGATGTCTTCGCTAATAAATATGTCGTCAAGATTTTGACACATTGCAGACACGACAAACTCTTGAGGTTCTCAGTTAACTTGATTCATGCTTTTCCGGACACTTTCGCTTTGAGTTCTGGGCAAAAAGGTCACAGATTATTAATAGACTATATCTTCCAGAGAAGACATTATTACTGTTGCACGTTGTGAGAAACTTCTATCCGCCTGAACAATCGAATCAAGTATGAGAAATTAAGTCTAACCACAATAGACTCGCTCATTCATGTATTGAGTTGTTAGTGATTCTTTCTTCAGGAAGCCTCCTCAAACAATTCTTATGTTTTCTAAAAACAAATGCAGGGGCTCTATATCCGCACTCAGCTGCGTACCTAGCGCCCGATCGCAAAAACGATTGTTACGGTTAGCCAACCACGTTTACATCGTAAAAATTACCTTATTCATTTGATTTGACATGCGTAACACGATCGTAATTCTTCTAGCACAACTACGATAACATGTACCACTTTTGAAAGGTACATTAGTTTTCACTTATGTATAGTTCACTACACGTCTACCTCGGTGTGTGCTCAGTTACGATGAGTTTTGTATATCTCATTCCGCATACTTTAAGTCATTCGGATTGAATCGTCTAAACGCGGAACTAACAAGGTCTCCCGCGTGAATTAGAATAGAAAACGTTTATGTAGTAGGTACCAACAAAATCAAAATAAAAACAATCATGGCTTAGGGCCGGTTTCTGAATTAGAAATTTCACTAAGTAAATAGGTACGTAAGTAACTTTCTATGGCGCTCTTTGCTGAGAAGTTTTAAGACACAGCACTACAGTTAGGTATTTACTTAGCGAAATTCTCAATTCACAAACTGGCCCTTAGAGTTTAAATTAAGTTCTACTTTTTACTTTTTACCGCCGTAAATAAGTGTAAATTTGATCTGTTCACTAATTCGGCACCAAAATGGCCGAATTAGTGAACAGATCCAACATTGGTTTATATCTTATTGTTCACATTTAGATAGATTGATAGAGAACATTTTGTTGTACATAAAAAAAAGGTAGTTATACAAATATCAGCCAAATTTTACTGAAAGTCACTCACAGGCTATTTCCTGTCTATGAATAGCATAGCTGGTCCACTACTGGACATATTCGGCATCTCAAACAATTGTATCACTGGTTTATACTCAATCTAGCTCCGTGCCATTCGAATGCTGAAAGTTACGCGGACTAACATTTTTCATGTTTTAGCAACCCAAAAACAACTCCTAATCAATGTTGATGAAACAAGAGAGTCGTGGCAAGTAGTAAACTCCTGTCTCTGCTTACCCCTCTCCGGGACAAAGGCATGAGTTTATCTCTATATTATGTATGTAATAAAAGTACCCGGAACCGGCGTGCGTGCATGCAACGACTTATGAACGTTGATGAAGCGAAGGTGATCTGTCAGGATCGTGGCAGGTGGCAGTCCCTGGTCTCTGCCTACCCCTCTGGGATACAGACGTGAGGTTATGTATGTATGTATGTATCATGCAAAACATTGGCCTTCTGCATCTACGTAATGAGATGATTTATACAGCGTCCAGTGGCATCTTCACTCACACTAAACGGGTGAAGGGACCACTCGGATGCTGTAGTACCTGTGGTTTTATAGATGGTGTAGGTTTGCCCCGCTCGTATACCATCCTGACAGCTACGTATTGTATGTAATAAACCCAAACAAATATTTCCTTACATTCATTACTTGAACCACGCAGCTTTCGTTTCGAGAGTTCAAGTCTATTAAAACCCTGTAGAATTAAATAAATATTCGTCGACAGGTGGTGTCACAAGATGTGATGAAGGAGTGCAGTGACAAGCCTCTGTGCGTCGTCTCCATCCTGCCACACATCCTGGACTGCCAGTCGAGCTGCCGGAACGACTATCTGGCGGTTCTAAGCCGCATGGGCGACAAATACAAGAACAAGATGTGGGGGTGAGTGGTGTGATTTTTTGACTGATTTGACAATCAGTGAAATATTATTATTCAGGCATACACTATGTTTATGTAACCACTTTGATAGGCAGGGGGTCCTGGTTTCTACCTTTTTTTATTTGGGCAGGCTTGCTAGGGCAATTGCGTCCACCGAACACAACATTTGGCACTCACCTGGTTCCGCCGAAGAGCGCGTGTAATGCTGTGGAATGTTGAAGACACCGTAATGTTCTTCACGGTTTTCAATAAACTTGCAACAACAATAATTTACATAAAATCCGAAAGTTTTATGCAGCCGAGATGAGCGCGGTTTTTCTGGTTACCGATCGCCAAAATTCGAAGTTCCTCGAAGTTTTTTTTTATTGGCTTTTAATTTTTATAGTGCATTCCCCCTATAGCCCTGGCCAGCATTACAGATGAGACACCAAACACATTACCAAGCCTTAGGGCCGCCGGTTTATCAATTGAGAATCTAACTAAGTAAATACTTAAGTAACATTCTGTCATGCTCTGTGCTGAGAAATTCCATGAGACAGCACTACCAGTTAACTATTTACTTAGCGAAATTCTCAATTAGAAACTGCTTATACCTACAGTACCAAGCCTTAGGGCAGGTTTCTCAATTCATTATTTCACTAAGTAAATACTTACGTACCGTTTTGTCACGCTCTTTTCTGAGAAACTGGAAGAGAGCACTACAGTTAACTATTTACTTAGCGAAATTCTCAATTCAGAAATTGGTAATTAGTGATGTGTAAATGTGGATGGTTAAAGGTGGGTTGGAAGGCGATGGACCCGTTTAAAGTGTAAATAAGTATAAATAAGCATCAAGTCATCAAAAATACTATTGCAAACTGCCACAGGTCGAAATATGTTTGCACTCGCTTAAGAGATCCCCATGTCGTTGTGTCCTGAGTGCTCCATGCTCAATCATACATAACGCATTCCCATCCCGTTTAGGTGGACTGGTTTAATTTTTTTTTATGTAGCCTATTTATATGTCCCACTGCATGGCACAGGCCTAGTAAGAGTGAGTATGGGCTTAGTTATCACGCGTGCCCACCGCCGATTGGCAATTTCAAGCGCTGAGGTAGTTGAATACCTCAGACACTCAGGTTTCCTGAAATAGTTTTCCTTCACAGTTAGCGAGTGGTATTGCTACTATTACTTCACAAACTACCACCGCTCCGCGGTTTTTAGGGTTCCGTACCTCAAAAGGAAAAAACGGAACCCTTATAGGATCACTTTGTTGTCCGTCTGTCCGTCCGTCCGTCCGTCTGTCAAGACCCTTTTTCTCAGGAACGCGTGGAGGTATGAAGCTGAAATTTATATGAATTACTCAGGTCTACTGTCCCTTGAAGCTGTGAAAAAATCAAACTTCTAAGCCAACGCAATCAAAAGATACAGCCGTTTATGCCGCAAATTTTCGACACTTGCAAGGGAATCAAAACCTACAGGGTGCTTCCCGTGAACTCAGAATCTTGAAATTTGGTACGAAGCAACGTCTTATAGCATAGATAAAGGAAAAATTACGAAAACCATAAATTTTTAGTTACATCTCATAATATATATTTTTTTAATAATTTTAAACTTACTACCCATTTCCTCATAAACGCGTAGAGGTATTAAATTGAAATTCATACCAAATACTCAGGTCTATAATACAGGTTTGTACGGAACCCTCGGTGCGCGAGTCTGACTCGCACTTGGCCGGTTTTTTTTTAAAGTAGGACACGTTACACTTGACCCCAGTCACGCCTGATGGTAAGCGAAGACGGGGTCTAGGATTTTTCGTGCTTACCTGTTTTGATTACATGATATTAAATTAACAAAAGAATCTGGAACAGATCGCTTTTAGCGATAAGACCGCCAACTGTATATGGCAAAACTTAGATACGTGCTATGGTATATTCTGGTGTTCTCAATAAGGAGTTCTAATCTTATCTACGTAAAGCTTTATATGTTTTTCTGGTGTGTACAATAATCGAACATTGTGGTTCTTCCCCAGTTGGATCTGGGCGGAGGCGGGCGCTCAGCCGGCGCTAGAAGAGGCGCTCGAACTAGGGGGCTTCGGATATCCCGCCATGGCGGTTGTCAACGCGAAGAAACTCAAGTTCTCCACACTGAGGGGCTCCTTCTCTGAGACTGGCATCAATGAGTTCCTTAGGTAAGTGGCTTGCTGAGTTTAAGCTTAAGATGGCGGAATATAAGCTTAGTAACTAAAAAAAACAGTACATGGTTTGATTGTAGCAATCCTCTTTCTCTCTCTGTACGATTATCCACGCCCTGCAATAAGACTTAAATAAGTTAATTAAATTTTTATTTATTACCTACTCGTACTATAGTAGTGTAAATACAACATTTTTAAAGCCGGCATCTCGCGTAAAGCGAACTCCTTCGCGCAAGTTGCCTAGTTTGGAGGAGTTCGGTAACAAACACTGTGATACGAGTTTTTTTATTTATTACGTGACAAATAAATTTGGAATGAAAGCCATGAGATTTTACAATAAGTATTTGAACACTGTTGCTTTTTGTAACTTTTTCTCCAAAATGAAGCGCTCGTGGCCTAGGCAAGAACAGGCGTGGTCAGGTACAGGATGGGTGAACGTCCCGTGACTACCAATAGTGGCATTTTTCCGAGCGCTTCCGTGCTTCGCAAGGCACGTTAAGGCGTTGGTGCCGGCTGTCATATAATGGCAGTCGTTAGGCCATGTCAGAGGCCTTATGAGCGGCTTGATAACTATTGACAGTAAGGCCCGCCACTGTCTTACAATCCTCCGCCACCCCGGACTTGGCCCCCGTGGTGGAGTATGGCCAAACCTTCCTGCGATGCAGGAACCGTGCCCCAACGTGGGGACATACAAGGGTTGATAACGATCTCCAAAATGATCTAGCTCTTGCTTAGAATGGTCATCTATGCTTAACATGTAGTGGCAGTTTCAGCACTGCTACGAATAAATAATTAACTATGAGCTTAGGACACTCTAGATGCCTTGATCTGTCTCACTCGCATCTTCTCCCGCAGGGACCTCTCGTTCGGTCGCGGTCAGACGGCGCCCGTGCGCGGCGCAGAGATGCCTAAGGCCTCCAGCACTGACCCCTGGGACGGCAAGGACGGAGAACTGCCCCAGGAGGAGGATATTGACCTTTCAGACGTAGACCTCGAGAAGGACGAGTTATAAGCGCCGAATGGCCGACGCCTGGCGGCGATGTAAAGCGGGGGCACTTGCTTTGGTTTTTTGATAGTGGCTACTTTTTATGATGTAACGTAGACTGTGTTATACTCAGTGATTTGAAAATGCTACTCTTTGCGCCGAGCCGTTTCCCTTCTTAGTTATGAGTTAAAATATGTCTCGGCATTGTGATTGATTTATGACGAAAGTTTAAACTGAAACTGATCTCCTCAAGGATCTTACAAAATGGTTTTAAGTGGTTTAATGCAATTGAGTCTGTTTTCGCATAAATTTTATGTAGAATAGTTAACATGATCCTTTGTAATGTATCAACAAATTCACCATTAAATGAGGAGCATTAAAAACTCATGTTTACAATGAAGTAAAAACTAATGTCCATGTGATGCGAATGAGTACTCAGACAAAAACGTAGTGCAAGTCTTGAAAGTTACGTAACTTAAGCGAAGTATGAAACAAGTGCTCTCAAATTCGTCGCCTGGGTTTTTAGTTGATTGAATGTATGAAAGTGTATTTATGTGGATGTGCGACTGTATTGCCAGTAAATAAGGTTATTTTTCTATACACAACTGTAACATAATCTTACATGAATTGGATCACAAACGTGTCGATGTTTCGCACGCTTTTATTTTTTAATAATTTGTTAATTAGATGGCCATTTACCTACTGTAAAATAATAATATATTAACAAAATTAATAGTTCGTTAGGGCTGCCTACTCTTCCATATCCTAAAACGATAAATGCATTTACAGTGCAGCCATAATTTGTGAAACTAGTTAAGTGATGAGAAGTTTCCTAATAAATTGATACTTAATCCTCAATGCTGCAGTTTTAATTTAAAATTACCTCAAATTCATTTGTACTCAAATTCATTTGTACACAAATATAGATCGAAGTTGCCACAACATAATGCACCTACACAAAATATTGATTAATTCGGAGTGTAGATTAGTACCTACCACTAATTAGAAGTATCGTAACTGTGTACAATTAACATCCTTATTTACATTTATTGTAGAATGTCTGACTAAGATTTGAATTGATCTGAGAATAGAACAGCAAGTAATCAAAAAAATTTTTCTCTTATTTTATAACATCATAATGTTGGTTTTGTCCTTGGTATTCCTGCTCTGTTAAAGTAAAACAAGCTGTGAAACAATAGGCTATCATCGTCACGTGTGACCTTATTTAAAAAACACAGCAATGTGTGACCGTGACTTGACTGACTCACATCACCTAAAAAACTTATATAGGACATCCAGGTGTTCAAATACTGACACATATACGCTTACTTGTGAAAAAAAGTCCATTATTATTGGTACCTACTATCATTGTACCAATAATTTCCGTAACAAATCAAACCATCGATTTTCCAGGCATGGTTCCATTGGGGAAAAAAATCATGTGAAGGGAGCTAGTAGATTAATCAATCAATCAGCCCATATATGTCCACTGCTGGACATATATGGGCACTTCTTTCCGTCCTCGGCCATCCTCACCCAGCCGTTGATAGATGCTAGCAACAGGTAGTAGATTAATGGATTCCGTTTTCTGAAAAAAACACCATCAGATCTAATGGGTTGAGATAAAGTATTTTGTTTTTAAATTCTTTGAAAATTGCATCTAATGAGTTTTTAATGAATAGGAAACGAATCAAACACAAGAGTTGAGCAAAAGTTATTTTTAATGCTATGTATGAGGTACAGTGTAAAATGCAGTCTTAGAAGTTACCATAATTTTTTATCATAGTTTATGAGTGCAGATAGGTACATACTGATAAGAGCTTCTGTTATTTAGGGCAGTATGATAAGTGAAATAGGATTAATTATGACACAGTATAAAACGTAAGATTAGATCTTCACTCAAAATGTACCTATTTATGGGCCAATTTTTCCATCACCTGATCTGTGTGTTCGAATGGTACTATTAAATTTTCAGTTCTAACTTTGTAATAATCCTATGCAAAAATGGAAAATTTTAACTAGTTATGAGAGTACATACTTAGGAAATCTAATTATTTGGTCATATATCAGACGTTTTGATACCATTTCTTACATGGCAAAACAAACCATACCATCTTACATTATAAGTATTAAGTTTGTAACATTTTACATTACATAATCTCATGAACACAATTTCTAGGAGATTGTCAAGGCATTTTGATAATGATTTACTGTTCACACATAATATGTTAAGTATATATTATGGTACACACATTAACAGCAGGAACTAATTGCATGCTTTTGTCTAATTCTTCAAAAAATTTGATAATATTTTTAAATATATAAATAGTTACTATTACGTTATTCAATATTCATTTAACTTCATTCTCAGAATAGAGTTTGTGCCATAATTTTCCTTGACTTATAATAGAATAGCATGCTCTCAATAATATTTAAAAAATAATATTCACAACCAATAGGTTTTCTTAGTCTTAAATATGTTTTGTTCAATCGACTACCCATCAGGTAACACAGTAAACGTAGCTTTAATTTCCATTTGTAAAGACTTATAATTATTTGTTGTTTAAAAATACACTTGCAAAAATGCCCTTTGAAGTAATACTTTATCTAACTACATAATACAAAACCTACTTTGTGATATAAATTTAGGCACATCCTTCATTGCAGTACTATATTTTATCATTCAATTTTAAAATAACTTTGAAATAAATCAAATCACAATTGAGTTAAAATTTTAGCTGGAATGGCAACTAGCCATTACTGAACACATTGGAGTTTAATTCACATCAGTTATTAAACTGTTGGATACTGTAATACTGACATTAATATAATGTATACCTATAATATCTACTTTTAAAATTAAATCTATGCTTTTTCTAACTCAATCATATCATACTTCCTTTGCTTCTTACATAAAATAGGGTAACATATTGAAAAGTAGTACAACCCCATACCAGCCACTATTAATGTTACAATAACCATTATGATGCCCCAGGCCGAGATTCCCAGTCCTCTTCGTGTGGCATTTTGTCCTGAAATCCCGGGAGAAGTACCCTGGAAGGTATTGGCCTTAGCAGATTCCTTGCCTTTGCTTACTGGTCTTCCTGGAAAGTAGCTTTTGCCGCTTGAGCTTCGGAAGGCCGTGCATGGCATGAATAGATGACTCAGCACTGGAATAAAAAAAATACATTCTAATCCCGGGAATTCCCTCCAAGTTATCATGGTACTTTGCAATGTTTAAAAATAGTTTGCCAACTAACCAAGCAACGCGAGGGCTAGCCGTATCAATAAGCTAATCATCCTTGAGTGCTGGGACGAGCAATTGCTCTCAATTTCCTTGTAATGCGCTTTGCAAGGGTCTTGAAATAGGACTCAGGATTTAATCACTTCGCCGAAAGAAATTTGAGGTTCAGCACCGAATTAATTATTTATTTATGTAGAACAGATTATTATCCACTTCATTTAATTCACGATTTATCACATTACAAAGCGAAACATATTATAATAGGAAATAGCAAAATGTAAATGAATCTAACAGCCACAGAGCATCTAACCACAGAGCATATATCTAACAGCCTACGACGTCAACCTCAAAAACTTTAAATGAACGAATGAATCAAAGACAAGACAGATTATTGAGTGAATAAATGGAATGGGATCGGACACGATTTCCTTAGTAGCCCTTCCACTCTATGGGAGCATTTTCTGGCAACATTATTAAAAGTTTGGATATTTCCTGTAGTCGAATTTTGATGGCGTGTACTTCCGCTGAGTTGTCAAACACAAAACAACACCGGCGATGGCGAAGCTCCAGTTTTGCTTATTTTTCGTACTTTTCCTTCTAATAAAATGCGAAAGCGCCAACGTGGATAGCATATCTAGTGATATAAGATTAAAAAATGTAGCCAGAACTATAGACGTGTCATCGCAGCTAGTAAAAATTGCATCAAAGATAACCTTGGAAAACACTGGTAAATCGCCGGTAAAGATTTTCCTACTGGCCGTAGAAGCTGCAGCTAAGGACAACTTGGCTTTCATCGGAGCAAAGGATCAGAACGGCAAGGAACTTCGTCTTGTTGAAACGACTGTGAAAGGTTATGACTACGTGAAGTTCTGGCGAGTTGAACTCAAGGAGGCTTTGAACGGTGGATCCACCGCTGTGATCACTTCAGAATCTGTGTTCACGAAGGCATTAGTGCCCCACCCAGCGGCTATCACCCAGTCAGAGGACCAGCTCGTGAAGTACAGCGGAAACCTTTACTACTACTCGCCATACTATGTTTCGTCACAGCAAACCGTTCTGAACACGAATACGAAGTCAATTGAATCATTTACTAAGGTTAAGCCTTTCTCCCAAGAGGATGGCTCTATTACTTATGGCCCAACTGCAAACATCGGCCCGTTCACGGAGAAGGAGCTCAGCGTGCATTACAAGAATAACTCCCCTTTCCTCACTGTAACACGCATTGAGCGTTTGATCGAGGTCTCCCATTGGGGCAACATTGCTGTTGAAGAGGTTATAGAGATTGAGCACACCGGTGCCAAGCTGAAAGGACCATTCTCTCGGTATGAGTACCAACAAGACCATCACAGCGGACCCAATAGTGTACGGTCATATAGAACACTGCTCCCAGCTTCTGCTTCTGATGTATACTACCGCGACTCCAATGGAAACATTTCCACTTCTAACATGAGATTCAAGAAGGACTCTGTGGAAGTTGACCTGAGGCCGAGATACCCTCTTTTTGGAGGCTGGAGGACGCACTATACTCTGGGCTACAATGTCCCGAGTTACGAATACCTGTACCACAGTGACAACAATTACCTTCTGAAAATGAGGACCATAGACCATATTTTCAATGATATGCAAGTCGATGAGTTTGTAACTAAGATAATCTTGCCAGAGGGCTCTACCGGTATCAAGCTTACTTTGCCGTATGCTGCTACGCGGCTACCTGATAGCCTGCACTACACTTACTTAGACACCAAGGGACGGCCTGTCATTTCTTTCACAAAGAAGAATGTTGCTGAGAATCATATTCAAGATTTCCAACTTCGTTATACATTCCCTCGGCTCCTAATGTTCCAGGAGCCATTGCTTGTAGTCGGCTTCCTTTATGCACTGTTCATGTGTGTAATCATCTATGTTAGATTAGATTTCTCCATCCACAAGTCTGAACCTCATCATCATAAGGAGTAAATTATATTTTACTGTTAGTGTGCAATTATACTATCATAATGTATTAAGATTTTAGTTTTTCCTGCACTGCTGCTGTATGTCTTAAATTACTTAAAATTGTGGAGACTTAATAAAGGTGTTTTTATATTATTATTTTTTATTTTCTCGTAGTAATTAAAAGTGAATGTCTGTAAAATATAATAATTTATTTCTAAGTATCATACAATGTTACCTTTATGGTGGATACTTGCTAGCAAATTGTAATCAGTATGGGCTTCTAGTGTATTTATGTGTAACAATGGTACCTCTTGGTGACACAAACAAATGAACAAGCCACCTTGGTCCTGATACTACTCACAGTAATGGAAGTCTTATGTCAATGTTCATAATTACGGGTCACATGCACACCGCGGCACATACTCATTTGGTAAATATATCTATTATCATCAGATCCATTCAATCTATTTGGTGAACTTCCTCGTCAGCTTTGTGAATTTTTTGTATGCCTCATTTTTGGACCATAGTGGACAGTAGTCAGTAATGTGACTCATAGTCTGCAGTCTGCACCTCTCTGCATCTGTTCCGAACTTCCACTTATGCGTCAGGTCGGCGCATCTAGCCTGCTAGGTTCGACGAGTTGAGAGACTTATCTTTAAGGTGAGCTTGCTTGTCAGACGCTTCGGAGTCAATATCAACCCTTGTATGTCCCCACTGCGGGGCACGGGCCTCTTCCTGCCATGCTCGGCCATACTCCACCACGGGGGCCAAGTCCGGTTTGGTGGAGGATTGTAAGACATTGGCGGGCCTTACTGTCAAGTTATGAAGCCGCCCTTAAGGCCTGTGACATAGCTTAACGACTGCCATTACATGACAGCCGGCACCAACGACTTAACATGCCTTGTGAAGCACGGAAACTTACAAGCCTTGCCTAACCTAAGTGATTGATTACAATCACTCGGCTCCACTAGGCCACGAGCGCCTCGAGTAAGTCAAGATTTGCTAATAGTTAAAACTTGCTAGTGAGTACCCAGCTTTAGTGAAGAACAGTGAATTACAAAATCTCCAGTTAGCTATATACACTAAGTATAATATTACTTAAACAGAGTAGCACAGTTACTTATTACAAAAAAAAGAAACCACTCATAAAAGAGCAAAAAGTTTACAGAAGTCTATTGTACAATTAAGTAAAGATGTTAACATCCCTGAACTTAGTCTAATGCCAGTATTAATCTATAACCGCAGTTTTTCTAATAGATGGATTTTACACATTCAGTCTAGTGTCAGTCAATACCATCAGTCTTGTTAGACTAACGGCAGACTGATTGTCTATTCAGTGGACTGATGGACCAGACTGACCGATGTTCGAATATTTTGATGCTTCATCAGTCTGACATCAATCCGAGCTTGATCAAGGTCACGGACTAAACTGATGCCAAACTGAACGTGTAAACTCCGTCATAGATACCATTTAATTGGTTATCTTACAAATCATCAGCTATCAACACGTGGTTGCGATTCGAGAACAGCACCCAAATAAGCCCTCAGCACAGCAAACTGCACTCTAAATCCCATACTCGGAGAGCTTGAATCTCAGCACCACCGGGGCGCTAGTGCAGGGCAGGATGGCCAACTCGGTAACGACGGCTGTGACGAGGCTGGCAGGCGTGACGTCATACTTGAGGTTCAGCAGAGTCAGGTTGGGGTTGCTGCGCCAATCTTTCAGCGGGGAGTTGTCGTTCGTTGAGTCGATCAAGTCGTCGGGGTTGCCTAAGGAAATAAAGACAATGATTCGTTATGACAAGCGGCGCAGCGGTAGCCCAGTCGGTAGAACAATGGACTCGGAAGCGAGAGACCCAGCTTCGATCCTAGTGCGGGCATGTACCAATGACATTGTTTTCTGAGTTATGTACATTTGTGAAGTTATATAGTGGCTATACTACCACTCGATAACAGTGAAGGAAAACATCGTGAGTAAATAGCAAATTAGTGTCTGAGGTGTGCAAAAACCTCAGCGCTTGAAATTGCCAATCCGCGGTGGACACGCGTGGTAAAAATATATTTTATAGTGCTTATGGTTGGGAGCTATTAAATAGGTACCACAAGGAAAAGAAAACTAATATATGCGTCACATAAAACGAAGTAATAAATACGATGTCCTTTAATGGATCCTGCAGAGACAAATACAAGACCGCAGAAGTGGCCATAGAAGATCTCACTGGCTACAAAACTTGGCTGAATGGTTTCGAATAGGCTCTATCGATTTGTTCCGAGCCGCCCCACGACGGGTTACAGTGGTCACAGCCGGCTTTTCATAGGAAATGGTACCACAAAAAAATATATAACCATCATTAAAAACTAACGCTCGGTTCTTCGTACTCTATAACAGTTTACAGGCGACAGCAAGTCAACATTTTCATTTTTGTTGCAAAGTCGTAAAGTAACTGAATAGCGGGCAGGCGTGTAAAGGTTAATGTGCTACCGGCTGTACTAGCTGTCAGTTGTTTTTTTTATGAACTAACCACCCGTCAGCTGTACATTAGGTAACAGGTTGTTCGTGGACGAGTTAGCCTAATCTAACCGCCCATTGAATGCAGGCAAGAGGGATGCCATCATAAGATCAGTCTTATGCCTGTTCTTACGTGTCTTACGAGCATTCTGTTTTGCTCGCACAATTTACCATTTTAAATTAAACCAAATGTAGAGTTCAATTACCCAACTTCTTGTAGATAGAATCGCTTCAAAACAAATGCCGAGTCCAACACCTGGTAGACAAAATCAACCTTAAAACAAATACGGAGGCTACTTACCCAACTCGTTGTAGACAAAGCCGTGAGTGTGGACGCGCTCGCTGAACTTGTATGTCTCGCAGCAAACCAGCGTCGGCACGTTGCAGGGTCCACTTACCCAACTCGTTGTAGACATAACGAACGTTAAAGCATTCAGTGTCCACTTACCCAACTCGTTGTAGACAAAGGCGTCAGTGTGGACGCGCTCGCTGAACTTGTGAGTCTCGCAGCAGACCAGAGTGGGCACGTTGCAGGAGCGCGCGACCAGCGCCACTGCTGTGGTGCCCGCAGCGCCCAGGACTGACCCGTTGGCTAGTAAAGAGCAGGCGCCCAGAACCACTTTGTTTACCTGATGGAAGGTAGAAGTAATAATAATAATTCTGTATATATATATATAATACGTTTTCTATTCATACAGGCATTATTCTATGTAAAATTATAAGTGTTCTATATAACATATTGCTGTGTGGTGTCGGCCTAGAGAATAGCACCAACCCCAATTCTTCCCGCGGGTGTCGTAAAAGGCGACTAAGGGACACAAACCAGGGGGTGGGCTGCAGCGCCCCCTGCAGTACAATTCCACCAAACTGCGATCCCCAACCCGCATGCCCAGCGTGAGCATTATGGGCATTACCCCTCAATGATGGCACAACGTTGCGCTATGGCGCTCTTTAGGGGAGGGCTATGTCCAGCAGTGGACTAATATAGCCTGAAGAAGAGAAAAGATAGTCAGAGCGGAGTTTTTTTTTCTCCGCTGCCTTTTTCTCCACTATACTATTTGGCCCGAAGGCAGCGGCTTACATTGTACATCGACATTTTTAAAAACCTATTTAGAGGCTAAAAATTCCACCCATGCCGGGATTCGAACCCGCGACCTCTGGCTATCCGTGCCAGCGCTCTATCCAACTGAGCCAGAGGTCGCGGCTTCGAATCCCGGCATGGGTGGAATTTTTAGCCTCTAAATAGGTTTTTAAAATTGTCCTAAGCACGGGTTAGTGCATTAAAAATAAAAATAGTATAAACATCGACATTTAACAAACAGAATGTTGCGTTCTCTTTACGTTGAAATAGAATTCATTTAATTTCATTTCGTTACTTTTGGGCAATTTCTAATAATATATGGTCAATGTCAGAATCATTGTGAAAGCTTATTGTTAAGATGTCATTACGGTAATGAATGGCGACAGAAATTATGAAATTTTAGCCCAACAAAAGTTATGATATTGTTTATGACATCCTAATTGCGAATATCGAAAGGTCGCTTATTGATTATGTTTTTGCATTTGTCGGCAAAGGCTAAGAACGGTTTCTCAATCTGTAACTCTATGTTTACAAATATAGAAATTGATTGATTGGCGCCCACATATACATATTTAAGCAGCCAATATTCGTCCTTCTCTCAAAGAGTATTTCGGACGTTTACGGACCGTTCTTGCAAAAAGCGTCAGCATAATCTCTCATTCATGTTAATAGCGATTTTTAGGAGCCACAGCCCTAAGTCAAGAAACCTAGGACTGGCATCGTAGATATGTCTTAGAAGACATCGATTGTTAAAATACAAACCGGGTGCAAGACAATAACATTCCAACAACACAATGCACTCGATACTTCATTTAGTCACGCTATGTTGACTCAAGTGATGCACCGTATTTTGCTTCGAGTTGCTAGCCAGTTCTTTTAGTTCTATAAATAACTTGTCTACAAAGTGCTAATAAAATATGCGGGAAGGCAAATAGGTCCAGAACTTATTATTATTATTTATTAACTTAGTAATATAGAGGATTTTCTAACTTTCTGCTCGTACAACTCAGATAAATGCACTGTTTTGTAATTATTCATTATTAATATAAGTTTTCGTACATGTTCCCCTGCTTAGTGCAAAAAGGTCTAACTGCTAAACTCACATATTAGCTATGCTCTTAGTAAGACAGCATAAAGTACCACAGTAGCTAATAGAGGCTTGAAAGCAAAGGTCCGACTCATGTTGTTCAGGACGAAGCGGAGCTTTGATATCCACATAGCTGACGGGCCGGTGAAGTCAGCCGTTTCCTGATCTCCGAGGCGTTAGCTGACTCCAACCAAAAATTATCTCAACCTCCTCAATAAAGTATAGGATATATAGAACAAGCCGCCCATAAGGCTTCTGTCATGGCTTAACGACTGCCATTACATGATGAAAGTGTCATTATATTGAGGCTATTGTTACGTCACGTATTCTGTTTCGCTCGTACAATTTATCATTTTTAGTGATTGTAATAAGTGTACTGTCGATATTCGTGATTTAAAGGTTTGGTAAATAATAAAATTGCGGACATTTTCAGGCGTATTTTCTTTATCCTCATCAACTACTTTGTGATTAAAAAATAATATTCCAATATTTTGGAAATTACTTTCCTTTATTAAAAAACTACGTATAGCAAAAATATGCATCAAACCAACACACCACATCTATCAAAAGTTTATTCATTTTATTACATGCGAGCCCCACAAGCCTCAAGCATTAACCCCAACTGAAACTAACATCCATCATGACGAAACTGAGAGCGTTAAATTCTCCACAAGCTCCAAGTAAGAATAGCATTAACTCTAACTCACATCCTTAATGTCGAAGCTGAGAGTGTTGATATATGCACAGGCTCCAAGTAAGAATAGCATTAACTCTAACTCACATCCTTAATGAAGAAGCTGAGAGCTTTGATATATGCACATGCTCCAAGAATAGCATTAACTCTAACTCACATCCTTAATGTCGAAGCTGAGAGTGTTGATATATGCACAGGCTCCAAGTAAGAATAGCATTAACTCTAACTCACATCCTTAATGAAGAAGCTGAGAGCTTTGATATATGCACATGCTCCAAGAATAGCATTAACTCTAACTCACATCCTTAATGACAAAGATGAGAGCGTTGATATATGCACAGGCTCCAAGTAAGAATAGCATTAACTCTAACTCACATCCTTAATGAAGAAGCTGAGAGCTTTGATATATGCACATGCTCCAAGAATAGCATTAACTCTAACTCACATCCTTAATGACGAAGCTGAGAGCGTTGATATATGCACATGCTCCAAGTAAGAATAGCATTAACTCTAATTAACATAACATTACATAACATTTACATACAAGCACATACATTGCTTCTGGCCCCACACTACGATACCCTGTATCGTGGGAACCAGAAACAACGACATCACAAACATGTAAACATCCAAGACCTGGGATTTTTTTTTGTTTCCAGCCGGGATGCGAACCCGGGACCTCTTGCATCGTAGGCAGACGCGCTACCGCTACGCTACAGAGGTCGTCACATCACATCCTTAATTACAAAGATGAGAGCGTTGATATCTACACATGCTCCAAGTAACTCTAACTGTAACTCACATCCTTAATGACGAAGCTGAGAGCGTTGATATATGCACATGCTCCAAGTAAGAATAGCATTAACTCTAATTCACATCCTTAATGACAAAGCTGAGAGCGTTGATATATGCACATGCTCCAAGTAAGAATAGCATTAACTCTAACTCACATCCTTAATGACGAAGCTGAGAGCGTTGATATATGCACATGCTCCAAGTAAGAATAGCATTAACTCTAATTCACATCCTTAATGACAAAGCTGAGAGCGTTGATATATGCACATGCTCCAAGTAAGAATAGCATTAACTCTAACTCACATCCTTAATGACGAAGCTGAGAGCGTTGATATATGCACATGCTCCAAGTAAGAATAGCATTAACTCTAACTCACATCCTTAAATGACAAAGATGAGAGCGTTGATATATGCACATGCTCTAAGTAAGAATAGCATTAACTCCAATTCACATCCTTAATGACAAAGATGAGAGCGTTGATATCTACACATGCTCCAAGCAACTCTTACTGCAACTCACATCCTTAATGACAAAGCTGAGAGCGTTGATATATGCACATGCTCCAAGTAAGAATAGCATTAACTCTAACTCACATCCTTAATGAAGAAGCTGAGAGCTTTGATATATGCACATGCTCCAAGAATAGCATTAACTCTAACTCACATCCTTAATGACAAAGATGAGAGCGTTGATATATGCACAGGCTCCAAGTAAGAATAGCAATAACTCTAACTCACATCCTTAATGAAGAAGCTGAGAGCTTTGATATATGCACATGCTCCAAGAATAGCATTAACTCTAACTCACATCCTTAATGACGAAGCTGAGAGCGTTGATATATGCACATGCTCCAAGTAAGAATAGCATTAACTCTAATTAACATAACATTACATAACATTTACATACAAGCACATACATTGCTTCTGGCCCCACACTACGATACCCTGTATCGTGGGAACCAGAAACAACGACATCACAAACATGTAAACATCCAAGACCTGGGATTTTTTTTTGTTTCCAGCCGGGATGCGAACCCGGGACCTCTTGCATCGTAGGCAGACGCGCTACCGCTACGCTACAGAGGTCGTCACATCACATCCTTAATTACAAAGATGAGAGCGTTGATATCTACACATGCTCCAAGTAACTCTAACTGTAACTCACATCCTTAATGACGAAGCTGAGAGCGTTGATATATGCACATGCTCCAAGTAAGAATAGCATTAACTCTAATTCACATCCTTAATGACAAAGCTGAGAGCGTTGATATATGCACATGCTCCAAGTAAGAATAGCATTAACTCTAACTCACATCCTTAATGACGAAGCTGAGAGCGTTGATATATGCACATGCTCCAAGTAAGAATAGCATTAACTCTAATTCACATCCTTAATGACAAAGCTGAGAGCGTTGATATATGCACATGCTCCAAGTAAGAATAGCATTAACTCTAACTCACATCCTTAATGACGAAGCTGAGAGCGTTGATATATGCACATGCTCCAAGTAAGAATAGCATTAACTCTAATTAACATAACATTACATAACATTTACATACAAGCACATACATTGCTTCTGGCCCCACACTACGATACCCTGTATCGTGGGAACCAGAAACAACGACATCACAAACATGTAAACATCCAAGACCTGGGATTTTTTTTTGTTTCCAGCCGGGATGCGAACCCGGGACCTCTTGCATCGTAGGCAGACGCGCTACCGCTACGCTACAGAGGTCGTCACATCACATCCTTAATTACAAAGATGAGAGCGTTGATATCTACACATGCTCCAAGTAACTCTAACTGTAACTCACATCCTTAATGACGAAGCTGAGAGCGTTGATATATGCACATGCTCCAAGTAAGAATAGCATTAACTCTAATTCACATCCTTAATGACAAAGCTGAGAGCGTTGATATATGCACATGCTCCAAGTAAGAATAGCATTAACTCTAACTCACATCCTTAATGACGAAGCTGAGAGCGTTGATATATGCACATGCTCCAAGTAAGAATAGCATTAACTCTAATTCACATCCTTAATGACAAAGCTGAGAGCGTTGATATATGCACATGCTCCAAGTAAGAATAGCATTAACTCTAACTCACATCCTTAATGACGAAGCTGAGAGCGTTGATATATGCACATGCTCCAAGTAAGAATAGCATTAACTCTAACTCACATCCTTAAATGACAAAGATGAGAGCGTTGATATATGCACATGCTCTAAGTAAGAATAGCATTAACTCCAATTCACATCCTTAATGACAAAGATGAGAGCGTTGATATCTACACATGCTCCAAGCAACTCTTACTGCAACTCACATCCTTAATGATAAAGCTGAGAGCGTTGATATATGCACATGCTCCAAGTAAGAATAGCATTAACTCTAACTCACATCCTTAATGACAAAGATGAGAGCGTTGATATCTAAAGGAAGGCCAATGAGACGAGATAAAGAATGTAAACAAAGTTTCAGGGGCTCAAAACATTTTTATTTGAATAAATTATGATTATACAAATTTCGGATTCCCTATTCTAATCGCTGTCGTCTCTATTAGTCAAACATGATTCACCGGAAGAGTACGAATCAGCCGTATTTATGACAAAGCTATCCATAGTATTATCAATCATGTTGTCAATATGACTATAAAAATTGTCCTCGTATCACTTCGAACGCAATCTAAACATGAATGAACTAGTATAGTTCACAAAATGGCGGATGGCACCAAATGTTGAAAACTGCCGTACTGAAAGTTTTCCTGTACCACGACAGCTGTCGTCGATCAAATGACGCCATTACTGCATACGTGTGACAAGGACAGAGATAATAATCGCTCACTATCGCAATGTAACTCAGTAATGGTTCGTTTGTTTACATTCATTATCTCGTCTCATTGGCCTTCCTTTACAAATGCTCCAAGTAACTCTAACTGCAACTCACATCCTTCATGACGAAGCTGAGAGCGTTGATATCCACACAAGTGACGGGCACCCCCTGTGACGTCAGCCGTCTCCTCATCTCGGAGGTGTCGGCGCAGACTCGGTCGCCGACTAACACGCAGCGATACTTCACCCCGGAGGCCCACGCGTCGCACAGGATCCGCTCGATTAGGGATGAGCTGGAGCAAACGAGCTGAACTAATTATTATGAACAGAAAAATAATTATTTCAGCAAGATTCGGTCATTCGTCAAAAATCCAAACATGGTTTTTTTTTTATTTTGCATAAGGTACGGCCACCGTTAATTATCGTGGCAACCTTTAAGTCGATTTATTATAAAAATAAATTGTCAAATTCCATTATGGGTATAAAATAAGTTCAATTACTCATTACACACAATTACATTAAAATATATACAGTTAAATTATTCAATGGTAAAATAAGAAATTACATATTCAAGTTAAGTAAAAATAATCCTTATCTTAACTTAAGCTAATGGGTCTGAGTGTTGCGCTTATATTTTTTTTTTTGGCAATTTTATTTTCACTCTTTTCCATTTTGCTTTTCCATGTCTTTTATTGTTTAATTTAATTTATTTTAATATTTTTTTTTTGTTTTATATTTTTTACGTATTTATGTATATTTATTTATAACCCATTTACATATTGAATTAACTAGGAATAATATAACTAAGACACCATAAAGAAATTAAAATAATGTTACCCTTTTTATTTTATTTTTTAGATTAAGATATAAAATTATAAAGTTTAATGTTTCACCCCGACGCCTTTTCTCTGTCTACTCCGACGAGTAGTCAAAAGCAAGGCGCCGGGGTACAATATTAAAATAATTATAACTTAAATCATGCCCTCACTTAAAATAGGCCTCCGCTCTCGCTCGGCCCGACCATAAATAAATTTAAAAATGGTAACTAGGACTACGACGAACTGATAATAAGGACGCGACACTAGTCCGTCTGAACTGATCGCATAAGTCATGACGCTGCCGATCACTCGCTACGTGACGGCTAAGGCTCCGCAGAATTGCTGACAAGCAAATCGTGTATACTATGAAACTGTTCGGGAATGCCCGTACACAAATACTGTTTTAGATTATGGGCCTAAACTAAGAACTGAGAATTTTCCGAAAAATTGTGCACTATGGAGTTATTTATAAAAAACACGATGTCTCTAAAGGAGTGTTTTTTTTATAAAAGCACGGTGTTATTTATAAAGAGTCTCTAAAGGAGCGTTTTATTTATAAAAGCACGGTGTTATTTATAAAAAGATGTCTCTAAAGGAGTGCTTTATTTATAAAAGCACGGTGTTATTTATAAAAGCACGTTGTTATATATAAAAGCACGGAGTAACTTATAAAACCACGATGTTATTAATAAAAGCACGGTGTTATTTATAAAAGCACGGTGTTTGCTTTCATAAAAGCACGATGTCTCTAAGACACTCCTCAGAGGCTATTAAATACTCTGTCTTGCTACGTTTTCCCCTTCGCCACAGACTATTCAACGTGCCTCTTGAGGAGTGTTTTAGGGAATCGTGTTTTTAAAAATAGGACCGTCAATCTACATTGGGGTTGCTACATTGATCGAATGGTATAGTGAATATGCCAAAATCTTACCATCCGTAGGTGAGTATGGTGTCACCGTCAGATATCTTGTTGCGTACAGCGATGCTGATAGCCTCGCCAGCCATTTCGATCTGCTCTCGGATGTATCTGTCTATCTCCTCTTGAAGACTTTTCTTGGCCTGTGGGCAAAAAAGTTGGTTTTAACATTTTAATTTCAAACTATTTGTTTTTACGTTTACGCCATGTTGCACCAATAACCAGCGAAACTTGAGGGTTTTTTTTGTGATATTTTAGAATATGTGGGTGTATGCGTGTTTAAAAGTACAAACAAATTAATTTATCTATCTTTTCAACCACTTTGAAGAAAAGACAGGATACAACAAACGTAAAATATTTCCAAAGATACAGTACAATTACACAGCCTTATTGCTAACAGCAATTTCTTCCAAACAACCGACGACGGAGACTTGCTGAAGGAAAAGTGGAGTAATTATTTATGAAACCAACCTTAAGTCGCCACAAATACCTCCACAATACTGATAACACGTACAATAAAAAGATGAAAACATAATTAACAAAAACACAAAATTAATAAAAACAAAATGTTACATACGAGACTATATTTATTTGCGAATATTTTATAAATAATTATTTATTTCAGAAAAGTTCTCACGACCAAGTTGCTTGGACCAACAAGTAACCTCTCTTTTTATATCTGGTTGTGCAACAGAGTGTTCTCTATCTAACCCTCTCAAGATTCACCGGATCTCACTGCGACGCGTCCAAGCATAAACTCACATCGAACTCATCCACGTTGTTGGGCAGCTGTGTGAGGTGGAAGCGGAAGTACTTGACCGCGTTAGTTTGCGAGGCCGACGGCTGACGCATCCGCCACAGGTACTCGAGGCTCGCGGCGAGGTGCGCCTCAAGACCGCGCGCGAACTCCGTCTTCGCGGGCAGGACAAAGTCTGACACCATCTGTGGGGGTACAGAAACATAAAACTCATACATTGTACTGGCTTTAATTCCAGACCTCATTGTCATCTAAATAATCCTTTACGCTATAGTAGCCCTTTTGGCACAAAGAAATGAAACGAAATAAAATGAAATGAAAAGGTTTTATTCAAAGTAGCACAGAAACTGCGGCTTAATGAACGTTACAATTCAAACTAGGTGTCCATTTCAAAATCTAGATCATTTTGGAGAAAAAATGGACAAAAAAATTCCAAACTTAGTCTTTTCAAAGTCCTTAATTAACATAGTTTACATAATTATTATAAAACATAGAACTCATACATTGCACTGGCTTTAATTCCAGACCTCATTGTCATCTACATAATCCTTTACGCTATAGTAGCCCTTTTGGCACAAAGTGTGCTTAACATATTTTTTAAACCGCGTTTCTGGCAAGCTTAATATTATATCTTCAGGGATTTTATTATAGAAGCGTATACAATGCCCTATGAAGGATGTATTAACCTTTGCCAGCCTAAATAGTGGGAACAAATCTAGTATTTACATTGTTAGGACATACTCCACCACGGAGGCCAAGTCTGGGTTAGTGGAGGATTGTAAGACAGTGGCGGGCCTTACTGCCAGAAGTTATCAAGCCGTCCATAAGGCCTCCGACATGGCTTAACGACTGCAATTACGTGACAGCCGGGACCGACGGTTTAACGTGCCTTGCGAAGCACGGAAGCGCACGGAAAAAGGTCACTAGCGGCAGTCCCGGGACGGTCACCCATCCTGCACATGACCACGCCTATTGTTGCTTAACTCAAGTGATTGATTCCAATTGTTCGACTAGGCCACGAGCGCTTCAGCGTGGCTGTTTCTTGACGAATTAATCACACTCTTATTAAAAATTTTAAATCTGGAACTAGGTAACATACAACTTTAAAACTTTGTTTTATGTTGTATTGTAATGAGCCAATAAATACTTTTTTGTATTTATCTAAAATAAAGTTAAGTATACCTAAGTAATAAAAGGTAATTTAATGTTCTTCAACAAGGAACTTAAGTTTTTCAAACTATCATAATCTCCATGGGTAGAGTGTTTAGAGACTATAGAGAAATTATTTATAGTTACCTGTTTCAAAGCATTAAGTAAGGCGATGCATCTCGCATTGGAGCCTTTGACGACACCCGAAGATAGTTGCACTCCCAACTTTATGATAGCTGGGTGAAGGCTGAAATAAAAAAAAGAGTCTTAGGCAAATTATTCAATACATTACTCATGCGAGAGAAAAGAGAAAGGATTTGAAATAGATAGATTATATAGCGTTACACAGTTATGCCCGGTTTCTCGTCCACCAACACTATGTTAATTAATCTACTGGTAACAGCCGACGTGCATACAAAAAGAAACAACTGACAACTAAAACAATACACTGTTAAGCCAGGTTTTCACGGTCTTAGTACGCTCGGACCGAGTGCGCCATCCGAGTAAACTAATGCTTCTGATTGGACGGTTTTTCGTGACAACACCAAAATAGCCAATCAGAAACATTAGTTTACTCGGATGGCGTAGTAAGACCGTGAAAACCCTGCTGTAGAGCGGTTTCGCACTACGTCCGATCCGAATCCGTGAAAATAAGGGTCCAGAAATCTCGGACCTAAATCGGATATTACTTACGCACTAGTCCGATCTCTGATCAAAACACCACGACGTCCTATAAACATTTTCCACTCGTGGAGTAACATGATGCAAGCATGCGCATGCTCTTCCCACACAGAACAGAACTACTAGATGCCACTCGCCCCGGCCACGCCCGCTCTCGTACGCAGCCCTGATTTGGTCCGTCAATAAATAATCTTACGCGAAATGGAGATTGTCGGATGACGAAGAGACATTGGATGTCGGAAGCCGGATCTAGTGCGTAAACTACCGGAGAAATAGCATTGAATTTTAAGTATAATTCAATGGAAATATTTCTAAGACTACTTCGGACCGTATTTTCACGGACTCGGATCGGACTTAGTGCGAAATAGCTCTTAGTCTACAAACCCGGGGGTACGTGATAACGCACAGATATCATCGCGGGAAGAAAAGTAAATAGATCTCATGTTTCATAAATAATGAACGAAATGAATGGCGTGCTTGGGGGAGACCTATGTCCAGCAGTAGACGAGTACAGTACTACACATCATAAAAGTCCCTTCGGGAATCTACGTTCGCGCAGACTAGGAAGAAGTGTAACGAAAGTACCCGAAGCGATAAGTATATTCAATATGATCTTTAACCGATACGGTTAAGGTGCAGAATTGATTGACACCTATTGCCATCAACAAAGTCTAGCAGTTGACTGAAACTAATAGTCACCTGCATCGATGACGTTAAATCAACCAATAGCAACAAAGGCGCGCGGCCTGCCATAAAATGAAACTAATCAGATAGTTTCATTTTATGGCAGGCCGCGCGCCTTTGTTGATCAACTTGCCGCACATCCAAAATTTGGTCATCTGCGCAGGTACATCCGCGAGACTTATTTCTTGTGTGGTACTGTACATATGTTGATTTTCACAACTTAGAGGTTTCTTACTAAAGTAAATTACAAACCTGTGTATCTCAATCATGTATTTTTTTATTTATTTTACAGACAATATGGTCCAGCGTTATGTTAATAGCAATAACAATAGCAATAACTATAGTACTTAGCCTATATAGAATTGCGAAATTCTAAAAATTATTGGGACTTACCTAGAATTCAAAGGCAGTTTCCTCAGTGCCTCCTCATCTCTGTCAGTGCACAGATGTTGGAACCAGTTGATCCGATTTCCCAGTTGGGACTTGGTCTTCGCCTTATCTAGAGTTTTAGGCTTGGGCGACTTTTCCTGGAATGTTGTAAAACGGAGTCACACACAGGCGATGTCATAAGAGACATTCGAATAATAATTTTGGCACTTCTACAATCGTCTAACTGTCAAATTATAATAGAATTTGACAGTCAGACGATTGGAATCGCTCTGGATTTGGTGCGTGCGTGTAACTAGGCCCCTGGTGAAGCTGTGGTAGCGGAGCGGTAGAACGCCGCAATAGGCGGTCGTGGTTGCCGGTACTCAATCGGGAGGTCCTGGCTTCGGAACCCGGCATGTACCAATGACCTTATTTTCTAAGTTATGCACGTTCGTAAAGTTATAGTAGCAATACCAGTCGCTAACAGCAAAGGAAAACTTCGACGTGTTAACATACTTCAGCGCGTACAAAGCGAGGCTACGTGAGGAAATCTCAGGCCTAACTAACTAACCAGGCCCCTGGTCGGCATGCCGATCGTTACGAACCCAACGTTATTGGGATATAGTACTTTCTCGGTGAAGCAAATGTAAGTCTGTGTCAGGTGTCAGTACATAACAAGACTATGGTTCTGCACCACTGAATGTGACACCTTCTTTACCTTGGCTGGAGCAGAAGTGGGCTTCACATCCTCTTTCGCTTTAACCTCCTTGGGTTTAGCCGCAGTCTGCTGGGCTGCCTTGGTTGCCCGCTGGGCTTCCTGCTTGGCGCGTCTCTCTGCTTTTAGCTCGGCTTTGCTCTTCCCTTCTTCTGGCTGAAATTGTTGAAGGATTAGATATAAGCTTTGTTCTTGCATCATAATCACAATGGAAAGTGTGTCAATGTGAATGTAGATATCAACTATCGCAGTATAGAACTTTGGAGTTCCGGCAATCCATAATTGTGATTTAAAATAGACAAACAGAAGCCTCAATTTCTTTACTACAGTACCATACAGGGTAGACTGAAACTATGTTTGACTGTCTTGAGATTGTAAGCTACATAAGTTATTTTATCGTAACCCATAGTCACTTTCAGACAATAAAAAAGTATGAATATGAAGTAATTTAAAAAATAAGTTGGGGAGAGTAAGTTCATCATAATATTTTAAACCTTTTTTTGTCATATTAATATAACCTACGACCTATTCTCAGACCTACCAAAAATACACAAAATTCATTTGTATTGGTAAATTCATTTTGGATGACTTCCATAGTGTCACTTCTCTTTATGGTTATTGTACATTTAAAAGATTCTCTTTCATTATTGGTTAGACATGGTCAGCTAGCCTATATCCTGCTCCTAAAATAAGTGTGTATTCCATTTAGATTGAGATTTGCATTAGTTCATTTATAGCTATGCTTTAGTTACCTTAACCAACAGTGAAGGCTTCACTTTCAACATTAATGCGTTTACCTTGGCAGTGACTTGTTGCACTTCCTTGGCCACTTCAACTATATTCTTTAGTGTTTCTGCAACAGCTTTGTTAGTCATCTCTTTCTCTCCAGTGTCCCCAATGGGTGCTTCTGTACCTTTCTTTTTGGCCTGTTTGGCTTGTTTTTTTCCCGCCCGTTCTGCCTGGATTTGCTCCTTAGTTTTTTCTGTAGTGCCTATTTTAGTTTCGGTCACCAAGGCTCGGTCAACCTCATCTTTGCCTTTAGGTAGGTCAGTCTTGATAGGATTTTGTTCTGGTGTTTTTACTACTACAGGCTTATTTGAGTCCTTAAGGGGTGATGAAGGTTTTGCTGCTTCGGGAATTTCAACCTTAGATTTAAGTTTCGCATTTTGTTTAGCTAGCTTCTTAGCTTCTCTAGCGGCTATGACATCCTCTCTTGAAGACATGGTTTTCGTGTTATTATTCAAATGAATCTCTGAGCTAACTACTGTTGAACTGTGCGTTTCTTTGGTTTCATTCCCTGTAGAGTTAGTTTCGTCTAGGAGTTCTTTAGGTAATATTATTAGGTGATTACTTAAAACGCTAGTATCGGTACCATCATTGGTTTTACTATCAATACAGTTGTTTCTTGAGACTTGAGCTTTTTTTCTCCGGAGCCTTCTTTTTTTGGCTGTGGTTAAGTCAGACGGGTGACAGTTTTGATTGACCTGAAATTATTTATTTTATTAGCCCGTATTCTTTAACTTAACTTCGATTCAATTAAATAACATTCTTAATTAGTCTGATAAGATGGGAATTGTAGACATTAAAAAGTACATAAGGAACACTCTTCCATAGACATAGAGGGAATTTGTTGGAACAAACTATAACATAGAACAAACTATAACTGTAGAAACATACATTTGCTAGAAGTTAAAGAGGTTAACTCCCCTATGTCCTCCACACTCTGATGCAATGACAAATTTTTTCCATCTATAAATTTTTCCTACCTCACTAACACCTGGTCAATAGAAATCACAAAAGCTAAGGTACAAAACAGGCTTAATAGTTTCATCTTAACCTACCCAGCCCATAATAACTGTGCATGATTAATACCTACTTAGAATTTAACTAGTGCAAACAATCTGACATGCCCATGATGTTTCCTATGACATTTGAACTAAAAATGGAGGTATGGTTGATGAATGAACAAAACATTATACTGTAATAAAAATAACAGTACTTCTTATAAATTATGAAGCACTGTGCAAGCGTTTTAATTCTTCTAAGAAAAAAGGCATGACCCCGCCCTCACTACAATAATTGACTGTACCATGCCACTTTAATCCACCCATGACCACGGCAACTGTATTAGTTGCAGTGGTTAATTTTGGCATAATGTTGGAAATTAAGTTAATTCCGTTTTTCCCTATAAATAATCGCGATTAGACCTGTTTAATATATAACTACTGGCTGACTTGGCAAAGCATTGTTTTGCAGTATTAATTAGCCTACAAAAATCAGGCCCAAATCATAAAAAACAGTGAAGCCATTTCGGAGAAGTTCAGTAACAAACACTGTGATACAAGATGTTTGTATTAGAGAATTGCAAGTCATCAAGTACTACTAAAATATTCTACAAGAAAATAAAAAAAAGGCGCATTTGTCATATGATGTTTTACACATCATATGACAAATGCGCCTCTGTTATAAAACATACTTAGCTTCTTGTGTAATTATGTGTAATGAACAACACAAAATCATACAGCATTTTAGTTTTTATAAATGTTAAACAATATTTTATAGCTACTGGTTGTATGGTAATTAAAAATGTGTACAAAAAGTTTCATTCTACAGAGTGCCTTTGGTTTTTTTTCAGTAATTCTATGGTAATGTTAAGGTATAGTGCGTTCACATTAACTTGACGCGTGAGAGAATTGGTAACAAGGACATAACATGTGAATTAGCTTTTGGACCTAATCGGAAGATGGTTAAACAAGCCCTCAATCCTCTTATTTTCCCCAAGTAATGGGAATGATTTCTTATTTAACATGGTAACAGTAAACATCTCAGTGTTACCAATTCTCTCATGCGCCAAGTTAATGTGAACGCACAATACTTGGTATAGGTAGAGCAGTTCCCAGTGGCGTAACCACAGCGTGGCAGGGCGGGAAAAATCGCAAGGGCCCCCGACTAAAAAACTAGGTACTAAAAATCGACTAAAGTTAGTCCTTATTTCCTTATATAATACAAGAACACTGTACATAAATTATTTAGTATAAATTTACATAATATCTTATTAAGATTTCAATGTATTCATGAGGAAAGAATGTTGATCAATTTTAGAATGCACTACCAACTTTACCCACCAATCCATCCATTGGTTATATAAAATAACAACGTAATTATTTTACCGGAAGGGCCCCATCTATTGAATTTGCCACTGGCCTCAAGATACTATAGTTATGCTACTGGCACCTTTCATAGAAAGAAAATAAAAAACATGTTTACTATCTGTAACAAGATAGTCAACATAGTTTTAAAATACCTTAGATAAACCCATAGCTGCAATCCTTCGCAAGCTATAAAATAAATTGCAATAATGCCATGAAATTGACATAACTAAACAGATTTAATACAATAAGACGAAAATGTGCTAAAAACAATTGAATGAAACTCACCGAGTCTAAGCTAGTAGTTAACAAATTTTCAAATACTTTAATCGCATTTAGTTTTATTTTACATAAAAGTAAGTGAACTTTCAAGAATTCATGAATATCAATCGTAAAATAACCAAAAAAGTATTGTGGTATTGCCACAGATAAAAAGAAGACAGGATTGACGTGACGATGACGACATTAATGTGAGCATTTGTGACACTACTTTGTTAATATGGCGCAAAGAAATACGCAGATTTCATCGAATGATTATTTTATTGCCTTGGTTCAATAATACGTATGAGTTTGATCTAGCAGGTGACTGACACGCTTGTCTACCAACAGAGATAAGATAAGAATATTCTTTATTATACACACCAGAAAATAATTACAGAGACAACAGTCTGTTCATTGGTTCATTATAATTATAAGTTATATATAAGTAACCCTTTACATTTTTAGCATTGTTCCAAAATTGTAATAAAATTACAAAAATGGTATGGGCTAGGTACCTATATATAGGTACCTAGCCCATACCATTTTTGTAATTACAACTCCATTTTTGTAATTACCTTCCAAGAATTTTTAATTCGTCGAGTTTGTTTGCTGTTACATACATACCTAATATAATATATAATGTAGTATGTAACAGCAAACAAACTGTAGACAAACTCGACGAATTGAAAATTCTTGGAAGGTGAGTGCAAAAGAAAAATATGGGATTAGTATTTTATGATAGTATATTTTATATTATAGTGTGTATAATAAAATGTTCTAGTCGCATAAATAAAAAGTATAAATGTTCGATAAAGTCTACATTTGCCTCCGCTTACGCTGTACAAACTTGGTTGATACGCACCGCACTGTCTCTGCTGATTCCAGTGGATTTACTTAACTGGTAGAGCATGCTTTAGCAAATAAAATGTTTTATCTTTATCTTACAACGCCTCTGAGGTAGTTGAACCATTGAATGTAGAACTAATTCACTACCTAGTTTATTTAACAATGTGTACTCTTACCAATAATGAGCTCATTTCGCAGTTATTTAGACGTAGGTATTATACAATTTTGAGTTCGTCAGATGAAAGCCACGTAACCGTGTGAGTCTGTAGGGTAATGATAGAATTTTAACAGTGTTGAGCACAGAAAGGTGTGGTCTTCTACTCAAAAGAGTATAATAACCACTACGTCTTCTACTTTGCATTCAACAAACTGTTTGGGACCATATAATAAGTATGATCGGTATTCGTGCATGTATTAGAACTTGGTTGAGTTACTCATTCATGCAAATACTTATAATCGATTTTCTACCAGCCTACGAATGCCTAAATATCTGTAAATATATTTCTTTACTGTAAAAAGTTGTTGATTTAAATACCTACACTAGTTGCCCTCAGTACCTATCTTATACATTTATCCTAGACGTAATTATCTTACATGCTACTTACTGTGCTTTACTTCTGTTATAGAAACACTGAAAAAACTGAAAACTTCACATATTGATAAAGCTTCTACATAGATGCGATGAAATTTTCGTTTTTTTATTCTTATTGTGAGTGCTATGGAAGATGTATCAAAAGAAATAGGTCACTGATGCATTAAAAAGAAATGCATTTTTATTCTATTTACTTATTAGTTTTTGTATCAAGACTCAGCCTAGATTTATGGTTTTATTATATAAAATAATCAAGTTTTCGTCACTGGTGCCACCACGGTGCCACCCATTTCATATTATTTTGGATGCAGGCGCCGGCAGTGGAAGTTGATATTCTTCTTTTTGAGTCATGGTCACAAACATAACATAACGATGCGTTCTAATCTTACTGTATTAGATAACACCTTTCCGTTAGAAATCGAGTAACAAGTTGATAATAAGCTAGCTTCGCAAATATGCATCCTTAGTTCTTATTCTGAGTATGCATCCTACAGCTGAAACGATGTTGCTATAATGCAGAAATATACCACTTTCGTAGTTTTTTAGGGTTCCGTAGTTAACAGGGAACTCTTACAGTTCGCCATTTCCATTTGTATGTCTGTCTGTCCGCAGCTTAGGACAGAGGCGACAAGTACTAGAAACCTGAAATTAGACATAGATATACATACCTACATACTAATCACGCCGACCAAACGGTAAGCTAAATATGCAAAATCTAAGGTTCAGCTGCATTAGAGACGCAATTATTTTCTCGTCGATTGATTGATTGTATAAAATATTGTGAGAGTAGGAGAACCATTTTTCGATTAACTTTTCCAAAAGTGTACCTACCTAACCTAGGATCAACAACTTAGGACTTTAATCAATTTTCACCAAAGACGGCCGTTTTTGGCAAAACTGCTATTCAGTTCACGAACAGTTCTCGATTTTTGGAGCTTGGATTTATGAAGTTCTTTTTTTCCAAAGACGCTTTATAAAAAAAGATGATTTTTTTCACTAGTGGCACTAATTAGCACCCCAAAGCTTTACAGTACATTTTGTGTTAGAGCGGGAGTCTCTTCCCTTCTAAACGGTTAATTGTAGTGAAAATTTCAGGGCAGTAGTGCGTGATGAACTTAACAGAAAAACTATTACTTACAGCTAAGTTGGTTTTACAACTTAACGGGTGACCAAATTATAAAACGAAAATGTTGTTATTTATGTGATAAAAATTGTAACTTAAATAAAATCCCAACATATATATCTACGGAACCCTGCACAGATGTGGCCCGACCGGCACTTGATCGGTATTCAATTTTATGGTGCAATAAAGTATTAATAATAATAATAAATCCAAATTGATAGTGTTAGTAGAGTGATCAGGGATTTAAAAAAATAAAAATATTAAGATAATCTTTCTACAATATATGTATAATCTTAAATCAACGCTTACAGAAAAATCATATCATATTTACGTACATGTAAAATTGGAATAGGTGCTGGATGATGCAATACTAAATACGCAATATTAATATTTGTAAAACTAAACATAATACTTTTAAATGCCACTAGAAATTTTACTAATCTACCCGGAAAAATATAAAGTTACAAAATAAAATCTGCTTATTTACTAATACTAAAATAAATGCTTACCCTCACTTAAGGATTTTTGTTTGGCACAGAGTTATAATTTGCATACTTCTAAGTGTAATTAATGGAATGACTAATTTATAGTAAGTATAAAAAATGACTGATACATTCCTAAATATCGTAGTATTTAAACTTCATCCACGTAAATCATGGCACCGTAATTTGGAGTGGTAGCAAAAACATAGCGATCAGCGTTATGTTTGTCTATATTGTGCTGTTTTTCATAAAACTTTTCTTTTAAATTTTCGATATATTCTGCTACTTGATTCTTCGGGCACAATGCTACTATGCAGCCTCCCCAACCAGCGCCAGTCAGACGAGAATGCACGTTCATATCTTTGGATATTTCGACTAGACTATCCAAGTTATCGTGAGAACATTCATACAGCTCTTTAAGACTTTCATGGCTCTCAGACATTAATTTCCCCAATATTTCAATAGTGCTCCTTTGAGAATCGCCGTTTTCGAGTCCGTTAGTACCATTCGATACTCCGTTTCGGCTTTGTGTTAAACAAGTTTGACGAAAATTTTCAACTCTCCTTGCTTCTTCGTAAACATGAAGAGCCCTCTGTTTTAGTTTGAATTCAGTTATGTGTCTAGTATTTGGTGTCAAATAAATAGATTCAAGGTCTGTTACATTTACATTCAATATTTTGCAAATTTCGTCTTTGGTGTGGATTTTTTGAGATAAATGTTCATGTACTAAATTTACCATATCTTCCAACCTATATCCAAGTAATTTTTGAACCTCACTAAGGGTAACTATCTCTTTATCTGACGAAACTCCCGTAACGGTAGCCAAAATTTTTGCAGCGAGTCTGCATTCCATTACACGTCGGTTGAAGTCATTGGTAGCAGCTTTATTTGCCTCTGCCAAGCTGTGGGCTACAACAAATGTGGAATCCTCGGGTAAAGCCACTGCCATAGCTTTTAGTGGCTTCCATGTTATGTATTGAGCGCAATATTTTTCAGCGAGAAATGCTATGGCTTGATCCATACCACCACCCTGTGTTCCAATGTAGCGTTCACTACTTGCGCATAACGAAGCTATATCCGACTTGCTGATTATTTTATCACAGGAAAACAGAAGAGATAAACAAGCTGCGCTAACCAACGCAGAAGAGCTTGATAGACCGGAAGCAGGGGGTATGTTTCCATCAATGTAAAGAGACAATCCATGATTTATTTCATTCTTGGTATATTCCAAAGCGCCCTTAATACCGCACAGGACGTAGTTATACCAGTACGGTTTGCCGTTATCATCAGATTTGATTTCAATATCCTTACAAGAGTTCAAAGTGTAATCATAACTCTTATACCTTTTGTTTACATTGCGAATGTGAAGTGCAGTCTCGTCGATTTTTCCGGCCGCTATTAGAATATCTTGCTCCAACGCCATGGGCAACACTGGGTAGCCACAGTAATCTATGTGTTCACCAATTAAATTTACTCGGCCAGGAACCCGAACAAAAAATGTTGGTTTTTGTCCAAATTCTTCGCAAAAGAGTTTGCTAAGGCGTGCAAATCTTTTATCGTCTGGCACAATCTTCACAGGAATCGCATCACTCGTTTTGTTGGCCATTTTATCAGATTTTTTGTTTGTAAACAAAGCAGACCTCTTCACTGAACAAGTGAAGTTGAATAACTGAAAACTGAATGGTTGTTCTTATCGCATGTGGTTGCTTGGACTATTTTACCATTATTATTAAACGATTCGTCACTCGCGCATACGCGTGTAGAGAGCGTTCACTTCACCAAGGCACCAATAAAATGCCGTTACCTATACACTTTATAAAACCTACTATTGACTTCTGTCCGCTTTGACTAATAACGTCAGAAGGGTCAGAAGACCGGTTTCTAATCCATTGGTTGACGTTGGCATTTATTCTTCGGTTCGTTCAATAGTGCCTAGTTTTATCCAATAACTCAGGTTAGACGTCTACGTACAATAATAATGGTGGTGAAATTATTCTAGATAAACATTCAACTTAGATACTACCGAAAAAGCCTAACAAGCTATGTAAAACCTACATTTGAGTTAATTTTTATACTTATATGCTTTAAGTATAATGAGGCTGTGAAATGCTGAAAAACACTTATTCAAACCTTTTAAGTGCAAATATGCGCCCAAATTAACAACTTTTGCGTTACCTACTAGAGCTGAGTAGTAGCTGTACCATTTCTATTCTATTATATTCTGTAGAAGCAATACAAAAGCTGTATAGTAGCTGTTTAAATCTTTCTATCATTCGGTGCAAGGACAAACCGTGCTTCATATATTATCTAGTAAAGCTATAGGTCTTTAATAGGAGTTACAAGAGGTTTGGAAAATTATACAACTTAAGTCATATTTTGGTAACGAATGACGGTGATGCACTGTTCAGCTTTCAAAGTGAAATTACAACTACACGATATATCGTGATAATTTTATGAGATTCATTGATTGCAAATAAAATTTGATTTATACACGTCAGTGTAATTTATAAAACTAAAATAAAGTTTATTATTAATTACGGGTAAAAGTGTTTATTTTGAAAGTTACAATATTAATCATAATAAAATTAAACTAACACATTTTAGTACACAGTGATAATTAGTGATAATCCTGAAATGACTCAAGCTATTATTTAATATTGGTTGAATTGTATTTAAAATTTTCGTTTTATTCGTTCTAAAATGGCGTACATTTTTTTTTGATAATCCATGTTTCTTCAAATCAAAAATGTAAGTTTTGTAACGCTATGTTTATAAAGCAAGCTAATGTAAAGTTTTAATATTAATGTAATATTATGTTTTTCCGTTGTGAAGCACCTTTGCAGACATACTTTATAACACCACGGTATTTACAAATTTACAACAATGTGTAATAAAATTATGGTTTAATAGTTTAAAATACTTTTTGCTCATACTATTACTAACAAGTATCTTGTAATATTATAAAAATACTTAGAGCTGTAGTAAGTAGTTAATTCTATAAGAAAACAGTATTTATATAGCTTTGACGATACAACTAGCATTAAGGGTCACAAGATACTTAAAGATGTATAGGTAGTACAGTTTTCGTATTCTGTTTCAAGGCATTCAACTTACACAGATCCACACTAAAAATTTTAAACAGCATGAGGTTTATAATAAGTAACTAAAAATCTTTTTTATAAACATAAAAGAAGTTTTTGACACTTTTATAAGTCTTTAAAAGAAGTTTAAGTTTTACATGAGCTAGTTTATTTATCAACACATGTAAAATTTATGCAAATGAAAAAGTAGGAAAGCCCGGCTACGAAATGTATTTCTTATGAGCCGTTTTCAGCACAACTTCATTACGCAATTCACAGATGGGCGCTTACAGACAAGCCATAGAAGAACCAGAATACGGCTGTCAAAAATAATTTGCGCTAAGCAAAACTTTGACAGCCATGTCTCTGTTTTTGTATGTGCTCGCCTATAAGCGGCATCTATGAAGTGCTTTGTGAATTTGTGCTGAAAGCGGCTCATTGTCATAATTATCCGTGATGAAGTTTTATGAAACGCGCTCCAGCAGCCTGCTGTCAGCTGTGCAGTTAACATCACATCAATATTACATCATAATACGTGTAGTCTATCCAGTTATGTTATTAGCGACTTGAATGCATTGTAAAGTTTGACGTTCTGTTGACCGAGTTAAACACAAGTTATTGATAAGATAACTTGGAGTACTTTGACACCATTATAGAACTATTGACAAGTTCTCGTAGATAAGACACCTTAACTGTTTTATCTACGACAACTTGTAAATAATTTCATAATGATGTCAAAGTACTTAGACAAAGTATTAAGATATTTGGGTAATTTGTTTGTTATGCGATTGATTGAAGTTCTCTGGTAGAAGGTGAGTTTTGTGAAAATTAATCGAAAGGAAATACATTAATTTATTGTTAAACACGACCCATGCCAACAAGATCTAATAAAATACAAAGGTTTAACATAACATTTTACGATATCTTGTTTCCTTTATAGAAAAAAATTGAAATCAATCCATGACAGTATTTGTAGAACCATTGTCCTGAGGTGGAACCGTGTGCTGTGTTGATAAATCATGAATTATATTAAATATGAAAAACAGATACAGTACTTTTTTTACTACCGGTTAAAAATGCTAATGATGGCAACACAAAAGCAGATTCGTGACATTGATAGATAGATTATTTGTTCATTGCTCCTTTTGTGAGCATGTTTGTTAAATTGTTTGCGATGTAGCAGAAGTGGACCTTCTGCTAATGTCAAACGAAACCAATGTAAACAGACGATACGATTTCTTCGATGTTATATTTTATTTATTTTGAATAGAATTATTGTTTCTGGCCTATTGTTTGAATTAAATAACTAGCCACAAGGCCTGTAAAGTGTGACTATGGAAGGGGTCAGTACGTTGGACTTGGAGAAAATATGCAGAGCTTGTTTAACAAGCACGGGACCTCTAAAAGATCTATTCACAGTTTGTACGTCCGAAGTTTTCAGTTACGTGACTTCTGTTCAGGTAACAACTATAAATCCATATAACTAGAGACCCGCAAAATTACACTTATGGCTACATAAGCAAGAAATAAATAAACAAGAAATCTTATTTTGTTTGTGTTTGTGTAATTTTGTTTTTTTTTTTTTGTGTTTAAATGACCATTTAGCATAGATACTAATATTATTTTACATGATATGACGATACTGTTGTGGATTTATATAGTTTATGTTATTCTTTTGTTTGCATGTGACATTTTACAATACTATCCTAGAAATACCAAAGTTATTTGTATTGTCAGAGCAATGAATTAACTGGAAGAGGAGAGCCGAATATCGGGCTCAGTGGTGTATCTTGGGAGAGGCCTTTGCTCTGCAGTGGACCTACACCCCTTGATTATGATGGTGATCATGATGAATGAACACTTTTTACTTTATTAAATAGGTTGAGATATCTGAACACGTAGTAGGTACCTATGTTTAGTCCAGACGTAAAAAAAACTGTAAATTAATCTGTATGTAATGCATATACCCAATTCTTCCCGCGGGTGTCGTAAAAGGCGACTAAGGGATATAAACCGGGGGGTGGGCAGCAGCGCCCCCTGTAGTACAATTCCACCGAACTGCGATCCCCAACCCGCATGCCCAGCGTGGGGATTATGGGCATTACCCCCTATGATAGCACAACGTGGCGCTCTTTAGGGGAGGGCTATGTCTAGCAGTGGACTTGTATAGCCTGACGAGGACGAGGAATGCATATAATTACTCACATCTGTATCCCAGACTTGCCCAGGCTTGCCTTCAAATCATACACACATATGCTGCCCCATAACCAGTGAGCCGGCCAGATTATTATTATCAAGAAATTGTATTGCGTGGAGGTCAGTCCACTAAATTTAATTTGGGAACAAATCCAATGGCAAGCTAACTTTAAGTTATACATGTGATAAATTATGTTTCTCTCTTAGATTGTTGATGGAGACCCAAGCATGATGTGTCAACATTGCCTAGAGCTTCTGTTAAAGCTGTTCCGATTCAAGAAAACTGTGATAAAATCTCATGAGATTTTAATGAAACACGTTCCCTTAACAGAGGTACGTAAATCAGCAATTATTCAGCATTTTACTGATAATATAACGGACTTAAATTATTTTGGTGGCACATGTTTAGTAGGACATTACTTAATGGTGATTTTTTTCTTATGTAGCCTATATACATCCCAGTATAGCCAGATCTATAAATAGAGATTAAATAAATAAATGTAATTTAAAGTTATAAATTTAGGTTAGAATAATATGTATGTAATTTATTGTAAAGAGTGAAATAAAAGGATATTTTATATTATTGAAGAAGAAATAGTGACAGCCACAAGCATTAATATGTTTAAAAACAAACTGGATAAATATCTAAAGGAAACAAAACAGAGAAGGAGTTAAACACAAATGTACATCTGGATACAGGCTTCACCAGTTCTATAACTGCCTGCCTGAATTACAAATAATAATAATAATAAATAATATTATATATACATCCCACTGCAGGGCACTCTTTTCTTTCAGGGAAAGAGTATGGGCTTTATTACGATGAAAGCCCACCACGGACTGGCGATTTTAAGCACTGAGTCAGATTCACAAACTTAGGCTTGCTCAAGCTGTTTTCCTTCTCAGTTATAGAGTGGTTTTTCCAGTACTTTAAATGTACATAACTTGGAAACAAAGTCATTGGTACATGTCTGGATTCAAACTCATACCCCCCGCTGGAGTTCTACCGTTCTGCTACCTCCGCAACTACGCCAACAAAACAGTAGTTTCTAAAATGTTGAAAAAATATTTTTTATTAGGGCGGGACTACTCGTTAATTAGGTTTGATTTTTTTTCTTGCTTATATCATAATATAAGCAATTTTATATATATAGTTTATATAGGTATAGTTGAATTGGTGGATTAAAAATATTGAGAGTGTATTTGATTTAGGGTTCTGTTAGCTTTGAACTGAGTTTTTTTGTCCCCTGCCTGCTCTCCCGGCTAAACGGTTGATTGTAGAAACGTGAAAAAATTCAAGGTGGTAGCACATATAATGAACTTAAAAGGAAAACTATCATGTGACATAAGAAGAACGGAAGACTTAGTACAAAATTACGTTGATTAGTTTTTACTTCTGTAAAGCAGATAAAATCCCCTCTTCCTACGGAACCCTACACTACGCGTGGCCCGAAACGCGCTTGGCTGATTTTCAAGGCAATTTTAAAAATAAATGCACAAATTGGCGAAAATGTGATTTTTTATGGACTCCTAGCGTGATAAATTGTGGAAATCATACAAAGTTAGAAAAGTCCTTGAATATTCAGTTTAAACTAAAGACGATTGTTTCAGGTTGATGGAGAAATAGAAATCGTAGAAGATGATAATGATAACACACAAAATGATCAAATCAATGTCAAGGGAATTGAAGATGCACCAGATAACAGTAAATCTGTAGAAGAGGACAATAAACCTATTACTAGAAGGTACAAAATAAATGATGACAGGTTTTCATTAACTAATACAAATCTTTCAAGTGATCCCTATTTCTATGATACACACAACACCAATTTATTTTCAATAAGACGGGTCGAAATTAAAAACAGCTACATTCAGGGTGTTATAAAATCTTCCGGTAAAATTAAGGGAGTGGTTATTCCACTTATTATTTAAATAAAAATTAAGGGAGTGGTTATTCCACTTATTACACACTACTTTTATTTTATTAGACCAACTCTGAAATAGCGAAAAATTAATCAGCTGTTCCTTACATTCCGTTGAGCAGTTCTGCTTATTGCTGTTACACCTGACATGCTGTCTTGCTTGCACAATCTAAAATTTTTAAAGACAAATATTTGTACACTTTTGATGAAGCAGTTTGAGGATTTCAAAGATAATAAAATTACAGACATTCTAGACATATTTTCTCAGCCTGTACCTTAGTTTCTTATTAAGTTTGAGTATAAGAAAACACTCGTGTATCACTCGTAGCCCCGGCTGCCTGAAGGTTAAGCAACATAGGGCGCGTTCAGTGCATGGACCCCCCGTGCCCCTCGGTGGGGACATAATGGGTTGTTGATGACAAGTTTTGAAGCGCTCGTGGCCTAACCGAACCGAGTGATTGGAATCAATCACTTGGTTAAGCAAACGACAGGCGCGGTCAGGTACGGGATGGGTGAGCGTCCCGTGACTACCGTAAGTGGCATTTTTCCGAGCGCTTCCGTGCTTCGCAAGGCACGTTAAGCCGTTGGTGCCGGCTGTGTATAATGACAGTCGTTAATCCATGTCAGAGGCCTTATGGGCGGCTTGATAACTTCTGACAGTAAGGCCCGCCACTGTCTTACAATCCTCCACCAACCCGGACTTGGCCCCCTTGGTGGAGTATGGCCTAACCTTCCTGCGATGCAGGAAGAGACCCGTGCCCCAACAGTGGGGGCATACAAGGGTTGATAACGATGACAAGTAAATCAAGAATATTTTAAATGTCCGTCATTTTATTATCATGACAAGAAAACAAAAGAATATTTTAAATGTCCGTCATTTTATTATCTATATAACCCTCAAAATTATAGTATTTTTTTACAATCTTTAAAGTGATAGATTATACGAGCGAGATAACATGTACACTGACTGTACAGACCACTTTAATAGATCCAGACCTTCCTGAAACATTCTGTATAAAGTTTGATCAGCTATGGCCATGGATCTGTTTAAATTTGTCTCTGTTCATTACAGGCAAAGACGAAAATATGAACCGAAGGATTTCAAAGACACAAAACCGGTCAGAAGGAAAAAAGAAATAATGAAATGTGTCAAGTGTGAGAGGACTTTTCACAACTACGACAATTTAGAAGCGCACATGAGGAGCCATTTTGGTAAAAAGGTATGTTTCCTGTGTCTTTGGGCTACTTTCTGAATTGAGAATCTCGCTAATTACTTAGCAAAATTCTCAATTTAACTGTTAACAAGTTAACTGTAGTGCTGTTTTTTCGAATTTCTCAGAAAAGAGCGTGACAGAACGTTACTTAAGTATAATTTAGTGAAATTCTTAACTCAGAAACCGGCCGTTTGGGTTAGAGCCACACAGCCGACAGCAAATAAGAGTTTTAACGCGAGCCCTGTGATTGCTGTAAGCCGTTGTTGCCCTCTGGGTCGAACAATGGATTCGTAAGCGAGCGACCCAAGCGTTCGATTCCCAGTGCGGACATGCATCAATGACTTTGTTTATCTTCAAACCGTGGCTTGGTTGGCTCTGCACGTATTGACTGTCTGTTTTTCCTGTGGGCTTTGCCGACTAAGCTGTCAGGATGGTATAGGTGCTAGGTAAGCCTACTCCATATGCCCCAAAACAGTGTCCCAGGCACCACAGCGTCCGATGGTCACTTCGGCCATCTAGTGTGAGTGACGGTGCTACTGGACGCTCTGTATAAATAATCCCATTAAGTAGCTCATTATTATTATGGTGGCCGAGCATGTAAAACTATTTAAGTATATGTTTCATTCTGTATGCATATTACGTATTCTATTCTATACAACTATTACTCTTTATTACATATAAGTATTCTATTCAGTATGGTATTTTCCATGATTGCACCACACCGCAGTCTGTAACGCTCGCGGAACACCTCCTGGCACTGACTGAAAATCAGCGCTTCAGCGCTGATTTTCAGCTTTCAGGAAGGCTTGCCCATCAGCATAGGCTGAGTCAGTTGCCGTTTATAGCGGCAGTGACACGCCGTGACCTTTAGTGTTCCTTTCTTTTTTTTAAATGTTATTTAGTAATGTGTTTTAAGTTTGTTTTGTTACTGTGGCGTGTGTACTGTGGCTATAATAAATGTTTTTCTTCTTCTCTTCCTAAATATAAATAAGAGTGCAAGAGGACCATAACGCAGCATACGTACTATTTTGGATACATTATGTACATGGCCCAACCTTCCTACGATGCCGGAAGAGACCCGTGCCCCAACAGTGGGCACATCCAAAGGGTTGATATCATGTACATTGCCAACCAGGGCCTCGATTCAGTTAGTGCATTACTGTACAGTGACAGATAAATGGAAGGGTCGCGTGATGTGTTTTTTTTAAACCATTGGCGCTTAGGTTTGATACGTGCTCGGGCTTAGACAGACATCAAGCAGCAAAGTAATGAAATCGCCACGTTCATGCAATTGTCACTCAAATTTAATTTGTCAAATAGCAAAGAGTTTTTCACAGGCAAGGCAAACCATGAACATCACAGAAATATTACTGTCCATAATATATATATATAATAATAAGTGTACCTAATAACATTCCAGATACTTATTTGAATACACTCTTTCTATTTAAATTCTTTATGGTAAGCTATTAATAAGTTAAACGGCATCCACAACACAGGCTAAGCCTAGTGTGGGAGCCAACGACCTAATATTTATAATTACTTTTCTATTAATAAATACTTTTTACTTTACTTTGCTTTTACTAAACCCATGAACAGTATGTAGGGCCAGCTCAGTGTGCCGATGGCATTTTGAAAGCGGCTGGTAAACATTGGACGAGCGAGATTAGCAAAGGACTGAATGGCTTATAAGTATTTAAAAACCTATTTAGAGGCTAAAAATTTCACCCATGCCGGGATGCCGTGAGTCGCCCATTGGCTCAATTGGTAGAGCGCTGGTACGGATAGCCAGAGGTTGCGGGTTCGAATCCCGGCATGGGTGAAATTTTTAGCCTCTAAATAGGTTTTTAAATTTGTTCCTTAGCACGGGTTAGTGCATTAAAAATAAAAATAGTGTAATTATAAGTATTTGTTGTGGGCTCTGTTTATGGCCTGATTAGATAGGTAGACATTTATCATTACACCTGTAATGATAGATGTCAAGTGGCGATAAACATAAATAATAATGTACCGTAGTTGGCAGCATATTCGCTTTAATAAGTTGGTCACAGTTGCTAAACTAGGTATCTACATAGAATCTACGTGCAATCTGCAAGCTGTTCAATGTTAAAGGTTCAATTGCCTATTTATATAGGCATGCCTGCGCAGACGAGGGATTGTCACCCGGGTACTTTTTTGTCCGTCGATATAGATTTGTTTTAAATTGTATCGAGTAACGCACACGAAGAAAAAGTACCCGTACAAAAAGTCCCTCAAGTTACCGAGGACATCAAGAGACCGGAGTAGACAAAAGTTCGGTGTTCTCTTTAAAAACGCCTTTTCTTTTTCAAATTCATGGAAATTACAAGTTTACAACACAATGTAATCTCAGAATATTTGCTTCCATAGCGTACGCTTCACTCAATTTCCGGGGAACAAATGACCACACTCCGTAGGCGTTGAGTCCGCGACAAGTACTCGGAGGACATTTTTTACGATTTAGGGACTTTTGTCCCTTGGGGACAAAAGTCCCTGAATCGTAAAAAACTCTACATATCAAAGTCAGATAACGCGACTCTCCACCCCCGAATCCACCAATTTCTTTTTTTTCTTGTCAATCTTTTTATAAGTTTATATAGAAGCATATCTTTAACTACACTGAATACAGAAGAATATAGCTTTGATGCTGACGGGGCCATGGTTATTGCGATACTGACGATTTCACGACACTAATTATTTTACGAAATTACTTTCGCATACATCGAAACTACTTTCGTGAACTGAGGTCAACATGCATGCCACTAATTTCGTAACGTAAATTCGGCTTTAAGGCGCACCGCCTCGCTCATGCGCAGAAGCAGGTCCAGCGACACCAGCATCCTGAGATATGATCAACTCTTATTATGTCCCCAGTGCTGGGGCACGGGTCTCTACCTGCATCGCAGGAATGTTGGGCCATACTCCACCACGGGGGCTAAGTCCGGGTCCAGGCCTCTTCACTGTTATTCCAACCTCCTCGGTCCCTTACCAGTCTCGTCCATTGCCCTCATTACCTGCTCCAAATTACATGGCTTTCGTAAATACAGTTAGCAAAATTCGCTACCAGTATGGTCAACCTGTTGTAATTAAAGTTTCACAGAATATATGACAAAAAATTCACTTCGTCGCCTCGCCGCTAACAATAATAATAAAAAAGTGATGTGAAATTGAACTTTACGAATTATTTTTACTTATATTGTAGGTACCTTGGCCTCTGCATCTACGTAATGAGATGATTTATACAGCGTCCAGTGGAATCTTCATTCACACTAGGTGGGTGAAGGGACCACTCGGACGCTGTAGTGCCTGGGACATAGTATAGGCTTGCCTAGCACCTATACCATCCTGACAGTTTAGTCGGCCTAGCCCACAGGAAAGACTAGTCGATACGTGCGGAGTCAACGAAGCCGCGAGTTTCCTCACGATGTTTTCCTTCACAGTTAGCGTGTGGTATTGGTGTATATACTTTCTTCTTCTTCTTCTTCAGGCTATATTATATAAGTGCTTTAAAGAAGTGATATATTGTTGAATTTCTAAGATCGGTAAGAAAAACCACTTAAACTCACGCCTGTAACCAAACCAAACCAAGAAATCAAAACCTTGCCAAAGAAACTCCTATCTGCGTAGGTAGTACGTACGATGACGCTCCGATATGGTGACGTACGATGGGCACCACAATACGGGTGACTCGTGCTATCGTACTCGGGCGTACAACCAACAATTTCGTGAAAACAACGCTCCTAATCCAATTCCAGCCAGACGTCCGCTGCAGGGAGTGCAACAAGACTTTCTCGACGCCCAAGACCCTGGCCAGCCACATGCGCGTTCACACTGGCGTCCGCAAGTACCAGTGTCTGTCCTGCGGGAAGAGCTTCGCCTACCTCAACGTGCTCAAGAATCACGAGCGGACGCACGCGGGCGTCAAGCGGCACGGGTGCCACCTATGCGGCGCGCGGTTCCTGCAGCAGGGGAATTTGAAGGTGAGCCCCTCATAGTCTCTGGTCAAAAGTACATACATACATCCATACATAACCTCACGCCTGTAACCCAGAGGGGTAGGCAGAGACCAGGGACTGCCACTTGCCACGATCCTGACAGATCAAATTGCTTCATCAACGTTCATAAGTCGTTGCATGCACGCACGCCGGTTCCGGGTACTTTTTATCTTCCCCTTTGCTAATACATCACCTATTTGGTCGATGTATGTCCGCCTGGGAAGTTCCTTACCAACCCTTCCACTCACATTCGCAATATATGTTTGTTTCGTAAATCTTTCTTCCTTCGTCCTCTCCACACGTCCAAACCAAACGCAACATTCCATTCTCAATTCTAGTCACTACATCCTCTTTCCGTCCACAACGTTCTCTATTCATACATAGGTACATACTATTGCGTATCCTGTCATTCAAAGTGACACTACACATACTTCTCAAGGACCTCATTACCTGGACCTGGTCAAAAGTAAAACTGAAAATATGTTGTTTGTATCATCATTATCAGCCCACCGCTGCCCACTGCTGGGTATAGCCTTTTCCCCCAATTGCCAGCCGCGACTCAACGGATCCTCCGCCGACTCAACGACATTGTCCGACCATCGAGCCGCCGGTCTGTCCACTGACCGTCTTCTTGTTCTCGGCTGCCACTCTGTGATTGCCCTCGTCCATCTGCCGTTTTCCCGCTTCCCGTCTGTTTGTATCGTTTGTATCAGTGTAAAGGAGATCCTATAAAGTTTTTGAAGATGTTTATCACTCAATCACGCAGTAACGGATGATCCGATTTACTTCGAACTTGGCGTAGAGATAGAGATAAAGTAATATTAAGACTGTTACTAAGTTGGGACATGGATAGTTGATATCCCGGTAATGCTTCCTGCACTAATCATGCACATATGTAGTCGCGGGCACCAGTAACTTAATAATGTAAGTTTTGGGAGGGTACGTGTTATGAATTCATTGTTCATAATTATTAGAAGAATGTCGCCATTCTTCTAATAATTATATTCTTTTTTTAATGCACTAAACCGTGCTAAGGACAATTTTAAAAACCTATTTAGAGTGTGGAAAAAAAAAATCCACCCTCGCCTCGACTCGAACCCGCGACCTCTGGCTAACCGTGCCAGCGCTCTCCCAACTGAGGTAATGGGCGACTGCCGACATCAATGGAATTTCGAACCTCTTTACAACACTCTCTGTACGTACAAGCAGCAACATCAGGCTGAAGCAATTTGCATCACTTGCAGCCCCGAGTACCTACTGCAGTTAGGTTTTACATCGGAATGATATCGCTGTAACCACATGATTATATCCTTTTTTTTTAATGCACTAACCCGTGTTGTAATGAGGTTCGAAATTTCACTGATGTCGGCAGTCGCCCATTAGCTCAGTTTGAAGAGCGCTGGCACGGTTAGCTAGAGGTCGCGGGTTTGAGTCCCAGCATGGGTGGAATTTTTGGCCTCTACATAGGTTTTTATAATTCTTCCAATAAACCAGTTTGTTAGTTAGTAGGTTTCCGCACTTATTTCCCACTTAGTCTCATTATTAGGCTATTGTACCTACGTAGCAGAACTCTTGAGGTCACTCCATAGCTACCCTAGTTAGTTGGTTAGACCTGAAATTTCTGCACTTAGCCTCATAGTTGGGCCATTGTACGTAGCAAGCGCTGAGGTATATGTTAACACCTCAGACACTAGGGTTTCCTCACGATGTTTTCCATCACAGTTACCGAGTGATATTGCTACATTCACAAATGTACATATAACTTAGAAAACAAAGTCATAGGTACATGCCGAGATTCGAACCCACGGAACTCCCGATTAAGAGGACGGGGTTTCTACCACTTCGCCACCACCACTCGCCCTGCTACCCTATAAACCCACATAGAGGTAAGCTTGGTTTCTCTTAGCAAATGTTCTGAGACCTTTATCGCCCATAGGTTCATCTAAAAACGCACCACGATGAGAAGAATTTCAGTTGCTCCCACTGTGGAAAGAAGTTCACTCAGTCTGGCAACTTGAAGACCCACCTCATCCGACATACGGGGATCAAGGATATCGCCTGCACTGTTTGTGACATGAAGTTCTACGTCAAGGTAAGCTCAAAGTAAAGACAGCTTCAGTGACCCATTGGCTGAAAAGAAAAGTGATCCCTAGTCCGAAACAAATATCCAATTACATAAATACCAGCAAATATCAACCTTATTTATAACCTTATATAAAGACGGCCTCGGTGGCGCAGCGGTTTGGCACGCTGACTGTAAAACCGAAGGTCTCGGGTTCGATCCCCGGCCGGGTCAAACTAGGAAACGAACTTTTCTAGTTTGTCTCGGGTCTTGGATGTTATCTATGTATTTATTGTATTTAAATCTATCGTCGAGTTAGCACCTATAATACAAGTCATTTAGTTGTACTTAGTATAGGGCTAACGAGCTCTGTGTAATATGTCCATGAATATTTATTATTATTATTATTTATTTTGGAGGCCCAATGGAGAATTTGGGTCTGGTGTTTTGTGCGAACAACACAGCAGTCTTGCTGACACTCTCGTAAGTGGTAAGCGTTTGACGGGACTCGCGTTTAAATCAATTTATACAAGTATAACGATACCTCTTTATAGTAGCTGGCCGGCGTAGCCGTTTAGGCAGAGTTTAAAATATTAGAAAAATATCGTTACGTTTTGTTTAGGAGTCAGTCGTGTTGAGACTCTCTATAGGCCAGGTTTTGGTGATAAAAAAGACAATAAAAATAAAGTATTGCTTTAATTCAGAGTTCTAATAAGTAGTGCGCTTCAGTACAGTGCAACAAAAAATAATATATTATATGATATCGATAACAACGCTTGTATGTCCCCACTGCTGGGGCACGGGTCCTTCTTGCATGGAAGGAAGGTTAGGCCATACATACTCCACTACGGAGGCCAAGTCGGGATTAGTGGAGGATTGTAAGACCGTGGCGCGCCTGACTCTAAGACGGCCATATATAATTATGTACATCTATGTATTTTATGCATTATTTTTTTTTTTTTTTTCTGGTTGTGATAAATTTTTCGTTTTTTGAATAAAGTTTTCTCCATCTCTCTTTTACAGGGTGACTTACACAAACACATGAAATCACACTCGGTGGACAAGCCTTTCTCTTGCGAGTTCTGTGATAAGACGTTCAAAAGCAGAGGCTTTCGCGCTATACATCTGCGAACCCATACAGGTATGCACTGTATATGTAACTACTCAATACTTTATTGCATTCCACAGGTATATACAGATGACATAACTAAAAATATGGATTTTTGCGGCACCTGTAGGGCACGCAATATTTTAAATTATAGAATTTTGCTTTCGAGCTATACATCTGAGAACCCATACAGGTACCTATGCACTGTATTTGTAAGTACTCAATGCTCAATCATTTATTGCCTTCCACAAGTATACAGATGATATGACTAAAAATGTGGATTTTTCTGGACCCTGTACACGCAATTAAAATATTGGCACGCAATATTTTAAGAATAGGAAACCGGTCACTGCAATGGCGTTTGTAGCGGAGAGGTAGAATGCCGGCCTCTCAAGTACGAGGTTGTGGGTTCGAATCCCGGCATGTAAGTTACAGTAGCAATACCACTCGCTAACAGTGAAGAAAAACATCGTGAGGAAACCCTAGTGTCTGAAGTGTTAACATACTTCGGCGCTTGCTACGTACACTGGCCTAACTATGACGCTAAAGTGCAGAAATCTTAGGTTTACCTAACTAATCAGTAATTGATTCATAGGTATCGGGAATAGGCAAAGGTTTTGTAACCCTACTGGCCCGACACCATTTGAGCCGCATTTCATACAGCTAAAATTCATAGTTTATTATGACAATTCGATGTAGGTATATTGCGTAGTCGAGTCTTCCTACTAGTTAATCTTTGGATTAATCGGGCTATACAATATTCATCAAATTATGATAATAAACGCTGAACGAAAGAATACTTAGAATTACGTGTATATCGAGCTGTTGTGCGTGAAAGGGACACGACACACATTGACCATGACGTCACAATTTTTTTGTGTAGCCTATAATCGTTACACAGCAGAGCACAGGCCTTCTCTCAGAGAGAGATTATGGGCTTAATTACCACGCGGATTGGCAATTTCAGACGTCACCATAGGAAATTGTAAGTATTCTTTTCGCAGGAGAACGCCCCTTCGCCTGCGACATGTGCCCGAAGCGGTTCATGTCCCGCAAAGACCTCAAGAACCATCGGATGATTCACACTGGCGAGAAGCCTCACCAATGTAAGCTCTGCGACCAGGCGTTCATACAAAAGTGCGCCTTAAACCGCCACCTCAAGAGCCATATTAAACAGAGCGTGGAGAGCGCGGCGCAGAGTATGATGCAGCGGCAGGCCCAAGCTGTTGATACCATGACGCCGGTTGATGTAGCCTATTCGGAATGGCAGCAGGAAACTTAATACAACAGTGTTAATTAAAGAAAAGCACTGTACAGCTGTTTTCCTCTCGCTCGTACGCAGTTGCCGTCTGAGCAAGAGGAAAATAGTACTCCTTAGTTCATATACATTAATGGCCTTACTAATAATAAGTTATACACTCTGAATAACTATTTGACGTAGATCAATTTAAACTGGTTTAATCGCATTTAGCGTACAAATAACCAGTTCGTCAGACCTCGCATAACGGCTGTATACACAGCTCATAACCTTTATTAGTAAGGCCGTAATAGTATATTTCATCTACGATCAATTGCCTGACTGTGACAGATGGTGATTTGAATCAAATCAATTATTTGCACAATCGTGTGCCAGTCATAATAAAATCATGCATTTATTGGTGTACATTGAGGAAATTTGTGACTGCAGAAGCAGAGTTAAATCGTGAACTAAAGCGTCTGCAACTTTGAATTTGAGGTAGTTTTAAAGAAACAAATGTTAAAATTGCTCTTCTATATTAGAAGGATGTCTGTTGTACAAACTAATTAATATGAAATAACGGAATATTATTATAGTTATTAATAAATCAGAAATTATGACGCTCTGATAGTTTCATCTACACCTCGTAGAATGATATTTTTTTTTTTTTACATACTGGCACATACATTGCTTCTGGCCCTACACTAGGATACCCTGTGTCGTGGGAACCAGAAACAACGACATCACAAACATGTAAACATCCAAGACCTGGACTTTTTTTTTTTTTGTTTCCAGCCGGGATTCGAACCCGGGACCTCTTGCATGGTAGGCAGCCGCGCTACCGCTACGCCACAGAGGTCGTCGATTGCTGGTCTCTTGGATACCAATCATCATAAGGTTACTAATACTTAGTATAGCCTGTCTGTATTTGTACACTCCTAGTTATGGTTTGGGATCACAGGTTTTTGAGTTATTTGAGTCCGTATTCCAAGTCTCTAATAGACTCGCGAGTTCTAGGGTGAGACGAGCAACCGACGACGCGAGCTCCGTCTCTGCTCACCATAATTAAGCTCTGCGAATCGGAGCGAAACCTGGTCGGACTCTTCCGATACAACAAAACCCGTGCTTACGAAAGTTTTAGTTCAAGAATTCCTTTACCATAGTTTTAAAAATGGACTTGGCTCTCCGTACTTCCACCGGCAGACTATTCCAGAGCCGGACTGCTTGCACGGTGAAAGAGCAGCTGTAGAAGGTGGTGTGATGGTACTATTTATAGTACAATTTGATTCAACTCAACACGCGTCGCGTTTTGTCGGGTCACGTGTGGCGTTTTAATAACTTTGCATTTCTTACGAAGAATGCAAATGCTGTCTGGTTCGAATATTGCGGCTCAGAGAAGGTTCATTTCTTTGGTTGTACACCCAGTATAAGATAAGAATATTCTTTATTGTACACCAGGAAAAAACAAACAAAACATAATTACAAAGATACAGTACAATTGGCGGCCTTATTGCTTAGAACAATTTCTTCCAGGCAACCCACGATGGAGAGTTGCTGAAGGAAAAGTGAGACGGGTAGTTGGAGCAAATATGAATATTGATAAACATACTTACATAAACCATAATAACATAAAACAATTTATTATAAACATACACAAACTTACATTATTTAAATAAAGTATCATAGAGGACCCTAATTCACCATTGGCAATTCGCGCTACGGCACTCGTATTGGATATCTGAGAGTCGATATTCACACTCTCCACTTTTTTTTAGACTTTCCTCTCTCGAGACTGATTAACTAATATCGGTGTCACTTCTACCACCTTCAATCTCAGTAGATCCATTGACAAGATCCATTATGGATCTAATGAGATATTTTTTTCTTGGTAGATCTATGTTTTACCAAACTGGATCTAATGAGATTTTTTTTATTGCCTTCAATCACGGTAGATCCACAGACCAGATCGATCAGGGTCTAGTTTCATAAAACTGCAATTCGTAGTTTATTAGGACAATTCGATGTACATTACACAGCGGAGTCATCCTACTTGTCAATATATGGGTTAATCGACTTTGCAATGTACATCGAACATCGAGTAGTCATAGTAAAACATGAATTGTAGTTTAATGAAACTAACATAATGTTATTGTGAAGTCATATTATTATGTGGCTTCTCTCCTCGAACAGAAACAGGAACTCAGTCAAACAGTAGAACGGAAGAAAAAGTATCGAACAAAAAAACTGCTACTCTTCATGACAGCATAGTTTATTGGTCAAACCTCAGTAAGAATTTGATCTGCGAGTACAATACAAAATGCTTCGTATATTGCAGAACTTTTTACACGCGCAAAATATATTCTATTTCATTTGCTTTCTGCAAAGAGGCTCCCTCGACATAACACTTAGCAAATTCCGGTCTCGGGTTCGATCCCCGGCCAGGTCAAACTAAGCCACGAACTTTTCTAGTTTGTCTCGGGTCTTGTATGTTATTTACGTATTTATTTAAATATTAAATCTATCGTCGAGTTGGCATCTGTAACACAAGTCATTTAGTTGCACTTAGTAAGGGGCTAACGAGATCTGTGTAATATTATGTCCATGAATATTTGGCTAGAAGGAAAGACGGCCGGTGGACCAGGGCAGTATCGGCGTGGTGGCCAAGGGAGGGAAGGAGGTTGGTAGGCAGACCACCGACACGATGGTCAGACGACATCGTGAGGGTTGCGGGTCAGAGATGGATCAGATCAGCACAGGACCGTGAGGAATAAATAGGAGGCGCAATAAAAAGGAGGCCTATGCCCAGCAGTGGGTTGATGTGGGCTGATTATAGATAGATATAGAATATTTATTATACTAGCTTTTGCCCGCGACTCAGTCCGCGTGGACTTTAGTCTTTGCAACCCCATATTAAAAAGAAACTGCGAAACACGTGTTCAATCAATTGTGTTGCAGAGTATTTATTTTAAGTTTCAAGAAAATTAGACAACATTCTTTATACCTCCCATACAAATTTTGGCAAGCCTTTTCGCCCCCTTAGGAGTTGAATTTCAAAAAATCCTATCTTATTCCTTGCCTACATTATATATAGACCCTCTGTGCAAAATTTCAGCTTCCTAGGTCCAACGGCTTGGGCTGGGCGTTGATGAGTGAGTCAGCCAGGACTTAGAATTTTAGAATAGAAAACGTTTATTTGGTACCAGAATCAAAACAAAAACTTAGGTTCTACGCGCTCTTCTACGTGGAGTACTATAAATAAGACATGGCACCAAAATGGCCCCCGGGTTTTATTCATATAGATTTATTTATTAATTCACTCAGTCTTTACCGTGTAGCCTCTTTCCGTACTGGCTATCGACAGGTTAACTAGTACCCGCCTCGCCCATTCCGTAGGTGACCGACACTCCCGCTCAGACTTTCGCCGCCTGCGCCGGCGCCTTCTCATGCACCTTCATGTGCCGCTTGACAGTCCCTCGTTGCGTGAACGCTAACGCGCACACTTCGCATTTGTATGGCTTCTCGCCTGTGTGTATTCGCTGGTGTTCGACGAGCATCCGTCGCGTGATGAAGCGCTTGCCGCATTCCAAGCACGGGAACGGCTTTTCACCTGGATTGAAAGAGACTTTATTTATGAAACCGGGGGTTGGGCAGCAGCGCCCCCTGCATTACAATTCCACCGAACTGCGATCCCCAACCCGCTTGCCCAGCGTGGGGATTATGGGCATTACCCCCTATGATAGCACAACGTGGCGATCTTTAGGGGAGGGCTATGTCCAGCAGTGGACTAGTATAGCCTGACGACAAAAGAGACTTTATTATGATATGGTGTTACCTTGTGGGAACACACTCAGTAGTTTGTGAAAAGTTGGCGTCAAAAGGGTGTTGGAGAAACTCAAATTGAGTCTTCACGGGTTTTTATTATAACTATCTCAATATAAAAGGACTTTACTGAAAAGGACTGCCCGTCTCTTTCAGCAACTTTCCGTCATAAGGTTGTCTTCGTCTGGCGTACAATAAAGAATATTCTTATCTTTATTTTGTTCGGATTCTATAATGTTACCTTCTTGGTACAACAGAGTTAGCGAAAAATTGGTTCTAGAAGGGCGTTGGAGGATTGCCAATGAAGTTTCGCCTGTGTAAATAGAAAAGGATTTTGTTTTTTTTTTAATAACGGAATTTGCGACACTTAATAAAGCATTTATTTACATTTGCACACACAACTGGACTTAAGGATGATGCCGAATAGTCTTCACGGCTTTTACTCGTGTCAATTAGAAATGGATTGCAAGGGGCAGTTATATGAGAATTTCCACGTTAACGATTTAATACGTTAGGTACTGAAGTCATCTTAGGCACAAACTAGGCAATGCACTATATTGTTATCGGGCGTAACGTTGGCAGCGAAGTGGACTTTTACTTCCGCGTCTATGGTCCAAATGCAGCCTGAAATAACAATGGCAACAAACCCACCTGAATGCAACCGCTTGTGGTCATTCAAGGACGACTTCCCAGAGAACGCCTTTGCGCAAATATCGCACTTATACATTTTCTTGCCTTCGTGGTTCAGTATGTGCTTGATCAGATTGAATTTGTCGCGGAAAGGATAGCCGCACTGGTCGCAGATGTAGCGCTGGCCGCTGTGTCTCTTCCGCGTGTGGGTGCTTAGGGAGGATTGGCTGTGGAATTTGTTGCCACATTCTTTGCAAATAAAGGGCCTCGGTCGGTCCTCTTCGTGCGTTTTGAGATGGACCTGTGAAGTAAGGGCATTCATGAAGCTCGCTTGACCGACAATTTGAGGCAGATTGCTGACAGCGGCTGGAGGAGGATGTCTGAAGACAAAAAGAAGTGGCGTGATTGGGGTCTGACCAGCAATGGATGACTACGGGGTAATTGATTGATCCTTTTATAATGTGATACGTTATTCTTGGACCGTTATGGCCAGTTGGAATTGTACTTGCACTTGTGAGCCTGAGGAAGCCTCGTATTAGAGGCGAAACGCGTCGCGTATTTTCTCACACAGGTATTGGTGTCGGTGGTGGTGTGTTCGTGTCTTGCTTCTGCTTGAAAAAGTGGGAGAGAGGGCGGTGCATTAACTAACCGCATGGTGCTTGTGGGATTTTAGGCGGAATTTAGCAAAGAAATTTTCACATTTTAATACTATTACGGATTTCCGCAAAGTTACGCCTGATTCCGTACAGTTGGAATTTTCACAAAATGTGTTATTACGATTGGAAGAAACACAAGCGGGGAAAATGTTTGCCTTGTTGGGACGTGATGTAATAAGTGCTTAATAAAATTTACTTGTAGACTAATCCAGGGCTGGCAAGGAGAACAGCATGATGCCGGGTACGACAAACCGAACGACCGAAAGTGTAGCTGTTACGAAGAAAGGAAGTACAGTCTGTTAGCTTTTAGAATATACCTCGGCTATGCCATCAAAAACCGATTATATTGCAATAAGGTAAGGCTTATTTTGTATTGTTACATAAGTTTTCAAAATAGGGAAGAAAAGTAACAGAACAGGAAGTATTATTACACTCGTGTGCTTTCGGCGAAAACCGAAGCCTACTCTAGAGCCAGAGGTATATTCTAAAAGCCGACTGTACTCCATAGTATTAGTATAGGTTCTATACAATATATTATTATATATTGTGCCTCTCCGACCAGCGAATGTTGGCAGTAAGCTCTGCATATTTATCTCTGTCTCTCGCAAGGCGGAAGCGCTCGGCAGCACTTGCGATTCCGGCTATTTATGTTGAGTTCTCAGCCAGGATTTCTTTCTCCGGCATACACGGATCTTTCCAACGATTAATATAAGGTTATTCCTTATATTAATCGAATTCATAAGGAATTCCTTTCGCACGCGTTACCTGTTGTGTGTGTCTGAATTCTGGGTAATGGGAAAGGAGGCGGTAAAGAATAACATTTTTGTTTGGTTTTTTTTTTTGTTCGAATGATAACACCTATCATCCAACACAATATTACCTACTCGCCATTATCAATTGTCAAATATCAAGAACGAAAGAGTTTAGTTTAATTGGTTGTAAACTTTTCTGTTACTGTTACACGTTAAAATCATTCAGAAAATACGTCGTCGTCAGGCTATACTAGTCCACTGCTGGACATAGCCCTCCCCTAAAGAGCGCCACGTTGTGCTATCATAGGGGGTAATGCCCATAATCCTCACGCTGGGCATGCGGGTTGGGGATCGCAGTTCGGTGGAATTGTACTGCAGGGGGCGCTGCTGCCCACCCGGTTTGTATCCCTTAGTCGCCTTTTACGACACACGCTGGAAGAATTGGGTTGGTGATATTCTCTAGGCCGACACCACACAGCAGAAAACACAAAATAAAAAAAATTCCATGGCGTGTTTATTTCATTAGAAATCTCATCTCATAGTTATTTTAAAGGTGTCTCATCATTAGTGTACTGAACTTAATACTAAGTAGAGAAGGGAACAAAACCTGATGGCGACTCACCCTCAAAATAGCCTTAGTCTTAAAAACCCGTCCGCACACGTCACACATGACCACCTCCCGCCGTCTGTGCTGCATCTGATGCATCAGGAGAGTCTGCTCATTCTTGCTTACTTTCCCGCACCGGGTACACCTTAAGCGCTCAAGGCTGACCGTGGTGTGGACGTGCTTCTTATGACGCTTCAGGCTATACCATGTGTGAAAAGTTTTGTTGCAGAGTTGACATTCAATTGTTACCTGTAAAGGTGAGATTCTTTACTGTAAAGGTGAGATGGTTGAGAAACCATTTGTGGTGGCATTGACTAGTATTTGGTATTGGTAAACTTTTTTAACTTTACATAGAGCAGCTCTCTTGCAGTTAGCTTTTAGAATATACCTCGGCTACTATAGGATAAAATCAAAAATACTTATTCGTGTAATAGAAATATCGGAACTAATACGACACTTCGTTATCAACCCTTGTATGTCCCCACTGCTGGGGCACGGGTCTCTTCCTGCCTCGCAGGAAGGTTAGGCCATACTCCACCACGGGGGCCAAGTCCGGGTTGGTGGAGGATTGTAAGACAGTGGCGGGCCTTACTGTCAGAAGTTATCAAGCCGCCCATAAGGCCTCTGACATGGCTTAACGACTGCCATTATATGACAGCCGGCACCAACGGCTTAACGTGCCTTGCGAAGCACGGAAGCGCTCGGAAAAATGCCACAAGCGGTAGTCATGGGACGCTCATCCATACCGTACCTGACCGCGCCTGTTGTTGCTTAACCAAGTGATTGATTCCAATCACTCGGTTCGCCTAGGCCACGAGCGCTCCCACGACACTTAACTTTGCATAACTTTCAAAATAGTGAAGAAAAGTTTTATACAGAGCAGGAAGTAGTAATACACTCGTGTGCTTTCGGCGAAAACCTAAACCTACTCTAAAGCCCGAGGTATATTCTAAAAACTAACAGACTATATTCTTTTTAATGCACTAACTCGTGCTAAGGACAATTTTACTGCCGTGCTCTTTCACGGATAGCCAGAGGTCGCGGGTTCGAATCCCGGCATGGATGGAATTTTTAGCCTCTAAATAGGTTTTTAAAATTGTCCTTAGCTCACAGACTGTACAATCTATACTGGGCATATTTGGACAAAATAGCTTCAGCCTGGGTGTATTTTCATGTTTGTGATGTTCTTGCCTCTTCTTTTACGTTCTTACCTCAGTCTTTCCTGCAGGCAAGGCATACTAAGCTGTCGGGATGGCATAGTTTCTGGGCAAGCCTATGCCATATACAAAACAATGTCGCAGGCACAGGAGTGTCCCGAGTGTTCCCTTCAACCAACTAGTTTGGTTGAAGATGCCACTGGACGTTGTAGAAATCATCTCAATACGTAGATGCAAGCCAACAATGTCCTTGCTTGGTTATCACAGCTCGGGTTATCCTAGTGTGAAACTCGTGACTGTGTTGCTTGGAAGGTATTATTTATTTTATTTCTCTTTGATTCAGACCATTCACTTTGATGGTCCCTACAGTGTATGAGATACTTACAGGTTTCCCGACATGTGAAAGCTTATGTCCCTCATATCGGTCAGCGTCTACAAACTTCTTGTTGCAGTGTTCGCAGGTAAAACAGAATTGTCTTTTCTGTCTTATAGGTTTGACTTTCTTTTTCTTTTTTCGTCTTTGGCCTGTCTTAACTATAAGGTCATCATTTACATCCCCTTCAAGGTAGTCTGTAAAACATAATCATATGCTCTATAATGTAACTCCTTCTTCTTCAGGCTATATTATGTTATGTAGTCAACTGTTAGACATAGCCCTCCCCTAATGAGCGCCATTGCGCCCTGTCTTCAGCTTGGCGCATCAGCATCTGCCGGCAGATTTTCGCAGATCGTCACCCCACCTGGTCGGAAGGCGTCCAACACTACATTTGCCGAGTCGCCGTCTCCACTCAAGAACACGTTTACTCCAACGGTTATCGGTTCTTCGCGAGATATAGCCAGCCCACTGCCACTTCAGCTCGCTAAATCTCTGAGCTATGTCGATAACTTTGGTTCTCTGTTGGTGCATTTGTTACGAATCCTATCTTTCAGGGAAACTCCGAGCATAGCCCTCTCTATAGCTCGCTGAGCGACTTTGAACTGGTGGACTAGCCCTTTCGTGAGTATAATGTAACACTTTAGACTAATAGTGTGTTGCCACCTGCCACCCAAAGCTATAGAAAGGTATAAGAAATTACAGCCATGTTTGGGTTGGGCCATGCGCAGTGTATGTAGAAGAAAGAACACATTTGTTTGAATTGCCATAAAATGTACACACATAAAAAATTGCTTAACTGATATAAATGCCACAAGAATGAGAAAAAAAAAACTATAACAAAACCAAACAAATTCTTGTGCCTCCATGGAAACACAAAAAATTGACACCAAATCATCATGTATAACGAAATAACTTGTTATTGATATTGTCGCGGTCCTATCACGAACCATCTAGAATAGAGCTTTCTGGAAGCCTATCGAATAGTCGCCGCATGCTGCGTTTTAGTAAACAATAAAACGCTGCAAGCAATAGTGACTCGTATGTCCACTAGTATAAGGTTCAAATCTCTTTGACAAGGACTTTGTTCTAGAGTCGTTGCCGCGTGCACCGAGTGTAGGTACGTACTTGAATGTTCTAGAATCCTTGCCGGCGGATATAAATAGCGGTCGCCGCGGCGCGCTGTCAGTTCCGTTTGGAATAGCGAAGAGTGAACTTCGAGCGAACATACCTGCGATACGAGCGATAACCTACGACCTCAGCGATACTATTGGACTTCGATTGGACCTGCGATTGGAATCTACGTGTGGACTTCGTGTCGTGAAGACCTGCAGACCAGACCCTGCGTGAATAAATCCTAAGAAGTTGTCACTGGCGTTTTACACCCAAATCCAGAACCCTAGCCCGTAACATTTGGTGTCAGAAGTGGGATTTGGAGATGCCACTGACTCCGAGAGAGGATACTTCTGGAGTGAAGACCAGGTCCAGAGGTGCTGCGGAGGCCACGCCCACTTCCCCTCAGGCCACGCCCACTGGCCGTAGGGACACGCCCACTGGCCCCGCCCACCAGGCCACGCCCACCGACCAAGCCACGCCCCCTGGCCCCGCCCACCAGGCCACGCGCGTAGTGGCGACACAGCATACCTGCTCAGCGGCTCCGCCTACTGGCCACGCCCACCAGGCCACGCCCACCGCCCCCGTGCACCAGGCTCCGCCCACCGGCCTTGACCACCAGGTTTCACCAACCGACCAACAGGCTCCGCCTCGTAGCCACGCCCAACTGGCCACGCCCACCGAAGACATTAAACCTCAGTCACGTACAATGGAGGTTTTGGATATGTCGTGCCTGATGGCAATGTTGAAGGGCATGCGAGAAGAACAGAGCAAGCAGATGCAGTGCCTGCAAGAACAACAGAGCAAGCAGATGCAGTGCCTGCAAGAAGAACAAAAAGGCCTGCGAGAAGAACAGAGCAAGCAGATGCAGTGCCTGCAAGAACAACAGAGCAAGCAGATGCAGTGCCTGCAAGAAGAACAGAGAGGCCTGCGAGAAGAACAGAAGGCAGATCAACAGGTGATCCTTTCAGCCGTTACAAAGTTCAGTGATACGGTCACTAAGCTACATGAACATGTAGAGGTAGTGACCGAACGGGTTACCAAATTAGAGGAGGACCTACAAAGTCTGAAAAACGGCCTCACTGGTCTAGAGCAGGAAGTTCGGCGTATAAAAGCTGCTGGAGTTACGTCCAGCGGAGTTGTCAGCCAGGGGCCTAAAGTGAAGGTGCCTCCGTATGATGGTACTACATCTTGGGTCGCCTACCGACAGCAGTTCCAGACTGTCGCTGCTTCAAACGGGTGGACGGACGAACAGAGCCTGACAGCCCTCACCGTCGCGCTCAGAGGTTCGGCTTTATCTGTCCTGGAGGCACTGCCCACCTCAGGCAGCGAGTTCAAAGATCTGCTAGAGGCACTTGAGGCTAGATACGGGGAACGACACCTGAAACACGTTTTTCGTGCCCAGCTTCGCGACCGGACTCAGCGCCTGGGTGAAGGACTTCAACAATGGGCGTTGGAAATTGAGAAGCTGGTTCGAAAGGCGTACCCTTCTGCTGATAGTAAGATGGTGGACACGAACATTTTACAAGCCTTCGTCGACGGGATCAGGGATCTTGAAATTAGGGCTGCAGTAAAGCTTCGCCACCATTCTTCAGTAAAAGAAGCTCTGGCACACGCCCTGGAAGTTGAAGCTGTGCGTCATGATATCCGGCAAGGGTATAAACTTCGAGAAGTTAAGGAGGAGGTCAAAGAGATTAAGACACCGCCCAAGAGGAACTCCGGGCCCATGTGTTACAAGTGTGGAGAAAGAGGGCATCTGCAGTTCACGTGTCCTAAGAAGGAAAGGCAACCGACCAAAACAGATGACAGACTGGGTGCGCGCCTCAACAAAATGGAGCAGCGTTTTGAAGAGTTCGTAAAGAAGCATGACGCTCCGGCCTCCACTGTGAATCAGGGAAACGAAACTAAGATTCCGAGGCGAGTACTGGCTGGGGCGGAGAAAGCCCAGGTAACCAGAATCTCACAAGTATGCAATGGGAACAAATTGTCAAGAAGGCCGAGTACTGAAGAGTGCAAGCACCGTGCCAATCAAGACACAAAGGAACTGCCATTGAGGTTGACAAGAATGAGTCCATCGAGATCTTGGGAAGATGAGGCGATGAAAGACGCACAGGAAGATGATGAAGATGTACGGCTCATTGTCGCATGGAAGAAACGAGGCGAGGACAAGCCAAGATGGTGCGAAGTCGCTCCTACTAGTGCTGTCACCAAGACATACTGGGCTCAATGGGACAGTTTTATTCTTCAAAACGGAATACTTTACCGCAAATGGGAGAAACCTAACGGCAGAGAGTTCCATCTTCAGATAGTTGTCCCAAGAGATAAGGTACAAGATGTCCTTCGTGAAGTACATGACGGTGTATCAGGTGGACATTTGGGCGTAAAGAGGACTTTAACAAAGATTCGAGAAAGGTTTTACTGGCTCCATTGTCGAGAAGATGTGCAAGATTGGTGCCGCAAGTGTGCTACTTGCGCCGCGGTGAAAGGCCCACCAACTAGAGGCCGAGGAAATCTGCAACTTTATGACGTTGGTGCGCTATGGGAACGCATTGCAGTTGATGTGGCTGGACCGTTCCCAGTAACGGAATCAGGAAATAAGTATTTCATGGTAGTTATGGATTACTTCACTAAATGGCCAGAGGTATTCGCCATACCAAATCAAGAAGCCACGACTGTTGCCTCCAAGTTGTTTGAGGAAGTAGTTTGCCGGTTTGGTGTGCCCTTGGAAATACACTCCGACCAAGGCAGGAACTTTGAGTCTCAAGTATTTCAAGAACTCTGTAAAATATTGGGAATGCATAAGACTAGGACCACCCCATATCATCCTCAATCTGACGGCATGGTAGAAAGATTTAACCAAACACTTGAGAGACATTTAGCAAAAGTCGTTGACAGGCACCAGAGAGACTGGGACAAATACATACCGCCATTTCTTCTGGCCAACCGAACTGCAGAACATGAAAGCACGAAGGTAACCCCGGCGCGTGTAAATTTTGGCCGAGAACTGAGAATACCAGTAGATCTGCTGACTGGAGGCCCTCCTGACGACTCACGTTCTCTACACGACTACATTTCCGAGTTACGTGAGAAAATGCGAGAGATTCATGCCATAGTACGGGAAAACGGATTGGAGTCGAGTGAAAAGATGAAGACTAGGTATGACCGCCGAGCAAATACAAGCGGCTTCGAAGAAGGAGCACTAGTCTGGCTTCACAATGTAACTCGACGAAAAGGAAAATCTCCGAAATTGCAGACAAGATGGGAGGGACCGTACAAAGTGGTAACTCGGTTAAATGACGTGACGTACCGAATTCAACGGCAGCCAAGAGGTGCACAAAAAGTGGTTCACATCGACCGCTTAGCTTCTTATCACGGCAGTAATGAAGATGCTCGGGACGAGCACCTCTAAGAGGGGAGCAGTGTCGCGGTCCTATCACGAACCATCTAGAATAGAGCTTTCTGGAAGCCTATCGAATAGTCGCCGCATGCTGCGTTTTAGTAAACAATAAAACGCTGCAAGCAATAGTGACTCGTATGTCCACTAGTATAAGGTTCAAATCTCTTTGACAAGGACTTTGTTCTAGAGTCGTTGCCGCGTGCACCGAGTGTAGGTACGTACTTGAATGTTCTAGAATCCTTGCCGGCGGATATAAATAGCGGTCGCCGCGGCGCGCTGTCAGTTCCGTTTGGAATAGCGAAGAGTGAACTTCGAGCGAACATACCTGCGATACGAGCGATAACCTACGACCTCAGCGATACTATTGGACTTCGATTGGACCTGCGATTGGAATCTACGTGTGGACTTCGTGTCGTGAAGACCTGCAGACCAGACCCTGCGTGAATAAATCCTAAGAAGTTGTCATTGGCGTTTTACACCCAAATCCAGAACCCTAGCCCGTAACAATATTAACCTATTAATAAATAAATTGCAATGTGCAAAGTATTAAGATCTCGGATGTGTCTAGCTTATAGGTTTTATGGAATTGTGTGTGGTAATGTGTAGGTACTGTTATCTTAGGTATAATGAATGTTGCTATACCTAGCAATAGACCATGTCCTACAGGTTAACTAGGTGGTGCAGGCTTTAGGTCTGTTGGTGTTTTATCAGGCAATGTACATACAGTTTGAAATTCGTTGAGCCCTCTGTTCCAGAGTGAGTTTCAGCCTTGGGTTCCTCCTTCTATAGAAAAAATTGCTTAAGCCTCAATAATCTACTCCAAAAGGACATGATCAATTGCAAGGTATAGGATCATATATAATAATGTAGTTATTCTTACCATCTTGAGAGGGCTCAGACGTTTCATACTCAGCTTTTAACTCTAACTGCAAGTTTTGCAGCAACAATTTGGTCTCAGACACCAATTCTTTGTTTTCATCGGGGTCAATTTTCAAATCGTCATTGATGCAGGTTAGGGTGACATTGGATTGAATACATGAATGTTTGAATTCAGAGAATTGTAATAGAAGATTGTGGCAGGCATTGCAGAGTGCTTTTGGAAGCTGGTCGTTTGGTAGCACCTGAAATTTCAAGATCATACAACATTTTTAATTCTTTATACAAGATCTGAAGTTGCTGCAATTTGAAGTAGGTAAGTCCTTATATGGATAATGTATCATGCATGAACGATGTCCGGCATTTTAAGGCCAAAAAAGAGTGTAGGCTTAATGATGGCATACTGGGGATTCTGATCTCAGTCTGAACATATTGTGGTATTGCTACAAATTGACAAATCAACATGAGTTAGGAAACAAAGTTTTTGGTAAATGCAGGGGTTTGAACCACGGAACCCCTAACAAGCTACTATAGCATGCCCATTATGGCCACTACAGTCTATTTATTCTTACTTGTCCAATTTAGTAAACAAGATTCAAACCTTAAAATTGAGATTAGATGCCTAAACTAGACATTTTCTCGCAAATTCATGAACTATGTTTATAAAATTGGCAGCGTGTAATCTCAAAGAGTATTCCAAGTTACTTCATTTCATGGAAATATGGCAGTTTTGGACTAAAAAGTTACAGTTTATGGGTAGAATCTTGTTTACTAAATTGGACAAGTAAGAATAAATAGACTGTACTTGTACCAATTTTGGGAAGTATTTTTTTATATCTATACGTCGGTGACTGAGGAGAACGTTACTGGCCACTAAAGCATAATTATACACAATGTTAGAAAAAGTTTAGGTTGGTGGGTAAAGTTGGTTATATTTGAACCTGTGAAAAACCATCAAATAAAGTTGTAACAAACCTTGACAGAAGTGCAGAACCAAAACAAATCATGCGAAACGTTTTGATGTATGAAATTCGTGAATGTTTCATTTGTTGTAAGGCAGGATCGACACATTTTATCGTAACTGGCCATTTGAATACATAAAACTTTGGAGTATTTTATTTGCTAAAGAAAATGATGTAACCCTATAGTCACGGATGTTACATCCGTGCCCTTTAGATTATTATTGTCTAATTTGTGATCTGATTTATAATATCTGATTTGATTCTAAACAACATTTGTCGTTTTAATTTTGACAATTGACCACAACTGACAAGTGAGTGGTTGTGGAAGTGGTACTGTACAGTGAAGTAGAAAAATGCATGGCATTCGGCGTTGCCCAGAGTGTTCAAGCTTCAAACAAAAAAATGAGTAATAGATAATATTATTACGCTATAAAATCGCGAATCACTGCCATTTCATTTTGTGTTCTCGTAAGACGTGTATTTTTAATCAAGTAGCATAACAATCAGCTATTTCTCAAACGTAGATGGAGATGGCGCCCCACGACAATTTTGGTTCAAGTAGTTTTTGTAGTTTCAGGAGAGATGGCGTTATAAATTTAGTTCATATCCTGGAAATAGATGTCACTAAAGATAAAGTGATTTCAGATAATAAGGATGCCACACCTAAGTCCTTTGCCTGAAATAAATCATATTTAGGTTCGTGCATGAACGGGGCTTTTAAAACTACTTTTATACAGTTAAATATTTTTTAAAACTGTTTTTTAATACAATAATTATCTTACAAAAATTAAATAAGTATTTTATTTTATTAATTTCTTTTAGTTCGCTAAGGGATTTCTTTAAAGAAACTAACATCTTAACAGTTGCAAGTCAATACATTTATGAAAACATTATGTATGTTAGAAAAAATCTCAGCAATGGGCGTTTTTCCTCACAGATAAATTCTTAGGCAATAACTGTCAAATTCGGTCTATTATATGTGGTTTCCTTACAAACCATAGAGCAGTGCACGGAGTTTGACAGTGGTTCCAACCATATTTGACATAAGGAAAAATACCCATTACGGAAATATTGATAGCAATCATAATAAAAAAATAAATTTAAATAAACATAAATTGTCCTTTCCACGGTTTGCAAAAGTTAATTACACGATTTGCAAAAGTTAATAATTAAATCCTTTATGGGGCACTGTATACAGTTCTATAATAAGTTCTATTCGATTTACAGCCGATGCCCGTGTTAAGCATACTTTGTGCAAAAAAGCATATTATAACATTAATGATTATTTGGAAGATACAATTTATGATTTGGACTCAAGAGATTAGGGAAGTGCTATTATTCCTGCGAAGTGCCGGTGTTCTGCGCTGTATTGGTAGCAAAGACACTTGCGAGAGATCTCAATTTTCAACATCAGTTGCAATTGCAACTGTTGATACCTACTGATGATGACGAGGACATTGATATTTTGTTTCACTGATATCTTATTATTCCGCACAAGATCAGGTGGGTGTTAGATTATGAAACATTTAAGTGAATTAACATTTTGATTCATACGTTACCATTTTAATTTTGCATATTTCTTAAAAAGTTGGCATATTTTGGACATCGATCTCGCATATTTTGTAGTTTCTGAGTTGGCAACACTGAACCTAACCTAGCAAAACAATGGTGGCCCGGTGGCGTCTGCGCTCGTGAAAGTAAATAAATCTTTTCTTTGCGTCTGCGCTGTATACATTTGGCTCCTGTTTTATTTAGTTTTTGGATTGCTGTTTTCCGTTGAGTTGAGCTATTGTTCCTCCGGCTATTACATCCAGAAATTGCGTTAAGAAAAAGGACTCTGTGTTGTTACAGATACAAGGAATTTGAAAGTCGACGGTGGCTGTGCACTCCCAGCACAGAATTAATAAATTTAATATCTCAGATGCAAGACATCATTGACCAAATTTTGAAAAAGAGAATTTAAATAAACCAAATTTAAAAGAAGTCATTATCATTAGAACTGCCTTGATTACACTTGTAGATTTTAATTTTATTCAGTGTGTGGAACATAAAGAAAAAGTAACCGATTATTTAATCAATACGGTGAGCAGGTTTTTTATCTTCCACTATTGTAAAAATATAAATAAGATTTTAACTGGGAGGAGGGACGTCGATGAAAATGAAAATTATAAATATCAAATAAAAGCCAAAAAATACAATCAATAATGTTTTAAAAGAAAGAAATAAAAAATTGATTTAACTTGGAGTTTTCTTTATTTAAAAACTAGTAAATAAATCTACAAATAATAAATTTTTGAACCTATACGGGTACCTAAATAGCGTATTTGCGTATAGCTATGTTTATATGGTAATGTAGTAATGAAACATGGTATCAGATGGCGCTAGTTACGCATTACCGATTTTATAGTCGGAGTTTGGTCTCTATTTAGGTAATGTACTCTGTGGCGTTGCCTCAGAATCTGGCCGGCTCCAGCATTAGGTGGGGTCGCCCATAGAGTATAATAAGTCGCCGCCGTATCGGAACTGCTATAGATAGATACCTATTCTTTATGGTATAATTACAGTAACAGAAATTACATAAAAATATAGTACAATTGGCGGCCTTATTACTAAAAGCAATTTTTTTGCAGGCAACCATTATGTCTGCATCCATTGCAGGGCTACAACTACAAGAGGAAAAATATCGCAATCGTACAACAGCTTAAAAAAAACGTAGGCCCAAAGGAATTTGAAATATAATAGTCGTACATACATTATTATTTACCCTTTATTTACTGTTTTTGTACAGATTTGCCGTAATCATTTTTATTGTGATCTGCCGGCTTAAAGTCAGTGCAGTTTCCGGTGGTTTTGATAAGTTGTTTTGCCAGAAATGTCCCATTGACTGTTTCGTATTTTAGTTTTTATTAAATTTACTACGCTAAACGATCTTTCGCTATCAGCATTCGAAAAAAAAAATCATCTCAAATAGGCGTTCGCAAAAAATCGCCAAATATTGTCGATAATCGATATTGAAAAAAGTGTAAATTAAATGATTGTAAAAAATCCTACGTTTTCCGTAAGATTTCGATGTTTCGATCGTAGTCGCGTCGAATCAGCAAAAATCGTACAAATACGATTTAAATAGTACAAATGGCAACCCTGATCCATTGTTATGTATTTTAGACGTTACAATACGTAACATCCGTACCTAAGTAGAGTGCAAAGTAAGTTGTTAGTACATTAATTTTTACATGCTTTGTACATTCTGTTGGTCCTCCATCATCATCATCAACCCATTATGTCCCCACCGAGGTGCACGGGTCTCTTCTCTGAGGCAGGTATAGATCATACTCCACCATGGGGGCAAAGTCCGGATTGGTGGAGGTGGTCCTCCATAAATAAAATAATTAAAGCTGTACCGGTACTCAGTCATAAATTCATAATACACAATCATAGAACTTTGAACATTATATCGTTGCTGGTTTTACTTAACCATCAAAGTTTACTGCAAAACTCGTATTGGATACCTATCACATTAATTTTCCGTTGACTTTTCCAAACGACCTCAGTCTGGGTGTCTTTCTATGTTTGTGATGTGTTTGTCTGGTTACCATAGCAGTGTATCCTAGTTTGGAACTAGAACAAGTTATTTATTACACAATAATATGCAGACGTTAAAAAAGAAATAAAAATTATTTCTCCAGATCTTTATTGACCCCCAGGGCGCTTGCCCCATGCAGTGCAGTATATCCTAAATTCCTAACATTCAGAAGAGACCCATGCCCTAGCAGTGGCGACATACATAGGGTTGATATCATTACAGTCACCAGCACACCAAATACATCAACCTTGACACGTATACTCCAATAAGCAGCGTAACCGACATGGGAATAAAAAATGTAAAGGCTGATTTTCTTAAAATAATTATGCTGTATTGTTGTGATAGTTTAATTATTACTAGATTGTTTGAAAAGAGGATCGGAATAATTTTCCGATTCCCTTAAAGATTTCAGCCTTTGTTTCCGAATCACAGCCAGCAAAATTTCTTGCGTCTCCAAGGCAACTGCTAGAGGTAAGCTCCTGAGCTGCTGAGCTACGTTGCGTCCAAAACTATCAAATTCGTCATTAAAATCGTTCTGATTTACAAAAAATCGAGGGTTTTGAGAGGAACTGCTACTTGGTGGAACGATTTTTGGTATGACAGAAAGATCACCTTGTGGTTTTTCTTCACAATTGATAATTTTAGGCGGTAAAATAGGCGTATCGGAATCAGTGTCCTCCTTGTCGATGGTATCATTGAAGTTATTATCTTCTGCACTTGAGTCCTAGAATAAAACAAACTGTTAATGTTCATCATCAGCCTACAGGTGCTTACTATTTGCAGAGGTAAGTCCGTAGATGAGGAATAATAAAATATGTATAAAACAAGAAAAATAAAACGTATTTAGTATGGCAAGAAACCGTGAGAAATGGAATCTGGCCATTGTTTCACAAAGTATTGATAAACCAATTTATTACAAAGCTAGGTTGGGCGGACATAACTAGTAAATTAATTTCAATTACTTATTGGTGCTTTACGAAACAGGCCCTTAGGGAAAAAAACTTATTTTTATGGATATTTTGAGGTTAAGGTTAGTCGGCTTATGATTGTAAATACTACCGGTGGGTCTTCAGTAGAATCGTCCAAGACATCTTTTCTTAAAACTTGAAGCATCCTCAGTCCAATTTCACTGAATTCGTCGGCGTTACATATTAGCGGACCTGACCCATCGCTTCTTTGTTTCCATTTTATACGTTTCCTCTTCAATTTGGCTTTTAAGTCGCAAAGATACTGTGGTAGGATAGGTAATAAATTAAATACTTATTGAAATTACTTATTTTACCTAAGTACTACAAAATTGATGTTTGACCCCCACCAAGCTGTCAAACAATCAAAAACCATCCGGATAAGATATACTTATATGTTTTTTGCGTGAATTCTGTGAAAAAAACCACATCTAAACTAATATAAAAAATAGATAGCTGACAAACTTGTTTAATACATAAACATATATGTATAAGTAATACATTTTCTTATAAGGAACTCGTACATTTTCAATAATTTACCTTAGCCCAAGCTTTGTGAGTTCGCGGTGGACCGAGGGCGTTGAGCCGTACAGTCACTTTTTTCCATTTGGCTTGCACAGCTTCAATGCAGTTTGGTTTTTTCTTATAACCACGAATTACTTCCGGGTTTTGTTCAAAGAAATTGCACAATACTTCTTGCTGTGCTTTTGCTAACTTCTTTTGCTTCCTGTCTGCGTGCAAAAAAAATCGTTATCAGGTCTTACGTTTTATAGTACTGTTTTAGTGGTCGCCTCAAAGCATTTTATTGGTGACTGTACTCGAACGAGCCGTGGAGTAGCGTTAAATGGTTACCAAAGCAGTTCTACTTTGTTATCTATGTTTTGTGATTAGAAGAACTAAAAGTATATGAGCGATTTCACCAACCTGAAGACATTTGTAATCTTAAAAATTATCCTTTACAATCACTATTACATTTTATGCGTTGTTTAAAAAAAGGTAGCTTTAGCGAATCTGCTCAGCTGAGCGACCAAACAACCGAATCGTCTTTCTTCTTTGCATTGATTGATCGCGATCACAGACTAATAATGTAGGATGTGTTTCAATACAACACTTTATTTTTGTATTCTTCTAAACTATATACGGTCTATTTCAATTTGTATCAATAGAATAGAAAAAAATGTGATTGTGATTTTGAATACAATAAATGTGGAATATATGTAAAAATGTCGATCTTTTTAACCGACTTCAAAAAGAAAAAGGTTATAAATTCGACGCAATAAGAAATAATAATACTTTTTTTTTACTATTTTTTTTGTTTTCGCATAATTTCGTCAAATCTCAACCGATTCCGATATTTTTTTTGTCAGATTAGGTATAGCGTGCCATTAAACTTGGGACAGCCATACTGCCGTCCTAATTGAAACAACCGTAACTACCAAAAGTATAGTTCCGAGATTTCGCGCCATAAAGTTTTTTTTCGAAAATTTGTTATTAGTGTAGCAGTTTTAAAAAATGTCTACTTTTAATTAATTTTATCTGAAGTATTAATAATTCCCTTTAAGATTGTGTATTTTACATAGTGGTAGTAATAACACTTTTCTTTAAATTTAGCAAATAAGCTTTATGGCTAGTGAAATTTAATTTGATAATGTGCTTTGCCTAGGCATGAGCGCCGTATATAACGTAGTTACGGTTTTTATGTCTAGAAATGAAGCTTTACTAGACACAAAAGCGGTAACTAACTAAACACTCAATTAAATGCTTCGTAAAAATACTTGTTAGTATATAGTAATTAATGGCTAATAAATAAAACCACAATTTAAATAATGAACATGTACTCGTACGTATTTATTAAAAAAGTAAATTTGAAATAACATAAACTTCTTACTATGCTTTCAGTAATTATAAATGGCACTTTTCAGAGTTTCACTCTTGCGAACCTACACAATGTTAAATTAAATGAGATCGTTACCTAAGTATTTAAAATGAAGAATAAAATTTAAAGTAACAAAAAATCATACCTACTTAAATTTATAGAGGAAATTACAAAAACCGCTTGAGACAGGACTTGAACTCGTCTCGAGCGTTTTAATTTCCTTAATAAATTTAATTCATCTCTAGGACGGGTTAGTGCTTTAGAAAAAACAAAAAGTTTACCTACCTTAAAAAATGTAATAACTATTTATTACATTTATCAGTCGCACTTTTCAGTCTTTAAAATATTTGCCAAAAGATCATTCTTTGAGACTTAACATGCTTTAAATAATGTAAATAGGAACTTTTAGCTCATAAATTTAAACATACTTATACCAACCAACAGACAGAATTAAGATTAAAGATAACTACCGTACAATAACTTACGGTGTTTAGATTTAGGATATATTATTGATGCATGATCAAGCTCATACAATAACTTTAAGAATAAGAACGTAAGGTGTCTTACGGTTGTCATATCTAGGAACGTGCCATCAAAATAGACAGTTACGGCGCTTATGATTAACACTATCTCCTTTTGTGTCGGTTTTACCAAAAATACGTCAAAGAGAACATTATAGTTCTCATCACGCTGATTCCAAATCAAGTCTTAACTCATTTTTGACAAAAATCGAGTTACGGTTGTTTAAATTAGGACGGCAGCATAGGCTTTATTTGCTGCTGTCCCAAGCGGACAGCAGCAAATAAAGCCCAGCCTAGCGCAAGTAGGAACTTTGAAATTTTTGTTCGCATTTAGCCCCGTTTTAATGGCGGACATATTTTTGTCTCACTCTTTAGTACTACTTACTCTTTCTTTGCTGTCAATGTCAAACTGAAAACATAACAAATATGGCGGAACGCGGCACATATTAGAACGTTTTCTAGTTAAAATTTTTGTGTTTTAAGTTTGTTCAATATCTAGCTGTGTGTATCTTGTTGTACAGTGTTTAGTGATTTTCTTTTAATATTGGCATTGATCGGATGGTGTCGAACTTGTGCCATTTGTAAAATAAGATGCAGCCGGTCAAAGGGTACCAAAAGAAAGTTTATGGGTAAATTTCCTAGGGATGAAGACCGGTAAGTATTTCTGGCTACAGTTTTTGTCATCTTGCACAAGAGCAAGATCATAAATTATGTTAAATAACGTAATTAATATACTACGAGAAAAATACTCAGATGTTTCAATGTCATAGTGATGTGCCATACACATATTCAATATCGATAAAAAAATATCTGATAAGTACCTTGGTCAGAATTACTACTCAGTGTATGACGGGTGAATTGCTGTAAGCCATAACAATGTTTCAACGATGCACTATTAGTGGCTGCATTGAATGTTGTTTTTTTTTTTTTAGATGCAGACAATGGGTGAAAATTGTGGAAGATCTTATATCGTATATCCCCATCGAAAAACTCCACCAACATAAATATGTTTGTAGAGATCATTTCCGGCCGAAAGATTTTTACAACTATTTTAAAAGGAAGCCGATTAAAGAAATGGTGAGTTGTGTTATAAACTTATAATGTAATACTTACTACATTTCATGAATAATTATGTAATAAAACACAAAATACGCCTTGCTTTACGTCGAACATTTGAATATATTTTGCTCCGTCATTTAGAACGCAATATTATTATTACGTCTTAATACGTAAATGACATACTTTGATAAACATTTTTTACAGGGCTGTATCTTCTCTACTTATAAATGCGCCTCCTCTTCCTGATTACTTACTAGCTGAGTTTCCTTACCACGTAGCCACGTCGCATCACTTGAAACTGGCTAGTGATTGGAATTACTAAAATATTTTTTTTACTAATTTTTAACTTAAAATATTTTTTTATAAAAATGTATTTGATAGTTACATAGTCAATTATGCAGTTATGTGGTAAACAGGAACAAACTATTTTTTTTTCGGACTATTCTTGCAATTTTTTATTTTCAGATTCAGCTATACAAAAACCTATTAGTTGTCGAGCTTCACAAAACAACTCTGGTACGTAGACTTTTCATGTATCGCTGAAGTTTTTTGTAACTAGAGTTTGTTTACTTTGATAAATTACAAAGTGTTATCATTTTCAGCACCTTGTACAGCAGCCAAAATATCAGCTGTTGCTATTGGTCCAGTAGGGTTTGACCACAATTATTGTGGCCTGGAATCTCAGCATATCAGAACTATCCCGGTAAGTAGCATAGTTTACCAACAAATTAATAATCAATAACGACTCAACTTAACTTTTTTGACGATTTCAGCACCTGAATCCAAACCACCGATTGATGAAGTTCGCTCAGATTGGACACCTCTAAGAAAAAACCAAATAGCTGCTGAAATAAATTCAATAGACCTTGACCACAATTATTGTGATTTGATAATCAATAATAAAATACTAATTTCATTTGTCGTTTTATTGAAAACATTGATTTTTATTAATTTTATTAGGCTAGCTGCGGAGCCCCTGGATGAAAATTTATCGATATCGATAAATGTAGTACCAATGTAAGTGGACGTCCCTAATGCACAGACAAGTTGTTATGTTGGTAGCACTTTTGACATTGCATTTTTGCTCTATTGGTTGGTATTGCTAACGGGGCTAAACTCATTACAAAAGCATATAGGGAGGTCCCGTCTCTTATTTATATGCTCTGTGATAAAGCCTATTCATTAGGCCTTGTTTGCTACCGGAAATGTATATCCTCCTGCAGCCCAATGTCCGTTACGTTTCACTTATTATACTACTCCGTAAACGCCCAGATTAACATAACAAGTTTCTGGAGTATACGCCCACTGTCCCACAAAAAAGACAAAACATTGGACGCCTTCTTAATTTAAAATTTCGCGCGATTTCTTAACATTGCTGCTATTGGTAGTTTCCTAGATTGATCAAAAACCAATCACAGGTAAGGATGCTTTGATGACGTTAGTCACATGGTGAAAATAAGACAAAATGGCACCCATCACAAAACGAGGTGGGTTAAATCCTTCTTTATTAAATAAATCATTACTTTAAATGTTGTTATTCTTATCAAATTACATGTATTTGGGATAAGAGAAGTTAAATCTACAATAATTTTTTGGATTTGACGAATACCTTTTTTTTTACACCTATTTGTACAACACAAATGACATTGGGCGTTAATGCAATTTTGTTGGTCAATCAATTTGTACTCAGTAAGTGACATCGGGTTGTTATGATGTAATTTTTTTTATTTTTAGTTTTGCGAGATGATGCTATTGAAGACTGTCTCAATGAGTCCGATATTGAAGATTTTACTCCTAGTGACGAAGATGTTGGGGATGAAGAGTTTCTTGTGTCCGATCACGAAACAGATTCATCAAGTTCTTCAGAATCGGAACCAGAAAGGTCATCGATGTTGAACCAAGGACGCACCACTTCTGGCACAAGTCGTGCTTCTCTAAGCAGAGGTGGACTGATTCGAGGTCTGCGGCAGCGAGGAGGTAGGAGAAATTTTCAGTCGTCTTCACAATCCGGATATCCAAATCCTACCTGGACGGTAAAAAGTTTTCCCCCGAGATCTCTTCATTTGTCACAGCCATCATACTTACCTCAGAACATGGAGAAGTATGACAAAGAAAGTTTCTTTCTTCAGTACTTCGATGATGAAATTGCGCGCCTGGTTGTGGAAAAAACTAATCAAACTGCGGTTTTCAAAACGGGTCATAGCTTACACTTGACTGTCGAAGAGCTTTACGTGTACATAGGCATTTGTTTAGTGATGGCAAGTGTTAGTTATCCATCTATAAGGATGTACTGGATGAATAAATACCGCCTAAATACAATCGCCGACAGCATGGCTCGGAACAGATTTTTGCTTCTTCGCAATTCAATAAAAGTAGTTTTCGATCAGAATGTAACAGGTAAAATGAAGTCAGAGGATAAACTTTGGAAAGTCCGCCCTCTTATTACAAAAATGCAGTCTATTTGTCGTAATCAAAAGAAGGAGCAGTATATTTCAATCGACGAAATGATCATCCCGTTTACCGGCGCTTGTGGAGTGCGAATATACTGCCCCGGAAAGCCAAATCCTGTAGGCATCAAAGCTTTTGTTCTTGCCAACCCAAATGGAATGATCTGTGACTTTCATGTTTATGAAGGAACCACAACATATCCCAGCTATGATGGTACAAGTTTCGGCTTGGGAGAAAAAGCTGTCCTGACTTTAACTGAAGGTATGGTACCTGGACATGTCGTGTATTGCGATAGATATTTTACTAGTGAGAAACTCGTCATTGAACTTGATAAAAGAGGCATAGGTTGTACAGGTACACTGATGAAGAACCGCATTCCCGTAAATGTTCGCACGTTACTAAAGTCAGATAAAGACCTCAAGAGATCAGGACGGGGCAGCAGCCACACAGTTGTCAAGAATGATGAAAAAATTGCTATAACCAAATGGTTTGATAACAAACCTGTGATCATGATGTCATCAGTAGAGGCCAAAGAAGAAGAAGACCAATGTCAACGTTGGTGCAAACTAGAAAAAAAATATGTCGCCGTAAACCGACCAAGAGTAATTAAACAGTATAATGCCAATATGGGCGGTGTCGACTTGGCAGATAGGCTTCTGGCAGTGTGTCCACACCGTTATAGAAGCAAGAAATGGACTTCAAGGTTTATTTCTCATATGATGGATCTAGCAGTTTCCAATTCTTGGTTACTGTACAAACAAGATCAGATAGCAAAACACAATAAAAAAATCGACCAATTGAGACAGTATAAACTTAACCTGGGAGAGATTCTTATTGAAAAATATCTTCATAATGATGATGCAGATTCAGACGAGGTGGTTGTGGAACCTACTGGGGCTACAAGAAAACGTAGAGGGATGCCAAGTGTTGAGGTACCCAAAAAGCAACAAAGATTATCTCAAGCCAAACATTTGCCTAAATTTGCAGATAAACAAGGCAGATGCAGACGTTGTCACACAAATAAAACTTATTTTATTTGTAAATGTTGTAACATAAGATTGTGTCTTACAAAACAACGAAATTGTTTTGAAACCTTCCATTCTGAAGAATAAAGTAGGTAGGTAAATCTTAATTTCATTTCAAGACTGAAACTTTTTGGGTATTACATGAGAAGAAGTTATGTTTTTGTTTACACTATTTTTATTTTTAATGCACTAACCCGTGCTAAGGAACAAATTTAAAAACCTATTTAGAGGCTAAAAATTTCACCCATGCCGGGATTCGAACCCGCAACCTCTGGCTATCCGTACCAGCGCTCTACCAATTGAGCCAATGGGCGACTCACGGCATCAGTGAAATTTCGAACCTCTTTACAATATTCTCTGTATTACGTACAGGCAGCGACATCTGACTTAAGCAAATTGCATTACTTACAGCCCCGACTACCTACTTTGCAGTTAGGTTTTAACATCGGAACGATATCACTGTACCCACATGATTACACTATTTTTATTTTTAATGCACTAACCCGTGCTAAGGAACAAATTTAAAAACCTATTTAGAGGCTAAAAATTTCACCCATGCCGGGATTCGAACCCGCAACCTCTGGCTATCCGTACCAGCGCTCTACCAATTGAGCCAATGGGCGACTCACGGCATCAGTGAAATTTCGAACCTCTTTACAATATTCTCTGTATTACGTACAGGCAGCGACATCTGACTTAAGCAAATTGCATTACTTACAGCCCCGACTACCTACTTTGCAGTTAGGTTTTAACATCGGAACGATATCACTGTACCCACATGATTACACTATTTTTATTTTTAATGCACTAACCCGTGAAATTTCACTGATGCCGTGAGTCGCCCATTGGCTCAATTGGTAGAGCGCTGGTACGGATAGCCAGAGGTTGCGGGTTCGAATCCCGGCATGGGTGAAATTTTTAGCCTCTAAATAGGTTTTTAAATTTGTTCCTTAGCACGGGTTAGTGCATTAAAAATAAAAATAGTGTAATCATGTGGGTACAGTGATATCGTTCCGATGTTAAAACCTAACTGCAAAGTAGGTAGTCGGGGCTGTAAGTAATGCAATTTGCTTAAGTCAGATGTCGCTGCCTGTACGTAATACAGAGAATATTGTAAAGAGGTTCGAAATTTCACTGATGCCGTGAGTCGCCCATTGGCTCAATTGGTAGAGCGCTGGTACGGATAGCCAGAGGTTGCGGGTTCGAATCCCGGCATGGGTGAAATTTTTAGCCTCTAAATAGGTTTTTAAATTATGTTTTTGTTTTTTAATTTTATTTTTTTAACTGTCTAGAAGACTAAAATAATGTAGAATTTATTTGAGATGCTCATAAATATTGAATAAAAGCATAATAGCCTGCATAATGGACCTACAAGACTAAATTTAAAGACTTTAAGCTTATGATTAAAGCTATTGTTGATCTAAGAGATGGTATGTGATTTTAGATATTAGTTGATTATGATAAGTTCCTATTTTTGTAGCAATAATTCAATAAAGTTGATTTAAGTATCCTAGTTTGTATACTTTATAATAACCCCGTGTTCTTCAAGTTGGACAAACAAACCAACCCAATTTATGTAATAAGCGCCCAGTGTCCTTTTAAAAGAACCCAATATTTCGCTTTTTTTTTTCTGATAATATATCCCCCTACAATACTATAATCAAGGAAAAATGGTAAAAAAAATCTACCTTCACTCCAACCTAAGAAAATAAGTATGGCATGCTTTGGGCTTCAAGGCTGAGTACAGTTTTTGTCATTTACAAAGAACGGTGGGCGTTTGTACTGAGAGAAAGAAAATTTTCTTGGGCTGCAGGAGGATATTCTAGTTTCATTCATTATCACTTGCTATACTTACTAGGAATATGCTCAAGATCATCAGCTCGAATGTCGTTCTAGAGAGTTTCTAAGCTTCTATTCTAGATAAAAATATTATGCCGTTTTCACTAAAGTAGGCAACCTATGTAGTTTCACTGTCACTTTCTACAGCCGAAAATTTGGAAGCCTGACGGTTACCAGCTCAAGATCACCCAGATCGAAGGCACCGTTGCTCCTAGAAACCCGAATTAAAGTTGAGATGTAGGTATGGTTTAATTCGGTATCACTTGCTACACTAGGTTCGGTGGAATTGTAGCTACTTGCAGTACAATTCCACAGAACTGCAATCCCCAACCCGCATGCCCAGCGTGGGGATTATGGGCATTACCCCTTATGATAGCACAACGTGGCGCTCTTTAGGGGAGGGCTATGTCCAACAGTCAAGAACGTTTTACCCAAACATCCTTGCCAACAGTGGACTAGTATAGCATGACGACGACGACACTAGGAATATAGAGTCAGATGCCCAAGATCATCCTCTCGAATATCGTTCTCGAGAGGCTCTAAGCTTCTATTCTAGATAGATATATGCTGTTTTCTCTAAAGTATTTAATTAAATACTGTAATTAATTAAATGCTATAGGTACCTAGAAAATGACAGTGAAATTTCACTGTCACTTTCTATAGCCGAAGATTTGGTTTGGAAGTTGATGATGACCAGCTCAAGAACTTCCAGATATAGGGCATCGTTGCACCTAAAAACTCGGAGTTAAAGTTGTATAGTTACATTATCATTTGCTACTCTAAAAAATATAATACGAGTATAAGCACGCGTAGTTATTAAAACCACATCTATTAACCACACCTCCAACGAGACTTGGCTAGTTTTTACAAAATGTTTTTGGTGGGATTGCTCTTTACATGTCTTGGGTAAAAAAACACAGTACAATGTAACAAAGAAATAGATTTTATAATAGAGACGCGCCATTATTTTCAAAACCATCTAGCACAATAAATAACATGAAACGAAAAGTCCTTCTTTGCTTTCCGCCGGGGTTACAGCAAAATGACTTTGCTTTACGAGCGCTCGCACTCGAAACAGTGGTTACGTAACCCGGGCGCTTGGGACATAGCTCGGGAAAAGTAAAAAAATGCAGTTTAAAAATGTAAAAATATATTTTTATAAAATCTCACGTTCCAATCTCATAAGGAAACGTCCACATCTACATGCAGTACAATACTACCAGGTAGTTCGATATAAAATTCTAACAATCCAACACCTACAATTAAAATATATCGGTAATTCATCTAGATTAATATAAACACCTTTGCCCTTATTCTATTTATATATCACATAGCTGTTATAGGAGTTTATTACTTCTAATGAATCCACAGTAGTTTTGTAAGTTAACGCAAGAAATAAAGTAGATCTGCTGCTAACAAAATCTCGGTTTTTTAAGGCGTTTCGGGGCGCTAAGTAGCGGCACCAATGGAAAAAAATCACAACTTGTTTTATAATACGCTCTTATAAGAAATCTTAACAATTGGGATGATTATATACTTTTTTAATGCACTAACCCGTGCTAAGGACAAATTAAAAAAATATCTCAGTTGGAAAGAGCGCTGGCACGGATAGACAGAGGTCGCGGGTTCGAATCCCGGCATGGGTGGAATTTTAGCCTCTAAATAGGTCTTTAAAATTGAGATGATTATTTTTAGAACTTACAGTCTAGAAATTATGATCAATAGATTAGAACTTAATCGATTTCCGCTTAAAACGGCCGTTTTTAGCGGAAAGTGATTGAAGTCCTTGGTCTAGGTTCTAGACTGTTGGTTCTAAAAATTGTTGCCACAGTTGTTAAGATTTCTCCTGTTCACTTTTAAATAAAAACGTATTATAACACGTTACATTTTTTTTCCATTGGTGGCGCTAGCTATCGCCCCGAAGCATCTTAACTCAATACACTCAAACCTTCATTGAACTCTTAATCAAACATCTTGATGGAGTATGTGCTTATTCGGTACCGTAGTTTTACAGTAACTTAAACTCAATAGTGAGATGAGTCATTTTCATGTTCGACCTCGGACTTATCGAACTTTTTACGACAAGCGAAAAATGCGCCTTATCTAAAAAATCAATTTTTAACTGCCACGACCTGATTACCCACAAAGCTAAAAAATCCATCGCAGCATATTTAACAATATTAAACTTTTGTCGTGAAAGATTGTGACATTTTAAGTTTTGAAACAACTAATTCTAACCTAACCGTACCTTTCTTAGCTTACTTACTTTATAACTATGTTAATGGAATGTATTTTTTCGCCTAATCTAAATCCCAAAATCTCATTCACTAGTATATATTAAGCGAGAGCTTTGATACCCCTTTTGTTCGAAATAAGTAGGTAAGAGAGTCGGTTTTTCGTTTTTTTTCGCATAGTAGAAAAAGACTCCATTCCTGTCTAGAGTTTTCCCTGCATGAAGGGCTTGAGGTACTTGTGGAAGCTCTGGTTGACGGGCTCCGCGTTGAGGGGGCTCTTCAGCGCTTCCTCCATCAGACGCTCGTACACGCGCCCGTCGTATGCGCCCAGGGCTGAGTGCAGGATCTGTTGGAGTAGACAATGATTTTATACCGTGAATTTTGAGTCGTTTGAAAGCCATAGCAAAATGAACGTGGCTTAACAATATCTGTCGATAACGCTAGTTTTTTTTAAATGCACTTTTCAAAAATACCTCGACACAAACTCGAACCATAATAGGTAATATAGAACCATTAGTTGCCAGTCAGAGCGATGCGTGGATGCCGCAGATTCGCGGGTCATTGTCCTAATAGTCCGTCCATGTACCTAGGCGGTATTAATAATTGTTCGCGGTTAAACAATATTTCTCAACTCAGAACAAGATTCTTAAAATGGATTTTTGTTTTCAATTTATTGAAATAATTTATATTTCAATTGGTAAGGACCTCGAGTTTTTGGTAGTACAATCGACAGCTCAAACGTTTAACAATAATAGTAATTTATTTCCAGAACATGTCCAATACAAATTAATAATAACACCGAGGAATAATAATAAAGTGCGTGCGGGCACTTTACTCAGTTAACAACTCTGTAGGTACCTAAAATGATTGAGATGTGTATAATAGATTTTTTTGGTAAGCAAGCAAATTCTCACCTCGTCTCTAATATCGAAAGAGTCCACTAGCCCAACGGCGTTAGGCCTCAGCTTTGTAAGGAGGTCTTCGTACCAGTTCTGCAGCTGCTCGATATCACGCTCCGAGATCGATGTGTACTGGAAACGAACAATTGGGTTATAAGGGTACTGCTATCTCAGGACTTAAATATGACTAATTAAAAACTTCCGATTGGAATGTGGCAATATAATCTATAATATAAAAATTAATCGCTGAATGTGTTGGTAAGCGCAAGTCTCGCGAGCAGCTGAACCGATTTCGTTAATTATTTTTTGGATATTCCTTGAAGTACGAGGATGTTTCTTACGGAGAGAAAAAATAATAATAAAGAATCGACGGTACGAAGTTCGCTGGGTTAGCTAGTCGAAAATAAAACAAAACAAACAGTGTTATGAACTACACATCGGATAAAATATAATAAAAATTAGGACATGGCTATATGTCATTAGTAAAAAAAATAATGCTACGTTGTCAACCACCTGTCAACTACTCTTTCGATCTTAAATAATTTAAAAAAAATGTAGATCAATCCAACTATGGCCAAGTGTAATTTAAGAAAAAATAAGAAATCCCACAGGCATAAAAATTGTCAATTTAGATGGACCAATTTATTTTCAGTTGAGGGACGCACCTGTCATAATTTTAAACATAGTTCACTTGCCTTCCACTATCAATCACTTTAAAGTCGTTTTCCCGAATCGCATAGGTTGTGCCGAATTTAATTCCACCCATATTTCCACGAGGTCATGGTCTACCATGCAGAAACTGCGATTTACTGCTCCGTAGCTACGTACTATTGAGCCTATAACGCGTGTTTTTAATACATTTAGAATAATATAATACAATGTATTATAACACGCATATGTAATAAAATACAGAGACAACATATTTTGCAACATAAGTGAATGTTTGGATTTTATAATGTTATTATTATTTACAAGAAGTCGCTTTAAAAGAACGGAACTTTTCTCCGATTTCCTGACGATACTAACCCTCAGAAGATCGCCGACACGCTGAAGCGCCCAATAGACGACGTAAAGGTCGACCATCTGCAGTAATACTTGACGTAGAGCGGGCGACGCGCGAGCCGCAATAGTTTCGGTCTCCTTGTAGTACGTGGAGAGAAGGAACGCGCGGCAGTGGGCCTGTCGAAGGAATTACACTCGTATTTCTTAATGATTCGCTAGACTCATACATAGTTATATATTAAACGGGTCTAAATGATAATTATAATATAAGATAATTAAGGAGGCCTTTGCCCAGCAGTGGGACACAGTCATGGCTAATTAAAAAAAGAAAAGATAATTGATTGTACTCGCCACTTGGGTCACTAATTTACCTTTGTATTGATTTGCATCTAAATATTTGTATCAAGTAACAATTGTGATGATGATTATTGGTATGACATAACTATTGATTTGTAGACTATTTGATTATGTAATTTTATTAACTTTAATTTTATAAGGCACTGACATGCAATATAGGTATTAGTTTTTAATTAGTTTTAAGATAGCTTTTAAGGATCGCACACAATGGATATTGTTTTAGAAATAAATGAACTATGAACTTCAGTCTACCCGAGACCACGGCAACTGTAACGCTGCCGAAACGTCGGGAGATAAGGTAATTACGTTTTACCTAATAAATAATCGCGATTTGACCCGTTTAATATATAACTACGAAATACACTCGATTTGCTTCGTGTCGCCAGGTCTAAAAATACACGATTCTGAAATTAATGCGGAACTTGCCTCCAATCCAACGCAGATTGGAGTGACAAGGTTTTTATGTCATAAAAGGCTTATAAAAACAGACATAAATTAACGTGAAGACTTTTATAAGCACACGAAAAAAAAACAGTAAAAATATTTTTTCTTTGTTTTATATTAGGTCTCAGTTCGAATCCCGGCCGGCATGGGTGGAATTTTTAGCCTCCAAATAGGTTTTTATAATTCTACGAGGTAACTCAAATATTGCTAAACGCTTCGTACATTATAAGGCGTTACGAGCACGTCATATCTTCATAATTTAAGCCCGTTTTCTACGGCGCTTTTTGTACCACGTGACTAGTATTACTTTTCGACAGGTTATATTATGATAGGTGTTAGTCGAACAGAAAAAATAGCCACGATATTTTTTTAACAAACACAAACTCTCCAGTATCTTTTACACTTTTTTTTTCAAAGTGCTCCATTCTAGCGCCTTGATTATGTAGTTTTTAACGTATACATCTGTGTGCAAAAGTGGAATGTTTACTTAGCTCTGCCGCATAGGTATGAAGTAGCACACATAGTGGAAATTGCATTTCTTTGGATATCTGAGACATGACAGCGATATTGTGATACGACAAAGTCCATAGATATTTCGATTTTGCGCAGAGATCTATACGTTAAAAGTTACATAATCAATGTGCAGATAAGACTGCCACACCTATTACCCACCTCAGACGCAGACGTGAGCTGGACAGAGGTCATGTTCCAGGCGTCCTCGTATGACATCCCGGCTTTCTGACGCTTCTCGATGTTCGCCACACAGTGGCCGATTTTACTGCAACATGAGACTGAATGAATGAAAATTCTTTATTGCACAAAAAACAAATTTTTACAAAGGCGAGCTTAATACTAGATATTAGGGTAGTGCCAGTAATCAATATAATATAGGAGTGATTTATTACATAAACTAGATTAACTAAATAATACTAACAAAAAATTAATAAAATACGTAATCGGTGTTTTATTAAATTTTTGGTATTCCTTTCCGTTGCCAATAAGTTTTGACTAACTCGAACTTACTACCATCTTTGCCAGTCAAGATATAAACTGGATTGATAGTGTCATTCTCTTTGGTAGTAATTGGTTACGGCATCGACCTGTTTAATCCTACCGAAGTTATGGCAGCAAAGTATTTAGTATTGAGTAATATTACAATTACTCGGATCAAACCTCAATTTGAGTCCTCTGAAGGCATTGGCTAAGTTTAATTTCGTTCCGGCATGTCGTTTGTAAATAAAAACCAAACCACGATTCTATGGGAATTGCTTTTTGATTGAGGACCGACCTTAACAGTATTTATTGCCTTACGGCCGCCAACACAATAGTTTTGCACCGCACAAGGCCGAATTTAAGAAATTTGCTAAAGGCCTGCGCAGACGAGGGACTTTTGTCCCTGATGGACAAAAGTCCCCGAATCGTAAAAAATGTCCTCCGAGTACTTGTCGCGGACTCAATGCCTACGGTGTGAGGTCCTTTTGTTCCCCGGAAATTGAGTGAAGCGTACGCTATGGAAGCAAATATTCTGAGATTACATTGTGTTGTAATTTACATGAAGTTGAAAAAGAAAAAGCGTTTTACTAGAGAACACCGAACTTTTGTCTACTCTGGTCTCTTGATGTCCTCGGTAACTTGAGGGACTCTTTGTACGGGGTACTTTTAGTCCTTCGTGTGCGTTACTCGATAAAATTTATAAGAGATCTATATCGACGTACAAAAAAGTACCCGGGGGATAGTCCCCCGTCTGCGTAGGCCTTACAGGTCGCAAACTCACCCAGCAGCGACAGTTTGGAAGCCTTTGACGATGCCTTCAACAGAGCTGTCCCACGGCGGCGAGCGGCGGCCCGCGCCCACTTGCGATATGTAGGCGACTGTCGGCGTCAGTGTGTTCCCGCCCTGCGCCTGTTGCCACGCCTTCGCTAGGAACCTGAGGGAGGAAGGTTAGAAAGTTACACCTGCTTAAACAATCGCACTTTCAACCTGTTTTTTACCATATCATACATACATACATAACCTCACGCCTGTATCCCATAGGGGTAGGCAGAGACCAGGGACTGCCACTTGCCACGATCCTGACAGATCACCTTCGCTTCATCAACGTTCATAGGTCGTTGCATGCAAGCACGCCGGTTCCGGATACTTTTTATCCTTCCCTTTGCTAATACATCCCCTATTTGGTCTAGGTATGTTCGCCTGGGACGTCCCTTAACAGCTCTAACACATCAATAAATCAATATAAATTAATAGTTACCTTGCAGGTTCGCCTTAATTCTACTGTATTGTAGCCATGATATGGATGAAAACTCAACTTGTGAAACATGACAATATTCATGTACTTTAATAAAAAACAGTGGCCCTTCAATTCAATTCTGGTTTATAGACTGTCCAATACAATATCGCCAATGTCATATGTTATACAAGACTATCCAAAGCCAATCACAAGCGAACTAGGCTTTTGTCTTTCTTCGGCCATCTTCATATAGGCGCTGCGAGAAATCTGCCTCAGATCATCTGTTCAGTGAGTTAGGCGTCTTACATTGCGGTTGTTTCTTGTGCACTACGAGCGTCCATTACGTGTTTCGTTTAGAGAGCGTGGACCCAATCTTACTAAGGGGACGATCGAAAAATCGCCAAATTCTTCTCATCTAATTAAGGCGCTTAGGGGCGCTAACTCTCTGTGAATAACTCTCTGAAATGGACACCTAGTTTGAATTGTAACGTTCATTAAGCCGCAGCTTCTGCGCTACTTTGAATAAAACCTTTTCATTTCATTTCGTTTCGTTTCATTTCATTTCATTACTTGGTGGCGCACCAATGCAATAAAAATTATAACTTGTTTTATAAAATTGTTTTTTTAAATAAACATGAGAAATCTTAATACATGTGGTAACTATTTTTAAAACATACAGCCATACATAAAGAATGTAGTATACGGCCGTTTTTGGGGAAATCGATCAAAATCCTAGATTGTTGATCCTAGGTTCTAGACTGTAGTTTCTATATATACTCGTAGTTATCACAGTTGTTAAGATTTCTCATGTTCACTTTTAGATAAAAACGTATTATAAAACAAGTTATGTTAAGTTATGCAAGTTAAGTTTGCTGTGTGGTGTCGGCCTAGAGAATAGCACCAACCTAATTCTTCCCGCGGGTGTCGTAAAAGGCGACTAAGGGACACAAACCGGGGGGTGGGCAGCAGCGCCCCCTGCAGTACAATTCCACCGAACTGCGATCCCCAACCCGCATGCCCAGCGTGGGGATTATGGGCACTACCCCCTATGATAAGCTCAACGTGGCGCTCTTTAGGGGAGGGCTATGTCCAGCAGTGGACTAGTATAGCCTGACGATGATGATGAAAACAAGTTATGATTTTTATTCCTTTGGTGGCGTTAGTTAGCGTCCCTAAGCGCCTTAATGGACGTCCCCCAACCAGGATGAGTTCAGAAAAAACCACCTGACAGCTGTAAATGATAGAATAACAGATTTTACGCGATTCCGATGGCTGGCTTTCTCTGACAGAGGGGTGCGGAACTAATAAGTCTATTGACGAGTCGTCGCTTGTATTGTTGGAGAGAGGAACTTTAAAAGTTTTTGTCTATCTGTCTAACTTGTTGATGATTTGGCGTCGTTATTGACACTTGTGGTAATAAAAAAACTATAGCCGTGGCCGCCGCAGGACAGACGGTAGCACAGCAGTAGTAAATAACTCTACAGAGGTCGCATTGATGTAGTTCATTGCAAAGGAGCCCCGAGAAGTGCGAGGATCCGAAAATTGAGCTCCATTTAAAGAAGGCAAAAAAGCGAGTCGCCCTCAGCGAAACAGGTAGGCGCGACGAGGCTGAAGGCAAGCATTGACAGTAAAACAGTCATAGACCGAGGTGCCCAGAGACTGCAAAGCTCCGAGAGACCAAGGAGTTGACGCGTGCAGGGCCTTGGTATTCGTTGGGTTTCTAAACCAGCACTTTTTCGACGTCCTCTGTGGCGTAGCGGTAGCGCGTCTGCCTACCATGCAAGAGGTTCCGGGTTCGAATCCCGGCTGGAAACAAAAAAAAAGCCCAGGTCTGGGATGTTTACATGTTTGTGATGTCGTTGTTTCTGGTTCCTACGACACAGGGTATCCTAGTGTGGGGCCAGAAGCAATGTATGTGCTTGTATGTAAATGTTATGTTAATGTTATGTTATGTTTTTTCTCTCACCGAGCGGTCTGCAACAGAAGCACGGTGTTTTCCCCCTCGTAGGTGCAGGCGGCTGTGACGTGCCCGTAGGTGAGTGGCAGGTTAGAGGACTGCATGTACCCGTGACCGCCGCAGGACAGCCGGCAGCGCTCCACACACTCCGCGGCGTCGGCTGTCGACACTGCCTTCAGGCAGCATGACAGCGCGTGCAGCTGGGGACCGGGTTCAATACTTCATAAGCATCATCATCTTTTGAATCGTTTTTCCTTCTTTTAGAAACTGACCTTGAAAGTAAGAATACAAACATATTGTTATTTTCAAGGTCAGGACTTGATTATGTGAATTTTCACGTATACATCTGTGTGCGAAAACGGAATATTTACTTAGCTCTGCCGTATAGATATGAGGTGTAATATATATCACATATAGTGGATACCGCATTGCAGGGGAAATCTGGACGTGACAGTAATATTGAGCGACATATAGTTGTACGACAAAGGTCAGTAGATATTTCAGTTTTTCGCACAGATGTATACGTGGAAAGTTACGTAATCAAGTCCCAGGGGCGGCCTTTTCATAACCTCCTCAGGCGTGACCTTGAAAGTAACAATAGATTTGTATTCTTATTTTCAAGGTCAGGTTAAGGCCAATTAGTCCCGGGCCTAGGTCGATCCGATACTAGGGGCAGCAATTGCAAAAAAACAATACCTTGCGAGTGATGATTCAAATTCTAAAAGAAGGAACAACAATAAGAAGATGCAGATAACGTTTACACAACATACAGAAGAATAATAAAATTGCTGATGTAGCTCAGTAAATAAAGGACCCAGGCACTACGTATCCTAAGGCAGTCAATACTGCTAGTTCGATAATCAACCCTTTATGTCCCCACTGTTGGGGCAGGGGTCTCTTCCTGTATCGCAGGAAGGTCAGGCCACACTCCACTACGGGGGCCAAGTCCGGGTTGGTGGAGTTAATTATTTATTACCTAAAGTAATAAATTATTATTTTTAAAACTGAATAACTACTTATTTCCTTCTCTGTCACACAATGTGGACAAATTTTATGATTTCAATATTTTTGTAACATTAATGATTTCATGTCTATTACACTCGCGTAAACACGTCGAAGCGATTGAGATTGTATTTATCAAAAAATCTGACTTGATCAAAGAGTTAAGAGGGACCATGGAATCGGACATAGATACAAACATATGAGTTAAACTCATTACTTTCCTTTTGGGCCGCAGTCGGGTACAAATTTAAATAGTTGAATTTTATTCCAGCCAGAGCGGTAAATACCTCAGGGAGGCGGTCCAAGTCTCCGGACTCCAACTCGGCGGTGACGTTGTTGTACATATCCCAGATCCACTGCGCGCAAATGCGGAAAGCGTGCACTGAGGCGATGCCGATAAACAGTTTGTGCTGCTGGGTCAGGTAGTCGAGGATCTGGGGTTCAGGTTCGCTGTGGATAGAATTGTGGCGTGTCATCTTCGCAATACTGTGACTTTTAGGGGGTTCGTCCACTCTAATCAAAGAGAGAACCCAGACACGACTGTCAGTTTACTCGAATCGCGCGATCGCAGTCGACAAAATCTATAAGTGAAACAAATATCGCGATCAGAGTAGACACCGTGATTCGCTGGTGGAAAGGAATCGCGTGATTAGAGTGGCGTGATTAGGGCTTTATCCGATGTATTTAGAATACAGATCCGGTATTCTTTACATTGAAATTAGTTTCTTATTTCTGAATCAACTTTTAGTTTGAGTCAGGAATCGGAAAAAAACTATCAGCGCGTCGCTATGGTAACGGGCTCTGCCGTGTACCGCAAGTCAGCATGAAGCTAAGGTCTAGTCCGCAGCGCACAGCTAGCGCATCGCGATGGTGTCGGCCTTGGCCATGTACCGTACGTCGATATGTTGCTAAGGTCGAGACCACAAAGCACGGCAGAGTATCGCGTCATTATGGTGTCGGGCTTCGCCCTGTACCGTACGTCAGTATACTCAGTACGTAACTAAGGTCTAGTCCACAGCGCTTGACAGAGTAGCGCATCGCTATGGTGACGGCCTTGGCCATGTGCCGTACGTCAGTACGTAGCTTGTGACAACTCCACTCACTCGGGTTTGGGCTGTGACTGGTGGCGCACGGCGGAGTAGCGCGTCGCTATGGTGACGGCCTTGGCCATGTAGTTGCACATGTCATTGACAAGCACGACCCGCACGAACATCATCGTGCCGTACGTCAGTTTGGAGCTCGGCGAGTTCACGTACGTGCCGTCCTGTGGAGGGCAGATAGATAGAATTTACTGTCGTCGTTGTCAGGCTTACTAGTCCAGTCCTATGTCCGCTGGACATAACCCTCCCCTAAAGAGCGCCACGTTGTGCTATCATAGCGGGTAATGCCCATAATCCCCACGCTGGGCATGCGGATTGGGGATCGCAGTTCGGTGGAATTGTACTGCGGGGGGCGCTGCTGCCCACCCCCCAGTTTGTGTCCCTTAGTCGCCTTTTACGACACCCGCGGGAAGATTGGGTGGTGCTATTCTCTAGGCCGACACCACACAGCAGTACTGTATTGTACGTATAATGTTTGCTTTATTAACCATTAACCTTTGCATAATTATTGTTAAACGGGTCAAATCGCGATTATTTATTAGGTAAAACGTAATTACCTTATTTCCCGACGTTTCGGGTGCGTTACAGTTGCCGTGGTCTCGGGTAGACTCTATGTATGAGTTATGTACGTATATAACTATGTATGCCCTATGATAGCACAACGTGGCGCTCTTTAGGGGAGGGCTACGTCCAGCAGTGGACTAGTAAAGCCCGACGACGACGACTATAACTATGTATGAGTATCGCGAATCATTAAGAAATACCATTAACCTTTTGGTTAATGGTTAACCCTTTTGAATAAGCTATAACATTTATTCTTCTTCTTTCGTGTCGACAACGTAAACTCCTCCCGAGACGTCTTGCTCCCAAAGCCGTGGCATGGAACATTTTGTTTCTAATTGGTGCTTTCATTTATAGCTCTGCGGCTTACGACAGGATCCGCAGTCAATAGCAGATCGCCATGTTTTTTTCGCTGAAAAGTCGCCCGTATCCTATCTGTGCGTCTCTCTGTATTTCGTTATCTCTCTCTAAGAGAAGGACTGTGCCCTAATTTGGGACGTAGGTATATAGGCTGCATTATTATTTAACCTATCAGTGTAGAAATTAAATCGTTATGAACCCTTGTATGTCCCCACTGCTGGGGCACGGGTCTCTTCCTGCATCGCAGGAAGGTTAGGCCATACTCCACCACGGGGGCCAAGTCCGGGTTGGTGGAGGATTGTAAGACAGTGGCGGGCCTTACTGTCAGAAGTTATCAAGCCGCCCATAAGGCCTCTGACATGGCTTAACGACTGCCATTATATGACAGCCGGCACCAACGGCTTAACGTGCCTTGCGAAGCACGGAAGCGCTCGGAAAAATGCCACTAGCGGTAGTCACGGGACGCTCACCCATCCTGTACCTGACCGCGCCTGTTGTTGCTGAACCAAGTGATCGATTCCAATCACTCGGTTCGCCCAGGCCACGAGCGCTTCGTAGAAATGAAATGAAAAGGTTTTATTCAAAGTAGAGCAGAAACTGCAGCTTAATGAACGTTACAAATCATACTAGGTGTCTATTTCAAAATCTAGATCACTTTGGAAAAATATTTGAAAAAAACTCCAAACATAGTCTTTTCAAGTGCCTCTCACTCAGTCTTTGCATGTTAGAGCGCGTTCGCTCTAGAGTTGATGTGTTGTCTTCTATACATGTAAAGAAAATAACAAACTACCTATAATAAAAATTAAGAACAAAAAAGGTAGCCTCACCTCCAAAACCTTAGAATTCTTCATGAGCATGTGCTCCCTGGGTATCCGCACGTTCTCGAAGCCCAAGAAGCCGTTGTTGGTGCCGTTCATGCCGAGCTTAGCACCGATCTCGCCGACCTTGCAAAATTTTAAATACATACAGATTTAAATAGGATCGCTCGTAGCCCAGTTGCTTTGATTAACCACAATATATCTTTTTTTTTTAAAACCTATTCAGAGGCTAAAAATTCCACCCATTCCGGGACTCGAACCCGCGACCTCTGGCTAACCGTGCCAGCGCTCTCCAAACTAAGCTAATGGGCGACTACCGGCATCAGTGAAATTTCGAACCTCTTTCTCTGTATTACGTACAGGCAGCGACATCTGGATGAAGTAATTTGCATCACTTGCAGCCCCGAGTACCTACTTTGCAGTAAGGTTTTACATCGGAATGATATCGCTGAACCCACATGATTTTTTTTTTTAATGCACTAACCCGTGCTAGGAAGAATTTTTTAAAAACCTATTTAGAGGCTAAAAATTCCACCAATAATTCCACAATATATCTTTTTCATGAAATAACTGCAGTGTTTATTTTTATAATGCTTTAAAAACCTAGTTAGAGGCTAAAAATAATGCTTGTAAGTGCAGGAAATTAACTAACACAGACAAAAAGTCTGAGCAAAACCTTACTCTTTAATTTCTACATTATTTGGACAAAGTATATGTGGTATGTATTTTTCATTGTCTTAAATGATAAAACAAAAATTACCTTGATGCCGGGGAGCGGCATGTGAGTTTCCTCGTCTCGCAGCTGGACAATAAACGGGTGTATGCCGTGGCATTTGCCCTTCGTGTACAATTGCGCCACCACCACTGAGTAGTTGGCCGTGTGCGCCACTGGGGACAGAAAGTTCAAAGATGATAGCAACCCTTTATATGTCCCCCACTGCTGAGTCTCTTCCGGCATCGCAGAATTGTTGGAGTGGAGAATTGTTGGGGGCATGAATTATAGAGCCATACTCAAAAACTCACGCCCGTATCCCGGAGGTGTAGGCTGTGACCTGAGTATGCCACTTCGCACCATCAGATCCAGATACGTTCTTCTTTTCGATATCAACCCTTGTATTTCCCCACTGGGGCACGGGTCTATCCTGCATCGCAGGAAGGTTAGACCATACTCCACCATGGGGGCCAATTCCGGGTTGGTGGAAGATTGTAAGACAGTGGCGGGCCTTACTGTCAGACGTTATCAAGCCGTCCATAAGGCCCCTGACATGGCTTAACGACTGACATTACTTGACAGCCGGCACCAACGTCTTAAGTGCCTTGAGAAACACGGAAGCGCTCGGAAAAAATGCCACTAGCTGTAGTCACGGGATGGTCACCCATCGAGCACCTGACCGCGGCTGCTGTAGCTGATTATGCCCAGTAATTGATTCCAATCACTCGGTTCCACTACGCCTTAAACGTTTCAAAGAGTTATATTTATTATTTTACTGCCTCGTCGGTCTAGCGGTATCACATCTGATTACCATGCCGAAGATCGTGGATTCGATTCCCATTGGAGGCCGCCGTGCATTTGTACAAATAGCCTCAGTCTGGGTGTATTTCCATGTGTGTGATGTCCTTGCCTGGCTACCATAACACAGGGTATCCTAGTTTGGGACCGGCCTGTGAACGAGTCGCGCGTTTTGTGGCGATAAAATGTCAGAATTTGACAATTAATGTACTGGAAAGACGCGACTTTTGACATTTAAAACGCGCGACTAGCGTCATCGTACTTCCCAGGCTGGACAAGTGATGGTGTTTTGTTTTAGTAAAGTATTTAGATATCTCGCTACTTCTACAAATATTTGACTTCATACTTAAAAAGGATTGTCAAAATGAATCGCGAATAAACAGTATCAAAAGAACACTATAGACCACGGGCGGTTGCAAATATATGGGATATTATAGCAGTTTTTAAATTTTAAGTAAAAAGAAGACTATGGAACACGGGCGGTTGCAAATATATGGGATATTATAGGAGTTTTTAAATTTTAAGTACGTAATTAACAATATCGTATTCAAGATTTGTGTTATAATGATTGCCGACCCCCATCTATGAAGAAAATTTATCTTATCGGACCAAACTATGTTGGAACTTGTTAGTTACAGTCTATTTATTCTTACTTGTCCAATTTAGTAAACAAGATCCTAACCTTAAAATTGAGATTAGATGCCTAAACTAGAAATTTTCTCGCAAATTCATGAACTATGTTTATAAAATTGGCAGCGTGTTATCTAAAAGAGTGTTCCAAGTTACTTTATTTATGGAAATATGTCAGTTTTGGGCTAAAAAGTCACAGTTTAAGGTAGAATCTTGTTTACTAAATTAGACAAGTAAGAATAAATAGACTATAGGTAATAATAATGCAACAAAAAATAGCCTAAGTCCTTGAAGTTTTGTGCGTGTTTAGAAAAAATACTAGCTTCACGCCTCCGACATCGTCTATGTCGAAGTGACAAATAAAATTGTGATGAAATTTGTAAAAAGTGACAAATAAAGAGGGTCGGAGTCGGGTTTTTTTCCCGCGCCTTTTTCTCCACTACACTACGGCCATAAGGCAGCGAGCGGCTTACATTTAAATTGACATTCAGCAAACCGAATGTAAATTCTTTACGTTGAAATAAAATTGATTTCATTTCATTTCAAATAAAAGTCACGACTACGCGTAATTCGCAGTTTGGTTTTGAAAAATTTTGATGTCTTTTATTTTTTTACTTTTAACGACTTATGAAAGTTGATGAAGGTGATCTGTTAGGATCGTGGCAAGTGGCAGTCCCTGGTCTCTGCCTACCCCTCTAGGATACAGGCGTGAGGTTATGTACATATGTATGTATGATGACTTTTAGATTTACGTAAGTACCGAACTTAATAAGTTTTTAGAGGATATAAAGGGGTTTCAACAGTAACACTAAGGCAAACAACAGAAAAAAATCATTATCTTAATACAATCAAACCAAAGAACTTTGCCACTTCCTAGTGTAGTTTTTTGGGATGATAAGATTGCCTTCTTCCTTTCCGTTTATATGTGCCTAGACGAAACACTAACTGGGCCCTGAAAGTCACGATAAGGCAAATATAGTGCTTCCAATTGGACGTTTTATTGTTAAGCAAATGCCTACTTTCAGAAAGAGAGAAAGAGAGAGAGAGAGAGAGAGAGAGAGAGCAGGGGTGGTGGGGAGAGAGGAAAAAAAGACTAACAATACGAAACAAACGAACACATTTCAGTTTTACAATAGGCACGAGGGATTATTTGATTTGTCACCATAATCTTTATTGATTGATGAGCAAATCAAACATGATTTTTTTCTTATCATAATAAATAGTCAGGAACAGTATGTTGTTTAGTAGAAAAAAAACCGGCCAAGTGCGAGTCAGACTCGCGCACCGAGGGTTCCGTACAAACCTGTATTATAGACCTGAGTATTTGGTATGAATTTCAATTTAATACCTCTACGCGTTTATGAGGAAATGGGTAGTAAGTTTAAAATTATTAAAAAAATATATATTATGTGATGTAACTAAAAATTTATGGTTTTCGTAATTTTTCCTTTATCTATGCTATAAGACGTTGCTTCGTACCAAATTTCAAGATTCTGAGTTCACGGGAAGCACCCTGTAGGTTTTGATTCCCTTGCAAGTGTCGAAAATTTGCGGCATAAACGGCTGTATCTTTTGATTGCGTTGGCTTAGAAGTTTGATTTTTTCACAGCTTCAAGGGACAGTAGACCTGAGTAATTGATATAAATTTCAGCTTCATACCTCCACGCGTTCCTGAGAAAAAGGGTCTTGACAGACGGACGGACGGACGGACAGACGGACAACAAAGTGATCCTATAAGGGTTCCGTTTTTTCCTTTTGAGGTACGGAACCCTAAAAATACGTTCACCCGATATTAACTTTATCAGTCAAGAATTTGTTGTGCCTACAAAGTGCCCGATAGGAAAACTTACATAATCCTGTAAATATCGATATCAACTCGAGTAAATATACGTACAACTAATAAGCTAATTAGGCCACAGAAAGGACAAGAGGCGAGGGCGCGGAAAAAGTAAATCGTCTTTCCAATAGGCAATTCGAAAGATTTTTTTTAACTCCTCTTCCATGATTGGGGACACATTTTATTTCCAAAAAAAATCCATGTTCCAGTAATAAACTAAAGTTTAACGAAGGTTAAAGCCCTTTTAATGAATTATTTTAAATCTGTGGGAAAACCGCACGCAGTGTCATGGCGTCGAATCTGACGTCACGTCCTGGTAAAGAAACATCAAACGTCAAACAAATTACGGGTGAAGTTTAACAATGTTACACTCAAGCGGTGTGATTGCTGTTTCAGTCAATTTTTCTTTTTTTAAAACTAAATCAGTGTTTTAAATACTTTTAATATGTACTTTCCCATAAGATTGTTAAATCTTTGATAATTTGATAATGATACTGTCGTCAAGCCTCTTCACTCTCATACAAAAAGTACTGAGGGGGCGGGACGAAGTCCACACAGAAGAGACGGGGCGAGGGCGCGAATCACAACGCGTCGCATCTTTTCCGCGCCCACGTTCCAGAGTGCTTAGTGCGAGTTTGACAGATCCAATCGAATAACTTTACTACCGCGTTAATCGAGCATTGAGTAGTGAGTATGGGTAAGTTAACCGTTCGAACTGGCAAAACGCTGTCACAGTACAACTCGCACTTGCGTTTATTCGTGTTTTGGCTGGTAAACGTGTTCACTTCGCAACGTAAACCATTACAACTCGCACTCAGCAATTTTAATTTCCATAGTTGTCGCTAGGTGGCGCTTCCTCGATGCCATAGAAATGTGAGTTTACGTTAACGCGATCGAGTAGTTAAAAACTCGCACTAAGCACTCAGGTCCTTCCAGGCCTAATTAGTTCTATGAATATTTACAGGAGTACGAATGTTTTCACAAATTCTTGAATGATAAAATTAATATCGGGTGAACGTATTTTTTCCGCAGAAGTCCGAGAGGTGGGCAGAAACCTAAGTATGTAACCAAGGAAGTTCGACGTTTATTACGCAAATCTCGGAGGCTCGATCGAGTAAGTCCGATGGTCCATATGCCAACAAAATTAACTGGTCAATATGGATAAACTGGAAAACTGTTGCTTATACTCGTATATATTTAATTGTATAAGTGTTTATTATTAGGTATATATGTATATTATTATTTAAGAATATGTTGCTTACCTATATGTATTTATTTTTAGGTAGGTATCTATGTATATTATTATTTTAATGTATGTACATTATATCGTAGGTAATTATAAGTAATTATATTCTCGCACTCTTTTGCTGTTTGTTATCAATATATTTTCAATTTATATTTATGTACATGCACCACGTACCGACTATATTCTTCATGCAATCCACTCCATCCAAAGGTTGTCTGGAAGAGATCGCTCTTAGCAATAAGGCCGCCAATTGTATAACATTACTTAGATTTAACAATCATGGTTGTAATATTTTTCTGGTTGTGCAATAAAGTCGTCGTTGTCGTCGTCAGGCTATACTAGTCCACTGCTGGACATAGCCCTCCCCCAAAGAGCGCCACGTTGTGCTATCATAGGGGGTAATGCCCATAATCCCCACGCTAGACATGCGGGTTGGGGATCGCAGTAAAGTGAGAAAAACTGCAGGCAGATGCTGGCGGCAAGCTGAAGACAGGGCGGGCGCCATGACGCTCATTAGGGGAGAGCTACGTCCAGCAGTGGACTAGTATAGCCTGACGACGACGACGAGACACCGTGGGTTAGTGAAAGTGAAAATAATATATTTACCACATATTTTTTTACAACAATAAATAATAGTTTTTTTTTCATTCACGCATTTTTAGTAAAAAGGAACGGGCCCAGCTTCGTTGCCGTGACTGCATGCGTAGTCGCAGCACTGGTTTTCATCCCGACCGTTTTAGGATTAGTGTTTATTTTTTTTTAATCCTACGCGAAAGAAGTCGCGAGCACTAGTAGATACCTATTGAAATAATGAAACAGTTTGTGGCGAGCACATGTCGACTGTGCGCGCGCTCTACAAACTCCAATATTCCTGCTTCGCGCAATCAAAGTGTTTCACTTGACATACAATAAATATAACTTCTGACTGACAACAGTAGGACCGGCCGTCCCCAGGCATACGTTCTGCCTAGCGGGAAATTTACCCTTTATAGTGGAAGAGCACGATCACCCGCTCTTCCCTATAGTAGTGACCCCAAAACTTTCAAGAAGATATGTTTTGATTCGATGACCATAACAGGTCAGATATGTACCTAAGTACTTACACGCGCCTTCGGTATTTTTCACAGTGATTTTTCAAGGGTACTTTTTCGTATGACTACCATAACGATGACAGATACCAATTACTATGGCCGTATTTCTTTTGCCATAAATATGCGAAATTATTTAATTAAAAATGTTTACAAGCAATTAACAACTACTAGTTTTATGCGACCTTGAAGATCGTCGCAATGAAGATTACGAACAAACGTTGGCTGGTCAGTTCCATTGGGACCCACACAGATAAGATGGCGAAATCTTTAACATCCTATGTCCTGACCTTGAAAATAACAATAGTACTCCATTATTATTTTCAAGGTCACGACTTAGAAGTATTCCAACGTCATGTTCGCTAATATGCTCTAAGGGGATGCTCTGGAGAAAAGAAACGTGAGGTAATATTGGCAATATTGTTTTATGGCTAACATGATAAAAAAGCGGGGGATCCTGTCATGACACCCTTACATGACAGCACTGGTCCTTCGAGGCATATTATTTATAGGCATGTACCAAAAGAGGAAGATAACTCGACTGCTCGTTGCTCTATCGTATTACAATCTTTACTACCAAAATTGAGACACGTTGGTTCGATTCCCACTGGAGGCCGTTTTTGATTTGTGTAAATGACCTCAGACGGATTGTATCTCCACCTTTGTAAAATCCTTGCCTGGTTGCCTTATCGCAGGCTACCATAGTTTGGCAACAGGACAAGAGATTGTGTTGTGTGGAACTTATTATAAATTATAGTATTTTTAATGCACTAACCCGTGCTAAGGACAATTTTTATTATAAATCGTGAAGCGAGTAAAGTCGGTATACTCACAACCGCCCGGCCACCACTTGTAGGATGTGAGTGTGGGGCTGTTGAGCACAAACTCTTTGGTGCTGGGGTCGTACGTGGCTGTCGTCTCCAGCCCTCGGATGAACGTGCCGTGCCCGAGCTCCGTCTGGAACGGATTGGAAACATGTACTGTGACACACACATGTAACAGGGCATGCATGTAACAGAGCATCATTAAAACCGCCAAAGGAACTCCAAAAATGTTTAGCCACGTAGGAATACATCTAGAACTGAACTAGGACTCCGCTAAGCGTAAGTGCCGATGATGTGGCAACCGAAGTGGGCTCACCTGAGCGTAAGTGCCGATGATGTGGCAACCGAACTGGGCTCACCTGAGCATAAGTGCCGATGATGTGGCAACCGAACTGGGCTCGCCTGAGCGTAACTGCTGATGATGTAGCAACCGAACTGGGCTCACCTGAGCATAAGTGCCGATGATGTGGCAACCGAACTGGGCTCGCCTGAGCGTAAGTGCTGATGATGTAGCAACCGAACTGGGCTCACCTGTGCATAAGTGCCGATGATGTGGCAACCGAACTGGGCTCGCCTGAGCGTAAGTGCCGATGATGTGGCAACCGAACTGGGCTCACCTGTGCGTAACTCCCGACGATATTGCAACCCAATTGGGACTCACCTGAGCGTAAGTGCCGATGATGTTGCAACCGAATGCGCGGCCTATCCAGTGGGCCTGCTGCTCGACCGTGGCTTGCCCCATAAGGCTTGGTATGAACATCACATAGTGCAACGTGACAGGGGATCCGTCCTGCAGTATGGCAGAGCCCAGATAACCGCCTAGCACCTCTCTAAAATAAATAGAGCCATTGTCATTGGTGCGTTGGCATTTGTGTAGGGTATAGTGCAATGGTATCCAGCCCCGGAGCCAACCCAGGGGTTGGAGATGAGGGGAAATCATGGTACCCGCACAGTGGAAAAATTTAATTTAAGTAAAATTAAAAATGGGCGTCATGCATGAATAATGAAGGTAAACGAAACATATGCACAGCAATTACATACCTAAACTAATCTTCAATTTATTTTGGCAAAACAATGAAAATAAATTGAAGATCTGATTTATTCTAATAAATCAGTTGTATCTGTGCACTTGTACTGAACTTTGTGCGGTCTAAATTGCTTGCCCTTGACTAGTAGGTTAAAGCTGTAAACAAGTTGACTGAGCATTTAATAGGGACAAAATTATAAATATTGCCTAGGTCTTTATATGTATGCCATGTCAGAGCCCTCATGGGCGGATTGACAACTTCTAACAGTAAGGGCCACAATCCTCCACCAACCTGGACTTGGCCCCCATGGTGGAGAATGGCCTAACCTTCCTATGATGCAGGAAGAGATCTCTGCCCCAGCAGTGACATACAAAGGTTGATATCGATTTATAATGTAACTTATAGTTTTTGCTACATATTACATACTTACATTAAGTAGGTATTTGCATCCCATTGATTTGTTTACGTTATCCCCGGGCTTATTTAGGAAATCTGTAACTCATGTTGCATCTACCATTCTGTGATTTTACATGATGGATGTGATTTATCTTTGGAGGTCGGTTGTTTGTGTTGTTTTTATTTTTTTTCTGCTTTTAGTGTTTATCTAGTTTAGAAAAGAGCTTAACATTATTGAAATTCATGTTACTTGTTTGTCTATCAAACATGCATTTTTCACACTGTGCCTATTGTATTCTAATATTTTTATATTGTAAACTGTAGAAAATGCTGCAGGTTATACATGTAACTAACCTTAGTACTAACTTTAAGTTAAGCAAAATAAATATTTTTTGTAAAACTGTTTGTTTTCTCTAATAAATAAAATAGTTAAAATAAACACTAACACCTACTGCTTAGAACACTTTCCCTCAGTTTGTGAATCTAATCATCTAATCAATTAACAGTTACTTGTAATTGGCAAATTGTACCTGTAGTTTTCCATGCCCGTATTCTCCTCTTCTTGGAGACGGCGGATAAGCTTGAACAGCTTGCATGCCTTCTTGACAGCCAGCTCATACTTCTCCTTGTGGCTTAGGTACTCCGTTGGCACCTCCTCAATGTGGATGCCTTCGTCCAGCACTGTTTGTTCTTTGGGACAAAAAAAAATATAGATTGATAGACATAAGCACACGCACAGCATTTGTCACTGTGAGAGTGTGGAAAGGTATCCCTTCGGGAAGGCAGCGTTAACACTGGAGATGTGCTGGCTTTCTGGAAAGAGATTGGTTGGAATGGTCTCGCAGCCCTGCTATTAAAGGTTCAATTATTGTGGGGCTAATTGCGGAAACCAGAGGTCAAACTAACTAATTTGCCATACGTAAACAAACTCTTGAATTGTCAATTTATTATTTTTCATATTACTTAGTTTAAAAATTGTTGAGATATGAAATGTGTACAAAAACTGCATTAAAAGATTAGCAGTTACAACAAAGCAAGTAGGTGTGTCGTAAAAATCTGTATAGGGAATGTACATAGTCAAGACTAGTTGGAAAGAAAAAAGACCAGTCTGGTTTTTATTTTTCTAGTGAAACATTAACAGGGTTCGAACCACAGCTGGGGAAAAAAACCCCCAGTTGTTGGATGTTTGTGATGTCATTATTTCTGGTTCTCACGACACAGGGTATCATTGTGTGGGGCCAGAAGTAATGTATGTGCCTGTATGCAAAAATTAAAATAGCTTTTTTTTATTTGACATTTTAATTACAAAATAGAAAAGAAATTATTAATAGGCTGCCCATTTCTGAGCCTGTATGTAAATGTTATGTTATAATAATAAATTGGCCTTTTTGCATCTACTTAATGAGATGATTTATACAGCGTCCAGTGGTATCTTCACTCACACTAGATGGTTGAAGGGACCACTCCGGCGCTGTAGTGCCTGGGACATGGTTTTATAGATGGTTTAGGCTTGTTATGTTATCTAATAATAATGAATCCCCGAATGTGTTGGTAAGCGCAAATCTCAAGAGCAGCTGAACCGATTTTGATAATTATTTAGAATATTCCTTGAAGTATGAGGATGGTTCTTACGGAGAAAAAAAAAGAATCATCTGTTAGGCGGTACGAAGTTCACTGGGTCAGCTAGGTAGTTACTAATAAAAAGTAATAAATTCCATACAAGACAATCAATTGTTCTGGTCCTAAGCTAGAATACCCTGTGCTAAGGGAACCAAGTAAGGATATCACAAACATGGCAATACATTCAGACTGGGGCCATTTGTAAATTAAGTATGGCTCATTTCAATGGAAATTAAATCTATAAAGAAGCCCATTGTTTTACTGGCTTAAGGTAGAAAGACAGAAAATAAATTTTATTTATGGCTGATGTGACTTCTGGCATCTCCTGCGCATAAAAATATAAAATGGTTTTGTAGTTTTGAAGTGGTTGCCATAGTACTACAATGAATTGAGAACCTAGGCCCTGTACTATCTTTGCGACATCTGTAGGCTGCTTCAGCCATTTGTAAGGCCATTCAGTTGATAACAGATTGTCATTCTAAATATAAAGATACAATCAATTTCATCAAATAATCTTATGAAAAAAGCTGTAAGCACTACACAATAAGAATTAGACTCAGGCTCTGTCACTACTCTCCATGGATAACTTTAGCAGAACAGAGTATATCTGGCTGACAAAGAGACTGAACAAAGAACCTCTCGCTCATACAGAATTGCCATTTACAAGTGTAAGCGGGAGACAAATAATTGTTTAGTCCCATAGTTAAATAAATTGTGTTTTAAGAGTATTTCAAATAATATGTAATAAATTCTTAAGCCTGCGAATGTGTAGTAAACACAAACTAATTATATTTTCACTACAGCTTTAATACAGGCTTTCAGGATCTACACAAACTACTCAGTTATGATTAGCTAAGTCAATATTGAAGATAGATTTATTATAATAGGCCTCGGAGTTCAAAAAACTCAATGAAAAGCCATTGTTCATATACACAACTGACAACTGTAGAACTTTGAACTCTTTGCTCGCTCACACAAGATTAAACAAACTAATGGCCCACCTCTTTTTTTCCTTTCTTCCGTTTTTTCCACTCCTCCATCAATGAGGTGTGTCAGCTCAGTAGTGTTGAAAGTACACCTGTCTCTCTCCCTTTGCAAATCAGCATTCACCTTCTTTATTTCCGTCTTCATTTTCACTCGATAACTCGTTAAGTAGCGTGAGGATAATGATATCGCGGTATCTAGGCCAACAGGCTGCCTCGACGAGTGAAGCAAGACTGCAAAACAAGTTGAAGTTACGAAGTCGCGCGGCGTGACGCAGAGCTTGTGACGATATCTCGCCTATGTATTAATAATTTAAACAGAGGTTGTTATCACCTTTTATAATAATTGTTAATTAGCTGAGCATGAAAGATGTGATAATGTCCTCCTCGAGTGTATGTACTTGCTACTGGTTAATCGGTTTGTCTGCCAGACTTTCACTTATGTGCAGTATTTTTTTAATTATGAGCGCAACAAAATTTGTTATTCAAATAATTAACCGAAATAGAAATCCACGAGATGTTTTTTGCTGATTAGACCTTTTTTTGTTATTTTCTGACAGCTAGCCAGCTGATAGTTTAAAATAATAAAAAACATTCTATTTATCATATGAATAGAGTTAAATATCGTTTGACAAAAGTCAAAAATACGGTAACGAAAGAGATATTGGTACATTGTACCTAGGTCTTAATTTTTTTTTTTAGTTAATGGCAACAAATCGGTGAGATATATTTACTCCCTCTACGGATATATAGCTTGAGTAGCATGACAGATTGACAGCAGGATGTTGTAATCTGTGGCTTGTTCGACTTCTCAGAATAATAACTAAGGGTGGTATTACACTTATCAAATATCTTTGTCCAATGTACGATTTGATCAAAGAAATTGGAAGAAATTGGACGACTTTATCAAATGTCTTGGAAACACCGATATTTGATCAAATATTAATGACACTTAAATCAAAATGGCTGCAAACAAGATATCGTGGACGATTCCAATGACAACATTTTTAATAAATACTTTTTTTTGTTTTGACTTTTTTAAAGAAAAAAAAAAGTATTTTGACTTTTGGTTTTTCATTAATAACTTAGAGATAATAATAGCACCACTTAAAGACGCAATAGCAGCACATGAAGACGCTCCACGTTCCTCCATTTTCTTAAGACTATGCAAAAAATATTGGACAAAGTTATTGGACAAGTGGAATGGGCTTACTTCAAAGAAATTTTATAAAATATTTGACAGCAAAATTGGACAAAGATATTTGATAATGTAATATCACCCTAAAGCATAGAAGGAGCGTTATAAAATGAACACCTGACACATGTCTGTCTCGTTAGTTTGAAACGTCGCCAACCACGTGTTAGACAGAGAAAAATATAGTAGTGTGATGTTTTATTATTCAAAACGTACCACACTCAATTGTCAGTTGGTCACCTTTGGTTACCATTATGCTACCGAATTAGAGTTGTTTAGAAAATCACGGCTTGTAGTAGGCTGCCAAGTACCTTCAATTTGGCAGTGTGTTAGACAACAGATGTTGGAGTGCGTCGTCTCCAAAAATCTTGTGTTTTTTGGGTTGTTTTAATAAATTTCGGAATCGGTATTCCGAAGAGTAATAACAGAAAAGTAGTGAAACTTATGAAAACAAGTTGCGATATTTTTTTACAACTAATTTCTTTAATACAAATCACTTTTATTTTAGCATTTTCTACCACTTTGAAATAAGAGTTGTTTAGGCCAAGCCTATGTTGAGAAAGTACAATGCACACCATGCACAGGCTTGCCGACATAGACCGCTAATGGTATGATGCGTCGCCCACTTGTCCATTACGAATGAGGGACAGGGAAAGCCAAGGACGTTTTCACCAAACGTTCTTAGGCACAGGATCCCTAGGTGAAAGAAAACAGCATGAGAAAAACTGAGTGTTTGAGGAGTTCAAATATCTCATCGTTTGAAATCGCCAATCCGATCTCACTCTGAGAGAAGGCATGTGCCTTGCAGTGGGACGTTTATAAGATACATAAAAAAATAAGTTCAATGTCTTGGCTGTTATTTACTATCATACGTATCATGAGATGAAACTGACAAAATCTGTCGATATCGGCTGCTGCTGGTGCCTATGTCAAACTCGAACTCAGATTGTTCTGAGAAACTTTTTTATATCTTTAAAAATCTACGAGACATTAACGATAGAAAGATTGTCAAAATGAAATACTTTGCGGTCTGTCAATCAGTAATAAATTACTGTATTTTGGCATGGGGAGGTGCGGCGATATCCGTTCTTATTATATTAGAGAGAGCTCAGAGAGGGGTTCTGAAAGTTGCCCTCAGAAAACCTTTCAGGTACCCAACTACTGCACTCTACCAAGATGCTCAAGTCCTCAGTGTTAGGAGACTTTTTTAAATAAGACTAGTGGCCTCAGTACATAAGTCAGTTTTAAATTCTGCCGACTATGATGATATGCTCAAGAAAAGGGTCTTCCAACTTCCTACACCATCAGTAAATACAGCGTTTACACAACGTTTCAGATTTTACCTTTTTCCGCGATTATACAACAAAATGGTATATCTCTACAACTTTAAGCAATGTTCCACCTCAGAAACTAAATTGACAATTTCTAAATGTCTTATGAGCTGGACTTATGATGAATCAGAAAATCTTTTAAAATTATTTAAATAACAGTTAAGCACTCTCTGAAAATGGAATATACAATAAATATATACACTGCATTCACACACACACAAACACCACACACATAAATCTATACATATAAAATTCAAAGTCCTGACTGACTGACTAACTGACTGACTGACTGACTGACTGACTGACTGACTGACTGACTGACTGACTGACTGACTGACTGACTGACTGACTGACTGACTGACTGACTGACTGACTGACTGACTGACTGACTGACTGACTGACTGGCTGGCTGGCTGGCTGGCTGGCTGGCTGGCTGGCTGGCTGGCTGGCTGGCTGGCTGGCTGGCTGGCTGGCTGGCTGGCTGGCTGGCTGGCTGGCTGGCTGGCTGGCTGGCTGGCTGGCTGGCTGGCTGGCTGGCTGGCTGACTGACTGACTGACTGACTCACTCATCAACGCCCAGCCCAAGCCGTTGGACCTAGGAAGCTGAAATTTTGCACAAAGGGTCTGTATATAATGTAGGCAAGGAATAAGAACGGATTTTTTGAAATTCAATCCCTAAGGGGGCAAAAAGGGATGCTAAAATTTGTATGGGAAGTAAAAAAAATTCTATACATATAAAATTCAAAGTCCTGACTGACTGACTCACTCATCAACGCCCAGCCCAAGCCGTTGGACCTAGGAAGCTGAAATTTTGCACAAAGGGTCTGTATATAATGTAGGCAAGGAATAAGAACGTATTTTTTGAAATTCAATCCCTAAGGGGGCGAAAAGGGATGCTAAAATTTGTATGGGAAGTAAAAAAAATGTTGTCTAATTTTCTTGAAACTTAAATTCCATACTCTTCAACACTATTGATTGAACACGTGTTTCACCGTTTTTTCAAACTTTTACCCTTAAGGGAGTGAAAGGGGTTGCAAAGTTTTTTTCCTTGAATCTTTTCAAAAATTGGACCTAGGAAGCTGAAATTTTGCACGGAGGGTCTATATGTAATGTAGGTAAGGAATAAAACCGGATTTTTGAAATTCAACCCCTTAGGGGGCGAAAAGGGTTGCCAAAATTTGTATGGAAGGTATAAAGAATGTTGTCTAATTTCTTGAAACTTAAAATAAATGCTCTTCAACACAATTAATTGAACACATGTTTCGCCGTTTCTTCTAAATTCAACCCTGAAGGGAGTGAACGGGGTTGCAAAATGTTGTTCTCCTGACTGACTCACTCATCAACGCTCAGCTAAAGTCCTTGGACCTAGGAAGCTGAAATTTTGCACAGAGGTTCTGTATATAATGTAGGTAAGGAATAAAATAAGGTTGTTTGAAATTCAACCCCTCAAGGGGCGAATACGGTTGTCAAAAATTTGTATGGGAACTATAAAGAATGTTGTCTAATTTACTTGAAACTTAAAATAAATGGTCTTTAACACAATCGATTGAACACGTGTTTCGCCGCTTTTCTAAATTTAACTCTTAAGGGAGTGAAAGGGGTTGCAAACCTATGTTCCTTGATTCTTTTCCAAAATTGGACCAGGAGACTGAAATTTTGCACAGATCGTCTATATATTATGTAGTTAAGAGATAAGACAGGTTTTTTAAAATTCAACCCCTAAAAGGGCGAAAACAGTTGTCAAAATTTGTATGGGAACTATAAAGATTTGTTGTTTAATTTACTTGAAACTTAAAATAAATGCTCTTTAACACAATCGATTGAACACGTATTTCGCCGTTTTTCTAAATTTAACCCTTAAGTGAGTGAAAGGGGTTGCAAAATTTTGTTCTCCTGACTGACTCACTCATCAACGCCCAGCCCAAGCTCTTGGACCTAGGAAGCTGAAATTTTGCACAGGAGTTCTGTATATAATGTAGGTAAGGAATAAAATAAGGTTGTTTGAAATTCAACCCCTAAGGGGGCGAAAAGAGTTGCCGAAATTTGTATTAAGAGTTTAAAAAATGTTGTTAATTTTCTTGAAACAAAGTAAATATTCTTCAAGACAATTGATTGAATACGTTTTCGTCGTTTTTTCTAAATTTAACCCTTAAGGCGTTGCAAAATTTTGTTCCTTGAATCTTTTCCAAAATTGAGTTTTTTTTTTCTTAATTTGTGCGAACGCCACTAGATGGCGGCCAGTTCATTCTACATCACGGTATGGTTGTGTTTAACTTCACTCCGTGGTCTCATAATAGAAAACTCTTCCCAGAACTCTTCATTAGTCTGTGGATTAGTACATATGGATGATGCAGTACACTATCCCGTGAAGTTCCTAAATACCCTGAACTCACCTGGTCTACAGCCTCACACACTTATCCTTAAAGTGGGTGCTCCAGTAATACTACTGCGAAATTTTAATCCACCTAATATAAAAAAGTACTATGAGTTATTATAATCACAACTAACCCCCTGTCAATAACAACAAAGTAATCATACCCTCAGCTTCCGGATTTGCAGTAAGGGTGACGCTTGAGACATTTCTTCCTTTTGGAAAGAATTTCTAATCGACACAGTACATTTTATATAAAATAAAAAATTCTATAGTTCTTCTACGATTTGTGGCAGAGTTAGATAATTGATCAGAACAAAAATCGTCTGCACCTTTTATTGAACCATGCTGAATAACTAAAGTCCACGCGGACGGAGTCGCGGGCAAAAGCTAGTATATAATATAACGCAAACTATTAACTTTGTGGTCTGTTTGTGAGTATATAAATTATTTCAATTTATGTTATTGATCCTCATAGATTTTTCTTAGTACCTGCACACCTTTTTGATTTAATTTTCATTTAGCTCATAAGATAAAATTTAATTGTTATAAAACTCTGTAGCCGTACATATATAAATGGTTAATTATTACTTCCATCCCCACGGGACAGGCATAGCCTAGTGTGGGGGTCTGTACCTTTATGATGTACTTTTTTATATGGCATATAAGTTTTTATCTTATTATCTTTTTATAGAAGTCGAACTCAGAACAATGAAAAGCATAGAAGGAGCCGTAAAATAAAAAGTGATCAGTGAGTCTTTGTTACTCTTGCAATGATTCTTTGTACCAGAAAGAGACAGCTGTAGTGTACTCCGCCACGCAAAATTTCACAATCGTTAACAATTACAATTTCACAAAAGTTATAATGGGGGTCATAGACAAAAGTAAAAATCCATAAGGATGGGACAAACAACACGAAAACGTAGATATCATTTATTCCTTAACTAAATATTCTGTAAATATATCAGTCTATATTAATATTATATGGTATAAGCTGGCGCTGCAAACCATGGTGTGCCATATTTAACCTAAGATATATTCTCAGCTCTCCAAACTCTTGTTCTCACTTATACGTTGCAAATACACAAACTCATCAAAATCGGTGAACCTATTAAGGAAGAGTTCGATAACATGCACAATGAGATTGTTATATATTTGATTTACTAAGGTTGTAACTTGTACGTGCTAAATCTGGTATGTAATGTAAGTTTGTATGTATGTACAGCATGACATTGAGCCCAGGTTAGCTGGAAAAAATACAGAAACTATCTATTTGTAAAAGTTTAATTTGCATCCAATAAAGAAATTTTCCTCGATCTAACTATATAGGTATAGTTAGATCGAGGAAAATTTCTTTATTGGATGCAAATTAAACTTTTTATTGATTGCGAGCTTTATGCATTCAAAATTTTAGAGCGCAGCTCAAAGAAAAATAATCATAACAATAACTTTTGATAGATTGTTTTTTATTTGACAAAAGTTAGAAGATGTTTTTACGGAATTATAAATATCTAAAGGAAACAAAACAGACAAGGAGTTAAACACAAATGTACATCTGGATACAGGCTTCACCAGTTCTATAACTGCCTGCCTGAATTACAAATAATAACAATAATAATTTAATTAAATAATTTATTGCACAACCAGCGTCACACTCACATTGTTTAAAATTCCTGGTTCCTGAAGAAGGGTAACCTGTGTATCAGGAACCAGAGCAGTGCCTTTAAATTACACAGGGAATTACAAAAAGCAAGAAGAACACGTAAAATAAAATAATAGGAAAAATTAAAAAAATAATAATGTTTGTCCTTCTAATCCAGCGATTGTCTTGGTTAGTACTACTAGGAAGGGATATGAAAATATAAACATTACAATTCTGGCTATTTATAAACATACTTATAAATCAGTAGTGAACTTATACAAATTAATTTGTTTCTATGAAATTATTGCTCGTTAAATAACAGTCTTTGTTAAAAAATAATGTCCTAACCTAATCTTGTAAATGAAACAATCTTCTTCAAAATGTCTGCTGCAAACGTACGTGATTTTTTCAATACTAATTTGACCGTGAAGCACTGCCGTCTATCCACATTTGTTGCATTGTGCTATCTTCGGGTAACCTGAAATAAATGATTATTAATTAAAAACCGCTATAATTAGTCCAAACGTTAATTTTATTTATGACAAATCGACACCCTTGAAGTTTTTTATTAATTTGACAGCAAACCGTAGATATAAAACCCAGTACTGGATACCTTTTTTCACAATAGTGATGCGATTTGTTCGCTACATTATTATTATATTACTACACGTAGATTATGTAGCGAAAACTATTAAAATTCAATTTCTATAAGATATATGAACCTATCTTAATACAAGTTCTAAATTTTATGAAAGTAGGTGGAATTATTATAAATAAAAATAATATCAAAACCCCTTTTGGTAGTTTTTTAATTTATCATGCTGAATCTATAAAAATATCAATGCAATGAATAGATTCAAACAGGAAAAATATTCATCAATAATCATCAACAATCGAATCGGTAACTTTATAGAACGTTACTGAATCGAGCTTTCAAAAGTTAATTAACATAATTATAATGAAATAAACACAAGAAATAAAAAAACTTCTTTACTAAGTATTAAATATTATAGTAAACTTTTTCACTGAGGCAGTGGAAACGCTATCGCCCTGAAATAAACAACAAACTTGTTACTGCGATTAAATTGATTATACTCACGATTTATTAACTTTGAAACACTCTTCTCAAATGATATTAAAGCTATGTTGCAATTCCATTAGGTCATAGTTAAAATTCAAGGGAAAAAACCACTATAAAGTACACAAAATTGAGTCTTACCGATGGAAGCTGATGAAGGTGGTTTTGTTTTCTCTTCTTCCGAAGGAGTTTTACATCCCAATATCACACACGCCATTCTGATGTATTACGAATACTCCACACTATGAATATCCATTAAATCCACTTCAAATTGTCTTAAGACATAAAGTCTGCCGTATTGTACACTGTCTTAATACTTTTACGGCCTTACTAATGAATAAGTTATACACTCTGAATAACTATTTGACGTATATCAATTTTAAACTGGTTATTCGCATTTAGCGTACAAATAACCAGTTTGTCAGAACTCGCATAACGGCTGTATACACGATTCATAACCTTTATAGGCCATTATTGTACTAATAATAATCAGAACTTTATTTTTATCATGTGCGAATGAAATTGTTTGTGTGGTGGCAATTGGCATGTTATGCCATCGTGTGGAAGTAATACATCATGAATCGATCGATTCTATCTAACTTCCGGAAGTGTACACCACTATCTGACGTACGTTTCGTTCCGTCATCGCGCGCGCGGCGGCCATATTTCTTTCTTGTGTGCGTCGGAACCATCTTCGTCAAGATGAGGTTAGTTTCTCAAAATAAATTAATATTTCAACGAAATATTACTGGACTGGTTTGTTCTTCCAAGTGCTAAGTGGCAAAAGCAATAAATTTAAATATATCTACTCTGATACTGCGAGAAGTCATGGAAAATGTGATAGCTACGATGTCGGCATGTTACAGCCATGTGGTCATCCACGATATTTCTTTATTTTCAGTTCCCTCAAACTGCAGAAGAGGCTAGCAGCCTCTGTTATGCGATGTGGTAAAAAGAAGGTGTGGCTGGATCCCAATGAGATCAATGAAATCGCCAACACGAACTCGAGTGAGTACTTTTCTTGTTGGTAATCAATGACCCGCTTTTTACTCTTGGTCTCGACAGATCCTCCTTTTCAAATGTACATATCTCTATGTGTTAATAAATTTTCTTTTTATCTTCATACATTTTCTAGCGATTAGTCTGGTATAACAACTGACTGCTGGAACTACCTATTGTGCAGTAGCCACAAATTTGAAATCTGTATGGCAGTAGCCACAGATCTGAAATGTGTATGGACTGAAGGAATGTAAACAACTCTTTACCCATCGACTAACTGTAGTTCCAATGAAGTTTAGAGCACATAGAAATAAACATATACCTACAGTATGGTAATAATGTGCAATATAATTTTGGTAAATACAAATTCAACATTGTTGCAAGTTTTTACACTCTTCAATTGTCTTAAGATCTTGGCTCCACAGCTTTGTCATCTCATGATGTCATTATCAATCCACTTACCTATTAGCATTGGGCTCTGGAGCCCTAGTTTAAAACTCAAGCAATCTTTAGCAAACTAACTAATATAAATAAAAATACTTGTTTTAACACAATTACTAAAAAAAATAAATTGTGCGAGCAGGCAGCCAACGTAAGAACAGTCTTAATATTGTTGAGTCTAGTATAATCAGCACTACAGAATGCCAAATGTTGAGTATTGATGAATGTGGTCAGACGGACAGACGGATGATGGATTAGTAAATTGTGGATAAGCAAGGTGTATTTTACATGTCCTGCACTAGGAGTTTTTGGAAAATAAATTTTGGTAAAAACTGAGTAGGGTAGCAAACAATATTTAAAATGTCCATAATTTAATTATGCATCAAACCGTCAGACAGCATTTATCAAAAGTTTAATGTCATTTTTTGCCTATATTCTAGGACAGAACATCCGTAAGATGATCAAGGATGGTCTCGTGATCAAGAAGCCGGTCGCCGTGCACTCCCGCGCGCGCGTCCGCAAGAACACAGAGGCGCGCCGCAAGGGCCGTCACTGCGGCATGGGTAAAAGAAGAGGTACCGCAAATGCTCGTATGCCACAAAAGGTCAGTTGCTGCTTTTTATCCTTTGTGTTTAAAAACTTAAAGGCGCATCAAAGGCTTAGATAAAACACAATTAAAAATAAGATAAAACACGTTTATTTTTTTCTTTCATCACTTATATTATGTGGTGCACTTTTGCGATCTGTAGTCTTCAAACTACGATAAGCACACTGTTAGGGCTTCTACGGCTCTTCTGAAGTTTGTGATTGGTGCAGAGTCAGGCCCAAAGACCTCCATCCTCCTAGGTCGCTTTACAGCTTTTACAAAGTTCATATTCGGAAATCATTCATTTTATTCAATGTGAAAGATTACTTTTCTTAATAATGAATAATTAGAAATTAAGTTTAAATAATTAAAATTAACCTAATTTCAAGAAATAAGAGAATAATATTAATAAAGTTTTAAATAGGTACATTAATTCCTCAATTAATATTGTTCGATTCTTATATTTTATTCTTTATTGCAAACCATCATAACATTGTTATCAGGGTGAACTTACCTCTAAGAGAGATCTCTTTCAGCCTCTTAGCAGAGGGTGTTGAAATGAGATAACAGGAAGAAGGGAGAAATATTTTTTAAGTACATTTAGTTATAATAAGATAATATACTTACATATAATTCTTTTATGGAAAATATATTTTTTTAGTATTGCATCTGTAAACCAGGTGAAATAAACATTTGTTGATATACAGGGGAAACAAACCCCATTCAATAAGCCCTTTGTTCTTCTGCTATTTATATGTTTCAGTAACAGTATTTTTATACACCACGAAAGTCCCACTAGAAATGGGCATAAGTGCAATATAACTTTGTATTAATAGAGAAAAAATTATAATGAAATATGTACAGTGTATCCGTTCTTAAATGGCATAACGAGTAAACAAACATGGCTGACCAATAAAATGTGACATTTCATAGTGTTGGTTATTACTGAATGAATGACGGATTTCATTATTGAATGAATGGAATGAAGTTTAAGTCATAAAATAATCTAAATAATTATGTAATATTAGTATCGCAATCCATCTGCTACACTGAACTCGACCCATACATACATACAAACGAGGACAAAAAAATTAAGAAAATTCCGCTAATAAATGTTGGCGGTAATGCTATCTCCTCAATAAAGAGTTCTTAAGATCATTATGGGGAGAAGTAGAATCAAAAAACGTGTAGAACATTAAAGATGTTGGACCATTTAAAATATTTAAAATGGGGGTTTGTGCTGCGAAAGATATCATTTTAAGTTTTTTTTATACTGATTTGGAGATATTTAGAAGATCTCATTTGGCAACCGTGGCTACAGCAACGTGAAAAAAACTGTTTGCTCGCTGGCTCGGCTGATCCACTGGCAGTTTTGTATACCGCATTGAAATTCTGTCACAAAACTGACAGAATTTCAAGCATCTCGAAGAATCAACGGTCACAGAGTAAAATTTGAAAACAAAATCGCCGGATTTTAGGGTGATGTAGTTGCGGTCTATACCATTGGCTCGCAGAAAATAAAAAAACTGCAGTAAAGAAAACTGGTGGCTCGCTAACGGAACACCCGCTTAACATGCAAGTTTTTAGTAAAAAAATCAATCAAACTTCAATTCTTTATTCAATACCCACCGCAATACCTACTTCTCTATTTTCTTCTTTTCTTCTATTTTGTTATTTTTATTATTCCGGTGCTATGTGCACTTCTTAAATAACATAACAGCGCAATTTCATTTTCATTCGTTCTTTCATTCACCTCATACAACCGCATCCCAACACAAAAAAAAAATTACAAACTAATCTGTGTAGGTTTTGCTAACCCGTGATCAGAAAATCAGTGTATTTAGAATTTCGGCAAAAAATCATAGTTTTAATCACAAATTCAGCCAGTTTTCGGTAAAATATGATGCCCCTGTGTCTTAACTAGTGTCTACAACTAAATGTGGTAACCTACATCGAGTGATGCTTCCGGAATTCGTGTTTTGAGGTCGAGTGAGGTTTGTTTACTCGTTATGCCATTTAAGAACGGATACACTGTACCTTTACCTATTAATATCCTGCTCAATCCTGTAAAGTTAATTGTTATCAAAATATAAAAAGTTGCATAATGTTTATCGATAATGCAATTACATTATGTATTAAATTTATAAAAGTAAAAATTTTTTCTATTAAATTCAAATAAAAACTATTTTTTTCTATCTTTCTAAGCTAAATATTATTGGAAAACTAAGTTACATCAAAGATTTCCATTTGTATATAATGTAATGCTCTGAAACTAAACTGGACAGCTTTTGAGAACATCTGCCTGAAATATCACGAATTTTATATAGTTTGACAATAGCTTTTTCTAATTGCAGGAACTTTGGGTCCAAAGGCAACGGGTGCTCAGAAAGTTGCTCCTAAAGTACAGAACAGCCAAGAAGATCGACAGGCATCTATACCATGCACTTTACATGAAGGCGAAGGGTAATGTGTTCAAGAACAAGCGTGTCCTCATGGAGTATATTCACAGGAAGAAGGCTGAGAAGGCTAGGACCAAGATGCTCAGGTGAGAAGCACTTTGAATATAACAAGCACTTTTTATATTCATTAGTTTTATTCACATACACAAATACAAGTAGTGTATGTGGAGAGATGGATTTGAATGTGTAAGGACTTATCTCAATCATAAAGCAAAGAGGAGATTTCATTGGCTACCTGAAACTACAGATGTGACAAAGTTCGGCTAAGTTGGTGTGTTAGTTAGAACAAAATTTTTCCACACTTAACTTCATAGTTGGGCTATTGCACGTAGCAAGTGCTGAGGTATATAAACACTTCAGATTCTGGGGTCATTGGTACATGCTAGGATTCAAACCGGTGTTGGTTTCCCGATTGTTCTACTGCTCCTCTTGAAGTATGTTAACACTTCATTTACCCACAATTGAGAAGCAAGTGCTCTACCGCTCTGCTACCCCCGCTTCTGCCATGGTGTGTATACTTGCCAAAGAAGCCAGTCTAGTTGTTTGGTCTTTGGCTCCATTTAGAGCTAGACACCTCTAATTGTCTATTAATGGTTTGCAGGCTCAACAGTTAGCCCATGTTCAGTGTCTACAAATCTATTACATTTGTTCTATAGAATATGTTATGTCTGGAGAAATGCCTGAATAGTGAAGTAGAGCAGTAACGGTAAATTATGTTTCATAAACTGTTATCAATATTAAAGTCATTCTGGCCCCACTTTTCATTGTGGATGTAGGATGAGAAAAAACATCGTAGCAATTATGGGCACTCCTAGACCCAGAACATGCTTTGGGACCAACCCAGTCTGACTATCTTGTCTAGCAACCCTACATTTGTTTTCACACTGTCACTTTATCAGGGGTGCGGTGAAAACTCAGTTGTGTCCCCAAATTGAACGAGACAAATTAAATATGTATTTTAATTTGTATTCTTAATATGCATTATTAAGAATACAAATTGCATTCATAATAATGTAAATTATACAGGTGTAATAAAATCTTCATATTTATTAGAAAATGCTGGGTTCTACTACTGGTCAATGTGAACAACACTGAAGTCTGAAGTCCTATACAAAAGTTACCACTTGCATCGTTGTATCTGGAAATACTGATATTTTTTTAGCCATTCGAAGTTTTCTCGTATTGATGAACCCGCCATTTATAGGGATTTATGGGAATATGTTACACCATGCATAAATCTACCATAAGTTTTCTTTTCAAATCATAACGTAACTAAATAACTATAAAATCATAATATAACTAAATATAATGTTAAACAAGTAATGTAATGCTGGTGCTTCACTTGTCGATTCGTACTCACATATTTCCTGACGATTTATAATATTGCAGGTTTTGCAACATCAATGCTAAAGATTCGTCATATAACTAGGCAATGGATTGATAATATTTGTCAAATACGAAAATCAAGTGAGACCCTGGGATAATTAATACTACAAAATTGCTTTGAAAAAAATATGTGAGTGTGCGTTGTTTGCAAGTGACATTAGAGTAACTGTAGTTGCCAATGTGTAAATCAAAAAGGCTACATAAAAATTACCTTTAAGCCATCTTGGCATCCTCCACAAACTTGGACTTGGCCCCAGTGAAGTATGGTTTAACCATCCTGCAATACAGGAAGACACCCGTGCCCCAGTGGTGGGGACATACAAAGGGTTGATATCACATCTTTGCCGTAAGCGTAGACAGCAGCTTGTAGAACATACCTCGGGGTCAAGATTAGGCTTCGGTTTTCGCCAATTTTCGCCGGTTTTCGTATTGATGATAGAGTTCTGATTTCGAAATTAAGTGTCATATTAGTTCCGATTTCGAAATAAGTCATATTAGTTCCGATATTTCTATTACACGAAAATGTCCGATTCTATCCGATAGTAGCCCGGTATATTCTAAAAGCTAACAGACTATACAAAGGCTCTATTAATAATGTACATTCACTTGTCCACAGTGACCAGGCCGAGGCCCGCCGCAACAAGGTCAAGGAGGCTCGCAAGCGGCGCGAGGAGCGCATCGCCGCCAAGAAGGAGGAGCTTCTGCAGACCTTCGCGCGCGAGGACGAGGCTGCCGTCACCACAGCCAAGAAGTAGACTAGCCTAAGGAAAATATCCAATAAATGAGCGTTTGTTGGGTGCATTTGACAAGTTTTATTTGCATTCCTTCAATGAAGCCCTGTTTGAAAAACTTTGTGTGGTTTATAAAAACGTGTTTCCTATAAAATACTCCTCAAATTTTAAATGCAGTTTTTCTTTGTGGTGAAATCTTTCAGTCTTATTGTTCAGTCGTGTATCAGTGACCTTAAAACATTCAAATTCAGTTTAAATTGTCTGTGGTAAACTATTTAAACTGCATATAAGGAGTATATTAAGGAGTCGTGTTTTTATAAGTAAGATTTGCGTTAGCCGCGTTTGTAATAGAAAAATTGGTTTTGCTTTGCAACATAGTTACATAACTACGGAGGTGGCAGCTCCTTTATACTTGGCTCCTGACAACTGAACTAAATCAAATTAGTAGTTCTTATATCAAAGTATCTGAATATTTTTCTTTTCTTGGATACTTGTGGAGAATTTTTTACTCGCTCGCTGTGATGGTAGGTATTTAAAGTGTTGATCAGTCTAACTTGCAACTCTGAAGCAGAACGCCTAAAATGAATGAACAGCAAATTAATTAGCTGTTAATAGTCTAGAGTACGCCTATCAAGCAAAATGCCTAAAATGCAATAATTCGAGAAAGCAGCAAATCGGATCGAACAATGTTTTCCTTCTACAACCCCACGTTACGTTGGGCTCAACGCAATGTTTGTATGAGGAACCGAAGGACCGAAACCCTATGTGCATGATATTTTAAAAAATCCAACATTTTACATAAATAGAACTATTTTTCGCCCCGCAATTGATCCGCGGAAATTTTGATCCGCGTAGTCGCCGGTACTATAATTAAGGGAAATGGAGGCTTGATGCTAGAAAACAGCAAGTCTGATTACCCGATTTTGGTATCACTGAAATGCCCGTTTTAGAACTAGAGACCGCGCAGGACAGAGACAAGACAAGTGAGGACTACTTGTACCAGAGGCCAAAGACCCACTACGGGTCGCTGAGCCAGCGGAATAGTTTATGTTTTACGACTCAGTTACCCGTAAAGACCATGACTGTATAGACGCACGACACGTACGTGCCGCCAACAACTTACGGGCGCACTTTGCTAAGACTATCTTGGCAGGCGTATCTTCAACTTATGGTACGTTGGTAGCGAAGTTAGGATTTTTGAAGTTTAAAATCAAGTGTGCACGTTCTCACGTTAATTATAATTTACAAACAATCCAAAATATCCAACATTAGGCTAAAGGAAACTCTTACAATTTAGCAAATAATTTAGACCTTTACATCTAGGTATGTAATGAGATGATGTTTACATACAGCGTCCAGTGGCACCTTCACTCACACTAGATTTGTGAAGGGATCACTCGGACTCTGCTGTGTGTGCCTGGTAATGGTTTTAGCTAGAGTAGGCTGGCCCAGCACCTCTATCATCCTGACAGCTCAGTCAGCCTAACCCACAGGAGAGACAAGTCAATACCTGCGGAGCCAACCAAGTCGCGGATTTTTTTCACAATTATTTCCTCCATAGTTAGCGTGAGTTATTGCTACTAAATAATTTAGCAAACGTAAGACTACGGAATGAGGAGTTAGGTATGTTAGTGGCCGTCTGTAGATATAATATGTTGTACCTAAGTTATCTGCAACTGTCAGTAACCCGGCCACTTTTCAACTCGCTTAATTATCCAACCAGTTCCCGCTCAGCCGTTGTCCGAACGGTACCGTCTCTCGTTTTTCTAAATACATAGCCTCCGGTGCCATGAGTCGGGTAAACCCTGATCTTCAGAGTGAAAGGGACAAGTGTACCTTTGACGTGAAGGAACTGACTTACATCATCGATGGGGGCGAGAAGCAGGCACTGGAGCGGAAAGAAAGAGGTAAGATAAATGTGGGTTTGTTAGTTTATGTTACAGGGAGCATAGACCTAGGTAGATCGAGTAATGTCTCTAGTCTCTGAATATAGAGAGGGTTCTTACTAAAATGCCTTATTCCTCAAAGGAGATGATGATGAATATGGAGTTCATTTTAAAGAAGATATTTTAATAGGTATACTTACATTACTATTATAAGTATATGTAGCTGTAAAATAATTAAATTAAGCCTTAAGTTATTAGAGCGCAACGCCAACAAACTGCACTGCAGTTTGGCGAAATTTGTAAAAACAAAAATGTAAAGGTTATTTTTTGCTATTAATAAAAAAGAAAATAAAATTTAATTTAAACAACTTCCACACAACACAATCACTTGATATGGTTCCAAACTAGGATATTCTGTACTAACCAGGCAACGACATTACAAACATGGAAATACATTGAGGCTCTTTGTACAAATACAATTTGTACGGCGGCTCCCGTGGGAATTGAACCCACGACCTTCGAACAGCTACACCAACGTGGCAGTAAATTAGAGCTTTACAACAACTTTTGTTCTAGAAGTGTTTTAATAGATTTATATTTTTGAAATATCAACGACCTCTTTCACAGAACTACAATATTATAAGTATAACAATAACAATTCGATGTACCTACACTGCAAAGTCAATCAACCCGCAGAATAACAAGTAGGAAGAGTCGGCTTCGCCTTGTATATAGAATTGTCACAATCCTATTCTTCCTACTAATATCATAAATACAAAAGTTTGTGAAGAAGTTTGTATGTTTGTTACTCAATCACGCAATCACGCGTTAGCGGATTTACATGAAACTTGTAGTACCTATATACATATGGACAAAGATCTGCATTTAGACATAGGTTATCCACTGGATATCCCAGTAATGCGTTCCCGTGGGATAATTTTTGGGAGGGCAAAGGCGCGTGTTAAATGTAGCTTTTAAGGTAAAGCTTTTTATTTTTCAGAACAAAAGCTAGGCATTCCAAAAAAAATCATGGAAGTAAAAACTAAAACAGTTATGTAACATCAGTCTCTTTATATTTACCTACAACTAAAAAAGATTGGTTACAGTGTAAAGTGACTTATAGAAACCAAAAATAAACATAATAAAATAGTACATAAATATTATGTACTAAACAATAAATATCTACAGTTTTATCTTACAGAGATAAGCTCACCTTTGTACAGTGGACAGCACATCACCCTTCAGGACTCCGACCCGTAATACAACGTAGCAGAGTGCAGGGATGTATAGGATTATAGGCCGTCGACTGTACATGTAATTTATTATGTACCTGTTTAATGTTTCCTGTGCCATCACATCACACTAATCACATCACATCACACTAATATTATAAAGCGAAAGTTTGTGAGTGTGCATGTTGACAAATACAAATAGTTTATTTCTTAAAAATAGTTTCAATTAACAATTCCACTTAACTTAGCTGTAAGAACCAACCGATGACATTTTTTATAATAAGTGCAAGCTTCTGTTGCTGTACTAGGCAGAGCCTGTGTTTCAGTATACAGTGCCGCACCCCACGGGCAGGAATGGCGTAATTAATAGGGTTAGGCCTTTACAGTTTGCTATAGTATTGGAAACATAGACATAGACATCATTTATTGGTAATATTCATTACAAGTCAAGACTCCGTACATAATAACAATCCAATGTAGAAATAATAATCAAATTTAAAAATGTCAAAAAGAAAATATTACATGTCAATAATTATCATAATAATTATGCAATCTGTCAGGTCAATCAATTATAGACAAAATAATAATAATACGTATGTTGAGTAATTTACCTAATTATTGAACATAATGAATTTTACAATTAAGTTATATATATAAAAACAAATGTACCGATTAAACAAAAAATTAAATATAAAACGTGTATAGTGTGTTGGTTTGGTCCTGTTCGTGTGTATAGAGTGAAAAGTGTGTGAGTGTATGTAAGAGTGTGTGTGGAATGCAAAATGTGTGTGGAATGCAAGATTTTTCAGTGAAAAGTAAAGCAGTATCATCTGCATATGAGATTATTTTGCCTTGGGATGGAGTAAGAGAGAGGAGATCATTTAAATAGATGAGGAAAAGGGTCGGGCCAATAATACTTCCTTGAGGAACTTTATTACTTCTTCACGTGTAAACGGCTGGAGCGATTTTATGGAAATTTGGTATGGTGTTAGCTGACACCCTGGATTAAAACATAGGCTACGTTTTACTGCGAGACAATATCTTATTCCCACGGGAAAATCGATAAACCCCGCGTAACACCGCGGGGCACAGCTGGCAAAGCATAAGTATACTGTCCTATTATAGACCCAGCAGGTACTTTCCCTTGTAGTATAAGTGCCCTAATTGGTACTGGCGACGGCAACACGTACCTACATAGCCGATTTTTGCAGAGTCGTCCGTAACGAAACCGGTGATTGGTGGTGAAACTGGAGGTGCACGCAAGTTTAAACTCCAGAAAATTTGAGGGTTTTTTTATTTCGATATCAACCCTTGTATAACCCCCCTGCTGGGGCACGGATCTCTTTCGGGTCACGTTTTTTTTTTAATTTATTCGTTACAAAACATTAAGAACCACAATTACATCATTTGCCAAACTGCTAATGCAGTTTATCTGCAATCTTTTGGTAGCATTTTTATATGTCATGTAATGGCAGCCGTTAAGCCATGCTATAGAGACCTTATGAGCGGCTTGACAACTTCTGACAGTAAGGCCCGCTACTGTCTTACAATCCTCCACCAACCCGGACTTGGCCCCCGTGGTGGAGTATGGCCTGCGATGCAGGACGAGACCCGTTCCCCAGCAGTGGGCACATACAAGGGTTGATATCGAAACGAAGTACGTATCTGGATCTGAAGGTGCGAAGTGGCAAACTCAGGTCCCAGCCGACACCTCCGAGATACAGGCGTGAGTTTTTGAGTATCGATGTTGTCTGACTATAATGTATGCCTTCAACGATTCCAGAGGACTATTTCATGAGGAGCTTCAAAGAAGGCTCTCTGGGCCCTCCGGAGGAGTACCTGAGTCATCAGGGCAAGTACGAGTACATGCTCGAGCGCTCCTGCTACATCTTCAAGCACATTCGGGACATGCAGGACAAGGGGCTCATGACCGTTGACAATTATCGGTGAGTTGAATTGCCGCCGTCGTCGTCTAGATGGATACCGATTTATTTACAATTGAAAATTCAAAGTGGGTGGGGGTGTGTACTCACTCACACACACTCTGAGTTTTCAAGTTAAGTGTAGCACTTTCACAGATGACTTGCTTATATTTAGGACCATCCGTAAAATTGTAGAACGTCGATTTTAAATATTCTAAATAACTAATAAGTTTAATAAGTAAATTTATAGAATTTAATAAGTAAATTAAAAAGTTTATTAAGCCGCCGAAAAACTGCCGGTAGATGCTGGATGCGGCAGGCTGAAGACACGGTGCTGTGGCGCTCATTAAGGGAGGGCTATGTCCAGCAGTGGACTACATAATATAGCATGAAGAAGAAGAAAAGTTTATTTCGGATTTTAATTCATTTGTATGAACCTAAAATAGACAGCCCCACTTTAGCTCCAAATAAACAAGAACTGTAGTACTGAGATTTTATAAGGATACTGCTGTGTTTGTTAGAGTAGAAAAGAAAACGTTTATTAGAAAAGAAAACCATGAGAAACAAAGGACCTAGCTTTAAAATTATTAAATAAAAAAATAATTTATTTTTTGTTCTGTCAAAATACATTGTTGTTTAAAAGCCTTTCGTCGTTCAAGGTTTATTTTGTGCACATATTTACACATTTTTTACATTTCCTTAAGGTTTCCCCGAAGAAATCTCTTAAAGACATTTAATACTTTTTTCATTATGTTCATTAAAATATAATATAGAAAATTAACAATCAATACTTTTGTGTGTGAATATCTAATAATAATTTGGTAGGTACAATATATCTTGCGAATTTAAGAATTGTCCTAATTTAGTTGTAAATTACTTATATGATTACGTAAATTATTACTCTCAGCTAAATCGTAGTGCAGAGCAAAAGGTAGGTATCAAAATTTAATGGGCTTAGTCACTTATTTACTATGTTATGCTAGCATTTACTATGTTAATTTTGTTTCTTGTGCAACTCATGATAGTCTTTACTTTAATCCATTACCATATTTTACTTAGCTTCGTGATTGTTTTACACACAATAGCATCTATCTGTGGGTCTGGTGCTATACCGAAACAATGGCCGGTCTTACATAGGACGTGCATAGGACGATAACCGTAACTGCACATCGTTGGACAAGTATTTCATATTCATGCAACGCAAAGTTGCTGTTATTTTATTTTTTTACAAATCCCTAACGTGCTGTCACGCTCTCACATTCTCTTTTATGACTGTAATAAATTGAGTACCTACCCTTAAATATAATTTGATTAGTGTGGCCCGTTATTAAGAAGAGGAAACATCTATAATGTAAAAATGAATCCCGAATGTGTTGGTAAGCGCACATCTCGAGAACAGCTCAACCGATTTCGCTAATTCTTTTTTAGGGTTCCGTACCTCAAAAGGAAAAAACGGAACCCTTATAGGATCACTTTATTGTCCGTCTGTCCGTCCGTCCGTCCGTCTGTCAAGACCCTTTTTCTCAAGAACGCGTGGAGGTATGAAGCTGAAATTTATATCAATTACTCAGGTCTACTGTCCCTTGAAGCTGTGAAAAAATCAAACTTCTAAGCCAACGCAATCAAAAGATACAGCCGTTTATGCCGCAAATTTTCGACACTTGCAAGGGAATCAAAACCTACAGGGTGCTTCCCGTGAACTCAGAATCTTGAAATTTGGTACGAAGCAACGTCTTATAGCATAGATAAAGGAAAAATTACGAAAACCATAAATTTTTAGTTACATCACATAATATATATTTTTTTAATAATTTTAAACTTACTACCCATTTCCTCATAAACGCGTAGAGGTATTAAATTGAAATTCATACCAAATACTCAGGTCTATAATACCTTTAAGCTGTAACATGTCGTAATGAACGAACTTTGTAAACCTTGCAGGTTTGTACGGAACCCTCGGTGCGCGAGTCTGACTCGCACTTGGCCGGTTTTTTTCAGAATATTCCTTGAATTACGAGGATGGTTTTTACAGAGAGAAAAATAAAAAAAAATAATTAAAGAATCGACTGTCAGGCGGTACGAAGTTCGCTGGGTCAGCTAGTCTATAATATAAAAATTAATCACTGAATATGTTGGTAAGCGCAAATCTCGAGAGCAGTTGAACCGATTTAGGTAATAGTTTTTTTTGAATATTTCTTGAAGTACGAGGATGGTTCTTACGGAGAGAAAAATAAAAAAGGATCGACTGTTAGGCGGTACGAAGTTCGCTGGGTCAGCTAGTCTATAATATAAAAATGAATCGCCGAATGTGGTGGTAAGCGCAAATCTCGAGTGCAGCTGAACCGATTTCGCTAAGGATGGTTCTTACGGAGAGAAAAAATTAAAAGATCGAATTTTAGGCGGTACGAAGTACGCTGGGTCAGCTAGTTTATTATAAAAACAGAAATGACAAAACAAAACCAAAGATAAAATCATACAAAAGAGATGATGATATCAACACTTTGTATGGGCACGGGCTGGGGCACGGGTCTCTTCCTGCATTCCAGGAAGGTTAGGACTTACTCCACCACCGGGGCCAAATTCGGGTTAGTGAAGGATTGTAAGACAGTGGCTCATGGTAACAAAATCAATCACTTATTTACTTCCTCGTTGTGTCTAAGGTTTGCTGGAAAAAATATCTTTCAGAGATAAATCTCTCAGAGAAAGACAGCGCTTTGAAACGCTGATCATTATTATTATTATACTGTAATTCACAAGAAACATTAGGACCTGTAAAGACCCCAGTTATGGACAGTTAAAGGGCTGAAAACATGCATTTTTGAAAATATTTTGCCTATTTTGCGTTGTTCCAGGGGTTGAGTCATTTTTTGGAGTAATTTAATCTTTATATTATTGTTTCCTTGATTGATGTTACCTATAAACGCGAAAAGTTAAGAAATACGGAATAAATTAAAAAGCCTATTTTTGACCCAATAATGGACAGCCAAATTCCATTAATGGACACCCAACTATGGACATGATCCAGTGATAAACCCCTAGTCTCAAACATGATCCAGTTATTCTTGCTCTCTAATTCATGTTGCTTAGGGCACCTTGGATGGGGGGAAATGCGAATTACCTGGCTACATGGAATTTATTACTTAGAATAAAGACAGTATTGTAAAGACGTTATATCTATTTATTTGCTATTCTCAATACTTAACATAATCCAGTCTCAAATATATTATTATTAAGGTTTTTTTCGGTCGGTACTCCTCATAAAGCACAGTTTTTGGTTGGGTGAATCATTACCAGCTGCATTCACTTTTGGATCTAGTGTTTGAGCAGACTCAGATGCTTCATTGTCCTCAAATGCTTGTTTGTTGCTTGCCCAAAGCACGTACCATGACGTGTCTTTTTCGGGCAAGCGAGCATCCAATTCGTCTCTGCCTGTATTAGTGTTCTTTTTAACATTTTCAGCTTTTCAGCTCTGAATTTGGAAACTATTTCAGTGTCTAGGCAGCGTAGAAAATGCTTTTGAGCAGTTTGATCTACTGTTGATGTTTGTCGAGATTTTATTTTGGAAAAATCCACATAGCTCGGGCCAAAAGGATATAATCCTCCACCTCGAAAACCATTCTTTATGCAATCTTCAGAAATAGACTGTAGAGCAGTCTTAAGAACTGGGACAAAATGTTCTTTTTTCAAATTCTGACTTTCGAATTGAATTTTGAATTCGACTGAATTTTGTTACTTCCATAAGATCTTTCTTCAAGAGATAACTTTCTACCTCTTGGAACCACCTAATTATATGATGCTCGGTGACGTTGTCACGAGGTGTGGTTCTCTCAGTTCTCTCAACAATAATTGGGTGCCTTCTTAAAAACAGACCGTATTATTTCTTACCCGGTCTGTTCTCCGAAAAAGGATTTGGTCTACCCTTATCGGTGATGATACGTTGCACGCTGTCGAGCAACTCCTCTTTTGTTACTGGGATATGCTTATTTTGCATATCTAGAATCCAGTGCTCTAATATGTTTTCTTCCTTGGCGGAAAGATACGTGTGGGACCCATAGAGCACTCCTCTGGACTTTTTCCGGTGACGTTGTTGTGCAATGTGACCCGGGGCACACCGAACCTCTTCGCCGCTGTCGCAATTTTTTCACCTTTCCTTACAGTCTCAATTGCATTACCCATTTCCAGAGGCGTGTAATCTTTTTTCGGTGCCATACCTAAGAAAATTATATTATTTTAGTTCAACTATGTCCATGACTGGATTCTATGAACTCCCCAATCATGGACACCTGTGTCCATTATTGGAACGAATCATTGAACATTTAAGCGGGTAACACATTTAAAAACGGCATAAAACAATGCAACCGGGTACTGAAAACTGGAACACACCCTAAAATAATAATTTTCGACACTTGTCCATAATTGCTATCATGCACAAAAAAATATCCACTAATGAACAAATGCAATTGAAAGAAAAATAAACAACCTGGCTGCATATAATTATCACAAATTACTAGTTAATTTGCTACCCAAGCCATAAAATAACACGTGATTCAGATAGTGTGAATCAATATATATGTAATGACAATATTCTATACTTACTTTCTTAAGGATTCTGCTTAAAATTTTAGATATTTTCCTTTATACCGGCTCGTGGTAATGTACACTTCACGCCATTTGAAGAAAATGGGCGAATCAGTGGAAACGACAAACTAATGTCAAGTGGATGATTAGAAACATATGTTTTAATTTTGCCAGCACACGAAAATTTATTTCTACTCTTATTATTTATATTTGTTTTTTTTTGTGTCCATTACTAGGGCCTTGTCCAAGACAGGGGTCTTTACCTTACATAAAAATGCAATGTTCACCAATGGTATGTTTTTTGTAATGCTTCGATGTTTCGTGTGCTATAAAGTATACTACCTAATACATGCGCACATACCTCGACCAAATAGGGGATGTATTAGCAAAGGGGAAGAAAAAAAGTACCCAAAACCAACGTGCGTGCATGCAACGACTTATGAACGTCGATGAAGCGAAGGTGATCTCTCAGGATCGTGGCAGGTGGCAGTCCCTGGTCTCTGCCTACCCCTCTGGGATACAGGCGAGGCGTGAGGTTTTGTAATGTAATGTAATGTAAAGTATAATACTACACAGCGTTTTAAAATGCAGTCGTCTCTGAGAATAATTCTATGGCCTGTAGGTAGCGGGGCATAGTATTATAATGATGGCTTTTTACGCTATGATCATATTGACGTCGGGAGTCCTTAAATGCATTCGTATGTTGTCTCAAGAGTGGAAACGGCTTGAGAATGCGTCGTGTAAGTAAGTACTCAATATGCCTTATTTGAAAGCTACTGACCTAAGGAAATTAATGAGTTTTAGTTTTACACTGTCATCGCCAGCGCACTTGCATACTCCTTATGTTACCACGTAGTTTAATATTAAACATTGAAGTAAGAGGCCAACGAATCCATCTACAGGCTGCTTTGAAAACGTTTACCGTTTTTTTAAGGGGACATTCCAACCATCTTCATCACATCACATCACAGTCGGACCTTACGATCATATTATTATACATATATTCACAGAATATGACGCTGAAGATACCGAGTCACTCGACTAAATTCTTCAGCAGCTCTTTTACAATCACAGCTGTCCAACTGTGGAATGATCTTCCTCTTGCAATAAGACGCTCGCCATCTTTCTCTATTTTTAAAGGAAGCGTCAGAGACTACTACTTGAGTACAAAACTGGTACAGTAAATATTACCTCTTTCATATGTTGCGTAGGTATGTGTATTATATTCATCTATCTTCTTCTCCCGGATGATATTATTTGTATATATAATGTATGTTTATTTTATATTTTATTTATGTATTGTCTATGGATGTTTATTAAAATTTGCCTTCTTTTCCCAATTATGTCATTAGTTGCACCAACTACCCGTCTTTCAGTTCTTTTGTGTTTTCCATCAAGGGTTGTCTGGAAGAAATTACTTTTAGTAATAAGACCGCCAATTGTACCTTAATCTGTATCTTCTTATTTTCTAAATTGTAATTCCTGGTGTGCAATAAAGTATATTCATTTCATTTCATTTCATCTTTCGGAAACATATGTCGCTATTTAAAATGTAGTGTGAATACAGTTTCAATTTTTTTGTATACCTAGTGCCATTCTCAAAGTTAAGACCTTCTTTTTGTGTTCTGAGGTTACGACGAATCCAATGAGGGACCTCAAGCTCAAATCGTAGGATACAGGGCGTAACAAAGAAATATAAACATAATATTTAATATGTACTTATTTCTTGCCCAGATTTATGTAATTTATTAGCACAAACAATAGCATGCCGAATAATGCCGAGACCAAAGAAATGTGAAAAAAAAACTACGATACGGGCGTCCTATGGTCGGCGCCGGTCAACTCAAATGTCCTTCCACTTGTTTACGTATTATATCGGTTGATTGACGCTTAAACTATAAGAAAACACTTTTGGGCGTTATACAACATTGAATTTCGATTCGCAGTTTAGTACCTGCTTATTATAATCAATAGAACATACTGCTCAAAATACTGCTAACGATTTCAAAATCACTCTGTAGATAACTACAAAATATTAGGGGTTAAAGTATGAAATTGCCGTTTTATTGCAATAGGTTCTTTGAATGGACATAGAATCTTCATGGTTTGAGGTTTTCGTATGAAACTTTTTTCAAATGGTTTCTATGACGTTCTTTTTTTTAAAAATGTGAAACATTTGAATATCGACTTTCAATTATTTTTGTTATTCAATTTAGACAAGAAAGATGGATACTGCGAAAATTAGATCCCGAGGTATATTACGTACAGACTGTACGAGCATCGCGAGTGATCAAATCGGGGATCGTGCTTAAAATCGGTAATAAACTTATAAAAAAAAAAATAGCCTTGAGGATAGTTTCTATGGAAAGTGTTAAGAGGCTTTAATTTCTTTTTCATTCTACTATTCTCGGCAGTAAGCACTCGAATTCAAACCTCGATTTCTGTTCTCTAAACGTATTGGCATTGTACCAATAAGACATGACGTTTGTAAATAAAAACCAAATTAAGGTTTTTTTAACATCTTTATTCCTTCTTCTTCTTCAGGCTATATTAGTCCACTGCTGGACATAGCCCTCCCTTAATGAGCGCCATAGCGCCCTGTCTTCAGCTTGCCGCATCCAGCATCTGCCTGCAGTTTTCCGCAGATCGTCATCCCACCTAGTCGGAGGGCATCCTACAGTACGTTTGCCGAGTCGCGGTCTCCGACGGTCAACGGTTGTCGGTTGATTCCACCTTTATTTATTTCGGACTTTTGTCCTAGTGGGACAATGTCAGACCTAGGTTGTTTAGTTAATAAAACGTTTGTATGGGAATTGCTCCTTGAGATAAACCTGACATCGGCAGAATCCTAGAGGTTCCATAACAGAAGAATTAAATTGAGGCCACAGACTACATAAATATGTAGTGTTGTAAAACTTTTATAAATAATAAAACTGGAACAACTTTAACTTAATTAACTTACTGTTATTTATTTTACTTTTATAATAAAAACAGAAAAATAGATAAAAATGGAATTAGCAGGTAAAAATAGTCAGGTCTAGTCAAGATGTGAAGTAGTAATCAAAGAGAATATAACCATTACGGTAGTAATGAGGAAAATGAGGGAAATCTGAAAATGTGTGATATCATTTTCAATATTTTAAAGTGATAGATAGAAAAATAAATTATAAAAAATGGCGTAAAGAGGTTTGCTAACGGTGCAAACCTCTTTACACCAAAGATGCTACAGAGAGATTCTCAATGACTTCACAGGCACACCATAGCCGGCATTCTCTATTCGTCAGTTATCCGCGACGGCTCCCCCTTCGGAGTCCACTACATCATGTTCATGCCAGCCATCATCAATCTGGGAACGGATGAGCAGCACAAACAGTGGCTGCAACGGGCCTGGAACTGCAGGATTATCGGAACTTTCGCTCAGGTAATTTACAGACCAACTAGTTCGACTACCGTTGTTCTTAAAACATCGATATCAATCTTTGTACGCCCCCACTGCTGGGGAACGGGTCTTTTCCTGCATCGCAGGAAGGTTAAGCCATGCTCCACCACGGGGGCCAAGTCTGGGTTGGTAGACGATTGTAAGTGGCGGGCCTTACTGTTATCAAGCCGCCTATAAGGCTCTGACATGGCTTAACGACTGCCATTACATGACAGCCGCCACTAACGCATTAACGTGCTATGCGAAGCACGGAAGGGCTCGGACAAAATGCCACTCTCGGTAGTCACGGGACGGTCACTCATCCAGCACCTGACCGCGCCTGTTGTTACTTAACTCAAGTGATTGTTTCCAATCACTCGGTTCAACTAGGCCTCGAGCACTTCACTAGGCCATGAGCGCTTGAAACGTACACAGAAGCATTTGTATTTGATACTAAAGAAACAATAAACGTTGATAAAGTGAAGCTGACCTGTCAAGACCGTGACAAGTGGCAGTCCCTGGTCTCTGTCTACTCCTCTGGTACACAAGCGTGAGTTTATGTAATGTTTTCTCTATACTCAGACTGAGCTCGGCCACGGCACTTTCATCCGAGGCTTGGAGACGACAGCCACTTACGACGCTGACTCGCAAGAGTTCGTGCTCAACACCCCCACTCTGACCTCGCGCAAGTGGTGGGCTGGCGGGTGTACGTATGTTTTTATAAATGTACGGTTTCTACAAGGGCTTAAAAAGAGATTAGAGCCTTCAAGCGTTCTTATCGAGTCATATCAAATTGTTATTGATTCATTAAATTCTAGTATCAACGTTGATGAAGCGAAGGTGATCTGTCAGGATCGTGGCAAGTGGCAGTCCCTGGTCTCTGCCTACCACTCTGGGATACAGGCGTGAGGTTATGTATGTATGTATGTATGTATGTATGTATGTATGTATGTATGTATGTATGTATGTATGTATGTATGTATGTATGTATGTATGTATGTATGTATGTATGTATGTATGTATGTATGTATGTATGTATGTATGTATGTATGTATGTATGTATGTATGTATGTATGTATGTATGTATGTATGTATGTATGTATGTATGTATGTATGTATGTACTTATGTATGTAAATTCTAGTATTTCTTAATGATTCGCGATACTGATGCATAGGTATAAATTATGAAACGGGTCAAATCGCGATTATTTATTAGGTAAAATAAAATTAAAATCATTAAATTCTGTTGCTTCGATTGGTGTCACATAATCATGTTCTCGGAATTTCATTTCGTTTCATGTTTTAAATCAAATTAGTTCGTCGTAGCGGTCTACTTCTGGACGTAGGCCCCCAAGGTACACCATATATTTTTGTCCTCGGACATCCTCAACCATAATGTTTATTTATTTGGATAAAAATAAATTGTTGCGTTTGTAAATTAAAACCAAATCTGAAGAAAAAAATCTTGTGATCTCCGGTACTTTTCCTGTAAATTAAGTTATAAAATTGGTGAAAGAAATGTCCTTGGGGGTACCTATGTTCAGTTTGGTGTGCAATAAAGAGGTTTAGTGAACTCTTCTATTCGCACGCTTGCGGTATTCTTTCTCGATTTCATTTACTCACACCAGTACACCACACGAGGTTGTGTGCCCACCGGCCACTAGTACAATCAATTCTTGCGTTCAATTACTTACCCTCACATCTCCTTCTAGTGGGCCAAACAGCCAATTATTGCATCCTAGTGGCGCAACTCTACACAAAAGGCGAATGTCACGGCGTCCACTGCTTCGTAGTCCAGCTTCGAGATGAGGAGACGCACATGCCATTGCCAGGCATTGAGATAGGCAACATTGGACCTAAGCTGGGACTGAATACGGTCGACAATGGCTATTTGAAGCTGGATAACGTGCGGATACCGAGGGAGAATTTGTTGATGAGGCACGCTCAGGTTTTAGAGGTGAGGTTAACTTTGATTTTAGAATTATCAGAAATATAGGAAATATACTTCATGTAGTAACTTCCGCTTCTTCCGCTTTTGTTAATCAACCCGTTGACACAAATTGTTGGATATAGGCCTCATAAAGTGCATTCCAAAGTTCAGGGTAAAGGATAGACGTGAAATGGTGAAGGGAGGGCGAAGGGAATAACCGTGGACAAAGGTAATAAGGAAATGGTAACCATAGGTAAACATATTGTGTCATATTTCTCAAATGAGACCCATAAAATATTTATGTGATAATTTTAATGTCATAATGTTAGTCCTTTTCTACGCCACGCTAATATAAGCAACTCCAAATACTAATCCTGCGTCGACGAAGTCGCGGGCACCAGCTAGTAGCTTATAGATATTACTAGCAGTGCCCCGCTGTATTACCCGCGGTTTATATTTTTTTCCATGGGAATAAGATATTTTCCCGCAGTAAAACGTAGTCTATGTGTTAATCAAGGATATCAGCTAACTAAATACATACCATCCCAAAAGTTTCCTTTACACTTGAGTAAAAAAAATTTTATTCCGTATTTTATGGTAGCTATGTCTATGCCCATCAGTGCACTATGTTTATGGGCCTGGTAGTTGGATTAAATAATTGACTTTACAGAATAAGTATGGTAACTTAAGGAATAAGTAGGTAGGTACACTAGCATACATTTCAGTTCAAACTATTTTTAGGACGGAACCTACGTGAAATCCCTGAATAGCAAGCTAAACTACGGTGCCATGGTGTTTGTACGGGTCGTCATAGCATTTGACATGGTCAATTTCCTCAGCAAAGCCATCACCATCGCCACCAGATATTCTGCCGTCAGGAGACAGTGCCAGCTGAAGGCTGAGTAAGTATTACCTAACTTCGAAAACCATTAGTAAGCACAGGGGGCGAGTCTCTAAAATGCATAATTGTTCAATAGAGTCATATTAGTCCGGTAATCGTCGTTTCATTCACACTATTGGTACTCTAGTAACCAATGGCATTTTAATGGTATAACCCGTGCTACTTAATTCCGTGCCTCGCCTCAGAACACAAAATGTGTTCTGAGGCCTCGCCCGATTCGATCTTCTTCGCGAGAGATGCCTATTAAGGCCTAATTTGCGCGGAAATGACTAGAATGACATTGTATTGCTATTGTTTTGTATACTACCAAATTGAGGGAAATAACAACCATTGTCGTGCTTAATCATTCTATTGAAAAACTATGTGAGTATTAGACGCTAGGCCCTGGTCTCATGAAACCGGCAAGAACATCAAAAATATGGAAAACGCCCAGACCGAGCCACCTGTTATAATTACAAAATTATCGAATCGTACGGATGGCATATACATTACTTGATATAAAACCTCTGTTTTATCTGGATGGCAGTTATGGTTGTCATTCGTACCCGTTGGTGGTGAAAACATTCACTGAATTACTTCATAAGTATTGGCCACCTGTAGAGCGTGTCTTGTTTTGTTCACAGTTAGCATTGTTCGTTGTTCGTTATTCTAGCAAAAATCATAGCATAGCAAAAGTACATTTGGATTTTGTCGTAATATGTTAGTCCCCCTATACTTCTCTTTTTTTATTAGAATTTCTAGCAAACTCACATTTTTCAGCGAGGCTGAGCTAAAGATCCTGGACTATCTAACGCAGCAGCACAAGCTGTTCATTGGCACAGCGAGCTGTCATGCGCTGCGGATTGCAGCCAAGCGACTCTGGGACACGCTCAACGAGGTCACGCAGCAGATCGAGGTCGGGAACCTGGAAAGATTGCCTGAGGTGAGTTTTTATAGCTACATTTTGACATTTTGGTAAAAAGTACCCGGAAGCGGCTTGCGTGCATGCAACGACTTATGAACGTTGATGAAGCGAAGGTGATCTGTCAGGATCGTGGCAAGTGGCTTGTCCCGGGTTTCTGCCTACCTCTGGGACACAGGCGTGAGGTTATGTATGTATGTGTATCTTGACACAGACTGTTGCGCGATGCGCCACCGCCTCTCCTTTTCGTGCGCAAGTATACCTTACATTGAAGGGCTTGGAAGCAAAAAACGTGTACGACAGGCTATGTTTCAACGGTGGTGCCCAAAACGTCAAGTCAAGAATGTTGCAAATAGACATGGGGACTCTAGATCTTTCCCTATCTACCTGGGGCGAATTTCGCTTAACTTTGTATAAGACTGGCGTGGGCTGTCGTACCTGCCGAAGAACCCTTTTTATCCCACAAGTTATTATGCAGGGAAAATAGATAATCAAGTAGAAACGACATACTGAACCACGTAGCATAGGACGCCCACCAGCCCGTTGGCGCGACAAAACAGATCCCCAAATATTATCCTCAGATATCCAAAATTCTATATAAGTCATCAAACATATCCAAAATTTGTGAATCAGAATCGTCAGGATTTGAACTGTTTCACTTGCAAAAAGTTGAGAGGAAAATAATGAAAATGACCCTATAATTTCAGCTCCATGCAATGGCCTGCTGTCTGAAGGCAATTACCACGTCCGACGCGGCAGCTCTAGTGGAGAAGGCGCGCCTTGCGTGTGGCGGGCATGGTTACATGGTATCCTCGAACCTGCCCCTTATCTACGGCCAAGTGACTGGCGCCTGCACGTACGAGGGAGAGAATACTGTGCTGCTTCTGCAGACTTCGCGGTCGGTAATCGTTTTGTCCCCTCTGGCCACGTGGTCAGACATTAGCAAACTAAAGTGGCAGTGGACTATACATACAGGCGACATCCTTTTGTCTTCGATTACTAGTACAGCTATGAACGATACACTCACATTAATACAGCCGAACTCTATCAGCTCCTATAAGTTAAGTAAGTTTGAACCTTACATAAAATACCATAACAGAAGTGTTCTCTATCTATCTTTCCAATACCTAATTACCCATTCAATATATTTATAAGTCGGTTTTACCCGTTCCTCTCCCACCCACCGCTTACTATCAATTTCATTTGAGCTTTTTCTATCAGGTTTCTAATGAAGACCTGGCAGCAAATACAAGAGACGAAGAAGATAACACCAACAGTGGCCTACCTGAAGTATGCGAGCCAGGAGGGTTTCCTCACGAAGTGGGAGCAAACGGTGGAAAATATCATAAAAGCCTTCCAAGTTGTCGCTATGAGGTTAGTGAAAAAAAATTAAGATTGGGATTATGCTAACTACTGAGTAAAGTTAGCAGCTTACCCCCTTATTCATAATAGTCCGCTAGCTTAAAACAGCTGCTAAAGAGTGTTCTCTTTCTTTCTGACTTAGGTCAATAGAAGAGGACAGAGTGAGAATAAGCATTGCTTAAAGTTAACAGACTATTATGAATAAGGGGGTAAATGGATTGAGCTCCATTTTGGGCTTACTTGACAGGTAAGAATTCACGGATGCATACGCAAGCAGTTACGCAAGCAGTCTGTACCTAAGATATACATCATTCTGCAAGGCGTATGCTTTCTCTTAGTGAGAGAGATCGAAAGATAGGAAGATAGATCGAGGGAGTTGGCGGAGATGCAGTCCTTTCAAGCAATTCAATAATGTAATTCAATTTTTTTTTTGAGAAATAAAATTCTCAACTTCTAAACAAGCATGCATACCCGTGAACGAATGATCCTGTTATTATGGTGTTGTATTGAAAGTCATAGAAGTATTTTTGGTGTTTTAGGAAGATTTCAGGGTGCGTGGAGAGTATGAAGGAAAGGATCACGTCAGGCATATCACAGACGGACGCCTGGAACGCCACATCAGTTCAATTGGTGGCTGCAGCTGAAGTAAGTTTTCTGGACTCGGTTGTATACGCATCGGGTTGTATATGATAAGATGAACTAGTTTGAATTAATAACTTGAGAAGCGCGAAAAATAGTAGTTTAATACATTTTGTTTTCGGTTGGTTTAAAGTTAGATGGATAGATAAGTCCGCCGCATTGCCATTGCAATATTAACTTAGGTGTAATAAACGTATTAAAACAACTAAGTCTAGTATTTCTTAATGGCCCTTGATGCTCGTACATAGTTATATACTTAACGGGTCTAATCGCGATTATGTATTAGGTTAAACGAATTAAGGTAGTTACTTTTTATCTAATAAATTTTCGCGATTAGACCCGTATAATAATAACTAAGCCTAGTTTGGGATAACTATTTTTTATGGCAGTGAGAACCACCTTTCGGGATGATAAGGCGATAAATTTTGAAATGGTTTCTAGACATATATCACAAACTCGAGAAAGCAAATCGGCTCTTCTTCCTGAAGTCGATAAATAACAATCCATTCTTCATCTCATACGTGTGCCTGGAAGTCATCCAGTTGCGTTTTCTCTTTTAATAATCAGTCTTTTTCAGGCGCACTGCAGAGTGATAATCCTATCCACGTTCCACGAAGAAACTCAGAGATTGGCCGAGACGGCGTCTCCTGCGCTAAGCGTAGTTTTATACCAATTGCTGGAACTGTACACTGTCTACTGGGCTTTGGAGAGACTTAGCGATTTATTGCAGGTGAGAGCCAAGTTTCTAAAGGAGAAAATCTTTTTCGTCTCTTACTCTCTTCTACGTACTTCTCCCAAAATTGTGAATTGGTTTCAGTTCACAAACATATCACAACCGGATATACAAGGACTGCAGAAATGGTACGAGGACCTGTTGGGCAGGCTGAGGCCAAACGCAATTGGTCTAGTTGATGCCTTCGACATTAGAGATGCTGTAAGTACCCTGTTACTCCTATAGGTTCGTGTAGTAGAGGATTTTTTTCTACAGAGTCTGGATTTGGAGTTTTTTGTCCATTTTTTCTCCAAAATGACCTAGATTTTGAAATGGGCGCCTAGTTTCATTAAAACGTACTTTTTGCGCTACTTTGAATATAACATTTTTGGATTATTATCAGCTTTCGTCTTTCCATAGATTTACCCATATGCTATCTCTCACGGCTCTTCGCCATTCCAGCGAGGCAAGAAGACGTCAAGCCGGGAAACATAACTATAACAGTAGCAGAGGCCAGTAGACAGACATGTAGCCTCAGACAGACGATACCATGAGATCGGAAGAGGGTTCGCGGTATTTTTGTCTTAAGAATGGCCTTTGTTTTCTTTGTTTTTAGAAATCCGATTGCAGTCGATACAACTTCAGCTTATCAACCTTGTCAACTATTTTTAATAAGTGCTTTAATTAATTGCCTCACTGGTCACTGTATAGTAAAAAGGTGAAGCCTGCTATTTCTGTCATAATGAGCGTGAGCTTTTAATTCAAGCTTGCAAAATTTGCCAAAATTATCCCGAATCCGAAGCGCTCGTAGTCGAACCGAGTGATTGGAATTATAAATCATTGGGTTAAGCAACTACAGGCGCGGTGAGGCGCAGGGTGGGTGACCGTCCCCTGACTACCGCTAGCGGAATTTTTGCGAGCGCTTCCGTGCTTCGCAAGGCACGTTAAGCCGTTGGTGCCGGCTGTCATGTAATGACAGTCGTTAAGCCATGTCAGAGGCCTTATGGGCGGCTTGATAACTTCTAACATTAAGGCCCGCCACTGTCTTACAATCCTCCACCAACCCGGACTTCGCCCCCATGGTGCAGTATGGCCTAACCTTCCTACGATGCAGGAAGAGACCCTTGCCCCAGCAGTGGAGACATACAAAGGTTGATGGCGATCCCGAATTCCACAATAAACCCCGGTTCTTTCTCTTCCAGATGCTGCAGTCCACACTAGGAGCGTTTGACGGCCGGGTCTACGAGCGGCTGATGGAAGAAGCCGAAAGGTGTCCAGTAAACGCTGAGCCTGTCAACCAGACCTTCCATAAATACCTCAAGCCTTTCATGCAGGGGAAACTATGACTTGTTGGTCATGAATTGGTGCTCGGCAGTGTCAACGGTTTCCTAGTATACACGTGTGATAGAATAGAATCTATAATGCTCAGGGGTTATCGCTTGATTATTTATAGTTTTATAGAGAACAATGCATTTTATTCATTTTAGACATCATGTTTCATACAGACATTTACTGCTTAACACCTACACAATCGATATCTAAATAGAAATAGTGTAGGTTTTTTTTTTCAAAACAACCGGGTTCGATTCCCGAAAAGAGTACAGATGTTTTTTTAAATGTATGAATGCAGTTTTTCTTTTTATTAAAATCGATGACATGGTTCCTCAGAACAGATCTTCGTATGTCTTATAGTTTTAGACTTTCCCATACTGACCGATTTGAATGAGACACCCTGTATACCTATGTTAAAACACCTTGTTTTTATAAGTTAGCGCCGTAGTATTATGAGGATTTAATTAATAACTGTGTATCTCTTTAATTCAGTGGCCTTCACTAGTTATTGAACTAATTGAACATTTTCACTAGTTATTGAACTAATCGCATTTAAGCTAAAGAAAAAATTGTTTAGTATGAAAACCTATTCTGAGTAGATATAGATGACAAAATAACAAAGAACAGAATAATGTTTCATTTAACCGAGCAGGCGGGGCTTTATATAGGTTTGTGAAATAAAGTGTAATGTAGAATACGAGTAGCTTGTTTAATTTAAATTCACATAATAAGGACGTTGATGAAGGACACCGCTACTGACATCAACTGTAACGCACAGAATGAACCAGTGACAAAACGGTGCGCGATTAATTATTTGGTAAAATCTGTGCTAAAACGTAAACAAGTACCTTAACTGTATTTGCCGCTTCAGTCTACCCGTGACCACGGCAACTGCAACTTTGCCGATTGTATGTATGTATGTATGTATGTATGTATGTATGTATGTATGTATGTATGTATGTATGTATGTATGTATGTATGTATGTATGTATGTATGTATGTATGTATGTATGTATGTATGTATGTATGTATGTATGTATGTATGTATGTATGTATGTATGTATGTATGTATGTATGTATGTATGTATGTATGTATGTATGTATGTATGTATGTATGTATGTATGTATGTATGTATGTATGTATATAAGTATGTATGTATGTATGTATGTATATATGTATGTATGTCCCAAGACTCTGACCGGTGTAGAGTCCAAGGAAGTCCCTCGTTTTGATCGCAGAGTGCACGGGCGCGTTGTCGTGGTGAAGAAGGACCTCGCGGAGCCAGGTGTTCGGTCGCTTGTTGCTCAATTCAGAAAAAAACTTCTGGCAAGCATTTTGTGCTATACCATTTATCGTTGATGCCGCTTTGGTCTCAAAGTGGACTTAGGTACCCCGTCAAAGTGAAGAAAGTAGCTATCAAAATTTTTCCTGCGCTCCTCGATCGCTTCACTTTCGTAGGCGTTGGTACATTTTGAAACCGAAACTGTCGACTGACGTTTTGTTTCTGGATCATATTGATAAATCCAGGATTCATCACCTGTCACAATGTTGTAAACGCGCCGTGACGAGCCAGCATCAAGTGTTTGTAACATATCACGGCACCAATCCACACGGGCCTGCTTCTGAGCTTCGGTGAGGTTGTGCGGCACCCAGCGGGAAACTATTCTCCTTACGCAAAGTTGCTCGTGCAAAATCTTGTGAACACTTCCCGAACCAATCTGCAGTGTATTTTCAATCTCTTCGTAAGTAATTCGTCTGTTTTCTTGAATTAATTTTTTTACTGCCAGCACACTTTCTTCGGTGACAGCCGTCGTAGGACCACCGCTCCTTTGTTCATCCCCCAAAGTAAGACGACCGCGTTTGAACTCGCTATACCAGCGGTAGATGGTTGCTTTTGAAGGTACTTAATCCATAAAAGCAATTCGAAGTCGATCAAATGACTGGTTGGATCAAATGATCAGGTTTTAAGCCACATTTGAAATCGTAAAAAAATATAGCACGAAAATGTTCTCGATGCAGTTCCATTTATTAATGAGACAAGAAAATTTGAATTAGCTGATGGCTCTCAAAAAATGCGGAGGGAAATTTGAAAATCGAACGGTAGTATCTTTACTTTTAAATAATGGACGTTTTTAAAACAATTACGAGTGGCCAGTGTCTTATACATAAAAACTTTTTTTCGAATAACTTTCTGAGTGGCCTGGTATGTGTGTGTGTGTCCCCGATTCTACATTCCCTCATAACTTCTTGATATTTTTTTTTAATTTTTTTTATTTATTTAATACAAAATTTTCACTGCATTACTGTCTTAACTTTTGCGCTATAAGACGGTCAGATTTTAACAAATAAGATCCTAATCGATTCGTCGTGACACGCGAGTTAAAAAAAAATCTAAAATAAAAAACTGAAATAAAAAGTATCCCACACTATTGTGTAAGCGAAAAAAGTGCATAAATATTTTGTTAAGATCTTATCCTACCGTTTTATTGGCGTGAATAATATACGTATCTATGTCATATTTCAGCTTTCTAGTAATTGTTATTTCTTCTAAACCGTGGACACACAGACGGATTTCTTAATAACTCGCGATGCTCCTACTAGTACATAGTAATATATAAAATGGATCTAATCGCGATGTTTATTACGTAAAACGAAATTACTTTAATTCCCGACGTTTCGGCACCCTTGCAGCTGATCGCGGTAATTTATTGGGCAAAACGTAATTATGTTACCTTATCTCCCCATGTTTTAGCAACGTTGCAGCTAATCGCGATAATTTATTAGGCAAAATGTAACTACCCTAACTCCCCATGTTTCAGCAACATCGCAGCTAATCGCGATAATTTATTAGGCAAAACGTAACTACCTTAGCTCCCCATGTTTCAGCAACGTTGCAGCTAATTGCGATAATTTATTAGGCAAAACGTAATTACCCTAACTCACCATGTTTCAGCAACGTTGCAGCTAATCGCGATAATTTAGTAGGTAAAACATAATTATCTTAACTCCCCATCTTTCAGCAACGTTGCAGCTAATCGCTATAATTTATTAGGTAATACGTTCAGCAAATCGCGATTAGACTCGTTTCAAATAATAACTAGACAGACGGACATACGGACATAGCGAAACTTTAAAAGGGTTTCTTGCTGCCTACGGAACCATAAAAACAAGCGAGTGCGAGTAGGACTAACACACTCAACCCAACGAACAATTTTCTGTGGATAAGTTTGTAGAAAAGTGTGTGGAAAAGTATGTGGGAAAGTATTACTTAGATTTAAGAAATCATGGTTGTAATATTTTTCTGGTTGTGCAATAAGTGTTCTCTATCTATCTATCTAGAGTCGACAGCGTGTAAAACTTTATTGCCATTTTGGTCTAGCAGTAACTGGTTAGATTAAAAGGCCAGAGGTTCTGGGTTTGATTTCTACTGCTTTAATTATGGGGCCGCCACACACCCATTTCTACAAATAACTTCAGTCCGGGTGATTTTCATTCCTGACCATCTTTTGTTATCATTTATTATACATGCACTTAATTCAGTTACGATACGGGTGATCTACAATACAATTCAGTTGCAAAGATAAGTCTATATCTTTTTTTAAGGTATCTAGATATTGACGATATCCGGAGTTTTATATTTTTGTTTTTCTTGTTTTTGCCCAAATATATGTTTTTACATCGGCGGCTTGGTAACTTCTGACAGAAAGGCCCACCATTGTCTTACCGTCACCAACGCGAACTTGGCCCCCGTGGTATGCAGGAAGTGACCTGTGCCCCAGCTATGGGGACATACAAGGGTTTATATCGATGTTATTACAGTACTACTTTGTAACGGTGCAAACCTCTTTACACCTTTTTTTATATTTCTTTTTCTATCTAACACTTTCAAATATTTAAAATTATGTCACACATTTTTCAATTTCCTCACTTTCATCATTACTACTTTAAATCTCGACTTGATCTGACTATTTTTACCTGCGTTTTTATCCAGTTTTCTGTTTTATATTATGAAATTGAAATTAAAAAAGGTTTAATTATCGCAAAAAAGTACAAAAAACAACTTAAAATAGACTAAGTTAATTACATACTTAGTTACTTTAGTAAATACTTAGTTAAATAACGCTATGCGATAATAGGGATTATAAATATAAACTAAATAAAACAGTGCAATGAAGCACAAAGTTAAAGTCGTTCCAGTTTTATTATTTTATAAAAGCTCTACAACTCTACAACTTGACCTTTGTTTCCTTTTTTAAGAACAATAAAGTGTTCATAGTCTTCTTTCAATCTTCATGACATATTATCTCGCCTGTATCGCTGAGGGGTCCAGATTCGCATTACAACTGAATCCGGAATTAAGTTAATAATGATTGAATATAACCTGATCATCTTACTATACCTTTTGTCGGAAGAGTCCGACCAGTGGCTAAATCTCTATAATGCATAGTTGTTCAATAGAATCATATTAGTACGGTAATGATCGTTTGATTCACACTTTCGGTAGTCTAGTAACCAATCGCATTGCAATTGTATTACCCGTGCTACGTCACTCAGCGCCTCGCGCGAGAGATGCCTATTTAATTTGCACTGGTTATACCCCTGGAATGACATTGTACTGCTATCGCTTTGTAGACTACCCAATTGAGGGAAATCACAACCATTGTCGTACTTATATCATTCTATTGAAAAGCTATGTAAGTATTAGACTCTAGGGCCTGGTTTTGCTCGATTCGCAGGGATTAATCATGGTGAGTAGAAATGGAGCTCGCATCGTCGGCTGCTCGTTTCTGTCAGGTACCTACTCTGGTTATAATTCAAGTCTGTTACCTTTTAGAATATACCTCGGGCTCTAGAGTTGGCTCGGTTCGGTTTCGGTTCGGTTTTCGCCGAAAGCACACGAGTGTAATAGCACACGAGTGTAATACTACTTCCTGCTCTGTATAAAACTTATCGTCACTATTTAAAAAAAATAAGTAAAGTCATGACTTTATTATAAATTTACATAACTTTTCAAAATAGTGAAGAAAAGTTTTATAGAGAGCAGAACGTGTGCTTTCGGCGAAAACCGAAGCCTACTCTTGAGCCCGAGGTATACAAAATAAACCTTACCTTATTGCAATATAATCGGGTTAGTAGGCGAGGTATATTCTAAAAGCTAACAGACTGGTACTTTACGAAAGGTTAAGTTAACAATGTTTGCATTGGGTTGAACGAAAGAAAAAGCGTGCAAAACGCCTTGGCTATCGCGCCGCGCCTGCTGGAACCAGAGCAAACCAGAACTCCAACAAATAAAACAGTAATTATTGATGAACATAATGTATTTATTACGGTTAAATTCAATATAATAGCCCTTAGAGTACAAAGTGCTACGATGGAAAGAAAATCACAGTTTTTCAGTGTCTAATAATCCTTACTAACAGTTACTTTACCAAGCTAATACTGAGCAGCTAAGGTTACGAACCTACAATTCATTAGAAAGTAAAACAGACGTAGTAACTAACACAAATTGGTATACGAACACTTATGTTATTCAACCAGCATTCGGACAGCGTAGACTCACAAAATACCTCAACCAGTGTGACGGGCAACTTGTATAATAAGGACGTCTGGTTTGTTGCTTGACAGCGCTATACAAATTACGATTACTTAATAAGTTATTAACAGAAGGAAAACAACAAGCGGTCTAGTGTTAGTGTACACATTGTGTAGTGTTCATCATGTCTTGTTGAAAGCGGGGAACCGACTGGACCTTGAAGGTAAACCAGATTTTAGAGGAGAGCGCTTCTAAATATAGATCAGTCTCTATCTACTGTCATTATAGTTCTTGTGATCGCCTAAAGATGGCCCTGCCGGGTGTCTCTGGGTGACCTAGCTGAGCTCCGAAGTAGTTTGTTTTGTGACTAAGATTTATTTTGTGATCTGATTATCGTGCATGGTAATTTTTTTATACAGCCATAAAAGAGAAGTCTTTCTTGATAATGCAGAATTTATTAGTTGGACATAATAATGTGCTGCTTTTGATATTTCAATAACTTTCTAGGTTTATTAATGACTTACATTTACAAGTTTGTCGGAACTCGGAGTCGTGGCAATTAACAAACCCCTAGCCTTCCCTACCAGTATACGAGTATATGCAATAGTTAATGTATGTTTGATTAATATACCTACTAATAATTCACTTAATTCCAGTTAATCAGCATGCGATAACTAGTCTTCAAAAGTACATAAATATTCATGATCACTGGCCATTTCAGATATTATCAGTAGTTTAAACTTAGCCGAAGGTAGGAAGACGTAAAATGCCGGGCGGTAATAAAGTTAACGAAGATCTAGTAAGGGAGAGGAAGAAATGCACCTTTGATATAAAAGAGCTGACACATATAATTGACGGAGGGAAAGAGAAGACATTGGAAAGGGAACAAGTTGGTGAGTAGAATAGAAGTAGATTAAACATTTATCGAAGTAAACAAACATTGAACGTTGTAATATGAAGCTACTGTTTCTGACCTAAGGTGCCTTAAGAGGAACGTCACCTGTTGAGAGGTATTTATTAACAAAATATTCCGTTTTGTTTGCGAGAAACATTTTCCTTGCTAGGGGCAGCAATATATAAAGAAATGTTGAAACATAAAAAACCGATTTGTAATTTTTCATAAAAAAACACGAGCAGGACACGCGCTTTTATATTCTGGATAAAGTGTATGTCGGGTACAGACCAACCGAAGAAATGAATTGTGGTCGTAACGGAAAAAGCAGGTCAACCAAAGCGACAGCCAGGTCAACCTTTTTGTTGCAAAGTCCCATAATGTAACTGGTATTGAAAAATGTAAAAAAATTAAAAGCATCATTTGTCTGTTCAGAATTAAATGAGTGTATTTAATTCTGAACAGACAAATTATGCTTTTAATTTTTTTACCACATTAATTTATTATTACACACATTAGGCTATCTCAAATTAAAAAAATGTGCAAACTATTAAACCTTACATAAAAAAGAAATAAGATCAAAACAATAGAGAATGTTGTCCCATCGGCAGCTGATAATTTTTTGGTATTAGTATTGGTGACGATTTGGGTTTTCGCAACTCGACTGCAAGTGAGCCTTTTTTGCGTAAGGTGTCACGCAAATGAGTAGAGTGCACACGTGTAAAGCTTGATGTGCTGTCAAATGTCGATTACGGTCACTTTCAGCAGGGTGCAGCGTCGATAAAAGATAAAGATAAAATTTATTTGTGAAACGTGAGTACGAATAGATAATAACTATGAATATTTGTTCTGCATGTTTTGTCATTGTAGACGTACAAATTTTAAATCTGGTTTCAGCCGGCGTGTGTCTTTGATAGCATTTGTCTGGATGGTCTGACCGCAGTAATAGAAGATGCGCTTGATTTCGGAAACCTGGAAAATCGTGCATCATCATAATGTTTGTTTAGAGTTGGATAAGAAAGGAGGACAGAATGAAAGAGAAGTAGAAGAAGGCGATGAAGAAGCAATTTCGTCCGAATTTAAGGAAGAAAGGAAGGAGGAAGGGGATGTCGTGATGTAGTAGGCGTTAAAGGAAAACCAATAATGAGCCGAATAGAACTAAGAAGTGAATCTAGGATATACGCATGAGATCATCCACATGTATAAGTTTAAATTATGATTGAGTTGTACGAACGTTCTAATTTTATCCTCGTGGACTCACAATACCTTGCAGACCTGATTTTTTGTCAGTTAGCTACTGATCAATGAGACAAAACTGTCTTGTTGCAGAGGACCTGTTACTCAGCATAGAAGAGCTGAAGGACCCTGTACCGGAAGAGTATCTCAGTCACAAGGAGCGATACGAGAATGCAGTCCGAAAGTCCGTTATTCTTTCGAAGGCACTTAAGCAGCATATGCTTGAACACTCAAGTATGGACGCATTCAAGTAAGATTACCATAACATCTTCATCAACACATTGTGTTCCCAACTAAGGGCACGAGTCTCTTCCCTAAGGAAGGTATAGGCCATACTCTACCCGGGGGGCCAAGTCTGGATTGGTGGAGGCTTGCAAGATTAGTGGCTGGTCTTACTGTCAAAAGTTTTCAAGCCGCCCTAAGGCCTTTGACTTGGCTTAACGACTGTCATCTATCGACAGCAGCCGGCACCAACTGCTAAAAGTGCCCTGCGAAGCACGGAACCGCTCAGAAAAATGCCACTAGGGTTAGTCATTCATACAAGGTCATCCATCCGTGCACTAAACGCGCCTTATGTTGCTTAACCTTCGTGATTGTTTAAGATCACTCAGACAGCCGGGGCTGCGAGCGATTCATTGATCCACATAAGTGTACCCCTGCATACCCTTTATAAGTGTACCCCAGCATACCCTTTATGATCAGGGCCCCCATTAGATGCACTAAATTCTGATTGATTTGAATCGCCCAACGAGTAATTTGCCTGTTAGACGAATGCAATCGTTGAGAATTTTGTGGGCAGTACAGGAGCTGCAAGTCTTTGCAGAGTGCATTGGGAAGGAGTCTTATGTCTAGCTGTGAGCTCCACGTCTTTGCGGTTTGCACGGCAGTAGGCTGACGATGACTGAAGTCCGTTCCTTACCTCATCTAGCAATCATTTTTCAGGCCTTCGACCAAGTATCGGTTAGCAGGGACGCTGATTAAAGACATAACTCCGCTGGCGCTCCACGTGGGAATGTTTCTGCCGACGCTGTTCGGGCAAGCGTCTCCGGAGCAGCAGGAGAAGTGGCTGCCCAGAGCCATGAACATGGATATGATTGGCACTTACGCTCAGGTGGGCTACAAAGATGATTACTCCACCGAGCCTAGTTAACGACTTATGTAATAATAATGTGTTCTTAATAGTTTAACCACTCAATGAAACTCTACAGACATCTGGCCACCATGAGCAGTTAAATTGTAGCAATTATTGCTGGGAACTTTGGCAACATTGCCACGTCGTTAATCTGCATGATGACTTAAAATTCGTCACTATATTTAAGGGAACATTTTAACTTTGCAATAACAAGGGAACAAAAGTAATGAAAAAATATGGTCATTGTGGTCAGCGCCGGCGGCTTACACTTTACATTGTACATTGACATTCAGCAAACAGAATGTAAATTCTTTACGTTGAAATAAAATTATTTGAATTTGAAATTTGAACTGTTTTCACATTTCATTTATTTACACATATCAAACGTTAGGTTCTTAAAAATTAAAAAAAACATTTACGCTGATCAAATGATACGTGTACTGCCTGTGAGGCTCTTAAACATAAAGCGTAATAGAAATATTTTTTCTTCAAAACTTGTATTCAACGTGTAGAAAATTATGACTAAAATATAAATATGTACTCTGTTTATTTTCATGAAAAGAACATTTAATTAAAATATTACAAAATATTTCAAAATCACGCTGTAAAGGCGTGAAATTTTGCGCAAGCGCATATAATATAGTATAAGAAAGGTGATAATGGTTGAAAATTCATCCATTATAAATAGGTTAAATAAGGGATGCCTCATATTCGTCAGATTAGACGAATACACAGTTTCCATGAGTTACCTATGGATAGGTAATTAATTATACTATTTTTATGCACTAACCCGTGCTAAGAACAAATTTAAAAACCTATTTAGAGGCTAAAAATTTCACCCATGCCGGGATTCGAACCCGCAACCTCTGGCTATCCGTGCCAGCGCTTTACCAATTGAGCCAATGGGTGACTCACCGGCATCAGTGAAATTTCGAACCTCTTTACACTATTCTCTGTATTACGTACAGGCAGCGACATCTGACTTAAGCAAATTGCATCACTTACAGCCCCGACTACCTACTTTGCAGTTAGGTTTTACATCGAAACGATATCACTGTACCCACATGATTATACTATTATTATTTTTAATGCACTAACCCGTGCTAAGGACAAATTTAAAAACCTATTTAGAGGCTAAATTGGTAGACGCTGGCACGGATAGCCAGAGGTTGCGGGTTCGAATCCCGGCATGGGTGAAATTTTTAGCCTCTAAATAGGTTTTTAAATTTGTCCTTAGCACGGGTTAGTGCATTAAAAATAAAAATAGTATAATCATGTGGGTACAGTGATATCGTTTCGATGTAAAACCTAACTGCAAAGTAGGTAATCGGGGCTGTGAGTGATGCAATTTGCTTAAGCTAGATGTCGCTGCCTGTACGTAATGCAGAGAATAGTGTAAAGAGGTTCGAAATTTCACTGATGCCGCCGGTGAGTCGCCCATTGGCTCAATTGGTAGAGCGCTGGCACGGATAGCCAGAGGTTGCGGGTTCAAATCCCGGCATGGGTGAAATTTTAGCCTCTAAATAGGTTTTTAGGTAATTAATTTTTATCCATAGGTAACACTAATAATAATCATATGCCTAGGCCTAATAATGCAGTTTAATGATCAGACAAATAAGCAGAAATTAAATTTAAGGTGAACCTTACATTTCCTATTGTTGTATCAATTTTATCCTGTGTTGCTTTGGTTTTCACTTTATCGCACACGTTTGCGTCATTATGGAACAGTGCAGCGCAGATAGCGATAAAGGCCTCCAACGAATGTTGATAGCGGTATTATGGAACTATGGAAGGCTTTATCTATCTTGGCTGATCGATCAAAGTTCAAAGAGAAAAGAAAATCTGCGTCAGATTTCAGATCAGAGATTTTTATTTTATTTTATTTTTTATATCTTAGGGGTATCAACAGCGAACATAATCAATGATAATACAAGTAATGAAATACTGTTAATAAGGCCAATAACAGCTACCCACAACTATACAATAAATAAAAGCAGAAACAAAACGCAAAAACTCAACTAAAATAATTAGATTAACAAATCACTGGCAACATGCGCCAAAGCCAACACGCAGTAAAACTCACAAAGGCAGATCTGTTGGTGAGAAGAGCTAAAATATTATGCGGTTGTGTATGTATGTATGTGTGTGTGTGTGTGTGTGTGTGTGTGTGTGAGTGTGTGTGTGTGTTTGAGTTTTTGATATGTAGGGGAGATATTCAGTTTTATTTAGAAAAAACAGCCAAGTGCGCGTTGGGACACTCCCAGTGTAGGGTTCCGTAGAAGGTGGATAATGTACCTGCTTTGCAGAACTAACAACTTCATCAAAGTAATTTCCAATGGAATTTGTAGGAAGTTTTGCTTTTATAAGTTGGTAGAGTATTATTCGTTGACTTGGAAAGCCTACTTAGCAGTGATAGTGTTTCTTTTCAGTTCGTTATATAGTTAGAATATTTTCGGGGCTTAATCGCGTAGTAATATATTGCTATTTTATCTCGACGTTTCGACGACGTTACAGTCATCGTGTCACGAGAAGAAACGCCCCAATTAAGCCCCGAAAATATTCTATGTGTTCAGTTCATTATATGTGGTACGGCACTGAATTCCTAAAATCTTTGCTTTAAAGCTTAATATTTCGTTTGGTAAATGGATCCCTTCGGGATAAAAAGCTGATCGTATTTTTTCAAGATTCGGATGCGAGAATCTCACTGAAAGGTACTAAAACTATGTGCAATGATAATCAGTTTTCACGTAGTCGTTTGCAATATTTTCTAGACAAAATATTGTCTGTGAAGGCACTATTTATTAGTTATATTAATCTTATGACACTACTTTTAGACGGAGCTAGGCCACGGAACGTTTCTCCGAGGCTTAGAAACAACGGCCACCTACGATCCGAAGACTGAAGAGTTCGTGCTAGACAGCCCCACCCTCACTTCCCACAAATGGTGGCCTGGAGGATGTAAGTAGAGCACAGAGATAGAGTAATGAAGGCAGAAGAACTCGTAAATCAAAATCTATGCCCGATATATGCCCGTATTTTAAGCCACGATCATGAGACACGGATTTTACCAGAAGCGCTACTACCACTTCAACGTTATCTGCTGGGGCACAGGTCTCTTCCTGCATCGCAGGAAGGGTAGGCCATAATCCACCGCGGGGGCCATGTCCAGTTGGTGGAGGATCGTAACACAGTGGCGGGCCTTACTGTGAGGAGTTATCAAGCCTCCCATAAGGCCTCTGACATGGTTTAAAGACTGTCATTACATGACAGCCGGCACCAATGGCTTAACGTGCCTTGCGAAGCACGGAAGCGCTCGGAAAAATGCCACATTCACGGGACAGTCACCCACGGATAGTATACCTAATTCCACACTATTCTTCTTTGCAGTGGCATACACGGCCAACTACTGCATCGTTGTAGCCCAATTGTACACCAATGGCAAATGCCACGGTGTCCACCCGTTCATCGTGCAAATCCGCGACGAAGACACTCATATGCCCCTCCCCGGCATCACCGTTGGTGAAATTGGCCCAAAAATGGGCTTCCAAACGGCCAACAATGGGTTCCTTGGCTTCAAAAAGTTCCGAATACCTAGAGATGCCATGCTGATGAAGAATGCTCAAGTATTGAAGGTGGGTTTATCGTGACGCGTGCGGATAATGCCAATGTTAAACATATTCTTTATTGTGGTTAATTTATTAGCAGGAACTTTAATCTCGTCCCCATGCAAAGTTAAATAAATATTGCACCAATGTTGTGTCTGCCCCGGACCACAGACGCGTCTTTGAGATGTATATCGCGGTCTAAGTCCAATCATCCACCTTCTCCGTAAGAGCTAACTTCCATGAGACGAATCAAGAATGCGTAATAATGAAGAAAAAGCATTCTTAAAAAGAAATCAAAGTACTTGACTACAACAGCTATAGGAAATCGACAGAGGACCTTTACAGCCATGCACTCTACTCAGTACAATTTCACCAAACTGCGATCCCCAACCCGCATGCCCAGCGTGGGGATTATGGGCATTACCCCCAATAATGGCACAGCGTGGCGCTCTTTAGGGCAGGGCTATGTACAGCAGTGGACTAGTATAGCCTAACGACGACGACTCTACTTAGTGCATTACGTGGTGATCTTGCAACTAAAATATGGAAGTTGATGTGTTGTCGACGATACCAATAATCAATCGCTCAGTAAGCCATGACGCGAATCTCAATTTTCACCATCTCCAGGATGGCACGTACGTCCGGGCGCCGAACGACAAGCTGACGTACGGCACCATGGTGTTTGTCCGCGTCGTCATCGTCAACGACATGGCCTTCACGCTGTCCCAGGCTGCCACCATCGCCGTGCGATACTCCGCCGTCAGACACCAGTCCAAGCCGAAGCCTGAGTGAGTATGCATTGAGATTTTTGTCTTAACTTTTTGTAAAAAACCTATTTAGAGGCTAAAAATTCCATCCATGCCGGGACTCGAACCCGCGACCTCTGCCTAACCGTGCCAGCGCTCTCCCAACTGAGCTAATGGGCAAGTACCTGCATCAGTGAAATTTCTAACCTCTTTACAATACTCTCTGAAGTAAGTATGGTTATACTTACTTCTTTTGTTCTGAAACCATTTAATCTTCCTTATTTGATGCATTCTGAGGTCTCTGTTATATAGTTTCTTCTCCTTCAGGCTATATTAGTCCACTGCTGGACATAGCCCTCCCCAAATGAGCGCAAGGTTTTGCCATCATTATTGGGTAATGCCCATAATCCCCTGGGTTGGGGATCGCAGTTTGGGAGACTTGTACTGCAGGTGGCGCTATATAGTTTAACATAAAACAATTCGTCTCCTTAGCGTGTCGATGGCAAAACCAATTTTATTGAAGTCTTTATGACAGGGACCAGAACGTAAAGCCTAAAGAAGCTCAGGACCTTAATCAATTGGCGGCCTGGAAGATACTATAATTTTAATTTGCTGTGACCTTTTTCAACCCATTATCACTAGAACAATAAGTTCTGACAGTAAGGTCCGACACTGTCTTAGAATCCTCCACCAACCCTGACTTTGCGCCCGTGGTGGAGTATGGCCTAACCTCCCTCCGATGCAGGAAGAGACCCGCGGCACAGCAGTGAGGTGATACAAAGTGTTGATATCGTATCACTAAAATGGTATTACAATCTTGGGGTTCCACTTTCAATCGTTTCTTATTTTACAAATGTGATGATCGTAATACAAATAGTTTATTATTTCTACATAAAAAATACATTTCATCCTTATTATCTAGCTAGACAATACAATATCTAGACAATCAGTGTGGACAATAGATTATTGGTGACCCTCACACTAGGTCAGACCTGTCCTGTGAGGGCCATATAAAATATTTCTAGCTAGTTCATTTTAAGTAGCTTGACATAGTGGACGCTTATTTATTTTTAGTTAATTAAAATTAAATGGAATTAAAAATTAATTAATTAATAATCATTCATGATTTAAAATAAAATAGCTCTACATCAAAACATAAATAACGCAGTTATATATTAAACGGGTCTAATCGCGATTATTCTTGACTGCAGCAATGTGCTCTTTGACTCTTTCCGCGATAAAACGCTTCGTTTGGCCAATCTATAGAGCTTCCACAACTACAGTCAATCTTGTAAACTCCTGCAGACTGTAAGGGTATGACATCCTTAGGCGTCCTTAGCTGGCTAGATACCTTGGAGTACAGAACATATATTCAGTCTACCCGAGACCACGGCAACTGTAACGCTGCCGAAACGTCGGGAAATAAGGTAATTACGTTTTACCTAATAAATGATCGCGATTGGACCCGTTTAATATATAACTATGTATGAGGATCGCGAATCCTAAATAACGGTCCCTACGATTACTTCCAGTGAACCAGAGCCACAAATCATCGACTATGTGACCCAGCAACACAAACTGTTCATAGCGATAGCGACGAGCCACGCGCTGAGGATGTCGGGGGATTGGCTGTGGACGACTTACGTTAAAGTGAACAAACAGATGCGGTCTGGAAAAATGGAGCAGCTACCTGAGGTTGGTGAACCTTAATTTTAATTTCTATGGCTGCTGAAACAAATTTTGAAGAAGATGTTAACGGACTCAGCTGAAGAACGAATATTGGAGACAATGTTATAGGTGCCTATCATCCAACATACAACGGGATGTTACCCTGTACCTGGAACGATAATATCAGCTATGAAATGAAAAGGTTTTATTCAAAGTAGCGCAGAAACTGCGGCTTAATGAACGTTACAATTCAAAATAGGTGTCCTTACACTATTTTTATTTTTAATGCACTAACCCGTGCTAAGGAACAAATTTAAAAACCTATTTAGAGGCTAAAAATTTCACCCATGCCGGGATTCGAACCCGCAACCTCTGGCTATCCGTACCAGCGCTCTACCAATTGAGCCAATGGGCGACTCACGGCATCAGTGAAATTTCGAACCTCTTTACAATATTCTCTGTATTACGTACAGGCAGCGACATCTGACTTAAGCAAATTGCATTACTTACAGCCCCGACTGCCTACTTTGCAGTTAGGTTTAACATCGGAACGATATCACTGTACTCACATTTGTACGGGTTAGTGCATTAAAAATAAAAATAGTGTAATCATGTGAGTACAGTGATATCGAATCCCGGCATAGGTGAAATTTTTAGCCTCTAAATAGGTTTTTAAATAGGTGTCCTTTTCAAAATCTAAATTATTTCGGAAAGAAAAATGGACAAAAAACTCCAAACTTAGTATTTTACTTGAACTTAGTATGATCATGGACGCGCAAACTACCGAACATCTAAAACTAAGCGAAGAAGGTCTGTCTTGTCAGTTTTCCAACGTTTTCCAGTTACACGCCCTAGCGTGCTGCCTCAAGGCCATCAGCACGCGTGATGCGGCGGCAAGCGTGGAGCAGTGCCGGCTCTCGTGTGGTGGCCACGGGTACATGACGTCGTCATGTCTGCCCATATTGTACGGGATCGCTACCGCTGCCAACACGTATGAGGGGGAGAATACGGTGCTTCTGTTGCAGACTGCGCGGTGAGGTTTTAAACTTAGGAGACATATAATTTGACATTCTATTCAGCTCTATTCGTGTGAGGTTGAGGGCCTCTTTCCCTCAACCTCGCACGAATAGAGCTGAATAGAATGTAAAATGTGTTGGGGAAGAAGGCAGTCGTGGCTCAGAAACATTAGGGTATGGACAGTCGTAGTCAGCGTTGAAGACTTGTTTTGCTTGGCAGGAAATGATGTAGAACGAGCTGACGCCTAGCCTCCACCAGTGGAGAAGCATAGCAAAAAGAAGAAGATTAGTGCTTAAAGAAATACTATAAAGCCAAATTTACATTACGAAATTAGTGGCATGAAATTAATGTCATGACATTAGTTTTATCGAAGTTTTCACGTGTAATTTAGTACTTTCGTAATGCATGCATTAATTTCGCGACAGCTAATGAATTTCGTGTCCTGCGCAATTTTTGGGTGAAATTAGTGTCATGAAACTAATTTCATCATGAAGAAGCGCCGTGAAACTAGTGTCGCGAAAGCGCCTGCGCTGTTCGGACGTATGTATTTTCGCGCGCCTTAGCCTTCAAGCGTTGAAACGACCAACGATTCATTCTGAAAGTACAGAAAAAAATATACAATTCATCAATGAATATTAGCGACAAGAGTGTCTCTGTTGTATGTGACCCAAGTCACATACAATATAAAATTAGGGATGCCCGAGAGCACCCAAATGCTTTCTAGTTAACCATTCTCGAATCCACCAACGTCTTTTTTTCTTGATAGTCTTTTTTTAAGTTTATATAGAAGCATATCTTTAACTACATTGAATACAGAAGCTTTGATGCTGACGGGGCCATGGTTACTGCGATACTGACAATTTCACGACCATTTTTCAATTTAAAATTGTCCTTAGCACGGGTTAGTGCATTAAAAAAAAAGTATGAAATCACGACACTATTTATTTTACGAAATTACTTCAGCGTACATCGAAACTACTTTCGTGAGACTAAGGTCAACATGCATGCCACTAATTTCGTAATTTAAATTCGACTTAAGTAGAAGAAAGCCGTTTCACCGCTGTTTCATCATAATTCTTCCTTTTCAGTTTTCTAGTAAAATCATGGCAGCAAGCTTCCGAGAGTAAGCCCGTGACGCCAACAGTCTCCTACTTAGTCCAATCCCAAGACAAAAGCGCACCTAAATGGGACAATACACCGGAAACCATCATAAGAGGCATGAAAGAAGTTGCTGCTGGGTAAGCAAAACATTTAAACAGCAAATAAAGGCTATACTCGTGAAGAAAAAAAATTAAAGACTTGAGGGATTTATTCAATGACAATTTATTTTTTAAAAACCTAGGTATTCTAGGCTACCTAAACCTAGGCTAAAAATTCCACCCATGCCGGGACTCGAAAACGCGACCTCTAAATAGGTTTTTAAAATATTCCTTAGCACGGGTTAGTGCATTAAAAGAATATAATTTATTTTTTATTTAATTTAATACATTGTATAGAATCAGGTGTTACTTTGCGGAAATCCATAATAACATTAAAAAGTTACAATTACTTTGCTAGATTCCAATACTTGTGTAAGAAAACACGCAATACATTGCGTGTTTTCTCACACAAGTATTGGTGTTGGTGGTGGTGTGTTCGTGTCTTGCTTCTGCTTGAAAAAGTGGGAGAGAGGGCGGTGCATTAACTAACCGCATGGTGCTTGTAGGATTTTTGGCGGAATTTAGCAAAGTAATTTTAACTTTTTAATGCTATAATTTAATATAATTCAATTATACTATTTTTATTTTTAATGCACTAACCCGTGCTAAGGACAAATTTAAAAAACCTATTTAAAGGCTAAAAATTTCACCCATGCCGGGATTCAAACCCGCAACCTCTGGCTATCCGTGCCAGCGCTCTACCAATTGAGCCGATGGGCGACTCACCGGCATCAGTGAAATTTCGAACCTCTTTACACTATTCTCTGTATTACGTACAGGCAGCGACATCTGGCTTAAGCAAATTGCATCACTTACAGCCCCGACTACCTACTTTGCAGTTAGGTTTTACATCGGAATGATATCACTGTACCCACATGATTATACTATTTTTATTTTTAATGCACTAACCCGTGCTAAGGACAAATTTGAAATACCTATTTAGAGGCTAAAAATTTCACCCATGCCGGGATTCGAACCCGCAACCTCTGGCTATCCGTGCCAGCGCTCTACCAATTGAGCCAATGGGCGACTCAATAATTCAATTCGAATAATAATTCAATTGTCAATTCAATTTAATCATTACTATTTTTTATTTGTTTCCCGTACATAAAATAACAAGAACCACCTAACATTTTTTTATACCTGTATTTTTTACGCTGACCATGATTTTTTTTACCTTCGAGGTGGGTAAAGTTGTCAGTGGAGACGCTCAACCGACATATCAATTCGGGAATGCCTTACGAAGATGCGTGGAACCTCGCCTCAGTACAGCTCGTTGGTGCCAGTGAGGTATTCATTTTCACTTTCTGTTTAAAAGCGTAGTGTCTATTAGTTGTTACACTATGAAAACGTTGAGGAACGAATTTGTTTTAACAATAAAACATGACAAACTTCTTGCATACTTCTTGTAATGTTTTAAATCAATACGCAACATGTGTCATTCATTATAAAAGAGGTAGACAAACAAATGCTGAAGAGGAGAAGATAGAAAAGGTAGCATAAGTAGTTCAAGATTTCCTTTCTTACCCTGCAGACTTGGGCAAAGTGTGTCCTTAGAGGGAGTTGATATATCTCATATCTTTACTCACCGAGACACACTATATCTCTATCATATCTCGCTCACCACTAGTGTCCTAGCTCATACGACGTACAACAAACTAAGTGCGGGTGGAAACAAAAGACACAAGTGGTGAGTCAGTCTAGTCTTACCTATTCCCTACTTTATCCAGATCAAACGTTTTTTTTGGTGACCTTTCTCTCATCGCTCGTTGGCTACGACGAGAAATGCGGCCGAACGTAACCGATGTCAGACGATGTTGATCTTGCTCTCGCGCATTGTGTATGAGCTGGATAAAGTAGAAGGAAATGACTACCATACTGAGTTGAGAGTTGTAGGGAGTAAGATTTAATTGACATCTCTGGGATATGAATGGGATACACTTGTCGGTGAGGGAGTTGTGTGTCCACTCATATCTGGCTCTTGAGTTACCCAAGGCTATTACCCTGTACTGAATTGTACTCTAAAATTGCTCAAGTTGTTGTATTGTTTCGAACTGTATTTAAAAAAGAGCTCTCTTAAGCGACCTCAAAGCAGGGCCCGTTAGTTCCTATGTGAAACTTCGTACTTATGATTGGTGATAATGACTAAGTCTTTACTCTATCCTAATTCAAGATAAATAAAAGCTATTTTGGCTTGCAGGCACATTGCAGAGCAGTCTTATGTGAAGTTTACTGGACCGAAACACAAAGAATAGCCGTGACGGCTTCGAAAAGTCTAGGTGTAGTGCTGAACCAGTTGGTGGAACTGTATCTTATCTATTGGGCTCTGGAGAAAACCGGAGATCTCTTGCTGGTAAGTAAATCTAAACTGCATAAGGCCTGCGAAAAAAAAACTACGAGCAAGAAAAACGGAGACAAATTTAAACTAGCTTCCAACCAGCCTTGCAGCTTCTACTCGATCTTCCACAATTATATTGTACTAAGATTGCTACCTGTTTTACATGCCAGATAAACCGAAATAAAAATAAAATAAAGATCTACAAATCAGTGTGAAAAACTTACTATGGGCCCCATAGTACACGGATAACTTCGAAATGGGGAAAAAACTTTGCTTACTGCAACAAAATACATGAAAAACCTAACAACCTTTTTGCGATTTCGAAGCTATCCTCATAGCAAAGTATTGATCCAGCATTGATAGGGGATTTATTCTTTTGGGGAGAATAAAATGAGGATCTCGATACACCCAGCAAGGCATGCACGTTTTTGTCTTGTTTCAGTATTCAAACGTATCAAAAGACTACTTAGTTGCGCTTCGAGCACGGTACGAGCAATTGTTGGCGCTCATTCGACCTAACGCTGTTGGCTTGGTCGACGCCTTCGACTTACGGGATGAGGTAAAATTCGTCAAGCTTCAAACTGTAAGAACGTTTCACCCTCTTTGGAATGCATACAATTACGAAAGAAGAAAAAGAGTACCTATTAATAGTTTAACGCGTCAAAAGTGGGCTAAAAAAGAGTTTACATGTTGCAATTTTGCAACCTCATTGAAGCGTGTCAAAACTTTCTTCGAGTGTCAAGAAAAAAGTTTGAAATTTTGCAACCTATTTGGTAGTGGACTTTTTTTTCAAGCGCCATAAAAGAGTTTACTACCTATTAAGAGCAGTTTCGGTAAATCCTTCTTGGAACAAAAGTGCGTTGCAAAATGTATAAAAAAACAAAAATACACAGATTAGTTTGGTTCACATCATTATGTAATAATACTTAAAAACTAGGCTTAAGGACTCTATATCCAATAGCCAATAAACGTTTTGAAAAAAAAAAAACTTCACTGGTCAAGGTCATAGTGCAGTGAATGTCGAAAAAAAGCGGTGTCTTTAGGTTTAGCTGTGCAAGGGACAAAATGCAAGGTTCATTGCTTAGAAATTCAAATTAGTTGGCACATACCAAGTTCACGAAGTTCAAGATTTTTATTGCATACCAACGTTGACAAAAAACTTCGAACAAAAGATTGAATGCCTGAATCTAAATAGGTACTTAACAATTTAAATTAAGTGATGTTTTTTTATGAAATTTTTTACAATTTATTATTTCCACCAATGTTCACATACCTACCCCAGCGCTTGAAATTACCAATCCACGGTGGGCATGTGAGAAGATTAAGCTCGTTCTCCCTCTTAGGAGGCATGTGCCCTACAGTGGGACGTAAATGTAATATAATAATATTACTATTATAATATTATAATATTACATGTGTGATTCACTCTCATAGCAAAATGAAAATTCAGGAATGCATAGTATTATTTTCATAGCTTCTTACGGGGTTATTTTAAAATGCGCAATTTCTGATAAGTTCACTCACATTTTTGGTTGTACTTATTTAAAATGAAAACATCACGGTTATACTGAAAGGTACTAAGTAAATCATGGTTGTATTCTTTATTCTGGTTGTGCAATAAAGTGTTATCTATCTATCTACAAACTAAATTCGCGACATCAAAAATTGTTGTCGAATATTAAGACAAATTTTTAAAACTTAACATTTTACAAATATGCACAATATCGTTTTAACAACTTTCAGGCCCTAAACTCGACCCTGGGCGCGTATGACGGGCGCGTGTACGAGCGTCTGATGGAGGAAGCGCTGAAGAGCCCCCTCAACGCGGAGCCCGTCAACCAGAGCTTCCACAAGTACCTCAAACCCTTCATGCAGGGAAAACTGTGATATTTAACAATATAATGTAGCGTATTAACTGCAATTAAAAGTATTTTGGACGGACACTTGAACATTCATTCGGTAATTCCAACGTCCCAGTTACCTATTTCTTTTAGAAGCCTGCTGCTATAAATTCAGAAATGTACGTGAATGTGCGCAACTTAGAAAAAGAATTTGTTAACCTTCTTTAGTACATGGACAGAAGAAAAAAAAGCTAAATTGACCGTAATGATAATGATGGGAAATTCGCTGTTCTGGGGACCACGACCACCTGAGTAGCCGGAGCGTCTGAAGTGTTGCTTGAAGAACCCAGTTCACCAAGCTTTTCTTCGTAGTACCTTGTGTGGGTACTATAAATCCACAAGAAGGGAGAGACCGCTAAATTTATTGCTAAGTTAACTAAGATAAGATAAGATTTATTTATTGATTTGTAACCCGACCCGACCCGGTCTATTCCTGCCATGCAGGAAGAGACCCGTGCCCCAGCAGTAGGGACATACAAGGGTTGATATCGAACCCGATCAACTTACTTGACTTTTTATCGGAAGAGTCGGACCAGGTTCGATCTGATTCGCAGAGCTTAATCATGGTGAGTTTATGAATCAGCAACATTAATAATGTTTAGTGCTTACAACATTTTAGTGAAATGATTTATTTGTAAAATATTAGTGTACGGTGTTATATAAAGTTAATTGTTCCTGCATGTTTTGCCAGGGAGACGTACAAATATTAATATAATACAAATTTGAAGGCTAAACATTGCGACAGTTATGCACAACTGAATTTATACTTTACGCTAGAAAGCAATCACGAATAATAGGTACTCGTACATGACATAAAAAAAAACAAACAATAAAAAGTCTAATTAATTTATTAATTTGTATGTGAATAATACAGCTTTATTATTCGCGCCTAGACTCGTTTCATATAGGTATAACAATGTGTTTTGTACTATTTTTTTATGAGTTATACAATTATACATGTGTCTTTGTGAATATATAGTAGCAACCCCATTAATTGACTATGAAGGAAAACATGATGAACACTTCAGATATTCCGGCAACTCAGATGGTCCTACGAGCCTGAGAGTAGGGTGTCTCCTACTAGTATACTTATATACATATTGCTACTATAAATTCACAAAGACACATGTATAATTGTATAACTCATAAAAAATAGTACAAAACACATTGTTATACCTATATGAAACGAGTCTAGGCGCGAATAATAAAGCTGCCGAAACGTCGGGAATGAAGGTTTTACGTTTTACCTAATAAATAATCATGATTATTAGACCGTTTGATGTTTAAATATGTATGAGCATGGCGATTCATCAAGAAATACTATCTGTATGTCTAGTATTTCTTCAATACTATCTGTATGTCTAGTATTTCTTCAATACTATCTTTATGTCTAGTATTTCTTCAATACTATCTTTATGTCTAGTATTTCTTTCTAGGAAGCGCTCGTGGCCTAGTCGAACCCATTGATTGGAATCAATTACTTGAGTTAAGCAACAACAGGCGCGGTCAGGTGCAGGATGGGTGCGTCCCGTGGTGACTAATGCCAGTGATATTTTTTCCAAGCGCTTCCGTGCTTCGCAAGGCACGTCAAGCCGTTGGTGCCGGCTCTCATGTAATCGCAGTTGTTAAGCCATGTCAAAGGCTTTATGGACGGCTTGATAACTTATGACTGTATCTAAGGCCCGCCTGTGTCTTACAATCCTCCACCAACCCGGACTGGGCTCTCATGGTGGAGTATGGCTTAACCTTTCTGCGATGCAGGAAGAGATCCGTGCCCCAGCAGTGGGGACATATAAGGGTTGACAAAATATTTTTTTGGAGGTACACCGAAATTTGGCTTTATTCGCATTAGTTCCATTGCCTGGATGTATTTTTTTTCGCTTTCACCATAGTATGGATATCGTTACGTTGGTCGTTGAAAAATAACTGAAACAACTAGTAACCAATAACAAAAAGTAATTAACTATATACCAAGCAGGTGGGGACCACCCTAGTTACTATGTACATTCGAAAGCACGTCAACCTATACATACGAGCACTTTAATCAGTTACGTTACGGACGACTTTGCAACAAATGTACAGCTTCATCTGCTGTCGACTGTTACTCTGCAAATCAGTGCTGAGGAGTATGCGCTCAGCAGTACGCTGAATCAGCTGCCGTTTGCTCCAGCAGAAACACAACTCGACCATTGTTTGTAAATGTTTTGTTAAGTATTCTGTTTTGTAGTGTCTAAATGCACTTACTTATTAAGTTGTCAGTATGTTTTGTAACGTTTTGTGTTGTTGTTGCTGTAACAAATGTGTTTCCTTCGTCTTCGTCGTCATTGAGTTGGTAAGTTTGGGTCCAGCCTGCTCAGCCGTTAAGGTTATTGGCAGCCGGGTCATTGGTTACTTTAAGTAAAAAAATACTAGTACAAAACACATGCCAGGAGTGGAACCTATACCTGAGCCAAATTCGATAACGAATATCGATAAACAAACCGTTGCTAGGCAATGACTTGTTTACACCTAAAAGGCACATGTTAACAACCTTTTCTAGAAATCATTTTCATACAAATAATAATCGTTCCTCCTACTAATGTAAAACGCTTATTTATGTTTATGTCACCGGAAGATAACAAGATCCGCAAGTTTGTAAATTACCTAGGAAATTTATAAACTCTCGTAGGATTGTAAACGAGAGATAAATTGTATTATTTTACGCCCACATTTTCGCAAATTTATTAATTTGCCAAGTCTCGTAGTTAATTTATAAACTAACGGATATCCATTCGTAAGATTCTAAACAGTTCGACCAAGAGCTTTTTATTTTACGCTTTTATAAAATAAGGCAAATTACACCAAACTTGCCAAACTAGTATAAATTGATCAGTTTCGATTCTTGCCGGAGATGCGTAGTTTTCGAGAAAATGATTGTTGAATTTTCTGTAAACCTAACCTCAAAATCTTGCTGTATGAATGATTTTGTTCTTCTGGACCCATTTTTTGTCCTCTTTTATAAAAAAAACCTAACACCCGAAGTTCTAATTCTGAAGTTCTGAAACTTCAAACCTAATTTCGGTTTGCAACATTGCTTTAGCTTTATTATAGTCACATCATTTTAACGACTTTTTTTAATTTTCGACCTTTTTAATCGACTTCTTGCTATTTTGTTCATGATCAAATTTCACTTCATCAACGATATTCTAGATGGAGCAGGAACATGTGACTTATTGAACCAATCAGAGCGCAGGTGGCGTTTCGTTAAGGCTTACTTATTATTTTACGCTTGAATTTGGTAAGTTTATCAATTTGCGAAAATGTGGGCGTAAGGTAATACAATATATCTCTCGTTTACAATCCTACGAAAGTTTATAATTTTGCTAGGAAATTTATAAACTTGCGGATCTTGTTATTTTCCGGTGACATTTATATATTTATGATTTTATGGTGAAAAGCTTAACCGATTTGAATATGACATAATGACAACACTGAAATATGAAATATGACACACAGATGTAACAAACATCCACGCGAGCAATGCCGCATGATTTTCCTAATAGAATTAGGCGCGTTTAAGCAAAAAACATACAAACTCTTCAACTTTATAATATTAATAAGTGCCTATAGATGCTACTATGAAAATGAAGAGATTAGGACCTACTGCAAATATTGCAATAAAAGAAAGTATACTTTGTATGTATTTTTATTCATATGTTCACACTAATCATCACTGTCACTGGCCAAAGAGGAGGATGAATTTGTGTCTCCGGAGTCTTGAATTATAAATTCATCAAAGACATTATCCATAATTTATCAGCATCAAATTCGGCGTTTTCTTCTCTACTTTAATTACGTGTTCAACACAACGTTGCCATGCTGCTGGACTAATTTTACTTATTGCCTCATGTAACAGGACCTTTATTTAGTTCGGCCATTTAAAAAGTTTTATTTTTGGCAGCAACATGGCCTTTTACTTGCCCCCATATAATTTCTATCGGATTTAATTCACAATGAAATGGGGGCAATCTAAGCAGTTCTATATTATTGTCTTGTGCCATTTTGTCACACACATATGCCATATACACGTATTGACAAACGACTAAACTTCACTTGTTGGCATAAACTAAACTGAGTTGTGATAACCCTAAATTGGTTTGTTTGCCTCTATTCTTTATCGAATTTGGCTTAGGTATAGAAGAATGTACCTAGATTGAGCTGCTTGACCCATTTCACGGTCTACAAGTTTGCTACGTACATTTGTTAGTAGGTCGGCGTATCGCTGAAATAGCCCTAAGTAATGCTTCATTCACGCGGCGATTACATTGTACTCGTAAAGTTAGTCTACTCAAGCCATTCGCCAATCATAAATGTTGTAGAAAGTCATGTAGAAATAAACATCTACAAGCTGAACCATCTTTCCATCGGTAGCAATACATCTCGACCACGAGACAATTCAACCCGGACAGTCCGACCCGGGCAATGCGACCCGGACAACTCGACTTGGACAATTCGTCCCGGAAAATCTGACCCGGGCAATTTGACCCGGATAACTCGACTTGGACAATTCGTCCCGGACAATCCGACCCGGGCAACTCGACTTGGACAATTCGACCCGGATAACTCGTTATCAACCCTTGTATGTCCCCACTGCTGGGGCACGGGTCTCTTCCTGCATCGGAGGAAGGTTTAGGCCATACTCCACCACGGGGGCCAAGTCCGGGTTGGTGGAGGATTGTAAGACAGTGGCGGGCCTTACTGTCAGAAGTTATCAAGCCGCCCATAAGGCCTCTGACATGGCTTAACGACTGCCATTATATGACAGCCGGCACTAACGGCTTAGCGTGCCTTGCGAAGCACGGAAGCGCTCGGAAAAATGCCACTAGCGGTAGTCACGCTCACCCATCCCGTACCTGACCGCGCCTGTTGTTGCTTAACCAAGTGATTGATTCCAATCACTTGGTTCGCCTAGGCCACGAGCGCTACCCGGATAACTCGACTCGGACAATTCGACCCTGACAACTCGACTCGGACAATTCGACCCGGACAACTCGACCCGGACAACTCGTCTTAGACAATTCGACCCGGATAACTTGACTCGGACAGTTCGATCCTGACAACTCGACCCCGAGAAAACTCGAACCTATGACAATTCAAACCCGACCACTCGACCCGGACAGTTCGACCCCGACAACTCGACCTGGCCAACTCGACCCCGGATAACTTGACCCAGGACGAATTGTTCCAGGGTCGAAATGTCACAGAATACTTTCCATCACCGTCCATAATCTCTACTGAGCGGCAGAGCGTTAGTCGCGCACGCTCTCCTCTCTCTCAGTACAGTACACACGGGCACTTCACTTCGCTTCAAATCAAAGTGTGCACGAGTCGCACAGTAAATAACATATTGTACTGTCGCGAAACGAAATAATAACCTCTTGGCGTAATAATAACGGGTATTGCAGCGCTTACCTACAGTAGAGATGGGTTCCCTGTAGGTACTAGACAAACGGTGATACTAGGTTAGGTACCCTTCTCGCTGTCAGAAAATAATCGTTGATAATACCTGTTAAAATTTACAGGCGGGTGTTTCCGTAACTCTGGCCTTTTCACATGATAAATACCTAAATATGGAAAACGTCAATTTAACTTGTATTGAATACTTTAAAAACCTATTTAGAGGCTAAAAATTTTCACCCATGCCGGGATTCGAACCCGCAACCTCTGGCTATCCGTGCCAGCGCTCTACCAATTGAGCCAATGGGCGACTCACCGGCATCAGTGAAATACACTATTCTCTGTATTACGTACATAGGTTTTTAAATTTGTCCCTAGCACGGGTTAGTGCATTAAAAATAAAAATAGTATAATTGTATTGAATACGTCGAATAAGATCAGCGTTGTACCAAGATAACATACCTAATGGTGGTCCTGCAACACAATATTGAGACCATTTTAGGGACTATTTATATTACACTTTAAGCCTTTGGCTCATTAACATTTCCGAGACTCATATGTATGCTAAATGTCTAACGTTTTCTTTTTGCGATTTTGTTTTGTTTGAGTTGTATATTTATAATAATAATGTTCGATAATATGCGTTAAAAATGTTTTATTTACATAACAGGTATTCGCATAGTAGCTTCTCTTATTATTTAACACTACATTTAAATAATCGTTCTGTTGTACACGTCACAACATTCGGCTACACGCTTGAGGACAGTATTCACAAGTGCATTTACCTAGGCACTTAACTTTGGCTTCTTATCTATCTTTGTGACGAAAATAGACACTGCAAGTAAGATTTTTTTGCACTATAATGTGAATTAGCAAAGCAATTGTGATTACAAATAAACGATAAGAATAATACGCTTTGGCGAACCAAAGCAATGCCAATTTATTAACTTTATTTATAAATAATGATCCATACAAATCCTCAGCCTGGGTGTTTTGGCATGTTTCTACTCACAGGTAACATGAATCAGGAAACAGGTAAGTAACTATCGCTGCCAATTATTATGATTTTATTTCTTAAATAAATATTGTGACATAATTTTACTATAAAACTAAACTTAATGTTGCATTAATTCTATTAATGGTATAGTAGCATGACCGTCACGTCAACCTCCACGGTCACCCTACCATACTCGTCCATGATAGTGTTCTTACGAAAAAGCAATATTAAAGAAATGTCCATAATGGTGCTCATAATTCAACCAACGTAAGACTTATGGTTACAATAATGATAATTATAATGATGAACGGGAATCCCTGGTGGTCCAACAAGGTGATAAGTTTATAGAACCACGGGCCACGTGAAAATAATTAATAAAATAGCACGGACATAACACAGGCTATCCCAGTTTGGGACTCGCATATTATTGTGTATTTATAAGCATTATCTATTGTTACTATTAATCTTTAGTGTTAGTAATCCTCTTAAAGTTAAACTTATTTACTTCGGAGGAGAAAGATACGTCTGCAAACAATGGAATTTGACGTTTCGTCAATACATCTTAGGTAAAAAAATTACTGCATGTTGGCTAAATCGACTGGAAACCGATTTATTCCACTATCGGTGAATTGAATCAAATCGGTTTCCGGTAGTTCGCAAATATTCATCGATTCCAAGATTGATGAAACGCATTAATTGCGCCGTTGAGCTACTGACTATAGAACCACTTTACGATACACATTTTATGTTTCTTACATACTGCAACCACTTTTCTCGTGTACGTTGTTGTTATACGTTCTCGTATTTATATTTATTTGGGCTTAAACTCTGCGTAAATAAAAAGTGTTTTCACCTGGATTTACCAGAGACACCTACCTACATGCATTGTTATACTTGTAATCTAAATACTAAGCTGTCCTCAAATAAAGCTCAAAATCACATTTATGTCCTCACAATAGAGGTTGACATCTTTGACCCCGAGTGTTAATGTACCGCTTCGGGTTCCATACAATCAGCACATTGTGACTCTAAGCTGCTTTAAAGAAGGTACTTTTGGGGACCGGTTTAAATAAGAACAAAACTTTATGCTCTATTAAAATATAAGTACTCCAGATGGCGGCCCATAAAATTAGCACGTTAGGCCAAATAAATGAGGACATCGCGAGGGAGCGAACAAAATGCAGTTTTGATATCAGTGAAGTGACTAATATATTGGACGGAGGGAAGGAAAATACCGCCAAGCGGAAGCAAATCGGTAAGTTCAACGAGTTGAGGGATTTACACTTTTTTTGCCCTTCTACGAATGACTACATAACATAACCTCACGCCTGTATCCCAGAGGGGTAGGCAGAGAACACAACCACTTGCCACGATCCTGACAGATCACCTTCGCTTCATCGATGTGTATTTAGTAGTTGCTTGCACGCACGCCGGTTTTGGGTATTTTCGATATAAATAAAAAAAAAAAATAAGTTGAAAATTCTTTGATTAAATTAATTTTTTTTGGGAAAAATAATTATTTAGCTTCTTCTCTACACTACATAATCTATTAATTGTGAAACTAATAACTTCGACGTTCATTAAGTAAACATTTCGTTCTATGAATAAAAATAGTATCATCGTCATCGTCTAGCTCCGTATCAATCTAAATTACAAATAATTTTAAAAACCTATTTAGAGGCTAAAAATTCCACCCATGCCGGGATTCGAACCCGCGACCTCTGGCTATCCGTGCCAGCGCTCTTTCCAACTGAGCTAATAGGCGACTCACCGGCATCAGTGAAATTTCATAATATTGGTAGGATAGGATAAAACAACAACCCTTTCTACGGAACCCCTCACTACGCTGCGCAAGGCTCGATTTTTTACATTAGGTATTTTTACAAATTTTGGTGGAGTTGTAAGACTTTTTGTAGTGAATGCCAGGATTACAACACACGATCGTCCGATTGAGAAGCCGGTAGTCTACCTCTCCGCTACCACCGCTATTACGTGAAAGTCTTAAGTACGATATATTAAACATTGTTTAGAAGAGAAAGATGACTGATTGTTTGTCTATTGTGTTTACAAAAGTAAAAAGGGGAATTTTTGCTGCATTTTGTCAGAACCTGTATTTGCCGACATATATAACAATAAAATTATTATTAGGAGAGGTCTCGTAACAAAGTACAAGGTATTTCAAAGTAGGATCTTATTATTTTTTTTCGTCTTCTTCAAGCTATATTAGTCCACTGCTGGATATAGCCCTCCCCTAATGAGCGCCATAGCGCCCTGTCTTCAGCTAGCCGCGTCCAGCATCTGCCGGCTTATTTTGTTTAAAAACCTATTTAGAGGCTAAAAATTCCACCCATGCCGGGACTCTACCCCGCGACCTCTGGCTAACCGTGCCAGCGCTCTCCCAACTGAGTGCTGAGTGCGAGTTTGACAGATCCAATCGAATAACTTTACTACCGCGTTAATCGAGCATTGAGTAGTGAGTTTGAGTAAGTTAACCGTTCGAACTGGCAAAACGCTGTCACAGTACAACTCGCACTCGCGTTTATTCGTGTTTTGACTGGTAAACGTGTTCATTTCTCAACGTAAACCATTACAACTCGCACTCAGCAATTTTAATTTCCATACTTGTTGCTAGGTGGCGCTTCCTCGATGCCATAGAAATATGAGTTTACGTTAACGCGATCGAGTAGTTAAAAAACTCGCACTAAGCACTCTGAGCTAATGGGCGACTCACCGGCACCAGTGAAATTTCGAACCTCTTTACAGGTTTTTAAAATTGTCCTTAATTAAATTATTTGTATGTATCTGTTGATACTTTTATTTATTCAAACTGTTATTGAGGCATGTATTTGGAACCTCTGAAATTAATGTTTTCTATGTTTTTTTTGTACATCTACTTCCTTCTTTAATGTATTAGTCCAGTTCATCCGAAGGTTGTCTGGAAGAGATCACTTTTAGAGTACAGACGGCGGCCTTATCACGGCCGCCGTCTGTACTCTTAGGTTAAGAAATATCTGTGTAATTTCCATTTTTATGTACAATAAAGTGTTCTCTATCTCTATCTATCTATCCTTAGCACGGGTTAGTGTATTAAAAAGAATAAAATAATTTTGTTTATTTAACAGAAATCCACATCATAACAATTACGCACACTTAATAATTTGTGGCTGCACAAATGATGGATTTTACAGGTTAGAAAATTATCATCGTTATCATAATCAGCCGGTGTCAGTCTACTGCTGGACATAGGCCACTCCCAAGACACGCCACTGAGTCTGATCTTCGGCTCTCCTCGTCCAGTCACAACCTGCTTTGCGAATATCGTCGCTCCACCTGATCACCATTGTAAAATTTTATTGTAGTCTAATTCTAAGCATATGTTCTATTCTATTAATTCCGGGTACGGCGTGGCCATGAAAATAGAATACCTAATTTAAAGGCGGCACATTTTCAGTTTATTTGGCAGCATTTGGCATAATCGTAGCAATTTGAATAGGCTACTTTGTTTGTTAAATTATCATTATCAGGCTTAGTATTTTTATAAAATCATATTCTGCAAAATTTTTTCACTAAGGTTTTTTTGTTTATTTCACTTTACAACAACAGGATTGACTTACAACTGAAGATTCCTACATAGAGTAAGCTCAACGAAACTAACAAAGAATATACTCTTTTTTTAATGCACTAACCCGTGCTAAGGACAATTTTAAAAACCTATTTAGAGGCTAAAAATTCCACCCATGCCGGTCCCAAACCCGTGACCTCTGGCTATCCGTGCCAACGCTCTTTTCAACTGAGCTAATGGGCGACTCACCGGCATCAGTGAAATTTCGAACCTCTTTACAATATTCTCTGTATACAGGCAGCGACATCTGGCTGAAGTAATTTGCTTCACTTGCAGCCCCGAGTACCTACTTTGCAGTTAGGTTTTAACATCGGAATTATATCGCTGTACCCACATGATTATACTCTTTTTTTTATGCACGAACCCGTGCTAAGGACAATTTTAAAAACCTATTTGAGTCGCCCATTAGCTCAGTTGGAAAGAGCGCTGGCACGGATAGCCAGAGGTCGCGGGTTCGAATCCCGGCATGGGTGGAATTTTTATCCTCTAAATAGGTTCTTAAACAAAGAATGTGAACAAACTTTTTGGGGTTCAAAACATTTTTGTTTGAAATTATATGGGTGCAAATTTTATATATGGGTACTTTTATATTTCTCGTCGTTTAAAATATATGATTGATTCATCAGAATTTGTAGAGTCCACTAAAAAAATGTGATTAGGTACATTTTTCTCAAACGCGAGATGGAGTATGATCGTTTAAAGAATTTTCATTGAAAAAAGAAAAACAGACAGAAAAGTTTTTATCTAATTCAACAGTTTTGGTGAGTTAGTCCAAAAAGTAATGGAATGGCCAGCTAATCTTTCAGACGATTCAGAGGTGATAATATATTAATCACTGTCTCAGTGTATCCACATCTGTGGGACCACTGAGACCGTGAAATGTGAAATGTGAACATACAACTACTAACATAAAGTTAGAATATTTTCGGGGCTTAATCGCGTAGTAATTTATTGCTATTTTACCTCGACGTTTCGACGACGTTACAGCCATCGTGGTCACGAGAAGACTGATGGCACCTTTTCGCATCTTCGGCTGATGAGGTTTCAGACTACCCTCAATCAGCTATCACAAAGCACTATTACGCTTGCGACACACTACACTGACAATGTCGGACGATAAGCCATGAGACTTTTTTCCACTCGAACACATCTTGATGACCGGATCCCACGTTTGCGACAGTTTGAAACCACATTCCCGATTAAAAATTTTGTGTTTCTTAATTTCAACCGCTTCACGCACAATTCGGCTATAATAATGGCGATCGTTGGAAAGTACCGATGGTTTGTGTAATTCTATCCAGTGGTTTGATCCGGATTCCTGATAAGCCCCGAAAATATTCTAACTATGTTTACAAGTCGCGAAATTTTAAAATATGTTACAACTTTAAAAACCTATTTAGAGGCTAAAAATTTCACCCATGCCGGGATTCGAACCCGCAACCTCTGGCTATCCGTGCCAGCGCTCTACCAATTGAGCCAATGGGCGACTCACGGCATCAGTGAAATTTCGAACCTCTTTACACTATTCTCTGTATTACGTATTACAACTACTAACATAGCTATAAGAACCATTGGTTCTAACACTTTGGAGCCATGGATGCATTAAATAAATGTTCTATTATATATATGATTTTCCCAAATTTTCCAGAGGAAATCGCAATAAAGGGCGTCGCCTACAAGGATGTGATCCCAGAAGAGTGCCTGGGGCCGAAAGAGAAGTACGAAAACGCCGTGAGGAAGTCCTGCCTCTACGCCATGGCGGTTAAAGATACCGTCCTTGACCTAACCGGTTTGGAGACATTCGGGCAAGTTTGAATTTGATGGCCACTTATGCTACATAAAATCGTTCAGTGTTGTAGAAAGATGCAAATAAAGACCTAAAAAACAAGTACATACGTGATACATAATAAAAATTAGCTTCGCAGATGTACTTTAGCTTAACCATTTAGGTTAAGGCCGAGTGTATGATTCGCTATACTCAGTGCGTAATACATTAGTAGACTCGCATAAATATTTTTTTAAATATATGTATAGCATTTGGTCTAAACAACCTAAGTAGAGTAAAAAATAAAAAAAAGAAATGATGGCTGCAGAAAATGAATTATAAATGTCGACATTAATCATTCGCCGAAAATTCTGTTCAGCATGGTCATGGCTACACAAAATTTGTGAAAATTCGGATCATCCTTTTATCCTCATGTGCTTAAGTCCTGCTCTCATCCTCATCCAAATTATGCGACTTCTTGATGGATCTATTCGTCTAACGTAATGACTGACAGCGTTTTCATCTGATAATGAAATAGTAGTTTATGATACCTACTGTTACATAATAAGGGTTCTTATAATACGAGTGGGTTATAAAAAAACGAGCCGTAGGCGATTTTTTTATAGTATCACAAGAGTGTTATAAGACCAAGTTATGTGCAGTGTCATACACTACTTTATCTACTCTCATACTATAATACATAAGATAATATTCCATTCCATGAACTCGTGGTAACGTTTATTATAGTTGCTCCTAAATTTCGCCAGTAACAGGTTCATAGTCATGTTTGACGCAGCTTCCAGAATGTCTGGTGGTGTACAATTACCACTATTTTTAAAAACCTATTTAGAGGCTAAAAATTTCACCCATGCCGGGATTCGAACCCGCAACCTCTGGCTATCCGTACCAGCGCTCTACCAATTGAGCCAATGGGCGACTCACGGCATCAGTGAAATTTCGAACCTCTTTACAATATTCTCTGTATTACGTACAGGCAGCGACATCTGACTTAAGCAAATTGCATTACTTACAGCCCCGACTACCTACTTTGCAGTTAGGTTTAACATCGGAACGATATCACTGTACCCACATGATTACACTATTTTTATTTTTAATGCACTAACCCGTGCTAAGGAACAAATTTAAAAACCTATTTAGAGGCTAAAAATTTCACCCATGCCGGGATTCGAACCCGCAACCTCTGGCTATCCGTACCAGCGCTCTACCAATTGAGCCAATGGGCGACTCACGGCATCAGTGAGGGTTAGTGCATTAAAAATAAAAATAGTGTAATCATGTGGGTACAGTGATATCGTTCCGATGTTAAACCTAACTGCAAAGTAGGTAGTCGGGGCTGTAAGTAATGCAATTTGCTTAAGTCAGATGTCGCTGCCTGTACGTAATACAGAGAATATTGTAAAGAGGTTCGAAATTTCACTGATGCCGTGAGTCGCCCATTGGCTCAATTGGTAGAGCGCTGGTACGGATAGCCAGAGGTTGCGGGTTCGAATCCCGGCATGGGTGAAATTTTTAGCCTCTAAATAGGTTTTTAAATTTGTTCCTTAGCACGGGTTAGTGCATTAAAAATAAAAATAGTGTAATTACCACTATCCTCGCTTTCAGACATGTTTGTACACAAAAACCAATTTATTTTACAAACAGAACCAAACTTTGTTTAAATATTGAACCATTTTTTTAAATGTAAAATGTTGGCGCCAAGGCGCAAATATCGATTGCGCATGCGTGTTGCGTCGCCGCGGACTCGTTCATCATTAGAACCTTTTTTTTAAAGTAGGTAGAGATTCAACCTTCTTGGTCCAGCTGGAGGTTGTATAGGTGTATTGTTATGATTAAAAAGTTATATTACGATATAGGTCTTGTATGGACACCTGTATCATTCCTGATATAACTTTTTATTTTTGGCCTATGCGTAATGTTTGTCATAAGAGTTTTGCTTTCATCTTTGTATTATAATATCAGAGTAGATAAATAATTATTTTTTAACTTTTCCGCCTCCAGTTTCTCGTGCTCTACCCATCTTACAGCGTATTACTATACTGTTAACAGCTGTCAGCCAATATTAAAAAGACACCGTAAAATATATACAACTTTCAAACATGACTTAAAAGCGCGAATTTAGGAGATAATTAATCTATTGAACCGTTATGTATGAATGTGCACGACAATGGATGGATTAGATTGTATTGAAACCATTCTTACAATAAACGTTACAGTTGATTTGATATTGTGAGTGTAAAGATGGGTTTGCGGCCCGAGTACCTATGCTTCATACAAATGCTTTGATCGTAGATTGGCGACGAACAACAATTACTATGTTGAGTGACAAACCCACGAAATAGAGACAAAGTTGTCCGTGAGATAACATTGTCTGGGAGGTAATTAGTTAGCATCTTTGTTTGCAGTATACCTGTATAAGATCAGTGCTGAAGTCGTGTAAGCAAAGATACTTCTCTAATTTAAATAAATTCTTTTCATCTAATCCTGTGTGGCAGAAAGGTCGTGGGACGGGGCGACAAAGAGGCGACGAACGCGGGCGTTGATAAGAAATAACGCCCGCGCCCAGTCTCTTATGTGTGGGCTCCGCGCGCCTTTTGTATGGCCGCTGGCTAATACAACCTATTCTTCTTCAGGCTATAGTAGTCCACTGCTGGACATAACCCTCCCTAATGAGCGCCATAGCGCAAGGTTGTGCCTTCATTGGGGGGGTAATGCCCATAATCCCCACGCTGGGCATGCGGGCTGGGATCGCAGTTCGGTGGAAATGTACTACAGGGGGCACTGCTGCCCACCCCCCGGTTTGTGTCCCTTAGTCGCCTTTTACCACACCCGCGGCAATAATTTGGGTTGGTGCTATTCTCTAGGCCGACACCACACAGCTTCCCATGAATAGAGCCTTCTATTGTTCATGCCAACCACCTAGGCTCCCCGCCAATTTCATCCATTGCTTATAATCGATATTACTTGGTTGGCATACTAAGTTATTCGCAAACTGGAGAAAAAATATGGAAACCAGGCTCGTCAAAACCTGCCACTAGCTAACAGCGAAGAAATACATGCAGTGACAAGGTCTTTTCTGCGGATTAGGCTGAGATAGGGTTATGTGATAGGCAAGCCTACTCCATCTAGTTATCCCTCGTGGACCCGTTAACGGGACAAAATAATGGGACCACGAGAAAACACCCCTAGAGCGCCTAAAAATATATCCCAGGGAATACAACGTCGGAGCGGTCACTTTACTTATTTAGAGTACCTAGTAGGAGTTGCCACTAAACGCTGTACTATCAGCTAACACAGTAGTAAAAAATATTATTTTCATCGTCATTCAGTTCACCAGCGCTACGACGCACAGCCGATGCTTACTTCAAGGAGATCTCCCCGTTCCTCCTCCATCTTGGAATGTTTGTGCCGACAATAATGGGACAAGGCACACAGGAGCAGCAGGCCGAGTGGCTCCCGAGAGCTTTGGACATGAAGATCATTGGGACTTATGCTCAGGTAAATAAAGGTTTAATTAGGTCAATATGTTTTGAAAAGCCTTCTTTTCGGTGGAAAAGGTCATCCGGTAGACAAAATTGATCAGGGGGCCGATTCTTTATTATTAATGTTGGAATCCTTATGATGCCGTCGTTGTACATTCTGGAAGTTTGTATCTTTGTTAATTCAAACATGGATCTTTTTGAAAAGCAGAGCAAACGTTCGTTATTATCGTTATCAACCCTTGTGTGTCCCCACTGCTGGGGCACGGGTCTTTTCCTGCATCGCAAACGTAATTTTTACAAAATACGTGCCCTACCGCGCTCTACAGTATTATTCCAGAAAAGTATCTTTGGCATGTCATCCAGGATATACAATCGCCTTCCAAATTGTATTTGAAATATTGATGAGAAATATCTGTTCAAAAATGAGATAAAACATCTATTGAGAGACAAGGCCTACTATACTATTAATGAATACCTAGCTGATAGTGTCTTAGAAAATTATATTTGTTTATTTGAAACACGAACGTATAATTTAATAAATAATACGACTTAATAAACATAGACATGTAAGTGACATTATAAACATAAATTTTCGGTAGGTATTGTTGTAAATAATTTGTAAATAGATATTTGCATGCTATATATTATGGTATCTGTCTACAATTTTGCATACTGCTGCTAAGTAGAAAAATACATTTACTTTATTGCAATTAAAATCTGTGCAACTGTATGATATATGTATTCGCAAATAAACTATCTGAATCTGAATCTTCTCGCCCATGCGAAAGCGTAGGCGCAAAGTATTCGAAGGCTTAAGACATTTGTCGCATAAAAATAAGATAACTCGACAGAGTCATTCGACGTTTATTTTCTAATTCGAATTCATGCGTTCATACAGATCTTGGTCGGCGCTCTGCTTTTTACGTACAATTCTAAGTCATAAGCCTTAGAGTCGTATACAACTTATTTCCGAATGAAGTGAGAATTGGATCCCAGGGTAGACCGACGCTGAAACAGTATTATGTCAGTGACGATTGAAAACGGAATGCCAGTCAGGCTCTAGTTGTGGATCGATCGATTATTTGTTCACTGCTGGCCCGACTCTAACCTCATCTGGAGGTGTCAAATTAGTGGTTGACATCACTGTCATATCAAACTGGTGATCGTCCTACGCTGCAGTTCGTGTTCTCACATACCACATCGGTACTTATCGGGAAATGTTATCAACCCATTGCATCTTCCACTTTTAGGGTATGTTACTTATGTCAATTACTTATGTTTTTGGAGATTTGTCTCATTTCTGATATGATTCATCAGAGACACCACGAGCAGGCAGGATAAAGATTATAGTACATTACACAACTAGGGTGGTAATACAAAGTAAGGCCGAGATCGCAGAAGTTTGCGGCCCGAGCTGCAAGCGAGGGACGTAAATATGTAATTGAGAGCTTTCTTTATTACCTCCCGTGTTGTGAACATCTTTTTATGTCTACACTTGGCCAGAAAGCGGCTTCTTCCGTACGCGCAGCGTGCGAAAAAAGCCACTTTATTGCCAGGTGTGGCATAAAAGATATTACAAATTTTGTTAATTTTGCGCTTGAAATTGACAATCCGCGGTGAGCACGCGTGTTAATTAAGCCCATACACTCTCTCTCTCTCTCTGAGAGAAGACCTGTGCCCTACTGTGGCACGATTATAGGATATATAAAAAAAAATATACTTAAACTGCAATTGAATGGGAAGAAACATGTACTATCAATGTAATACCTTATAATAATATAATCTTTCCACATCATTTGAAGTTTAGACTATAAATGCACCTATTTAGACTATAAATATAAAAACGAAACTAAACCTATTTTCTAATTTAAATAAAATATTTGATCCAAATCGCTGTCGGGCGCCCGAGTACCAATAAGGCTGGCGGCATTGCCTCGCTGTATGGCTAGGCTTAACCTTTGGCCTTAATTGAATGGTGATATTTCCAAAAGCAATGAATTTCAATGTTCGAAGCATCTTGTTGCTTATATGGATGTTTTTTAAAGTGGTGGTACTTTTTCAGACGGAGCTGGGCCATGGGACTTTTATTAGAGGTCTCGAAACGACAGCCACATACGACCGAAACACCGAAGAGTTCGTTTTCAACAGCCCGACTCTTACTTCCTACAAGTGGTGGGCTGGAGGACGTAAGGAGTTTCCATACTAGAAGCTAAATTCTCAGCTAGTATTAGCTAGGAGCGTAAATCTCATCTCAAATACTTTTTTCATTTATGATGATGTACTATCTTAATACTAATTAATCTTTTCTTATGTAAAAGTTGTTGTAAATGCTCTCTTTTTTTTTAATACAAAACCCACAGCATAAGTTAAATTATAAAAAATCCAAACTAGTGGAATAAACAGAAAAAATAGGCTGTAGTAGAAAATATATATATATATATATATATATATATATATATATATATATATATATATATATATATATATATATATATATATATATATATATATATACAAATAAGTTTTAAATATGTAAGGCCATAGCCTATTTTTTCTGTTTATTCCACTAGTTTGGATTTTTATAATATAACTTATGCTGTGGTACATAAGAAAAGATTAATTAGTATTAAGATAGTACATTATATATATATATATATACATATATATATATACAGAGTGTTGTTAAATTTCATGACTGCATAGTGTGTGCGTGTGAGGGTGTGTGTGTGTGTCTGTGCTAAAAGTATACTTTATCCAAAAAGAGTAGAAATTAAAGAGTAAGGTTTTGCCCAGACTTTTTGTCTGTGTTCGTTCATTTCTTGCAGTTATGCATTATAAAAAATTAAACTACAGTCGTTGCATTAAAAAGGTTTTCATTGAAACTTAGATGGGGCCAGGCAGGATCGATGAATCTTTGGGCCATTTTAGCCTTTTTGGAAAATGGACAATGTTTATTGAGCAGAATAAAAAATAACAATGTATTAAGTAACTCTGAACTCCAAACTAAATTAAGTTGTATCTTGGGGCACTCCATTCGGGGTGGACTTAAATGTATCACAACCTATAATTGTTCCGTACTAAAGTTCCGTCCTTTTATCAACATGCAGTTAAATTTTCAGTGGGAAAGACGGTGAACTATTGCATAGTAGTCGCACAGCTATACACACAAGGAAAATGTTACGGGGTGCATCCTTTCCTGGTTCAGATAAGGAATGAAGAGACTCATGAGCCTCTGCCAGGCATCGTTGTGGGCGAAATCGGTCCGAAGATGGGGTTTAACTCCGCTGATAATGGATTCTTGGGCTTCGATCAACATCGGGTGCCAAGAAATCATCTACTGATGAAAAATGCCCAGGTTTTGAAGGTAAACTGGCATCATTCCTAGACTGTGATTTGCCTTACTCGACAATGTTTTATTAAAACGCAAAACCCGAAAACAACCCTTCAGTATCGATAAAATTAATAATAACGCCACTTCCAATACGTAAGAGAGTAAAGTTTCATATTTCAATACCATATTGTAACTAAACGCAGTCAAATTGTATGAAAATTTTCACGTAAAATCCAAATGCCTTCATCACCACAAGGATAACCACCTTAAAAATATTATACCTAGTGTATTATTTAAAAGCTACGTGCAAAGTATCTCACTGAATAAAAGCTTTTCTATCAGGATGGCACTTACGTGAAAGCGGCTAGGCACGGAAAGCTGACTTACGGAACCATGGTCTTCGTTCGCGTGGAGCTGGTCAGCGAAGCGGCTTTCAACTTAGCCAAGGCTGTCACCATTGCTATCAGATATTCTGCCGTGAGACGCCAGTCGCAACCTAAGCCTGAGTGAGTACTGTGATTTGGTGAGTGAGTCAGGTTAAGTGCTGATGAGCACAATTGGATGGCATGTGGTCAGGAGGCAGGACGGTCGGTGGACTAAGGTGGAATCATAAGATTTTTATAGACCATTTTTTTCATAATTATTTACAAATTAATAAGAATAGTTCATCCGATTTACTGTCTTGCTGGGAAAACCGGTAATACATGAATGTGAAATAGAACAGATTCTAACAACATCGTCACGCTCTCTTAAATAGGTTCACGCACTTACGAGCTATTTACTTGAGCCCTGAAAATATAAACTCCTCTTATAATTGAGTATAAATGTTCTTTTTTATGCACTAACCCGTGCTAAGTCGCCCATTAGCTCAGTTGGAAAGAGCGCTGGCACGGATAGCCAGAGGTCGCGGGTTCGAATCCTGACATGGGTGGAATTTTAGCCTCTAAATAGGTTTTTAAAATTCCTCTTAAATAACAGTGTAAAATGTGTAGTTATGAAACTGTTCAAATTACTTGTCCAGTACTACTACCATTGAAATTCAATGCTACTACTATGTAGTCTCTATATAAGTCTTCACTTTCCTTACCTTTATCTTGCTCTGCTAATCTTGTCTAGTTGGCGGTTCATTAAATACATAATTCTGTTCCCCTCAATTTAGTGTGTCAGCAAGAGTACCGTCTGTTTCAGTGAACCAGAGCCTCAGATCTTGGACTACGTAACACAGCAGCACAAGCTGTTCATCTGCATAGCCACATCCCACGCCTTCCAGTTCACCGCCACTTGGCTCTGGAAGACCTTCACCAAAGTCCTGGCCGACATGAAGATGGGGAATACGGATACCCTTCCTGAGGTAGAGAGTCTAAGTTTGAACTAGGTGTTTTTGTGTCGACTATCCCTTTCATCGGTTTTTCCTTTAGTGGGTTGTTTCACATTGAAGACTTGGGTGTGGCAAAACAAGCAAGAAAATAGAATTATTACAGTGGAAATGATGTTCTCAATAAGTATGTGTAGTAATAGGTATCCTCTTTCAGTCATTCAAAGTATTGAATGACTGAAAGAGGATGTAGCGACTAGAATTGAGACAGGAATGTTGCGTTGGTTTGGACATGTGGAGAGGATGAAGAAAGAAACATTGACGAAACAAATATATATTGCGAATGTGAGTGGAAGGGCTTGTAAGGGACGTCTCAGGCGGACATACATCGACCAAATCGGGGATTTATTAGCAAAGGGGAAGATAAAAAAGTACCCGGAACCGGCGTGCGTGCATGCAACGACTTATAAAAGTTGATGTAGGGAAGGTGATCTGTCAGGATCGTGGCAAGTGGCAGTCCCTAGTCTCTGCCTCCCCTCTGGGATACAGGCGAGAGGTTATGTATATATGTATGTATGTAATAATGTATGTATTTATGTATGTATGTATGTATGTATGTATGTATGTATGTATGTATGTATGTATGTATGTATGTATGTATGTATGTATGTATGTATGTATGTATGTATGTATGTATGTATGTATGTATGTATGTATGTATGTTTCACATTGGACGACATCATTGGACTATATTCATACAACGTTTATACAACTGCAAATATATAGAACTACCAGTCCGTTGATGTTCAGTAATCGTCCAATATGGTACCATCGGTGGTGATCGACCTACAAAAAGGGAGAGCTTTATTAGTTTAGGAATTGAATTTAGTAGAACTAGAACTGAGACAACTTCACTATTCTTCTAACTCTTAATCTATACTTAGTTTAATCTTTTATTCACTTTTTATTTAAATGTTCTATTCATGCGTACAATCCCGAAGTTTCCCTAGGTAAAGCAAGGTTAACGTTTCAAGATGCTCTGATTACTTCAAGAATAGTATTTCTAGCTCGAGAAAGCAGTGATGAATGACTCAGGGCCAGTTTCTGAATTGAAAAATTCGCTAAATAGTTAACTGTGCTGTCTTATCGAATTTCCCAGCAAAGGGCGTGACAGAACGTTACTTAGTATAATTCTCACTTAAGAAACCGGCTCTTCCCATCTTGATCTCGTTCTCAATTTTAAGCAATATAGCTGGCTCATTTATCGCTCAGTTGGGTTCGCTAACAATTTTTCTGAAGGATATCTCGTGCGCAATAGAACTTCTCTAAAAGCCCCTTGGCATATAGGCACACAAACCTCATTTGTCTTGAAAACATTCGCTAATTATTCCATATGAGTTCTATGATAGAGGCCCAGGGTACACAATGGTGGTAGAGAACTTAATAGGTACGTCATTCTGGGTTGGCTCCTTTCATGCACTTCCAACCTGCTTATGTTATATTATATTTCTATCTATATTATATTTAAAATCCCTGAAGATATTTATTAAGTTTGACTGAAACGCGGTTCAAAAAAAGTATAAAGTACACTTTGTGCCAAAAGGGCTACTATAATATTAAGGATTATTTAGATGACAATGATGTCTGGAAGCATGTACAATGCATGAGTTTTGTAAAAATTATGTTAACTCTGTTAAGTCTATGTCAATTCAAAGACTGAGTTTGGAGTTTTTTGTCCATTTTTTCTCCAAAATAATCTAGATTTTGAAACCTTCAAACGGTCTCAGTTGCATAGAACTTTTTCATTTAATTTCATTTCATATATCAACTTTCTAATTCTAGCTGCATGCGCTGTCAAGCTGCTTGAAGGCAGTAAGCACATCAGACTCAGCAGCGCTGATCGAGCAGTGCCGCCTGGCCTGCGGTGGTCACGGCTACATGCTGTCCTCCAACCTGCCCTTTCTTTACACCTTTGTAACAGCTACGAGGACTTACGAGGGAGATTACACAGTTCTGCTCTTGCAGACTGCTAGGTAAGAAAGAATCTTCTTCTTCTGCTTCTTGCGACAGGTGGACACCATAAGTGAAGCTATGTAAGGATCCCTACAAACAACCATGCCTTTGCCAAACAATCTCAACAAGCAACCGTTTTTAAAGTTGAATATTTTGTTGTCTTTTAGCATTTCACATTGCAAATGTCATTTAAACATTTATAAGTTGTGTTTATTTTTTAAAACAATTTATAAAATATTTATATAGCTTTCGGGACATAACTCTCACAATTAAGACAAATCAATAAAAACATTGACATATTTAACCCCTCAGAACAATTTAACCCTAAGATCGGATTGTTGAAGTCTAAATTTGGAAAAAGTATAATCAGCCGGAAAAAATAGTCGCCTCCTTCTTTTTATTTTTATAAATTCTTTGTAACAATTTTTTTTTGTTCTCAGCTAGATCAAACGTTCATTGAATGTAAAAAAAAAACATAAAATGCATATTATGTTAGTTTAAAGTAACTCGTCTAAGTTTCATATTATTGTACCATGTTTTGTTTTGTTTCATGTTTTGGAGATTATTCTGGATCTTACATGTTAATTAATGTTATCTTGATGATTTACTGGCTAATATCTGTTTTGTGTTCCTAATAAATAAAAAAAAAATACAAAACTATTATAACACCTCTGAAACTAAAATCTATCAAGTCGTTTAGGCTACCGCTCGTACCAAAGAAATACACAGCCATATACTTAATCGAAAAACAAAATCTCCTTTTGGTGCAGTTAGGTAAAAAAAAGCTTCTTTACAGGTATTTGGTGAAAGCTTACGAGCAAGCAGAGGAGGGCAAAACCCTGACACCAACAATGGCATACCTGGTTCATAAGTCGTACAATCGTAACAAGAAATGGGACGGAACTTGCGATGGAATCGTGCGCTCGTTCTACGCTGTCGCTACTGGGTAAAATATTATCCTGCTCAGGTTATTCGACAACACTACAACGTTATCAACCCTTGTATGTCCCCACTGCTGGGGTACGGGTGCATCGCAGGAAGGTTAAGCCAAACTCCACCACGGGGGCCAAGTCCGGGTTGGTGGAGGATGGTAAGACAGTGGCGGGCCTTACTGTCAAAAGTTATCAAGCCGCTTAACGACTGCCATTACATGACAGCCGGCACCAACGGCTTAACTAGTGGTAGTCACGGGACGGTCACCCATCCTGCACCTGACCGCGTCTGTTCTTGCTTAACTCAAGTGACTGATTCCAATCACCTAGGCCACGAGCGCTTCTTGATGATCGGACAACACTACAATTCGAAATATATTTAACAATTTAGAAGCTTGATAACAAATACTTGTCGGATAATGATCATGTGTAAGCAACCTTAATCTGAGATGCAACCGTTCGTTGTCCTTCTTCTAAGCGAGTCGATGGCATTCCCTCGTGGTAAAAGGATTTGCCAGTCGGCATAAGGGATTTGCTGATTGGCAAATATTGTGGTTGCCCAGGGTGTACTAGACGTACGGGCTCTAGAGGAGGCTTCAGTTTTTGCTCAAAGATGTTTGTTTACCTAGGCGTGACGTCAGATTCGACGCCATGACACTGCTAGCTGTTTTCCCACAGTTATAAAATAATTTTACAAAAATGGTTTTAACCTTCGTTAAACTTTAGTTTATTACTGAAATATAGGTTTTTTTGTTCATAATAAATGTGTCCTCACATTATGGAAGAGGATTTAAAAAATCGGACGTCATGCATATTCTGGCACGATGACGCTGAAATCTTTCCCACCTATTTTGGGTAGCCAGTCGCTGCTTCGGCTCCGGTTGTTTACAACAATTCTATGCATTTTTAGCAAGATAGCAGCGTGTGTGGAGAGTATGAGAAAAAGAGTAAATGCTGGAATGGCATCTGAAGACGCGTGGGAATTGACAGCGGTACAATTGGTTGGGGCTGCTGAGGTATGTCACATTTTCAATACCGTGTATATTATAATGATAAATTTTGTTGAAGGTAGGTTAACTGAATAATCTCATCCAGTCTTAGGTGCTGTTAGGTTAGGTGTGGCCTTTATTCCGATCATCGTTATCAACCCTTGTATGTCCCCACTGCTGGGGCGCAGGTCTCTTCCTGCATCGCCGGAAGGGTGGGCCATACTCCACCACGGGGGCCAAGTCCGGGTTGGTGGAGGATTGTAAGACAGTGGCGGGCCTTACTGTCAGAACCTCTGTGGCGTAGCGGTAGCGCGTCTGCCTACCATGCAAAAGGTCCCGGGTTCGAATCCCGGCTGGGAACAAAAAAAAAGCCCAGCTCTTGGATGTTTACATGTTTGTGATGTCGTTGTTTCTGGTTCCCACGAAACAGGGTATCCTAGTGTGGGGCTAGAAGCAATGTATGTGCTTGTATGTAAATGTTATGTTATGTTACAAGTTATCAAGCCGCCCATAAGGCCTCTGACATGGCTTAACGACTGCCATTACATGACAGCCGGCATCAACCGCTTCACGTGCCTTGCGAAGCACTGTAAATCTTTAGCTGATAATAATTATTTTGTATAAACTCATTGACGCTCGCTGCTCGGTGAAAGTCTCAAATTCAAATCAATTTATTTCAACGTAAATAAATTTCTATTTTATGGCTGTGGGTCACACGTTCCGAAGAAATAATAACCGATGAGATCCATAATCCAACGCACTGGAAAATGTAGGGTAGGACGCACACCAGTTCACCAGACCGACAAGATCTGAACGAGGTAGATCGCTGGTAGTTGGATAAGGAAGGCCGACGACATTAACAAGTGGGGTGCCATAGGAGAGGCCATCGGTAATAGAAGGCTGATTGTTTTTAGGCTCACTGTCGAGCGGTGCTGTGCGACGTGTATTGGAGGGAAACGGATAGAATGACGGCGTCTTCTTCCCCCAACGTTCGTGCAGTCATGCTTCAGCTCAACGAGCTGTTCCTGATTTACTGGACCCTGGAGAGGACTGGTGACCTGCTGAGGGTACGTTTTTAAAAGGGTACACGAAATTTGTCTCGTCAAGTGCTAAGTTCATCTATTTTGATGAGCCATAGTTTCTATTCATATGTTTTTTCCTTATGTACTGTACCTATTCTCGTCTGCTTTCTGTCTTGTCCATCCTCTGTCTTAGATGACCCCCACAATATTTTGATGGTTTTTTTACTTTTCTTGAGGTTATACGCTCTGATACTCGTACATTGATACTTTAGTTTAGAGTAGTACTAATTGAAGTTGCAATCTCCGGAGAAACGTAGATACGAGTAAAGTAGAGAACACTTTTCTGTACATAATAAAGAAAATAACATAAATAAATACTATTCTAATAGTAGAGAGAGTGAAGCGATCACTAGAAGCAAACTCTTGGGCAAGCTTTGATGGACTAGAACGATATTAAGAGGTATGAAAGTCCTTTGTGCATAATGTAGATCTGGCAAACCTTTGAAACATAGAAGCAGGCGTAAAATATTATAAAAATGGAAAAATACCAGACAGAGGTTGGAACGTTTTATAACTTTAATAATTAATAAATAAACTCTGGAACGACTTTAGGTGTGGTTTTATTTGTAGAATTGTAGTAATATTAACAGAAAACTGGATAAAAACGGATAAACGGAGAAGCAGGTAAAAAGTCAGATCTGGTCAAAGCGTAAAGTAGTAGTGTGAAAAATGAGGGAAATCGAAGAATGAGTGACATACATAATTTAAATATTTGAAAATGATAGATGGAAAAAGAAATAAAAATGGTGTAAAGAGGTTTGCACCGTTACAAGGTTATTTTAAAAATGTATTTAGAGGTTATTTGTATATACTAAAGTAAGGTGCTTTCAGTGAGTGTGGGGGAAGGGGTTTGACCTCTGGTATGATAATCAATCGTGTTACCACTAGATCGACGAATAAGTCAAATTTTGGCCGGTGTAAGAAACTTAGTATGGTGTCTGGCGGTTTCCACAAATTCCTTCCTTGAGATCGAAATAATTGTGGTTTCAGTATTCAGCCATCTCAGAGGAGAACCTCATTGCACTTCAACAGCGGTATGAAGAGTTACTGGCCCTAATCAGGCCCAATGCGGTCGGTCTGGTAGATGCCTTCGATTTCCCTGATGAGGTTTGTATTCTATTTTTTGATATTAAGGTAATGTTCAAATCGAATCAAGTCTATAGCTGACCTTGAAACCCGATCTTATGTCCTAGCTCCTTCAATCGACCCTGGGCGCCTATGACGGGCGCGTGTACGAGCGTCTGATGGAGGAAGCGCTGAAGAGCCCCCTCAACGCGGAGCCCGTCAACCAGAGCTTCCACAAGTACCTCAAGCCCTTCATGCAGGGAAAACTCTAGAGATAGAAGAGAACTAATAATACGACTTAAGGAGAGAGTCTTAGGGGAATATATTGTGAAATGAGGGGAATAGTTTGCACGCCTACCGACTCTTTCTTCTTCCTCCTGCGTTTAACTGGTAGGGAATGCTTATGGCATTAAGTCAGCCCATTTTACAATATCATTTTAAAAATTTTAGTGCAATTAAAGTGACTGTGATTTTCGGATACTTTGGGATAAGTCGTTTAGGTACTTAAATTCAAGTAGTTTAAGGTTTTTTCATATACAATACAAAGTATTTTTATTAAACATGGTGTCGAAAATATGCAACCCTACAACTGCTGCTAGCTCTGACAAAATTTTAAATTGTTTAAAACATATACGTACATATACGTATGCATATAAACAATAGTATGCGAAATATTGCAATCGGAACATAAACGGAACGCTTCACCAAGTAAACTACTTTAAAAGTTGCTTGGTTAAACTAAATTTGTAAATGGAAATATTTATATTTTAAAGATATTTTTTTATTCAAATGAATCGAAATAAAGAGGGAAAGAGGCCGTTCCTTTCTATGCTTTTGTAAATACCTGTTTCACTGTATTCTTTATTATATTGGTGGTCAAAATAAATAAAATGTTTTACTTTTTTAAATTATAATGTCAAACTAGTATTTGTGCTCCGTAATTTGTAGCAAATGTATGATAATTCTTTCTAGAAATGGCATCGCACGCACTTGTGAAGATGCTTGGAAACATGTAATAATACGCCGATCTTAGACCTTGAACGTAATTATAAGCTGCACGTCACAGTTTTACTTTAAGTCCTTTTCTGCTGCTCGTATGTGGAACGGTCTGCTTAAGTCTATCCAGCTGTTGCTGTCTTCAAGACGGAATTGAAAGAGTACTTACTACATTTATTCACGATTACAATAGATGTATTGTATTTGTTTGTGTGTCTTTTGTAATTATTTTATAAGTATTCTCGTTTTCGTAGGTAATTGTTATGCGGTGAATTGTATTAGTTTAATATATATTATTATTGTACACTCTCCTTCCTCTAGTTAATAATGTTGTTATCACCACATCAAGGTTAGCTGAAAGAAATGATTGATGAAATAATCTCGATGTACACTTTTTTATTGATCGTAAATGGTGTTATACTATTTTTATTTTTAATGCACTAACTCGTGCTAAGGACGCCTTAGCCTCTAAATAGGTTCGTAAATGGTGTGTTTCATATACTTATGTCATATATGTGTGCAATAAAGTATAAAGTCACAGTATTTTCTAAGGTTAACACGAGCACTAGACATAATAAAAACTGTATTTACACGGATTTTACTCGTTTAATTTTACATTTTTACAATTTTCCGACGTTTCGGCACTTTTGCGAGTACCGTGGTCCCGGAAGACTGAGGTGACAGGCGACGTTTTGAAAGCGACTAAAATCTGTGTAAATACTTTTTTTATTAAGTACCTACTAGCTGACCCAGTGAACTTCGTACCGCCTACCAGTCGATTCTTTATTTTTTTTATTTTTCTCTCCGTAAGAACCATCCTCGTATTTCAAGGAATATTCTAAAAAAAGAATTAGCGAAATTGGTTCAGCTGCTCTCGAGATTTGCGCTTACCAACACATTTAGCGATTCATTTTTATATTATAGATAGATAAAGGCAGTCAAAAGTAAATGAGATGAAACATCCTACAATTATTTTTCCCATTAGTTACCATAAAGTTATCATAAATTTACCATTCGACCAACGGCGACAGGTACCTTGTACAATCTAAATCATACAAACAAGACATTCCCGCCTCCCATCCGCTTCAGTCCGCCAAAGGAAACAAACCATCGATTTCTGCGCAGTCAAGGACAATGTTCAAGTGTAGGTATTGTCGTGTACTACGCCTATTTGTGATGTATGTGATGTCGCTGTTTCTGGTTCCCACGATACAGGGTATCCTTGTGTAGGGCCAGAAGCAATGTAGGTATGTGCCTGTATGTAAATGTCATGTTATTTACCCATATTTTATGCGCCTACTGCGAATATACTGCAATTTAAAATCTTGCAATCCTGTATCGCTGGGCGGTGGGCTCGTGCGCTGTACGCTCGCACACACTTCCGATGCACTGTTAAGAAAGCGCTGAACGTAGAACCCGTCAAGCAGAGCTTCCAGAAACACTTTCAAGGAGGACTTAAGAGGGAGGACATAACGAAGTAATGTTTTGGTTAAAAGAAGGAGGACCATTGGGTTTGCCACTTGCCACGATCCTGGTAAACTTCTTTCGCTTTGTCATTTATGTATAATTGATTTATGAAGGAGAAAGAGAAGTATTTTATACATTTTTAAACACCTAATGCAACAAACAAATAGGGGAATAACATTTCAAAGTGGAGTTAAACTTTTTGCTTATGTTTTTAATTATAACTGGCCACTCGAGTGGCATCGCATCAGGAAAATATAAAACAAAAGAAAAACAGCGTTTTTGTTAAACCGTTTTTGTTAATCGAAGAGTTTGTGTAATCACAGCACACATACACTCAAAGGTCACATAAAATGAGAGAAATTTTCTGTAAGTAATAAAAATTATGAAAATTCAATGACGTTACTTTGTTTTTGGCTTTACTTTTGGCCACAATATTGAGAACTGCGAACGAAAATTCTGATTTTTTTTTGAGTTTTGTTTTTCATGAACATTTAATATTTGGGTGGATACTTAAATTATTTTACTTTGACACCTCCACCAACAATTGGGGGATTTGTTTTCGAGCAGTATATATCAAAAGTTTGTTTGGGGCATTCTTATATCGATTTTATTTACCTACAAGGTAAAATTGTTTTGTAAAGAAATCTCGTGACAATGACAGTGAAAAATCAATGACTTACAAGTATCTCTTAAATGATTCGCGATGCTCATACCATACTCATACAGACAGGTCTAATCGCGATTATTTATTAGCTAAAACGTAATTACCTTATTTCCCAACGTTTCGGCAGCGTTACGATAAAAATAAGGTAATTACGTTGTATCTATTAATAATAATAATTAACCTTAGGGCGCCTTGAAAACTTCTGACAGTAAGACCAGCCACTAGGCTTGCAAGCCTCCACCAATCCGGCTCCCGTGGTGGAGTATGGCCTATACCTTCCTCAGGGAAGAGACCCGTGCCCCTCGGTGGGGACATAATGGGTTGATGACGACGACCTCTGTGGCGTAGCGGTAGCGCAGCCTACCATGCAAGAGGTCCCGGGTTCGAATCCCGACTGGGGACAAAAAAATCCCAGGTCTTGGATGTTTACATGTTTGTGATGTCGTTGTTTCTGGTTCCCACGACACAGGGTATCCTAGTGTGGGGTCAGAAGCAATGTATGTGCCTGTATGTAAATGTTATGTTATGATGAATATTATAAAAGTACGAGTATGAATGACCTACCACTTCTACAGAAAGTATTTTCATCGAAGCAGTTAGCAAACCACGACGTTACCATTCGACCAACTGGTCCCACACTACAATCTATGTAGTAGCACAGATTAGATAATAGTTATGGTAGTAGTCAGTTCGCTACCTTACGTAATCTACAAACTTGTACCTTCACAACTGTTAAGTATTTATTGTTCAATGCAGTACACGTTGAAGCACGTAGAGCCAATGTTGTTTTTGCAATCAAGCTCCTATATCTGCTATTATAAAGGGATACATTACCTTATCTGTTTACAGCGTGCGATGAACTGTTATCGAAGTACTTATCTGTTACGAACATAACATAATACTTACCTCAACAATAAAAGCAAACGAGTTTGGTGCCAGACTTTGAACTCTGCCTTCGTACACAACTAAAAATAAAATGCCAGGCAAATTAAAAGGAAATATCAACAAAGACTTGCGGAGGGAAAGGGAGAAGTGTAGTTTCAATGTCGAGGAGTTGACGCATTATCTGGACGGGGGAGCGAAGAAAACCGAAGAGAGACGAAGTTACGGTAAGTGGAATGTATTCATTTAATATACTGAAACAAAACAAGTTTTGTTTAATGGGTGTGGAATGCCACAAGTAAATTTTGTTTTTTATCTTTCATACAAACTTGGAACTTTACGCAGTTAATTTGTAAATTGACCTTTTCTCAGACAGAGAGAGAGAGAGAGAAAGAGAGAGAGAGAGAGTATCAGCTTAATTACTTTACTACGACTTAACACCTGGGGTCTGTGCCCAATACGGGTTGGCAATTTCAAGCGTTGAGGTGTGTGAATATCCCGGGCCATCAGCTTTCCTCACGATGTTTTCTCTGACAGTTAGCGAGGGGTACTTCTACTACAACTTCACAAATGTGCGTATCTTAGAAAACTTAGAATCTAAGTCATTGGTACAAGCCGGGATTCGAACCTACGACTCTCCTAATGAGGCCGGCGTTCTACCGCTCCATAAACATTTGTATCATTATCTATATCATATCAACATCAATTAAATAATATGTGCTTATTTTATTATTTTTAAATACTACATTCAATTTTCAATAGAGCCGTCGTCGCGATAGTCTTTAGTTTTCTAGTGTGCATTACACTGATCTACTATTTACGTATATTTCGAAAAAAGGGAACGTTGGTTTCCTTAAAAAGGGAACCAACGTTCCCTTTTTAAATGTCGCGATCGTCTTCTGTTTTTCAGAGGACAAGATCCTCAGTCACACGGAACTCTTCGATTCTGTCCCCGAGGAATACCTGAGTCACGCCGAGCGGTATGAGAACGCCATTCGGAAGGTGGTACTCCTCCACCGCCTGCAGAGGAAGTATGAGTACCCTGAAGAGCCAAAGTGGGTTTGGGTTTCTTTTCTAATCTATCTAATCAGACAGTAAATAGAACCACTATTGGGCATAGTCTTCACCTCTTTCACGCCAACCCATCCGGTCTTTTGCTAGTCTCGTCCAATGTTTGCCAGCCGCTTTCAGAATGTGGTCGGCCCACCGGTCTGGTGGTCTGCTAACCGACCGTCGTCGATACGTTCTTGGCCACCACTCAGTGACTACCTTAGTCCTTAGCGAGTTTTTTTGTTACTTACATTTCTAGTTAGAAGCGCTCGTGGCCTAGTTGAGTTAAACAACAGGCGCGGTCCGGTGCAGGGTGGGTGACCGTCCTATGACTACCGTTAGTGGCATTTTTCCGAGGGCTTCCGTGCTTCGCAAGGCACGTAAAGCCGTTAGTGCCGGTGCGGCTGTCCTGTAATGGCAGTCATTAAGCCGTGTCAGAGGCCTTATGGGCGGCTTGATAACTTCTGACAGACAAGCCCGCTACTGCCTTACAATCCTCCACCAACCCGGACTTGGCCCTCGTGGTGGAGTATGGCCTAACGATCCTGCAATACAGGAAAAGACCCGTGCCCCAGCAGTGAAGACATTTAAAGGCTTGATATCTAGTTTGTAGGTAATAGTAAATATAATTTAAAACAATATGTCAACGATGACATTGAAATTTATAAATTAAATAAAAAGAAATTTAAAAGGTGAAAGAAATTTATAGCGCGAATGTGGGTGGAAGGTGCTTCGTAAAATAAAGTTACCTGGATTAATTCACCTAGGTGCGTTGGGTGCATTTTCAGTAACCTTAAATCGCGGGCCCCTGAAATAAAGTGTTATTAGTTTTAGAAAAAGACAAACAAAACACATGAATATATAAAAAGAATGTCAGCGACGCTTTATAACTTAAATATATACCAACCTATAAAGAGTGGTTTAACTTTATTGTATTAATGTTCATTCAACAGTACAAATATTCAATTCAATTTAAGTAACTTACTCATAGTACTGAAATTTAGGAACTTAGCGTTCTAGAGTATACTGACATGAAGGTATGAAACCTTCGTGTGATGACGTCACTACAAAAAATAAAAGGAGGCGCCATCTTGGCTGTCGTTTTTTCGTGGGAAGGACGTAGTTGTCACTGATGTTTACATCCGTGGTAGTTGTATATAATTTTGTAAATTAGATAGCAGTAATCATTTTGTTATCATCTGCGAATTATTCGATATAATTATGATAACTAATTAACAATGACAAGTTTATGTATAAATGTGAGTATTTTCTTTCAAATAAGGCGCTCTGTTATGCTATATAATCAAACATGGGAAAATATTATCACTACTAGCTATCAATACTATCAATAGAAACAAAGAATAAACGACAGTAAAAGTTAAATTGAAAGCAGTCTGAAATTGAAATTGAAGAATATAATAAATGATCGCATACAATACAAAAACAACTTAAAATATGTACCTAGGTATAACATGGCGATTAAAAAAAATGTTTGGGCAAGAAAGGAAAAGAAAAAAACCGTTTTACAAAAAAAAAAAGAAACTTAACAAGGACGACCGGCAGCCAACACACTTCTATCTGCTAATTCAATTGATAAAAATTAAAACAAGTCACAAGCAATAAACACAGTTAACAAGTTAATCTCACTTCCAGCAAACTATCGCGCAACATTGTGTCTCAGGCCGTGTTCAAGGACATGTCGCCGCTCAGCCTGCACTTCTCCATGTTCATCCCGACGATCCTTGGGCAGGGTTCCAAGGAGCAGCAAGCCTACTGGCTGAAGAGGGCCACGAATATGGAGATCATTGGCACTTATGCACAAGTAAGGAATAGAAAAAATAATCATCACATCACATCACATCACGTCACGTCACGTCACGTCACGTCACGTCACGTCACGTCACGTCACGTCACGTCACGTCACGTCACGTCACGTCACGTCACGTCACGTCACGTCACGTCACGTCACGTCACGTCACGTCACGTCACGTCACGTCACGTCACGTCACGTCACGTCACGTCACGTCACGTCACGTCACGTCACGTCACGTCACGTCACGTCAAGTCACGTCACGTCACGTCACGGCACGGCACGGCACGTCGCGTCGCGTCGCGTCGCGTCGCGTCACGTCACGTCACGTCACGTCACGGCACGTCACGTCACGTCACGTCACGTCACGTCACGTCACGTCACGTCACGTCACATCACATCACATCACATCACATCACATCACATCAAATCACATCACATCACATCACATCACATCAAATCACATTACATCACACTAATATTATAATAAATGAATGAAAATTCATTATTGCGCTAAAAACTAATTTGTACAAAGGCAATCTTAATACTAGATAGTATTTTCTTCCCGCTAACCCACGATAATGCGGACAGTGCAAGAGGTAGTGCCACTAAACAACATAATCTAGGAGTGATTTATTACATAACCTAGGTTAACTAAACACTTAATACAAATATAATTTAAATACACACACGTATTTAAAATAGCACGAAACACATAAAATGATACTCAAATACATATTTACTGCAATCTACATACACACTAATAATCAATATTACTTACTTAAAATCCCTAGAAATTTCTTACTCAAATAAAACTACATAGATACTGGAATACTACATAATACTATTATAAAGGCGAAAGTTTGTGAGTGTGTATGTTTGTTACTTCCTCACATCTAAACGGCTGGAGCGATTTAAAAAAAAATTGGTATGGAATTAGCTGACACTCTGGATTAACACATAGGGTCAACTCACACCGAAAGGGCGGCGAAGGGCAGCGAAGCGGAGCGCAGTTTCTGTTTCATATGAATTTTAACTTTATTATCATTACCATAATACTTATTATCGCATGAGAAACTCGCACGGCTACGTTTACGTTTAGGCTACGTTTTATTGCGGGAAAATATCTTATTCCCATGGGAAAATCGATAAGCCGCGGCTAACACCGCCGGGCACAGCTACTAAGAAATATTCGTCATTGACAGTTTAGCTACACAGTTTAACAACACGAGGTCGTAGTAGGTTAAGGAAATGGTCAACCATAACTAGATATACATGAAGCCTGAAAAAGCTTTTTTTCGGGTGTCTTAAATTAGCGGGTGTTCTTCAATAACGATTCATATTGGACTAAAATTGGGTGGGTAGCAGAGCCCCCTGCAGTACAATTCCACCGAACTGCGATCCCCAACCCGCTTGCTCAGCGTGGGGATTATGGGCATTACCCCCTATGATAGCACAACGTGGCGCTCTTAAGGGGAGGGCTATGTCCAGCAGTGGACTATACTATAGTATAGCCTGACTACGACGACGACTCCAGGTAGCTGGTCAACATGGGTTCATAGTTTAGTTACATATTAAACGGGTCCAATCGCAATACGTAATAAATAATCGTATTTAGACCCGTTTAATATATAACTATATTTGAGCATCGTGAATCATTAAGAAATATGGTTTCGCTTCAAAGTCTTGAACGCCTTGAAAAATATACACTTGATGCTATGTAGATATTTACTTTATTTCCTCGCAACATTTTCAAAAGTACACTTATCACGCGTTTTTGTATTGTGCGCTTTTGTCAACCCGTTCTTCGCCGCCGAAGGTAAAAGGTCTTTGGAAGACAGAACTTCTAGAAGCATCTATAGAAGGACAGGAAACACCCGCCCACGTGACCATTCACTGTGAAGGCGTGGAAAAGCAACGGACCCGCCATCATTGGGAAGCCGGGGTCCCTTCAGGAAGCCCGCAGTGACATCGGAGCACTGCTGGCTTTCTGGAAAGAGATAGGCTGGCTGGAGTAAACTGACAGCTCCACTACGTACAATGGCCCAATCATAAGTGCGGAAATCTCAGGTCTAACTAACTAACTAGGATAGGATCAGCTCGCTTAAATGTATATTTTATGTTTTTTCTTATGTAATACTCCTATGCTGTTTTATATGTTTCGTGTGCAATATTGAATAATATTATACTACTTACGGTACCACCAGGTGTTGCTTTTCTTCCTTCCGAAGTTGAAGCCTGGCTAATGCTAAATTCTATGATGTCTGTCACAACTATTTCATAAAACCATTTATGTTTTCACCCCACAGACGGAACTAGGCCACGGAACTTTCATTCGAGGACTGGAGACCACGGCCACATATGATCCTGACAGGGAGGAGTTCATTCTGCACAGCCCCACGCTGACTGCATATAAATGGTGGCCTGGCAGCTGTAAGTGTACCTTCAACTTTATTTTCTGTAGTGTTAGTTAGACCTTTGATTTCCGCACTTAGCCTCATAGCTGGGCCATTGTACGTAGCAAGCGCTGAGGTATGTTAATACTTCAGACACTAGGGTTTCCTCACGATGTTCCCCTTCACAGTTAGCGAGTGGTATTGCTACTTCAACTTCGCAAATGTACATAAAAAACAAAGTATGATACAAGACGGGATTCGAAACCCCGACCTCCTCATTGAAAAGCCGGCGGCTGCAGCTCCGTTACCAGCGCTTTCACTTTTTGTAGTGTTAAGTTCAATAATTAATTTAGCTCTAAAATTTAAATAAAGTTATATATTGGTTTTAAAAATAATCCTTGGCCCTTACGCGACCACAAACTAACATACAGTCTGTTAGCTTTTAGAATATACCTCGGCAACTATCGGATAGTATCGGATATATTCGTGTAATAGAAATATCGGAACTAATATGACACTTAATTTCGATATCGCGACTAATATGAGTGTCTTACACTCATACTATTACACTCGTGTCCTTTCGGCGAAAACCGAAGCCCACTCTAGAGCCCGAGGTACGTTCTAAAAGCTAACAGACAGTACACTCCTCTTTTGCAGTTAGTTAAACTAGGTAACTTGACATTTCAACCCTTTTCAGTGGCTCACACCGCAAATTACTGCGTGGTTATGGCCCAACTCTATATCAAGGGCAAGAACTACGGCATCCAGCCCTTCATGGTTCAGATTAGGGACGAGGAAACCCACATGCCTCTTCCTGGGGTTAAGCTGGGCGAGATTGGAGCCAAGCTTGGTTTCAACACCGTGAACAATGGGTTCCTTGGCTTTGAGAACTTCAGACTGCCCAGGGATCGAATGCTGATGAAGAATGCTCAGGTTTTGAAGGTGAGCTTTTTTCAGAGTAGACTAGGGTTATAGCTCCAAGTATCTGTTCTTGGTTACCTTTGGCGATATTGTACGATACATACTGAGAAGCCCATTATATAAACTGATTTGAACTGTGTGATGTCACCTTTTCGTGAGTGTTGAAAAATATTTATATGAAATTAGCTTTCCTGTGACACATGTATGCCGAAAATCACGTCTTATTTTAGCGTCAGCAGATCAATCTTTACATTTTATTTGCTATATCGCCCGTGATTTAACCGAGTAGAGTGCACGCGTGTAAATGTTGACGTGCTGTTGACTATACAGCCAAGTATAAGTTCACTGCGTAATTTTTGAATAGTGCGTCCGTGCACTAATAATTTCACCTGTATATTTTGCACTTACAATTTTATTTGCATACAACAGAAATGAAGTTCAAATTTCACTTTCTAGGACGGGACGTTCGTTGCGGGAACAAACAGCAAATTGACGTACGGAACCATGATTTACGTGCGAGTGCTGATCGTCAATTCCATGACGAACTTCCTCGCTAAAGCTGCCACCATCGCCGTCCGGTATTCTGCGGTGAGGAGGCAGTCAAAGCCTAAACCTGAGTGAGTTACGGTACATGGTATTTCTTGACAGGTTTTTGGGTTGAGCAGTCACCTCTTTAAAGGCACGCTCAGCAAAATCTTTCTGGTATTCTGTCGTGAGGAGGGATTCAAATCCTAAACCAAAGTGAGTAACAGTACGTGATATTCTTAATAGCTTTATTGAATGATAAGTCACCACTTCAAAAGCAAGCTCAGCAATACCTGTCCGGTATTCAGGCGTGGGGAGGCAGTCAAAGCCTAAACCATATTGAGTTTATTTTATTTTATTTATTAGGCACACAAAACAGATATTAGCCAGTACATCATCAAGATAACATTTTTTTAGCCTCTAAATAGGTTTTTAAATTAATTAACATGTAAGATCCAGACTAATCTCCAAAACATGTGTACACAGCATGGTTACAATAATATGAAACTTAGACGAGTTACACTCAGTACCTACACGATATCTCTTGACAGATTTCTTGAAAGAGAAGTTACCTATTCAGAAGTAAGCTCAGCAATATCTTTCCGGTATTCTGCCGTGAGGAGGCAGTCAAAGTACATGGTATTTCTTGACAGGTTTTTGAGTTGAGAAGTCTCCTTTTCAGAAGCAAGCTCAGCAATGTCTGTCCGGTATTCTGGCGTGAATAGGCATTCATAAAACCTACACAAGAGTGAGTTATGGTACATGGTATTTCTTGGCTGGTTTCTGGATTGAAAAGTCACCTTTTCAGGAGCAAGCTCAGCAACATCTATCCTCTTTGAGGAGTCCTCACGGCGGACAGATAATGTTGAGTTGATATACAGATATTTCTCACTGAGGCAGTCCAAAGCCTAAACTAGAGTGGACTGCGGTGCATGATATTTACTTGGCAGGAATATGCAATGGCAAGAGTAAAGAAGCAAGCTCAGCATATAGATCAAGATAATAGTAAACTTCCAATTTATCACGATCCTACCACGATGATAATTAACAATAGTTTCTTGTCTACTCAGCCTCATAAACGCTTGTGATGATAGTACCGACCGTCACGGTCACGGCGACTACTTCAACTCCCATTTTGGTGGCTTTGATGCGCTCGCATATGACTCGCATAACCTACCTTTTTTGTGAAGGTTCTGCCACATTTCAGACATGCGAGCACTCCGTCGATATAAGTATAGTCGATCGCAGCAAGTGGACGGGCTTTTAAGTCGTCTCTCTTTGCGTCCAGCTCGGAACGCCGAAGAGCTTCAAAGTCAGTGACTTTGGTGTTGATAAAAGCCCTCCATTCCGGTCGATTAGCCGCTTGTTGCTCCCATTGCAAGGGCTCTAAGCTGCATCTCTTGTAAACGCTTGTAATTACAGGTAAAATTGACTTGCCCATGTTTAATTTTACTAGGTTTCAAACATTGTTAACTTAATAATGTAATAGTACATTACACAACTAGGGTGGTAATACAAAGAAAGGCCGAGATCGCAGAAGTTTGCGGCTCGAGCTGCAAGCGAGGGACGTAAATATGCGATCGAGAGCTTTCTTTATTACCTCCCGTGTTGTGTACATCTTTTTATGTCTACACTTGGCCAGAAAGCGGCTTTTTCCGTACGCGCAGCGTGCGGAAAAAGCCACTTTATTGCCAGGTGTGGCATAAAACATTTTAAAAGCATTGACTGCTTTGAAATCAATCGTATACTGCGTATAGAAGCAGTAAGTTGTTGTCACATCCAAAATATTGTTTTGACTACAAACTGCAAACAAAATATGGCGTTTTAGGCGCGGTAATAATTTTTTACGTCTTTCATGTTCGGTAAGTAGGTTCTTATTACCTCCAAATGGGGCTTGTAGGTGACTAATTAGCGCCCTAGGGTAATAAATAATGTAGCTAGAAATGCCTTCAAAAAACACTTCTTTCTTTCAAAAAGTTCGCGTACATCTAACCATCATACTGGCAATAGACATCATGCGTTCAGCCCAATGACCAAAGAGGTCGCTTTGCTATTCAGCCTTGATTTTAAATATCGAACGGCGAAGCTCAATTTCATTCTTGAAAAAAAATTATGAACTTGATTCTTTTTGAAAAAACGCGGTAATAGAAAACTTTTACTTTAAAATGTTTTATTCCTGTAATGCTGGTTACTTACCTCACAATCGAGATGTAAAGCAGAATAGTTAGCTCGGGTGTAAGAACCAATTGCACCCTCAAACTATAGTAAACTAATATAAATATCTCGGGCTGCAATTGATGCCTTACAGCCCTTGGCTACTAATCTAATATTGTCAGTGAATTTTTATTATCATCTACAAACTCATCATAAACTCATAGACTAAATCACAAAGTTAAATCACGAAACATCCGTGAGTGCTATATTAAGGCGGGACCAAAACCCAGCATAGTAGTTAGTTAGACCTGAGATTTCCGCACTTAGCCTCATAGTTGGGCCATTGTACGTAGCAAGCGCTGAGGTACGCTAACACCTCAGACACTAGGGTTTCCTTACGATGTTTTCCTTCACCGTCAGCGAGTAGTATTGCTACTATAATTTCACAAATGTACATAACTTAGAAAACAAAGACATTGGTAACTGCCGGGGTTCGAACCCACGATCTCCCCATTGAGAAGTTGGCGTTCTATACCGCTCCGCTACCACCGCTCTACCCAGCATAGTATCAGCGCCTTGATTATGTAACTTTTAACCTAGACATCTTTACTTACTTAGCTCTGCCGCATAGATACGAGGCGTATTACTGTATCACGCATAGTGGAAACCGCACTTCAGTGGATATCTTAGACATGACAGTACGTCCTCCTCGGCCTCGAGGGGCGTCGCTCCCGATGTCGGTTTAGGGGTCCTTAGGACCAAAATCAGCCCCAAGGTGGTGTTTAGTGGGTAGGCGCACTTCTTGTGAGTCCCACATTGGCAGCACGGCCGGGTCCGTGCTTTCACCACCTCCCTCCCCCGTGTCCTCCGGAGGGTGCCCTTTATAGGGATGAAAAAACACATGACAGTGATATTGAGATAATTGTACGTTAAAGACCAGTAAATATTTCGTTTTTGCACACATATCTTATTCGCTAGTAGCCCCAGCTGCCTGAGTGGGGCACGTCCAGTGCATGGATGGGTAAGCCGTCTATGACTAACGCTAGGGCATTTTTCCGTGCGATTCCGTGCTTCGCAAGGCACGTTAAGCAGTTGGTGCCGGCTGTCGTCAATAGATGGCAGTCGTTAAGCCAAGTCAGAGGCCTAAGAAATTTTCTAAAGGTAAGACCGGCTACTAGTCTTGCAAACCTCCACCAATCCGGACTTGGCCCCCGTGGTGGAGTATGGCCTATACCTTCCTAAGGGAAGAGACCCGTGCCCCTCGGTGGGGACATAATGGGTTCGTGATGATGATGACACATATCTGTACGTTAAAAAATACATAATCAAGGCGCTGAAATAAACATTACAAACATTGAAATAAAGGTACAAATATTGTGACTGTTATTTTATTTCAGAGACCCAGAGCCTCAGATCCTAGACTATGTGACACAGCAACACAAGCTTTTCATAGCAATAGCCTCAACCCACGCCTTCAGTACTACCGCCAGTTGGCTCTGGGGCCTTTATGGCTCAGTGGTCGGTGAGATGGAAAGTGGAAAGTTGGACCGGTTGCCTGAAGTAAGATTTCTTTCCTGTAACTATATCGGTTAGGGTACCTGCCCTTACTGGGACGTCTCAAAACGCAAACGTCACGTTGTTTCACGCGTTAGCCTGCTGCCTGAGTGCTTAGTGCGAGTTTTTTAACTACTCGATCGCGTTAACGTAAACTCATATTTCTATGGCATCGAGGAAGCGCCACCTAGCGACAAGTATGGAAATTAAAATTGCTGAGTGCGAGTTGTAATGGTTTACGTTGAGAAGTGAACACGTTTACCAGCCAAAACACGAATAAACGCGAGTGCGAGTTGTACTGTGACAGCGTTTTGCCAGTTCGAACGGTTAACTTACTCATACTCACTACTCAATGCTCGATTAACGCGGTAGTAAAGTTATTCGATTGGATCTGTCAAACTCGCACTAAGCACTATGAAGGCGGTCAGACTGACGTTTGTTTCATCTACATATTTTCACTCTGTCTAATAACCTATGGAGTTATATGACGTCACGTTGTTTTAGCTTAACGCGTTAGCCTAATGCCTGAAGGCGGTCAGACTGAAGTTTCTTTCATCTACTTTTTTTCACTCTGTCTAATAACCTATGGAGTTATATGACGTCACGTTGTTTCAGCTTCGCGCGTTGGCCTGCTGCCTGAAGGCGGTCAGACTGACGTTGGTTTCATCTACATTTTTTTCACGCTGTCTAATAACCTATTGAGTGATATGACGTCACGTTGTTTTAGCTTCACGCGTTGGCCTGCTGCCTGAAGGCGGTGAGCTCCAGCGATGTTGCCGTCATGGTAGAGCGGTGTCGCTTAGCCTGCGGGGGGCACGGTTACATGCTATCGTCCAACCTGCCCTATACTTATGGACTGGCCACGGCTGCCTGCACCTACGAGGGAGAGAATACTGTTCTCATGCTGCAGACTGCCAGGTGAGTTTTAAACACGGAAAAAAAAAGTTTATTTGCCAACAGATTCTTTGTTTTGTGAAAATAGGTTGTTGAAAGTCAACAGTAAAAAAAAAACCAAAAGAATTTTATTGACTACTAGCTGACCCAGCGAACTTCGTACCGCCTTACAGTTATTTTTTTTTTCTCTCCGTAAAAACCATCCTCGTACTTCAAGGAATATTCTAAAAAAAGTATCAGCGAAATCGGTTCAGTTGCTCTCGAGATTTGCGCTTACCAACACATTCAGCGATTCATTTTTATATTCTAGACTAGATACTTAGATTAAAAAAAATCAAAACTTGTTTTATAATGCTTTATACTGTTTTTATTTTTAATGCACTAACCCGTGCTAAATAGGTTTTTATAATACGTTGTTATCTAAAAGTGAACACGAAAAGTTTTCACAACTGTAACAACTATTTTGCTGTAACAACCTATGATCAATAGATTAGAACTTTAATCGATTTTCGCTAAAACGGCCGTTTTTGGCGGAAAATTATTAAAGTCCTTGCTTGTTGATTCTAGGTTCTAGACTGTAGATTCTAAAAATAGTTGTCACAGTTGTTAAGTATTCTCATGTTCACTTTTAAATAAAAACGTATTATAGGAACGTATAAATTATAGTGTAGGAAATCCCGGTGGAGACTGAAAAACAGCATTAATGCTGAGGCTCCGACCATTTCAAAAGTGTGAACTAAATATGTATTCGAATAATAAGCACATTGTTTTTTTTACATTTGAATAAAGTTATTTTTATTTATTTGTTTGTTTGTTTGTTTGTTTGTTTGTTTGTTTGTTTGTTTGTTTGTTTGTTTGTTTGTTTGTTTGTTTGTTTGTTTGTTTGTTTGTTTATTTGTTTCTTTGTTTCTTTGTTCGTTCGATCGTTCGATTGATTTATTTTCATTCGTAGCGCTAGTTAGCGCATTTAATGAACGTCAAAGATATGAAGATACAATTAGTGGATTATGTAAAGAACAAACTGACAAAGAAACTCAACATTGTATTCTTTTTAGAACTTATTATTTGGCCGTCTATCGATCAAAGAAGGTACTATTTTTAAAGACTTATTGCCTTTTAAATCAAGATTAGACGTGAAGGTGGGAAACCTTCATGTGATGAAGTCATTATGAAAAAGAAAGAGAGGCATCATGGCTTCACATTGGCTTGTCGTTTTTGCTGGAAGGACATGGTAGTAATCTTTTAGAGTAATTTACTCTGATAATCATTTTGGTATCATCTGCGAATTATTCACAGTTAGTTAGATTCATCTGAAATTACCGCACTTAACCTCATAGCGCTTCCCTGCTTCGCAAGAAACGTTAAGCCGTTGGTGCCGGCTGTCATGTAATGGCAGTCGTTATGCCATGTCAGAGGCCTCATGGGCGGCTTGATAACTTCTGACAGTAGGTAAGACCCGCCACTGTCTTAAAACCCTCCACCAACCCGGACTTGGCCCCCGTGGTGGAGTATGGCCTAACCTTCCTGCGATGCAGGAAGAGACCCGTGCCCAACAGTGGGGATATACAAAGGTTGATATCGAACCTCATAGTTGGGTCATTGTACGTACCAAGCGCTGACGTATGTTAACACTTCAGATACTGGGGTTTCCTCACAATGTTTTCCTTCACAGTTAGCGAGTGGTATTGCTACTATAACGTCACAAATATAAAAACCTATTTAGAGGCTAAAAATTTCACCCATGCCGGGATTCGAACCCGCAACCTCTGGCTATCCGTGCCAGAGGTTGCGGGTTCGAATCCCGGCATGGGTGAAATTTTTAGCCTCTAAATAGGTTTTTAAATTTGTTCCTTAGCACGGGTTAGTGCATTAAAAATAAAAAAAGTGTAGTCACAAATATACATAACTTAGAAAACAAAGCCTAGATTCAAACCTACGACCTCCCGATTAAGAAGTTGGCGTTCTACCCCTCCGCTACCACCGCGCTTATCATTCACAGTATAAATACTTTTGATGAATTTGAACATAAAAACATGTCATCAAGAATTTAATTTCAATTAAATCCCGGCCGGGTCAAACTAGGAAACGAACTTTTCTAGTTTGTATCGGGTCATGGATGTTATCTATGTATTTGTTGTATTAAATCTATCGTCTAGTTAGCACCTATAACACAAGTCATTTAGTTGTACTGAGTATAAGGCTAACGAGATCTGTGTAATATGTCCATGCAAAAAAAATTAGGGACTTACTTTCTTCAGTTGGACTTGGACTACCATACGTATTTCCATAGGCAAACATCGGAAAATGCGTATTTTATTTACATTTGTAAACAAAATATGTTCTTTTACAGGTCTTTAATAAAGGCTTACCAGGAAGCTTCCAAAGGAAAGAAGCTCAGCCCCACGATGTCGTATTTGTTGGACAAGACTCCTCTAACAAATTGGGACAACAGCGTCGATGGAATCATAAAGGGATTCCAAAGAGTTGCTGCCGGGTACGTTTACAAAATAGTTATTATACACACATCGTGAGGAAATCCGCGGCTTGGTGGGCTCCGCACGTATTGACTAGTCTTTCCTGTGGGCGAGGCCGACTAAGCTGTCAGGATGGTATAGGTGCTGGGCAAGCCTAAACCATGTAAAAATATGTCACAGACACTGCAGCATCCGAGTGGTCCCTTCATTCATCTAATGTGAGTGAAGATGCCGGTGGACGCTGTATAAATCATCTCATTTCGTAGATGCAGAGGCCAATTTATTAGACAAAAATGCAAAATCTTTAACCGCGAGCTCTATTTTGATGACCGAGGCCAGTATTACAGAAGCGTACTCAAGCGCCAATCTCTACTTAAGACTAGTTTTGAGTATGGATTTAATTTTAGAACGTTACTTGAGTCGAGATTCATCAAGCGCGACTCAACTGAGTAATAGCTAATTCGAGAACGATACTTGGGTAGCAATCTATACTTAAGTAAAGATCAAATCTGTATTTACTCAAGTGTGGTCGGAACCACGCTTGAGAGTCGATCGGCCAGTTATTATATAGTTGTCAATTTGGAATGTTTATTGCAAAATTCATATAGGTATTCGAAAACCTTGATTACCATGATGAAATGGTTAATGATAGCAGCAGCCCCTTAGGCATTTAAGGGACGCTGAAGACCCCTACTGCATGGATTCTAATAAGTGTTTATGTGCAAAAACAATTACATTAATATTGGGGTGGTTTTATTGAATAAACACGCAACACAATCACTTCGCGAGCGCTTCCGTGCTTCGCAAGGTACGTTAAGCCGTTGGTGCCGGCTGTCATATAATGGCAGTCGTTAAGCCATGTCAAAGGCTTTATGGGCGGATTGATAACTTCTGACTGTAAGACCCGCTACTGTCTTACAATCCTCCACCAACCCGGACTTGGCCCCCATGGTAGAGTATGGCTTAACCTCCTTGCGATGCAGGAAGAGACCCGTGCCCCAGCAGTGGGGACATACAAGGGTTGATAACGAACACAATCACTAGGATATCCTGTACTTTGATAACCAGGCAAGAACGTCACAAACATGAAAGTACACCGAGACTGTGGTCACTTGTACAAATATATAGGCCCACAGTGGGAATCGAACTCACAAGCTCGGTCTTGGTAACCAAGCGCCTTAGCGGCTAGGCCAACAAGACAGTCACAAAGAGGAATAAATAAAATAATCAGTAAAACAATCTCAGCTTTTTTATTGCTCATAAATTTGTAACAAAATTGACACATATTCTATAAATCCGCTGTGTTGAAGTTGATTTTTTATCTTCCTCGAGGAGGATCCTCTCCACTGTGGTGAAGTTGAAGTTTTGTGTTCAACGAGCAGGTTCCTCTCCACTGCGATGAGGTTGAAGTTTTATGTTTACCGAGCAGGTTCCTCTCCACTGCGGTGAGGTTGAAGTTTTATGTTCAACAAGCAGGTTCCTCTCCACTGCGGTGAAGTTGAAGTTTTATGTTCAACGAGCAGGTTTCTCTTCACTGCAGTGAAGTTGAAGTTTTATGTTCAATGAGCAGGTTCCTCTTCACTGCAGTTAAGTTGAAGTTTTATGTTCAATGAGCAGGTTCCTCTCTACTGCGGTGAAGTTGAAGTTTTATGTTCAACAAGCAGGTTCCTCTCCGCTGCGGTGAAGTTGAAGTTTTATGGCCAACGAGCAGGTTCCTCTGCACTGCGGTGAAGTTGAAGTTTTATGTTCCATAAGCAGGTTCCTCTCCACCGCGATGAAGTCGAGTTTTTGTCTTCTACGAGGAGGACCCTCCACTGCAGTGAAGTTGACTTTTTATGTTCCACAAGGAGGATTCTTTCCACTATGGTGAAGTTCCTTGTTCTCATTTTTTCACATCTCGTTTCAAAACAGCGATTAATGTTCAAATTAAACCACACCGACTATGTACGGATACGTAGTAATCTAATAAACATAAATAAATAGACAGACGTCAAAAGAATTATTCGACATTTGTTACGTTCCGTTCTGTACTCAAAGCGAATAAATAAACAAGAAGCGTGAACATTTTGCTTCCTTTAAATATACGGTTCATTACAAACTAATAACTAAATAAAGAAACTTTGAACATTTTATTTACGAATACATAAACATTATTTTAGTTTCCTCTGTATATTTGACATGATTTACTAAGTTTCATCGTCACGTTTTTGTAACATGCGTAAAACGGAATAAAAATCAACACTTGTATTTTTCTTGTCATAGAAAACAAACTTTGATCATAGACAATCTGATTGCAGTTCTGTCTGAATCTCTACTTAAGCAGTGATTGGCTGATCTCTACTCAAGAACTGTTTGAAAATAAAGGGAGTGCTTGAGCATCGATTCAGCGCTCAAGTAATGATTGGGCGATCTGAGATCAATCTGTGCTTGAGCATCGTTCTGTAATACCGGCCCGAGACAGCGAAGGATTCTAAAATTCAATCACGAGTCGAGCGCAGTGAATGATTCTAAAATTAGAATCCCTGAGCGTTAGCGAGGCAATCAAAATGGTACGAGATGAAAAACCTTTGCACTTGATTGCAACACGTAACTTTTCACCCCACATTTCCTCGCTAAAGGAAATGGAATGAAATGAAAAGGTTTTATTCAAAGTAGCGCAGAAACTATGGCTTAATGAACGTTACAATTCAAACTAGGTGTCCATTTAAACTAGATCATTTTGGAGAAAAAAAGGACAAAAAAATTCAGCCGAAATGACGAAATGCAAAAAAAAAGTTTTAACAAAGACGTGAAAATGGCGCGAGAAAAGCAAAATAAAAAAAAACTAAGAAGGTTCCGAGTCTGAGTTTTTCACTTTAAAAACGTTTGTATGCAGGTAGACGCAAATAGGTTTATTGATGTTTTGATTTCAAAAGCTCAGTGCACACGATGTTTATCTTCTAGTGGATACAAACGGCTTTTGCATTCAGATATCGAAAGGCTAAAATACTCTTTCCAATGTGGGGATTAAAAGGTTTTTTTACTTTTACACCGTGGGATTTCTTTACTGGCCTATTTTTTCCAGACGTTGTAAAAGGAAATAAAATATTGACAGCTTACTTTCTTTTCAGAAAAATTAAGGCTTGCGCGGCCAGCATCGATAGATACGTCAAACTTGGACACTCCTATGAGGACGCATGGAACAAGACCTCTGTGAGATTGATATCTGCTTCTGAGGTAAACGAGTGTTGACTCTACCGCATTGTCGATTGAAATGGGTTGATTTGGCGGCTCACGTAGCCTTTTATAGAAAATGTTTGAATTAGTTACTAAGTGCCATATATTGGGTGTAATACTATCCAAATAAGAAAACCGGCTAGAGCTAAATTATTGAGGATGGAAGCCATAACCCATACTTAGCGAATTTAATTAACACTATGACGCTATGGAGTTAGACGGTTTTGGTATAAAAGAAGAAATATGGAAATAATTTGGGTAAAAGATAGTCCACAGAGAGATGATGAATAGAAATTTCAATTCAGGTCCTTTAGGTGAAGGGAAAAGGAAAGAACACTTGCCTTTACTTAGGAGTGGACAGGTATCCAGGAAAAATCCAAATCTGGATTGAAAAAGTTACCAAGTTCATATTATTATCGAACTAAGTTTTAAAGGAGACTGGTAGATAGGAAGATCTAGAGACGGAGATTTAAATACCTAATAGCTTCGGTCTCCATATTTTCTTACACCGGACCGCGGCCGTGTGGTGCATCAAAAAGAATTTATGATAGTAATCTTAAATGATATGATATGAAATGATAAATTATTTATTTACACTTCCACACACATTCATAAAAGTACAAAAACAAACAGCATAGGCAGAGTAGACACAATTACACAACAATAATAATAAATCTAACATACCAACATGCAAGGATGCAAGGTACGGTATGTACCTGCATCATGACGAAAGATATGAGACATCATTTCTGTAGGTGGGTGTGGCAAGTGCAAAATGGTACTGACTCAGCATGTGCTGAAGAAGCGAGCTACTCCAGCGCTGGTATTATGCCAGTACCAGGTACCTACTTAGTAAAAGGCGGCGTGCTGGGCTCGGAGAGCTATATCTATATATCGCTATATCTATATATGGGTTGGCTGCAATGTAATATTAAATAATTAAGTGAAAAAACGAATTGTCAATTAAACTTGTATAAATTAATATAATATATATTAATAAAATACGATGTTAATTTGAGCATAAGATTAATTGTACGATAAATTGGTGTGGTCATGTCAAAAGTGGGTAAATAATGAAACAAATTGATTGAGTAATGAAATAGTTAAAATAAAAAAAAAAAATAATTATTATAAATACAACTGAATAGTTATAATTATTTATTACTACTCATCGAGTAAAAATGGAATTCCAGCACGTCTACACTATGTAAATTCTAACTTTAAATTTAATTTTAATAATGTTTGAGAATCAAACATTGCACGGTTAATTTACACCTTAGGTTTATTTATTGATCAAGCCATATTATCCTTAAATTAAACATTTTTGGTTAAGTAGATTTAAGACACAGTACGATAGGGATTTGCAATAGTTAATGACTTTCGGTGCTCACGTAGTTATACAATTAACGGGTCTAATTTCAATTATTAATCATAATTAAGTTTACGTAATAAATAATGGCGATACGAACCATAAAGTGTATAACTATAGAGTTAGGGGCTATTCATAGGATCTTATAACCAACAAATAACTTTTTATCAGTGAAATTTAGATACCTACATTTCCAATATTAACCCTTTATAGGGCAAAAGCGAAATTAGTATGGCGGCTGTAACCACCTGTCAAGGTTGATTATAAGGCTCATAATTCATGTGAGCTTGCATTGGTAGTCGACTTTATTGTTTAAATGAGTCTTCCCTGAACTGACGCAAGCAACAAGTGAAACCACCAAAGTGAAGTTAGTCACATGATCTTGGTAGGGTGTGACAAAGTGGTGGTTACGTTTGTGTCTTCCATCTCAATAAGTGTTTACGACCAGGAGAAGTGATTATGTTTGATATATAATTAAACAATTTAGTGGTAAAATGTGATATTTACGTGTTTCAAGGTAAGTTAATAGATTATTTATTTATTTTCCTTGAATTTGGTATATAAATCATAATCTAAATCTGTATTTATGAAGTACAATAATGGTTTAAACTGAACAGGTAGTAGAAACCGGTTTTTAAGTTAGAATTGATACAGCCGCCATACTAATTTCGCTTTTGCCCTATAAAGGGTTAAAAACCTATTTAGAGGCTAAAATTCCATTAAATAGGTTTTTAAATATTCCACCTATGCCGGGACTCGAACCCGCGACCTCTGGCTAACCGTGCCAGCGCTCTCCCAACTGAGCTAATGGGCGACTCACCAGCATCAGTGAAATTTCGAACCTCTTTAAAATACTCTCTGTATTACGCACAGGCAGCAACATAATATAGTAGCAATGTAATACAAAGAGTATTGTAAAGAGTTTTAGATACATGAAATGTTTTTGGTGGGATTTGACTTTCTGTACCAATCTTTCTTTAATTAGCGCCGAGCTGCGAATTTAGCACTTTTGGAGTCAGCAACGTTTAATAGACGACTATTAATCACATATTTTATTCCTAATTTTTGCAAGATTTTAACGGAATATTTGCGAATATAATGGCTGGTGGGAGTTTTCGTTTTGGCCATAATTGATTTCGTTTATTAGTTGGCACGGCTTAAATATACACTTCTCGATTGTTTGTCTTCATTATTAACATAATGTTTATAGAAATTAGCTAAAATTGGGACTGACGCCGTTCGCTGAACTTTGAATTGTTTTATGTCCGTTATCCACAAAAGAAAGCTTGCCATTTGGAACAATTTTTTTTCTCCAATAAATTATTGCATATTGCAATTTATTAATACTATAGTATAATGCGCGAAAAGGTGCAACATAATTTCCACATAATCATTTAATTGTGAAACAAGCAACTTTGACGTTCATTAATTTAACATTTTGTTTTGTAATGAATAAAAATAATCAATTTGATTTCATTTAACAAATGAAATATTGTTTAAAACCCCATTTAGAGGCTAAAAATTTCACCCATGCCGGGACTCGAACCCGCGACCTCTGGCTGACCGTGCCAGCGCACTCCCAACTGAGCTAATGGTCGACTACCCGGCATCCGTCAAATTTCGAACCTCTTTACAGTACTCTCTGTAAATCAAATCAAATATTATTCAGTTATTCATTACAGTTATTCTTAGGCTAAGCCCCTGTGTTACAATGTTCAAATAAAGTTCCAGATAAGCTATCCACAACCAGGGCTGCCGTTTGTTCTAAATTTCAATATTTTTTTCTACATTGCGTGTGTAGAAAAAAATATACGGTTTCGCGTATACGGCTTCAAATTTAGAACAAACGGCAGCCCTGGTTCCGGTTAAGCTCAAAATCTGCAGATAAAGTTCCGGTTAAGCTGGATAGCTTAACCGGAACTTTATCTGCAGATTGTGAAACAGACCCGTCTGTAACTCTGCATGAACTAAGTAGCAAATAGCTAGCTGGTAATTTAGAAGTTGAAGCTTATCCATATTGACGAGTTGCCCCTTTTTATTTCGCGGTTATTTTTACCTCTGGCATTTATCTACTTTGTAGCACAGTGTGACTTCTCAAATTTTGAGGCGACCAAAACATTCTAAAATCATTATAACAATGATGACAAAACATAATTATGGGGCTAGTAAAAACAATGAGGAGTTTAAAAACCACTTTGTAATTATAAATAGTGTAACTAAGCGGACTTCGTCTTATGGATATAATGGAAAAACTGGGAAAATTTAACAAAATAAATTCAAACTAGGAACTCAAGTTTTTATGAACTATAAACTCTACCAACATTAACACTGTAAAATATGACGTTGACCAAAAGTAAATATCGAAAATGAAAAATAACCCTATATATACAGATATATTATGTTAAAGTAGAATAAGTAAAAAGTAAAAATACATTTATTGCGACCAACAATAGAAGAAGAAGGATGAAAGGAGAAATTACTAATAATGACTTCATAGTTGGCGACAAAAGGTGAAACCAGAAACAAAATAATGAAAATATAATGCGCTGTTTTTCAGCACTCACCGACTTAAAAACTAACTATAATCCTAAACACAAATAAAGAAGTGTGACATAATTGAGTTGTCCAGTGTTTCAAACTAACACACTGCCTTTTCATCAGTCATCTGAATGATTTTAATATAATTGTAGTATGTGTAAAGCGCTCTTGGCCTAGGCAAACCGAGTGATTGTAATCAATCACTTGAGTTAAGCAGCATTAGGCGCGGTCAGGTGCAGGATGGGTGACCGTCCCGTGTCTACCGCTAGTAGCATTTTTCCCAGCGCTTTCGTGCTTCGCAAGGCACGTTAAGCCGTTGGTGCCGGCTGTCATGTAATGGCAGTCGTTAAGCCATGTCAGAGGCCTTATGGGCGGCTTGATAACTTCTGACAGTAAGGCCGCCACTGTCTTACAATAAATATTGCCTAGTTCTTTATATGTATGCCATGTCAGAGCCCTCGTGGGCGGATTGATAACTTCTAACAGTAAGGGCCACAATCCTCTACCAACCCGGACTTGTCCCCCATGGTGGAGTATGGCCTAACCCTCCTGCGATGCAGGAAGACACCCGTGCCCCAGTAGTGGGGACATACAAGGGTTGATAACGATGTATATTATGTATACTTTATTCTCTCTACCCATTTTCCCCAGGCCCACTGTCGCACCGTGATCCTCTCGACCTACAGAGCGGAAGTCCAGCGCACCACCGCAGGTCTGTCTGCCCCCTTGAGGAAGACTCTAGACCACCTGATGCAGCTCTATGTGATGTACTGGGCTCTGGAGAAGCTCGGGGACCTATTGCTCGTAAGTAAGGAATACGGTCTACACAGGGTTGTAAAAAAATGATGCCCTACCCGTAAGGCACGCGTAGTGGACGCTAAAACAAACTACTTGATCCATAAACATTAGATTGGAAATCAGTAAAAAATTACGGGTTCTTAAAAAATGTAGGTACGCATATTATTGGTGGCGTAATTTTCAGCGTTTTTTTTTTGAATCAATATTATATTCATGTTATTAAAGGATGCTTGAAAACGGACTTTGTACCCAATATCTTCTAAGCCGATTTCCCAGTCATGATTCCTTTGCAAAAAAACATAATTTTTACATTTTCCCTCACTTTTACACTTACCTTTTGAGTACGGAACGAATTTGGAACAAAGGTTGACCTGCTGCCGACTAGACTGTACAAAAGAAATTGCAAGAGACAGATCCAAAAAAGGCAGAATATACCATAGGCTAAGATACCACGGGCTAAAGTGATGGACTACTCCAGCGCGATTGTTTTTCGACAGTTATTTAAATAATTTTTTTTACAGCAATTAAATTAAAAAATGTTACACATGAACGTGAACAGCACCTCAATCTATATACCCATGCACTCTACTCAGTTACGTTACCGGTGACTTTGCAACTAAATTGTAAAGGTTGATGTGCCGTCGCCTAAGAGACCCCGAAGGTGTGTAGGTGGCTTGGAAACAGAGATGGTGGCTGATAAAATCTTAATAATGGAAGCAAATTTAAATAATAAAGTACATAACAAATTGTCATCAAATTTCATTGGACGATTTCAAGTGTTAAGTTATATGAGGCAGGTTTGTGACTCAGATTTAGTCTCCCTGTATTACCTACGTGGACCAAATAATAACACATAGAGTTAACTAATTGCTTGTTAACATCGACAGTTCAACCGGTCCTGTTTAACTATTGACCATGACTTTTATGTATCGTTAACTGGCGGGTTAACCGTTAAGCCGAAAGTTTTATGATTTATCTTATTGCCCTCCGCGTGTTCCTTTCGACGTTTATTAGAAATCTATCACACAAACATTAATGTTTCTTTTTAGAATTCGCAAGCAAGGTAACACAATATTGCAAAGACAGAAGGACGAATTGGATACAAATTAATTTGAACAGCCGAGAGCTGGGCTGGTAACGCAACATTGCGAGACGCGCGTTGTAAGGCGCTTCGGGGTGCCAACTAGAACTTCCATTGGTGGAATAAAAATCATAAATTGTTTTACAATACGTTTTTTCATGTCTCAGGCAACGGAGCATCCGAGTGGTCCCTTCACCCATCTAGTGTGAGTGAAGATGCCACCACATAAATATTCTCATTGCGTAGATGTATAGGCCAACGTTTTATCAAAAAGTTTAGATCAATAATCTTAATATCTGTGATAAATATTTTTATAATAAACAGCCTAGAACGTAGTATCAACATCCTTGGACTTTAATCGATTTTCTCTAAAACGACCTTTTTTGGCAAAAAACGATTAAAGTCCTAGGTTGTACCTTAACCTTAATAACCTTAGGTTGTAGACTGGAGGGTCTAAAAATAGTTTTCATAGTAGTTAATATTTATAATGTTTACTTTGAAAAAAAGGCACTAGAACATTACGGCTTAGCACGTATTATCATTATACATCGCAGTTATCCAATGAAATCAATGACGAAGGTGCACAAACTTGCTAAATAAATCCCCAACCAAATCAGTCCTCGAATAAAACCGTCAAAAAAATCGCGACGATAATATGCGCAATGCGTGCTATGTCAAACTGATAGTTTGCCTTCTACGGATTTGTATCCAAAATACTGCCATTAGCGTGAGCTGTACCATTTATTATCGACAGGCTAAGACGAAATAAAAACATTGATTGTGTAAAAAAATAAAAACTCGACTGCGTAAAAAATGTTTAACATAATGTAAGTGAATGGTTTTGTATTTTAAACGTGTCTAATCGCGATTATTTATTAGGCAAAACGTAATTACCTTATTTCTCGACGTTTCGCTAGCGTTACAGTTGCCGTATATATCACTATGTAATAGTATCGCAAATCATTAAGAAATACTAGATGGTTTTGATCTTTTTATACCCAGTATCACGGTTCACAGTTAATACGAATAGAACGACACCTCTCAAGCTAAAATCAATTACAAATAACATAAAGACTCCTTCTGGCGCAGTCCGGGAAAAAAATAAGAAAGGATAGGGGTTTGTTGTCAAAGTGAATTTCTGTCCTAGTTATTTTGTGACTCCACCTTTTGCAAGTCTCGGGGCGTGGTAATTTAATAAATTCGTGATGATCTCAATATTTAACCAATCCGTTATGTTACGGTTACACTAACCGATAAGGTTTTATAGCGCCGCGGTCTAGACTATTCTTTAAGAGTTTTATTGTAAAAAATATCTAGGTTTTTCCAATGCATTCTAGACATAAAATCACCATTTCTTGTCTTCCTACATGCCGGTTGTCAAATGGAGGCAATAATTCTCAATTTATTAGTGTTAGGTTTTGATTAAAAAAAGATGGACAAGTTTAACTCAGTTATTTAAGAAGTGGGTTTCAAAAAACGCATTCATTTTAAATCTGTATGCTAATGCGGAATTTTGATAGTTCAACGCGAAAGTATTGGAAACACATTCATCTTGTAATTCATAAAATAACAGAAATGGTAGAGTAATTACGTATGAAAGGTGCATTGCTTATCGTATAAAAAACGAACAATATGAAATTGTTCATTTGCGAATACAACCCTGTATGTCTCCACTGCTGGGGCACGGGTATCTTCCTGCATTGCAGGAAGGTTAGGCCATACTCCACCACGGGGGTTAAGTCCGGCTTGGTGGAGGTTTGTAAGACAGTGGCGGGCCTTACTGTCAGAAGTTATCAAGCCGCCCATAAGGCCTCTGACATGGCTTAACGACTGCCATTACATGACAGCCGGCACCCACGGCTTAACGTGCCTTGCGAAGCACGGAAGCGCTCGGGAAAATGCCACTAGCGGGACGGTCACCCATCCAGCACCTGACCGCGCCTGCTGTGGCTTAACTCGAGTGATTGATTCCAATCACTCGGTTCGACTAGTCCACGAGCGCTTCATTCATTGATCATTGAATTGTTCGTTTGAATCCGATTTACTTAATTTTTTGTGGGAAGAGTCCAGGAGTCAAGAGAGTTAATCTGAATTCAAGTAAAAATGTGTAGTGTTTACGAATCTTTTAGTTCAAAAATACGCAATTAAACGTCAGGAAGACGCGTGGAGAAACATAGAGAATTTTCAAGAGAGAACGAAGAAAGTATAGAGGCCGTTATATAGTATGGAACAGCTGATTTATATTGGTGATATGCATTTCGGTACACTCAGATTATGGTATAACGATACAGGGTGTAACAAAAATATTCCCGAAAGAGTGGCTTATATTTTATTTTCATTTATGTAAATTATTTGTATGCATCTGTTTGATAATATAATTTATTCACACGGTTATTTAGGCATGTTTTTATATACCTCATTATCATTATCAATTATCATTTTCTACGTTTTTTTGTACATCTACTTCCTACTCTAATGTCCAGTTCGTACAAAGGTTTTCTGGAAGAGGTCACTTTTAGTGATAAGGCCGCCGTCTGTACTGTTAGGTTAAGAAATATCTGTGTAATTTCCATTTTTATGTACAGTAAAGTGTTCTCTATCTCTCTATCTATCATCTATGTTATACTTATCAATTCAAACAACTTCAAAATATCATTTGTAAAGTCGACAGCACATCACCTTTTCCAGACGTGCACTTTAATCATTTACGTTAAAGCCAATTTGCAACAAAAATGTAAGATAGACCTGCTTTCCACTGTACCTTACTAAAGTTCCCTACCACCTATGACATTGAAATGTATAGGACAGCTAATAGTTTTTTTTTGCAATTTCGAAGTGAGGCAACATACCTAAAGTAGTTCATATTAACCAGCCTCCCATTTTCCGGTACATTTGAGCAATTTATTACTCCTTGTCTCAAACGTGTGGATCGGACGTTTTGTTTCTTACAATATCTTCCACGATAAGAGGATAAATTATCTAAAACCGATTTAGATATCAACAAGTCTGGGTCTAGAATGCCACGGGGGACATGTCGATAATGTATTTAGGCAGCTACCAGTGTTGTGCGTTTATTTTAACCGGAGCCACGATGGCGCATAGCCTACTGTTTTATGAGATCATTGCATAATGGGCCTACATTTGCGCTAGCTTTAGGCTAGAATATTTTTGTTGATAAATTTATAGGTTCGATGCTCTACAAAATGCTCTCATATAAATTGATGGAAAAAAAAATCTTTCCTATTCTTAATTCGGTTTAGAATTTTTCAAGGGACATTCGAACCATGATTTATAAACATATGGCGCTGGTTTTGAAAAAATGGGACGTCATAAATTTTTTTAATGATCCATAATTACTACACTGTACAAACATTAAGTTAAAAATAACGATTTTTTTTATTAGCCGGTTTAGTGTGCCTTGCTGGGCATAGGCCCTTTTGCTCTCCACTCCTGAGCTATGTCCCCGACCACTCCCTGCCATCCAAAAATAATAAAACCATGGGTCGTTTTATGTTTTAAACCTACTCTTCCACATTTTTTCTCAACGTCAAGATATTTCCTACCTCTTTAAATTTGGATTCACAGTTTCGAGCAAAAGGTTGGAAATCACGAATATTTACCAATATGTTATTATTGATAAATTATTAATAATACTGTTTTTTTTTGCAATGAACCATTATTTTTAAAATAAAGGTAACGTTTTTAAATTACCCAGATTCAATGTTGTAAGAAAATTGAGAAATGAAACGTTAATGTTTTCGACCATCAGTATTCCGTATCTTGAAAGTAAATTGAAAGTACCGGTGTTTTTAACATACTTAAATATATACTACTTTTTATACTAAAAATAGGCAAACAACGTAGCTGAATAAACTTTATTGACGTGAAATTTAAAGAACTGTAAAATGCATTTTTTCAGTGTACATGCCATTTTACTTTGTAAGCAACTGTCTAACATGCCAGAAACTGGCACCTATTGAACCTTCTTTGAACTCTATCACATGTTCGATTTTCAAAAGTATATGTTCAACTCGTCGACCGTTAAAGCAAATCCATTGTATTCGATAACGAACTGATTGATCTTACCTATAAGTACCTAGCTAGCTTACCGTAACCTACCAGTTGGTACTGTGCATGGCCACTAGTAGGTCACTGGTGTACCTTCTTCTCCCAGCCTTTTTAAACGCTTTCGACAGTTCAATGCCCCGGAAGAGTACTGGCTGGTCAATTAAAAATAATGTAAACACTTTGCCGCGCAAAAATACGTCAAAACATACTGGCCACTTTTCTCCGTACAAAGCGCGCGCGATTTTCTTTTGGATTGGAACTGAGACTACATAAAGATATGTCGAGTACTGTTAACTACTGTTACACAATAACCTGAAATGTTCAAGTGAAGGACTTATTGAATTAATTAAAATAACAAAACGGTTCTTTCGGGGACCCTGGGTTTCAGTTATTTTTGTTTTTTGCTCCGGTAAGAAATGTTGACTAGACTGGTTCCACTCTGCTTTCGTTTCGGATTCTTTTTTTGTATTTCATTTTATGTTCACTCAAAGGTAAGAATTTGCATTCAACAGGCGCAGGAGATTGACCACCTTCCTTTACAGGCGTGAGGTTTTGGGTTCGAATTCCAGGATCACTTTGTTTTAAATTTTTTTGGTGTCATCGAAGACGCAACGTTACAAGATCGATAATCGTAGTAAAGAAACACTTTTTTATAGGTACCTTTCGAAAAGTAATTCTAGTTACGTGGTACGAAACGCACCATACATCGGCCAAAACATATGACGTCATCACCGTGATAAGGCTACTGATGCCGTAAAATATGAATTTTTATATGGGCGTGGGCCGCACCGTTAATTAAAATATGTTTAAAATTCTAAATCTAAACTAAACGAAAAACAAAATCTAATAAGGCTTTATTAATATTAGAGTGGTGGTAGCGGAGCGGTAGAGGCCGGCATCTGAATCGGGAGGTAGAGGGTTCGAATCCCTACAAGTGCCAAGGACTTTGTTTTCTAAATTACGTAGATTTGTGAAGTTATAGTTGGCTAACTGGGAAGGAAAACATTTTGAAGAAATCCTAACCAACGTCTGATGTATTGGCATACCTTGGCAATTGCTACCTAAAATGACCCAAGTATACATGTGCGGTAATCTCAGGTGTAGCTGAGTAACTAACTATTATAGTAACTTGATTTTTTGAATGTGTGCGACCTGATTTATTTTTTCTGAATTTTTTGTTTTATGTATTATACCTAATTACTATGTCCTTCCAATCTAATTCTGAAGTAAGTTCCCACTCTATTACTAATATAAACTCTTGATTAACAAACTCGTTTGTCTGACAGGCAGTTTAGTCGGATAGTATAGATGCTGGAAAAGACTACTCCACAAAAAAAAAATGTTCTAGGCACCGTAGCGTCCGTGCGGACCCTTCACTCATGCAGTATGAGTGAAGTTGCCACTGGACGCTGTATAAATCATCTCATTACGTACAGTCCGGTAGCTTTTAGAATATAACTCGGTTACTATCGGATAGAATCGGATATATTCGTGTAATAGAAATATCGGAACTAATATGACACTTCGCTTTACATAACTTTTTAAAATAGTGAAGAAAGTTTTATACAGACCAGGAAGTTTCGTTTCGTTGAAAACCGAAGCCTACTCTAGAGCCCGAGGTATATTCTAAAAGCTAACAGACTGTCTACGTGAATCTACGTTTTGCATCTGCAAAGGCCAAGTTTTTTTATCTGTCTGCCTGCCTGCCAGTCTTTCCCGTCATTCGTCTCCCTGTAATAAATCGTCTTGCATTTAGGTACTTTTAAAAAGAAAGTATGTTCTATCTACTAATAACTTGGCTATTAATCAAGATCTAATCTCGTCCTATTTGACTAGAAAGAAACTGAGTCATAAGGTCTCAATACTTATAAGTATTGAGGTTCGAGGTCAAAAAGCCGGTTGTATCAAACTAATCTCCTCATCTGGTTCATTCATGCTACTGCTGATCGAAGGTCAGTGCTGGACAATAGGCTTTTAATTGTTCCTGAAGTGTTATAAAGATCAGCGCCGATAGTAAGTAGAAAAAGACGGAATAGCGGTTCTACTTCTGTCAAGCCACCAGGCCGCGTTTCAAACTACAATTCAAAGTTTATTTATGACCATACAAGGTACTTTGTGTAGACTTTTTTTCTTACTGTTTAAGCGTAGTATTCGTATGCGACGTAGTAGACCTTCATAGATAGGTAACTTTGTGGGTACTATGTATTTACTAGCTGTGCCTCGCAGTGTTACTCGCGGTTTACCGATTCTCCCTTAGGAATAAGATATTTTTTTTATAGAATTAACAAACATACACACTTATAAAAGGTAAAGCCGTTTCGGGGCAGATCGTATATATATATATATATATATATATACGATCTGCCCCCTGCGCAAAGCAATATTTAGAATTCAATATGATTCAATTAGGATTATGCTAATAAATCATCGTTTTTGTTTCAATTAGGTAGGTTAATATCTTATTTAAAACAGACACCTGCGCCGACGTTCAAAAACTAGAAATCGCAGGATATTTTCCAATCCTAATAGAAAAGCCATGCTGAATCTTGACTTAATATATTATGATGTATATTTAATTAATGGACAAATAAAAGAAAGAAACCGAAATAAATCTTTCCCTTTTCTATCGGATAGCTATAATTTGAAACGCTCACAAAAATATTAAATGCAGTTTAAATATTGGTAAAGAGAAAAAAACAAAATCGCCGCTAAATATCCGCAGTTCCATACCTCAATGTTCCATTCGCGGGTTTGATTCCCACTGGGGGCTTTATGTACAAATGACATAAGTCTGGGTGTGATTTCAGAAACGCAAACGAATATGTAAAGCACACTTTGTGCCTAAAGAGTTATTATAACAGTAAAGAAGCCGGTTCGATGTATTACTTCTAGATATTAGAATAATATCACAGTTGAAATAATAGGTAAACTCTAGATAAGTTTGGAGTTTTGTCCATTTTTTTAAAGTGGACAGCTAGTTTTACTTGTGACGTTCGTTAAGTCACAATTTCTGTATTAGTTTAAATAAAAATACGCTGAAATAGATTTCGAAAGAAATATTTACGGAGCAAGCAACACGTAGTTATTTATTTATTTCAATTAATTTACAGACAACGGTCCAGTGTTACATTAGTAGCAATAAATATAGAACTTAGCCTAGGGTTAATATTTAATATGTAACAGTGACTTGGTGCGTTTTATTAAAATCCAAATCAGTGGATTATCCAGCCGTGATGCAATCGAAAAACGAAAACTTTTCCCTCGAAAAGTCGACGTATGATTTCAGCGAGGATTTACAGAAACGATGAATCTTTTCAAATGCCTTTCGACCATCATCCTGTCTTCTTGCTGACGAAATCCCGCCTTATCATCCATCTTCTCCCATCCAATCTCACTTCAGCAACCCTTTTGTTTCAGTACACAGCGATCTCTGAGCGCGATGTCCAAGATCTTCAGCTGCAATACGAAGAACTGCTCTGCAAAATCCGGCCAAATGCCGTTGGTCTGGTGGACGCCTTCGATATAAGGGATGAGGTTAGCTAGCAAACCTTTTGTAGATCGATATCAACCCTTGTATGTACCCACTGCTGGGGCACGGGTCTCTTCCTGCATTGCAGGAAGGTTATGCCATACTCTACCATGGGGGCCAAGTCCGGGTTGGTGGAGTATTGACAGTAGCGACCCTGACTGTCTGAAGTTATCAAGCCGCCTATAAGGCCTCTGACATGACTTAACGACTGCCATTACTTAACGTGCCTTGCGAAGCACAGGAGCGTTCGGAAAAAATGCCACTAGCGGTAGTCACGGGACGATCACCCATCCTGCACCTGACCGCGCCTATTGTTGCTTAACGCAAGTGATTGATTCCAATCACTTGTTTCGGCTAGGCCACGGGCGCTTTTGTAGATAATCTTGACTTTATGTTGAACGCTATACGAGTTGCTTTAGGGTAGATAGCGGCATTGTACATACGAGTTGAACCGCTGTATTTTGGACGTTTGAAACAAAGAGACAGTGCTGGGAAGTGCTCAGGAGGACCTAATGATTGTAAATAATAAAGCAGTTAGCGTCGCAAAGTTCTGGGCCGCAACTGTCTAGTAAGATATGTGTTGATAAAAAAAAATGTATGCCATCGACACGCTAAGAAGAAGTGCTGATTACAATTTTATTAACGTTTAGACCTACATGGGCTTCACAACTGGGCTATTACATTGGTACTTACATCATAAATTTTATTCGACTTTTGACTTATGAGACTTTTCACTTGAAATTATTAATATTGGCGCTTCACTCGGCTACTTCTAGTCGTGTATTTGCCAACGACTTATAATAAATTGGAAGTTTTACAAATTCAGAGCTAAAGATTTGTCAGGAACGCCGGCTATAGATGGTTAAGATTTGCCAAATACGGGTGGTCAAGGGAGGCGCCTTAGGATTTTCATTGAACTCTTATCAAAAATATGTCTTGTATCTTGTCAACCTGAAATAAGTTATACAAAAAATTTTTTTTTTATTTAAACACAAAAAAAAAACAAAATTACACAAACGACAGAAACAAAATAAGATTAGTCAATCAAACCGCCCCGAGACATATCCGACCCAAAGGTTCCCGTAACGCTGGCAGCATTACCGCGCTGCACTGCTAGGGATATCCTCTGCATCAAATATGCTCCGGAGCGGTAGTCCAAGCCGCGGTTCCTCAGACGACGACCTACCTCTTTAATAAAGTCTTGGCCCTGAAAACCCCAGACCCCAGTAGTTTCTAAAGCCAGGGGCACGAAAAAATAGCTGCTCATCAACTGACTGTATTTTATGACTGTATGTATGTTATACAAAATAGTTCAAATTCGTTATTGCACTGGTAATTTCAGAAACGGACTGATTAACTATTTGAGCCTTGCTCAAACAATACCCTAACACGAGGACAATATTGTTTGAGCTCAATATGAGTGAAATAGTAAGTTGTCGAGTTAATTTCTTTCATTAACAGTGTTGTACCCAAACATAAGTCACCAAGTAAAGGCAATATATGCCAAGATGAATTTGGAATATTAATAAAGATAACATAACTTAGCACCTGCGAATCTCACGATATAAAAATCGCGATCTCTTGAATTAATTTTATGGGACTATAATTTTTAATGTTAATTATCAGGACATTACCCACTAGCTTAAACTAATATGCATTTAACACACCGGATATCGAACAGGTGTTAATTTCTTAAGTGGTGAGGAAACTAAATAGGCATCTTTAGCGATGTTATTTGGATTTCAAGCGAATGTTTGAAAAAAATCTGTGTCTCCGTCTATAATGGTCTGGAAGAAATAGCTTTTAGTAATAAGGCCGGCATTTGTACTATATTTTTTATATAATTTCTGTTACTGTAATTTCTGTGTACAATAGAGAATATTCTATCTATCTTTCAGAAGAATGTCGAAATATCTTTTTTCATAGTGGACTAAAAGAGCCACGAAAAACATATTAAATGCATCAATGGAACCTAAGCACTGTTGAACAGAAATGGTGAATAATATTGATGGCTATGCCTTATCTGAGTTTCTAGGTGTATATTTCTAAATTTTTTACAGAGATCCTCGGCAATTTCAGATCCTGCAATCTACCCTGGGCGCCTATGATGGGCGGGTGTACGAGCGTCTGATGGAGGAAGCGCTGAAGAGCCCCCTCAACGCGGAGCCCGTCAACCAGAGCTTCCACAAGTACCTCAAGCCCTTCATGCAGGGAAAACTCTAGAGGACTAAGGACTTTATTTGTTTTATCGTTAAGACTTTGGATTTGGGAAATATTTAAAAAAAGCTTACAAATTTAAACTGGCAGTCTCATTTTATTTGTGAAAAAATATTTCCGTCCCGTAACAAAAATACGACGATTAAATGTAAATGCACAGAAACCGTATCACAATTATAAGTACAAATAAATAATTAATTAAATAAACTATGAGTAGAAAATTACAACTATCGTTTTTGATGAAGATCACGTGTGTAGTTTAGACTACTGCAAAGACACCAAGACAAGTTTTCTTAGCAAGGAAGTCGTCTTGCTGTTTTTGCTCTACCATGCAGGTATGGCTTACGAGCTAATGGCGTTGGCTTGGGCTGAGCTGAAGGGACTGATGTTGACGAGCCTGTAGCCAGCTACAGGGGCATGTAGCCTGGCGGATGAGGCAGCCTGGCCGAAGCCAGACGTCTGAGCATCGGCAGCGGCGCTGTAGGGCTCGAAGCTTTGAGATCTGAATCCGAAACCACCTCCGTTAACTTTAGCGTTCGCCTGAGCTACACCGTATTCCGCACCATGGATGTTGGCGTTCGCGTCAGCAGAGCCGTAGCCGTCGGTGTTTGCCGCGGACTTAGCGTAACCGAAGTTAGCGCCGCTCACGTCAGCCTTGGCGTCAGCGGAGCCGTAACCATTGTTAGCGGCGTGAGACTTAGCGTAGCCATAACCCTGAGTGTTGGCATCAGCTTCGGCAGAGCCGTAGCCTTGCGTGTTGGCTACAGACTTGGCCGCACTAAATCCAGAGTCTTGGATGTTAGCATCAGCTTGAGCGGAGCCGTAGCCTTGAGTGTTGGCGGTAGACTTTGCCAGTCCATAGCCACCTCCTTGAGTGTTGGCGTTGGCTTGAGCAGATCCACCGTTAGTATTAGCAGAGGACTTAGCGTAGCCAGAGTCTTGGATATTGGCATCAGCCTTAGCAAATCCATATCCATGGTTGTTGGAAGTTGACTTAGCTAGTCCGTGACCGTGAGTGTTGGCGTTGGCCTGAGCAGATCCGTATCCACCTTGAGTGTTGGCGGTAGACTTGGCGAAGCCGGAGTCTTGAATGTTGGCATCAGCCTGGGCTATTCCGTAGCCTTGTGTGTTGGCTACAGACTTGGCAAGACCGTGTCCAGCACCGTGGGTGTTTGCGTTAGCCTGAGCTGATCCGCCGTTGGAATTAGCAGATGATTTGGCATATCCTGAATCCTGAACATTGGCGTCAGCTTGGGCAAAACCGTTGTTGGCGTTGGACTTAGCCGCACTGTAGCCGGATCTTTGGGCGTTAGCATTGGCTTGAGCTTGACCAGCACCATAGGTGTTGGCTGTCGATTTGGCGAATCCGGAGTCTTGGATGTTAGCGTTAGCCTCGGCGGAACCACTGTTGACATTGGCAGTTGATTTGGCATAACCAGAGTCCTGAATGTTAGCGTCTGCCTGAGCGTGGCCGGCACCGTAAGTGTTTGCAGTAGACTTGGCATATCCAGAGTCCTGAACATTAGCATTGGCTTGGGCAGAACCTCCATTGATGTCAGCAGTAGATTTAGCATATCCAGAGTCTTGGATATTAGCGTTAGCCTGAGCTTGACCTGCACCGTAGGTGTTGGCAGTAGACTTGGCATATCCAGAGTCTTGAACATTAGCATTGGCTTGGGCAGAACCTCCGTTGATATCAGCAGTAGATTTAGCATATCCAGAGTCTTGAATGTTAGCATTAGCCTGAGCAGATCCAGCACCGTGGGCGTTAGCGTTAGCCTGCGCATATCCTCCATCCTGGATTTCAGATTTAACTAAACCGTATCCGGAGCCTTGTGTATTGGCTACGGCGGATCCATATCCTGCTCCCTGGGTTTCAGCGTTGGCCAGAGCAGAGCCGTATTCAGCACCGCCAATATTGGAGTTGGCTTGAGCTTGACCGGCGCCGATTGAATTTGCGGTGGACTTAGCATAGCTTCCTTGGGTGTCTGCGGTAGACTTTACAGCGTTGTAGCCAGAGTAGATGCTAGCCTGAGCGTTGGCAATGTTGTTCTTAGGCGTATCGTAGGCAGTACCGAATCGCCAGCTGATGGTCTTCCTGGGTGTAGTCTTGGCAGACGAGATGGCACTTCCGATAGAGTTAACGTTAGCGTTGGACACAGCTGAACCGTAGCTGGCTCCTTGGGTCTTAGCAGAGGAGACCGCTGATCCAAAGCCACCGTTATTGGCCTGACTTTTCACTTGGGTCAGAGAACCACCTTGGGCCATTGAGACAGCTGATCCGTAGCCGCCATTGCCTTGAGTTCTTGCAGCAGAGATGATACCATCAAGTCCTTGAATCCGAGCGTTAGATGCAGCTGATCCATAACCAGATCCGTATGTTTTAGCAGAGGAGATCGCAGAGTTGTCTCCCGAGAGGATTGCAGCGGACTCAGCAGAGTTGCCATCTGGGATTTGATAGGTTGAAGGGAATTCGTATGAGACGATGGTGCCAATGTGTTCGCCCGGGGCGGGGATGGCAAAGTAGCCACCGTGGTCAGAGGCCTCAGCTGACGCCCTGTAGCTGTTGCCGAAGCCGTCGTTGCGGGCGTAGATGGAACCACCAATGGAACCTGATCCGGAGGCTTGCCCGCTGCCGCGGACGGTAGCTGATCCTGAAGCCTGGTCGTTGCCGGCGTAGCCTCGTGCTGAAGAGAAGCGGCCGATGCGGTATGTTTTTCCTGGTGACAAAATGAATAAACTAAGTATTTTTTTTGAACTAAAACTTTCGTAAGCACAACACACTGTAGACTTTTAGTCCGGATCTACTTACGGGTGTTGTATTTAAGTATTTTTCGTGATTTAACATAGTTTGTACAGAGATGTAATGTTTTTAGTGCGACTGATTTATTGTTGATAATATTTGACAGTTTAGTAGATGCTAAAGGGAAAAGTTACTCTTCATTACTTTAAAATAATGTCAATTGTCCATATTTTTTTGGACCCTATATTGAGATATACTTTACCAAACGCAATAAAATATTGATACGATAGAACTTAGAATTTATTAATTAGAAATAGGTGAAAATAGTATATCTCCCTTACCGCTTAAGATGACCGGGCTACAGGTGCACATGGCGATCAACGCCGCAGCAACGACGAACTTGGCAGCCATCTTTTAATAAATATATTTATTTATTCTTTAAATATTTTTTCAGTTTATTTCATATGAGAGCAAACAGCTCAACTGATTGCAGTGAGAGCATTTCACCGGTCTTATATACTTACTTGCGGTTTTGCCACCACCACCGCGCGTGACCTACAAACTGTGAACTTCACCCAGAAAAGTCGCCGGTGTGATGCGCGCTCGTAAATTTTGTTTGTGATTTTTTCTGCCGGTTTACGGTAGATTGATTATCGGCAATAGATCGCCGACTTAGAGGCTCTATGAATGGTGTTAAGTGGTCACTGTTGAATAAGGTAGGACATAGGGCAGGTCACCGATGCCGGCGCAGAGAGCGCACGGACTGGTTTGACTCGTATTTTTGAGAGTGCAACGACCCGCGTCTGTTTTGTACTGAGATACAATGTACGGGCTGCATCAGAATCTGCTGTTATGTCACCGATGTTTATTGTTTCGGGAGTATGAATCTTTCGGAGCCCATTGTTTTCAAATGGGGTTTAGGCCGATAGACGGGTGCGGTATCTTGTTTCTATGTGATATAGAGAACAGTTGTTGTAGATATTAAGACCGCCTACGTGCCTTTCTCAGCGGACTTTTTGTACGCCTGTATGTTTAGTTCTAAGCCATGTAGTAAAGTCCCTTTTTATATATAAATACTAAGTAAGTAAGTGCAATGGTGGTACCTACAACTGCATGCAGATGTTGTGCGTGCAAATATCTTTCGTGATTATCGACTCAATTGATAAACATTCACCGAGATTATTGACCTCATGATGCAACCGCCAATCTTGATTGGTAGACATTGGCACCTCATAAAGCAGAAAGTCTAGCCCGACCATGAATCTACATTTTGCTGTGTTTTCGTACACCTCTTTTTCTTTACATAATAAAAATTTACATCGAAAAAACTTTCTCTGTCGTCGTAGTGGCTTTTGACTTTCAGTTCACTTTCTGTCTCGTAGGTTATAAAAAAATACAACCGGTCAGTTTAGATCGATAGACATCGTAAAAACAATGGTGACAGTGTCGATATGTCTCGGCTCCACGGGCTCCTAGGACCGGGCAAAAAATCGACATAGAGCTACAAACGGAACAGACAGCAAAGTAACAAATCTAGTCATACTCGAGACTTGCCAGCTAGTAGGTTGATGTCGTACTCGTAATGGATCCAATAGGTACAAGATATTGAATCGATTCGAGAAGGTCGTTAACAACCTTTTCACGCTACTTACTGTTCGCGGGTGAGAAACATCGGAGTTAGAGTAGGTAAGTCATTGAAATTAAATTAAATGAAAAGGTTTTATTCAAAGTAGCGCAGAAACTGCGGCCTACTGAACGTTACAATTCAAACAAGGTGTCCATTTCCAAATGTAGATAATTTTGGAGGAAAAATGAAAAAACAAAAAAATTCATTAATGTAATTTGACATTAACATAATTTGTCGCACAATATTTTTTTTATATTGTTGTTTTTACGATTTTTTGCTTTGTATTGGAGCTGTCACATAAATAAATAAATATGAATCCGAAAACAACCAGAAGTGGTTGTAAAACTCAAACTCTAATTTTATTGTAGATTTAAAAAGAAACTTTTGTGGCCCTAACAATCACTGTCCATTCCCATTCTTTTCAGCGGCTTGCATGGAAATATAGATGAAAAATATTGAGGCTTTTTTAACAGTTGGAGGTGAGTAACACGTTGCACCTATTCGAGTATGAATACTGTTATAACGAATATAACATTTTATTCAACGTTTGTCTGAGATTAAAGAAGAATGTTTATTTAAATTCAGCTAATGAGAATAATGATGATGACCTGAGATGACGAGAATAATGATGACCTACGATGACGAAACCACTTAATGGTTATTTCTAGCTTTTCGTATTTTAGCGATTTGTATCTCTATGGCGTAGCGGTAGCGCATTTACCTACCATGCAAGAGGTCCCGGGTTCGAATCCCGGCTGGGAACAAAAAAAAACCCTCAGGTATTGGATGTTTACATGTGTGTGATGTCGTTGTTTCTGGTTCCCACAACACAGGGTATCCTAGTGTGGAGCCAGAATCAATGTATGTGCCTGTATAAAAATGTAATGTTATGTATCAACGTTTTGTAACATGTACAAATGCTAAATAAATTAAAAATAAAATTAATGTGTTTTACAATTAGCAGAGATTACGGTTCAACTCAACAATATAAAGTACTCGAATCGCTGAAACGAAAAGAAGAACTCGAGACAACAATCTATGCAATGTCTATCACTTTTCAACTCTACATAGAAACTAAATCTCTCTCGTTCATGCAGCAAGGATGGCCTGTATAGTGACATCGATTAATTACTCGACTCAATTCGGCTCGGAATCGAGCTGCGGGCATTACCGTCCACAGATAGTCCGCTTCGTTAGGACTTAGTCTGCCTCGATGTTTTAGCGGCATAACGTCTGATTACTGTGCTCGAGGTCGTGGGTTCGATTCCCGTTAGAGGCCGCCGTACATTTGTACACATGGCCTCATTAAAGGTGTGTTTCCATGTTTGTGATGTCCTTGCCTGGTTACAATAGCACAGCGTGCTCGTCCAGGACGGGTGATTGTGTTGTATGGTGGTATTATTACAATTGCTTTCGAAAACTGTATTTGCGGGCATCCGGGACCATGGTACTTGCAAAAGTGCCGAAACACCAGAAAATTGTTAAATGTAAAATTAAGAGTGTCGTGCAAATACAGTTTTTATTATGTCTAGAACTCGTGTTAGAAAATACCTTAGAAAATACAATTGCTTTGGAACCAATTTAAAAAAAAGGAGGTACTTAATTCATCGGTATTAATATTAAATTATAAGTATGTTCATTGATGATTCTTTACCACCCTATTTAATTTGCTTAATTATTTTTTGCATCAAACTAATAATATAAGGAATAACTCAAGACTACAAAGGTCAAGATCTGCTCTTCTTTTTAGTGCGTGTTTTTCTTGAGTTGCGACTTTGTAGTTTTTATTAAATAATAGTTATCTTTCAAGTAACAGAAATAATATCTCGTCTATTAAGTACTTTATCATGTTTGCGTGCTTGCTGTTGGTGTATCTAATGAATAAAATAAAAAGATTGGTGCTACGAAACTGGAAAAACGTTGTAAGTTTAACAGATCTCAAGTAAGTTCACACGTATATTTAAGCTAGGTATCGTGTTTTTCATGAAAACTTGTACAAAGCCATTTTCGATTTGCAAAAAAAAGTTTTGGTTGTGCCTTTTCTGCAATAGTGTAAAATAAAAAATCAATATAGAAGAATCTGACGGCCTACGCGAGTATATTAAAGTTTCAACCTCAGAATGTTATCAATCTTCTTATAATATAAAAATGAATCGCTAAATGTGTTGGTAAGCGCAAATCTCGAGAGCAGCTGAACCGATTTCACTAATTCTTTTTTTAGAATATTCCTTGAAGTACGAGAATGGTTCTTACGCAGAGGAAAAAAATAATAATAAAGAATCGACTGTTGGGCGGTCCGAAGTTCGCTAGTTTACAATAAATCGAATGAGAGGTGGAGTAGGCACTTACCTACTAAAGTACTTAATTTCTAGCTGAAGTTCTGTTGGATTTGTTCTGGTTCTTAGTTCAGTATCGAGATCAAGAGAATTCGGTTACTCTCGATCTTTCTCTCTAGTTTTATCTCAGCACTACTTCCATGGAAACCTGATTTATGCCCATAATTGATTTTTTGACTCCATCCTAATGATATGGAAAGTGGGGGTCGTGATTGTGCGCTTAATGTTTCCTCGAGAGAAAGGTGTTTTGAACTTGAATTGAAATGCTTGATATTATGATTCGTTGTGGATGATTAGTTTTTACTGAATACTTCGAAGATAAGACAGGGGTACTTATGTGGTGTTAAAAAAATCTCTTTGAAAATAATGGTAATCCTATAAAAATTAGTGAGCTTACATAAATAAAACTTTTCGTGTTTAATTTGACTACTTTAAAATGTATTGTTTTAGTTCACCGAATTCCCATATCTTGATAGAAAAAAAATTGTATCTTGATTCTGATACGGAGCTCCCTCGTTCTGTCACGGACTAATCAAAGTTATAAGAATATATTTTTAAGTTAACAGTAGGAATTCTAAACGTGACTTACTTGCATAATTATTTAATTAATTATATAGCAAACACACCCCTCACATTTAAAACTCATAAAAGTAAAAGTTAGAAACCTACATTTTAAAGTTTGATTTTAAATATATAACAAAACATTTACATACAGGCACATGTATTGCTTCTGGCCCCACACTAGGATACCCTGTGTCGTGGGAACCAGAAATAACGTCATCACAAACATGTAAACATCCAAGACCTGGTCCTTTTTTTTTGTCCCCAGCCGGGATTCGAACCCGGGACCTCTTGCATTTATATCCCGATAATAAACTTAAAGCATTTAGCACAGAACATCGATGGTTGTAAAGTCATCGTAAAGCTAATTGAAACATCTAAAGGAACTCAATAATGAGATTCCAAACTCTCGCATTGATATTTTTTTCGTCGAAATTAGCAGTGCGAATATTTTGCATAAAAACACCAATACTATATGAACACCAGCCAGTATGTCTCCACGCAAAAAGTTTCCGGTTTGTTGAGTTTTTACTTTTTTGTCTACTTTTTTTCAGGGTATTGGTCAAAGCCCTCTACTGGCTCGCGCAACGGGTCAACCACCCTTTACCCAAAAAGTTCACATGGGCTAATATCGATAAATCTTTTTCTTCTTCCGGGATGCACTTAAGCCAGCCACCCTCTGGGTGAGTAAGTGCTAATTTGACTGGCCACATGCGGCTGGAATGGATGTTCTTTTAAAAACGTAACGGGTTTATTATTTAATTTAGCGTTTGTTTATGTTTTAACAGCCAGTAAGATTGATAAGATAAGAATATTCTTTATTGTATACCGGAAAATTGATACAGAACAGCAGATACAGAAGATAAGATACAATTGGCGGCCTTATTGCTAATAGCAATTTCTTCCAGGCAACCTCAAATCGGAGAATTTGCCGAAAAATTTGCCGATTGATATTTTTTTCTTTAGTTTAGAACATTTTTAGAAAAAAGAGGTTTCTGTAGAGTTAATGGTTTGAATTCTTTGTTGATGTCCGGTAAAGTCACAGTCACACATGCAACGATAAAAAATCGACTATTACGATCCGTAACTAGGTTTTCCTCACTATGTTTTCCTTGCCAAAACCAATTGGCACCACTGCCAATAAGTTTGTGCCGATCAGAATATAAACATTGCGGTTCTTGTTGTACTAGTTAAGTTCAAACGGCACTTGATTTATCTCAAATGGTCAGTTAAAATGAAAGTTACAGTTATCTAATTCAAAAGGTTCGCAAGAAGTGGGTAGGTAGGTAGACCTTCAATAAGGTCTTAACGAGCCTTGTTTTTGTACCAGCTGAGTACATATTGTCCCATATTTTAAGAGTTAGTAGATATCGAAACATCGGCTCTTAAATTCTGTAGAAAAAAATTGTCAGTACCTACATTCGACAACACATTACCTGTACACACGAGCACTCTACTCAATTACTACCTCGATGGTCTAGCGGTTAACACGCTTGACTACTGAAGCAGAGGCCGTGGATTCGATTCCCATTGGAGGCCGCCGTACTGAATTAGTACAAATCCTTGTTTGTAATGTCCTTGCCTGGTTATCATAGCATAGGGTATCCTAATGTGGGGCCAGGGGGGGAGACTCCCAAATGCATAGTTGTCCAATAGAGTCATATTAGTCCGGTAGTGGTCGTTTCATTCACACTATCGGTAGTCCAGTAACCAATCGCATTGCAATGGTAACCCTTATAACCCGTGCTACTTAACTCGGCGCCTCGCGCGATTCGATCTTCTTCGCGAGAGATGCCTATTTAATTTTCACGGGTTATACTCCTGACAATGTACTGCTATTGCTTTGTAGACTACCAAACATTGTCGTGTTTACATCATTCTATTGAAACACTATGTAAGTCTTATACTCTAGGGCCAGGACCAATGATTATGTTGCGTGGAAGTTATTATTATTAACATTAGTTTATTGGAGATTTCATTATAGTGCATTCCCTAAAGCAGGCGGGGATCCAGCCTTAAAAAAATGTTTGTGGTCACAGCCATCAGAAAATTTCGGCAAGTTCGAGCCGGAGTACGAACTCGTTCATGATCGATATAGTGCATTCCTACAGCCTAACTTAATATGTACCTAATATTAATAAGTTATGATTGGAACTGGTAGTTATTCGTAAAAACAAAATAGTTTTAAGAATCTAGCTATATATTAACTTATACATAACTATATATATCTAGCTATAGCTTATTATAAGAAGGAGCTAGGTAGTGTGCAAATGTTATGTAAAAAAAGGCTATGTAAAATACATGGTAAAACTATTGTAAACGAGACTGCCACAGTGAAACCAAGTAATTGGTTTTGTGGGGCCTTATTTATAACATGTAGTAATGTGTTCTATTTAAATTAATAAATACTCGTACATACAATACAAATACAAAATGTATAGTTCTACGTGGACAACTCCGTGGGACAAACACAGGGTTATAACCCTGAATTCATTGTATAACGATATCATTAGATTATCCATCGCAATAGAACGTGAAACTGTGATTTCACAAGTCTATTACGGTTGTGTTGAAACATTTGTGCTGATACTACAAATTACCAAAGGTTGTCTGGAAGAGATCACTTTTATTGATAAGGCCGCCGTCTGTACTCTTAGGTTAAGAAATACCTGTGTAATTTCCATTTTTATGTACAATAAAGTGTTCTCTATCTATCTATCTACCAAAAATGTACGTAACTTGGGTTAACCAACAACAGGCGCAGTCAGGTATTGAATGGGTGACTATTCTGTGGCTACCGCTAGTGGCATTTTCCGAGCACTTCCGTGCTTCGCAAGACACGTTAAGCCGTTGGTGCCGGCTTTCATGTCATGGCAGTCGCTAAGCCATGTCAAGAGGCCTTATAGGCGGCTTGATAACTTCTAACAGTAAGGCCCGCCACTGTCGTACAATCCTCCACCAACCCGGGCTTGGCCCCCGTGGTGGAGTATGGCCTCACCTTCCTGCGATACACGGAGAGACTAGTGCCCCAGCTGTGGGGACATACAAACGGTTGATATCGACCGTACGTAAATAAGAAAACCAAGACATTGGACATGCTGGCTATACGTATGATAAGATTCAATGATTGCCATCTTTAACTGCGACAGCATTGGTTAGTTAATTTTATTGGACATTTTATTGTGCTTTTTAAGTGAATAAAATGTATTTTTACAGGCATTTATGAGCCTTGGTAATCCCCATACATCGGGCCCACGCTTCCGCTGGATCGTGGACATAAATTTGACATTTGCATAGAGCAGTGTTTCTCAAACAGTTAACTTTTGTTAAATATTTATCACAATAAAAGTTTATGAATTATTTGAATGATTGACCATAGATCATTGGATTTTTTGTATAATAATAAGAATAATAACTTCCCCGCACACAATCACTTGTCCTGGTACCAAACTAGGATACTCTGTACTATGGTAACCATGTAAGGACGTCACAAACATGAAAATACACACCGACTGAAGCCACTTGAACAGATGCTTCCGCGGCCATGTTATTCTTTAAAAATAAATAAAGAAACTATTGTCTAAAAATTAAGTATTGAAAATCTTATCAGTAAAGACTTAAATATAAATTTGAGTAAAATTTAAACAGGAAAACACAGGAAGTGAAACTAAATTTCATTAATTGCACATTTCAGGGAGCATCCTTTATTTCTGGTCAAAGAAAGACAAAAAGTAGAAAAACCGGCGTACGCGCATGCAACGACTAATGAATGTTGATAAAGCAAAAGAGATCTACCTTCCCCTCTGGAATACAGACGTAAGTCTGCGCAATGTAATATAAACGAAGAAAGAATTGAATTAGTATATAACGTACACAATATTTATTTAGTTCTGTCTATTCAAACTTTAATAAAAGATTTAAAATTTCTCCGAAAGATTTTTGTTGTAAAGAACTACTACTTACTAGATGCCTACTTATAGAAACTCAAATTGGCTGGTCTGCAAAAATACTTGCCAAATGTAATTAATCTATAGACTGGGGATATCATGACAAGCATGTTTTTATCTGATCTGTTACATATTCCCGTTAGTAACACGTACCAATATTTATTCGAGTTCAATCTTGTAATACGGTGGTTTGTTACAGATGTAGTAAACTGACCAATATTTGCACTTTCGTTGCAAAGCCACCCGTAACGTCACCGGATAGAAACATTTTTGGCTCAACACAACCAAGTGCAATATATAAAACTGAAACTTTGGACTTTGCATGTACATAATGAGATAATTTATAGAGCGTCCAGTCAGTGGTACCTTCACACACTCGCGGTGGTAGTCAAGTGGCTATAACAATGGACTTGTAAGCGAGGGACCCAGGTTCAACCCCCAATGCAGGTACCTATGACTTTGTTAATTATCAAAGCTATCTAAGCTACTGTGGGTACATCTGAGAATTTGTATTTAATGACTAGGCATGCAGTATAAATCATTACAACCGACCTACAAAAACATATTGATCATGTGTATGTTAGTATTTTTTGGGATTGGTTGCATTGAAGGCGCGCTTTTCTGGGTTCGATGTTGACATTGTTTTCAAATTATGCGTATAACGGCTCGTTAACTGTGAGGGAAAACATCGTGGAAAACTTTGAGTCTGAGGTGTTCAATAGTGCTTGATATCGACAATCCACGGCGGGCACACGTGGTGATTAAGCTCTGTCTCTGACAGGAGGCCCGTGACCTACAATAAGAGGTATTAAGCTGCTTATGTAAATATATGTGATATTTTTTTAAAAGCCTCTCCCAGGGAAAACCAAATATGTAGTGTCATTTAATGTCGGCTTTCATCACTCAATATAATAAGAAAAATAACTTCCGCACAATACAATTACTTGTCTATTTACATAGTTTTCAATAGAATGAAATGAGCACGACAATGATATTTGCTATTTGCCTCAATTTGGTAGTCCACAAAGCAATGCTAGTACAATGTCATTCCAGGGGTATAATCCTCGCAAATTAAATAGGCATCGCTCGCGAAGAAGATAGAATCGCTCGAGGCGTCGAGTTAAGTAGCACATGTTATACCATTGCAATGCGATTGGTCACTAGAATACCGATAGTGTGAATAAAACGGCTATTACCGGACTAATATGACTCTATTGAACAACTATGCAATTTAGAGACTCCCCTGGTACCAAATTGGGCTACTCTGTACTATGGTAACCAAAAAGGTCATCGCAAACATGAAATCGTGGTGAAAGGATTTGCCAATCAGCGTTAGGGACTCGCAGAATGTGGCCCAGGGTGCGCCAGACGCATTCCATTCATATTCTCGAAAATATGAATGGAAATCCATTAATATTATTTTTAATACTACCAACATCATATCAAACATATCATAGCAAACGGTTAGCGTGAAAAAGAAGAGGCTTATGCTCCACAGTTGGCTTTGTTTGTGGGCTGATTAGAAAGAGAGAAAGTAAGAAAGAAAATATGTTTATTTACGAACACAATACTAAAAACATACATACAAAGAACGGAAGAGAATGGTATTAACACTTTTGAAACAATGTTCAATTTGTGTAAAAGAAAGTAATAAAAAATAGAGAATCAATAGATAGAAAAAAATACAAAAAATAGGTTATATCGATCCTCCTAGTACACTTGAGAAGCAACCAACAGGTTGGGAACCAGTGTCCACATGTCAATGAATTCGGCGACTATTTGTTGAGAATCTTGTTTTGACGTTGCCCAATTAGATGGATCGATGCGCGAATAATAAAAGGCTTGCTTTCTAACAGGTAGCTTTCGTATCCACAATAACAACAACTAATTACTTGTGCAATGAGCTGTTAGTGCGGTTTATGAAGGAAAGAAAGTAAGTATTTATCTAAACTGCCACAAATAATAAATAATAATTATAATTAATATTCATGGACATTTGGGGTTTACCGGGCTGATGATGATGGACATGTTACACAGATCTCGTTAGCCCTATACTAAGTACAACTAAATGACTTGTGTTATAGGTGCTAACTCGACGATAGATTTAATACAATAAATACCTACATAGATAACATCCAAGACCCGAGACAAACTAGATAAGTTCTTTTCCTACACGGTTACTACGATACAGTACCCGATACTACTACGATACCCGGCCGGGGATCGAACCCGATATCTTCCGTTTTACTGTCGGCGTGCTAAACCGCTGCGCCACCAAGGCCGACAAAAGCACATACATAACAGTAACATGACGGAAGTTTTTTAAATCCTCTTCCAAAATGTGGGGCCACATTTATTATTTACAAAAAAACTATATTTCAGTAATAAACTAAAGTTTAACGAAGATAAAACCCATTTTTCTGAAATTATTATAATCTGTGGGAAAACCGCTCGCAGCATCATGGCGTCGAATCTGACGTCACGCCCCGGTAAACAAAGATCGTAATCACAAGTAGTCACAACAAAGCACGGGTGAAGCGTACCAATGTTAACCTAAGCGTGACGTCAAGCGGTGTGATTGGTGTTTCTGTCAAAATGGCTAAAAGTAGTATTATAATCTCTTATTTTATTGAAAATATTGGTAATCTCTTTTTCTTTTGTAAAACTAAATCAGTGTTTAAAATCCCTTTAATATGTACTTTCCTCTAATATCGTTAAATCTTTCATTTTTTGATACTGCGTCTACGCATATTGCAACGGGCAGGATCTAGGTAATGTAATGGCTTCATTCCTGCCATTTATAAAAGTCTACCTGAGGAACTACGTAAATAATAAAAGTATCCAAAAAGTACAATTTAAAACAATGCTAAGCGCTTTGTTTTAAGCAGCTTGTAAACCTATCCTATGCTTCACATTCAGAAAGTACTATCCATACTATGTGTATTGAAAGGCCGCCAATTGTACCTACTATGTATATTTGCAATTATTTCGTATTTTATACCATGCTTTTTTCTGGAGAAGGAAGGATTTGTTTTGGTAACTAATTAATTTTGCGTGTTATTGAAGTCCAAACTTAGACTGCTTTTTTGTGTAAATAGAAAAAAGTCTACTAGAGGTACTTATGGGGAACAGGAGTCAGTCTGACTTGAGATAAGAAAGAAATATCACATATATTTCCTTATGGAACGGTGATAGCGGAGCAGTAGAACTCCGGTTTCTCATTCAGGAGGTCGTGGATTCGAATCCAATGGCTTTGTTTTCTAAGTTACGTGCCACGTTGAAGGAAAACATCGTGAGGCAACCTGTGTGCAATAACTCAGACATACATTAACACTTTAAATTGGCAATCCGCGTTGTACACGCAAGGTGATGAAGTCTATGCTCTCTTTCTCTCTCTCTCAGGAAGAAGGCCTGTGCCCTACAGTGGGGCGAATATATAGGCTGTGTTATTGGATACAGTCTTTGGGAAATGATTTGGTGATATAAGCGCCTTGAAAATATTCGAAAACTCAAAAATATAATTTTGAGACTGCATTCATATACTTTCTAGTGTAGACAATGAAGAATATTCTTATCCTCTTATCTTATCTTACTGTTGGTTGTGTAGTTTGTGTAAGTTTATACTTACCTATAGTAAGATAATATATAAGATATATTAATATATTTGCACAACACATCACAATTACTAACAAAACTGATTTTCTGTAAGGGACGTTAATTTTTTCTTTAGCACCCAGAATAAAACGTAATAATTACAATACAATACATATTACGTACAACACAATAGTAATTACACATTATAAACATGTTTATAAAACCTCGAGAAGTGCTACCCCAACTTCCCGTAGATCCTCTTTATGATAAGGGTCTTACAGTTATATGTCCTCGGTTACATATTAAGTATTTATTAATTAATCGTTCATATTAATTTTTTGTTTGTATGATAAATTATGTGTATTCCCTTGCTATCTTGGCGTGTGTAAATATAACATATATTTTATAGTTAAACTAACTGACCGCTCAAGGCTTAGATTTAAAATACTAGTACTTAAATAACATAAAACTTTAATTATACTTACATAAAATATGTATTTATAAGAACCTGTGAGTGAGCGCTATTGTGCTGCAGCAGTGTTGATTGTCAATTGTACATGTTGCGTTATAATTATTGTGTTAAATTGAATTGTAGTATTGAATCCGAATTATTGATAAAATGACGTGTAAATTATAATTACGAATAAAGATGTCTATGTCTAATTAATTACTACGAATTAAATTTTATAAGGTTAATTCGTTTATACTATATCATCAACACATTATGTCCATACACATATAGGCCATGTTCGTATAGGCCATACTCCATCACGGAGGTCAAGTTTGGTGGAGGCTTGTAAGACTAGTGGCTGGTCTTACAGTCAAGAAGTTTTCAAGACGCCCTGACGCCTCTGACTAGGCTCTATCGACGGCAGTCGGCACCAACTGCTAAACGTGCCTTGCGAAGCATGGAACCGCTCAGAAAAATGCCACTAGCGTTAGTCATAGACGGTCCACCATCCATGCATTGAACGCGCCCTATGTTGCTTAACTTTCGTGATAGTTTAAGATCACTCAGGCAGCCGGGGCTCTGAGCGATTCGTTTACGATAATTCGTTTATTCACCCGGAATCAGCGTGTTGTGCACAACTGTGCTGGCAAACCTTGGAGCCGCCATTAAGCCAAGTTGTATCGGACCGTACTTCCATTGAATTCATAAATAAATGTACTCTGTATCAAACTGCGCGCCAGCAAGTCTGCCGTTCGATGCCCTTAGCAACCCGATAACGGTAACGAACCAAAACACGACCAAAACACCACGGTGTAACACTCTACGGTATTCTCTTCACAGCCACTCATTCTTATTTCTGAATATATATCTGTGCCCCGCGGTGTTACCCGCGGTTTTTCTATTTTCCCATGGGAATAAGATATTTTCCCGTAGTAAAGCGTAGCCTATGTGATAATCCAGAGTGTCAGCTAACACCATACCAAATTTTATTAAAATCGCTCCAGCCGATTATACATGAAGAAGTAACAAACATACATAGGTACTCACAAACTTTCGCATTTATAATATAAGGAAGTAAATTCCTTGCTATTAGCGATAAGAGCGCCAATTGTATACGGCAAAACTTAGATATTTAAGCCTTTTAATGTATTATCTTTCTGGTGTGTATAATAAAGAGTTCTAATCTGAACTAATCTGCTATAACTATTTTTCCGGTTTAGAATAAAGAATATTGTTATCTCTTATCTTAAATTCCATTACGACGGCCTCTGTGTTGCAGCGGTAGCGCATCTGTCTACCGTGCAAGAGGTCCCGGGTTCGAATCCCGGCTGGGGACACCGAAAAAAAACCCAGGTCATGGATGTTTACATGTTTGTGATGTAGTTGTTTCTTTTCTGGTACCCACGACACAGGGAATCCTAGTGTGGTGCCAGAAGCAATGTATGTGCCTGTATGTAAATGTTATGTTATTTTATTACTCTCTGTCTCCCTTTCATTTTCACTCTCTGAGATTAGACCAATGCCCTGCAGCGGGACGTTTCTAGGCTATATAAAAAATCCATAAAACACGCTTTCAGAGTTAAAGCCGGTTTAAAACAGCACTTAACTAAATAATAATTTTAAAAAGTGATAATTGACTCCAATCGTCTGTCAAATTCCATACTACGACCATTGAATTTGAAGTAAGTACTTCAAATTCAATGCTACGACTAATTTCACAGTTACACGATTGAATTCGTTCAGAACTTGGTGCTCGTAAAATAGGGATAAGTTAGTCTCGCTACAGTCTCACTATGACACACTTTGTGCTATTTTTGGACGTGCCTAATTTTATTGTTTGAAAGGTAAATTTACAAAATGTCGAGTCCACTAAAACATTCTCAAGACGGAGATAAATCCGGTAAATCTATTTATTTCTCTCTTCAATCGTTTTTGTGTTGACAGACATGGCGAAACTATAAGAGTTCCTTGTTGACTAATAATAAATTTATTTGAAATTGAAATATGGTTTTAAAAGTATCGCAATTAAATACAAAAATAACAACTTCAAATAGAATATTTCAACGTAAAGAATTTACATTCTGTTTCTTGAATGTCTATGAACAATGTTATTGCTGTCTTCGGATTGCGTACTCGTAGAGAAACCTTTTTCTCCGAGTAAAAACTTCATTCTGACTATCTTTACTCGAATCGGCACGACTACTTACCTCAGGACATCCCGTGAGTACCTACAATCAACAACTTGAAATTCTAAAACAAATTAATTAAGAAAGCACTAGAAATAGACACAATTATAATCTCTCTAAGCATTCGTTCCAAACTTGTTCACTGGTTACTTGTGAAGTATTATTTAAGAATGAAATGCTTAAGGGAGACCATATAGTAACACTAGCGCAACCAATGGAAAAATAAACTAACTCGTGAACCAGTTAGACCTCGGGCGTAGATACTAAATATCACTATCAACATAATTGTGGTCACACTTTGCGAAGATAGTCTTTAAAAAATAATATCATCTTTTCCGTTCTTGAGGCAGTGTTACTGCATGGAGCCCCTTAAATTGATATCATGTTTAATACTTGTAGAATGGACATTATTCTATAAAGAATAATTGCTTACTAAATTCTGCGACATTGGGAAGAGCGCGTTAAGTGCGACCATTGAATCAAATTCAAAGGTGCGACTAAAAATATCTTGTGACAATGTTTGTTATAGAACTTATCCGAAACGCTTTCATCGATTATTATGATTTCTTTTTGTGTATGTTTGTTGTTCGTCAGATGCTAATTAATATGGCAAAACAAGGTTTGCGTAACATTATATAAGCCCTGATATAAGAAATAAAAATACAATTTTTCACAGTGGAAAGAACATTCCGTTAAAATATTATTATACAAATTCTTTATTGTACCATTAAAAAATTCTGTTCGTTGGCTTAACATTAAATAGTATTTATATTGATAACGATTTTGTTAATTTATAGAAATCGGCGCCGAGACTCCGTTGTATTCTCAAGAGTCAAGACCAACATTTCTGAAGAAGAGCCCTGGTTTATATGAGTTTGTTATATGTTACAGCGGTGTCCAATCAACAGTTCGACACATGCATCGTATGTATGAATAATGTATTTGATTAAAGGAATGACAAACAAGTAGTGAAAAACTGCTTTGACTTACAAATAAACACGCCCAAAACACTTTCTTGTTCTAGCTTGTTCGCAATTGGCTGAGCCTTAAAGAATATAATATATTAATACGCATTCTACAACAATGTTTAAAACGCAAAAAAGGTAACAGTTACTTAAAAAAAAAAAAGGAAACAAAAAGTTCTGACAGCGGTGGGATTCGAACCCACGCCCTTTCGGACTGGTGCCTAAAACCAGCGCCTTAGACCACTCGGCCACGCTGCCTTGTACGAGGTGCTGTGAAATTAACGTTCTGTTTATACAGGCATACCGTTACACAACATAGCCTGACGTCATTACCAACCATAGACATTAGAGAACTACTTTAGTCATATCATTCAATGATTTTGTACTTCATTAAAATTGAATTAAAGATGCGTTTTCCCGAGAAGATAAAAAAGCTGCGTATTATTTTTAAGCTGCATAATGCTGCACAATAGTTAGGTAGGTATTTACCAGTTTTACTGTTTTATTGCGGTCAATGAACTCTACACTTAAAAAGGGTGACATAAGGCGTTATCATATCACCATATGGTGCCCTTTTGTAATATGTTTGCTGTACAGTCTTCATTTTGTCACAAAGTCGCCTTTAATGTAAGTGATTACTGTAACTATTCGCCCTCGCTCCCGATGTGGGTTTAGGGGTTCTTAGGACCAAAACCAGCCCCATGGTGGTGTTTAGTGGGTAGGCGCGCTTCTTGTGAGTCCCACATTGGCAGCACTGCTGGGTCCGTGCTGTTATGCATGAGGATTCACCACCTCCCTCCCCCGTGTCCTCCGGAGGGTGCATAGGGCTAAAAAAAACTGTAACTATTGTAACTGATTAAAGATTGATGTGCTGTCGACTGTACAGTCGAAAGCAGGTCAACCTTTCCATTTTTGTTGCAAAGTGGTCCTTAATTTAACTGATTCGGGTACACCTGTAAAAATGTATGACTGTGTTGTCGACTCTAAGTACCTACCTACCACTTTAACTAAGTCGTTCCTTGTCCCTAGAGGTCTAAGATTCTATTGTTCTCCTTTCCCCACGGCTCAATGAAAGGGTAAAGTAAAGGGAAGACTGTATTATTTATAAAAACAAGAACCCTTAGCAGTCCCCAGATGAAATTTAAATAAGTACTCTCTAGGATAGAAAAAGACGTTATGTACCACAAATAAACGGCATCGTGTTTTTAAATACAATACTCAAACAAATTAGGGGAATGAAAGTAAGTTTTTTTGTAACTATAACTCTCCCAGCAAATAAAAAGTAACACGGTTTAAAAAAAAATATGACATCCCTCAGAAGATTTGAAAGGCACTTATGTATAATAAGTTTTTTCTAATAAAAAAGTAATGTAAAATCAATGGCGTCACTTTGTGTTTAGGACTTTATAGGAGTACGCCACAGAACAATACGCAGATGTTCTTAAGAAAAAAAACAAACGATGATTTTTTGTTTTTAATTTTTGGGCAGGATGTGGCGCTAACGGCGCTAATAATATTTAGTGGCCACTGGCCAGTTATAATTAAAAACTCAAGAAAAAGTTTTACTCCACTTTTTATTCCTCTGAAATTGTTTTATTTTAAGCTGTATATTTATTGGCTTAGGGTACTTACATCGAAATGTCATAGTAAACTATTTTCTAGTTTCCTTTTCAAGCGGTAGGGAATCTGGATTTACGATGAGAATATTTACATACAAGTATGCTAGCGAAAAATACCTAATGATTGGACCTGATTGGATGATTACTAGTGATAAAGCCGTTTAGAAGACTGATAAAAATTGTTTTACCATCGACACGCTAAGACGCGAAAAATGAAACAACAAAGTTAGTTTAATTTTATTCGTATATTTAAGTGTAAAGGAGCATCTATTTACAAGGTGGACATCGATACTTTATGCCTACCTACAACGTAGATATAACCACTATAAGTAAGTTAGTTTACTCAGTAAGATATTAACGCAAGTATATACTTTTGTTCGTCAGAACAAAAAAAATTACCCGTCTGCTCTTAATATTTCATTTCAATTGTAATTTAATTTCTCGCAGTAATCCATTGTCATTTCATTTTCATAATTACATTCCCTTTTCCAACCTTATTCATTCAGACCTTTTTATGTCATTTTAGAAACAGTCATGGATGTTTGATATAAAAAAATAGCCCCTTTGTAAAATAAGTTACATTATAAATGAAGTGTTACGTTACATTATAACAATAACTACCATTACGTATAAATATCCACTTTAATAGCTAGAGAATTTACAAGATACATTTACAGTTCGCCTTAAAAGCTATTTGAGCTATCCAGCTCGCTACTGCTATTACAATTTAATATTACAGGATTAAAACAGGAATGTTTAATGATTTAGGTAGGTATTTTGATTGATTTTAGGTCCATGCAGACATGATTTGCCGTATGTGACTTTTTTACTGAGGCAATAAACATTACCCATGACAAGGTGTTATTGATTTTCGATGGTTCTTTCAGTTTGTAATCGTTTTTAACATACTTTAATGTGGTAAAAACGTTTCTATAGTAAGATTAATTAAAGAAAGGGACTGAATAACTATTTGCTACTTTCTCGTACAATATTGTATGAGTGAGAGGTAAACAGTTGTCCTCACTTTGTTTAATTAACAGTGACACATTTTTTCTTAAGACGTGTAATGCCTGTGTCGGCGGGCATTCTAAGCAATAGAACATTATGTTGTCAATTATAATTTTGTTTTGCAATCACGTGGCAAGAACGGGTTAATGTGGTATACACCATTTTTGTTCAATTTTCAATGCACACAATTCGCCCATCGTTGATGATAATGCCGCTTAACTTATACATGACAACATATGACATAGGTATCGATCTGGATCGTAACTTACAGAAGAGAGCGAAATGTAAAATAAGATCGGCTGTTATTATTTCTATGTACCTGACTAGGTATGGTTTCCAAAGAGAGCTAGTCGATGAAAGTTTTGACAAATTCACATTGATATGCGTATTTTTTCAATTGACAAATCGCAGTCTGCAAAGGGGCCTAAAAGCAAAGGGAATAACTTTTTTTTTAATCGGTTTAAGGGGATGTTTTTAACTAAGTATTTGGTCTAACAATTATTCTTCCTTTTACATCAGTCATTAAAATACATTGAAATTATAAAAAATATGTCAATTAAAATGTAAGCTTTTACTGGAGTTACAACATAAAAATTGGATGATGTGTTGAAGAAATGGCACGATAAAAATAAATGTCATTTTAGCTTCACAATTAGACATAAAAATATAATTAGATGCACAACCTACCGGAAAGTAAAAACTACACTGCTTATAAAATAAAGTGCTAAGAAACTTAATTAATCTAAAATGAGTTACAGACGACTCCTCCCAACTAATTCATAGCCCCAAGACATTAACAAATTGTCTTTTAATATTTGTAGCATTAACTAACGAAGAATTATAAACTAAGACCCAATCTGTTTAAACATGCAAAAAACAAACTTACGCTAAAACATCTAGTTAAAATAATTAGTTTAAATATTCAATGACTGAAGACAATTTTTCGTTAAATTATAGACAATAAATACAACAGACAAAGTTGTTTTATTAAAAAATTCGTTGAAATTCAAGTCTGAAAATTAATGGAAGCTATTCTTTATTTAATTCCCATATAATGTCATTTATAATATAAATGGAACTATAATTTCTCATACCTCATTAAACTATAATTCATATTACAAAGACGTCTAGACACACATTTATTTTACATTATACAATTTGCTTTATAATGATAATAATGGACATGTCCGCACATAGTTTACAACTTTCTTCGAAAAACTAGAAATTGTAACTACAAAAATGTCTACTTTGCCCAAGGTTCTCATAGTTAGCTAATGATTGATCCATTAAAAATTAGGCGTAGTATGTCCCAAATAATTAGTCCATTCACTTGGCATTACCTACAGTAATAGTATTTTTAATAACTAATGTTCATTCAAAGTACATATATTTAATTTGTGTATATCTAATACATGTAACGAGTCTAATCGCTATTATTTATTTATTGTTCGCGATTGTTTCAACTATTAATGCCGGCGGTAACTGAAACGTGGACGAAACGAAAGGAATTAAGGTAATAAAGTATGCCTGAAGAACAATCGCGATTAGACCACTTAAATGTATAACTTTGTTATTAAAATCAACATTGAGTTCTGTCAGACGCTCACGCTAAACATTCTCTTTTTTATTTAGGTCATTCTGACGTCATTTTGGCAGTAAACGTGTTAAACCTGCAATTTCTTAATAAGAGTTGCCATATTCTAGTGTAAATGGACCAACTATAGAGATAGTGGTGGTGGTGCAATCAGATCATAGTAATGTGATATTATTAGGCAAATATAAAATATTTGAAGAGAAAGCAGATGGCACATTAATTAATATAGACATTATTTTAACTCCCATTCAGAATCTATTATATATAGAACAACATGATATTTTACAATTTTAGTACCACAACCATTGCTCTTACTATGGTGTTAGTGTCAGGGTACATAGTGGTCGATATTGGTAGTTGGTTCTGCCTAGGCTGATAGTTACACTATGTTTAAATAAATTACTACTTTAAACGTAAACAAATTATGTTTGAGTAGGAATAAATTAACAATAGGCTAACCATCGCGGATTAGTGAAACAAGTTTCTTTTAGTCTCAAGACTTGTTCGTCAACTATATTATTCAATATTGTTGCAGTACATGGTTTGTACACTTCACGGTACAATCAGTACGAGACTCAATTGCTGTCATCAAATAAATAAATTATTATCGTTACAGAATTTATTAAAATTCTTTCTCAAACTGGTTTTTGATTTTTAGACGGTAAAGGAACAATGAAGCCACGTCAAATGAAAAATTACACAAAAAGGTAGCATAACCTCACGCGTACTAAAAAAAGAAAATAAAATTTAGAAAAAAGAACGACGGCCGAGCGGTACCTGTAAAAAGTGCAAAAATACTTTTTTCTGCAAGTCACATTCGGTCCGCCGACTAGTAAACACGTGGCAGGGTTTGCTCCGTCTCGTCTCACGCGTAAAACTCCCTATTATTGTGGCCCTTGCCGTAGGAGGCGGCGGCGGGGCTCCGCTTGGGCTCGTCCAGCGCGTACGAGCCCTCATCCTTCTTACGCATACGGTACACGATGAACATCACCACTAGGATCGCGCATAGTAGCCCGACAACTGCACCGCCGATCACAGCTGAAACGTAGAGAAGCAAAATGTTATTACGAGTATTCAGTAACAAGTAAAATATCTTACAAGCCGCAGAGCGGTGGTACGCCTGCTTCTTATACGGAAGGTCGTGGTTTCGAAACTCGACATGTAACAATACCACTAGCTAACAATAAAGGAAAACATCGTGTAGAAACCCAAGAATCTGAAGTGTTTAAATGTGTTTGCTACATACCACGAGGCTAAGTGGGGAAATCTCAGGTCTAAATAAGACTACTACAAGCCGCAGCTGATGCTTTGGAGAGCTAGTTCTGAACTCTAATTTCGAAACAGAAGTACGAAAATTCGAAGAAGAACGAAACTGACATGTCTAAGATGATTTCCCGAAAGAAGAGGAAGTGGGTCAGCCAAATATTCCACAGATAAGACCAAAGATGGAGTGTAAACGTACTAGTCTGGAGACGGGCGTAAAAGTGTGGGTAAACAACCAATGAGATGGACTGATGACCTGCGCCTATATGATGTGAGTCTCTACTGTACTGGTTCAAACCCATTTACATTCTAGAGGCCATGGTGAACTTTGCAGTAAAATAATGAATGTGAAAAGCTGAAGACCGAAGCGAATAGCATGCAATGGAGAGAACTAAACCACAGTACAATAAAGAACTACACTCTGCATTGAGTGGTTATAGATCCAAGAACAAGCTCAATTGATTTTCGGTGATCCTTTTCCGTGTGCTTAACCATGTATGGGGTTACGAGCTGTAAATATACCTACTATAGGGAGTACCATATTCTACAAATTTTCGTCTTGACAAAGAAGGTCCTGCATAAATAAAGAAGATATGCCCGAATAAATGAAAATCTTTCTGATTCTTCAAAAGGCACGCCTGTGTAATACCTCTGCAATGGACGAACATAGATTGACTGTTTAATTGATATTTCTGTAAACAGACGCGGTTTAAAAAATATGTTAAGCAAACTTGACAAGTTGTTACAAAATCTTCTAAAAAATTGTCAAGTTAGGTCTGTAAATATAAAAGTTACACACCTTCTCCTTATTTATTATAATACAGCTAATTCCCCGAAAACAAGGAGCTTGGCAAGTCCTTCCATATCAAGTGTTTTTCGGGACGAGAAGTTGTCCAGTATTTTTTTAAATCTATGTTTTGGTGGGATGTATTGCACGTGACACGTAGTTACAGACTTACAGCCCTCTACGAGGGGCCATGTTTTTGTTGCATGCGGTTTTAGCAAGAGACACCCAACCACAGAACTGAAAGTTGATCAGTATTTTTTTACAATCATGTTTTCGTGGTATAAATTGCATGTGACACGTAACTACAGAGTTACAGACTTCACTCGCCGGGGCTTCGTGTTTTTCTTGCATGCGGTTTTAGCAATTGATACATCAACAACAACATTTTTTCATCAGAGAAGAAGAGGGAGCTCACCAGCAAGTATACCCGGCTGCGCGAAGAAGCTTGTGGCAGGGTCTTGGGGTTTGGCGTTCATGATGAACACCACGTTGTCAACCGGCCGCGACTCGGAGCCTACCGCTGTGCCTGGCAGCTCTTGATCCTGGAAACGCAGAGGGAAATTCAGTTTAGTAATGTTAACAAGTCATTGCAGTCTGAATTTCTGACTACCATGCTGGAGGTCGTGGGTTAGGCCCCCACAGGGGCCCCCGTACACATGGCCCAGTATTGGGTGAAATTCCATGTTTGTGATGTCCTTGTTTGGTTGGTATGGTGTGGTATTGTTTGACACCTAGCAGGACAAGTAATTCTGTTGTGTGGAAGTTATTATAAACTAAGAAACAGAGGGGTAGCAGAATATACTTGTGTATAAAGTTTGGTACAGAGATCTCGGATATTTTTTACTTTAATTGTTATCGATCTTTGGCCATAATTGAACTTCAACTAAAGCAAGATGTTCCAATACATGTCATTACCTCAAACTCTATTAAAAGTTCATGCTTAATCCGCAACACGATTCGAACTGAGTCGGGTTGTCATATAAATTATTAATAACTAGATGACCCGCAAACGTTATTCTAAGTCTCAATTATTCAGATCTTTGCCTAGTTTCATGTCGATCCGTTCAGACGTTTCTGCGTGATTGAGTAACAGACATCCAAACATCTTAAAACTTTCACATGTAGAATATTATTATTATACTATTTTTATTTTTAATGCACTAACCCGTGCTAAGGATAATTTTTAAATACCTATTTAGAGGCTAAAAATTCCACCCATGCCGGGGAACCCGCGACCTCTGGCTATCCGTGCCAGCGCTCTTTCCAACTGAGCTAATGGGCGACTCACCGGCGTCAGTGAAATTTCGAACCTCTTTACACTATTCTCTGTATTACGTACAAGCAGCGACATCTGGCTGAAGTAATTTGCATCACTTGCGGCCCCGAGTACCTACTTTAATGGCATGGGTGGAATTTTTTGCCTCTAAATAGGGTTTTAAGAATATTAATAATATTCTTAAAACCCTATTTAGAGGCAATGTTGATAACTATTGATCTCTAGCTGACCCTCATCCTATTATAAATCCGTGCAGCCGTTGTTGTCTGATTGAGTAACCAACATCCGAATATCTACACAAACTTTGACATCTTATTAGTAGGATAATAATTATTGATAACTAGCTGAACTCGCAACGTCACCCTATGTCTCAATTCAGATCTTTGTCTATTTATCTTGTGTAAGCCAAGTTTTATGTAAACATCTATACTAACTTTGACATCACATCACACTTAATATTATAAAGGCGAAAGTTCGTGAGAGTGTATGTTTGTTAATTCTTAACGTCTAAACGGCTGGAGCGATTTTAATGAAATTTGGTATGGAGTCTGACATCTTGGATTAACACATAGGCTACGTTATACTGCGGGAAAATCGATAGACCGCGGGTAACACCGCGGGGCACAGCTAGTTTATTATATTAGTAGGATATAATAATTATTGACAGCTAACTAGCCCTGTTAACGTCATCCTATGTCCCAATTAGTCAGATCTTTGTCTATCTGTAGGCCAAGTTTGATGTATATGAAACTAACCCCGCAAACATCATCCTATGCCTCAATTTAAGTCTTTGTATATTTGTTATCTGTATGCCAACATTCATGTAAATCCGTGCAGGTGTTATTGCGTGATTCAGTAACCAACATCCAAACATCGTCACCGACTTTCACATTTGTAATATTAGTAGGTCAATAATTAGTGACACCAACTAACTATGTCAATTCAGGCCGGTGTCTATTTGTACGCGAAGTTTCATGTGAATCCGTACAGTCGTTATTGCTTGATTGATTAACAAACAAGCGAACATCTTCACAAATTTTGACATTTCTAATAAGTATTAGATTATTCAAATATTTTTCTAGCAAGTTTTGCGGATCTTACCTCACGGTCACGCTGATCCTGCGCTGAGCGCGTGTGTTTCGTATCAAGACGTCAATTGTTCTGATCTATCTATAGCCTAATGGGCGTGGCCTAGTTTTATATTAGCGCATCGCACCGAAATGCGTAGCATAATCATGTTCTCGACAACATTTAATGACAAGTGTGAAGTGAGTTATAAAATCGTTGATGTATACAATATACAACTTCTATACATCATACATTTTATTTTATTTAATAAGGAGCACCAACAGATTGCATATGCAGATTTTGGAGTAAACATTTACAATTATAGGTCTTATACATCTAACATTAACTAAGTACCATACTTGTATATACCAACTAATGATAATTATATTATTTTATCTCGTTGGTAAAATAATATTATTAGGTGCTAGTTAGCCCTTCCCAATATTTTACGAGATCTTAACAAACGTATTTGCGCATGACATGAGCATTGATAAAAACGGCGCACGTCAAAGGTCAGAGAATTATTTTGACAGGCAGCACATCGCACCGTTACATTTTAGTTGAAGTCGTATAACGTAACAGATTAGAGATGCAAGGGTTGAAATAATCACTCTTATTGATATAATATTAATCTTTACATCCCGTTGATACGTTTAAAGGACGCTAGTGCCTACTAGATGGTGCAATTTTATCGACAACAAACCAGTCTGAAGTTTCGACTCACACTTCTCGAAAAAAAAATCTCGTATATAAAGTTGATGGCTAGTGTAAAACTAGTCGATAGAGCTATCAATATCAATAAATTACTCATATCAATGAGAACTCTAAGCGTATCTAGCAGCCTGAAATATCTTCTGAAGTTAGTGGCGTAATTACACAAATCCCCCGGAGTCATACACATTATTATATTATCCACCACTGGGAACATCTGCAGTACTTACAATTTGCGTATTGATGTCTTCTGCCGAGATGTTGATATCAGCAGTCTGGTCCGGGCGTATGTCAGGAACCCGGGGCGTCTCCGGCGCACCTCCCTCTGGCTGGTTGCTGGTTTCGTGGATTCGTGCTGAGGACACCAGTTTTAACTAGATTAGTAGGGATTTAGAGAGAGTTTAAGTACTGGCTGCCCGCTTCCGGGCACTTTAAGAAGAAGATTCGTTTAGAAAACAGTCAACGGAACTGGCCCGATAATGGTTGAGTTTAACCGAGACCTTGACGTTTCGCGACGCCTATTCAGTTTGATATTTAGAATAATGTGAAGCGTGAAGGTTACAGTGCTAACGATTTTAAAATTACAGAACTATACCGCAAGTTATGTATTAGTATTATTTACTTAAATAAAGAATTAATAGAAGAAAGTAGTAAGATATGAGCTGATGTGTTTATAGCTTGGATCTGCACTTAAATTCTAATATGACATTGATGTGATTGGACACAAATTGGTTTCACTGGATGTCGTTCTTGTAACAATGGCGTTGCACAGATCGTTATTTATTAGTAATTAGTTATCTAACACAAAATTCACTTATGAAAAGTAGAGGTTATAGGAAAAGGACGGGATTTTGAATGAGATGGAACTAAAATCCACGAAACTTACTGGTCACGTCAAAGCTACAACTAATTTAATACGAGTAGAATGAAGGAAAAATTTTGTTAATTACGTCGCTATGTACAACTAAGTACAATGATTCATGGCAATGACAATGATTTGTAGGGCTATAATACCTTTAAAACGCATGCCAAACATCTAATTAAAACAATGAACAGTCATGGAGTAAAAGTATGATTTTTACAACATTAAAATGGAGTTGCATGATTTCAAGCATGATTCATGTCATGCACAACAACTAGAAGAGAAAATATATAGATGAAATTAAACTTTTCATACAGTCGGGTTTTAACTTACCAATATCCTTAAATCGTTTTAAGAGGAATTTATGAAATTCGACAAAAATTGCACAATTTTAATATAGCGTGTTCTCTGTTACCAATTGATGGTTCGAATGAAGAAAGAATACAAATAGGTCGTCTTAATTGTAAATGTTGTTAGATAATTGGCATTGTTCGTTGAGTAATAACAATCAACGCAAGGTTAAACTGCCTGCAGATGTTAAGTTAGTGAGGATTCAATCGACACTGTTCAAAACTGCTATAAAAAAACTATTTAGGCAACCATATAAACGTTATCTGCAGTCGTTGTTATTAGCAGGAAGTTATTTATCTCTCTCGGAAGTTACTTAAGTATCCTGTAGATATTTGCAATGCGGAAAATTGCATTATGATTATGTCGTCTTTGTTTTGGCTGTAAAGTCTAAGCTTTACAGCCGTAAAGTCTAAGCTTTATTTGAATTAAACTACAAACTTTCAACTGTAATGAGCTCGGCAACTTCCCGCTTTGCAAACGCCGAACCCAGACCAGCAAATAAAATGGCATGCGGCAGCGACTACTCACGAATGACGTCTACGTCGGGGCCGACCGTGGTCGTGACCGGTGGTAGGGTGTCTACGGGCTCGGGTAGTGACGTGGTCGAGGAGGTGGTGGAGGCCGGGTGGAAGCTGCGTGCGGGTTGGTAGTCCTCATCGTCCTCCGGCGCGTCGTCACCTGAGCCGCGCGCGTCTTCGTCGTCGGGCCCGGGGCCCCAGCCGGAGCCCGAGCTTTCGTCGCTCTCTAGGCCCGAGCCGTCATCGTCGATGTACAAGTCCCGCTCGGAGGCCCGCAGGTGCTCGTCCGGGCCCCGCGGCTCCGCCTGGTCGCCCTGGATTGGCTCCGAGTGCTCGTCCTTCGGCGTCACAGCCCACGTCGGCGCCTTCTCCTCCTGGAACGTAGAAAACAAACGGTTCAGGGTGTGTTCAGTTTTAATGCAGTACGAATATATGGTACTGCATTAAACGGGAGATATACTCGTATATCACGGTGGCGGTGCATAAGCGCTTGAAATTACGTTAAGAATCTCTATCCCGTATCTCTATCTCTGAGATAAAGTTTATTGCTTGTTGATAGGACAAGCTATTAAAAACCACAGCTAAAACCTACAGAGCGTTTCGATCTGATGTGTCATTTATGGAGATAAAATAGCAACGTTTTCTTAAAAACGTTTAGATGACAAAGACTTTCCGTACCTACTCTGCTATATATATAGGACTATCTTGGGTTATATATATGGCTATCTTGGGCGATATACTAAAGACACAATTTTTTTCCGGAGATTGGATTAAAAGGCGCAATCCCACTATACATGGAGGTTTGGCTTCACCTTTTTGCCGGACGACAAGAGTCTCAAGACGCGGAGAGATGTGGAAATAAATAGGAGGCCGATGATCAGCAGTAGGACACACAGAATTTCACAAAAATATACTGCTAAAAATCAACCCAAATTGATTTCACACAGCTGTTTTTCAGTGAACTTTCACGTTTAATGCAATCGTCCGAATCCAACAAAATGCAACGTACACTAATGGTGTTACATCGGGGGGCGGCCAAACTGAATCATCTGCCGTCATGAATAGACCAGGCCAATCGATATCTATGTTACTAGGTTACTCACTTACCTCTGCCCTTTAACCCTTAGTTAATCCCAAACTGACTACCACACTTTAGGCCGCTCCAAGCTAGGGCCAAAACACTATGCCGCGTTTTTTATTGTACTTTTCTAGGCTTTTTGTGTTGTGCGGTTGACGCAGGTTGTTTGAATTGTCTCCGCACTGGGGACGATCAATAGGGTTAGGGGTAGGGGTCCATCCTTCCTCCCGTGGGAGGGGCGAGGCAACGGCGAAGATGTTTTCGGGAGTCGCCGGTAGATGTCGTTGAACGTGGATGGCAGGGTGCTAAGCGAGGTAAAGGTTTTGGGTTTCACCACTAGATGTCGGGGATGTAGTTTTTGTTTTTATTTTGAAAGTCTTCGTTTAATTACAGTCATTCACTGTGTGAGTCATTACTTAAAAATATTAATTTATTATATTATTACATTACTAAAATGGGCAAGGTCTTAATGCGAATGAGAAAATGTATGAACATTGTGTATGTCAATTTGTAAATCATTCGATTTCGTAAAGCGGTTCCATGAATTTAGTAATTCACTTTTAATTTGTTATTTAAGTATTTACATAACAACAGCTTAATTAAATGAGGGTTATGGAGCCCTTTCGGGTTACGGGTTATGGATTATGGATTGTCCTTTCGTTTGTTTGAGAGTCTCCTCGTTATATTTTATAGGGGTGTTTTGCCTGCCTTAATTGAAACGTAAATGTTGTGATTTCATGTACATAAGATCGTTTGATAGAAAATGCTAAACTTAAATAAGACGGCTATTGGAATAATTATAATAAATTCTTGAAGTGCTTAAGCCTAACTCTATCTACCTAAAAGTCTCGTAGTCTTTTTTTTCACGAAAAATTACACGACACATTTTACAGTCTAGTTGATAGAAAGTGTTTTAAGGAATCGTCCTTGAAACACTTCTCATATACTGTTTGCATGGTTTAGATGAGGAAGGCCATTTCAATTCCATTTGAGAAGAGTTTCAAAGAATCGGGATTTTATAGATACCTACAACTGCTGGTTTTCAGTGCACAAACACTTTTCCCACTTTTACTTCTTGTGGCAAAGAAAATCTTTTGCGCATGGAAAGCAGATGTTTTTCTCAATGTTTTTGGAGACAATAAGTCATAAAACATGTTTAAGTAACTAAAAAATTATATTATACTAGCTGTCCTGGAGAACCTCGCACTGCCACGCACAGGATCTATTTATTTAGAACACAAAATAGGTTACAGCTCTATACATCATAAAAGTCCCTTCGGGAATCTACGTTCGCGCAGACTAGGAAGAAGTGTAACGAACGTACCCGAAGCTATAAGTACTTTCAACATGATCTTTAACCGATACGGTTAAGATGCAGAATTGATGGCCGCAGTAGCGCTACCTATTTCGCTCACGCTAATATTGCCAAACTAATAGTCACCTGCATCGATGACGTTGAATCAACCAATAGCAACAAAGGCGCGCCGCCTGCCATAAAATGAAACTATCTGATTGGTCGATCAACTTGCCGCATATCCAAATTTTGGTGATCTGCGCAGGTACATCCGCGAGACTTATTTCTTGTGTAGCACTGTACAGACATATTTACCAAATTGACATACATTATAGATTAGATCTATAATGTAACCCTAAACTTGTGTACCCAGCATGCACTTAGAGTAACTAGATTAGACTGAAAACTTATATCAAATTATTTTAATCTCTCAGGGTGCCCAGGGATCAGTTTATACGATTCTTGTTACCATGGCAACGCCACAAATAAATATCTTAGACTTCGCTTTAAAAAAAGGTTATCGTAACAATAAAATATTATCCCACAAGAACGCATTATCGGGATATCACGTATCTTTTATGTCGGTCTCTTTTCTGTACGCCAAGTTTCGTGTAAATCCGTTCAGCCGTTACTGTGTAAGTAACAAGCACCTACACAATCCATCTCATTTACAATATTCGGATAAGAAATTAGCGCTCCTTTCGTCAATTGTATCTCATTACATTAGTTCAATGGTATATAAGAAGAGTACAAACCCGCTTATACGACAACAAAGTTTCATTGTCCCATTCCGAACAATAAAACTCCCACAAGGGCAGACCCTGCGCCCTTCCGTACCAGCACTCGTTGCAAACAAATATAACCCTTATTCCCGTCCAGGAAGAGTCACCAGGTGCTATTACCTTAGGTAAAGTATATGCAGATGTTGAATTTAGCAATTATAGCGGGCTGCGTGTTTATCCCGAAATGTATGGGGTTTATTAAATGTTTGCTAACAGGACGTTGTTCAGTGTAATATTGTTACTCGACATTGTTTAGTCGACTGAGCAACCACCGTTACACGCGTGCACTCTATTCCGTTAATTTAAGGGTGGTTGTGCAACTAAATCGTGATGAGCCGAGTTTCATAAAGTCTGAAGTTATGAAATGTCGAGATTGCATAGCTTACAATAGTTTTATTAAAGAACTAGCAGTGCCCCGCGTTCAAAATGACCACCACAAAACCGAACCGTAGAATAAAAAACAAAAGAATGTGAAAATGTCGACCACAAGATAGTTAAATCGGAACCATAGAACACATTAATGACCACACTATTTTTATTTTTAATGCACTAACCCGTGCTAAGGAACAAATTTAAAAACCTATTTAGATGCTAACTGCAAAGTAGGTGGTCGGGGCTGTAAGTAATGCAATTTGCTTAAGTCAGATGTCGCTGCCTGTACGTAATACAGAGAATAGTGTAAAGAGGTTCGAAATTTCACTGATGCCGTGAGTCACCCATTGGCTCAATTGGTAGAGCGCTGGCACGGATAGCTAGAGGTTGCGGGTTCGAATCCCGGCATGAGTGAAATTTTTAGCCTCTAAATAGGTTTTTAAACATTAATGACCGCCAATTGTATACGGCAATACTTAGATATGTAACCCTTTTTATGTATTTTGTTTTCTGGTGTGTACAATAAAGAGTTCTAATCTAATCTAATAACATAACAATGTCAAAATAATGTAAATGACAAACTCCACCGGTGTTACTTATAAAAATATAATTCCACAAAAATACTCCTCAGAGGCAGGTTATGTAGTCGTGGCAAAAGTTTCACAAATAAGTTCATAGGTGTTTCAAGAACTTCGTAGTTTAAGGTAACCCTATAGGAGTTGATGGAGTAGCCTTAGCATACAAACATAACACGATATGTATGTACTTAAGTATTAATAAGCACATAGACTTAGGTCCAACGGCGGGCCTTGCCGCATCATTTGTCCTGTGTCACGGACAAATTACTAGGTATACACAGACCAGGCTTCCCACAACGGGCGGTTCACATTGTTAACACAATAGAGTTGAATTCAGAGTGACAATTTATAAAAGTTGGTATCGTTCTAGTTGAGCATCATGAAGCGTTCTGATGTCAAAGAGCATTGAATTATCTGTGAGGCTACCAATAACTTCCACACAGCACAATTGTCCTTGTCCCTTGTTCTGGTCCCAAACTAGGATGTCCTGTGCTATGGTAACCAGGCCAGGACATAGCAAACATGGAAATACATCTGATGAGCACCGTTACTTTCGATATCAACCCTTTATAAGTCCTCACTGTTGGGGCACGGGTCTCTTCCTGTATCGCAGGAAGGTTAGGCCATACTCCACCACGGGGGTCAAGTCCGGGTTGGTGGAGGATTGTAAGACAGTGGCGGGCCAAGATATTCACATAATGGACATAATAAGAACTAGAACTAACTAAAATTAAAACTGGCAATATGTGTAAAAACGATCTATAAACAAAAACAAAAAATAAAGAGGCCTGTTACCAACAACATCAGGTTGTACACTTTGTATAAGTTGAGATGTTGGATGTTTATTGCGCAATCATGGCAAAAAATCCACGCGGATTTGTAGAACAATTGCTTAACAAAGGCAAGGACAACACAAACATGGAAATACACCCAGACTGAGGCGATTTGTACAAACATACGGCGACCCCAAGTGGGAATCGAACCCATGACCTCCGACATGGTTGTACCGTTGTACAGTCAGATGTTATACCGTTAAGCCAAGGAGGCGGTCAAATCACGTTATAAATCGTTTTTGCCAAGAGCGAACATTATAACTACAACATTAACATTAAAAACAATCATTATGTTACTGGAATATTGAGTGCCCTGGACGCTGTATTATCTCATTACTCAGACGAAACGGATATTAGTGAGTAGCATTACTTCTTTAACCAAACAAACTGCTAACTTAACCAAACATATCTATAAAAAATCAAGTAAGTCCGGGGACTTACTTTGCTTAATTGTTTGACGGAAGGTTAGGAAGAGTCTAATCAGCTATATTACGCGCATCATTTCCTGAAGCATTCCAATCATTTTTCCATACAAACGTCAATAGGATTTGGTGCGCATAATTAAACCGTTGCTTCTATAACACGAGCATCAAATCCTGAACGATTTCGATCGTATAACTGTCAAATATATGGGTAATTGCTATCGCAAACGTTAGGATTACGACAGGATTCGTAGCGAATAATTAGACCTCTGCTCCAATAATACGAGCACCAAATCCTGAACGGTTCCAATCGTATAAGTTCTGTCAAATATATACAAGCATCTTGCAAGCCTCCACCAATCCGGACTTGGCCCCCGTGGTGGAGTATGGCATATACTTTCCTCAGGGAAGAGACCCGTGCCCCTCGGTGGGGACATAATGGGTTGACGATGATGATATACTAATTGCTATCACAAACGTCAGAATTCCAACAGGATTTGATGCGGCTAATAATATACACTACTGCTACAATACGAGTATTCTTCTTCTTCAGACTATATTATGTAGTCCACTGCTGGACATAGCCCTCCCCTAGCGAGTATTAGTCCGAATAATTTCTATCGTCTCGCTGTCAAATTCCACACTAATTCATATCGCAAACTAATTACACCCGGTCGTGGGCAAACGCTTGGACAAACCGCAGCGTTTCTTGTGACCTCGCCGCGTCATTTGTCCAGTCTCTCTGACAAATTAGAGCCTTCCTATGTACACGGGAATCTAGGGACCCAGTCTATGAGCTCTTAAATAAATTGTCCGCTGTAAGGGAAAATAACTCCGCTTCCTGTGAGTAATCAGACGCGACATTATGTGGGACTTAGGCGGAGTGCGGTAATAAAATGTGCTAACAAACTTAAAATTAAAAACCTATTTAGAGGCTAAAAATTTCACCCATGCCGGGATTCGAACCCGCTACCTCTGGCTATCCGTGCCAGCGCTCTACCAATTGAGCCAATGGGCGACTCTTAATAGGTTTTTAAATTTGTTCCTTAGCACGGGTTAGTGCATTAAAATAAAAATAGTATAAACTTAAAATTAGTTTGTTACAGGAGAGATTTAATTGAATGTATAGTTCAGCGTCAGATAGATAGAATATTCTTTATTGCATGTACACCAGGTACCTATTACTAAGAGACTTATTGCCAGTTTCTGAATTGAGGATTTCGCTAAGTAAATAATTAACTGTAGTGCTCTCTCGTCGATTTTTTCGGAAAAAAGTGTGACTGAACGTTCTTAATTCTTTAGAACTTCGTAAAATTCTTAATTCAGAAACCGAGGGTCGGTTACAATAACATAGTACCTACAGTACAAGTGGCGGCCAAATTACTAAAAGTAATTTCTTCCAGACAAACACTGACGGAAAAAAAGAAGCTAAAAGACAGGTAGTCGGTTCTATTAAACGATATTAAACAGGATTTTTTATATTTAATATACCTACGATGTATGACAGTAAGGCCACCAACCCGGACTTGGCCCCCGTCATGGAGTAGGTATGTGTGGCCTAACCTTCTTGTGATGCAGGAAGAGACCCGTGCTCCAGCAGTACATACAAAGGGGACATACAAAGGGTTGATATCATATAGCAATACACATACATAAATATGAATAAACAAGAAGCGTCAGTTTATTTTAATGTTTTCGTAATCAAAGGTATGGTTCAAATGTCTAATTATATGAGCCCAGTCATTAACTCCTTGGGTACAAACCCATCATAGCATCGAAATAAACATTTTAAACATAGGTACCTACGCAGTCGCTTTAGTAAATTTTTATTATGGGCTTAATACGCATTACGATTTTACACCGCGCTATTTTTCCGAAAAAAAAAAACTGTGAGAAATGGAAATAGTATGAACGTGCACTCAGTTGCGAAAAAAAAAATCACACGAAATTAATTCCCTAACCAAATCAGTACGCAAATGCTAATAATTCGTCAGAAAAAAACATCGCGGTGATATTATTCGCAATGCGTTCCAAGTGGGAATCTTATAATACGTATATATACTCGTACAACAAATCTATAATATAAAAATGAATCGCTGAATGTGTTGGTAAGCGCAAATCTCGAGAGCACCTGAACCGATTTCGCTAATTCTTTTTTTAGAATATTCCTTGAAGTACGAGGATGGTTCTTACAGAGAGGAAAATAAAAAATAAATAAATCATATACTGTTAGGCGGTACGAAGTTCGCTGGGTCAGCTAGTCTATAATATAAAAATGAATCGCTGAATGTGTTGGTAAGCGCAAATCTCGAGAGCACCTGAACCGATTTCGCTAATTCTTTTTTTAGAATATTCCTTGAAGTACGAGGATGGTTCTTACGGAGAGAAAAAAATCTGAATGGACTGTTAGGCGGTACGAAGTTCGCTGGGTCAGCTAGTTAATAATAATTGTTGATGCGAAATTCAGTTTCGGATATAATAAACTGTAACAGTGGACTTTCAGCTAACCCCTACTTACAATGCGTAATTTTAGCGAAAGTTGCTAAACGGTTTTTGGAATTCACAGGTAGTTTGTGGAATGAACACAAAAGCTCAATAGAGTTATTACAAAAGCTCAATATAGTTAGTTCGGAATTTCTGTTGAAAATATATATTCGGGTGCAAATGTTGACCCAGCGAGAGGTCAAATCAACATTATTTGATGGTTTCTATACTTTTTTAAAAGAGTTATTTTAATGAGGAAGACATCGTGAGGAAACCTAAGCGTCTGAGTTGTTCAAATACCTCATCACTTGAACACGTTCAATATCCAATCCGCGTTGGGCACGCGTGGTAACTAAGCCCATACTCTCTCTCTGAGAGAAGGCCTGTGCCAGTGGGACGTTTATAGGCAACAAAAAAAGTGTGTGTGAGAAAAAAAGTCGTACAGAGACGTCGTACAGGACTCGATTAATTAAAATGACATTCTCTACTTTATATTCTTTTTTTGTAATGCAGTAACCCGTGCTATGGACAATTTTAAAAACCTATTTAGAGGCTAAAATGGCAAACGCGGGGACCCTCCCGCGTTTGCAGCCAACACGTACCAGCCAGTAATTTATACACTTTGCGTTCGACTTTTACGAATCTGTGTTCCAAATTTAAATCGCATTTCTGCCCGCTAAAGAGTTCCTATTGGAAAAGAGCTATTTTGCTCCCACTTACAGAGGAATAAAGCGACACTTTTCGAATAGAAGAGTTGAAAAAAATTAATCAGCGAATGCGGAATCCTTAAAACGAAACGAAACAAACGTAAACCACACATTTCCGTTTCGGCGGAACGAAGTGACCCGTTTCGGTTTGCGGGGCCAATATTGGCCGACCGTCCTTTTGCCCTCTCGTTTGTAGGAACTCATGTCAAAGGGAACTTTTAAATGGCCCGAGGCTTCATGTATCTGTTGGGAATTACGCAAATTAGTTCGGAAGGGATCATATGGCGGTTGTATTGGTGGAAAGTGGCGTTCTGTATAAGTACACGAACAGCATTCTATATTAAGTATTTTTAAAAACCTATTTAGAGGCTAAAAATTCCACCCATGCCGAGATTCGAACCCGCGACCTCGGTTCAACCGTGCCAGCGCTCTCTCATGGGTAAGTACCGGCATCATTGAAATTTCGAACCTCTTTCAATGCTCTCTGTATTACTTACAGGCAGGGAACATCTGGCTGAAGTAATTTGCATCACTTGCAGCCCCGAGTACCTATTTCGCAGTTAAATTTTACATTGGAATGATATCGCCGTACCCACATTAAGTATTTAAATTAATATAATTATATAGTTATATAGACGTGTAAGTACTTATATTCTCGCAATTTTTCAATATTTTAATTTTTTTTTATTTTTGGGTTTAAACATCCACCTACCGATTATGATCTTACCGCATAAAGTATTGGTTAAATAAAGTATAGGTTAGGTACCTTCGATCGATATTAAGCCCCGTATGCCCCTACTCCTGGGGCATGAGTCTACTAAACCTTATTGCACTCTACCACGTATCTAGTAGTGGTATTGCGTTATTTCAATAGCAATAATATATGTATAATGTAAGGATGGAGCTAGATATCTTTATTTGCAGGTAACTCTGTTTCGTCTCTATTTGGTCACGTTTTGAAGACTCTCTTGGGGCTAGTCTGAGGTAAATGAGCGGCAAACTTGCTGAGTAACAAACTACCTTATACCTTATTCTCAGGGGAATAGAGTCTTCGGGTCAGCTATTAATTTTGTATTCACGTGTTGAGAGAAGGCCACTACTGGCCCCTAAATATTTAGTGTTGCCAGCGTCCTGATTTCCTAGTAAATGACCTGGTTTTTGGAGTGCCTCGAATAGCTTTCAACTAGGCCACTTAAAAAAAACTTTTGGAGCTGGGGTTTTTTAAGCGTAGTTTTCTTTTAATTTTATTATTGATTTTTTTTATTTCAAACTAGCTGACCCAGCGAACTTTGTACCGCCTAACAGTCGATTCTTTAATTGTTTTTTTATTTTTCTCTCCGTAAGAACCATCCTCGTATGTACTTCAAGAAATATTCTAAAAACAGAATCAGCGAAATCGGTCCAGCTGCTCTCGAGATTTGCGCTTACCCACATATTCAGCGATTCATTTTTACATTATAAAAGATAAGAAAAAATACATACAACATAATACCTCCTACCGCCGAAACCGACAAGGTTTATCTTTGGATTGGGTCTGAGAATCCTGTGTGAGTGTGTATGTCCTTAGCGGCGACGGCCCAGTGGGTAGAACAAGGGACTCCGAAGCGAGAGACCCAGGTTCGATCCCAGTGCGGGCATGTACTAATGTCTGGAACGCCACACTCCACCACCGGGGTCAAGTACGGGTTGGTGGAGGATTGTAAGACAGTGGCGCCGGCCTTACTGTCGAAGTTATCATGCCGCCCATTAGGCATCTGATATCGCTTAACGACTGCCATTACATGACAGCCGGCACCAACGGCTTATGCATGCCTTGCGAAGCACGGAAGTGCTCCGAAAAAATGCCACTAGCGGTAGTCACCCATCCAGTTGCTGGATGGGTGACTACCGCTTGTTGCTGTTCCTTGTTGCTGAACCCAAGTGATTGATTCCAATCATTTGGTTCCACTAGGCCACGAGGGCTTCAAGAAACTCACATCACAAACTAGCTTTAAGTTTCTCTTAAGAGCGTTTAAGTGGAATCGACTAATTAAAAAGAAGAAAACGAAAAAGTTTAAAACTATAAAAACTTGAAACTTGGCGAACTTTTAGCAGTCCTCGAATTTAAAATAATAACCATTACGAAGGCTCCTACTCTAATCTACATTAATTCTTGTAGATAGACAGGTTAAGCCTAACTTTTGACAAGCAAGCAAGCTCCCACGCTGTCTCCGCCATTTCTTCGAGAATAACGCGACTTTAACCCCTTCTTGAAATATTATAAGCGAGCAGCTTTAATAAAATAATTCCTAAGGAGATCTTTGGAATTACTTCATAGAAGATACCTCTAACACGCGTGATAGCAAATGGAATTTACGTTAGCTTTGTGGGGGCGTTTGAACCTAAACACATTATTATTCAAGCAACACTGTTTCGGATACAAAACACGCTGGCTGTAACAGAAATTCTATCTAGAAGAGAAGAGTTTAAGGGCCGTTTTCCTAAGCCGCAGTTTTCAGACTTAGAGCTACAAGTAAATAGAGAATACATTAAAATAAAGGTGCCTTTGTGGAATTCACTCGCATCGCTATTTGCTGGTAACCTAGGTCTGTTGTATGTTATGTTTTTTCTCGAATTCCAGACGCTCGGGGAAGATACATAGAAAATAAAAGGATTCCGATGAATTGAGAACTTAAAAAGATTCGTTTTTAGACTTATTTTTATTTTTTTGTATATAGATTTTCCATAATTTGTGCTGTGACACCCGCTTCTTACCATAGGCCAACAATTCCCGAGAAGCTTTACGGAATACTAACTAACTACTTAAATATACTCAATCGTCAGGCTGTACTATAGTCCACTGCTGGACATAGCCCTCTCCTAATGAGCGCCATAGGGCCCTGTCTTCAGCTTGCCGCATCCAGCATCTGCCTGCAGTTTTTTCAGATCGTCATCCCACCTAGTCGGATAAAGATAAAGATAAAGATAAAGATATATTTATTTGCCTAAACATGTGTCAATAATATTACAGTAACATGCATTATCAAGGTCTTAAATTATAACATTGTCGTCATATATATTTTGGTCCAACATGTTTTGCCGAGAGTAGCGTGCAAATAGGAGAGGCTCGCCATCAACATCAAGTCATAAAAAGTATGTCGAAATACAATGTCAGATTAAAATTTGTCATTTAGAAATTCATTGAGATTATAATAACATTTGTCAATTAACATTTTTTTTAACCTTATCTTAAATAAATTAGTATCTAATTGTTTATAACTTAATGGTATTTTATTATATATTATAGGAGCCATGCATATAATGCTTTTGCCCAATAAAGCTGTCTTCGCCGGCTGTAAACGTAATTTACTTTCATCACGTCTGTTTCTGATTACCGTTGCAGACAGACGTGGAAACAGTTCAGGGTTACTTTTTACGAACACAGCTACTTCAAATATGTATAAAGCCGGAAGTGTTAGAATACGGTGTGTCACAAATAGATGTCTGCAGGTGTCAATGGGTTTAATGTGAAACATTGAACGTATACAGCGTTTTTGCATTTTAAAAGCTATTTCTTTGTTTGTTGAGTTTCCCCAAAAGATAATGCCATATCTAAATACAGATTCAGCTAGGCCATGATATGCTGCAAGTAATGTATCTGTACTAACTGATGAACTTAGTTTGAAAAGAATATAAGCAGAACTACTAACTTTTTTACTTAATTCATCGATGTGGTGTTTCCAGTTCAATTGTCTATCAATTGTTAGGCCTAGGAAACGGGCAGTTTCCAGGAGGAGGGCGTCATTCACTACGTTTGCCGAGTGGCGGTCTCCACTCAAGAACACGTTTACTCCTACGGTTGTCGGTTCTTCGCGAGATATGGCCAGCCCACTGCCACTTCAGCTTGCTGATTCTCTACATTCTATACTACAGAAGCAGTGTAATAGTATTTGATACGCGAAATAGATCAGTTTGTAATGAAACCAACAATATTTGAAGAAGTAAAAAGTTCAAGATATAAAGTACCCGGAACCGGCGTGCTTGCTTGCAACGACAAATGAACGTTGATGAAGCGAAGGTGATCTGTCAGGATCGTGGCAAGTGGCAGTCCCTGGTCTCTGCCTATCCCTCTGGGATACAGGCGTGAGGTTATGTTACCTAAGTAAAAGTTCAAAGAGAGGTTTATTACGATTTTATTCTAACCGTTGAAACAAAAATACATTTTGAAATGAAAGCAAATAAAGTGAAACTTACTTTGCTGAATTCCGCCACGAGGCATCCTCAGGCTCACAAGTGCAATAGACTTGCAGTCGTCTGAGTCTCTTGCGAAATTTAGCAAAGTAAGTTTCACTTTGTTATGGATTTCCGCAAAGTAACGCCAGATTCCATACAACATCTGCTGTAAATAAAAGGACACACAAGGTGACCTTCATGAAGATACATACATACTGGCTCGTTGGTCTAGCGGTTAACACGTTTGACTACCAAAACCAAAACAGAGATCGTAGGTTCGACTCCCATCGGAGGCCGCCGCACTTAATTCGTACAACTGGGTTCAGTCTGGGCGTATTTCTATGTTTGTGATGTCTTTGCCAGCTTAGCATCTTCTTCTTTTTCAGGCTTTATTAGTCCACTGCTGGACATAGCCCTCCCCTAATGAGCGCAAGCTTGTGCCATCATTGGGGGGTAATGCCCATAACCCCCACGCTGGGCGTGCGGGTTGGGGATCGCAGTTTGGTGGAATTGTACTACGGAGGGCTGCTGCTGCCCACCTCCCGGTGTGTGTCCCTTAGTCGCCTTTTACGACACCCACGAGAAGAATTTGGGTTGGTGCTATTCTCTAGGCCGACACCACACAGATTAGCATAGCACAAGGTATCCTACTCGTAGCTTGGACAGAACAAGTCATTGAGTTGTGTCGTCGTCGTCAGGCTATACTAGTCCACAGCTGTCCACATAGCACTCCCCTAAAGAGCGCCACGTTGTGCTATCATAGGGGGTAATGCCCATAATGAGTTGTGTGAAGGTCATTATTATTATGTGGTTACATCTTAAGATTTAAAATCTCAAAAATGCATAGTAAAGTTGTTCAAGAGTCATATTAATTCGGTAATGGTCGTTTCATTCAAACTACACATCGGTAGTCTAGTAACTAATCGCATTGCAATGGGACAACCCGTCCTACTTAACTCGGCGCCTCGCGAGTTTCAATCTTCTTCGCGAGAGATGTCTATTTAATTTGCGCGGGTTATACCCCCGAAATGACATTGCTTTGTAAACTACCAAATTGAAACAAATAACGACCATTGTCGTGCTTATACCATTCTATTGAAACACTATGTAAGTATTAGTCTTTTGAGGCATGTGTGTGGTCGAAGCCAATACAGAGGCTATTAATACCATTCACTTTAAATGTGACGCCAACAAGAGAGAGAGATATATAGAGAGAGAGAGAGAGAGAGACATTTATTTGCAGACCAAAGATACAGTACACATACCACAATGTAACACGATATTAAAATAATACAGACAAATAAGAAAAGAAAGAACAAAGAAAAATATTATAAAACAAAGAATAGGCTATAAAACAAACATTTACAATTTAGAAGGGCGTTCTCTGGCATCTCCGCAGCCACAAACAGGTAGCTGACTCAGCATTTGCTGCAGGCTGGGCCTGCAACACTGATTTTCAGTCAGCACCTATTCCTCTATTTATACATACAATATAGAATATATCTACATATCTTACATAAAACATAATATTTATAAAACTACGTCAATAGAATAGAATATGCTGTGAAATATACTTAATATAGAACATCTAAGTAACAATGCACATAATATGATAATAATATGTAGCAATAAATAATTATAAGCAAAGAAATAACAAATAAGTACATAATGGAATTATTAAAACAGCTTATTGTAATTAAAGTTAACATAACATAAAGGAAAAAAATATATATAACAGGACAGAGGCCTTTTAATATAAATTTAATGTGATTGGTGCATCTGCCGCATCATAACTTCCCAAATACACATAACATAGAAAACACAAGTCGTTGGTACAGGTCCGCACTGGGAATCGAACCTGGGTCGCTCGCTTCCGAGTCCATTGTTCTACCCACTGGGCTGCCGCCCCTAATCTAATCTAAAACAAAAACTGTCATGGAAATCTCGATGTGCTGGCGGTTGTAACTTCTGGCACATTCGATACTGTGGTAAATGAGACGGAATCCGCAGGTTACAAAAAAAATTAGAAAGGTATGAAATTAAAATATTTGTGCTCCTTAAAATGTGAAATTGAGTTTGTATATCCGCGGATCCGAGGTAGGTATTATAACAATTACAAACAATAATTTAAAGCAGAGTCGAATTTCGATGGAAATTTATTTTATTAAAGCCGGGTTAAGAATCGTGTAACGTGTAGGTAATCCAACTTTGACGTCAGCCTCAGCCATCCCTGTCGATGTGGATACAAATGAAAGAGACGAAAGAAAGTAAGTAAACATTTGGATAAAATGGATTCAATAAAAAGCTAGTAAATTATTTGAATACTCCACCAATCCGGACTTGGCCCCCGTGGTGGGTGGCCTAACCTTCCTGCGATGCAGGAAGAGACCCGTGCCCCAGCAGTGGGGACATACAAGCGTTGATATCAAATTATTTGAATGCATATGTGGTTTGCAAAACTAAGTATCACACTTTTATAATTGCTACTTCTTAAGTGCACGAGACATACTTTAGAAAGAAGACAATAGTTTAAATTTATGTATAAATACTTCATAGGTATGGCTGAAAAAAAACTCAATATTTTTGGGTAGCTTAGAATAAAAAAATATATATTTGACAGTGTAGTATTTACTGCGAGGCCCCGAACGATTGTCCTATTCCCCATCCCCTAAGGCCGCTGTTTTCTATGTTAAGCACGATTGCAAAGTTGCAGAAGCAATACCACTCGCTATGCGATTGCAACCCTGTATGTCCCCACTGCTGAGGCATGGGTCTTTTCCCGCATTGCAGGAAGGTTAGGCCATACTCCAATACGGGGGCCAAGTCCGGGTTGGTGGAGGATTGTAAGACAGTGGCGGGCCTTACTGTCAGAAGTTATCAAGCCGCCCATAAGGCCTCTGGCATGGCTTAACGACTGCCATTAAATGACACCCGGCACCCACGGCTTAGCGTGGCTTAAAAATGCCACTAGCGGTAGTAACGGGAAAGTCACCCATCCAGCACCTGACCACGCCTGTTGTTGCTTAACTCGAGTGATTGATTCCAATCACTCGGTTCGACTAGGCCACTCGCTACAGGTGAAGGAAAGCATCACGAGAAAACTCTGAACACGTGTCTGATGTCACATACCTCAGCGCTTGAAATTGCCAATCCGCGGTGGGCACTCCTGATGTTTAAGCCCATACTCTCTGAGAGAAGGCATGTGCCTTGCAGTGAGACGTATGAGCTTCATAAAAATAAATATTAATGGTTGTCTGGAAGAAATTACTTTTAGTAATAAGGCCGCCACCTGTACTGTACTGTTATTTTATAAGTCTCTTATGTCCCTGGTGTACATGCAATAAAGAATCTATCTATCTATGTACATCCCACTGCAGGGTACAGAACTTCTCTCAGACAGAAAGTGTGGGCTTAATTACGAAGCGTGCCTGCCGCCCGTTGTGTTGTGAACAGACCTTTTAGGTAACCGCGTCGTGCGTTGTGGCTGGGCCCTCACCGGCCTCATTTCATCTAAGTACGTATCTAAACGCTTTGTAACCCATTGGCAGTAAGCGAACAAACAGCAACAAACGGGATTAGGCACTGCTAAAAGCCTCCGATAATTAATCTCTCGGGTACGCGGGGGCTGTTAGGTCCGCAGTCCATCGAACTTGGTACGGTCCGGACAGCGGATTCGGTACGCCCCATACTATATCCATTCGTTTGGAAGTTTGTCTACTAGTATTAACAGACGATCGAACTTGGTACGGTCCGAACTGCGGATTCGGTACGCCCCATACCACATCAGTTAGTCTGGAAAGTTGTCTACTAGTATTAACAGACGATTAAACTTGGTACGGTCCGGACAGCGGATTCGGTACGCCTCATACCATATCCGTTCGTCTGGAAATTTGTCTACTAGTATTAACAGATGATGGAACTTGGTACGGTCCAGACAGTGGATTCGGTACGCCCCATACTACATCCGTTCGTCAGGAAAGTTGCCTACTAGTATTAACACACGATCGAACTTGGTACAGTCCGGACAGCGGGACGCCCCATACCATATCCATTCGTCTAGAAAGTTGTCCGCCGAACATAATTAGTACAACAATCTATGTTCTTGACGAAAACTTTTGTGGATGTTTTTTTAATTGACTAGATTTAAAAAGTGTGACATTATGTAAATTAGCTATCCAATTGTAAATCATTTCAATAGTACAAATTCAGTTAGTTGACAAATTCTAACAATTTAATAAAAAAAAAAAATCCCCGTTCTTACGGCCTCGGTGGCGCAGCGGATTAGCACGCTGACTGTGCAACCGAAGGTCTCGGGTTCGATCCCCGGCCGGGTCAAACTAGGAAAACGAACTTTTCTAGTTTGTCTCGGGTCTTGGATGTTATCTATGTATTTATTGTATTAAATCTATCGTCGAGTTAGCACCTATAACACAAGTCATTTAGTTGTACTTAGTATAGGGCTAACGTGATCTGTGTAATATGTCCATAAATATTTATTTATTTATTTATTATTTACAAAACAAAGCAATATTAATAATACTGTTAAAACAATATATTTCAGCTGAATCGTCGTCGTCGTTAACAGTGAAAGGGACTGAAGAATCTTAACTTAACGGCAGATCTTAAGAGGCTCATTAAATTTCCATTAACACAATACACAGCCGCATTAACTGATGGGAATCTACAAATGGAATGGATGACAAAAGTGCTATTGTAACTGTAGAATTTACTCATCCGAAAATTTTATGAGAAATATTATTTCCGATTTCCAATTTCGCCGTAAAAACGTGTTTAGAGAAACATTGGTTGCAGACATAAATTTGAGACTACGTATAACTACACATAATATTTTATGGTTATATATTAAATGGGTCTAATCGCGTAAGTACCTTAATTCCCGATGGTAATATTTTAGCCCTTAATAAGGCATGGGTAGTATGATTTTTTTATTGGTTTTGCACTCTATTTCAAGGTGATAAAGTTCAATTTAAGGTGGTAACTATTTTACCCTTGCCTTATTAAGGGTTAACTTTCTATGCCTACGCTGAAAGCGGTTTTTCATATTTCGTAGCATTACTGTATCACTCGCACATTATAAAAAATTAAACAATTAAAATCGCTCGTGGCCTAGGCGAACCGAGTGATTGGAATCAATCACTTGGTTAAGCAACAACAGGCGCGGTCAGGTACAGGATGGGTGAGCGTCCCGTGACTACCGCTAGTGGCATTTTTTCGAGCGCTTCCGTGCTTCGCAAGGCACGTTAAGCCGTTGGTGCCGGCTGTCATATAATGGCAGTCGTTAAGCCATGTCAGAGGCCTTATGGGCGGCTTGATGACTTCTGACAGTAAGGCCCGCCACTGTCTTACAATTCTCCACCAACCCGGACTTGGCCCCCGTGGTGGAGTATGGCCTAACCTTTCTGCGATGCAGGAAGAGACCCATGCCCCAGCAGTGGGGACATACAAGGGTTGATAACGAAACAATTAAAATAAATGTCTACTTTTACTTTTATAACTTTAAGTAGACTTTGTTGTGTGGTTGTATGGTGTCTCTGCTGTGTGGTGTCGGCCTAGAGAATAGCACCAACCCAATTCTTCGCGCGAGTGTCGTAAAAGGCGACGAAGGGACAAACCGGGGGGTGGGCAGCAGCGCCCCCTGCAGCACAATTCCACCGGACTGCGATCCCCAACCCGCATGCCCAGCGTGGGAATTGTGGGCATTGCCCCCTATGATAGCACAACGTGGCGCTCTTTAGGGTAGGGCTATGTCCAGCAGTGGACTAGTATAGCCTGACGATGAAGTAGTCTTTGAGGCTTTGCTAGATGATAAAATTACGGACATTTAAAGTCTTACGTTGATATGTTTGAAGCTAAAATGCAGCAAATAACATTTTTTTTACATTTATTTTGTTGGTTTGGACATGTGGAGAGGATGAAGGAAGAAAGATTGACGAAACAAATATATACTGCGAATGTGAGTGGAAAGGCTCGTAGAGACGTCCTAGGCGGACATACGAAATAGGGGATGTATTAGCAAAGGGGAAGATAAAAAGTACCGGGAACCGGCGTGCGTGCATGCAACGATTTATGAACGTTGATGAAGCGAAGGTGATCTGTCAGGATCGTGGCAAGTGGCAGTCCCTGGTACCTCTCTCCTCTGCCTCTGCCTACCCCTCTGGGATACAGGCGTGAGGTTATGTATGTATGTATGTATGTATGTATGTATGTATGTATGTATGTATGTATGTATGTATGTATGTATGTATGTATAAAAAAAAAAAAAATTTTTTAAAATTTAAAATTTTAAACTGTTTATTTCATAGAAAAAAAAAAAGTATACAAAAGTTTTCTTGTTCTGGAGGCTAAAAATCTTTCATACAAGATTATAATGCTTCCAGAGGTTGCTCTATATCAGAAAATAAATAAATTTTACAAAGCAAAGCAAAGTAAAAGTGTTGAGAGTGCCAAGGAACATTATACAAACAAGTGATTATATTAAAGTATATTATATTCTATATATGTAGTGAGGTATTAATATTTTAGAAACCTATTCAGAGGCCAAAAATTCCACCCATGCCGGGACCCGAGCCCGCGACCCCCCGGCCATCCGCGCCAGCGCTCCCTCCTACTGAGTCAATGGGCGAATCACCAGCATCAGTGAAATTTCGAACCTCTTTACAATATTCTCTGTATTACGTTTTATATTATTTAGCATGAAAATGGGACGCACTACCCTTTCTGGACTTAGGGGCAGGCAATACGTCTCCCTCCCCCTCATACTTATCAATTAGATAATATTTTTTTAAAAATTTTTTTATGCAGTGACTTGGAATCATGGAATATTTTTCAATTTTTTCTACTGTCGTTATTGGAAGATTGTTAAGGATGTGGGAGAGGCTGAAATTCCAGCTTCTTTTGCCATAAACGTTTGAAAAAGTGGGCTCTTTGAATATTGACATGTTACTTAAATTACGTAGGTTCATAGGCCTAGTTTTTTTCTCTAGAAGTAATATTTTGTCTTTATATTGCAAAACCATAGCTAGTTCAACCTTGTCATAGACATTCATTACTTTACAGTATTGGAACAATTTTGCATAGTTATGTCGGTGCGCATATTTAATTTTCAATGGAACTATTGTTTTTAGCATTCTTACTTGTAGGTTGTATATGTCACGTAGGTATGATTTATAGGTTCTACCGTAACTAGATATACCATAGTTAATAATTGAATCTGCCATAGACATGTACAACAGTCTAAGAGTGTTGTATGGCATTTTTGATTTCAATATCTTTAGTTTCGCCAGAAGTGCTCTTAGTCTGTTGCATACATGATTCACGTGTGGGCCCCAACTGAACCTATCGTCTATTTTTAGACCCAGGTAAGTGTGATGTTTTACTGTGTCTAGGGGTTTACAACAACACAATGATTTTTTCCGATGCATGCATTGATGGTCGTGGGCCACGACTTGGGGGGTTATAGTAGTCCTTATGTAAGGAGAATGTATGTGCATTAGCTTAGTTTTTTGATAATTTATTGATAGTCCAACGTCGTGTGCCCACTTACAGAGTTGATTGAACTCTTTTTGAATTATGCTTTGCGCTACTTCAAGGTCCCTATCAGCTGAGATTAGACAGGTGTCGTCAGCAAATTGGTACACAGAGGCTTGCTGGAATATTCTGCACATATCGTTAACGTATAGCAAGTACTCGGTTGGACCCAATATTGAACCTTGAGCGGTGCCCTGCGTTGTACGTATTGGGTCACTGTGCTCCCCGGCTATGCTAACAATATTCGATCTGTTTGTGTGGTAGTCTTTAAACCAGTCCAGCAGAGGACCTTGTATACCATTCTGCTGCATTTTTTTGTACAGTGTGTTATAGTTCATCGTATCAAAGGCCTTACTAAAATCAATCATGACAAGAAGTACATGGTTTCTGTTGTTTAAATGATTATTTATTTCGTCAGTAAATAAAGAAAGTAGTTGGGATGTGCTTTTACCTCTCTGGAAGCCAAATTGCTTTTCATTAATGACCCCATTGCTTGATAAAAAGTTGTTTAATTTTGTGCCAAAATATTTTTCTATTATTTTATCGATACATGAAAGTATGGTTATTGGCCTATAGTTGTTAGTATCTGAGTATCTGCCCTTTTTGTAAATAGGTCTAATTATACCAATTTTTAGTTTATCTGGATACTTAGTATAAGTTATGCACTGATTTATAAGATGAGATAGTACAGGGGAAATCTGACTACTTATGTATTTTATATCCTTAGCTCTTATTTGATCGTATCCAGGACTTTTCTTGTCGTCTATATTCTTTATTATTTTTGAAACTATTTCTTCATTTATTTTGTTAATTTTTAAACAAACTTTCGGGGTATTTAGATAAGCACTATCATCAAGCAATGGCTCATCACAAGTGTTAAGGACATTTAGTACATTTTTTTCAAAATCGTAGGCAAATTTGTTTGACAAGGTTTTTGCCTTAATTTTAAAGGATTTAAGTAGCATGTCGTCTACAGCTTTTGTAATTTTACCTGTTAGTCTATTTATAATATCCCACATTTTTTTTGGATTACCAAAGTTATTACAAATATCTCGTTTCGTATAATTGTTCTTGGCCTTATTCATAAATCTATTTGTTCTATTTCTATACTGTTTATAAATCCACTCATTTTGTTTGTTAGTTACATCACATAGGTATATATGGAGTAAATCATTTTTTTTCTTGGACATTTGTTTCAATTTATCTGTTATCCAGTAATGGTTCTTAGTGTCATGTCTGTTTACAATTTTTTTGTGTGTATATTTTTTATAATTTTTTTCAAATACATTTATTATAAAGCCGAGTATATCATTAGGATTTTTTAAGGCAAGTGCTGGGCTCCAGTCGATCTTGGCAAGCTCCTGCCTGATCATGTTATTATCTGTCTTGGTTATTGATATTTTTTGTGCATGCTCTTTTTTACTAACAAAGGCAATTCCAGTTATAAAATGATCCGCTAATGCAGTTTGTATGACTGCAGTGCGAATATTGTAAGAGCATTGACCTTGTTTGGTAGAATCGCGAATGAAAATGTGATCGATACATGTTTTCGTCGTACCTTTTATAGTTGTTTCTATTCTAGTATATTGATTTATGCAGCATTGAAAGCCCAATTCAGAGAGAGTATTTAGGTAGGAACTTACCAAGGCGCTGGAGGTTTTAATATCCAAATTCATGTCACCGACAATAATACAGCTAGAATTGCTAGGCAGGTAACTTAGAGATCTTTTTAACTCACTGATGAAGTTATATGGGTTTTGATTTGGTGGACGATATATTGCTAGCATTTGTGTAGTGTTCCCGTCTGGACAAATCACTTCACCACAGATACACTCAAAGGTCGATGTTTTTAAGGGGTTCCGAAGTAACGTTACACTTTTATGGGAGTAAACTATCACGCCACCGCCTTTACGCTTTGTCCGTAGCTCCGCATGCATTGTGTAGTTATCGAATCCATATAGGTTTTTTGTCGACTCGGTGACATTTGCTTCTGTGATAATTATGAGGTGTATAGTAATTGGACTTGTACTTATAATATACTCCAACTGTGCATGGTTTTTTATTAAGGATCTAATGTTGACATGTAGTGTTAATAATTTATTCTGATTCGGGCGTACGTCACTGACAAGGTCGATCCAAGAGTTATGGTTCGTTTCAGTCCAGCTTGAGTCGAGAGCTCCCATAATGAAACTGCATTGTGATTGACAATAGTGGCAAGGGTGAGGTCACCGAGAGCATTTATTTTATTTTAATAGTTCTTTCCTTATTGTTTCAATGTCGTTAGCGGAGCGGATATAATGTATTTTTTTGTCACCGTCATTTTTCCGCACCATTATCAAGCCATCTTTGCACCAAACGTATTTACATAGGGATTTTTCTCTTAGTTCTGTCTTTGATCTCCATAACAAGTAGGAAGTGGTGGGGCTCAGTGCGGGACGCACATAAATTTTGTGGTCGAGTTGTCCGCCAAGGTCGCGGGCGGTGATGTTCGAGACCTTCACGGCATTGAGCCATGGATCCCGGCGTCCCTCTCGAAGTGTCACTACAATTGGGGCATCGCTCGCAATGCGCGCAGCTTGTCCCGCACTTGGCCGGTTGGGCTTTTTTTTTCTGTACGCCTTTATGATGTCGTCAGGTTTTTGGTTCAGAAGTTTACCGACCGTGCCAGCCAATTGCTTCACATCTTCTGTTTCATTTTCAAAGACACCACAGATCTCAATGTCATTTATAATATGGAGCTGCTCCAGTCTATTTAATTTTTGTTCTAGTAGCCCATTTTTTAGTTCAAGGTTTGCGCATTTTCCAGATAAATTCTTGTAGTGATTTTCGGTTAATTTTACTCGTGTTTCATAGTCTTGAATTTTCTCCTCATACTCATCTATTTTATCCGAGTAAAACTTGAGGGTAGATTGCAGCTCATCTCGGATTATGTCGCGAACCGTTTGTCGCATTTCTCGAACCTCCTGTCGGATTTCATAAAGAAGTTTCTCCTGAGTCAAATGATTGGGACCCTCTACTTCAGATTCTTCGTCTTCAGGGTCTGCTAGAATGACTGAGATGCGTTTCGGCTTCCCTCCAGTTGAGCCGGTACAACCACGGCACTTCCAGTCCACAGAGTCCGTTGACGACAAGGCACTCAATTGATCGGAGCTTAGGGATGCACAGGAACCATGAAACCATTTGTTACATTTGCTACACTGCACTCCAGGGCTTTTCTTGCCCACTAATTTATTGCATTTAGCACATTTCACCATTGTCGTTTCACTTGATAAGCGCGCGCAGATGTGTGTGGCGTCCTTTCGCTATCGCGATAAGCGAGCAACTCGCTTATAAATATGCTAAATATGTATGTATGTATGTATGTATGTATGTATGTATGTATGTATGTATGTATGTATGTATGTATGTATGTATGTATGTATGTATGTATGTATGTATGTATGTATGTATGTATGTATGTATGTATGTATGTATGTATGTATGTATGTATACTTGTTTTATCATTTTTATACTATTTTTATTTTTAATGCACTAACCCGTGCTAAGGATGGGTGGAATTTTTAGTCTCTAAATAAGTTTATAATTTTTACCAAAAGTAAACATAAAAAATTCTTTATCTCTGTGATAATTATTTTAGAACATACAGCTTAAGACGTAATATCGTAATAATATCGAATCTTAAGTTTTTACTCGATTTCCGCTAAAAACGGCCGTTTTTTGGCGGGTTTGGTTGTCATATTATAAAATAAGTTATGAATTTTATTCCATTGGTGGCGCTAGTTACCACCCCGAAGCGCCTTAATTCTCAGCTCGACTTAGGAGCGGTAGCAAGCGAGTTTTAAAGTCGAGTCTAATCACGAGTGTGTTCATGAAATATGGACCTTAAAAGCAGTAAGGAAAGATATTCCGAACACATTTCGCAGGCGCTGAAGTGAGAATGCACATCTTTACTGCTTACCTTTACAAGCCAATCCCAACTTAAACAGTATGTGTTTAGAAGTTGATTTTGAGTGAAACGCTCAAGATGTCGTGTTCAAGCTCAATGTTCTTTCAATTTGGCGTCCAAGCGAGGGCCAAGCGTATTTATTGGAAGTTCCACTTGTTGTTGATAGTTTATAGATTGGTGCGAGTTTTATTCGTAGCAAAGCGAGGGAAGACAAAAGGATTTTCCATGGATTTTATTTTGCTGTATGCCGCGGGAACCTTATATCAAGGCCTATGAAACTTTAGACTTTTTAGACTTTGAAAACCTATTTAGAGGCAAAAAATTCCACCCATGCCAGGATTCGAACCCGCGACCTCTGGCTATCCGTGCCAGCGCTCTATCCAACTGAGCTAATGGGCGACTCGCCGGCATCAGTGAAATTGCGAACCTCTTTACACTATTCTCTGTATTACGTACAGATACGATGTTAAAACCTAACTGCAAAGTAGGTAGTCGGGGCTGTGATGCAATCTACTTCAGCCAGATGTCGCTGCCTGTACGTAATACAGAGAATAGTGTAGAGGTTCGAAATTGCACTGATGCCGGCGAGTCGCCCATTAGCTCAGTTGGATAGAGCGCTGGCACGGATAGCCAGAGGTCGCGGGTTCGAATCCCGGCATGGGTGGAATTTTTAGCCTCTAAATAGGTTTTTAAAATTGTACTTAGCACGGGTTAGTGCATCAAAAATAAAAATAGTATAATTACTTTGAAAGCCAATAAATATAAGGATTTGCGATAATGGACGTAAAAAGCTTTGGCCTTCGCATCTCCGTAATGAGATGATTTATACAGCGTCCAGTAGCACCTTCACTCACACAAGATGAGTGAAAGGACGCTGCAGTGCCTGGGACATTGCTTATACATGGAGTAGGCTTGCCCAGCACCTATACCACCCTGTAAGCAGTCGGCATAGCCCACAGGAAAGACAATTAAATACGTGCGGAGCAAATCAAACCGCGGGTTCCTTCACGATATTTTACTTTACCGTTGCGTGTGGTGTTGCTACTATGCAGATGTACGTAACTTTGAAAATATACAAATGATGATAGTCCCGACCGATTTCGGTCAAGTCTCAAGTATCCATCATTGATCAAGAGTCTGATCGGTGATCACATTACAATAATTGAAATTATTTCGGTCCGCCCACCAACGCCAGTTCAGATACGGCCAAATTTGTCTCAAAATCACAATCCCCTTGGTAAAAGCAGTCTTCCAGTGTCTTTCATAAAAATGAAGGTTCTTTTCTCAATAGAATTTGCCGTCCTAGCTGTCAGCCTGTATGAGAGACATTTGGCGGTGCCAGCGCCCAAACGCTCGGCAAACGAGCTCGGGGCCTACTCTAGATCCATTGTGCCTTTAGGCTTCATTACACACAACATCAATGAAAGGGAAAGTGAAAAACATTTATTACTTTTGTAACACAAAAAAACATACACCAAATAAAAATAAAAATATGGAGAACAAAAAAAACTCAAAGACTGACTGCCTCGTTGGTTTAAATAGTTAGAGAACACGTTATCACATCACATCACACCGCACTATCACATATAATATTATAAAAGCGAAAGTTTGTGAGTGTGTATGATTGTTACTTCTTCACGTCTAAACGGCTGGAGCGATTTTAATAAAATTTGGTATAGAGTTAGATCACACCCTGAATTCACACATAGGCTACGTACCTATTACCATTGAATTTGAAAATTCAATGCTATTACTACGGGAAAATATCTTATTCCCATGAAAACATCGACAAACCGCGGGGCACAGATAGTTGTACATAAAAAAGGAAATTACACAGACATTTATTAACCTAGGAGTACAGACGGCGGCCTTATCACTAAAAGTGATTGGTGGTGATTAAAAGTGGTTTAGCCGTAAAGACGCTGGACTAATAAAGAAAGAGGTCCTGGGTTTGTTCTCACTGTAGGCGTTCGTACCTGCTTTGTACAAATGCACTCAGTCTAGAATACTAGATTAATAATGCATTGGTGTTATTTTCTTTTATGTATTAGTTGGTATTGCGAAGAGCGACCTCTGGCATGGACAGCCAGAGGTCGCGGGTTCGAATCCCGGCCTGGGTGGAATTATGAGCATCTAAATAGGTTTTTAAAATTGCGTAGAGCATTCCATATTCAGAAAACAGAATAAAAAAAACCTAGTCGGTTTTTAGGCAAACATAATGTACTTCTTACTCGTGTGTTAATTTTGTATGTTTGTACATCAACTTCCTTCTCCGATATATTAGTCCAGTCCATCCAAAGATTGTCTGAAAGAGATCACTTTTAGTGACAACTCTTTACTCTTAGGTTGAGAAATATCAGTGTAATTTCCATATCCATCTATCTCCTTACGCCATATTTTAAATTTGCAGAGTGACCGGTGGTTCTTCTTTATTTTCTTAAATTTCGTGTTGAACACTGAAATCGCGAGTAGCGGCCCTTTCTTTTGTCTGTGTTAGGTCGGGAGCGGAAAAATTGGGTCAGGCAAGAAAAAGGCGTCTTATGTCAAGAAAGTCAGTTGGGAATAACAGTCGGGTGATTCGGTTTTCCAAATTGAGATTCGTATTTACATTTATACGTTTTAATATTATAAAAATAATTAATATTGTAGATTATAGTACAGTTAATTAAAGAAGTGTTGAAGTTGAAACGCTCGTGGCCTAGTCGAACGGAGTGATGGAATCAATTACTTCAGGTTAGCAACCACAGGCGCTGGATCAGTGCCCGTACCGTGGCTATCGCTAGTAACATTTTTTCTGAGCGCTTCCGTGCTTCGCTAGTCACGTTAAGCGTTGGTGCCGCCTGTCATGTAATGGCGTTAAGCTATGTCAGACGCCTTATGGGCGGTTTGATAACTTCTGACAGTAAGACCCGCCACTGTCTTACAATCCTCTACCAACCCGACTTGACTCCCCTGGTGGAATGGGGACATACAAGAGTTGATATCCAATTAAAGAAGTAACTGAACATTAGATTAGATTAGAAAATTCTTTATTGCACAATAAGCATATTTGTACAAAGGCGAGCTTAATACTAATGAGTATTTTCTTCCAGCTAACCTTGGGTTATATGGATAGTAGTGCGGGTAGTGCCCGGAGAGAGTTATAGTAAATAAATTATCATATAAAATCGAATCATATATTTCGAACACCTTTCGAATCACATAATAACACCGTGGAGGTTGTGTAAGGGAGAGACAAATAGTTTTTCTATTACTTTATATAAGAAATGAGCATAATATCAGCATAATATTTGGGGTCCGGAGGCGCGACTCCTCTTTAACGAGATCTCGTCGCGCCTGGTCGACGCTTCCGGAGATCCGAGGGCTGGTGCTTACTTTGGCCAAAGGTTAAGCCTCGCCATACAGCGAGGCAATGTCGCCAGCCCTCTTGGTACTCTGCCGCCCGACAGCGACCTGGCTCAAATATTTTATTTAATTAGAATATAGGTGGAAGTGGGCGGGACACTTGGCCAGGCGTAATGATAGCAGATGGACGAAGGCAGTGACAGAGTGGCGGCCGTGGGAGGGGGAACGGTCGGTGGGCAGACCAGCAGCCAGATGGTCAGATGACCTGTGTAAAGTAGCCGGCGAACAGTGGATGAGACTAGCGCGAGAACCTTGGCCAGGCGTAATGATGACAGATGGACGAAGGCAGTGACAGAGTGGCGGCCGTGGGAGGAGGAACGGTCGGTGGGCAGACCAGCAGCCAGATGGTCAGACGACCTGTGCAAAGTAGCCGGCGAACAGTGGATGAGACTAGCGCGAGACCGTGCTGTTGGAAATGAAGAGGCCTATACTCAGCAGTGGGGTTTACCGGGCTGATGATGATGATGATAGGTTTTAGGTTTAGCTTCGTTTCTATATCAGCAACATTTGAAAATTACAATAGGCAGAGATTTAGTAGAATAACGATCAAATAGCCAGCCAGGCTGCTCCCGTTTAGGTTATAAAAATATTACTATAAATTAATAATATAATGATAGGTTCAGAACAATAATCTATTGAGATAGATAGATAGAATATAATATATGGCATGTACAGTGGCCTTATTACTAAAAGTAATTTCTTTCATAATTTCAACCATTGACGGAAAAAAGAAGCTGAAAGACGTGTAGTCGGCGCAACTACATAATATTTAATAAGATATTTTTATATTTAATACACACACATAGATAAAAAATATACAGTTATATAGAAAAACCGCTCGTAGCCCCGGCTACCTGAGTGAGCTCACGAAGGTTAAGCAACACAGTCGCGTTCAGTGCATGGATGGGTAAACCCTCTAACTAATGACTAACGCTAGTGGCATTTTTCCGAGCGGTTCCGTGCTTCGCAAGGCACGTGAAGCAGTTGGTGCCGGCGGCCGTCGATAGATGGCAGTCGTCAAGCCAAGTCAGAGGCCTTAGTTCGTTCGTTATCAACCCTTGTATGTCCCCACTGCTGGGGCACGGGTCTCTTCCTGCATCGCAGGAAGGTTAGGCCATACTCCACCACGGGGGCCAAGTCCGGGTTGGTGGAGGATTGTAAGACAGTGGCAGAGGCCTTAGTGCGGCTTGAAAACCTCTGACAGTAAGACCAGCCATCTTGCCTCCACCAATTCGGACTTGGCCCCAGTGGTGGCCTATACCTTCCTCAGGGAAGAGACCCGTGCCCCTCGGTGGGGACATAAGGGGTTGATGACGGTAATAGAAGGAGGACAGGAACGAAAAATATACCTAGATTATACTAGAAAGACACTTCACAAATAAAAATCGTCATCAGGCTATACTAGTCCACTGCTGGACATAGCCCTCCCCTAAAGAGCGCCACGTTGTGCTATCATACGGGGTAGTGCCCATAATTCCCACGCTGGGCGTGCGGGTTGGGGATCGCAGTCCGGTGGAATTGTACTGCAGGGGGCGCTGCTGCCCACCCCCCGGTTTGCGTGATAAAAATAACAAATAAAAATACCAACCTTAAATTAAGGAAAAAATAGTAGGTAGTGAATAAGTGAATTGATTTAGCTAAAAATGTTGAAAGAAAGAAAGAAAGAAAGAAAGAAAGAAAGAAAGAAAGAAAGAAAGAAAGAAAGAAAGAAAGAAAGAAAGAAAGAAAGAAAGAAAGAAAAGAAAGAAAACATTTATTTAAATTGCCACGAATGCACACACATAAAAAACAAAAATACTCATTAACTACATTTATCTTTAAAATATAACCCGGCATTACCTACGCAGTTGGTCCCGGCTCGTCCCGGGCGCCCGCCCGTCGCGCGGAGCGTTACCAATTTCTAAATTGTTGCATTCCCTAATAAAATATAATTATAAGGAGTGGCATAAAAGATAAAAGTCTACTTAAAACCCGGTCCCACTGCGCGGCGGCTCGGCCTGGGGGAAATAATAATGTTTCCGTGGTGCAAGCAGACACAGTGGTATCTTCCTCTGATGGATTTAAGAATAAAATAGGTAGTTAGTTGTATATGACTTTTGTAGTTAATTTTCTGTATATGTAGACCCGTTTTTTACTGCCTATACTATTTCCTAAGGTTTGTTGGAAGAAATCTCTTACAGAGATAAGCTCGCCTTTGCACGTGTTATTTCTAATGTTATGCCCTGTGATATGTTTGTGTAATTATGAAAAATCTATGAAACTAACAATCTTTACAAACTATAAGATAAGATAGGAATATTCTTTATTGTATACCAGAAAAAAAGTAACAAAAACTGCAGTTATAAATTAAAATTTACAATTTGCGCCTTGTTGCTAATAGCAATTTCTAATAGGCAACCTCGTATTGGAGAATTTGCCGAAGGAGAAATAACATACGAAATCATTTACATACAGGCACATACATTGCTTCTGACCCCACACTAGGATACCCTGTGTCGTGGGGATCAGAAACAGCGACATCACAAACATGTAAACATCCAAGACCTGAGTTTTTTTCCCGAGTTAGGGTTTGAACCCGATACGGATACTAGATACCTACCGCTATTCGGTCTATTTAAAAATAAAATAAATTACTTTCGCACTACTAATTCGGTAATTCCATTGACAATGGAATTACCGAATTAATTCTACGTTTAATTCTACGTAATTAATTCTACGTAAAACCGTAATTAATTCTACGTTTCGAAAAGAGCGGAAAGTTAAAACTGTCTTTTTTCTCATTCGTTATCTCGTCGCATATTCCGTCCCTTTTCGGGAAAAAGACAATTCTTCAGTTTCCCGCCATGTTTCCGTTGCTTGATTGCCCGTGATATTGTCGGGTTTTAGATAGATAAAAAACACTTTAACACGTCACATCACACTATATTTAAGAATATTCTATCTATCTATCTATCTATCTATCTATCTATCTATCTATCTATCTATCTATCTATCTATCTATCTATCTATCTATCTATCTATCTATCTATCTATCTATCTATCTATCTATCTATCTATCTATCTATCTATCTATCTATCTATCTATCTATCTATCTATCTATCTATCTATCTATCTATCTATCTATCTATCTATCTATCTATCTATCTATCTATCTATCTATCTATCTATCTATCTATCTATCTATCTATCTATCTATCTATCTATCTATCTATCTATCTATCTATCTATCTATCTATCTATCTATCTATCTATCTATCTATCTATCTATCTATCTATCTATCTATCTATCTATCTATCTATCTATCTATCTATCTATCTATCTATCTATCTATCTATCTATCTATCTATCTATCTATCTATCTATCTATCTATCTATCTATCTATCTATCTATCTATCTATCTATCTATCTATCTATCTATCTATCTATCTATCTATCTATCTATCTATCTATCTATCTATCTATCTATCTATCTATCTATCTATCTATCTATCTATCTATCTATCTATCTATCTATCTATCTATCTATCTATCTATCTATCTATCTATCTATCTATCTATCTATCTATCTATCTATCTATCTATCTATCTATCTATCTATCTATCTATCTATCTATCTATCTATCTATCTATCTATCTATCTATCTATCTATCTATCTATCTATCTATCTATCTATCTATCTATCTATCTATCTATCTATCTATCTATCTATCTATCTATCTATCTATCTATCTATCTATCTATCTATCTATCTATCTATCTATCTATCTATCTATCTATCTATCTATCTATCTATCTATCTATCTATCTATCTATCTATCTATCTATCTATCTATCTATCTATCTATCTATCTATCTATCTATCTATCTATCTATCTATCTATCTATCTATCTATCTATCTATCTATCTATCTATCTATCTATCTATCTATCTATCTATCTATCTATCTATCTATCTATCTATCTATCTATCTATCTATCTATCTATCTATCTATCTATCTATCTATCTATCTATCTATCTATCTATCTATCTATCTATCTATCTATCTATCTATCTATCTATCTATCTATCTATCTATCTATCTATCTATCTATCTATCTATCTATCTATCTATCTATCTATCTATCTATCTATCTATCTATCTATCTATCTATCTATCTATCTATCTATCTATCTATCTATCTATCTATCTATCTATCTATCTATCTATCTATCTATCTATCTATCTATCTATCTATCTATCTATCTATCTATCTATCTATCTATCTATCTATCTATCTATCTATCTATCTATCTATCTATCTATCTATCTATCTATCTATCTATCTATCTATCTATCTATCTATCTATCTATCTATCTATCTATCTATCTATCTATCTATCTATCTATCTATCTATCTATCTATCTATCTATCTATCTATCTATCTATCTATCTATCTATCTATCTATCTATCTATATTTAATATTTTAGAGGTGAAAGTTTGTGAGTGTGTAAGTTTGTTACTTCTTTACGTCTAAACGGCTAGAGAGATTTTAATAAAATTGTGTATAGAGTTAGCTGACACCCTGGATTAACACATAGACTACGTGTCACAGTGGGAAAATATCTTATTCCCATGGGAAAACCAAAGAACCGCGGGGCGCAGCTAGTTATACATAAAAAAATTAATTAGACAGATAAGACAGGTAGTAGATAGTACAGACGGCAGCCTTATCACTAAACGTGATCTCTTCCAGACAAAGTTTATTGTTATTTTATCGTTGGTCTCGACTGAGTGTAAACCTTATATCAGATGGTTTAATCATGAGTTAATTTTAGCCAAGTGAGCCGTTATAAATGAGTCCTTTCCAGCACAAATTCACAAAGCACTTCATAGGAACGTTTATAGGCGAGCACATACAAAAACAGGGACACGTCTTTCAAATTTGGCTTCTTCTTTCGGCTATATTAGTCCACTGTTGGACATAGCCCTCCCCTAATGAGCGCCATAGCAAAGGTTGTGCCATCATTGGGGGGTAATGCCCAAAATCCCCACGCTGGGCATGCGGGTTGGGGATCGTAGTTCGGTGGAATTGTACTGCAAGGGGCGCTGCTGCCCACCCCCCAGTTTGTGTCCCTTAGTCGCCTTTTACGACACCCGCGGGAAGAATTTGGGTTGGTGCTATTCTCTAAGCCGACACCACACAGCATTTGGCTTAGCACAGATTAATTTTGACAGCGATATTCCGGTTCTCCTATGGCCACGTTTGTAAGCGCCATCTATGAATTGCATTGTGAATTTGTGCTGCAAATGGCTCCTTGAGTGCTCCCGCGAACTGCTGTCAGAAGTTTAAATCTGTCGTAAAGACCCTATACTCCCCTAGGAGTTAAAGGACTAGAGGAAGACGATACCAAACTACGAAAGTAGGAATAATTGAATCTACAATGTGTATCTTTAAACTAGTCCTGTCTGTCAATTATGCTGTGTCAGTAGCAGTAGTTAGTATACCAACATCGTTTGTTCGAGTATTGCTTTAGAGTTATATGTAACAAAAGCTTTATAAGTACTTTACTCGAAACGTAGACGAAACGTCGGTCGAAACGAAGACGGCGTCGGTGGCGCAGCGGTTTGGCACGCTAACTGTTAAACCGAAGGTCTCGGGTTCGATCCCCGGCAGGGTCAAACTAGGAAACGAACTTTTATAGTTTGTCTCGGGTCTTGGATGTAATAATCTATGTACGAGTATTTACCGCAGGACACACCTAGTGGTGAATACAATTTTGAGTTTAAAAATAAACTTAGATTGCGCCATTTAACAAAATTAGGGGCAATCGCAGACGGGTGGTCGGTTACCTTTCAGGCCAGTTCATTTTTTATTTCTCTGTTATTTTCATTGTAACATTTTCTCGGTTAGGTGTCAGGGTGGAGGCAGCGGGGGGTCATTCGGTGATTTATGATGCGAATCTTTTGTAGGTACATAAATCAAAAACGGCTTTTCGCGGAACAAAACATTGGAACGCCGCTTTGGCTGGCAATCGCTTGATTTTTTGAAGGATTTATTTTGATGAATGTGTTTTTTTTTCGTGTTTACATCCGCGTTGGCTTTGTTGCTATGTTATCTCCCAATGGTTGCACGGTGTACCTGAAACAAGAACAAAAGAAGTCGTTTATTAAAATAGTAGGTCGAAACGGCGAGTATGAATGCGTGTGATGTTTGTCTCTTGCCGGTGGTACCAGCAGTACCACGGGCAATATTTTCTTCCCGTGGTACCACCAAGCGTAATATTATTTATTTTATTTTTATATTAAGTTTATTTGGGAAACCTTGTCATTACAATCAAAAAATTGTCATTACAATCAAAACTTAAAGTAGTGCAGTAACAATTTCTAAAGCAATAACTAAGGTTAGTTGTTAATTTCAGAATTCAAACATAATATCGTCGTTCATATTGCAAAACGTTCTATGTCAAAAAACACTATTTTCGCTTTTTCATCTAAATTGAAGGAAAACTTGATTCTGAATGTAAGTTTAAGACAATATAATGTAAGCCTGAGTAGGTAAGGATTATGATGTCTTGCTATTTTCTTTGTATTTTTTTAATTTTTCATACAAATTTGGTGCAAAAACGTACACATGTTTTTATTGACATGGCGCGTTTTGCAATGTGAACGACGATATGTAAATTTTTTTTTAATGTTCATGACGTAGGTAATAAAGTGACATTCGGTTTGTAAACACATATAATAAATAAGGTGAGCTACAGGAAAAAAAATGCTTTGGTACTACCAAGTACTAATAACTACTAACATTGTATTTTATGTTTTTAACCCTTTTCGTCGCACGTTAAATAAGCGTGTTCGCGATCATAGCAAAAAGCAAACCCTGATTTGAGCCTACTCCTCTGTGGTACAGAACAATGTGTAAGTATACAAAAGGTCGAAAAGTATAAATGCGAAAATTCAATTGCTACGAAAGAACTAAATCAATATACGAATCAGTTATTGTCATTATAGGAACCTCTGAAATTATCGCTATCTATGTTTTTTTGTCCATCTACTTCCTTCTCTAATGTATTAGTCCAGTTCATCCAAAGGTTGTCTGGAAGAGATCACTTTTAGTGATAAGGCCACCGTCTGTACTCTGAGGTTAAGAAATATCTGTGTAGATGAGTATTTGATAACTCATACTTATAGATAGATATATATATAGATAGATAGAGATCACTTTATTTTACATAAAAATGGAAATTATACAGATGTTTCGTAAACCTCAGAGTACAGACGGTGGCCTTATCACTAAAAGTGATCTCTTCCAGACAACCTTTGGATGAACTGGACTAATACATTACGTTGACGTTAAAAAAAATCTTTTTATTTTTACATTCTCTTTGCTCTTCCCAAAGTTACGGCGCTTTAGGTGGTCTGTGTTTTTGCTCTCCCACCTTTTGATACCATGGTATTGGAATCGACGAATGAAGTGTGATTTATTCTTCATTGCATTAAATATTACTTCATTAACTTCGGAAATACTGGAGTTCCTTTTTTAATTCGAAACCTTTTTCAAAATAATATCGAAAAGCCTTAATCAATGTACAAAAATGGATAAAATTTAGTTCAATAAAAGTAAAAATAGTAAAAATCAGATAGTCACAGATTTCAGACCCTTATTTAACCTACGTACAATATATGTAAACACATTATTTAATGAGAAATAATTAAGACTATTAGACCTACTCCAAAATGATTTCTTAAAAAAAAAAAAAAAGATCATATCTAAAAAACCTTTACATATTTTTTTTACAAATGTTGCCAACATGCGGTACTCATTATTGGCGTTGCGTCGCGGTGATTATTTTCCTGCAAAAAATAAAAAAAAATCTCATACGTTTTAAGCTTATTTAGCTGAGTGAGTCCTAACAGACTCGTCCAGCTAATATTTACCTCTTTAATAAAAGTTCTTTTAATTTATATTGTTGGTATATTCCTACGCTGCGCCAGTTCGTGGCCTCCACTCAGGTACTCCATCGACCATCCGACATACTGTCGACTATATCAGCTTTCTCTGGATCAAAAGTTCAGCTGCAACGGAAACCAGCTTCTTTCAGCAGAGTTGTGAAGTTAATTTCCTAAAAGTCCGATCCATCGAGACAGTTTCGGCGGCGCGTTGACGTTAAAAAAAAACTTTTTAAAATCTTTTTTTTTTTACATTCTCTTTGCTCTTCCCAAAGTTACGGCGCTTTAGGTGGTCTGTGTTTTTGCTCTCCCACCTTTTGATACCATGATATTTGAATCGACGAATGAAGTGTGATTTATTCTTCATTGCATTAAATATTACTTCATTAAGTTCGGAAATACTGGAGTTCCTTTTTTAATTCGAAACCTTTTACAAAATAATATCGAAAAGCCTTAATCAATGTACAAAAAATGGATAAAATTTAGTTCAATAAAAGTAAAAATAATAAAAATCAGATAGTCACAGATTTCAGACCCTTATTTAACCTACGTACAATATATGTAAACACATTATTTAATGAGAAATAATTAAGACTATTAGACCACCTCCAAAATGATTTCTTAAAAAAAAAAAAAGATCATATCTAAAAAACCTTTACATATTTTTTTTACAAATGTTGCCAACATGCGGTGCTCATTATTGGCGTTGCGTCGCGGTGATTATTTTCCTGCAAAAAAAAAAAAAAAATCTCATACGTTTTAAGCTTATTTAGCTGAGTGAGTCCTAACAGACTCGTCCAGCTAATATTTACCTCTTTAATAAAAGTTCTTTTAATTTATATTGTAAGTATATTCCTACGCTGCGCCAGTTCGTGGCCTCCACTCAGGTACTCCATCGACCATCCGACATACTGCCGACTATATCGACTTTCTTTGGATCAAAAGTTCAGCTGCAACTGAAACCAGCTTCTTTCAGCAGAGTTGTGAAGTTAATTTCCTAAAAGTCCGATCCATCGAGACAGTTTCGGCAGTTTCGGCGGCGCGTTTCTTTATTTTCACGCTGAACTGAAAATTTCGACAACTGCTGACGTCATTTCCGGTTTTCTGGCAGCCAGAAAGATTGTTTTTAGAAGAGATGAAATATTTTTACCGCTTTATTTTTCCTCCTGGGGTGAGTATTTTAATTTGAGCTGCCTTAGTAAATTTTTAAAGCAATTCCGATCGTATTTTTGAAACTGCAGCCGTTTTTGCAGCACAGAAACCGTTTTTGCAGCACAGAAAAGTTTTGCAGCATTTTTAAAGTCTCTCTTTCGCATTTTTCATATCTCTGGAGCCATATTTTTTTATTTGCGCAGGATTATTTGAAGATATATTAAAATCAACTTTAATTTGTTTCTTGTAAAGGCCTTTTTAATTTGCAACTGATGAACTTACTTGCACTTTAATTTTAAGGTAATACAATAGCGACTAGCGACTTTGAAATCCAATAGGTGCCCAATAAATGCCGTATCCATTATCTACCATACTTCTTAAAGCTCTAGTGAGTTTCATGTACCGATAAATGTTGATATTTTTTAGATATTCAGCCGCTCTCGAAAACCTATTAGTTTATCTGTTCGCGGCGTACGAAGGTACATAAGACATATTTTTATCTCTGGAATGAAAGTGCCTCAACGGCAGAACCTTTTACTGCCTATATGAGTGTAATAAATGGTTCTCGTTTCATCGACGTAGGAAAAATATGACGGGCTGGCACAACTCCGGAAGACTTCCTCCGAAAGATATTCTAAAGTGAGTTAGGTACAGTACGGTTAAAATCAGTTTCAGACTCGGCCAACCTCGGTAATTGTCGTGAATCCCTCAGCCCTCAGATAGTTTTATCAATTTACAGATATGACCTTTAATTATATTACTCGTTGTCTTATTTAACACAATACAAGAACAATATGAGCAACAAAACCTCCTTTGTAGCTCAAAACTAACACAACTGAATCGTTAACTGATTTTAGTCGTATTGTACCTATTTTGTATGTAGCCGGAGTCCATGAAAGGAGCCTCCCCGAACGACGCACACACTGAGGCCGTACGTTTGGCGTACCCTGGGCCACAATAAGCGAGTCCCTTACGCTGATTGGCTAATCGTTTCACCACGATGCCATCGACACGCTAAGAAGAAGATGTAGCCTCGATAGTGTCCCACTGCTGGGCAAAGAACTGTCCTTTCGCTTTCCACTACTCTCTGTCCCTGGCCACCTCCTGCCAGAGGCCCAGACAGGTGGGCATGAATCGTCTCTGACTGGGTTCCATACGACGGATTTCACAAACGTGGCCGAGCCAAGTCGCGATGGCGGGCCGACCTCGCGACGTTTTCACCAGAGTTACCTATTAAATAAGAAATTTCAGAAAGACGTCAATTAGAGTTTGATATTTACAAGAACTTTTGTTCTTCTTCTTATTCAGGCTATATTAGTTCACTGCTGGACATAGCCCTCCTCTAATGAGCGCAAGGTTGTGCCATTAGGGGGTAATGCCCATAATCCCCACGCTGGGCATGCGGGTTGGGGATCGCAGTTTAGTGGAATTGTACTGCAGGGGGCGCTGCTGCCCACTCCCCGGTGTGTATCCCTTTTCTAATACTTTTTAAATTCTTTTGTGCAATCTCCAGGTTTTTAAAGATTTCTGTGGTTTTTTTGGTTCTTCTACTTTGTAAAGGCAGCGTTTCCTTAACCGCCCATCTTTGTGTGGGCAGTGAAGGAACTGGCTTGTGAAGAAGCTCGTGAAGAAATGCCCTGACAAACATCTAAGTCTTAGAGAGAATGTGCATTCTTCTAATACGTAACACTAATTTTACTGACGACCTCTATGGCATAGCGGTAGCGCGTCTGCCTTCCATGCAAGAGGTCCCGGGTTCGAATCCCGGCTGGGAACAAAAAAAAAGCCCAGGTCTTGGAGGTTTACATGTTTGTGATGTCGTTGTTTCTTGTTCCCACGACACAGGGTATCCTAGTGTGGGGCCAGAAGCAATATATGTGCTTGTATGTAAATGTTATGTTATGTACTGTAAGGTACAGGTCTTTTCTCAGAGAGAGAGAGCGAGTCTGGGGTTAATTATCACGCGTGCCCACCGCGGATTGGCAGTTTCAAGTGCAGAGGTATTTGAATACCTCAGACACCCAGGTTTCCTCACGATGTTTTCCTTTACCGTTAGCTAGTGGTATTGCTACTAGGTATAGGAGTATTTGCTTCTAGGAGAGCAATAATTTACGGCAGGTAGCTCAGTGCGTATTGGCACTACCCCTTCCTTTGCTCGTATCATCGTGGGTTAGCTGGAAGAAATTACTATCTAGTATTAAGTTCGCCTTTGTACAAATTATGTTTTTAGTGCACTAAAGAATTTTTCATTCATTCATTCATTCATATTTTACAAATTATTAAAACCATGACTTTTCATAATATATGGCAGTAAATATAGCAGTTTGTTTGTTAGACAGTAATAATAATTAAAAAAATAGGAGTAAAATCCAGTAGTAATAATAGCAGTGCACTTTGTAAAAAAAATATTCCACTAAAGCACTTTTAAGATGAAATTAATAGGCATTCCTTTCATAAGCCGGCTTCAACGTCGTCCTAAGAGTGTTTTAGTAGGATCGATATTTTATAAATAATACGAAGCGCTCGTGGCCTAGGCGAACCGAGTGATTGGAATCAATCACTTGGTTAAGCAACAACAGGCGCGGTCTGGTACAGGATGGGTGAGCATCCCGTGACTACCGCTAGTGGCATTTTTCCGAGCGCTTCCGTGCTTCGCAAGGCACGTTAAGCCGTTGGTGCCGGCTGTCATACTCGTATAATGGCAGTCGTTAAGCCATGTCAGAGGCCTTATGGGCGGCTTGATAACTTCTGACAGTAAGGCCCGCCACTGTCTTATGTCTTAATTAATCTACTGTCTTAATCTTATGAAACAAAAGTTAATTTACATGCATCAGAAATGACTTATTTTAGAGTTAGCCCCGGGCATTACGTGAAACGGATAATGGGAGTTTAAAAAAATGATTTAGGGTAAGATCCCTGTTTACCTACCCCTTTGGGAATATAGGTCAGGAGGGCAACGATATTTTGTTTATACTCGTACCATACGCTGCATAAGCCTCTCTGAGCGGTTTTGTCGAAACAAACTTCACCTGAATTTGAGCTGTTTGCTACTAACACAAACGGGTAAATAATTCAGGCTTGCTCAACAAAAATTTAGTTATGCCCCTATACCTAAATCAATCCTGACATTTAGACGATTGGATTTTTTAAAGATTTGGTGCGCATAATCAGTACAAGACAGTACAAGAAAGAAGTTAAGGCCTACCTTCCTTGTCTTATTTTGTTAATTTTGTCTTGTTATGAAGCTTGGCAAAAAAGTGTAGATATTAATTACATGCCGTCTAATTAATATCCATTGTGCTTAACACATATCGCAATACCGCTAAAACACTGTTATATGTCAAACAACCGTGATATATATTTTTTTACATATATGTTTTTTTTAAGTATAATACGTGATATTTTTGAATTACTGTTAGTGCTTTCCGTCCCTTGAATTACCGTTATCAGTGCTTTCTTTGTGACACTATTTTAGCGCGGGTGCTTTATGATTGTAATCATTATCTATCAAACAGTGTCACTCTACAGTGGAAACGCATTAATTATTATAAATTTTATTAACCTCCTTGACTTTGAAAATAACAATTGATTTCTAATGTTTTTTTGTCAAAATTATTTTAAAAACAATTTATTTATTTATACATTGAACAAAGATTGTTTTTTAAGTCGTAGGGCAAACGTTGTTGTAAATGTCAAACTGTAAACCGCAAGTTTCAGAAATTAGCCATTTTAAAATCAACTCTGTTGTACGACTTACTCTATTGTATTCATTTTATTAATTAGACCGAAAGGGTTGAGTAAACAGCAGTTTGGTCTGTTTTCCAATTAAAGGGATAATTTACTAGGCATTGACCCTCCTCCAGGCAAACTGAGAATGTCCTAATTGTAAAAGGGTAAGGAGTAAGGGCCTAATCTGTTTGTTCTTGTGTATTTAGTTTATCCAGTATCGAATAAAGGCCGCTAATAAGGCCGGCCACATACATTTAATTTTGTTTTTCCCGCCCCCTATTATGTAACTTGAAATTGCCAATCAAGCCCATATTCTCTCTCTGAGAGAAGGCCTGTGCCCTGCAGTGGGGCATTTATAGGCTACATCGATCGATCGATATCAACCCTTGTATGTCCCCACTGTCGGGGCTCGGGTCTCTTCCTACATCGCAGGAAGGTTAAGCCATACTCCATCAAGGATGCCAAGTCCGGGTTGGTGGAGGATTGTAAGACAGTGGCGGGTCTTATAGGCTTTATACAACAACAAAATTAATAATTTATATAACTGTACAGTGTGTTCGGTTATTCGTCATAAAGTTTCCGATGTGTCAAAATATTTTGTCAGTTGGAGTGGCTTAAAAAATCGAGTTATTCTGGGAGCTGCAGAGACTTCGGCACTGTGGAAGTGATCACTGACAGGATCCGCACCTATTCCAATGCTACAAAGCACGCACACATCTCCTCCGAGGATTTATCGAGTTGTCCCACCACTACCCAGTCTACTCTTACTACAATAATTGACTGTACTCGCCACTTCAGTCTACCCGTGACCATGGCAACAGCAACGCTGCCGAAACGCGGGGAATTAAGGTCGCGATTAGACCCCTTTAATATACATATACTCGTACTCGAAACTGTGTATAAGTATCACGAATCATTAAAAAAAATACTATAAAGTATTTTGCCTTCACTTGAAAAAGTGAAGTAAAAAAGCTCGCTTTCACTTCACTTTTTCAATTAATGGCACAAATTAGAGTAAGTTATTATGTTAACTTGTAACGGTGCAAACCTCTTTACACCATTTTTGTTTCTTTTTCTACCTATCATTTTCAAATATTTAAATTACTTCACACATTTTTCGATTTCCCTCATTTTTCATCTTTACAACTTTACCCATCGATTAGATCTGACCGTTTCACCTGCTTATCCGTTTTTATCCAGTTTTTCAATTTTATTATAAAATAACTATTTACAAATAAAACAACACCTGAAGTCGTTCCAGTTCTTATTATTTATAAAAGATATACAACATCTCATTGGCGCCCAACGTGGGGCGCGAATGAGATATTGTAAGTATGCATATCTTTTATAAATTATGAGAACATCTTAAACTTATTAGTTACTACGCTAATACTCGTAGAGCCCAGCGGCGCTTGGACAAGATGGCACCGTCTTTTTGTACTCGTGGTTAGCCTCGCGATTCTTTTAACCACAAATACCGTACTTGGTTGGGGGAATGAGGAAATAATACGTTTAATGTTAACTTAAGATAAACTGTTATATACTAACAAAAATGTCAGAAATTATATGACATATTGGGGAGATTTCAGCGCGCTATCGCAACTGGATTTTTCCGTCGCATACAATTAGTTAGATTGTTCTATTGATTTCGCACTTCGCGTCATAATTAGGATAATGTACGCAGCTGGGCTGTGAGGGTGCTCCGGGCAGCCAGTCTCTTTCCAGAAAGCCAGCAGTGCACCAAAGTTACTGCTGATCTCCCGAAGGAATCCCAGCGTTCCCATGGTGGATGTCCGTTGCACTTCCACGCTCTCACAGTGAATGGTCACGTGGGCGGGTGTTTCATCTTCGTCGAGGCATCCTCGGCATAACGGGCTGTCGGTCAGTCCCATAGTAAGTAAAAAGTTCCATAGACAGCTCCATCCCCTACGTAAAGCGCGCAGGCAATGTTATTTATTTAGAAATGTTGCAAATGAGCGCGAAGCGCTCGTGACCTAGGCGAACCGAGTTATTGGAATCAATCACTTGAGTTAAGCAATAATAGGCGCGGTCAGGTGCACGATGGGTAACCGTCCCGTGACTACCAATAGTGGCATTTTTCCAAGCGCTTCCGTGCTTTGCAAGGCACGTTAAGCCGTTGGTGCCGGCTGTCATGTAATAGCAGCCGTAAGCCATGTCAGAGGCCTTATGGGCGGCCTGATAACTTCTGACAGTAAGACCCGCCACTGTCTTACAACCCTTCACCAACCCGGACTTGGCCCCCCGTGGTGAAGTATGACCTAACCTTTCTGCGATGTAGAAAGAGATCCATACCCCATAAGTAGGGACATACAAGGGTTGATATCGATTGATTGTAGAAAGGGTAATCAATTCACTTTTATAATGCCGTCGTCCAATGCGAAATCGGTCATTGGCGTGTATACTCTCTCCGAGAATACCTTTATTCCCGAATCCCGTTTCGGCAAAGGAGTTACGACCGCGGACTTTTAAAATATTCGCCCGAGGATTAGGCAAATACGCTCTTTGTGGTGGGAAAATTCGCTATAATAATGGCGGCCGGATTAAGGAAATTTAGACGACATTCTGTAACAGTAACTGCTGCCGGGTCTTGATAAATTACTGTGTTTTTTGCTAATGGCCAGCTTGGTTTAGCCGCGTTTTTCCCGTTCAAGTTCCTTCAGAGTAAAAAACGAAGCATTTGCGAAGTTATTGTTTAACTTGCCTGAGGCCTAATTGTCCGAGCAAGATTTGCTTTCGTAAAACTTCTATTGTAAGCATTTTATTGGATTTGCAACGGAATAGACGTTCTGTTTACCAGTAATTTGTACTCAGTTTGTAAGCTTCTAACCCGACCGACTTGATATGTGCTAGTTTCTCGTCGCGGATTCTAATAACATTAAAACTAGTATTTTTTTCACAATTCTACATAGTTGAATCAGAATAGATGAGCTGATTTTGTGTCGTAGCTCTTAAGCTAGATGTATGTGTATGCCTCAATAGATAAATAAATCGAGAACACTTAGGTATATACAAAAATTGTTGCTCTTCGATAGTCTCTCTAAAACTCGAGACGACCTCTGTGGCGCAGCGTTAGCGCATCTGCCTAACATGCGAGAGCTCTCGGGTTCGATAAATTGATATTAAAGATGCAAAACTTCGCAGACGTTATTGTACATATGTAGTAGGAATATGAGCAGTGAGTGAAGTTGTTTCATTTTTCATATAAACACAAATTTGCTCTACAAAATAACAAAGAAATTATGAAGCCTCTTTAGGTCCCGCATGACAGCCCCGATCAGAGTCCTTTCAGAGCAGCAATCTATTTTCATTCCATAATAGAAACGGTGGTGCTCTGTGGCTGCTCCCCATTCCAGTGTCTCTCTCAGTACGCGCGACAATGGGCGAAATTTGAATAAAATAATAGTTTGGAAATTGTCCGAGGCCTGGCTTGTGAGTTTGTCACAGATTAGCGCAGAACGACATCCTCTAACGTTCGGGATTTGAAGACCCTATAAAGTCTGTTGCCGCCTCTTAAAACGACTGATACACATAGTTTTAAACTCGGTATACATAGCGTAACCAATGTAAACCAATATAAACCAGTGGAAACGAGTCGCAATCTTTTGGTGTCTTTTAAAAACCGCGTTCCGGATGTACACCATGATATTAATAAAAATATTTTAAAAATCCTATTTAGGGGCTAAAAATTCCACCCATGCCATGATTCGAACCCGCGACCTCTGGCTATCCGTGCCAGCGCTCTTTCCAACTGAGCTAATGGGCGACTCACCGGCGCATCAGTGAAATTTCGCACCTCTTTACACTATTCTCTGTATTACGTACAGCACGGGTATTAAAAATAAAAATAGTATATTAATAAAAATAATTAAGATACTGGTACTGTATTATCACCGAGCAACCTATCTTAGAAAAAAAACAATCTTAACGTTCTCTCGATATAGATTGATTTACCATTTTAAGTAATGTGAATTGAAGATATTTACAGGGGTACGTATGATGATGGGAAAAATCGTTGGCAAGAGACGCGTAGGCTGGAGAAAGAAATTCTGGTTGAGAAACTTACGGGAGTGGACCGGAATCATAGGTGCTGCCGAGCTCTCCCGTCTTGAGAGAGACAGAGAGAAATATGCGGAGCTGACTGCCAATCTTCGCTAGTCAAAGACGCACCATAAGAAGAAGAAGAAGAACCGGTATACGTCCTTGGTTTCGAAAATATGTCTAAAATACCCGTGAGTTGGTTTTTTGCGCACCTCCGATAAATGTGTTTAAAGTATCGATAAATTTGTTTAAAGTATGTTATTTTAATACCTTTCATTATCACCATCAACCCATTATGTCCCCACCGATGGGCACGAGTCTCTTCCCTAAGCAAGGTAGAGGCCATACTCCGCCACGGGGGCCATGTCCGGAATGGTAGAGGTTTGTAAGACTAGTGGCTGGTCTTACTGCCAGAACTTTCCAAGCCTCCCTAAAGCCCTGACTTGGCTTAACGACTGTTATCTATCGACGGCAGCCGGCAACAACTGCTTAGCGTGCCTTGCGAACCACTGAACCGCTCAGAAAAATGTCACTAGCGTTAATCATAGACGGTCACCCATCCATGCACTGAACGCGCTCTATTGAAAATTGCTTAATCTTCGGGATCGTTTACGATCACTCAGGTGGCCGTTCTGAAATAGTTGGTGATGTACCTTTGAAAGACGCCTGGATAAAAGGCACGAACAATGCTGCTTTAGAGCATCGTTCCGCTTTAGGGTCGCTTTATTTGATGGATTCGCTTCTGGTAGAAAGTTTGAAAGGTATTTTCTTCCGTAATTTTAGGCTTCCAATACGCACCCATCTATTCTGTGGATCCACAAGTAGCATTAAAGTGCTGGATAACATGCAGCGGAAACTTTAGTAGCATAATCTTTCAGCTGCTGAAAAAGCTGTAAAAGCGCTTTTTAGGTTTCTCGTTTGAGTTGGTTCGACGAATTACAGTCTAATTTTTAAAAAGATCTTAATATAGAACGTAAAAATGGATTCAATTCAATTTATTTCAACGTAAAGAATTTACATTCCGTTTGCTGAATGTCAAAGTACAATGTAACATGAAAGTGAAAGCCGCCGCCTTCGGGCCGTAATGTAGTGGAGAAAAAGGCAGCGGGAAAAAAACTCCACTCTGACCATCTTTTCACAAGTCCTCTTAAATCTAATACATTAGATACCACCTATACGCATAAGATTCCATGATTGCCATTAATAACTTTAAATGCTAAGGCATTATTAAATTATTATTTTTTTACATAGGCCGTGCAAACATGACAAGTGCTGCGGCCAGACACACGAACAGCACTCGTTCACGAGCATAACGCTGAGGTCAGCCATCATCAGTCTCAACCATTTTGGAGGGAGATAGATGACCCGGCCACCACGCCACCATTCGAATGACCTTTAGAAAACCTGCAGATTAAGTTTTTGTCAGTTATAGAATGTATGATATATTTACTAATATGCAATCACGTCGTCTGTACATACTTAAAATATAACATAACTAACACTGAGGATTGCAGTGATTCGGTTGCTACATATAAAATATTTAATAACTACGATTCACTCGTTGTGGAATTGGTCTACTGCCAAGGACTGATTGTCTACTAAAACTTTTAAATGCTCTACTAAGATATAAGTAATAAGGAAGACTCAGTTCCTTCTAGGCTTGTGATAACAAGGAGCAAAGATAAAAGATATGATAAGAATATTCTTTAAAGTACATCGGGATAAAACGGAAACAGTTACGACAAAGAGATTATACAACATGTAAAAATAAATAAAAAAATATTTACCTCCGAAATTTGCAGAATTTTCATTTCATATTTACATAAACATAATTCTGATATAGTTGCATATATAATGTTAGCCCTCGATTACTATAGAAGATAATGATTATACCATGATTTTATTTTTATCCAACAGCGCCACAACAAAGCAGATAATCCGTCGTCGTCGTCGTCAGGCTATACTAGTCCACTGCTGGACATAGCCCTCCCCTAAAGAGCGCCACGTTGTGCTATCATAGGGGGTAATGCCCATAATCCCCACGCTGGGCATGCGGGTTGGGGATCGCAGTTCGGTGGAATTGTACTGCAGGGGGCGCTGCTGCCCACCCCCGGTTTGTGTCCCTTAGTCGCCTTTTACGACACCCGCGGGAAGAATTGGGTTGGTGCTATTCTGTAGGCCGACACCACGCAACAAATAATCCGTAAAGAACATTAATTAAACAGAAAGTTTTCGAAAGGCGTACAATTTTTTTTTAATAGTTTTGCTGTTATTCAATAACAGTCCTTATTTGAGTAGTAGTACATCCGCGAGACTTATTTCTTGTGTAGCACTGTACGTTCATTTTGCTACAGCTTTCAAACTACCGACCCAAAATTCATGGTGTATTTGGGCGAGATAGGAAAGTGTCACTCTGAAAGTAGAATACCATCTATTCGTTCACTCAATAGACGCTCTTCAAATATCGCAGTCGTAAGGAACTACTGGCCCTCGGTGACATATAGCCCATATGTGACTCCCCATTACCATCAAGCTTTTTTCTTATAGGCCTTTTGCCAACAAACTATCTGTAGTAACATAACATAACATTTACATACAAGCACATAGATTGCTTCTGTAAAGTAAAGTAAGTAATTGAAAAATAATTGTTCAGATACCACAAAACATACCTTTTATAAATAATATTGAAAGCCTGAGAATACACTCGTAATATAAAAAAACTATAAGCAGACACAAAGTAGTCATATAAAGTTCAGTTTTGGGGTCAAACTTTGGGGTTAACTCCGGGATCGCGAAAAAATCAACCATTTCATATTATATGAGTTACTATTTCGTATTCATCTTAGTAGTTGTATTTTGAAGTGGTTATCATAATAAAATGTGTTTGCATTGACAGGTGGAACTCCCCGTTTTCGCATAGACATGGCGATTCTGTTACATTTTATACAAGCGGATTCATGAAGCCAACTTTACGGCAAAGAACCTATATTAGTGGTTTATTGTCCCAATTAATCATCAAATGCATTCGGATGGGGATAAGTGGGTATGGAATTGAGGAAAACCAGCCGTAATGGATCACATAGGCATAGATCCTACGATAGGAAAAATTGCCCCAAAAGAATATGACAGCTGCTCTTCCTATTGCCTCCTTTATCCCCTGTTTCTCGTACGCTTAAAATCTGTTAAACTCCTGTTAATATCGTCAGGAAACCCAAGTTCCTGAATTATTTACATCAGCGCTTGAAATTGCCAATCCGCGGCGGGCACGTGGGGGTATTAAGCCCGTACACTCTCTGACAGAAGGCCTGCAGTGGGACGTTTATAGGCAGTCTGATACACTGTTTAATATTTATTCCTTCGCCTAATACTGGCACCTCACTTGGCTTTCGCATTTGCATTTTGGGCACTTTTGCCAAGCAATGGCTAACCGTGGAGAGTACCTATTATTCGACAAGTATTCACCTTCTTCATCATCTTCAGGCTATATTAGTCCACTGCTGGACATAGACCTCCCCTAATGAGCACCATAGCGCAAGTTTGTGCCATCATTGGGGGGTAATGCCCATAATCCCCACACTGGGCATGCGGGTTTATTCGAGTTTATTCGACACTCGTATGGCTCGTAGCCCCGGCTGCTTGAGTGATCTCAAACGATCACGAAGGTTAAGCAGCATAGGGCGCGTTCAGTGCATGATTGGGTGACCGTTTATGACTAACGCTAGTAGCATTTTTCTATGACTAACGCTAGATGGCAGTCGTTAAGCTAAGTCAGAGGCCTTAGGGCGGCTTGAAAACTTCTGACACTAAGACCAGCCACTAGTCCCCGGGCCTTTCAGTGGGGACATAATGGGTTGATGATGATTCGACACTAATATTAATATAGAGGTAAACGTGTACAAAATCAAAGGCCAATTGAAATATAACGCTCGCTTCCTCAATAAATAACCCGTCATACCAAGAACGGCGAGAGTAACGGCGCGAACAATTTGTACTGTGACAAGAGTCTTCATTTTGACGGTAGTCGCGAGACTTTGTATCAAAGACGGTTCTGACTACGCCGCGAAATGGGAAATGTTAAGACACGCCTCGTTATAAGAAGAGACCGTAATTGCAAATGATAAGGCGCACCTGTGTCTGTTACAAATACATACACTTCGTATGTGGCTAGCGGCGACGTACAATGGGAATCTCGCGGGTGGTATGGCATGTAACATAAAAAAAACTTAACACGTATATGTACCAAAAAGGTCAGCATAAAGCTGAACGGAGACATGGTTGAGCCACGGCGCTGATTTTCAGCGGATGCCTTACACTTATATACTTATTACACTTATAAAACATTATTTCGAGTTTCGGACGATATAAACATTAAACAACATTCAAGATGAAAACAGGGTACGGAAAAAATTATCTGTAAGTCTTTTTGCTTAATTGGTATATATACAATGCTCTACATATACTAAAACATTATAATTATCGACATGACACAGAGTAGGTAGGCATGTAAGGCCATGTCACTCTTCTAAGCTGTACCTTCTCATTCTAACATTTTTAGTAGGGGTTAAAATAAACCGCTTCGAATGTGCTCTGTGAAGGCGTTAGAAAATAGAAATTCTGATTTTAAGTTACATTTTGTATAATAAAAATAAAAGTAAACATTTCTTGTCAATTTTCTTTATTAAAATCTATATATTATATAAAAATATATATGTGTTTGATGTTTCAGTTCGTAACGCCGCCATTGAACACATTTACAAATTACATTTTTTTACCATCACCAAAATGTATATTTATGTTAGCTCCTAGTAGAAAGATACCGTAAGTATTTCAGCCCTAAACACACATTGCCACTTTTCTCTGTCCTACACGGTTTTCATTGAATAGAACAGGAGTACGATGGCGGACAACGCAGCGATTCCACCAGGCGGATCGATGAAGGAGTAAGGATGCTCTTTGCACTCTGCAGTCATAGTAGCCACGCTCCCCAGTTCTGACTGGATTGAACTGGATGCGTCTTGCTTAGAGCTCATTCATTGAAGCGCATCCAATAAGACAGTCATGTCTCAGTGTGCACCTCCTCTTACGTTTGTACGCAAACGCCTCAGCGGTGCCGCGATGTCTGCTCTGTATGTAATTAAATTATACGTCGTATGGAATAATTTGTTGTCACTTTAATTAATGCGAGTACCTTGCCGTGATACCATCAGAAAGGTGAATGGGGTGATTCTGATTGTATGGGGCACATTAGTTTAATGGAGCCGTTTGGTGTAACAAACGTTTAGAGTTCACTATTTTATTCTCTTCAGACGTAGCGCCCTAAGAAATGCGCCGCGTTAGTTAAAATTTCAAAACCTTTTACAGTGGCAACAAACAGAATAATAATACGAAGAGTTTTAGATTATTGATCGTAAACTCTGAGTTCGCTTTTGAGTGTGCAGTTAAGTAGTTGTTGCGTTATGAACACATTTTTAAGTAGGCAGATAGTCAAGGGCTGGATAAACCGTTTTTGGTAGTAGCGGATCGCTTTAACAAATAGGTTGATAGAGAACACTGTATTATATATAATAAAGATTTTTCAAAACCTGATAAGAGGTCAGAAGGCAGCCATATAAGGACAGACCAGTTATCACTGAAAGTGGTTCCAGACTTGTCAAGTTTTGACCTTAGTTTCAAAACTTGACTTTGAACAGTTGATTCAATGTCACGTGGTTTGTTTACAAGTCAGTCACAGTTGTGTCCATTATTTCTATACTTATTTCTTTATAAGGAACACAAACCGTATAAAGTACATCCCCTTTTTTAAAGACTTAATTCTAGTGAACGTGGCAAAGTACCGGAACTTAGCAAAATGCTTGCTAGACGCTAAGCTAATGTAATTATTAGTACGTATGTATATCTTTATTCTTTAATGATTTATTCATTTAATTATTTATGTCTTGTGGTTTAAGTAAGTTTATATAAATTTCGTTGAGTTCCTCTATTCAATATTTCTGTATTGCACCGACTACCCGTCTCTAATTTCTTTCTTATCTCCGTATATGTTTGCCTGGAAGAAATTGCTTTTAGTAAAATTAGCAATTGTACAGTATTTTTTATATAATTTCTGTTACTGTAATTTCTGTGTACATCTCTATCTATCTATCTAATGCGACTCTGTACAAATACGATCGGCTTTCCGAAATCAACGGTCAAAACAATCCTCGATTCATTGCATACAATCACATTACGACCGTCGTTCTAGTACAAAACGTCTGGTAAAGCGTAAAAATATGTAGACACACGATTTTATGGCTGGCGTAGGTCCGCAGGTTTTCCTCTCGAGCATTTTTTCGATAATATAATAAAAATCCCATCCTTCACTCAGCGTGTCCCCTCTTCAGTCGGCCGTAAAAGCTGTTGTCCCTACAGTATGGCGTATTTGAATAAAATAATAGTTTCGGAATTGCGTGTCGCGTCCGCCATATTGCACGGTACCTCTAGCACGAGACCATTAGCGGCGTTTCATAAAATTACAAATCATAATTCATTATGAGGTTTAGATGGATATATTATTATCAATTATCATAAAAATTCCACGTGTTGTACGTAATACAGAGAGTATTGTAAAGAGTTTCGAAATTTCACTGATGTCGGTGGTCGCCCATTGGCTCAATTGGGAGAGCGCTAGCACAGTTAGCCAGAGGTTGCGGGTTCAAGCCCCGGCATGGGTGGAATTTTTAGCCTCTAAATAGGTTTTTAAAGTAGACTAATTGTCATTATAGAGGGTGTACTAGTTTGGGACCAGGTCAAGTGGTTATGTTGTGAGGAAGTAAATAATAATAAAATAAGAATTGGTAGAGGTAGATTGGTAGAATCGGCTCAATTGGTAGAGCGCTGGCACGGATAGCCAGAGGTTGGGGGTTCGAATCCCGGCATGGGTGAAATTTTTAGCCTCTAAATAGGTTTTTAAAACAAGAATGTTATGTTTTATATTGTTATTTAGCATTTACTTACATAGTAATAAATGTAAATGAGTAGATACCTAAGTAAGTGAGTAATCACTAAACAGACATTTAAAATGAATTTTGCATGAAAATTTTCACTTGATTGCTATCTAAGTCACATGTAAGGAGCAGGGCTAGTATAATTTTTTTATTAGTTTTGAAGTTTATATTAAAGTGATAAGGTTCAATTTACTTATTATTCATAAGTTTATTGCGATGTAGTTCTTTAGATGTTGAAGATGAAGTAGAGAGGTTACTTACGGTAGGTACGAACTATTTTATTGTGTGATTATGTATTTAGTCTAATATATAAATATTACGATTTATTGTATTACAATAATTTATATATTATAAGTAAGTTATTATTTTACCCTACATAGTATATTTTATCTGTATTACCTAAAACATTATTTCTTTAATTTCTCCGTTTGGCATTACGCCCACCGTTTCCTGCCACCAGTTGGTTGGCTAGAATTAAATACTATGTCCAGCAGTGGGCGTCAATTGGCTAATGATAATCATAATTGCCTGGTAAAGGGTTCAGAAAGTGGTGCAAGTGGTCTTAACATCGAAAAATCAAAAAAAGAAAATCTTGACTTATCACCTACTCACACTAGGGACACCAAGGCCGTGTCGTGAATAGGGAATGCGAAATTAAATACTATGGTTAATGATGAAGGAATGCAAGTGGCCTTAACATCAAAAATCGAAAGATCGAAAAAAGAAAATCTTGACTTTTCACCTACTCATACTAGGGACACCAAGGCCGTGTAGTGAATGCGGAATAAAAGGGTCCTCCATTACATCGACCCTTCGGAAAGTTCCCGAAAGTTGCGGGACCTTACCCTGCTTCGGGCAGCTATCCCGGTACGAAATCTCGATGCAAACTTAAATGATCCACGTACAATCAACGCCGTAAGCTTAAAATACAATCTTTGCCTCTGGATCTAACGCTTTATGGCTTATTTTATATAGAAACACGATATCTGGAAACACTCTAATAACTGATTAAATAAAATAGTCTCTGCTGAATTAGGGTCTTTAAAAAGACTTAGTTTGGAGTTTGTTTGTCCATTTATTCTCCAAAATTATCAAGATTTTGAAATGAACTTGTACCGTTCAATAAACCTTAGCTTCTGTGCTATTTTGAATAAAACCTTTTTCATTGATTAATTGAATTCTCATAGTAAATATTTTTTTTATATTTTTCTTTCGAGTTGTACCAATTTTTTCTGTTCAAATTTTTACTTTTTCTAATAAATGTTGTGCTTTGTACTAATACATACCGTGATTAGTACAAAGATTATTTATGTTTCTTATTTTTGTTCTAATTTCTAATGTAAATTTAATTGTAATTAGATTTACATTGGTGACAGTTAGTAAACTATTCTACACCATTTCCTTGTTTCCCAAAACTTAAAATCACGCCCCCCAGATTTGATTGTTTATAGATTTGTGTTGGATTTTCATTACAATTTCACCTTTTAACGAAAGTCTACAATTGACACCACAGACATGAAATTTATTATTCTGCCTGTGAAATTGCATTTTACTAGCTGGTACCCGCGGCTTCGTCTGTGCAGGATTAGTGCGGGACGCATTACCGGGATATACTCGTATAACGTATCCACGTCTCAATTCAGATCTTTGTCTATCTTTACACCAAGTTTAATGTATAACCGCGTAGCCGTTATTGCTTGGTGGAGTACCAAAAATCTTCACAAACTTTTCTGTTTATAATTGAAATGAAACCACGGTATTGACGTTCTAACGCTTGTTTGACATCTGGCGCTAACTGAAAACCAGCGCTGAGGGCTCAAACCCTTAATACAGCGCTGAGGGCACAAACCCTTAATACACCGCTGAGTTAGCTACCTTTTGCAGCAGCAGAGACACTGCGACTATGCCTTTATATTATGCCTATCTATTTTCTTTTTGTTGTTATATCTATTTAATTGTACCTTTGTGTGTGCGACTGCTGTTGCAAATAAATTTATTTCTTCTTCTTCTTTGGGTATATTTTTATTATCAATTCTACATCAAGAATTCTAACAGTATTAGCTCCATTAGCTCTCGATTGTACTCAGGATAGCATGAAGGGTCAGAGAAATAAAATGTAAATGTGCCAACACTTTGATTGAGACGAAAGACATTTCGCCCGAAGGGATTAACAATAAACACTCCGGGCCGGGCTTTTAGCAGCTTTAATGGAGATTATGTCTTCTGTGCGAGTCGATCCATCTTGTCCTTTAGTATAAGACTACATCAATTTTCACAATGGATAAGTACCACTGAAACTAAGAATGAACACAAAACTAAGAACACAAATGAATTAAACTTTCACAGTGTATAAGAATTAATGAAACTTTCACAATAAATATCAAAAAATCTTTCACAATGAACAAGACTCAATGAAACTTTTATAACTAATAAGAATCAGTGAAATCATAATAAGTGTATGGCTTACGATAGTTTCTATTCAAAGACTTCAATGGATACGAGTATTTGTTTATTTACTAGCCGGGGCCATGGCGGCTTATAACTAAACAAGTATTAAAGTCAATTCAAGTTGGCAAAGGCATTTTAACAGCAACCCTTTAGCGAGGCTAACGCTAAACGTCACAAATTCACTCCGCCAAGTTCCCGGGAACCCTTCCCCGTAGATATAACTCCGCGGGGCAAATTTAAATTAAAATCAGGCAAAGTTATGGTCGTCATTTGTCGGGCACGCGGCGCAGTTCAGGTGGAACGACGTCATTTAGGAGACCTATTCTGATTATAAAAGTGTCACTTTGGAACGAACGAACGTCGTAGTAAGATGCGAAATTGAGATGAGCACAATACAATCACAATAAAAACAAGATACCTTCCTAAATGTGTTACAGACTTCTCTACATGTTTCCAGTTTTATTGAATTAGGTATCACATCACATTACACTTCACACTAATACTATGCAGGCATGTCAAAATAAACTTAGCACTAATTATTCTAAGAATTCATCCACTGATTTCGTCAAAGTCCAATTAATTGCATTAAATAAAAATAAAATAGGTATGTTAATATAATGTCAACAAAAATAAATTAAAATTACAATAATAATTAAGGCTAACCAAACAAATCACTCCGGTCCACATCCGACCCAAAGGTTCCCATAATACTAGCCGCGTTACCGCGCTGAACAGCAAGGGACAGACTTCTTAGCTTTTTGGTTTTTGTGACTTCTTACTCTTAGTATAAAAGCTGAGGTCCGCCATTTTGTTTTTCATGACGTCATATAGTCAGTAAATCCTGATCACCCGAAAATCCAGCGCTCAGCCTGAGTCCGGTTTTTGGCTCTACGCATTCCCACTCCACCTCTAGGGATGTTTTTGGCCAACGATTCGTTGCGTGTGACTGTTGCATTGCAACCTGTGGCTAGGCCGACTAAGCTGTCAGAATGGTATAGGTGCTAGCCAAGCCTAGACCATCTAAAAACAATGTACCAGGCACTGCAGCATCCGAGTGATCCCTTCACACACCTAGTGTGAGTGAAGGTGCCACTGGACGCTGTATAAATCATCTCAATACGTAGATGCAGAGGCTAAAGTTACTATTACCATATTCAATGCTATTACTATGATTTAGGATGAAGGCGGGAGAGTAATCTAAATAATCACCACGGATCACCAATGGTTAGAGGCGGCTCAAATTATTGTAAAAATATCAAGTTATACCAGGCCACTCAGAAAGTTTTTCGAAAAAAAGTTTTTATGTATAAGACACTGGCCACTTGTAATTGTTTTGAAAACGTCGATTATTTAAAAGTAAAAATTTTCGATTTTCAAATTTCCCTCCGCATTTTTTTTGAGAGCCAATTCAAATTTTCATCGCATCGAGAACATTTTCGTGTTATGATTTTTTACGATTTCAAATGTGGCTTAAAACCTGAGGGGTCATTTGATCGACTTCGAATTGCTTTTATGAATGAAAGACCTTCAAAAGCATTTGAACGACCCGATACGTATATGAACGACCCGATTGTAGAAGAAACCGCAACATCCGAACGAAACAGAGTTCTCCAAAAACTGTACCTCCTGCACGTTTATGCTCACATTATGTGAGCCTGATAACTTCGCGCCGAATTGATATATGGAGGCAAACGTGACACTTAACTTTCTTGACGACATATCGTCAAAATGGCGACCGGGTCGCGAACAAAATGGCCGCGGCGCTTTACGAGTTTGTTTTGGTCCTTCGAGCCATCCAAAATGTCGGGAAGCTTGAATACAGTATTTTCAGAAATGACTCAATATAATTGTTTGAAGTTTTATTTGTGTATAGTGTGAATATATGGAGCCGGGTGTCTACTCATGAATAGCATCTAAGAAAGGGTTGGTATTACAAGAAAAAATAAGTGATATAATAAAAATCTCGTGTCGTGATCGAACTCCTCTGAAATGGCTTCATCGATTTCGTGTTTTTTTGTGTATATTTAGTAGGTCCGAAAATAGTTCGTATTAGGCTAATTAATATGGCAAAACAACATTTAGGGTTGCTAGTAATAATATAAATTGAAATGTAATACGTTTATTCTACATAAAAATCACATAACAACAAAACATTTACATATACGCACATACATTGCTTCTGGCCCCACACTAGGATACCCTGTATCGTGGGAACTAGAAACAACGACATCGCAAACATGTAAAAATCCAGGACCTGTGGTTTTTTATCCCCAGCCGAGGTTCAAACCTGGGACCTCTTGCATGGTAGGCAGATGCGCTACCGCTGAGCCACAGATCGTGGATCGTGGATCGTGGATTCAGGGTATCGTGGGAACCAGAAACAACGACATCGCAAACATGTAAAAATCCAAGACCTGGGGTTTTTTGTCCCCAGCCGAGGTTCAAACCTGGGACCTTTTGCATGGTAGGCAGATGCGCTACCGCTGAGCCACAGATCGTGGTTCGTGGATCGTGGATTCAGGGTATCGTGGGAACCAGAAACAACGACATCGCAAACATGTAAAAATCCAAGACCTGGGGTTTTTTTGTATCCCCAGCCGAGGTTCAAACCTGGGACCTCTTGCATGGTAGGCAGATGCGCTACCGCTGAACCACAGAGGTTGTACCACTTTAAAATACGGCGGACTTAATGCCAAAAGCATAATATATATTACTCCACCAACATTGAATCCCGGAGGCGATCTGACCAAAATGCTGTCACCACTCATACGCACCAAAAATGAAGCCACAAAGTTAATCAACTCTTCGCCAATGAACCATTTCTTCACCAAATTCCCCTGTGAGGCCATTTGCGGCGAACCCACCCATTAATCATTAGCGAATAGTGGCCGATTTCGACCAAGTTACGCGAAGGTCGCCTGGGAAACGAAATACTAACAAGTCCTGTTTAATATGGATAGAGCATCGGCTTTAGGCTGTTTACACATTACGCCGGAGGGCAGCTGCACCGCCGCTACTGCGGTGCCGCTACACTTCCTCCGTTAAGATGGGATAAGTTAAGAGTATTCTTTAATGGAAAAAACGGTACATAGTGCAATTTGGCGGCCTTATTACTAAAATTAATTTCTTCCAAACAACCTTATGATGCAAAGTTGTTGAAAGAAATTAGGCACGTCTCCTGCCAAAAATCATTACACAAAACATTCCTATTTCTTTGCGCAAAACATTTTCGTTGCTAACGGAAGCAATATAAAAAACATAACTTCGTGAGTCTGCTTGAAGAAGTGGGAGTAAGGGCGGTGCATTCACTAACCGCATAGTGCTTGTGGGATTTTTGGCGGAATTTGGCAACGTAATTTTAACATTTTAATAAAAAAGATAACATTAAAAACTGATAGTTTTGTGTAATGTTTAAAGAGAAACACGTGCAGGGGACGCGCCTTTAGATTTCTATGGAGCCCTAGATCCTTACTATCCTAGCCCCAGATTTCACCGTGGCGGTGAAAAACGCTGCTGCAGCGGAGTCATGTGTAGGCGCCCTTAGGGGACTGGTGTTAACATGGATTTCATGAATTTAGGACCGTAATTTGATCTCTCGAAATAATTTGGAACTTATTTTTTTCATTATTCAACTATTTGACCTGCGTCCTGAATTAAATAAAATTTATTTCAGTTATTCTTTAAGTAAGTATTTGACAAAAATATTCAAAAACAAAAACGATTCATAAAACAGAAAAAACGTCTCATTGTGTGTGGTATATGTGCGTGTCTGAGCATGTTTTTGTGTGTGTGGTAGTAGGTACCTAGTAGTTTTTAGTTTTTTTGAAGATTGTGTTACAAAAGCCTTATAAATTATTATACAAAACAATTTTCTGCTCCAGTTCGCTCTAATATTGTTCAAGGCAGTTTTAGGCCAGATTACTATGTAAACTACGTCCTTTGGTAACAGAATGTAAATATTTGAAGAACGAAATTGGGTTTATCTCCGCGCTAAAGTAGCCTAAAAAACAATAGACCATTACTAACGCTCCCTTTTATAAATATTCCTCCAATGGCAAAGGAACAAATACCTTTTTTGGTCTTAGAGATACCTACATCTTGTATTAGGGGGATATAAAAGGGTTGTCGGGATAAGGGATGTTCGTGGGAATACAGTAGCTGCTAAAAGGTGTTCATGACAATTACATTATGAGATGGATCAATAACACTTAATATAATAAATAAGACGACATGATTTAGGTGCTCATATACCAAGGAATTATTACATGCCAGTAACTCCACATTAACCACTAAAACCAAAGTCCTTGAACCAAAGAACTTATACCCCTTGGTTTGTGAGTCGTCGTCAGGCTATACTAGTCCACTGCTGGACATAGCCCTCCCCTAAACAGCGCCACGTTGTGCTATCATAGGGGTTATACCCTTAATCCCCACTCTGAGCATGCGGTTTGGGGATCGCAGTTCGGTGGGATTGTACTGCAGGGGGCGCTGCTGCCCACCCACCGGTTTGTGTCCCTTAGTCGCCTTTTACGACACCCGCGGTAAGAATTGGGTTGGTGCTATTCTCTAGGCCGACACCACACAGCAAAGGTTTGTGAGTGTATTATGTGACCTGCTCTCATCGATAGGCAGAATCTGAAAAACACATATTATGCTGAGCCGGGGGGTCGGTAGCAGCACCCGCTGCAGTACAATTCCACCAAACTGCGATCCCAACCCGCACGCCCGGCGTGGGTATTATGTTCATTACCACCCAATGATGGCACAACCTTGCGCTATGGCGCTCATTAGGGGAGGGCTATGTCCAGCAGTGGACTAATATAGCCTGAAGAAGAAGAAGAAGATGCTGAGCTTCTGCCCTTTTCATCACGCACCTATTTTAAGCGTACGAGCACCTATTTATGTAGAAACTTCTGTATTTTGAATTAGAGTGATGAATAAAGTCCGATTTTTTTTATTTATTGATTTATAGAGAATTCTTACTAACCTACTTTAAAAAACAAATCTGGCCAAGTGCGAGTAGGACTCGGCATGAGTGGAATTTTTAGCTTTAAAATTGTCCTTAGCACGGGTTAGTGCATTAAAATAATATAATCATATGGGTACCTACAGCGATATCAATCCGATGTAAAACCTAACTGCAAAGTAGGTACTCGGGGCTGCAAGTGATGCAAATTACTTCAGCCAGATGTCGCTGCCTGTACGTAATACAGAGAATATTTTAAAGAGGTACGAAATTTCACTGATGCCGGTGAGTCGCCCATTAGCTCAGTTGGAAAGAGCGCTGGCACAGATAGCCAGAGGTCACGGGTTCGAATTCCGGCATGGGTGGAATTTTTAGCCTCTAAATAGGTTTTTTAAATTGTCCTTAGCACGGGTTAGTGCATTAAAAATAATATTTTTAAAAATATATTTTTTTACGAAAATGCCCCTAGAGCTCGATTGTATGCGTAAGTATCATAATTATGAAAAATAAAACGAAAGAAAGCATTTTTATTAAAAACAGTCAATATTAAAGTTATGCCTGCCGTTCTATAGATGTTCGTCTAATATTAGATTTAAAATCAAAAGCATATGCAGCAGAAAATCAGGTAAGCAGCATTACATTGCACAATAATATTAAAGTAGGTCCAATCTATAGAAAAACCAAGTTAAATTCAATGAATATGGAATCACACTTAAAAAAAATCTCTCGGACGGATTTTAACTATGTTAAATTTTATTTCGTGAGAAAATATATATCTATCGATTGGTATTATTCTAATCCGTGGCAGCTCTTGGACCACTTTTGCCCATTCTCCTTTAAAACACTTCCGCAAGTGTCTGTGTAGTGTTATGATGTACTTCAGGTTTCAGAAGTAAAGTTACAGCTGGTACCTAAGCTAGACTGGGTCAGTGATATAAATATCAGCGTCTATCAATAATATGGCCTGAGGCTACAATGCAAGAATTAAACATTAGTTTCAAGTTACGTTTAGTGGGAAAAACTTGACCTGTACTCATTTGCAAATATCACAGCAATAAGTTTAAGTTTTTCCAATAGAAACGCGGAACGCTGAAACTAGTCCTTGTGTTTCTTATCAGAGCAGATAGGTACTCAATACCCGATGGAGCAGTTTTAGAATCGCGCCAAGTCATAAAAGGCGCTGATTCGATATAGAGGAGCCTACTCAGAATACACGCAAAGTGAAGTAACTTTCACACAGCACAATCACTTGACCTGCTGCGCCTTGATTATGTAACTTTCACGTATTCATGTCATATGTATTCCGTAAAAGCGGAATATTTACATAAATTTGCACTAAAGAAGTGAAGCACGATATGTGTCGCACATACGAGTAGTATATACCGCATTTCAGTGCATATCTGTTACGTGACAGTGATATTGAGCCACGTAATTGTAAGATATTTCTTTTTCGCACACAGATGTATATGTGGAAAGTTACATAATCAAGGCACTGGTCCCAAACTAGGATGTCTGGTGCTAAGATAACCAAGCAAGGACATCACAAACGGAAGTACAAGAAGACTGAGTCCAACTGTGTAAAAATCAAGTGTGGCGGCCTCCAGTGGGAATCTAACCCACTGTCTCTGTTTTGGTAGTTAAGCGCGTCAATCGCTAGACCAACGAGTATTCGTGAGTTAGAAGACGCATCGAGATTACTCTTTTTCCTTTCCTACACCTCTCCTCTCTCTGAGGCATTAATTTGATGGTAATAAAATAAAATGACTGAGAAATTAGACACTAATAATACTTATATTAAAAAAACCGGCCAAGTGCGAGTCAGACTCGCGCACCGAGGGTTCCGTACAAACCTGTATTATAGACCTGAGTATTTGGTATGAATTTCAATTTAATACCTCTACGCGTTTATGAGGAAATGGGTAGTAAGTTTAAAATTATTAAAAAAAAATATATTATGAGATGTAACTAAAAATTTATGGTTTTCGTAATTTTTCCTTTATCTATGCTATAAGATGTTGCTTCGTACCAAATTTCAAGATTCTGAGTTCACGGGAAGCACCCTGTAGGTTTTGATTCCCTTGCAAGTGTCGAAAATTTGCGGCATAAACGGCTGTATCTTTTGATTGCGTTGGCTTAGAAGTTTGATTTTTTCACAGCTTCAAGGGACAGTAGACCTGAGTAATTGATATAAATTTCAGCTTCATACCTCCACGCGTTCCTGAGAAAAAGGGTCTTGACAGACGGACGGACGGACAGACGGACAACAAAGTGATCCTATAAGGGTTCCGTTTTTTCCTTTTGAGGTACGGAACCCTAAAAACGAATATAATTGAAAGGCGGAAAATCAAGTCGATATGAAATGATTGAGGTTTTTTAAATTCAATTTTCGTATCTGGAATTTCAAGGTTAGAGATTAAAGATAAAGAAAATATTTATTTCGCGTGCACAATCAATTACACAAAAAAAAAACATCAAATACGTTTTTTCAATTACAGAAGGAAACGTTTTTCAAACAGTTTCCAGACCCGAAAATGGACTTAGCTCAGCTGAATGCCATCTGGAGCGGTCTTCAAAAGGCGCTGATTTTCAACTATGCCCATGCCAATGAATGATGCTATAGATAGTACTTAGGTGGCGCGTATAGTCTGTTAGCTTTTAGAATATACCTCGGCTACTATCGGATAGAATCGGATATATTCGTATAATAGAAATATTGGAACTAATATGACACTTAATTACAGATAACTTTTATAAATAGTAAAGAAAAATTTTATACAGAGCAAGAAGTAGTATTACACTCGTGTTCTATCGGCGAAAACCGAAGCCTCCTCTAGAGCCCGAGGTATAATCTAAAAGCTAACTGACTATACATATATTTGGGAGTACAAGTTTCATAAAGTATGACATAAACAATATATAATACATCTTATTGCGCTGGTTTCAGTGATAGATTAGACTCGACCACAAAAAACAACTCCGGCGAAAATGATTAAATCCATTCATAGTTACCTATGTATTACTACAGAGGAAAAAGGAAATGTTAGTAGCATAAATACTTATGATATATTAAATGGTTTCTATTATGCTTTTTATATTAAAAAAAGCTAAGCTTTCTTTGCTGAGAATAAACAATTTCTTAAGCAACCATTTAGTTTTTGTCAAGATGATACAAAATACAAAGGTTGTTGCGCTATAGTTCAGATACAAAGTAGGGGCCTGATGTGTTACGCCATTTGTGAGAACGACAAAAATAGAGCGGCCGCGCCGGGCGCCAACAAACTTGGCTCTCTTCTATTCCGGGATGTTTTTGATTAGATCCCGCGAAGGGGTTCAATGTGAACAGTTATGGTTTGTTGTTTAGCGGAAAATGAAACTGGATAACAATACATCTAATTGACATTTGACATTGAAGCGCTTGTGGCCTAGGTGATCCGAGTGATTGGAATCAATCACTTGAGTTAAGCAACCGCAGGCGCGGTCAGGTGCATATATTTGGATATTTGGTTCTCGTTTCGCGAAGAGAATATGCGATATGATATTCGACATGCCGCATTTGCTTTCACATATTTACTGCAACCTGAATGGTAGGGTTGGACCTGTTTATTATGAAGACAATGTGGCGATCAAAATATTTTTTATAGCTTTTAAAAAAATCTGCCACCTTTACTATTGGCACTACTACGACTGTACTAGCATACTATATTCAGTTTCTCTTAGCATTAGTATATAGAGTTTCTCTTCCTTTTTTCATACTTTAGACTGATCTTTTATTAATTTGTTATGTTTCCTTTAAAACCCTTGTTAGCCATATTACAAATTGGCATATTTTATGTTTTTGATCTTTGGAGTTCAAACATGGAAAATAAAATAAATATCGCATTTATTCGCTTTCTCCAATAGATAAAATGCAAGGAAAGAAGAGTTTACCTAGCCAAGCCAATTCTGTAGATTTGGTACCGACTGAAAATGCTGCCAAAAGATGTAGATGTAGAATCATCATCAACCCATTATGTCCCCACCGAGAGCCACAGGTCTCTTCCCTGCGGAAGGTATAGGCCATACTCCACAGGGGCCAAATCCGGATTGGTGGAGGCTTGAGAGATTAGTGGCTTGTCTTACCGTCAGAAGTTTTCAAGCCGCCCTAAGGCCTCTTAACGATAAGACTTAGCTTAACGACCGCCGTCTATTGACGGTAGCCGGCACCAAATGCTTAACTGCTTGCAAAGCACGGAACCGCTCGGTAAAATGCACTAGCGTTACGTTTCAAGATCACACACGCAGTCGGGGCTACGAACGATTCATTGAATAATGTATATAGCATATTGCATATTTTTATTGCATGTTGGGTATTGTATTATGTATGTTCTATCTATAGGTAAGTTTACTAGCTGGTAAACATTATATAGCCTTTGCCACTTAAGTGAAATGGCAGTAAAATAAAATGGCAATAGAGCTAGCCGCGTGTGATTTCACTGATGATACATTTAGACGGTGAAATTGTGGCTACTTTAGTATTACATACCAGCCATTTTCATAGGTTATTAACCCTACCATTACGTAGATGATATATTGCGGAAAAAACATGCTGTAGTAAGGTACATATTCTATTATCCTGTATGGCTGGGCAGTCATTAATGTCACATTATTGTGAATTAATACCGGTCCCCTGCCTACGTGGCTGTTGTATTAATTTGTGATTTATACATTAAGGTCACTAAGCTGGAAGAAACGTTCGCAAAACTCAGTTACCGCGGATATATTAAGTGGGGTTTTGCTCTCTTAGAAATTCTTTGTGGCCAATTCGCTAACAAAACAACTGAGTATATGTAATATTCTCAAAAAATGCTTGGAAGTTTGTATGTAATTTTGACAACCTACTTTGAGATAAATCGAAATTGCTGTCTATACAATTTCTCGGAGCGGTAATATGCATGCGAGCACCGCCGGCATAATCTACATTTAAGTGTATAAGAGTATGTGTCATATTTTAGAGGTTAAATAAATTAGATATTAAGAATGTGTAGTCAGGGCGCTACAGCGCTCGTTAGGGGAGGGATATTAGTCCAGCAAAGGACTAATATAGCCTGAAAAAGAACGAACAACGAAGTTATGTCCATTAGCTCGGAAGTCGATATCTTCAACGCGAATCATGATAAGTTTAAGAGATGGTCAGCCAAAATCTTAAATTCATAGAGTTGTGTGGTTTTATCCAAATACTTACAAATCCCTATATTTTGTACTCATTAAAATACTCAAAATTACATGTGGCGATGTTGTGTGTGCCCATGCTTTAGACCACAAGTTAGTGCATATATCATTGCATTACTTATAGTTATATCGTGTAATTGTTGTGATCTGTTTTGTACACCAAATAAATAAAATTAAAAAACAGATAGTAAACTCAAATATATCAATGGTAAAATTTGAAAACTGAACAATCATATACTCCGAAACATCAAATATTATCGAATTGGCTAGCAAATAGAAAGCAACAGCTATTAATATATACTCGTACCTATGTTAGTTGTCACCTAAGAGTTTAGGGCTAGATACGTTCACCTAATTTATCCGACCGCGCGCGGCCAGACAAAGCTATTGTGTACCTACACATAAGGCCCTCCACCCACTGCGGCACTAAAGTATAGGTGGTTTTATGCGAACAAAAAATCCATAAAACTGTATTTTTAATAATTAAAAATACAGCTTTATCTATGACACATCGTCATAGGTTAAATTGAAAGAATTTACCTCGTGGTACTTCGTAATAATTAGTGAATAATAATATGTTGCGTAGTGTAGGACGCCCTCCGACCAGTGGGATGATGATCTGCGAAAAACTGCCGGCAGTTGCTGGATGCGGCAAGCTGAAGACAGGACGCTATGGTGCTCATCAGGGGAGGGCTATGTCCAGCAGTGGACTAATATAGCCTGAAGAAGAAGAATTGTTGCTCTATTGTAATTTTTTATTATATTAATATGGAAGCAACTCTGATGCTCTATACAACAGGCCCTGCCTTGTTTTGACGTCAGGCATTCATTATTAAGTGTAAGCTATGTAACCTTATGTCAAAAATGTTCTCTGCATATGTGTAACTCTGATTGTACCATATTTATTTAATTAATTTTATTTACAGACAACGTGGTCCAGTGTTATGTTAGTAGCAATAAATATGTTAGTATTTAATATGTAATAGTGACATATTAAATACTAACATATTTATTTAAATAAAATCCAAATTAGTGGATTATCCAGCCGTGATGCAAAAGTACACAGCTATTGCATCACGGCTGGATAATCCAACTCGGATTTTGATGAAGAAATTAATTATCTTATCTTATCTTAATCATCTTAAAGCCAAACAAAGGCCGTTGCAGTTATGTGAAAGGAAATAGCTACAATTTTAAGCTTCTAGATAACTATCCATAGAATTTTTTTTTTTTGACAATTTAATATCTGTTCAAAATAGCATAAAAACTACGTAAAGCAGGATTATTTTAAAATCAAAACTAGAACAATGCTAGAAAAGTCAACACTATTATAGCATAGTCAGCGCAGACCCTAAGAATAGCGTTTCTACACAATGCTATTCAAATATTATGTTATGGGAACGCAGCACCTGCGCCCCTGGCAAAATCGATGCTTGGGTTAAAACAAACTGCTGTGTTATGTTATTACAAGAGACGAATATGACACTAACCTATCTATTGGACTAATTTTAACGGTGTAGGTATATTGTTTTATCGGGAGAAGGCCGGTAATTTTTTTTGTCATGTTGATTTTGACCGGTTTTTCTTTTCCTATGGTTACAATGGATGCCGATTCTCGCCCTAGGGCGAGAATCGGCATCCATTGTAACCATAGGAAAGCGTAGAAGCAAATAAATTGCCAATATAATTGAAAGCGTAGAAGCAAAATATAAACATTTGTCGAATAAAAATTAGTTAAGATAACTCGAGTCATCAGACACTTATTTTCTCATTCGAATTCAATCTAGCATTGCGTTGAAAATACAGATTTTGGCTGTCGCTCGACTTTTTACGTAGGATTCCAAGTCTAAGCCTTAGAGTCGTATACGACTTATTTGCTAATGAAATGAGAATTGACTCCCTAGGTCTCTTGCTTCCGAGGCCATTGCTTTACCTTCTGGGCTGCCACCGCTCCAGAAAGGAAGAATTAGGATTAGGATTAGGCGAACCGAGTAATTGGAATCAATCACTTGGTTAAGCAACAACAGGCGCGGTCAGGTACAGGATGGGTGAGCGTCCCGTGACTACCGCTAGTGGCATTTTTCCGAGCGCTTCCGTGCTTCGCAAGGCACGTTAAGCCGTTGGTGCCGGCTGTCATATAATGGCAGTCGTTAAGCCCTGTCAGAGGCCTTATGGGCGGCTTGATAACTTCTGACAGTAAGGCCCGCCACTGTCTTACAACCCTCCACCAACCCGGACTTGGCCCCCGTGGTGGAGTATGGCCTAACCTTCCTGCGATGCAGGAAGAGACCCGTGCCCCAGCAGTGGGGACATAAAAGGGTTGATAACGTAAAGATATCCATTATTATTTAGATGGTAAATATTTTGAGTTTGATTTCTTTTCTTCTTCTTCAGGCTATATTAGTCCACTGCTGGACATAGCCCTCCCCTAATGAGTGCCATAGCGCAAGGCACTACCCCCCAATGATGGCACACCATCATTGGGGGGTAGTGCCCGTAATCCCCACGCTGGGCATGCGGGTTGGGGATCGCAGTTTGGTGGAATTGTACTGCAGGGGGCGCTGCTGCCCACCCCCCGGTTTGTGTCCCTTAGTCTTTTACGACACCCGCGGGAAGAATTTGGGTTAGTGCTATTCTCTAGGCCGACACCACACAGCAGATTTCTTTTAGTGCCCATATTTTCGTGTGTATTTGGCTCGGAGTTCTATTATGAAATGTTTAATCAATTATGACATTATTGAAATGTTTGTTGATCACTTTATGGGAACACGAATTACAAGCACGAAAAGTATTTTCTTGAGATTCTAGTAAGTTTGGCTCGCAGCAATAGGGATATTACGGTGTAATGTCAAATTCAACCCTTATTTAAATGCGCCAGACAATTCGCCGACTAATATTTATTCAGACAGGGCACGGGGAACTTTTCTTCGGGGGAAATTCCAGCAGTTTTTCTTTGTTAGTAAAATTGAATTCGCATTCAACGCTTTATAAAGGTATTCCTTCTTTTACATCGTTATGTTATTCTTCTTTTATTTCATTTCTTCACTTTTTGTTTTGGAGCCAAATTCGCGAGCGTAATGGAAACTGTGGGCTCTGATTTTTTAATGATTTCGTAGATGAAGTAGGCATTCACTTACGCTACCTTAAAACGATCCTAGAATATAGATTTGTATTCACAATACAGATCAAAGGTAACATGATAGAGACTAAAACAAGAATGTTGATGTCATTCTTGTTTTTTCTTTCCCTTTGTATTTCTCGACTGCTGGGGCATGAATCTCTTCGGTTGTCTGGAAGAGGTCACGTTTTTGTGATACGGGCGCCGCCTGTACTCTTAGGTTAAAAATATCTTAAAAACCTATTTAGAGGCTAAAAATTCCACCCATGCCGGGATTCGAAACCGCGACCTCTGGCTATCCGTGCCAGCGCTCTTTCCAACTGAGCTAACATCTAATAATAAAAATATCTGCGTAATTTCCATTTTTATGTACAATAAAGTGTTCTCTATCGATCTTCTTGCATCGCAAAAGATTTCGCTTTGCTCTACCACGAGAACCAAGTCCAAGTTGCTATTTAGCTATCTATTTATCTATCTTCCTGCATCGCAGGAAGGTTTGGCCTTACTCCACCACGGAGACCAAGTCCGGGTTTTGTGAAGGATTGTAAGACAGTAGCGGGCCTTACCGTCAGAAGATAACAAGCCGCTCATAAGGCGTCTGACATGTTACAGAAATACTGTGTTAAATTATTTGTTGAGCTTTTAGTGTAGTTTTGCCTAATAATCGCGATTAGACCTGTCTAATAGATCCGTCGATGCTCTTCATCTGTACGCTTAGGTTAAGAAATATCTGTGTAATTTCCATTTTTATGTACAATAAAGTATTCTCTATCTATCTATCTATCTATCTATCTATCTATCTATCTATCTATCTATCTATCTATCTATCTATCTATCTATCTATCTATCTATCTATCTATCTATCTATCTATCTATCTATCTATCTATCTATCTATCTATCTATCTATCTATCTATCTATCTATCTATCTATCTATCTATCTATCTATCTATCTATCTATCTATCTATCTATCTATCTATCTATCTATCTATCTATCTATCTATCTATCTATCTATCTATCTATCTATCTATCTATCTATCTATCTATCTATCTATCTATCTATCTATCTATCTATCTATCTATCTATCTATCTATCTATCCATCTAGAGAAGAAGGTTGCAAGCTTGGTTGCAGAGTTCACGCTGAACTCGGTGGTCGTCGTTACTGAACGCTAGCAGTCAAAAGGTAAAAAAATCCTTAACAGTTCTAGCTAACCTAAACGTAACGACGACCACCGAGTTCAGCGTGAACTCTGCAACCAATCCATACACCTACTACTACAAATACTAATTTATATACTAATTTAATACTATTATATCATCTACGGACTACTGCGTTGACCCGCCTACTTGTCTTGCTGTTAAAGCTATATTTTTATTGCTTTATTTTCATTTTACTTAAAATATTTATCTACCTGTATTCCTTTTCATGCACTCGTACTTACTTGTCACCTAGTTACTCTACATCACAGCTATTTAGTGAAAAATCTTTATGGGTTCAGGTTTAATATTGTCCTGTAGTAATTTATTGTATGAACTTTAGCCTGTTTCGTGTTTTTTTTTTAAATAAATAAAATAAATCTATCCGTCTTATGTGTTCCTTCTAGGTTACAAAAAGAAAGAGAAAGAAAGAGAAACATTTATTGCATGAACAGTCACACACACAAAACAAATACGAAACAGACTTATCGGAGAACATCAAAGGGTAAGCTGGTAAAGACAATTTAAACAGTTTTGTCGCGGTGTGTTTCCGTTGCTGCAAAAGGCAGCTGACTCAGCATTTTGCTGAGGGTGTGAGCCCTCAGCGCTAGTTTTCAGTCAGTACCTGATCAGTACCCTCACGAGTGTCCCAGTGCGCGGGTCGGTATGTTGCAATTTAAATAAATATCGGTAGTACTTATGTATATTATAATTTATATATTATAAAATATACATAAACAATAAAATAAAAAACGAACAATATGAAATTAAAACAGACGTCCTTGATGCGATCACATAGTCAAGTTAGTAATGGCGGCGAGAAGTTTGGACAAAAAGCACTAGTCGGGGTGCTTGGCACTAGAATTTCTGGCTTCTTGCTTTAACTTAGCTTCACATAGAGGTAAGCACGTTGCTTTGTGCCCCATGTGTGCAAACACAAACGGCATTTTCTTTATATTTCTTCGGATATAAGTTTATTTGTCACTGAATAGACGGTAGAGTCAGCCACAGTGGTATTGACTCCCAGTAGTACCGTAGGTCTTATAACAGCTTAAGGCGCTTCCGAATTCCCATACAAACATACTCGTAGTTTGGTTTTTATTGGCAAACAAATAGCCGCATTGAAATGAAACTTTGCCACTACTCTTAGAGGTCACAAATCGAGGCTGAATCGTACTTAGAATTGGAAATAAACTTATAAAAAAAAAAATATCGCCTTAAGAATATTTATCTATTCTATTTTTATTTCGTTATCGTTATCAACCCTTGTACGTCCCCACTGCTGGGGCACGAGTCTCTTTCTGCATCGCAGGAAGGTTAGGCCATACTCCACCACGGGGGCCAAGTCCGAGTTGGTGGAAGATTGTACAACAGTGGCGGGCCTTACTGTCAGAAGTCAGCGTTTTCTGTAGATTTATACAAAGACAATAACATGTAAAGTTAAAACTTACTATATTATTCTGCTAAAACCAATCAAGAATGAGATCAGTGGAGGACATCCAACAGCATATCAACCCCTACACATATGCAGTCTGTTGCGTTTCGTTACTAGTCACTTTTAATTTCTTTCTTGTCTCAGTCTATGGTTGCCTGGAAAAAAATGCTTATTAATAAGACCACCAATTGTACTATTACACTATTTTTTATTTTTAATGCACTAACCCGTGCTAAGGAACAAATTTAAAAACCTATTTAGAGGCTAAAAATTTCACCCATGCCGGGATTCGAACCCGCAACCCCTGGCTATCCGTGCCACGGATAGCCAGGGGTTGCGGGTTCGAATCCCGGCATGGGTGAAATTTTTAGCCTCTAAATAGGTTTTTAAAATTGTACTATTTTTTATATAATTTTTGTTACTGAAATTTCTGTACACAATAAAGAATATTATATCTGTCTATCTATCTGCTATGAAAAGACTTCGATTTCAACCCTGTATGTCTCCACTGCTGGGGCAACGGTCTCTTCCTGCGTTGCAGGAAGGTTAGGCCATACTCCACCACGGGGTCAAGTCCGGGTTGGTGGAGAAAAGGGTTTGGTGAAAAGACTTATAAGGCTATAATTTCTTTTTTTATTCTTTCATTGTCAGATGTAAGCAGGGTAGAAACCTCCATGTTCGTCCCCTTAACGGTTTGGCGAAGTTTCATTGCGATCCGACATCTTGTTTATAAATAAAAAACCAAACGTCGTTTGTTCCTTCAGGGGCAAAAAGTGCAAACGGGTGCATGTCGCTGTGGCACCGAGTGTACTCTACACAATAGTACCAAAGGCTCTAGCCCTCTTTGTTCAATTAAACGTGTCAACAAGGAACTAGCTTGCTTATACGCGAGACCAAACACCCCACAGTTCTAGCGCAGATTTCCTGCGGGCTTATTACGAACACAGCACGCTATCGATATTGAAACACAATAGGCGTGACGACACTATCCAATAATCAAAGATTTAACGATATTAGGGGAAGGTACATATTAAAAGGATTTAAAACACTAATCTTCTTCTTCTTTAGGCTATATTAGTCCACTGCTGGACATAACCACTAGCCACACTGATTTAAAACATTGATTTAGAATAAAAAACTAATAACAGAGTATTCTAGTTTGGTGACCAGGCACTATTTTTTGTACACTTTTATAGCAATAAAGTTTTTGTATTGTATATAATAATATTAATTATATAATAATATACAATACTATACAATAGCCTTGCATTGCATTGTATATTTAGTTTTATAAAAAAAGATGTTACCAATATTTAAATTAAAATAAACGATTATAATACTGCTTTCAGTCATCGTGACTGAAACACCTATTACACCGCGTGACGTTACGCTTAGGTTCGTTATCAACCCTTGTATGTCCCCACTGCTGGGGCACGGGTCTCTCCTGCATCGCAGGAAGGATAGGCCATACTCCACCACGGGGGCCAAGTCCGGGTTGGTGGAGGATTGTAAGACAGTGGCGGGCCTTACTGTCAGACGTTATCAAGCCGCCCATAAGGCCTCTGACATGGCTTAACGACTGCCATTATATGACAGCCGGCACCAACGGCTTAGAGTGCCTTGCGAAGCACGGAAGCGCTCGGAAAAATGCCACTAGCGGTAGTCACGGGATGCTCACCCATCCTGCCTGACCTGACCGCGCCTGTTGTTGCTTAACCAAGTGATTGATTCCAATCACTCGGTTCGCCTAGGCCACGAGCGCTTCGCTTACGTTAATATTGGTAAACTTCACCTATGCCTTGTTGTGACTACTAGTGATCACGATGCGGCGTGAAGTCAGATTCGACGCCATGACACTGCGAGCTGTTTTTAAAGATTTAAAATAACTTTAGTTCAAAAACTTTAGAAAAATTAACCTTCGTTAAACTTTTTATTACTGAAATATAGGTTTATTGTAAAAAATAAATGTGTCCCCACATTACGGAAAAGGGTATAAAAACTGTCTGACCTGAATATAACACTGATTTTACCAGCATGACATTACTCAATTTAATCCGTTTTTCTCACCTCACCTCAGCTGTCTCAGCGCTGCATGTCGCACATACCAGGTACCGACAGAATATGAGCGCTGAAGATTTTTTTCCGACCATTGGTACGTCCAGGTACATTGCCGTACCGTTACGGCTAATATTCTGTGTTTTTATTTTTTTCGTGTGTGCTACTGCTACTGTTGTTTATGCATTCTTCGTGCTGTGACTTGTAACTAGATATGTAGATAGATAGATAGATAGAATATTCTTTATTGCATGTACACCAGGGATTACATATGAGACTTAAAAAATAACAGTGCAGTACAAGTGGCGGCCTTATTACTAAAAGTAATTTATTCCAGACAACCATTTAACAAGCAGATTTCAATGGCTTCACTTTGCATACGTGTGTGTGAATACAAAGTGACGCGACGGAAGCGCTCGGAAAAAATGGCACTAGCGGTAATCACGGGATGGTCACCCATCTTGCACCTGACCGCGCCTGTGATATTGCCCAGAATATCAATGAAAAAAAAATATACTTCCAAATCGGCTTTTAATATCGCTACCGTAAAGTCTAGTTTCCGACAGCGCCTTAGGGGCTCGGACCCGGATGTAGGTCGAACTAATCCACAGCGTGCGACGCGCGTTTACATAGCAAACTGCTAAATGCGGGTAGATGTAAACATCTTGCCGCTCCTTGTTTACACACAGCGCCCGCGCGGCCGCTGAAACTGTGGAGCGCAATGCTTAGATTCAGTGCGATACTAATTTTTTTTATTGTCACGTAGCCTATAAACGGCCCACTGTATGGATTAGGCCTTCTCTCAGAGAGAGAGAGAGAGAGCTTAATTACCACGGATCCTTATATTATAAATGAGAAAGTTTGTGACGACGTGTGGAAGTTTGTTACTCAGTAACGCAATAATCATTCCGATGTAAAACCTAACTGCAAAGTAAGGTACTCGGGGCTGCAAGTGATGCAAATTGCTTCAGCCACTTGTTGCTGTCTGTACGTAAAACAGAGAGTATTGCAAAGAGGTTCGAAATTTCACTGATGCCGGTAAGTCGCCCATTAGCTCAGTTGGAAGAGCGCTGGCACGGTTAGCCAGAGGTCGCAGGTTCGAGTCCCGGCATTCGAGTCACGAGTGACGACGTGTGGAAGTTTGTTACTCAGTAACGCAATAATCATTCCGATGTAAAACCTAACTGCAAAGTAAGGTACTCGGGGCTGCAAGTGATGCAAATTGCTTCAGCCACTTGTTGCTGTCTGTACGTAAAACAGAGAGTATTGCAAAGAGGTTCGAAATTTCACTGATGCCGGTAAGTCGCCCATTAGCTCAGTTGGAAGAGCGCTGGCACGATTAGCCAGAGGTCGCAGGTTCGAGTCCCGGCATGGTGGATTTTTTAGCCTCTAAATAGGTTTTTTAAAGTTATGTTTTTTCCATCAGTTGGCAACCCGAACCAAACCCTAAGACATTTATTTATTGCGTTGCCACGGTAACAGCAATCGTATAAACGGATTCTGTGGCAGTACGAAGTTCGGCGGGCAGCCAGTTTATTATACCAATAGGTATAATAGAGCGAGACAGCATGCTATACGTCAATACAGACTTAAGTGAAAAAGAGTCCTTTTTGTCAGGTTCGCAGTTGGCCCAGGTAAACATGACAAATCTCGCTGCGCCCGGCGTGCATCAATCGGATTAGTTGTTCCCCAGCAGCTCGGGATTAATTCCTGTTCTGATTGAATGTGCGTCGACCTGTCGTCCTGACCTGCCGTCAGTATGGCGACATTGCGTTACAATTCAGTGCAGACAATCAATCAATCAAAATCAAATCAATTTATTTCAACGTAAAGAATTTCAAACCCACGACCTACATACCGATTGAGAAGACTACACCGCTACCAACCATTATCGTGTTTTATATGAAACGTTAATTTGTGGAGAGCGCGGGATTTGCAAAAAAAGAAGAAGTATTTGTCACACATGAAATGTTTACTACTTTAAATATTTACATAAAAATGCAAATATATAAAGGAAATTGACTAACATGACAAATAAAGTGAATAAAAATTTTTATAACCTCACTATAAACTTTATTGTTGACGAAATGGACGAAGTAGTCGAAAGAGCCGAAGAACATCAGCAGACAATTTGCGGAGCAACTACAGAAAGCAGCCAACAAACGAAACCAAACTAAAACGATACAGTCTGGAAATAATCCGCGCACTAACCGCCGGAATAGACTCTGGCGGCAAAAGCCTTTCCACCTAGATGTCAAAGGGAATTGCGGACAAAAAATCCGTTTCATTCCAGAGCGGTTAAGGCGAGACAAAAGAAAAGACTAACACAAGTACATTTGCAAGTGAGAAGCAGCCGACATCGCCCGGATGGTATCCGCTGGCGGAATTTTAATATTTCACTCGTGTTTGATTTATTGTCAGCCACGTCCTCGGTCGGGTTTGAGGCCTGTTGGGCCCATCGTTGGTCCCAACGAGGAAGGGAGAAGAAGACAGAGGGAGAGATATCTGGCTTCGATAAACCCTATTGTACGTCGCCACTGCTGGGGCTCAGACAATCAGAAAGCTGAAGTGGCAGTGGGCTGGCCATATCTCGCGAAGAACCGACAACCGTTGGAGTAAACGTGTCCTTGAGTGGAGACCGCGACTCGGCAAACGTAGTGTAGGACGCCCTCCGACTGTGGGATGACGATCTGCGAAAAACAGCCAGATGCTGGATGCGGCAAGCTGAAGACACGGCGCTATGGCGCTCATTAGGGAAGGGCTATGACCAGCAGTGGACTAGTATAGCCTGACGACGACTGCTGGGGCACGAGTCTCTTCCTGCATAGCAGGAAGTTAGGCCATACTCCTTTACGGCGGCCAAGTCCGGGTTGGTGTGCGAGCCGCCTGTAAAGCCTCTGACATGTATTAACGACTGCCGTTAGATGACAGGGTAGACCAACGGCTTAGCGTGCCTTGCGAAGCACGGAAGCGCTCGGAAAAAATGCCAGTAGCTGCAGTCACAGGATGGTCACCCATCCTGCACCTAACCGTGCCTGTTGTTGCTTAACTCAAGTGATTGATCCAATCACTCGGTTCGACTAGGCCACGAGCGCTAGTGGCTTAATTGCCACTTAATTGACTTTCTGCGATATGGGCATAACAGAATATAAGCGTCCTCCGTTAGGCGTCGTATCTGACGTCACGAAGCAACGTAATCACTAGTAGTCACAACAAAGCACGGGTGAAGTTTACCAATGTTAACCTAAGCGTGACGTCAAGCGGTGTGCTGGGTATTCCAGTGAAAATGGCTGAAAGCAGTATTATAATCTTTTATTTTATTGAAAATGTTGGTAATATATTTTTTTTAAAGACTAAATCAGTGTTTTAAATCCTAATTTACTTTTCCCTTATATCGTTAAATAGTATTTCTTAATGATTCGCGACACTCATACACAGTTATATATTAAACGGGTCAAATCGCGATTATTTATAAGGTAAAATGTAGATAGATAGATACATAGAGAACTTTATCGCACAAACAGAAAAATATTACAACCATGATTCTTAAATCTAAGTAATCAATTGGCGGTCTTATCGCTAAGAGCGATAAGACCGCCACACTCAAAGGTTGTCTGAATCTCTTTCAGACAACCTTTGTGTGGAGTGCATTGCATGAAGAATATAGTCGGTACGAGGTGCATGTACATAAATAATTAAATCGAAAATATATTGATAACAAACAGCAAAATAATCGCGTACCTTACCGCGATTACACCAGTTTCATATATAACTATATCGTTAAAACTTTGATTACTAGATACTGTCGTCACGTCTATTATATATAAATAAAGAAGAGTAAACTTCGAACCCCAAGGGACGAACCGGTCCACGCCCCTCGTCCCATCTTTTCCTCACGCCTTCTCCGAATCGTTAAAATCAGACAACGATAACAATTTATGCGAACGGAAAACGGTTAAGTTGAAAAATTTCCCGCTCTGAAAGAAAAGTTCCTGACAAAGGCGGCCAATCAAACTTAGCCGCTTGTTGTATTTGGCGCGGTGGGCTAAAGCGCCGTGCTCTATTCAGAGAACAACCAACGACTCTGTTAGATATGATTATGGTACAGGGAAGAGCGGGTGATCGTGATCTTTCACTATAAACGGCCAGCCAAATCCTTTAGCTGGGGACGGCCGGTCCGACTGTTGTTAGTCGGACGTTATATTTATGGTATGTCATGTAAAACACTTTGATGTACAGTGCCGAATTGAGGCAAACAAATAACATTGTCGTGCTTATATCTGTCTATTAAAAAACTATGTAGTTTTAGACTATAGGACCTGGTTACTGTAGCGTGAAGTCGCTGGATGCGGACTGCATAAGACCGTGGAAAGCTTGGAAAACATGAGGGAGGCCTATGTCCTCTAGTGGGCGTCAAATTGCTGATGATAGTGAAATAATGTATCTTCTATAATATAAAAATGAATCGCTGAATGTGTTGGTAAGCGCAAATCTCGAGAGCAGCTGAACCGATTTCGCTGATTCTTTTTTACAATATTCCTTGAAGTACGAGGATGGTTCTTACGGAGAGAATAATAATAAAAAAATAAAGAATCGACTGTTAGGCGGTACGAAGTTCGCTGGCTCAGCTAGTTCACTATAAAATTTTACAATATAAAATTCTACAGTATTTTTCATACCATCCACTCCATTGAGAGAGATCGCTCTAAGCAATAAGATTGCCGATCGACTTAGATTTAAAACATAGTTGTAAAATGATCTTTTGTGAAAATGAAAGTGAAATTGTCCTTATGGCTGACTGAAACTAATAACTGTAACAGATCTTAAAACTAAATTTAGCAAAAGGCCTTATGCTCAGCTTAAAGTCGTGAGGGAATTTGCTCCAATGGTGACACTGATTTTCAGCAAAAGCTGGAGAAATAAAATAACAGAGTCGCTGAGTGCAAAAAAAAAATGCTACATACTTTTAAATTTTACATGCTTTTAAAGTTCTAGTGTTCCATATATGTCCAGTTAGAAGGTGTAAGAATAGTTACAGAGTCTTGTTTGTTGATTACAATACAAATTTGAATACAATAAAACCAAATACAATAATTGATTCTTTTATGTAACGGTGTGGGTGTGTGCATGCGTACGTGCCTGTGTGTGTGTGTGTGTTTATGAACTGACGACTAAATAAAGAAAAACATTCAGTGTTTTGAACTTTGGTTTATGTCAAATATCGTTGTTTTGCACACGAACAATCAGTGAGGTGCCTACATGCCCCGCTCCGTGGCGTTTACGTTCATAAAATCGAAGTGTCAAAGCTGCTTCTCGGAACATAATACCGTGTCCTCAATACTGCAGGCCTAGGAAGGGTCACTGTGGATTAGGGGATTTTGGGTGGGCCTTTAATTAAAAACTTTGGGGAACTTCAGGTTTTTGTTGCTATTTATACCGCGAAATCGTAAAGTACGAATCGACTCTCGAAACATTTTGTGTTTGCGTTTCGCTGCGGGTTGACATCGGACAAAGTTAAATTGGGGATCAAGGCACGTAAGAACTTAATGCCTCCATGATTTTTATTTCCAATGTGCGAATATTCGTTTTCAAAAGTAAATTTGACTGGCGATTAGGATTGGAAGCGAGTTTTCTTAAAGCGTTACGCGGGGCTACCTAATGGAATAAAATCATAACTTGTTTTATTAATACGATTTTTATAATAAAGTGAACATCGGAAATGTTAATAAATGCGACAACTATTTTTAGAGCCTAGGATCAACAACAACTAAGGACCTAGGACTTAAATCGATTTCACCTACAAAGGGCGGTTTTTGGCAAAACTGCTTTAAGGTCCAACATTCTTGGACCTACGTTCTTGTCAGTAGGTTCTAAAAGAGCTACAAAATTGATTATCATTTATTTTATGATTAAACTATTTTTATTTTTAATGCACTAACCCGTGCTAAGGACAATTTTAAAAACCTATTAAGTACGTAATACAGAGAATAGTGTAAAGAGGTTCGAAAGTTCACTGATGCCGGTGAGTCGCCCATTAGCTCAGTTGGATAGAGCGCTGGCACGGATAGCCAGAGGTCGCGGGTTCGAATCCCGGCATGGGTGGAATTTTTAGCCTCTTAATAGGTTTTTAAACTTGTCCTTAGCACGGGTTAGTGCATTAAAAATAAAAAATAGTAAATCCATTATATAATTTATGTTAATTAACTTTTGAAAGCTCGATTCAGTAAGTTACCAATATTTTTCCTGTTTGAATCTATTCATTGCATTGATATATTTATAGATTCAGCATCATAAATTAAAAAACTACCAAAAGGAGTTTTAATATTATTTTGATTTACAATAATTATTCCACCTACTTTCATAAAATTTAGAACTTGTAATAAGATAGGTTCATATATCTTATAGAAAATGAACTTGAATAGTTTTCACTGCACAATCTACGTGTAGTAATATAATAATAATGTAGCGAACAAATCGCGTCACTATTGTGAAAAAAGGTGCCCAGTACTGGATTTTATATCTACGGTTTGCTGTCAAATTAATAATGAAATTAATAAAAATTCCGGCATGGGTGGAATTTTTAGCCTCTAAATAGGTTTGTAAAATTTATTTTATGATGTTGATTTTTTCCAAAGACGATTTATAGAAGAAAATATGATTTTTCTATTGGTGGCGCTAGTAAGCACCGTCTGGCTCGTTAAAGGTTGGGAATTTTTAAATGTTTGAAGGTGTACCATTATTTGTCTTGAAACATAACTTTTTGAAGCGCTCGTGGCCTAGGCGAACCGAGTGATTGGAATCAATAACTTGAGTTAAGCAACAACAGGCGCGGTCAGGTACGAGATGGGTGACCGTCCCGTGACTACCGCTAGTGGCATTTTTCCGAGCGCTTCCGTGCTTCGCCAGGCACGCTAAGCCGTTGGTGCCGGCTGTCGTTAAGCCATGTCAGAGGCCTTATGGGCGGCTTGATAACTTCTACTATCGGATATATTTGTGCAATAGAAATATCGGAACTAATATGACACTTAATTTAATAAACTTTTAGTTTCAGAAAAGTTTATACAGAGCAGGAAGTAGTATTATACTCGTGTGCTTTCGGCAAAAACCGAAGCCTACTCTAGAGGTATTTTCGAAAAGCTAACAGACTATACTCAGTTGATACTGTACTCGTAGTGGTAATTCAAGATCGTTAGATTTTATTTTTGGTGCACGATTTCCGAAAGTAACTAAGACGAGAACAGACACGCTTGTAACACTCGATGAGCTGTCAATACTAATCAATGGCAAATTCTGAATATTTTCAGCGATAGCTGACGATTAGCTGATAGCGATAGCTGGCGCTAGCGATAGCGATAGTTAATTGGTTACACCATTAAAGTTAATTAGTTACGGATATCTATCCGCACTTAGCTTAGAAATATGAATGTCGAAAGCGGCCATTTTTTCTACTTTTTTTTTGCTGCCGACTGATTTAAAAGAAAACAAATCTATTGTGGTTTTACTACTATAATATTCAGAAAAGTGTTATAATTGGTTGGATTTAATTCATGAAATGATATGTATCAAGCTGCAGTAAGAGCTTTTAATTCGTTAGCTACACGTAGTTCTAGTTGTAGTTAGACAGGAGAATTCCGCGCTTAACCTCACAGTTGGACTATTGTACATAGCAAGCGCTGAGCTATGTTAACACTTCAGAGACTAGGGTTTCCTCACGATATTTTCCTTTAGAGTTAGCGAGTTGTATTGCTACTATAACTTCACTAACGTAGTTCACAAATGTACAAAACTCAGAAAACAAGGTTATTGGGACATGCCGGGATTCAAACTCACGACCTACCGATTGAGAAGCTGGCACTACCGCGCTCTACATCATGGGCATTACTTACTTGAGCAAATAAAGTTTATTATTATTATTATTACAGATAATGACGAAAGGTTTTTCTAACAGGCATTATCATCGTCTTCGTAGAGCTGTCAATCCTCAAAAATTCAATGAATAAACTAAATCACAATCACAAGCATTGCAGACAGTCCTGCGTAAATTTTGTTTACATAAAAAAAAATTGTAATTGTATATATTAACAATGTAAACAACTTTTTGCTGTGTGGTGTCGGCCTGGAGAATAGCACCAACCCAATTCCACCGAACGGCGATCCCCAACCCGCATGCCCAGCGTGGGGATTATGGGCATTACCCCCTATGATAGCACTACGTGGCGCTCTTTAGGGGAGGGATGTCCAGCAGTGGACTAGTATAGCCTGACGACGAAACAACTTTATTTTAAACTAGCTGTGCCTCGCGGTGTTACCCGTGTTTTATCGATTTTCCCAAGGGAATAAGACATTTTTTGTGCAATAAAGCGTAACAAACAAACATTTTCCCGCAGTCTATGTGTTAATCCAGGGTGTCAGCTAACTTCATACCAGATTTCATTAAAATCGCTCCAGCGGTTTAGACGTGAAGAAATAACAAACATACACACTCACAAACTTTCGCCTTTGTAACCTTAGTGTGATCTCATGGAGGAAAGCTGACTCAAACAAGCTAAAATAGCCAACTACAGAAGTCGTAAAGTAAAGTTGCACTTATTATGACGAATGTCAGCCCCTCGTTAGACCCGACGCTGGGTACACAATGCGCACTGTGAATGCTAGACACGACTATATCTCGATCTAAATGATACAGATCTCCTAAACGCTCTATATCTTCGTCAACACAATAAGCAAACAAGGGTACATACCCTTTGTCCACAAAAAATGTTAGAGGTTTCATTACCAACTGGCTGAACCTTGTTTTAATCCTGGCCGATCGCACTTCGACATTTTTAGGGTTCCGTACCTCAAAAGGAAAAAACGGAACCCTTATAGGATCACTTTGTTGTCCGTCTGTCCGTCCGTCCGTCCGTCTGTCAAGACCCTTTTTCTCAGGAACGCGTGGAGGTATGAAGCTGAAATTTATATCAATTACTCAGGTCTACTGTCCCTTGAAGCTGTGAAAAAATCGAACTTCTAAGCCAACGCAATCAAAAGATACAGCCGTTTATGCCGCAAATTTTCGACACTTGCAAGGGAATCAAAACCTACAGGGTGCTTCCCGTGAACTCAGAATCTTGAAATTTGGTACGAATCAACGTCTTATAGCATAGATAAAGGAAAAATTACGAAAACCATAAATTTTTAGTTACATTTCATAATATATATTTTTTTAATAATTTTAAACTTACTACCCATTTCCTCATAAACGCGTAGAGGTATTAAATTGAAATTCATACCAAATACTCAGGTCTATAATACAGGTTTGTACGGAACCCTCGGTGCGCGAGTCTGACTCGCACTTGGCCGGTTTTTTTTGATTGACATGACGTTTCTGTTGCTCTCTGTTTTTTCTTCTTATTACGTTATCAACCCATCCCATCACACCACTATCTACGGTTATGATTATGGAATCCTGGCAACCCAGGCGACCAGTTGTCATTTTGAACAGCTGATATAATTTTAATTAAATAAACTAGTAAAACTTAGTAAAAACCTAATTATTAACTGTGAATGCCTTGCCGGTGGAGGCTCGGAAGGCCAAATCCTTGCCCACTTTTATGGCTATGGTAAAGGATTTCTATCTCACTACTACTACTGTGTACCGAATTAATACTGTTATTATTGAAATTTGTAATATTTTTCTGCTGTTGTTTGTGTTTTATGTCTTTTGAATGTATATATTTTGTTAATTATTTATGTATTTATATATAATATTCATTTTTATTCTCACTGTTATTTATGCATGTATTTATACATCTTATTACATATCTTATTTATACATTTATACCTCTGAAATTATCATTTTCTATGTTTTTTTACTACATCTACTTCCTTGTCTAATTTATTAGTCCAGTCCATCCATAGGTTGACTGGAAGAGATCAGTTTTAGTGATAAGGCCGCCCTCTGTACTCTCAAAAATATCCTGTGTAATTTCCATTTTTATGTACAATAAAGTGTTCTCTATCTATCTATCTATCTATCTATCTATCTATCTATCTATCTATCTATATCGTGTTCTTATAAGTAACACCGGACGTCTCTAGAAAGAACTCTGAAATCGTCTAAGTGATTTAAAGATACAAAGATAGGATACATATGGAAGAACGAAATGATAGTTGAGTGAGTCGATCTTATTAAAGATAGTATTTGGGCGCGTCTAGTCTCTGCGTATTTATCCACCGTCTAGACGAGGCACAGACTAGCGCTCTTTTTGCATGTCCGGTGCAGTGGGGGCTAAGGGGCGACCTTTTACACTGGGGGAGTTATTCTGATATCTCGAAACTGCTCGTAGCCAAGTCGTACAGAGTGAATGGAATCAATCGCTTGAGTTAAGCTAGCACAAGCGCGGTCAGGTGCTGGATGGGTGACTGTCTCGTGACTACCGCTAGTGGCATTTTTCCGAGCGCTTCCGTGCTTCGCAAGGCACGATAAGCCGTTGGTGCCCACTGTCATGTAATGGCAGTCGTTAAGCCATGTCAAAGGCCTTATGGATGGCTTGATAACTTCTGACAGTAAGGCCCGCCACTGTCTTACAATCCTCCACCAATCCGGACCTGGTCAGTTGATGTAGATAGTTGAATATTTGATGTTATACATTACATTTATACACACATACATTTTTGTCTTCATACATGAATGTCTAATTAAATTTCTGTTAAATAAGTGTCTCATTAAAATTTCGCGGTTGGTCTGTAGTAACATAACACACGAGCTGGTGCTTGCGACTTCCGAGCACTTCCGTGCTTCGCAAGGCACGTTAAGCCGTTTGTGCCTGCTGTCATGTAATGGCCGTCGTGAAGCCATAATATGTCGGTGGCCTTAGAATCGGACGGCTTGATAATTCTGACAGTAAGGCCTGCTACTGTCTTACAACCCGCCACCAACCCGGACTTGGCCAGGTTGGTGGAGGGTTGTAATGCCAGGGGTGCGATGCCAGATAACCTTCACGTGTACCTCTCCGCTTTCCGTTCCATCTGATTCCATGAACCAGATGGAGGGGCAAGTGGTGGGGTCGGTGCACCCTGAGCGTTAGTCAGTAACTTCTTCTTGTCGGATCTTACTGGCTAACGGCGAATAATCTGGCGGGAGGGGTCGCGTGGGCCCTGTTTCACTTTGTGGAGCGGGACCCAGGCGACCAACCGAATGAAGGACCGACTGGGGGGGGCGCCGCTGCGCGGAAGCACGTGCGCCTCGTACCAGTCGGACCAGAGTGGCCGCCGGGACGCGGAGGGTCGGGGGACCCTCTGCCTCCATCACGGCGGGCCGGAAGGCGCCCTTGCGTGTTCCGAGGGTGCCATCTGGCACGGAGGGGGCCCGCGCGGTCGCTCACCGCCTTCTCTGCTTTCAGAGAAGTGCTGGTGGGCGACGTGACGGGCCTCGCGTGTGGGGCGTGTGGGGGCCAACAGTTGACATTGGCCCCCATGCGCCCCAACGAGGAGGTGCGCCGCCCTCCTCTAATCCCATTGGACCACACAACAATGGGATGGAGGGGGCGGCGCGTTGGGGCGTGTGGTGGCCAAGGGGTTCGCAATTGGCCACTATGCGCTCCAACGAAGAGATGCGGCGTTCCCTCGCCCCGTCGTTCGGTCCGATGCGATGGGGCAGGGGCGCCGCCGAAGGAGTGCCCGAAAGGGCGCCCGCAGACGGGGTCGCGGAAGTGTGCGTAAGCGTCCCCGTGGCCCCGTCCTTTGCGGTGCGGAGGAACACCCCAGGAGTTTTAGTCGGTATACCGCCCTTTTCAGGGCGGGGAGTCCGACATAACCACTGTGCTCCCCCGAGCCGGTGGTACCCGTAATTGGGGTTTCTCCTGGGTGAAAAAAAAAAAAAAAAGGGTTGTAATGCCACTATGGTGGAGGGTCCCCTGGGATACAAGCGTCAGGTTACGCTATGTTGTATGTTGTACATACTATTTTTATTTTTAATGCACTAACTCGTGCTAAGGACAAATTTAAAAACCTATTTAGAGGCTAAAAATTTCACCCATGCCGGTATTCGAACCCGCAACCTCTGGCTATCCGTGCCAGCGCTCTACCAATTGAGCCAACGGGCGACTCACCGGCATCAGTGAAATTTCGAACCTCTTTACACTATTCTCTGTATTACGTACAGGCAGCGACATCTGGCTTAAACAAATTGCATCACTTTACAGTAGTATGTTGTACGTTTATATAATATACGAGTTCATAAATATAATGTAATATTTATGTACACGGAGAAAAAATATTGTAAATTTAAACGGCCAATAGGAACAAATTCAATCCATCGGAATACACCCGCAGTGTATTGTCGCGCGCACGCCCGGCGGCTGAGCTGCTATAGAATCGTACAGCCAGTTTATATCTGCGGCTTGCACAGAACATTGCCGCCGGGATACGCATTTGCATTTCCATACGGGAATTTTCGTGTTTTACTTTTGGAGAAGCGGAACAGTAACTTTAACTCACACAAGCGAGATGTAAATGTTACGACTATATGGCTGAAGGGACCGGTCGGACGCGGCAGTGCCTGGGACATTGTTACCCGCCATCTATTTATTTATGACTATTCACCGAAACATTAGAATATTTGTAAGACAGGATATCCAGTATTTGACTATTAAAGTGTTTAAAAAGTTGCCGTTAGCAAGTTGTATTGCATTGCATTGTATTGTATTGTAACTTAGCAAATGTACCTACGTAACTTAGAAAACAAAGTCACTTGTACGCGATTTTTAATAAAATTTTAATGGCAGATATGTTTGTAGACGTTGAATTTGTTAAACACTTTAATAGTCAAATACTGGATATCCTGTCTTACAAATATTCTAATGTTTCGGTGAATGGTCATAAATAAATAGATGGCGGGTAACAATGTCCCAGGCACTGCCGCGTCCGACCGGTCCCTTCAGCCATATAGTGTGACTGAAGGGGCCTCAGTACGCTGCATAAATCGTCTCATTATTTCGCTGCAAACTTACATGTTTGGATACAAAAAAAAAGTTCTCTATCTACCGTCGTATCTCGTCGATAAATTTCCCGTCTAGCCAGTAAAGCGCTGTAAATCCCGGCACACGTACTTTTGCTCGGCGATCGTTTACCTAGTCCGTGTAATATGGGATGAGCGTTATTAAAATTCAAATTAAGTCCCGGTCTGCACCTGGGAGCGAACTCACAAGGGGTTCGGAAACGAATAACTTTTACGCTACGACGCGGGGCCTGCAAAAATTGCGATGAACAGCGGTGGCAGCGCAGCGTATTCAGATTCGAAATGTTTATTCATTACGAGTATAAATACAAAATTGTGTAAAATAATTGGTTTTATAAATTTAATTTTTAACTTCAATTACTAATAATCAATATTGTTGACTTTATATAAAATAATTGATTTACCTATTTTGGAAAGTAACTTCATAATTAACTTTTGTAATTTTTGCCGAGGTAGTAAACTAACAGTTAATGCTTTCAAAAAGACGCCTGCCACCTCAGTCATCCGAGACCACGGCACCTGTAAAAGTGCCGAAACGTCGGAAAATTGTAAAAATGTAATAAACGAGCATAAATCCGTATAGAAACAGTTTTAAAGAACAAAATTTACCCTTAATAATAACGACTTCCACACAGAACATTTGCTTGAACTTAATAATGTCGAAGTTGGTAGTGTCACATAATATATAACTAATCTGCATTATATGTCCTGCATTATATTCCAAACGATTCTGATTTGAGTGGCCTGAGTGGCTAAGGTGTGGACACCTAACGGCGACTTGCTAACGGCGAAGGAAAACATCGTGAGGAAACCTGAGTAGCTAAGGTGTCCAAATAAGGCCTTGAAATTGTCAGTCCGCGGTGGGCACGCGTGGTAATGAAGCTCATACGAGTACATACTCTCTGAATGAAGGTCTGTGCTTTAAAGTGGGCTTTATAAGCTACAAAAATAATAATTAAAGTAACAAACATTAAAAAGAAGAAATAATTACACTATTTTTATTTTTAATGCACTAACCCGTGCTAAGGAACAAATTTAAAAACCTATTTAGAGGCTAAAAACGTAATACAGTGAATATTGTACCTAATGAGGTTCGAAATTTCACTGATGCCGTGAGTCGCCCATTGGCTCAATTGGTAGAGCGCTGGCACGGATAGCCAGAGGTTGCGGGTTCGAATCCCGGCATGGGTGAAATTTTTAGCCTCTAAATAGGTTTTTAAATTTGTTCCTTAGCACGGGTTAGTGCATTAAAAATAAAAATAGTGTAATCATGTGGGTACAGTGATATCGTTCCGATGTTAAACCTAACTGCAAAGTAGGTAGTCGGGGCTGTAAGTAATGCAATTTGCTTAAGTCAGATGTCGCTGCCTGTACGTAATACAGAGAATATTGTAAAGAGGTTCGAAATTTCACTGATGCCGTGAGTCGCCCATTGGCTCAATTGGTAGAGCGCTGGTACGGATAGCCAGAGGTTGCGGGTTCGAATCCCGGCATGGGTGAAATTTTTAGCCTCTAAATAGGTTTTTAAAGAAGAAATAAGTTATTTGTGATTCTTTCTTCTGGGTGTGCAGTAAAGTGTTCTGATCTTTTGAAAATGTTTAGAACAGTTAAAAGAATTCGAAGTAACAGTAAAAGTTTTTTGTATTCCTAAGTAGAAATTTCTCTTTTACAGATTTGTACAGGGATTTTGTTGAACCGGTACAGATAATCATACACAAGATATATCGCTCATTTGGCAGAATATTGACGCAAATGTCCTTTTTCCAATTTTACAGGAGAGACCGTTGTTTCATTCAGAAGTGTTAGAACTTTGTCAAAATGCCACAACGACAGTGACGCTGTCACGCGATAGAAAAAATACATAACTCTTACTTAACTCAAATTGGCAAAAAAGTACATTTGCGTCATTATTCTGCCAAATGAGCGATATGTTTACCTAACAAACTCTTACCTATTTATACCTTTTGCTTACATGTAGCATGAGGTTCATTTTCGAAGCAAATTACTTCGGTAACTCCAACGCGCTAACTTATAAAATATTTTCCGACGAAACGAGCTTTTTTACTTGAATGATGAAGTGAAAAGGAGGAACAGAATTGGACGTGCCCAGATGCGAGTTGTCTAGTACTTTATGCCTATGTACATTTGTGATGGCTTAGCGGCTGTCATGTAATGGCAGTCGTTAAGCCATGTCAGAGGCCTCGTGGGCGGCTTGATAACTTCTGACAGTAAGGCCCGCTACAGTCTTACAATCCTCCACCAACCCGGACTTGGCCCCCGAGGTGGAGTATGGCCTAACCTTCCTGCGATGCAAGAAGAGACCCGTGCCCCAGCGGTGGGGACATACAAGGGTTGATAACGAACATTTGTGAAGTTATACTTAGTAGCAATACCACTCGCTAACAGTGTAGGAAAACTTCGCGCGGCCTAAGTCCATACAAATTCGAATGTAAAACGAATCATAAAAGCAAACTATCAGAACAAATGGCAATTACATGGTGCTAACGAGAATATTACAGAGAATATCAATTGTGAGCCTGAGGATGCCTCGTGTTAGAGGCGAAACGCGTCGCGTGTTTTCTCACACAAGTATTGGTGTCGCTGTTGGTGTGTTCGTCTCTTGCTTCTGCTTGAAAAAGTGGGATGGAGGGCGGTGCATTAACTAAGCGCATGGTGCTTGTAGTGGGATTTTTGGCGGAATTTAGCAAAGTACTTTTCACATTTTAATGCTATATTACAGAGTGAGTGACGTGAGAGAGAAAAGTCAATACAACGAAAAATATACAAAATCACAAAATGAATCCAAGGAGTCTTCAACTTCAGACCTACAACAATAATATGCGAAGTAGGATAATAAAATGTGTGGTTATGATTTGTTTTTGCAAGTACCAGTATTTATGTTATTGATGAGTAGAACCCTTGTGAGATAAGATAAGATAAGACGGTTCTTTATTGTACACCAGGAAAAACACACATAAAATAATTACAAAAATACAGTATAATTGGCGACTTTATTGCTTAGAGCAATTTCTCCCAGACAATTTACGATGGAGAGTTGCTGAAGGAAAAATGAGACGGGTAGTTGGTGTATAGCAATTATACATAAAGTTCTAAGTGTACAGCTATAAGACCTGTTTTTGAGAAATAAATATTATCATTATCTACAAGAGGATAAAAAGAAAGACATTAAGGAAAACAACAACAAAATTAAATAATACACAAATTGGAGTGATAGATACAAACTATGAACATTGTGGTGTTCGTTATCAACCCTTGTATGTCCCCACTGCTGGGGCACGGGTCTCTTCCTGCATTGCAGGAAGGTTAGGCCATACTCCACCACGGGGGCCAAGTCCGGGTTGGTGGAGGATTGTAAGACAGTGGCGGGCCTTACTGTCAGATGTTATCAAGCCGCCCATAAGGCCTCTGACATGGCTTAACGACTGCCATTATATGACAGCCGGCACCAACGGCTTTACGTGCCTTGCGAAGCACGGAAGCGCTCGGAAAAATGCCACTAGCGGTAGTCACGGGACTTGTGGTGTACGTGGTTATGATTTGTTTTTGCAAGTACCAGTATTTATGTTATTGAGGAGTAGAAGGGGGTAGCCTTTCGGAAAGACAAGGGATAAATATACGGCATGTATTTTCCCGATCCTCTGTTCTTCTTTCAACACGATGCAAATGAAAATGAAATCAACGCCGGGGGAGACGGAAGTAAAATTACTGGGTCATGTTTTCTGTTTTGTTATGGAAATTGAGCTTTGAATTTGTAATGGTAATGTAATCTTCTAATTGCGATGTAAATATACGCATAGAATCAAAGCGTTTGAGTTCCATCGAAGTGGATTGGGGCCAATTTGCAGAGCACAATAGGTTGGCTTTTGGAGATGAGAAAGCACGGATTCCTTATCACCTGATACACCAACCTCCAGGTAGTGAAGCCGTCGACAATTCGCAGAGTAGGTGTTTACATCCACTTGGTGAGTTTTTCTGGACTGGTTTTCCTTTATCATAGTTCCATCCTTCGCCACTGGCACCTTGGCGATGTGAATGTCTGATTACTAACCTGTAACAAAGAAAATAATTATGTTACTACCGAATTAAAACGGTGGCAGCGCAGCGTAGAGCGCCGGCCTCATATTTGGTAGGTTGTAGGTTCGAATCCCGGCAAGTATGAATACCGAGTTTGTTTTTCAATTTGCGAACATTCGTGAAGTTGTACGTTGTAGAACATTCGTTGCTCACTACGAAGGATAATATCGTGAGGAAACCCTGGTGGCTGAGGTATTAAGATAGGTAGCTCTTGCTACGTACAATGGCCGAACTATGAAGCTAGGTAAGTGCGGATATCTCGGATCTAACTTGAACTAGATGTAGCTAATGAATTAAAAGCCTTAACTGCGTCTGGCAAGACGACGACGACCATATATATAGCAATATATGGTCGTCGTCGTCAAGCTATAATAGTCCACTGCTGGACATAGCCCTCCCCTAATGAGCGTACTGCGTAGCGTCCTGTCTTCAGCTTGCCGCATCCAGCATCTGCCTGCAGTTTATCGTAGATCGTCATCCCATCTGGTCGGAGAGCATACTTCACTAGGTATGCCAAGTCGCGGTCTCCGCTCAAGAACACGTTTACTCCAACGGTTGTCGGTTCTTCGCGAGATAGGGCCATTCCACTGCCACTTCAGCTTGCTGATTCTCTGAGCTATGCTGATAACTTTGGTTCTCTGTCGGATGCATTCGTTACGAATCCTATCCTTCAGAGAAACTTCGAGGATAGCTCTCTCCATAGCTCTCTGAGCGACTTTGAACTGGTGGAGCAACCCTATCGTGAGTGTACATGTCTCGGCTCCGCAGGTCATGACAGGTAGAACGCACTGATTGAAAACTTGCGTTTTCAAGCATTGCGGTAATGATGACGAGAAGACTCGGCGTAGATATAATTTTATAATTAAATAATATCCAGCAAGTTTCAAGTGATTGCTGAAGGTAGAAAATCTCAGAATTCCCTAATTAATAAACAGTAAATTTTTTTTCGTCTCAAATCAGGTTGCATCAAAAACTGTACTACTATCAAGAAAAGTATTTAAGTCCTATGATAACTCAACTAAAATGGCGGCGTTCACCTTTCTACTTTCATATTTTTATGTCATAATTATATTGATAAATCTAGCTGTCAAAACCTTTGACTACCAAAACAGAGGTCATGGGTTCGCTTCCCACTGGACGTATTTGTATTTAATTTGTACAAATGATCTCAGTCTGTATGTATTTCCATGTTGTCATGTTCTTGCCGACACCAGGACAACATAATATGTAGTGTGGAGGTTATTATTCGTATACACAAATTCTTTTTGATGCACTAACCCGTGCTAAGGACAATTTCAATCGATACTGCGATCGAAAGCAACTGGTCCGCTATAAAGAAAACATTGGCTGGAACGCAATTCCAGTGCTTACACTCATTGTGTCAGACTTTTGTATCTCAGTTGCATAATATATCACTGTACGCGGCGCTGGGGCACTTCAACTTTCTCGCTTGTTACCGACTTGGTCTTTGGGTTATGCCCCTGCGCAGACGAGCTAGTAGAGCGGTGGTAGCGGATCGGTAGAGGGCCGGCTTCTCAATCGAGAGGTCGTGAGTTCAAATCGCGGTATTTCTAATTTGAAGAAGAAGAAAAAACATTTATTATAGCCATAGTCACAACTTCACACGCCACATTAACAAAACAAACTTAAAACACATTAATACCTAACATTTAAAAAAAAACCAAAGTTCACAGCGTGCCATTCTGCTATAAACGGCAACTGACTCAGCAATATGCTGATGGACAAGCCAGCCGGGGTTCGAACCCGGGACCTCTTGCATGGTAGGCAGACGCGCTACCGCTACGCCACAGAGGTAAAAGAATGATTGACAAAATTTGTCAATCATTCTTTTACATTTAATGTAAGAAACATAGACACTATAAAATAAAATTTTTGATAGTTAAGACGTATTTATAATTCCATATTCTCAATTCTTTAAGTCATCTCAAAACTTTGGCCTTTGCATCGTTTGTGCACACAGATCTATTCGTTAAAAGTAAAGTACATACATACATAACCTCACGCCTGTATCCCAGAGGGGTATGCAGAGACCAGGGACTGCCATTTGCCGAGATCCTGACAGATCACCTTCGCTTCATCAACGTTCATAAGTCGTTGCATGCACGCACGCCTTTTCCGGGTTCTTTTTATCTTCCCCTTTGCTAATACATCCCCTATTCGGGCGATATCGTCCGCCTGGGAGACCCTTACCAGCCCTTCCACTCACACTCACAATATACATTTGTTTCGTCAATCTTTCTTCCTTCTTCCTCAAAAGTTAAGTAATCATGATGTCATAGTATTACATTTACTATTTAAAATAATATAAGAATTTTCTATTCCTACAAAGCTATAAAAATGCTAAGGAAAACATGTAAAAAAAATAGAATGAATGCCTTATTTTTTTTAGAAAAGCTCTTTTCTTTTAACAGAACGAACCTGGCGGACGGTGGGCTAAAATAACGGGCATAATTTACGCGACAGTAATGATTTTGGGCCTAGCCCTCGGTACCATTTGGGCGCGCGTAATTTTTCGCCCAACGACGTAGAAATTGAAACAATACCGGCCCCGCCATTGTCTGAGTGCGGAAATTGTTTTCAATATTCTTCAAATTGCGAACGCTTCCCGGGGACAGATAGCACGGCCAGAAGATGCGATTCGTCAGGGCCGCGAAATATTGAATTAGTACTTCTTAATGATTGGCGATACCCACACATAGTTATATATTAAACGGGCCTAAAAACACAAAAATTTAAATTAAAACATACAAAAATTTCAATAGAGAGGATCGTTTCAAGCTTTTAAGTACATGGAATCCAGTGCTAAGTAAATGCAAGTCACGCGCCTTATCACCGGACCTGTCCGTCGGCGTAGTGAGTGTTGTGTGTCGGCCAGCTGCGAAAAATTAATAGTGACTACCATAATTAACTGTTCTCGTCACTTCAGTCTACCCGAGACCACGGCAACTGTAACGCTGCTGAAACGTCGGGAAATAAGATAATTACGTTTTACCTAATAAATAATCGCGACAAACCCGTTTAATATATAACTAAATAGGTTGTCGTCGTCGCCGTCAGGCTACGAAACGAACTTTTCTAGTTTGTCTCGGGTCTTGGATGTTATCTCAACTATAGTAACACTTTCTATTTACCACCAGAAATTATCTTTGCGTAGTTTTAATGATGAAGATATCAACCCTTTGTATGTCCCCACTACTGGGGCGCGGGTCTCTTACTGCATCGCAGGAAGGTTAAGCCTACTACACCAAGGAGAGCCAAGTCCGAGTCGGTGGAAGATTGTAAGATAGTGACGAGCCTTACTGTCAGACGTTATCAAGCCGCCCGCAAGGCCGCTGACACGGCTTAACGACTGCCATTACATGACAGCCGGCACCAACGGCTTAACGTGCCGTGCGAAGCACGGACGCGCTCAAGAAAATGCTACTAGCTATAGTCACGGGATGGTTACCCATCTTGCACCTGATCGCGCCTGTTGTTGCTTAACCCAAATGATTGATTCCAATTGCTTGATTCCACTCGGCCACGAGCGCTTGTCGTATTTTTCTCCCTACTCGCTGGCGTATTTTTGTTACATCTTATATGTATGTGTATCCACTTCCTATTACACAATTTCCTATTCGTTTAAAAGCTAGGCAACCATTTGGTGGACAAAATTGAATTCAGTTTTCCTATTACTGAAAATGCTTACCGTTTTGTGAAACGGAAAACAGCAAACGGTTGCCAATTGTCCCGTTATTCGATACTACTTGTCTGGAAGAAATTGCTTTTAGTAATGACGCCGCCAATTTTGCTGTACTATGATATTCTTTAAGTCTCTTATGTAATTCCTGGTGTACATACAACAACGAATTATCTATCTACTAGTTATTTATCTTCAATCAAGTTCATGCACATGCGTGAGGTTATATTATGTTATATGACTACAGACCAACAACGACATTTTAATGAGACATTTCGATATCAACCCTTGTACGTCCCCATTGCTGAGTGGTGTCGGCCTAGAGAATAGCACCAACCCAATTCTTCCCGCGGGTGTCGTAAAAGGCGACTAAGGGACACAAACCGGGGGGTGGGCAGCAGCGCCTCCTGTAGTACAATTCCACCGAACTGCGATCCCCAACTCGCATGCCCAGCGTGGGGATTATGGGCATTACTCCCTATGATAGCACAACCTGGCGCTCGTTAGGGGAGGGCTATGTCCAGCAGTGGACTAGAATAGCCTGACGACGACGTCCCCGTTGCTGGGGCACGGGTCTCTTCCTGCATCGGAGGAAGGTTAGGCCATTATCCACCACGGGGCCAAGTCCAGTTGGTGGAGGATCGTAACACAGTGGCGGGCCTTACTGTGAGGAGTTATCAAGCCTCTAACACAGCATGGAAGCCATCCATCCATCCAGTATCTGACAACGCTTGTTGTAATTTAACCCTAGTAATTGGTTCCAATCACTCGGTTCCATTAGGCCACGAGGGCTTATATCAGCTCATTTGGCTCGGCTTGTAACTAAAGTACACCAGTGTGCAACTAGTTGCCGCTTTTCAGGCATTATTCCGTGCTTCGCAAGGCACGTTAAGCCGTTGGTGCCGGCTGTCATGTAATGGCAGCCGTTAAGCCATGTCAGAGGCCTTATGGGCGGCTTGATAACTTCTGACAGTAAGGCCCGCCACTGTCTTACAATCTTTCACCAACCCGGACTTGGCCCCCGTGGTGGAGTATAGCCCTAACCTTCCTGCGATGCAGGAAGAGACCCGTGCCCCAGCAGTCGGGACATAGAAGGGTTGATAACTGATAACTAAGGGTAGCAGGCTGGTTACATCTGCTAAAGAACGATAGCTGACGTGGTAGAAACATAGTGGGGACATACAAGGATTGATATCGAGGCAATATTCCTTTTAGCGGTTATTATTCATCTGCACGATAACAGCAGCTTGATTTCAGTTCGAAAACAAACCCAGATGAGTCACGTCCACACTAAATAAGAGCACTTATTTCGTAGCCGCTACGAGTAAACGTGCTACGAGACCGTAGCACTGCTACGGACTTCTGGGAAACTCGTAATAGCGCTACGGTACGACTTGGGAACGGCTTTAAAATACAATGAACAACATTTCAGACGAATAACAGAACGTATAGAACGCTCACTTGACAATACAATCTTTAGTTTTACACTAGTTACAATCCTGACAGATCTCTTTCGCTGCATCAACACATTCATTAGTTATTTAGTAAACGGGTCTAATCGCGATTATTGTTTATTAGGCAAATGTAAGTTAAGTTATTGGTGGCAATCATGGAATCTTATCATACTTATTGGTGGCAACTGATGTATTAGGTATGAGATGACTTCAGAAAAGATGGTCAGAGTGGAGTTTTTTTGCCCGCTGCCTTTTTCTCCACTAACCTACGGCCCGAAGGCAGCGGCTTCCACTTTCATTTTACATTGTACATTGACATTCAGCAAAAGAATATAAATTCTTTACGTTGCAATAAAATTCAATTGAATTGAATGCGAAAACGTAATTACCTTAATTCCCGACGTTAATATTCGGTAATATATAAATATGTATGCGCATCGAAATACATTCATTAGTCGTTACATGAACATCCATTATCAAGCTGTTTATCTGCTGAACAGATGTCAGTAGTTTTTTTTGTTTACACTTTGGTCAACTGAGGTCTGTATAGTATTTTCTAAGGTTAACACGAGCAGTAGACATAATTAAAACGATTTATGCTCGTTTATTAATTTTTTTACAATTTTCCAACTTTTCGGCACTTTTTCAGGTGCCGTGGTCCCGGATGGTTGGAAAATTGTAAAAAATGTAATAAACGAGCATAAATCCGTATAAAAACAGTTTTAATTACAACTGAGGTCTGTTAAGAATAAAGAGTTAACGATTTGTCTGTCCGCCGCTTACCTCAAAGACCATTAGTATTAAGAACCTGAAATTTGGAAAATATTTAGTAGATATTTCTTGCCTGAGTAGTCAAGACCTACAAGAAGAGCTGAAGAAAGTTTGGAATAATCGAAGAAATAGAAATGATTCGTATTTCTCTTTTGGCACCCCGGTACGGACTTACAGAGTGACAGTTTTGGTATACTGAGTGTTAAATTTTTATGCCAGTTCAAAAATCAAAAAAGGTGTAGAGCAAAATGGTTCTTTTAGACTTATAACGAATGGTTCCAGTAATGTTGATTTCCTTTTAAGTTGATTTAATTCGCTAGCGGTTATATTTCCTTGAAGTTTACTGAAGCAGTTGTGGGAACAACAAAGGCATGAGTGAAATGCCCTGGTATAATTAATAAGCGGGTACATAAATCAATATACTTAAATACACATACGATTGGCAGTTTCTTTCAAATTCTTGCTCTTTCAAAGTTTATGAAAAAGGACATTCATACAGACAAAAACAACTTGCATTCACGCAACGATTTCGGGGACATTCGGACAGACGGAGTATGCTTGGGCGGCTTGAAACCTCTGACAGACAGAGACCAGCCACTATATAATAAATATAATATAAATATTCATGGACACATTACACAGTTCTCTTTAGCCCCATACTAAGTACAACTTAATGCCTTGTGCTACAGGTGCTAACTTGACGATATATTTAATACAATAAATCCAAGACCCGAGACAAACTAGAAAAGTTCGTTTCCTAGTTTGACCCGGCCGGGGATCGAACCCGAGACCTTCGGTTTCACAGTCAGCGTGCCAAACCACTGCGTCACCGAGGCCGTACAAGTCCGGATTACTGGAGGCTTGCAACTAGCCTTGCAAGCCTCCACTAATCCGGACTTGGCCACCGTGGTGAAGTATTGCCTATACCTTGTGTTCGTGGGTCTGGCTTCTGCTTGAAAATGTGGGAGGGAGGGAGTAACTAACCGCGTGGTGCTTGTGGGATTTTGGCGGAATTCAGAAAATTAATTTTCACATTTTAATGCTAAAGAGCCTGTAACCAGCAGTTGGCAGTGGTGGGCTGATAATAATTATGATAAGTGCATTTGTGGTGAGTAATTAGAGTTTCTAGCGACACAATCCAATACAACACTGTAATAGAGTACGAGTTGCGTGGTCAGACCTCGTGCTACAATTACACAAACTAATGCGATTTAACGGCCTTGTACAGCAGTTCATTTTGAATGCATAGCGATAATTTCTACTGCGGAATGGCTTTCGCTGTTGTCTATGTATGAAACTGCATACATAGCCCTGTAGCGTGAACTAGAGAATTTTTTTAATTCAGAATCTGTATTTAATATCAAGATGAATTTCAAAAGTCATCTTGATTTTCTGAAGATCTGTTAAAGATTTTTAGAGGTGAAGAACAGAAGTCTTCAATGAACAGCAGCAAATAAAGCCTAATGAGGCCCATCCATTAGTAATATGCATATGTTTCATAAAATATAGCGTAAATTTTGTCCCGGAGTAATTTGATGCAAAAAAAAGATCATCAATACTAGCCACAACCGTCCATTCCCCGACGTTTCCGAACCACGACTCCATTTTTCTCTCAAGGCAACTCTTCCCTTCAACCTTACGTATTTTGATAAAGTGTAAAATTATCTACACAGATTTTTTTGCCTTATCAATCGGCGCCGCGGCAGTGTCCTCGGAAAAGGACTATTTGTCGGCGACGCGCCACGGATCGGATTTCACGGGTTATTGCACAGCGGTCGCATTGGAGACCACAGCTATTGTGCTCCGATGTGAGGGCGAGACTAGATGCCCAATTATTTAAAAACACATTTGCTAAAAGATTCTCAGCTTTCCTCCACCCCTATGTACGTCCGTTAAAAATGGCTTTTGGAGATTACATACGATGCTACAGAGGAAGTAGTGAGAGTTATATCTTAAAACCAACAATTTTCACCCACACAGACACACACACACACATACACACATGCACGCACTCTCACTCGCATATACATTCACACCGTCTTACTGAACATTAGTTTCAGTTTAATTAAATAACATAAGTACCTAAATAGACATGCGTAAACTTGTAAATCCTGCCATTCCAAACATTATTATGGGCATTAATCAGGCTTGCCTAGTGTGGGGCCGCAGAGAAAATATGTATCGCTAAATATTGTTTACCTACCATACCTACTATATTGTTTAATAACCATTATGAGATTGTTTAAATATAGATACTTAGTTTAATGTCTCACCAACAGTTAATAAAGATTTATTATTATTATTATAAAGATTTATTTTATTTCTTAACGAGTTGCGATGTTCTCGACAATACCGTCACGGGGATCGCAATTATTTATTATAAAACGTAGTAACCTTATTACGATTTATCTAGTAAATAATCGCAATAACACTGGTTTATATACTTATAACTATAGATCGCTAACGATAGAATAACAATGGAAATAGTGATATAAACCAACCAGATTCAAATGTACTGTTAGTACACAAAATCGTCTATATTATATCTAATATTGTAAAGGCGAAAGTTTGTGAATGTGTATATTTGTTACTTCTTCACGTCTAAAAGTCTGGAGAGATTTTAATAAAACTTGGTGTGGAGTTGGCTGGCACCCTGTATTAACATAGACTACGTTATAATGCGGGAAAATATCTTATTCCCAGGTGAAAATCGATAAATCGCGAGTAGCACCGCGGAGCACAGTTCCCCCGATAGTTGAAAGGGCGCATATAACATTTTTTCCGAAATTGAGTTATATACATTGTTGGAATCAGCAAAAAAAGGCGCATCGGCCAGTATTTTTTATTTTTCGCTATCTCGCTTTATAGCGATTTTCTGTAGTATAAATGGGCGCATATCCATCCAAATTTTTGACTAAATCGAAGATGAAGAGCCGAAATTAATAGAAACTTAGTAGAATAGCCGCATTTGCACATATACGCCTTTGAGCTTCATAGTAATATTTCATGATCGGAAGTTTAATAGGCGCTTATTCGATATCGTTTTTAATGCTTAATAGATAGGTCGCAAGTGACCATTTGCGCCTTAGACGCTAGTTGGAACGTATTATACCTACTAAGTAGAAAAGTCAACATCTGCCACATGCGCCCTTACTACTTATATTTTCTTCGATGCGCATCTGCCAGATACGTCGTATGTTTTTTAAATTAATAAAAGGCTGAAATTATTGTTTTTTTACTCACAAGTCAAGATGAAACCTACAATAGACGATCATAGGTACTTTTCAACTTAGCCAAGGGCTATTAGATTGATAATGGATATTTGTGCCTAAAGTGCCTACTTAAATGCGCCTTTTCTTTCTAGGAAAATATTTAAAATTATACACTTGGTACTAGGGTTAAAAGTAATAAAAAGCGCATACGAAATTGATAGGGCGTATGTAGCGATATGCGCCTATTCAATTAATTATGTCTCATTTCTTCATATTTTTTAAATTAAAATGAAAAGGATTTTTTGAGATTTTGCATATAATATATTTAAAATATACTTATCGTACTATAGCAATTGAAAGATAATCATGTTAACAATTGTTCGACATCTTCAAAAATATATTTCTTCGTTTAACTAACAGACAGCAAACTATTTAAGTTTTTATTCATTAAACATTCTTTTTCTCAGTTTTAGATTCTTGTTACATGCGCCTTTTCAACTATCGGGGTAGTATAACGTTGTTGCTATATTTCATTATTATTAACGTTTTTTTACGTTCAATTGATATATTCATGCGTAATACAATTTTTTCAGTAAACTGGACTTATTGTCCAACCATCCGAACCATTTCCAACCATCCATTCCAATCGTCGAACGAACGCTCACAACAGCTGTATTTATTAGCGCAGTACCAGTGGAACGATCGAGTTAATCGATTCCGCAGCGAGTGCTCGATGGAACCAATGACTGACGCGCCATGTCCGATGAGCTTCGACAAAGGAAACCCCACTGTGGCTCGCTTGACGATTGTTGTTTTCCGTCCACGGGAAAGTGCTGCCGCATTGTGAGATCCTACAAAGGCTATCGCTCAAGTGCAGGGATAAACATGAGTTTACAGGAGGAACTACGATTGGTTTTGACCACCTACATGAAACTAGCTGACATAGCTCGCACACCTATTTCCCGTGCCTGTAGCTGCTATGCACGCACAGCTGTTATCGCAGTCGGACCTTTTAAAAGCTTCATTTATTTTCATTTATTTATTAAGCCTCATTTACTCAGTAGTATTTTTTTTATTTCTAATATTGGCTAGTTGCATGTCTAGCTACCAACGTGTCAATTGCTAGAAAATACTCGGGATGTGCTGAAAATCAGCGCTGCGTTGATGTTTGCACACGCTGCGTTTCGCTGAGCATATCCTTATTATCGCATAGCGTATATATTCACTAAATAAACTAAGTAATTAACTTAGTCTATTTTGAGTTGTTTTTGTATTGTTTTGCGATAATTAAACCATTTTTCCATTTCAATTTCATGGCGTAGTGATAAACTATAAATATAAAACTATAAATATGTAAATATACAGTCTTATTTGTATTTGTGAAATCCCTTTCTAGTATTATGTAGGTATATTTTTCGTTCATGTCCTATGTTTTTTTTTCCTTGTGTATGTTTATTTTTATTTATTTCATATTTATGTACCGTTTATGTATGTGTATCAATTTCATATTTATGTATGGTTTATGTATGAGTATCAACTATAAAATAATATGTTATCTAATATTGTTTAGTTGCGCCGACTACCCGTATTTCAGTTTCCGTTTCTTCTTTTCCGTCAATGGTTGTCTGGAAGAAATTACTTTTAGTAATAAGGCCGCCACTTGTACTGTACTGTTATTTAATAAGTCTCTTATGTAATCCTTGGTGTACATGCAATAAAGAATATTCTATCTATCTATCTTATTATTACTCTTAACAATCATAGTGCCTATTTGCTTAATTGTGCTTAATTTGCGTAATATGTCATGTGTGTATGCAGTCTACTTTAGACCTACTCTGTATAAAGTATTTTTTTATTTCTAATATTGCCTAGTTGCATGTCTAGCTACCAACGTGTCAATTGCTAGAAAATACTCGGGATGTGCTGACAATCAGCGCTGCGTTACACGCAGCCTTTAGCTGAGCATATCCTTATTATCGCATAGCGTTATTTAAGCAAGTATTCACTAAATTAACTAAGTATGTGATTAACTTAGTCTATTTTAAGTTGTTTTTGTACTTTTTGCGATAATTAAACCATTTTTCAATTTCAATTTCAACAAAGGTGCACGAAATACAAACAGTCATTGGTCTGGCGGGAGTGAAACTAAGCAAATATGCCAACAACTTTCTCACTATCAACATAGGCGGAGTGTCAAATTAAAAATATCACCTCGTATTTGCTAAGAACACTACTGAAGTTTTATTGTATTACTAGCTTTTCCCCGCGACTCCGTCCGCGTGGACTTTTTTTGCAAACCCGTTCACTCCCTTAAGGGTTAAATTTAGAAAAACGGCGAAACACGTGTTCAATCAATTGTGTTGAAGAGTATATATATTAAGTTTTAAGAAAATTAGACAACATTCTTTATGCCTCCCATACAAATTTTGGCAACCCTTTTCGCCCCCTACATTAAATATATAGACCCTCTGTGCAAAATTTCGGCTTCCTAGGTCCAACGGCTTGGGCTGGGCGTTGATAAGTCAGTCAGTCAGGACTTTGACTTTTTATTTATTTTTATCGCTCTGTAGAAGTTTCTTTGTTGTAGTGCTTTCTTATGTAATTAATTAGCTATAAAATGCTTAATATTTTTTTAAATAAGCGTATGCATTATGTAATCTTGTGTGTGTGCGTACGTATGTGTATGTATATTGCCAATATAGCAAGTATTTAAATTTGTAAAACTAATTTAAGACCTTTGTGTATTATTAAGGTTTATTGCCCTGAAGAGTAAATATTATTAGAAATTAAACACAAAAAGTTGTTTTTAAGTATTTCCATACACTCATCACTAAAATTCTCTATTCCAGCTCTACACTCTCGTCCGCCCGCATAGTCGGTGCTAGGACCACACTCGCGGCTTAGCCGTCTACATTGTGCTTAATTTTTTTTTCTATAAAATACCTTACATTACAGGGTTCACCCAATGCGAATGGTATGCTACTTTAAAATATTTCACTTATTTAACTCTTATCAAATCTTATCTCTAATAACATCCATACAATGGCTATTTATATAAATTGTCCTTATAACATATAACAAACAGTGCTGTTCTCTTGAATTCACTCAGAGCAACATGGAATAAGTCGGCCTGTTCCGATATAATGTTTAAATCACTACCCTTCTGTATTCCAGCTCTACACTCTCGCCCGCCCGCATAGTCGGTGCTAGGACCACACTCGCAGCCTGGCCGCCTGCATTGTGCTTTAAATTGAATCCCTTTGCTCGCTCCACTGCTCTCGTATCGTTTGTTAATTACTGTATTAACACGCGCGAGTAATCTCTGATGAGAATCGAAGTTATGAGGCTGTTAATGGAAACTATGGAGGTAATATTGGGATACTGTCCGCTCGTAATATGTATTACCTATACAGAGTTACAACCCAATTAGATTTTATGTTGTACAACAATATCTGTTTAGCGATATTTTTGTCAGCCTTCTTCTTCAGGCTATATTAGTCCACTGCTGGACATAGCCCTCCCCTGATGAGCTCCATAGCGCAAGGTTGTGCCATCATTGAGGGGCAATGCCCATAATCCCCACGCTGGGCATGCGGGTTGGGGATCGCAGTTTGTCAGCCTTATATTAGTTGAGATAGATAGATGGAATTATGCTTTATTGAATGATTTACACCTCGTAAATCAAGTCGAATCGCGCTTAGTCTCGGCTGCCTGAGTGACGTGCCTGCTGCTTTACCTTGTACTTTGCGAATCACGGAACCGCTCGGCAAAATGCCACTAGCGTTAGTCACAGATGGTTTACCCATTCATACACTGAACGCGCCCTATGTTGCTTCACCTTCGTGATCGTTTAAGATCACTCAGGCAGCCGGGGCTACGAGGGCTCATATATAACAGCTATAAACTATATAACAGCTAAGCATAACACCAACCCAACAAACGCCTTCGGTATTAGTGGAAAACAAACATCGCGCCCGAGTTTGAACACAAGTTAACTAGTTAATTGTTCTGGTGCGTAAGTTTATAATCTCGGATTCGCGAGCTTGCTCGAATAGCTGCAAAGTTGACGGTGATTTAAGTATTCACTTGCTTGTTTTGTGTTCGGATATTATTCGAATAAGCCTCTTCTCCGTCACTATAAGCTACTTTACTTACAATCCTACGGAAATGACGTCGTGGTTGCAGCAAGTAAAGAAAGAGGGCGAGACAAATGTCTGCCAGTCCTCACCCATATGGCCCAGTCGTTTTTATGATATTTTCGCGTGGAACTCACAATGACCCAACTACGAGGAAAAGTGAGGATATCTTAAGTCTAAAGGTACGAGTAACTATGGTGTGCGCGTAGAACTGGCATCGTACTTTGAATGTATAAACAGGTTCTAAGCCCAGGTTTCTAAGCATATTAACTAAATCACTTAGTATGCTCGCTTTAACACGAATGAGAGTGCTCACGAAGTGACACGAAGCTCAAGATGGTGCGATTCTTGTGTAAATCAAGTTTCTTGTCTTAAGAAAAGCCTTTCGTATGGTTGCTAAGCGAACTGACTTATGTGCCAGAACTGAAGTTCAAATTCAAATATGTGAAAAATGTACCTAGCATATTTCTAATTTAAGAAACAACTTGTATAATTTTTCTGGAACAAATCAATTCTATTCTGTTCTATCTACAAATCAAGTGCAACCTATAAATACAAATGGTAGATACGATAGTAGAATTTGTGGGCAGACTGGAGCCTAAACTAGACCAGTGATCTAGTGAAAGATTAGCATTAAAAAGTTAAAATTACTTTGCTGAATTCCGCCAAAAATCCCACAAGCACCATGCGGTTAGCTAATGCACCGCCCTCCCTCCCACTTTTACAAGCAGAAGCAAGACACGAACACACCACCACCAACACTTGTGTGAGAAAACACGCGACGCGTTTCGCCTCTAACACGAGGCATCCTCAGGCTCCCAAATGCAAGTGACCGTCTCCGCAAAAACGCTCCGTATTTATAGGCTAGGCCGCCCCTCCCCCCGATGACGCAATGTAACCGTTAAACTGGTGACCGTTAAACCGTTTCAACCGCCTATGGGCTATTATTGTTTTGTGCAAATATATCGATTAATGGGGAAATAGATTATATACAACATAGTGAAAGATTGATAAACAGAGACAAGTGACGTTCAGTAGTAATCTTTTTCCTCTTACAGTGCCTCTCCACTACTGGAGGCTAATCTCCAGCTTTGTATATTTCCCTGTTCTCTTTGTCAAGCGAAATACACCTTCAACGCTGGCAAGTTAAGTCCATTCTCTCAAAGTGAGTTTCTCATTCTCTCATTCGGCAAGTGTTCGAGTGGAAAAAAGTCGCATGGCTTATCGTCCGACATTGTCAGTGTAGTGTGTCACAACCCTAATAGTGCTTTGTGATGGCTGATTGAGGGTAGTCTGAAACATCATCAGCCGAAGATGCGAACGGGTGCCAGCCATCAGTCTTCTCGTGACCACGATGACTAACGTCGTCGAAACGTCGAGGTAAAATAGCAATAAATTACTACGCGATTAAGCCCCGAAAATATTCTAACATTCTCTCAATATTACGGTGCCATGAATTTCTTTTTCTACCAGCGCACCTTTTGCCCTTGCATTTTGCCCATCATGATAACCTTGAGAATATTTTCGGGGCTTAATCGCGTAGTAATTTATTGCTATTTTACCTCAACGTTTCAACGACGTTAAATATTCTAACTATGTGTACAAGTCGCGAAAGTTTAAAATATGTTATAACCTTGAGAAGTCTGTACCTTTCCATTCGAAGCACATGTCACTAGTAAGTCATCTTCTTGTTTTTGATGGTCAGTAATGTTCTAGTATTAATTTCTTAATGATTCGCGATACTCATACATTTATACATCAAACTACCTTCTACCCGAGACCACGGCAACTGTAACGCTGCCGAAACGTTGGGAAATAAGTTAGTTATGTTTTACCTAATAAATAACCGCGATTAGACCCGTTTTATATATAACCAGTAATGTTCTCCCAAATAACTTATCGTCATCTTTCTGACAGACAGTGTGAGATCTCGGGATCGATTGACACGCCGTAGCGTAGTACCCTCTTGTTTGTAACCATATGAACCGAACTTATTCTGAAAGTCGCAGTAATAATAACGCAATTGAAATCTACCTCATTTGAATTCAGGTCCCCGTTCAGCTCGGAGCTATGGAGCGAATTGTATCTTAATTGGTCCAGCCCGGTTCAATGAGCACTCGTTATCCCTGTGACTATTGATCGTCATATCACATGCCAAATCGGCCTCGCTTACTGGAACGGGTAGGGGCTTAAACCAAATCGACGCTGCTAGGGCACGGATGACATTTTCGCGAGTTTCCGAGTCAATTAAAAGAATAAGTCCATGATTTTGTGTAAACGTTAATAAGACTCTCCTTAATCATCGATGTTTCACAATCGAAACTTATTTCATACATGTATAATCTGTTGTTTATTTTATTAGCAAAGTGCTTTTAATTTTAATGAACTCCGCATTTCAAATTGCACAAACCAGAGAGGATCTGGAGCTACATGAGAATATAAAGAGCTTCATATAGATTACTTGCCTTTGCGCTGTACTTCATAAGTAATACCTTGGATCTGTATGCTGATGAAGTTTGACAAGATTTAAATAAAATGATAGCTATTAAAGACTAGTCTTTTCTCTATGACATACGTCTGAGTTTCCACTCCGTTGCAGGCAGAGTAAGATAGATAGCAACAGAAAAATAACGTACGTGAAATAATGCACGTACCGACTTTATTCTTCATGCAATCCACTCCATCCAAAGGTTGTCTGGAAGAGATTGCTCTCAGCGATAATACCGCCAATTGTATAACATTACTTAGATTTAAGAAATCATGGTTGTATTCTTTTTTCTGGAGTGTTCTCTATCTATCTATTTCTTTATGATTCGCGATACTCATACATAGTTATGATAACGAGTCTAATCGCGATATTTTTTTAGGTAAAACATAATTACTTTATTACGTTTTATCTGATAAATAAGCGCGATTAAACCCGTTTAATATATAACTATGTATTTTGCCAACTATGTGAAAGGAAAATTTCCCGTAGTTGAAAGTGTTATAGAATGGAATTGGTTTGGCTATGAGTATATTGTTTTAAGAAGTACGCTCCAGTCAACACTTACATTATCAACCCTTGTATGTCCCCTCTGCTGGAGCACAGACCTCATCTTGCATCACAGGAAGGTTAGGCCATACTCCACCACGAGGGCCAAGTCCGGGCAGGTGGAGGATTGTAAGACAGCGGCGGGCCTTACTGTTAGAAGTTATGAAGCCGCCCATAATGCCTCTGGCAAGGCTTAACGACTGCCATTATGTGACAGCCGGCACCAACGGCTTAACGTGTCTTGCGAAGCGCTCGGAAAAATGCCACTAGCGGTAGACGGTCATCCATCCTCCACCTGACCGCGCCTGATGTTCCTTAACTCAAGTGATTGATTCCAATCACTCGGTTCGCCTAGTCTACGAGCGCTTCACCACTTGGCATCACAGATATCTTTTATTATATTTTTGTATAGGATAATCCGCAAACGTATAGCATCCCTGATGTGCAGGGTAAGGGTCAGTATGTAAACAGTTTACTAACATAGCATAAGTCAAATTGTTACTAACACTATATGGGCCTTTCCTGAAATAAATGAATAGGTACTAATAATAATAATGAGTAATCAGAGGGTGCAAAGGTGTTGCTAAGCTCAACAATGCTCTGATTGGGTTGCTTCAGGACTCCTGCTTTTTGGTAACCCGCTGTACTCTTTACCAGAGCAAAAGACCGCGAATTAAAGTCTAGTCTAATAAAACATTAGACCGCAGGCGGGAACGTGTAGAGTTAGCTCGGACCCGTGTAGCCCGCTATGATTTGTCACGCAACACCTACAGTGCCCCTGATTTATCCCGCACTGGACCCGCGTGATAGGCACATTAGCATCGGATCGTGCCCAGTGCCTGCTATTTGTTGGCACTAAATCATCTCCGAACGGCTACTTTATCGGTTGCCAGTCATTGCCAGTAACAAATGTGCACGAAAAGGTAACTTTTTATCGCTTTTGGGTACCTTCGCAGCTTAGGACTGAACGTAAATTACGCGCGTTGATTTATGGGAAGTGATTTGGGGCAAATGGTGTGTCTAGGTATCGTGTGGTAAAGCAAATACTCGTATGTTATTTATATTATTTACCTGTGTAACAATATGATGTTAGTTAATAAGATCTCACCACTACACTGCAATACTGTTATTATTTAATTTAATTTTGTAATATTGTTCTCCTGTTGTTGTGTTCTACTTATGTCCTTTGAATGTGTATATTTTGTTAATTATTTATGTTAATACTATTTTTATTTTTAATGCACTAACCCGCGCTAAGGACAATTTTAAAAACCTATTTAGAGGCTAAAAATTCCACCCATGCCGGGCTTCGAACCCGCGACCTCTGGCTATCTGTGCCAGCGCTCTATCCAACTGAGCCAATGGGGGACTCACCGGCATCAGTAAAATTTCGAACCTCTTTACACTATTCTCTGTATTACAACGGCAGCGACATCTGGCTGAAGTAGATTGCATCACTTACAGCCCCGACTACCTACTTTGCAGCTAGGTTTTTACATCGGAATGATATCGCTGTACCCACATGATTATACTATTTTTATTTTTAATGCACTAACCCGTGCTAAGGACAATTTTAAAAACCTATTTAGAGGCTAAAAATTCCACCCATGCCGGGATACGAACCCGCGACCTCTGGCTATCCGTGCCAGCGCTCTATCCAACTGAGCCAATGGGCGACTCACGTAATACAGAGAATAGTGTAAAGAGGTTCGAAATTTCACTGATGCCGGTGAGTCGCCCATTGGCTCAGTTGGATAGAGCGCTGGCACGGATAGCCAGAGGTCGCGGGTTCGAATCCCGGCATGGGTGGAATTTCAAGCCTCTAAATAGGTTTTTAAAATTATTTATGTATTTATATATAATATGTATTTATATATAGTATCGGAGTGGTGGCCAAGGGAGGGAAGAAGGTTGGTAGGCAGACCACCGACACGATGGTCAGACGACATCGTGAGGGTTGCGGGTCAGAGATGGTTCAGGTTAGCACAGGACCGTGAGGAATGGCGCAATAAAAAGGAGGCCTATGCCCAGCAGTGGGTTGATGTGGGCTGATTATATATATATAGATATTTATTAATTTTTATTTTTATTTACGTAAATTATTTGTATGTATCTGTTGATAATTATATTTACTCACTCTGTTATTTAGGCATGTATTTATATAGGTGCCTCTGAAATTATCATTTTCTATGTTTTTTTTGTACATCTACTTCCTTCTCCAATATAAGAGTTGACGGATAATAATATATCCGTCAACTCTTAGGTTAAGAAATGTCTGTGTAATTTCCATTTTATGTATAACTAGCTGACCCAGCGAACTTCGTACCGCCGCCGCTCCGAAACAGTCAAATCATAATTTATTTTTCTCTCCGTAAGAACCATCCTCGTACTTCAATGAATATTCTAAAAAAAGAATTAGCTAAATCGGTTCAGCTGCACTCGAGATTTTTGCTTACCAACACATTTCAGCGATTCATTTTTATATTATAGAAGATAAAGTGTTCTCTATCTATCTCTATTTAATTATCTAATATTTATATATTAGGTTCCCGAAGATTTATAAGTGTAACTAAGCAACCACTCAATCAATCCACCCGTACTGGACGCCCGCCCGTACTAGATTCTGCAAATGCACTTTGGCACAATGACTACTGCATGAATATCGCGATTTAATTACGTCGCTGCTTCAAGTCTACGCACGCACATAAATCGAGCCTTACAGGCGGCGATGGTATGAAGAAACGCCCCACGTGACCCCACCACGTATCTGTCGATATCGATGTCAACCCTCGTATGTCCCACTGCTGGGGCACGGGTCTCTTCCTGCATCGCAGGAAGGTTAAGCCACCACGGGGGCCAAGTGCGGGTTGGTGGAGGATTCTAAGACAGAGGCGAGCCTTACTGTCAGAAGTTATCAAGCCGTCCATAAGGCCTCTGACATGGCTTAACGACTGCCAAGACATGACAGCCGCCACCAACGGCATAACGTAACGATTTTAATGGTAATAAGTGATTTCAATGTAACGTAATCTAATTACGCTTATAAAATATTTTACTCCAATAATATATGATTATTACGAGTATTATGCATTACACAAGCAACTTTAAGCTGATGCGTATATTATATCGATGAGATAAGTTAAAGATGTTTTTTGAGCAACAAACATTAGTTTAGTTTAGTTTATACTTTATTGTACACGAAAAACACAAAAAAAGAAATACAATTATAGAAAATACATGTACAAAGGCGAGCTTATCTCTGTAAGAGATTTCTTCCAGCAAACCTTGGGGAGTTGGAGTGGGGATGTGAAACGGGTCTATGCACGTGCACAACATACACTACATACTAATACGCTTACACAGATAACAAAATCATGCCAAAATAGATATCTACCCAAATACATAAAAGCTAATAATGTAAAGAATAAACTACATAAACCATCAAAGAAATCTACCTACATACATAAACAATACATAATAATACGGAAACAATACAGAATAAGAACCTACTTACATAAATACCTATCAAGGAGCTAAGATATAGACAGATAATGCTCTTTCAACCGTTTCCTGAAAGTACTGAATGACGGGCTAGTACGAATACTCTGCGGCAGTGCATTCCACAGCCTGACCGAATGGACGGTAAGAGTAAAGTTATGCTAAATTATTTATTTTAATTCTTTATTGCTCTAATTACATAAGTAAATGTACAAGGGCGTGCTTAATGCAAGAAGCATTCTCTTCAGAGCAGAAGCATTCACATTACAGGATGACTTAGATATTACATCACTGTTGGGCATTTGTAATATGTTTATCCGTCTGTTTTAAATGAGTTCACTGAATAATTACTGCAAAAATGCTGTATAATTTAAAAAAAATTAGATTGTGCAGTGGCGAGCGAGACCGCAAGCCCGACGTAACAACAGCCTTAAATAATTCCCACTAGCTGGTGCCCGCGACTTCGTCTACGCAGGATAAGTATTTCGAGTAGCTTATATTAGCGTGGCGTAGAAAATAACTAACATTATGACATAAAAATTATTGCATAAATAATTTTTGGGTCACATTTGAAAAATTTCACACATTATCTTTACAAATTGTAGCCCATCTGTTATTCTGACGTTTAAGCTATATTATTGTAAAGTTTCATTAAAATCCATTCAGTAGTGTTTACGTGAAAGAGTATCAAACGTACATCCATCCATACTTACAAACTTTCGCGTTTATAGTATTATTAGGATGTGAAACGTTGGTTTATCGAACTAAATCGAGATAGCATCTGCCGTTCTGTTACTTGAAACATTGCGGTCGGACCGCCTGTCAAATGAATAGCGGCAAACTCTAGCATATGATGTGGAAACGTTAGCTTTAATAGAAATTTCGGCGAGCTTCAAGCAAAAGCGGGCACGGCCCTGTTAGGTGAGGGTATTTGTACCCAGTAATATATTCGATATCAACCCTTTGTATGTTTCTACTGCTGGGTCATCAGATGGGTCTCTTCCTGCATCGCAGGAAGGTTAGGCCATACTCCAGCACGGGGGGCCAAGTCAGGGATGGTGGAGGATTGTAATACAGTAGCGGGCCTTACTGCCGGAAGTTATCGAGCCGCCCATAAGGCCTCCGACATGGCTTAACGACTGCCATTACATGACACCAGCGGCTTAACGTGCCACCAAATTACAGCACCAGAAAATATATAAAATAGTACAATTGGCGGCCTTATTACTAAAAGCAATTTCTAGGCAACTATACACGGATACAAGAAAGAAATTAGAGACCTTATGGGCGGCTTGATAACTTCTGACAGTAACGTTAACTGTATTGCAATCCTCCACCAACCCGGGCTTGGCCCCCGTGGTGGGGACATACAAAGGGTTGATATGACAAATGTATGTATGTATGTATGTATGTATGTATGTATGTATGTATGTATGTATGTATGTATGTATGTATGTATGTATGTATGTATGTATGTATGTATGTATGTATGTATGTATGTATGTATGTATGTATGTATGTATGTATGTATGTATGTATGTATGTATGTATGTATGTAAGTAGGATGTTATTGGGCATTCTGGACCAGCTTCCATTCGTTTGAGCTCACGACGCACCGCGCCGGTTGGCGCGGCTTGTCGCTCTCTCAAACTCATTACAGCTATTCCAGAATACCCAATAACATCGAGTGATTCTAATTTATAGTTTCAATAATTTTACGAGCAACCTACACAGTTTATGATAAATTCCATCAATGAAAACGAATGACACTAGGAAGCTTGAGTGAATGCAACTCACCATCATCTTGGTGGAGATAGGTCCGCATAGTCACTGAGTTGAATTAAATAAAGGATCCCCAAGCTCAACTGAATTGTATTTACCCACTAGCTATGTTTTGTGCAGTTTCGTAATATACTAGATAAAACAGCACACATTATTTGCGGTATCGGTTAGGTTTCCTCATTAAGACAATGACATGAAATATTCCAAGTGATACTTGTATTTACCCAGTCATAGTTTTGTGACCAGATTGGCTTCTCCCACTGAATGAGTTTAACACCACTGGTGTCTACTTTTCATAACAGTGACACAAAACTTTGCTTTTTCAACCCAGTTTGTTTTGTAGTCAGATTGACGTCTCCCACATGAACAAGGTACAACACCACAAATTTTGTTATCAGATTGACTTCCCGTGATGGCCCTTCATACAATAACATAAAAGTACAATTTCAACTTAATCATATTTTGTGGTCAGATTGACGGCTCCCACTGTTAGAAAGATTCAGCACCACAAATTACTTTGTGATCAGATTGACTTCATGTGATGAACCTTCTTGCGCAACAGTGACACAAAACATTTTCGTCTTAACTGTATTTTATGGTCAGATTGACGTCTCCCATTGTAAAAAAGGTGATTCCAACACAACAAAATTTTGTGATCCTTTTCATGTGACACAAATACTGGGTGATTGGCAGAACCAGGAAATACTTGTATTTTAGGCATATTTTATGGTCGGCACAAAGAATACCTTACTTTTCCCACAAAAATGTTAGTGATCAGATTGAAGTCTCCTGTTTATCGTTCACTACGGAAAACACAAAACATTGCACAGTAGGAAAAATGTACTTCTACAGTTACTTGAATCCTTGGGTATACTTAAGTAAAATCGTGAATTAATGATAATATCACTGACACATAAAAGTATACTTTCATTAATGGAAATCTATTTCCTACTAACGTGTCACTTTAGTTAACGCGAATGCGAATATGATAGGTGGCTGGCAGGGATTGTCAACCTTTAGCTGTTGACGCAGGAGTTATAAATTTGATACGAAGTATACACGGTGTAAGAAAAAATATGTTGTCAAAAAGTACAGTTTTATTTATAAAAGTTGGTTCCTTTGAACATTCCTTAAAGGTATTCCGGTAATAAAGCATTTTCCATGTTATTATTTTTTTAAGACTTGATGTTAAAGTATTTTAAGAAATCATGATTTTGTAAATACGACCGACAGCATTTTGTCTTTTTTTAATTGAAACTTGAAGATATTATTCTCATCCCATTATACGTAACTGAACCTATGCAGATAGTTTTATATTTTTTCAACAGTTTTCTAACATCAGTTCTCGTTCATTTTCTATCTAAATTTATCTGTAACATACAGTAAAATAAATACAGTAAATTTTACATAACCCATAAATAAAGAATTTAGAGGGGTCATAATATTTTAATGTATCACCTACATAAGAGATAACCAAAGGTTGACTATACTAGCTATACTCTAGTCTAAGATCCACACGGAAAAAACTCGTTGCATCAAAATATTTAGCTGTAGGTATCATTAATACCTAATGTTTGACTTTCACATAATATTGTGGAGTCTACCAAATGTTTTATAAAGAATACCTAGATAAGTATTATTTATCCTGAAATACATTTATATAGTAATTTCATCGATATCATACGATGTTTTCTATGGATAAGCTAGAGGAATTAATTATAATTTCCTATTTAGCTCATCATCCGATTTCTGGTAACTGGAAATAACAGTTTATTTTCTTCTGCTATAGTGAAATATTCACCCAATTCGAACATTATCTGATTAAGATCAAGAAAATCTAAAGTAAATTGCAACATGTGTATCTAGGACTATTTACTCCTACCTAGGTATGAAACCTACGAATTTGCTACGTTAACGTTATTGGATCCGTTGCAAGCTTCTGATTGCGAAACATCTTACCTACAATAATCGATATATTGGTCACATTATGTTGCAATGGCAACCAGCCACATTAACTTGAGCTATTAAATAGTGCTGACATTATGAGAATAACATATAGGCTTGACCTTGCTACCGGTCAAGATGATTTGGTTAAGTACCTACTTTTGAAGGCAAAGCAAAAATTTTGGGTGTTCGATACTAAAAAGTAATATGTATTACTTTTATCAACAATCACCTATATTCATACACCTATAAATAAAGGCGATTTTCGCATTTACTTCATTACAGTACTTGTAATAAAAAAACAACATACACATTTAGGATATAAACCTATAACACCCTGATTTATCTAAAATTCTCATCACTTCCGATAACGTGATAACGCTGTTCAGTACAGTCTCCGTGTGGTGTAATTATCTACGACTTCCTCGCTACCAGTCACTCCATCGGTATCAAAATGTTAGTAAGTATATTTATTTACATCCTAATTTTTTTTTTTTTACGTGTTCCACTGACTAAACCGTATTAGTCCCTATATGAAAACTATGTCCCGAACTATGTCTAAAAAATATGTTCCAGTCACTACATTTATCTAGTATAGTAATTACAATACGGTGTATAAATCGTTTAGGTTAAATGTATAAGACTGGTATAAAACTATGTTATTATTATTTCAGGTCTGACTCCGAGTTTGAATTCTCTGGTGTACCTATTGCTGTGCAGTCGAGTAAGAAGCAAAAGACTCCAACCAGCTCCAAACGCAAAGCATCGAGCTACGTTGAGGAGACAGTTAGGTAAGAATACAATACATCTATAGTTTATTATAAATGATTGTACACTTTACACATCGTTTCAAATGACGATTCCCTCGATGTAATCAAGCTGTTGATGAAAATCTTGGAACATTGAAAGAGATAACAACTGTTTATTTGTTTGTTTCATAACTAAAAGTTGTTTATTCGTCTTAATAATTCAAACCATAGGTTTGACCCTTAAACCTTATTTTCTATAGCCTAAAGCCGGGCCGCTGCACCATGTTACGCGTGTTACAAAAAACGTAACACTTAAATATAATAAAAGTGGGACATGGTATAACACGTTAGGTACTTGTTATATAACGTTACGTTACGTAACACGTAAAGTGTTAATACCACTCCCCATTTTTGTTTTAATAACGTGTTACATTTTTTGTAACACGCGTAACATGGCGCAGCGGACCCGGCTTAACATTGATCGTTACGGTAAATGTTTACATCCAGGGAAAAGTTTACTGGAATAGAATTAGTCTCGTTATATTATTCGTTGTTACGTTGTCGCGTCATTTGACTCTAGCACACCGCTGAGTCATTGAATCGTTGATTACATTGCAGGCATGTACTCGTAAAGGTTAACATGCTGTCGACTGTTTACTTTGCATCTTACTAGTCGTGGGTTCGATACCCGCTTCGCGTAGTATTTTTGTTTTCCATGTAAGATATGCTTATTAAGAATCACTTGGGATATTTGCTTATTAAGAATGACATATATGGGATAGATCAAAAGTAGATATGTACCCTTCATATTAAACTATCATCCACTTCATACTCGTTCAATGTATGTGTATCTCCTATAGATAGCCTACCCAATCGGAATATAGGTATAAGTTTATGAAGGTACTTATGTTTTAAAATATATTGTTCACTTTTACAGGTCTGCAAGCACCTTAAAGAAAAAGACGGTGGGAGATCTTTTCGGGATTTTGCGAGACGCAGAGAAGGTCGCTAAAGCGACTCCCGAGCAGCACCAACTGGGGTCGAGTCTAGTGACGCGGGTCGCCAATGGTCACGTTCGTCGGACAGCAACGACGGAAGGAGAATTCTATATAGAATTGAAGGTCTACAACACTACCGATGCTGCAAGTACCAACGTTCAAGAGAGGTGGAAAAAAGCGTTGATGGTAATAAAATTGCAGACTGATACGGACACACCGCACTGGGACGTATTACAGAAATTTATTAAACAAGTTTATTCACTGTATGATAATAGTGAGGCGAGTTTTTTTAGATTTTAGGCGAGACTGATCCGACTGACCCTTACTACTACGCGCAAAATATTTTGAGTGGGTTCGATAGTGATGTCGAAGAAATACGAAACCCGGCTCCATCAGACGTGGGGAAGCGGAAAAGTAAGACTTCAAGGAAACGGGTTGCAAAGGACTCCACGTCTACATCATATGTGGTTAGCAAGGCGGCAAGAAGAGGAAATCGGTTGATAAAAATAGAAGTATTCGACTTAAATGAGTGTAAGGACACAAACAGTGAAAGTGCGGTGTTAAGTGCCCAATATGTTGTGATAGATCCTGTAGACGAAATAATGGACATGGTGGAAAACGTAGTTAAGAACATTTCTAAAAATATGTGCAATAGTTATTAATTTCGTTTTAAATTAAAAATTAATTAAATAAAACATGTTTTCTTTTTTAAATACATTTACATTTATTTCTTACTTTCAATAAAAAAGTTACATAAATACTTGCTTATTCTAAATAAATTCTATAACATTATTTTCATAAAACCATTTCTTGACACATAGTACATTTTTCAACGCACATTGTTTGTGGTGAGAAAAACACGTAAAATTGCATACACTATATTTATCATGCAGGTATTTTATATTAGGACATTGATTTTCCTCGATATTAATAACACAACAATCACCACAAAGTTTATTTACCCACATGATTTTTTCTAAACCTTTTACAAAAATTTTCTTATTCCTCAATAAACTATAAATTAACCTATGAAATTCGCGGTAGTCAATAAAACCTTCACGCCAATAAATTCCTCTATTCTTTTCCAACCAAACAACTTGCTTTTTTTCGCTATCTGATAAAGTAGAAAATGGATAAGGAGGTTTTACTAAGTAGACCATAGTAAATTCTTTAGTAGCGAGAGCAAACTCTTTAATAATAAAATTATTTTTATAATCTCTAAATCCTTGTAAATCTACAAAAATATGTTCAGAATTCATGTTATTTTTTTAACGATGTTAGAAAGTGGTTTATATTCGATTACACAATCGTTTAGTATGAGGCAGTAAGCAGAAGTTTGATCTGGTATTTCTAAATCACTCTCTATTTCTACTCTAACATCAATGGGACCTGTCTTCAGGGTCTCATTTTGCCTGCAGCAATCTATTACAAATAATGGTGCTTTATCTTTGAAATCCTTCAGATTTAACAACGGCTCACACCGACGTCCATAGTAAGACTGTTGGAATCTAGCGTACTGCTCATATAATATCATATACCTTTCTTCAGTAAACTTAATATTGAGACTTTCATATGGAAAGTAAGTTGAATTTAAAAAAACCTTGACATCACGTACATAACAATGATCAAAGTGAGACATGTCTTTCATACCTAAACTTTTCCGATTAGTTTGTAAACCAATAATCACATAACGTGGTTTCTCTAATTGAGATGTGGTTTTTATAGACCAAGTATGTTTTGTAGTCTGTGGTAAAAGAGGGTATTCATAGAGATCCCAATTCCTAAATGCTAAACTGATAGGTCTATCTTTCTCCAAACATCTCAGCAAGTTAACTCTTTCACGATCAGATACTTTTATATGCGGTACTCTCCATACAATTTTGTTAATGGTTATGTCATCTAACACTTCATTAGTGGTTAATTTAATAGAATTAAGGTTTGTATTACTACGCAAAAGAACCAGCTCATGTTTACAGTTCATTATTATTTTATTATAATCTTCAGCGAAACCTAAAACTTTATTCAATGGGATACAGGCGGAAAAATTACCAGTAGTATTTTTTATTCCATCAATGTCCCACCCCCATAGCCGTGACATTTTTGATTCATTTTCATTCATCGAGAGCAATGATTTAATAGTAGTTGTGATCCCAGCATTTTTTATCCTATCAATTTCTACGCCATTTAGTTCATATCGAATGTCTTGGAAAAGAAAAAGCGCTGCATTATTCACCAACTCAATATTACTCACTCTCTCTTTTTTATCGCCATTTGGACGGTGCACTGTGATAGAACCTTCGATGTATAGTGTACTCTGTGACGGTAAGACGTATAAGTCTTGTTGATTGATGGGAATGCGTATTTCATCGTTTTTGTTAAAACTATTAATGTAGGGCTTATACGAATGGATTTGGTAGCTTTCAATGCTGTTGTCGTAGGCGAAAGAATCCAAGATATTTAAGATATTCATTTTATGACTTTTAAGTATCTGAGAAATTGTTTATTTTCCTTAGTCAGTTTTTTCTTTTTAGCAGGTGGTTTCTGTTGCGGTGGATGTGTTGTACTGAGATCTTTGGTTTCGGGTACCAATGTTTTATTTATGAAATCTATCATTTTCGTCTTAGGTGTAAATATAACTGTAGTTCTTCTTGTCGTAGATTTATAAGGTTGTTATTTGCATCCAAAATCCTTATATTAATCTCGCTAACTGTATTTTGATTTACTGGGAAATATATCAAATTTTTTGGGATTTCTATAATCCTGTACCCTGGCGGTACATTAGGTGCAAATTCGTAAATTATATGGCTAGGCTTCCCATTTATGTACGATCCGCTCACGATATCACATTCTATTCGAACGATGGTTGTTGGTAGAATGTTTACAGGGAAGAGAGACTCATGTAATATATTAGCTTTAAGAGTCTGATTTCCAAAACCCAATATCCTTCCGATTGAACCGGATTTCTCAAAATGAATATCTTTTGAACAAATTATTTTTGTGCTCAAAGTGTTATTGTTACATATCAAATTAAACGTACAGTCTACTAAATTTGTTTTTAAAAAGTCATTTATATCTAATAGCTCGTATGATCCTTCGGGTATTTCAATCATTTCGTTGTCGCCATAATGAAATTTGTTGTTGTAGCATTCTATGTTAGGAATCGAATTAAACGTCGAAAAAAAGATCAGCCCACATTCATATTCACCATCAAGCTGCAGAGCCGGCGAATAAAATGTTGACAAAGCTGGTTTACAACCGGTTATTGATAGCGTGAATGACATCGTAATAATGGTGAGAATAGTTTATGATTTCTTAATATAAATGTTTCAACCAGAATGTTTTTAAAAATTTTATGCATAAATGACCGCAATTATAGGTGTTGTTTTGTTGATAGTTCATATAACTATAATAAACGTTAGTGTTTTTTGTTAAGTACTTGATTAATTCTACAGGTGGTTTTAAACCATAACTATCAAAGTACACGCTGTAATTATTTATCTTAATGTAGGCTACCCAGTGAGTTCCCGGATTTATTGAATTATCTAGATTCAGGATAGCGCACTCGATGTTATTTGATTTGCTTGGTAAAGTGTCTCTCATATAGACACCTCGAAAGTATGGGATGTCCCGAGTATAATATATTAAATCTATATTACTCAGTGCTCGTCTGGGTAACCTTTTAACTAGTTTTTTGAAGAATGTACGCACAATCCCTTACCTGTCTTGTATGGTTTGATGTATAAACCTTTGCCTAAGGAGATCGATTCCATCATTTTATTGTGACGCACGGATTCAGAAAGATTTTTTTGGGCTGACTTGTAATCATTAACTGCTTTTGCTATTCCACCAATACCTCCAGCTAAAGAACCCAATGCTGATAGACCAGCAAAAATAGGAATGAGTGGAAGTATTCCTCCAGTTTTAGGGATGGGAATAATTCTTGGCAGCTTCATATTATTTTTCTTATGAAATATTTTTTTTGCTGCTAAGTATGCAAACTGAATAGCATCTTGAATATTTTTAGGTTTCTTTTTTTTCAGATGCGATTTTAATTTAGCCATAGAAGTTTTGAATGATTTAATTCCAGCACCCGATTTAATTTTTGCTTTCATTACTTTATTCACCAACCATGATGCAACTTTTTCACCTCTGCTAGCATCTTCTGATTTTAATCGTTGCTTTGCCATCTTTCTTAGCTCTAAGTCAGCCTTATGCCGATCTTCTAAACTTGAATACTTTGAATAAGCTATGTCGTGCAGCATACAAGCGCTGTCCAAAGGGTTTATGCCTTTATCGCCTCTTTGCAAACGTTCTTGTAATCGAGTACCTGGACCGCAGTAGTTGTAGCCTGGTAAGTGTAACTCTATTGGTAAATTATTGATTAAAGTATTGAGAAGTCCTTTCCCTTTCATAACTAACGATGTAATGAAAAATAAGTTAACTAATCTGTAGTAATATACTTCAATGCTTTATTATAGCACTTTTATTAATCCAACTATTTTCCTCTTGACCTAAGCCGAGCCATTTAACAAGATATTTGTTTCCCTTTTTTTTAATTACCTTCTCAACTAAATAAATATTGGGACAGCTAGTTTTTTGCAGTTCGTGTTCGTAAAAACAACCTTTTATTGGTATACAATGTTGATCTCGTATGTAATATGTTGTGGGTATAGATTTTATTACTTTTACAACAGTGAATAATTCGGTAGACCAGTTTGGTGTATATCCTTTTTGAAAATCTCCTTTGTGCTTGCTGATACGGACAAAGTCTCCAACACGAAATTTAATTTTCTTTGCAGGTAAGGAAGGTTGTGATTTGTTTATATTACATGCAACGAGTGATTCATTTAACTTGTTTATTTCAGACGGCATATGTTTTGTAGTGCGATGCATAGTATTATTATAGCTCTTAACTATATCACATAAAGGTTCTCCAATCCACTTATAATTTCCAAACAAGCTAAAATGTTTAAACAACTTGCTCTTCAAAGTTCTTATTAATCTTTCTACTATAGACGCTTTTTTTGTTGAATAAGTTGAATAATGATTTATTTTCCATCGGTTCGTAAGCTTCTGAAAAACGTCATTGTGAAATTCGGTACCCTTGTCGGTTTGTAAATTAGCAGGTGATCGGCCTTCTTGTAAAACCTTATCAAACGCTAGAGACACCTCAGTTTTTGTTTTATTCTTTAATGGAGCGATCCATGCGTATTTAGAAAAAGCATCGATGACTACTAAAATAAATTTGAATCCTTTGTTAACCTTCTGATAGTTTTGCATATCAATCAAATCGGCTTGCCATAAATCATCAATCCCTTTTAAAATAACAGAACGACGTGGGAAATTTCTTCTAGCTGCTTTATGGATTTCATTTACAACAGATTGTTTGCTCATGCTGGTTTCGATGAGTCTCTGAGTGCTACTATATGATCTTTAATAATATTACTCGCTTCTACCTTTGAACACTTCTCATCTAACTGTTTCTGTAGCAGTTGTATTTGAGTTTTTATACTTTTAAGTTCATTAATGAAATCTTGTTTTTTACAATATAATTTATTGTTTTTTTCTACATACTCCTTGCTAACAGCTTCATCTGCTGCTACAGCTAACGGTAATCCTCTCAATATACATTGTTTTAAGTCGTAAACTCCTGACTCATTTTTACTTAGCCCTGTGTTTATAGGAACCAAATTTAATGGATCTGACACACGCAGTCTTTTATGAACATGATGTCCAAATTTATCTATATTCATCTTGTAAATAGTGTGAAGGTTAGAGTAGAAATAAAATAAAATATAGATTACATAAGTATTTATTCATTTTATATCACACCACGTTTTTTCAGTTCTGTTAAAACTGATACAATTTCATCATCTAAGCCAGTATTACCGGCATCTTTCGAAGCTATTAATAATTTCAATGTTTCAACTAATTCGTTTGGATCATTCCAAAAAATGTAATCTACTTTGTTATCAACTTTTTTAAGCAATGATAAACCCTTTCCTTTGGAAACATTGGCGGAACATAATAAGGGTTTTACAATTTGTAAATACTTAAATCCTCTGTTGCTATTGATTGGTTGATTGGGATCATATTTACGTCGATGAGCGTTTGTGCTTATTAGTATAAATTTATAATTCCTTTTATCATCTTCAGTGATAATGTTTAGATCAAGATTTTTTTTGTAAAGTAATTCACTGAGTCCATTAGTTTTGACATACGAATGACCTGCTATTTCAAATGCATCATTAGTTATGGAGAGCGGTGCTGATCCTATCATAGGTTTTCCATTTTCCAATCTAATTCCATAAGGTACATCTTTGAATACTTCTGATGATAAAGACCATGACGATAAAGACTTTGCATTTGGTGTTGAAGCACCATCCGAATTTGTTTCAAAAAATATGTCACTCATGTTATTTCTAAGACTTTGATTCAGTTCAGAGTCACTTATGTTATCATCGCTGTTACTAGCATTCGATACCTCTTGGAGTGATTCCCTTGAAGAGCTAATTTCAGAAAATTTTCGTTTCTTCGTAGGTGTAGACTGTCGTGCTAAATGTTCAAGCGAATCAACATCTTCATTACTTAACTGTTCTTGATACGGGGTTCTCGTTAGCTGTTTAAGTGGATCTGTTACTGGTTTGAACATAGTTTCTAATGCCAACTCAGAATCCATTTTAGTATTTTTCATGTTTTGAACCTTCTTTTTAACAGCCTCAGCAGACTTAATTATTTGTTGTTTAATTGATTTTTCATCACACATTTTTTCTTATTTTACAACTACTCGCATATAAAGAAGATAAGAAAGTGGCTTCTGATTTAAAAAAAACGGCATTTATGTATCTCACTCGTCGAAAGTAATAAAGGTGTCGAATTTCATTCTGTAGCATCCGTTATTTCTTTGACAGTCTTTATTAATCACTAAATAGCTAAATGTATCTTTCCAAACTTGTGAACAAAGTTCGCGAAATTGATGCCAAGGCATATCAGTGTTCACATGTTCATCATAAATATGACGTAAGTTAATATCATCCTGTTTGAATATGATGAGTAGATTTGCATTGTCGCGAACCAGTTGTTTTGGGACTTTGCTATAAGTTTGGTTCAAATAAAAACAGTCTATATTTTTATGTCTACCCATGGCAAAGTAATCACGAATGTTATTTTGATTTTCACAGGCAACATCGTCGAAAATAATGACAGAATTTTGAGACGCTAAGCTTGGATTTAAGACTTCTTTGTTATCGCGATATTTATAATAACGTATTCCTGGAACGAGATTCATTACCTTCTCTAAAAATATGTATTTTGGTTGATACAACGTTTTCGAATAAACGTACACGTTACGGAAATGTAAACCATTAGGATGTAAAAGTAACCCAAGGACTAAGTTTGTTTTTCCGCAGTTAGACGGTCCGCAAACTATACAACGGATGGTGTTTGGTAAAAGCTTTCCGTGACGATATGTATTTTTTTCAGATCCTACATCAATATTCTCAAGATTTAGTGATGTAGGTTGTTTAACAAATTTCATTTTTGGAGAAATATGTTACCAGTGATGTCCTCATTACTGAAATGCGATCATCACGATTAAACTTCAGTATTTATCTGTGTTACTAACATCATTTCATTTCCTGCCGCAAGTAAAATTCAGAATCAATCAATATTATTGGGTATTCTGGAACAGATGTAATGAGTTTGAGTGAACGACAAGCCGCGCCAACCGGCGCGGTGCGTCGTGAGCTCAAACGAATGGAAGCTGGTCCAGAATGCCCAATAACATCCTACTTATGTATGTATGTATGTATGTATGTATGTATGTATGTATGTATGTATGTATGTGTGTACTTATATTTCTTTGATTAAACGATACCCAAAATAATCGTGGGCCTGGACTCAACTACACGGGTCCAATCAGTACTAAATACCAAAGGGGATTATTCATTCGTAACTCCTCCCGGTTTGATTCCAGTAGCTCTCGGCTGGCAGCCGCAGATTGCTTTCATTTGGAGAGCTGGACTCGTTCAAAGGGATACAGATTTGATTTTTGGTCTTTCATTGGCGTCTGGTCTGCTGAGTGAATTGGAACAACGGTGCCTCTCAGAGCCTGCAGAGCTTAAAATACAGGTTTGTTCCTAGTTTAGGCTACGTGTTTACTCTTATCTATGTTAAAAATTCAATTGTTATTTACAGTCCTTCTATATAATTTTATAGATACATACATAACCTCAAGCCTGTATCCCAGATTGGTAGGCAGAGACCAGGGACAGCTACTTGCCACGATTCTGACAGATCACCTTCGCTTCATAAACGTTCATAAGTCGTTGCATGCACGCACGCCGGTTCCGGGTACTTTTTATCTTTCCCTTTGCTTATACATCCCATATTTAGTCGTTGTATGTCCGCCTGAGATGTCCCTTACCAGCCCTTCCACTCACATTCGCAACATATATTTGTTTTTAGGGTTCCACGTCAACAAGGATATGATATTGCCATTTTAATATGTAACTAAATACATCCGACCCAAGACTTCTCTCATAGAGAGAGAGAGAGAGAGAGAGAAAGAAAGAAAGAGTATAATGGGCTTAGCCACCAGGCTTTCATTCTACAGCGGATTTCGACCGCTGAGGTATATGTAGAGCAAGGGACTTCGGGTGTCGTCACGATGTTTTCCTTCAAAGCTAGCGAGTGCATTGCTACTTTGAATTCACAAACGTACGTACGCCGGGGTCCGAACCGACTGTATAAAATAGCCCCTGCAATTAGGTCTGTCTAGTCAAGTGTAATTTTGTGAACTTTTTACTGTAAAATCACACAAGTGTATGGTCTAGGTCCCTTATATAAAATCTAGAGATTGCCGAGTTGGCATAGCAAAATTAACCTTCACAAAAAAATTGGTATCTGCACACGAATTTATTGACCTGTCGAGACTACCTTATCAATTTTAATCAGATCTGAGTGCAGATACTGCTAGTAACTATGCAAATTTCTCTTTTAGTAAATTGTTATGTGAGGATAATAATATTTTAGGTCCAATAAAAATAATCATTATCAGCGCTATCAATCAATGAGGTCACCTTGATGGCACTACCTCAGCGCATTTCGTTTACTACTCTTCTCTACGTAATAATAATTATACAAATAAAAAAGCGAAAGGTGACCACTACTGTACGTAGATTTCGAATTGTCACTCAGCGGTTTCCGTGGTGTAGCGGTTATCACATCTGCCTAACACGCAGAAGGCCCCCGGTTCGATCCCGGGCGGAAACAATAACTTTTTGTTCTGTTCACCGCTTTTGTAGTCTAATATTTAAAAGCTGGTTAGAGAATAGAGGTCACGGAAAAGTTTTTCAAAGCGCTGAAAGCCATTTTTCCAAGAACAGGAGGATGTAACACAAAGGGACAAAAAGCGAAGCTGTCACGCGCGGTTCAAAGCGGGGGCGGGTCCCGCGAATTGACTTTAGCGCGGTACTAGACAAAAGCAAACGTATGAATTTTCCGCCTCTTTACTCGGTTTTTGCAGCACTTTTGTGGCTTATTTTTTAACCGCGAAAATTGTTAAGCTCCATCCAAACTTGCCAGGACGCTTAGCACAAATTCGCGGGCTCTGTAAGGGACATAATAGTCCTTCCTCTTTATTATTTAATCCCACTTAAATAAGTACATAGTTAAAGTTGCACGACATTGGGAATCCTAGTGTGCGAGTTAGGGTAAGAAAATTACAAATACTCATTGAAACATTTTATTAATTCTGTGATGAAAATGTTATTTGTCACCAATGTGTTAAACCTTATTGATAATAATAAAACTTTTTAACTTTTAACTAACTTTAAAGTTGACAATGTTAGCGCCGAACCACCAATAGTTAAACTTATTTGAATAAAAATGCCCTCAACGTCTAGCGCAAATTCACGGGCTCTTCAATTCAAGAGACTTAATAGTCCTTCCTCATCATTATTTCATCCTACTTTAATAAGTACATTGTTAACGATGGTAATGTCTGCGCTGAACCACCAATAGTTGCAGTAATTTGAATAATAATTGCCACAACGACAAACGTACCTTGAATTATTATTGTGAAACTGCCTGAGACGAAATCGCGACAACCACTGGTAAATAATATAAATAGAAAAAAGGAGCCAAGAGGTTAACTAGATGTCTGTAATACAACTGCTTTGGTACAATAACTCCATCCAGAATTGGAGCGTGTTTGATTCGAGTTCGAAAAGAGAAACCGTGGCACCGCACCAAAGCGACTAGACCGGATGTCAGCGCCATCTGCAGGCAATGGCTGAGTTTCACCCTTTGTCAGCGCCTTTCCGCTTCACGTACTGTCGACAGCAGGTAAACATCTTCTTCTTTAGCGTTTATTTGTTCATTGTTGGACGTATGCCTCTTCATAGGATCTCTGTTGCGGTCGGTCTGCGTACATTGTAGCCCAGTCAGCTTATCATGCCACGCTCGAGATAGGCCCTCTATGCAAAAATGACAATTTCTCTATCCAGCCCGAAAATATCTCGACTCTAACGTGGCGACCGAGACCGAGGTGGAGTCGCCCGAGACTTGTCTACAACTTGATATATATATTAGAAAAAACATTTTAATTTACAAACAACAATTTACTTAACACCTTAATACCGTTTAAGATTGGTTCTAAACAGTACCAGGCCACTCAGAAAGTTTTTCGAAAAAAGTTTTTACGTATAAGACCTTCAAAAGCAACCATCTACCGCTGGTATAGCAAGTTCAAACACGGTCGTCTTACTTTGGGTGATGAACAAAGGAGTGGTCGGCCTACGACGGCTATCACCGAAGAAAGTCTGCTGGCAGTAAAAAAAATTATTCAAGAAAACAGACGAATTACGTATAGATTCAGCGAACACTGCAGATTGGTTCAGGAAGTGTTTACAAGATTTTGCACGAGCACCTTCGCGTAAGGAGAAAAGTTTCCCGCTGGGTGCCGCACAACCTCACCGCAGCTCAGAAGCAGGCCCGTGTGGATTGCTGCCGTGATATGTTACAAAAATTTGATGCTGGCTCGTCACGGGGCGTTTACGACATTGTGACAGATGACGAATTCTGGATTTATCAATATTATCCAGAAACAAAGCGTCAGTCGACAGTTTGGCTGTTTCAAAATGAACCAACGCTTACGAAAGTGAAGCGATCGAGGAGCGCAGGAAAAATTTTGATCGGTAGTTTCTTCACTTTGACGGGGTACCTAATTTCAATTCCACTTCGAGACCAAAGCAGCATCAACGCTGAATGGTATAGCACATAATGCTTGCCAGAAGTTTTTTCTGATTTGAGCAACAAGCGACCGAACACCGGGCTCCGCGGGGTCCTTCTTCACCACGACAACGCGCCCGCGCACTCTGCGATCAAAACGAGGGACTTCCTGGACTCCACACCGGTCAGAGTCTTGGGACACCCTTCTTACAGCCCTGATTTGGCTCCGTGTGACTTCTTTTTATTCCTTAAAATTAAAAATCAGCTCAAGGGATACAGTTTTTATCGCCGGAAGACGCGCTGGCAGCGATTGAGAAGGCCGTGGAAGAGGTGTCTGCGGAGGACTAGAAAAAATGTTTTGAAAATTGGTTCAGACGCATGAAACTTTGTATAGAGGCTGGTGGAGAGTTTTTAGAATAGACTTAATAAAAATATTTTTTTCATAGAAGTTAGTTTTTTAGTTTCTCAAAACTTTCTGAGTGTCCTACGTATTTGTTATAGCACCAATCCGAAACGGCTTCACCGATTTTTATGAACTACGAGGGCTGCTACTTATGTATGCGGAATACAAAAAATAAACAAATGTAATAATTTTATTGTTTTTCAAAGTATTCTCCACTATGATCGATTGATCGATGCAATTTTGCATTCGATGAAACCAATTTGTAAAACACTTTTTCCACTCTGATTGAGGTATCTCCAAAACGTGCTGTTTGAACGCATCTACGGCATCTTCACGGGTCGAAAATCGTTGACCACGTAATTTATTCTTTACATTTGGGAATAAATAGAAATCATTGGGAGCCAAATCAGGGCTGTACGGTGGATGACCCATCAATTCTATTTTTTGACCATCCAAAAATGTAGTTGTTTCCTGAGATGTATGACAGCTGGCATTGTCATGGTGAAGTATGATTCTGCGTCGCTGGTTGTTTTGGCGTATTTCTTTAAATACTTTCGGCAAACAAATGGTCGTGTACCACTCCGATTTAACCGTTCTGCGATTCTCCAGTGGTATTGTAGCCACATGGCCATTAATACCAAAAAAACAGGCCACCATTTGCTTCACAGTGCTTTTTGCACGAGCCACTTTCGTAGGGTTCGGCTCATTTGAAACACCCAAACTGTTGATTGTTGTTTAGTTTCGGGGTCGTACGCGTAGATCCAGAATTCGTCACCTGTGTAGATATTATAAACAGATTTTGAGCCGCCTCCGTTGAATTTTTCTGAGGTTTTATTGCACAATTCGACGCGAGCATCTTTTTGATCCTGAGTTAAGTGGTGCGGGATCCAACGCGAACAAATTTTTTTTACAGACAAATGTTCATGTAATATCCTATGAATGCTCGTCATACATATGCCCAGAATAGCCTCTATCTCGCGATACGAAAACTAATAATGCGGTCTTGCATTATTAGTTTTCGCACAGCTTCAATATTTTGTGGCTCAACCACCGATTTCGGGCGACCTTCTATAACTTCGTCCGTGAGCTTACTGCGCCCGCGATGAAACTCACTAAACCAGTAATACACAGTCGTTTTTGATGGAGCTTCACCACCAAAATTCGAAGTTACTTGATCTACGCACTGTTGTTGCGTTAAACCACGTCGAAAATCGTAATAAATCATAGCACGAATATTTTCACGAGTGAGTTCCATTTTTTCAGCGATATGACATTTTAAACCCAACAAAAACAAAACACTAACGTATTTAAGAGAAAAATATTAGCGGCCAGTATTTAAAAAAAGAACGAATTTGACCATGGAGGTCAGACATTGCGTTTAAAATTATTGGAATCCCAGATTCCGCATACATAAGTAGCAGCCTATGTATTTTGTGTATATTTAGTAGGTCTGAGAATAGGTGGTAGGCTATGGTAACACAGCGTATGCCGAGTCAGCTAGTAATGAATAAAATATTGAATATTGACCAAAACAATTTCTAAATGTATCATGTCGACTGTACAGACCGAGCCTGTTCCCGGCTCGCTGCGATTGCTAGTTTTAATTTATTTTAATCAGCTGGCTAGTGCGTGCAGGAGCGCGCAAAGTCTTAATGGTTCTCGAGACATATAAAGTTTTTACCCTTGTGGGGTCATGATGTATAATAAACGCCTCATGGTAACATTGTTTAAAGAAATCTGCCGTTTTCGTTGTTTCATATTTAATAGGTCAGTCAACCGGTCAGATATGTGTGGTGTCGGCCTAGAGAATAGCACCAACCCAAATTCTTCCCGCGGGTGTCGTAAAAGGCGACTAAGGGGGGTAGGCAACAGCGCCCCATGCAGTACAATTCCACCGAACTGTGATCCCCAACCCGCATGCCCAGCGTGGGGATTATGGGCATTAGGTACCCCCTAATGATGGCAGAACCTTGCGCAATAGCGCTCATTAGGAGAGGGCTATGTCCAGCAGTGGACTAATATAGCCTAAAGAAGAAGAAGAACCAGATCAGTTTATCGATATCAACCCTTGCATGTCCCCACTTCTGGGGCACGGATCTCTTCCTGCATCGCAGGAAGGTTAGTTTAGGCCATACTCCACCACGGGGGCCAAGTCCGGGTAAATAGTATATCAACATGTATAGTAATGATAATGATAGATATATAATACCGATACAAAGATTAATAATTTGAATTTAAATTAATAGCACATATGTACCTACTTATAATAGTCGTGATAGCACAAATACTTAAATTAGATTTGTATTAGTACAGGCACTCGAGGTCCTTTGCATTCCATTGACCGTCGGATCTTTGGTATGTTTATTAAAGCCTTCTTTTTCTTCAGGCTATAACATGTAGTCCACTGCTGGACATAGCCCTCCCCTAATGAGCGCCATAGCGCCCTATCTTCAGCTTGCTGCATCCAGCATCTGCCGGCAGTTTTTCGCAGATCGTCATCCCACCTGGTCGGAAGGCGTCCTACACTTCGTTTGCCGAGTCGCGGTCTCCGCTCAAGAACACGTTTACTCCAACGGTTGTCGGTTCTTCGCGAGATATGGCCAGCCCACTGCCACTTCAGCTTGCTGATTCTCTCAGCTACGTCGATAACTTTGGTTTTCTGTCGGACGCATTCGTTACACATCCTATCCTTCAGAGAGATTAAAGCCTTATGCTATTATAATTCAAGATTTCCAACGAACTAAAGCATGCAAACACTGAAACTCACAGTACAATTGTATTAAGGAAAATGTAGCCAGGCATACAAACACTGAATCCGAAGTTCGAGAAATAACACACAGATTTGCCAACACACATAATTTCATAGCGACACAAACACTACTCGCGGATTTAATTACAGAGCTCGCTTTATTGTTTCAGTCGGGTGCAGGGACGTATTTAGGTGTTAAACTAACGGGGTCCTATTCCGTACCGGAAGCGTAACAACGGGAACATGGCCTTATTCAACATGTTAAAAATTGCCCGTACTAGGCCTCTCTGCATATTTGACTAAACGACAATTTTTTTAAGTACCTTATTTTTTTCACTGCATGGCACAGGGCTTCTCTTAGAAAGAGGCTATCCGTGCCAGACGTCGCGGGTTTAAATCCCAGAATGGGTGGAATTTTTAGCTTCTAAATATGTTTTTTTAAATTGTCCTTAGCACGTGATAGTGCATTAAAAATAATATAATCATGAGGTTAGTTACCACGCGTGCCCACTAAGGATTGGTAATTTCAAGTGCTAAGGTAATTGAATACCTCAGTCACTCAGGTTTCCTCACAATGTTTTCCTTCAAGTTAGTGAGTGGTATTGCTGCTATAACTTCACAAATGTACATAACTAGAAATCAAAATCATTGGTGCCCGCACTGACAATCGAACCGGATTCTCTCGCTTCAGGGTCCATTGTTGTAACAACTAGGCTACTGCCTCACTTAATATTCAATGCTTAGGATAGCTAAAGAAAAATCAAAATCACAACCGATTGCGGACCCCTTTTTAAGAAAAACATAACATAACCTCAGGCCTCTATCCCAGAGGGGTAGGCAGATACGAGTACCAGGGGCTGCCACTTGCCACCAGACAGATCACCTTCGCTTCATCAACTTTCATTAGCTGTGCATGCACGCACGTCGGTTTGAGTACTTTTTATCTTGCCCTTTACTAACACCTCACCTTTACGGTCGAAGTGTGTCCGCCTGAGACGTCCCTTTACTAGATCAATAAAATTTGTGAAACTAGTTACGGTGAAGCAACCCAGTTATATTAAGTTTCAAAAGTAACAAAAAATCTAAAATGTCGCTTTAATTAAAATCCATTTTAATGACGGCCTCGGTGGTGCAGCGGTTTGGCACGCTGAGTGTCAAACCTAAGGTCTCGGATTCGATCCCCAAAAGGGCAAAACTAAAAACGACTTTTCTTTGTCTCGGGTCTTGGATGTTATCTCAGGAGGATGTTATCTATGTATTTATTGCATTAACATAACAAAACACTTACATACGGCCACATACATTGCTTCTGGTCACACACTAGGACACCCTGTGTCGTGGGAACCAGAAACAGCGACATCACAAACATGTAAACATCCAAGAACATGCATATTAAAATGTATCGTCACGTGAGCACCTGCAAGACAAGTCATTCAGCTGTACTTAGTATGGGGCTAACGACATCTGTGTAATACGTCCATGAATATTTATTTTAATGACTCAGTGTACTCTAGCGTACGCAGTGTACGCAATACAGTGTACTCTATATTGTACACTGTACCTTGTTTATGTCGATGGCTTATCAAAAAATCGATAAATAAATAAAAAGTATGTAATAGTATATATATATATATATATACTATTACATACTTTTTATTTATTTATCGATTTTTTGATAAGCCATCCAGGTATAATATATATATATTATACCTAGAGTACACTGAGTCATTATATATATATTATTTTAATATATATGTTTAGTGTATTATATGTGTAAGTATTTAATGTGTAAGGTTTTATTTTCCTTTTTTTTTATTTTGAACGCCTGCCAAGTTTTCGTTGTACCTCCTGCGGTTGACTGGTAGAAAATGCTTATGGCATTAAGTTCTCCGCATTGTAAAATTTTATGGTGCAATAAAGTATTAATAATAATAATAAATCAATAAAAAAGCAGTTGATATGTGTGAGTTCGTGTGTGTGAGGGTGTGCGTGTGTGTATGTCTGTGTGTACTGTATTAAGAGAACACGAATGAATACTTTTGGTAGAGTTTCTTTGATACTAACAAAGTAAGCACGTCACCTTGAAAAGCGGTGAACGATTTCGGTGTCATCCTGTAGATTAGACACCGCTCAACCTACCTCTAACAAACTAATCCGTTCCCCAGCTATTCAGTACATCTTGGGCCATCAAACAAATCCGGATCATCCATCGCCGCCACCGCCCGCCGTACAGGAACGATCTTGTGAAATGGAAATGTAAAAGGCTCACTCCGGTTTATTATAAAGAAAATTATTTTGTTTTCTTCTTCTTCAAGCTATAATGGTCCACTGCTGGACATAGCCCTCCCCTAATGAGCGCCATAGCGCCCTGTCTTCAGCTTGCCGCATCCAGCATCTGCCTGCAGTTTTTCGCAGATCGTTCTCCTACCCTAGTCGGAGGGCGTCCTACACCAATCTTAATACAATTTAATTTTAGTATATACTAGTTTTAAGAGAGAGCGAAGCGCTCGTAGCCTAGTGAAGTGCTCGTGGCCTAGTCGAACCGAGTGTTTGGAATAATCACTTGCATTAAGCAACAACTGGCGCGGTCAGGTGCGGGATGGGTTACCGTCCCGCAACTACCTCTAGTGGCATTTTTTCCGAGCGCTTCCGTGCTTCGCAAGGCACGTTAAGTCGTTGGTGCGGGCTGTCATGTAATGGCAGTTGTTAAGTTACGAGTATGTCAGGGGCCATATGCTTGATAACTTCTGTCAGGAAGACCCGCCACTGTCTTACAATCTCCACAAACCCGGACTTGGCTTCCGTGGTGGAGTATGGCCTAACCTTCCTGCGATGCAGGAAGAGACCCGTGCCTCAGCAGTGATATCGATATACTAGTTTTAAGCTGGAGGAATGACTGTGTTAAGGCGCTACCCGGTGCTAACTAGGGCAATGGCACCAAAAAAGCTGTGGTAGGTAAGGCACTCCCGGTGTAAAAAAAATCATAACAAACTTCATACGAACATCATAAGCAACTATAATAACTATCTTTAGTACCTACAGCCTAGAATCTAGGATAAAAACCTAGGACCTTAATCGATTTCCGCTAAACACGACCGTGTTTGGCAGAAATGCTTTTAAAGTCCTAGATTCCTGGATCTAGGTACTTGTCAGTAATAGTATGTCTTAATTATTCGCGATACTTATACATAGTTATATATTAAACGGGTCTTATCGCGATTATTTATTAGGTAAAATGTAATTACCTTATTTCCCGACGTTGCGGCAGCGTTACAGTTGCCGTGGTCTCGGGTAGACTGTCAGTAAGTTCTTAAAAAAGAGCTAATACCGCCAGCGCTTAAGCCTAATCAGGCTTAAGCGTTTGCTTATTTTCATGCTTTTGAAGCATGATAAACATAGAGCTAGAATAGAATAGAGACGCCAAAGCGTACCTACACTTTAAGCATCAGCAATTTTTTTGGATCTACCATACCAATAAAGACAAAGATCACGCTAATAGTGAAGGAAAACATCGTGAGGAAGCCTGAGTCTTTGAGGTGTTCACACTTCCGCTTGAAATAACCAATCCGCGGTGGGCACACATGATAATTAAGCAGTATTCTCTCTTTCTCTCTCTGAGAGAAGGCCTGTGCCTTTATTTTGTTCGTTTGGTAACCGATTCTAAATTCTACTCGTATTCTATTCTCTTTTGTATGTAAAACATGCAAATAGCTTTGTAAAGCATCCAAAAAGGTCCAATCCAGACTGCAAATTCTTTACAAATAAACAAAAATCTGATTACTGAATTCACGCGCTTATTCCCGGGCCCGAGTGCCCAAAATAGCTTTCACTCGCTTGCTTAGCCATAGATCTCTATTACCTATGTTGTTAGCGAAGAGCCTGAACATAGAAAGGTGGGACATCTAGATTTATCCCTTGGCCGCTCCAGTGCCTTTCTCCGAGCCCCAATTAATCGAGTACTGGATGAAGTTGGCACCTTTTCCGTAGGTATTTTTAATTAAAGCACAGGGGAATGGCGGCCCTCGGTGTAGCGTGAACCTAATCGAATAGTGCTGTGCTGTTATGGGTGTATTCGAGCGGGTAAAATGCCCAACGTGGTGCCAAGAATTAAGAACAAATAATAATAATAGTCATTTATTTAAGGCAAGAATCGCTCGTAGCCCCGGCTGCCTCAGTGATCTTAAGCGAAGGTTAAGCAACATAGGGCGCGTTCACTGCATGGATGGGTTACCGCCTATGACTAACGCTAATGGCATTATTCCGAGCGGCGCCGTACTTCGCAGGGCACGTTAATCGAGTACTGGATGAAGTTGGCACCTTTTCCGTAGGTATTTTTAATTAAAGCACAGGGGAATGGCGGCCCCCGGTGTAGCGTGAACCTAATCGAATAGTGCTGTGCTGTTATGGGTGTATTCGAGCGGATAAAATGCCCAACGTGGTACCAAGAATTAAGAGCAAATAATAATAATAGTCATTTATTTAAGGCAAGAATCGCTCGTAGCCCCGGCTGCCTCAGTGATCTTAAGCGAAGGTTAAGCAACATAGGGCGCGTTCACTGCATGGATGGGTGACCGCCTATGACTAACGCTAATGGCATTATTCCGAGCGGCGCCGTACTTCGCAGGGCACGTTAATCAGTTGGTGCCGACTGCTGTCGATAGATGGCAGTCGTTAAGCCAAGTCAGAGGCCTTAGGGCGGCTTGAAAACTTCTGACAATAAGACCCAACCAGGCCATGGCCCAGAATGGCATAACCTTCTGCGATGCAGGAAGAGAGCCGTGCCCCAGCAGTGGGGGCAGACAGGGTTGATATCGAATCCACGACTGTATAGACGCACGACACGTTGTACGTGCCGGCAATAACTCACAGGCGCACTTTGCTAAGACTATATTGGCAGGCGTATCTTCCACATATTTTTTACGTTGGTGGCAAAGTTAGGTGTTTATAAATTAAGTTGCATGTTTTGCTAATCACGTACTAAAGTAATTTATCAACAATCAAACTTTAAAATTGTAGGTAAGGAAAAAGTTGCAATTTAGAAAAAAACTTTGGTCTTGCATGTATGTAACGAGATGATTTAAACCACAGAACATAAAATATGTTCTGTGATTTAAACAGCGTGCAGAGTGCTTAGTGCGAGTTTTTGAACTACTCGATCGCGTTAACGTAATTTCTATGGCATCGAGGAAGTGCCACCTAGCGACAAGTATGGAAATTGAAAATTGCTGAGTGCGAGTTGTACAGCGTTTTGCCAGTTCGCACGGTTAACTTACTCACTACACAATGCTCGATTAACGCAGTAGTAAAGTTATTCGATTGGATCTGTCAAACTCTCACTAAGCACTCAGTGGTATCTTCACTCACACTAAAAATGGTGTAGGCTTGCTTAGCACCTGTACCATCACGAGAGCTTAGTCGGCCTAGCCCACAGGAAAGACTAGTCAATACGTGCGGAGCCAACCAAGTCGCGGGTTTCCTCACGATGTTTTCCATCACTTTAGCGTGTGGGATTGCAACTACAAATGCGCAAATGTACGTAACTTTGAAATTAAACAAAGTCATTGGTACATGCCGGCAGATGCTGGATGCGGCAAGCTGAAGACAGGGCGCTATGGCGCTCATCAGGGGAGGGCTATGTCCAACAGTGGATAACATAATATAGCCTGAAGAAGAAGAAGATTGGTACATGCTCGCACTGGCGATCGAACCTGGGTCGTCCGCTTGCGAGTCCATTGTTCCACCCACTGAAGTCCAATTGAAGTCAATCAAAGTCATCTGTTGAAGTTATTAATTGGGCACTATAGGAAACATAACATAAACTCACGCCTGTATCCCTGAAGGGTGGGCAGAGACCAGAGTCTACTACATGCCACAATCCCGACACATCTCTTTAGTATGATCTAAAAAAAAATTTTTTTAGTAAATTTTTATGCACCCTATATACTCGTACTTAAGTACTGCCATTTTACGGTGTATAATATCGGTATAGTGTGATAGGCACGCCCGAGTATAATACCATTATTGCATTACTTACAAGTAACACCACGTCGCGTCGTTGATGAGTTTCACAGCGCCCGCGCGGGCGAGCGGTGATCGGATTCTAAGGAAACTAATTGAGAAGGGTGTACGGCATCTTGGGAACCCTGTAAGATTGTTCACCGGGAAATTTCAATGGAGAATAACCGGTTTTACATTAGACGATTAATCGTATCGTCTCGTAGCCCTCGTCGAATCGCTCGTAGCTCCGGCTGCGCTAAGCAACATAGGACGCGTTCAGTGCATGGATGGGTGACACGACTAACGCTAGTTTTTCCGAGCGGTTCCGTGCTTTGCAAGGCACGCTAATCTGTTGGTGCCGGCTGCCGTCGATAGCTGGCAGTCGTTAAGCAAAGACAGTCGCCTTAGGGCGGCTTGAAAACTTCTGACAGTAAAGTCAGCCACTAGTCTTGCAAGCCTCCACCAATCCGGACTTGGCCCCCGTAGTGGAGTATGACCTACACATTCCTTCGGGAAGAGACCCGTGTCCCTCGGTGAGGACATAATGCGTTGCTGATCATGATTAATCGCAATGACACAATGTGATGTTTCAAACACATAGGTACAAAGACTGTGCAAACGTTGTAGTCTACCTATGTCGTGTAAGTAGAGAATTTTGGGGTGCTAGGTAAGTTTGTTCAACAAACAATATTGATGAGGAATGATCGGTTTTACATCTGAAGATAGCGGTAATGACAGACATCATCGGACTGTTAGTTTCATATACTTACTAAGACCGTTGTGCGAACGTTGTATGAATAATCGCGATTTGACCCGTTTAATATATAACTTTGTATTGATACTAGTCCAACGACGTCGTGTGACGTCGTTGTGAGTAGTGGTGTGAGTAGGGAATTTCGGGTGCGAGTTAAGTTTGTTTACCAAACAATTTTGATGGGGAACGACCGGTTTTACATTTGACGATAGCCGTAACGACACAACATCGTCACAACATTATGATTGCTTCAAACATTTAATAAGGCCGTTATGCGAACGTTGTAACAATCGTTGTGTGATGATGATTTAAAGTTATCGTCCAATGTAAAATCAGCCTATTCCGAAAGTACGTGTTCACTGGGGGGCAAATGTCTGATAAGACGTAATTAATATCCGGCTTAGACAACGGATTTGATTACTCAAATAAGATTCCTAATTTTAAGTTCCTCTTTTGTGTGCTTCTTGAACAATCTGATCTATAGATAGTTTTTTTTGTCGAAGGTAAAAGGTAACCGTAGCATGACCAGGGGTATAAATAAAAACAATTATTTCTTCCTACATACTTCGGAGTCTCCCCATTCCAATATTATCTGCTGTAGCAAAACTAGTCAATATAAGGAATGTCTGAGCTATTCACATACCTAGTACCTCAGCGTTTGAAATAGCTAATCCGCGATGGGCACGCGGGGAAATTAAACCCAAGCTCTCTCTCTGAGACAAGGCATCTGCCTGTAGTGGGACGTAGGTAGCCATAAAATGATATATAAGCAAAAAGGACATACTATCTCTTTTACGCACTCCACATTATGAGCTGAGCATTGCTATCAAAAGCCCCTAAGCAAGTATGCTGAGGGGCTATTGAAAGACACGGTTTCGTTCTGAATAACGCTCCAGTTTATGTGTGTTAAGGCTGTTGAACTTTTTTCATCCTAGATTTTGTTTAAAGCTGGCTGGTAAGATTCAGAAAGTCCGCGCGGTAACAAAATAAAAAAAAAACTATATTATATTGTAGACCATTTCCTCCTGTAGAAAGCTTACCTATATTCTTTATCTTGCACTAACCCGTGCTAAACGTATTTTTTTACATATATTTTTTTAATATTATATAATGTATTTTTTGTATATAGATATTAAATAATATTATTATAATAATAATAATAACATGTATGACATGTAACTTAATAAGTTATCAATAAATTATCTGTATCTGTAAGAACAATTTTTAAAAACCTATTTAGAGGCTAAAATTCCACCCACGGCGGGACTCAAACCCGCGACGTCTGGCTAACCGTGGTGGAATTTTTAGCTTTCCATTTCGGATTTGCTGAATCATAAGCAGCCCCTAAAGGACTGTCTCATTGATCTAGAGGTTATTACGCTTGACTACCAAAACAGTGGTCGTAGGTTTGATGTCCACTGGCGCCAGCCTACTTAATTTGTATAGGGTGATCCGATTTATCTTTCCTAATCTTCATTCAAAGAATAACATGCACTATGTACTAACATTTTTATTATTCGTTTGTTTCTTTTTATTTAACCTCTATTGTGTCCCATTGCTGGGAAAATTTATTTGTTTACTAATGAAATATTTACCTTTAGTCTTTTCCATTAAATGTACAAAATAACATCGGTTTAAGGGCCGCCGTTCTTTGATTGTTTTGCCAATATACCCCTTATGACCTCAATCAGTAATTCGTTGTAATGTGATGTCCTTGCCTCGTTACCAAAGCACAGGGAAACCTATAAATATAACTGCATCACTCGACCTTCTGTGCAGTGGTATTCTGTGCCGCGGGGCTCTGAAAGTAGTACGCTGTACGAAATGGCTGAAACGTAATTGGTTTCCTGCGAACGATTGAATTCATAAGCGGCTCAAAACGATTAACCTCACGAATGGCAGTAAAAAGCGCCTGAATGTTACATCTACTAGTAGGGACGTTATATAAGACAATTGTCGTTATTTTATTGTACTAATAGTGTCCAATACTTAGCGCGGTGGTAGTCCATTGGGTAGAACACTGAGCGCGGAAGCTAGAGACCCAGGTTCGATTCCACGTATCTATGGCATTGTTTATATTGAAAGTTACGTACATCTGCAAATTTGTAGTATATACCACAAACTAAGTGTAAAGGAGAACATAGTTCCCAAACTAGCATTCGAAGCCACGACCTCGGCTTTGGTGGTCAAGAGTGGTAGCCGCTAGACCAACGAGGCAATCGTTAATAAAAAATCAAACAATCCACTCTTGGTTCCATTTTATGTCATCGATCAGAGGATCGAGAAGATCAAATTATTGGAATGCCTGCATCTGAATTACGTACACTTGCAAAGATTCACATTAATAGGTTAGAAGAAGGTTAAACTGAATTTTTACATTGGTTTATATATTTACAACAGACTTAGTTTGGTATTTACGTATAGTAAAGCTAATAAAAGAATCATAATAGGAAATAATTATTAAACCACATTTTTATTTAGTACTGCTCTTCTGTCATCTTCAGCTTTTGTTTATCCGCTGTCAGACACGGAAAGAAAAACTTCCCATAAAAATTCTCTTCGAGCTTTCGTTTCATTAACAAAGTGCAAAAAACCTTATTCTTGAACAAAGCGCGGTATTCAGAAATTCCGGGGGATTGTTTTGTTTTTTTTTTAATTAAACCGCAAGTAAGATCAGAGCTTAACGGAAAACAGAAGAAGCAGACAACGTCGTCTTGCTCGACATCCACGTCCACATAGTGTAGCTGGTCCGTCATTCATTCAACTCATGTTCATCCACTAGTAGACATAAACCTACCCCAAGACTGAAACGTGGAAATTGATGGTAGGAATATTACACGGATTCAAAGTCACTCAGCTATACGAGTAGAACGGACTAAGCTTTAAGTCAGAAGCATAGTGATTGACATAGCCTGTAAGATAAACCAGTTGAAACGGCAGTAGACTGATAACATCTGCTGAAGAACCGGTAGCCGATGGGGTACAAAGGTCCTCGAATGGAAACCACGATCGCTTACCAGCTCGTTGCCTGGTGCATTCAATCAATCCGTGTTCATCCACCTATACATAGACTTCCCCAAGGCTGAAACGTGGATACTGACGGTAGGACTAGTACATGGACGCAAAGTCACTCAGCGAACGGAACAGGCTATGCTCACGGAACGGGATGTGCTTGAAGTTCGATGGATGGTGATTCACACAGTCTATAGGATAAGCGAGTTGATATATAGTAGGGGTAGTAGGCTGGTTATATCTGCTAAAGAACGATAGGTGACGGGGTAGACACATTCTTGAGTAGAAACGTATTACGCAAATGCAGCGACCCTCACCAGCTCATTGGCTGTTGCATTCAATCAACCCGTGTTCATCCACTGTTATACATAGACTTCCCCAAGATCGAAACGAGGATGCAAAGTCGCTCAGCGAGTCTTGAAACGGGCTATGCTCGAAGTCCGGTGGATGATGATTCGCATAGCAAGTTGGAGTAGCAGCAGGCTGGTGACATCTGCTAAAGAACGGTAGCTGATGGGGTAGAAAGGTACTTGAGTGGAAACCACGATTAGCAAACGCAGCGCAAAACACTCACCAGCTCGTTGGAGGTTAGACTCACTATCAGAGCCATATTGCTGGCAGCAGCTGGCTGAGGTTGACGTAAAAAAATAGAGAGAGCAGTACTTATCATAGCATATCCAACAGTACAGTGCTAATCATAGCATATCCAAGGGGCAGTTCGAGACCAGAACAAGTGTTCCAGGTCCAATACGATAACCAGGCAAAGGCGCTAGTAATATAAGTTCATTATATTTGTTATTGTTATTCTGTATTTCTGTTTGTAGCGGTAGCGCCGAACAAATCCTTGTTTTAACAAATATTTACTTTAGATTCGGGTCGTGTCTGGCGTAGTTTGAAATTCTGGTGGGCTTACCTGAAACAACAGATTGGATATTGTTAGTTAACAGCAATCAGTATATATCTGAAGACCAAGGGCCGTTTACCATTAAGGCCAGTATTACAGAAGCGTACTCAAGCGCCAATCTCTACTTAAGACTAGTTTTCAGTATGGATTTATTTTGGAACGTTACTTGAGTCGAGATTCATCAAGCGCGACTAAACTGAGTAATAGCATTGAATTTGAAGTAATTCAATGGTAATAGCTAATTCGAGAACGATACTTGGGTAGCAATCTCTACTTAAGTAAAGATCAAATCTGTATTTACTCAAGTGTGGTCGGAACCACGCTTGAGAGTCGATCGGCCAGTTATTATAATTGTCAATTTGGAATGTTTATTGCAAAATTCATAAATGTATTCGAAAACCTTGATTACTATGACGAAATAGTTAATGATAGCAGCAGCCCCTTAGGCATTTAAGGGACGCTGAAGACCCCTACTGCATGGATTCTAATAAGTGTTTATGTGCAAAAACAATTACATTAATATTGGGGTGGCTTCATTGAATAAATTTCGCGTGCGCTTCCGTGCTTCGCAAGGTACGTTAAGCCGTTGGTGCCGGCTGTCATATAATGGCAGTCGTTAAGCCATGTCAAAGGCCTTATGGGCGGCTTGATAACTTCTGACTGTAAGACCCGCTTCTGTCTTACAATCCTCCACCAACCCGGACTTGGCCCCCGTGGTAGAGTATGGCTTAACCTCTTGCGATGCAGGAAGAGACCCATGCCCCAGCAGTGGGGACATACAAGGGTTGATAACGAACACAATCATTTCACCTGGTCCCAAACTAGGATATCCTGTACTTTGATAACCAAGCAAGAACGTCACAAACATGAAAGTACACCGAGACTGTGGTCACTTGTACAAATATATAGGCCCACAGTGGGAATCGAACTCACAAGCTCGGTCTTGGTAACCAAGCGCCTTAGCGGCTAGGCCAACAAGACAGTCACAAAGAGGAATAAATAAAATAATCAGTAAAACAATCTCAGCTTTTTTATTGCTCATGAATTTGTAACATAATTGACACATATTCTATAAATCCGCTGTGTTGAAGTTGACTTTTTATCTTCCTCGAGGAGGATCCTCTCGAATGTGGTGAAGATGAAGTTTTATGTTTACCGAGCAGGTTCCTCTCCACTGCGGTGAGGTTGAAGTTTCATGTTCAACAAGCAGGTTCCTCTCCACTGCGGTGAAGTTGAAGTTTTATGTTCAACGAGCAGGTTCCTCTTCACTGCGGTGAAGTTGAAGTTTTATGTTTAATGAGCAGGTTCCTCTTCACTGCAGTGAAGTTGAAGTTTTATGTTCAATGAGCAGGTTCCTCTCTACTGCAACGAAGTTGAAGTTTTATGTTCAACGAGCAGGTTCCTCTTCACTGCGGTGAAGTTGAAGTTTTATGTTTAATGAGCAGGTTCCTCTTCACTGCAGTGAAGTTGAAGTTTTATGTTCAATGAGCAGGTTCCCCTCTACTGCAACGAAGTGGAAGTTTTATGTTCAACAAGCAGGTTCCTCTCCGCTGCGGTGAAGTTGAAGTTTTATGTCCAACGAGCAGGTTCCTCTGCACTGCGGTGAAGTTGAAGTTTTATGTTCCATGAGCAGATTCCTCTCCACCGCGATGAAGTTGAGTTTTTGTCTTCTACGAGGAGGACCCTCTCCACTGCAGTGAAGTTACTTTTTATGTTCCACAAGGAGGATTCTTTCCACTATGGTGAAGTTCCTTGTTCTCATTTTTTCACATCTCGTTTCAAAACAGCGATTAATGTTCAAATTAAACCACACCGACTATGTATAGATATTAGTAGTAATTTATTAAACCTAAATAAATAGACAGACGTCAAGAGAATTATTTTATCGACATTTGTTACGTTCCGTTCTGTACTCAAAGCGAATAAATAAACAAGAAGCGTAAACGTTTTGCTTCCTTTAAATATACGGTTCATTACAAACAATTAACTAAATAAAGAAACTTTGAACATTTTATTTACGAATACATAAATATTATTTTAGTTTCATCTGTATATTCGACATAATTTACTAAGTTTCATCGTCACGTTTTTGTAACATGCGTAAAACGGAATAAAAATCTACACTTGTATTTTTCTTGTCATAGAAAACAAACTTTGATCATAGACAATCTGATTGCAGTTCTGAATCTTTACTTAAGCAGTGATTGGCTGATCTCTACTCAAGAACTGTTTGAAAATAAAGTGAGTGCTTGAGCATCGATTCAGCGCTCAAGTAATGATTGGGCGATCTGAGATCAATCTGTGCTTGAGCATCGTTCTGTAATACCGGCCTAAGATCGCTCACGAGTTACGGTGATCATTGTTTTAAAGCGTATCTTATCGTCAATGATAGGAATGGAGCGGGCTTATTCACCTAAACTTCGAGGAACTGAGACAAAAATCGGAGACTTCCTTACGACAATATTTTTTTCGGGACATCACTTAAGTAAAGTAAAAATTAATGTTATTCGGAATTAGTAATTGGTCTATGTTTACTTAAAGTTTGAGACTAGACATAACATAGAGTCCAAAATCTTCTGAAAGTTTGCTTTTTAGAGAACATTATGTTAATGACTTAAAAGTATTAAACGCAATCTTCATTAAACGCTCCATTTCTATCACTGCTTATCATAGAGGTATTTCTTTATAAGAACCGTAGGGTTTTTATAGATAAATACCTCTATTACATGTCATTTCTTCTTACACGCCGAGAAACGTGTATGAAGACCGCTACTACGCTTTAGAGACTACGTCAAGCGTGACATGGCAGCTTTCAGGATCGATCACCAGTCCGGAGTGCTTAGTGCGAGTTTGACAGATGCAATCGAATAACTTTACTACCGCGTTAATCGAGCATTGAGTAGTGAGTATGAGTATGTTAACCGTTCGAACTGGCAAAACGCTGTCACAGTACAACTCGCACTCGCGTTTATTCGTGTTTTGGCTGGTAAACGTGTTCACTTCTCCACGTAAACCATCACAACTCGCACTAAACAAGTTTAATTTTAATTTCCATACTTGTCGCTAGGTGGCGCTTCCTCGATGCCATAGAAATATGAGTTTACGTTAACGCGATCGAGTAGTTTAAAAACTCGCACTAAGCACTCTGAGAAAAACTTGCTGTGGATCGTGACGCCTGGACAGAGGAAGTTCGGGAGGGCCGCAAGACCTGCAATGAAGTATGGTGCTTGGCACTAGCGGGCAAGAGAGACAGGAGGCACCAAATTCATACTGACTCGACTCCGGGCTCTTTCTTTATCTGTCCAAAGATAGATCCGATATATTGCACCCTCAATGAAGCCAAGCGGAATGTTTTCACCCACCTTATTGGCTTAGGCTATGCTGCAACTGAGGATATCCTAAAAATCATTACATAACCTAGTATTATTCTCACAAATTCTCACACTTCCTCCCACTCATCACATCACACATAAATACTACACACACAACTAACACCCATCACCACTCTCACACAACTGTAATACTGAACTCGCAATAATTATGTTGTATCTTTTTTTTGTTTTCTACTTAACAATTTCTTTTTTAATTTTATAATTTGCTCAATATTTTTATGCCACTGTCGGTTCTTGTTTATATTTTAGTACCTATGTAAAAATATGAAACTGTAAAAGTCGCCATATTTTTAACTCAGTAAATCCTTCACAACCAGGTCCTCACTATACAGATTCCCGTCTAGTGTGGGGACCAACGGTGAACCTTTGATTGTTAATATCAACCATTTTCTAGATTAATACTTAAGCTAATCATACTTTTATGTAATGGGAAAAATGTACGATTTGTTAGTAAGTGGTTTAAATAAAAATTTTATCTTTATCTTATATTCTTATTAGTTAGGATATCAATAATATTGAATGGTTTCATGTATTAGAATCCGACGAATTCAAATATGATAATATTAGGCTAATTCTATATTTATTGCTACTAATATAACACTGGACCACGTCGTCGTCGTCGTCAGGCTATTCTAGTCCACTGCAGGACATAGCCCTCCCCTAACGATTGTGGTATCATAGGGGGTAATGCCCATACACTGGACCACGTTGTCTGCAAATTAAATCAAAATAAATAAATAATATGACGGTATTCACTTCAACTGTACACTGAATATTAAATATGGGTCGTATAATATTGCACTTCGGCTCTGATTCGTCGATCCACGCGATCATTACAAAGCTAGTATTAATAACTATTAGTTTGAATATTCTACGAGTCGCAATCTGTGATTGGATACAGTCGTGAGTATGGACGGATATAAGAGACATCACCAATATTCATGTATCCGTTAGGATATTATTATGTTACTAGGCTTGATATTCAGTATTGATAATACTTGAAAATATCGGTACTAACCCTGTTGGGTAAAGGACCCACTTAAAAACTAATACCGAAAATTAATGATATAACAAGACACTTACAAAGTCTGTTCGAGTCGACGCCTCTCGACTTGAAAGCCGGCGCCGTTCGGGATGGGTGCACTGAGGTTTCGGGATCCCTAGACTTCCCCGTCTATCCCCAAGAGCTCTTTCCCCAGAAAGCTACCTACCTGCAGTGCACTTTCACGACACCGCGTTTTTCACCAAAATATATTCACTGTTTTGGGCGATCCAACACCAAAACTGTTAATACGGGATCCGTCCCGGAACTTATTTCACACTTTACACAAAGATATAAGCCCGGCAATCTAATTGCCACACAAATCTTGGAAATTCCACGTTTCACAATTAACAAGCAAGAGGTAAATTTTCAACTCATCTGACAGCTGTCACGTTTACAGTGTTGCCAAAATCACACTTCTATTCTAAACAAATCCACGCAAATCCGTCTTTATATCTGTCCTACATGCAGTAAGTCCTGCCGCTCTGGAATCGGACTTTTTAGACACTCAACAAAGTACGAAACTCTTGGGCATTGTTTGAATCGTCCGTAACGGACGCAAAAGCCCGTGGTGATAATAATATGTCATTTATAAAAACACTATTCGTTACGTCGTTTGCTGTAGTAATTTGTTGTAAATAAGAAACTTTAACCGACGTGTTTCATAAGTTACTCATTAACCTCCGTTCATTCGATAACACTTTCAGAGGACTCTGAACTTTGCATAGCGTTGAACCAACTACAATGGACACAAAGCACTCACCTGTGACCGCGTCCATCGCTCGTTGTTCTGCACGAAAAACAATGCGGTTTAACTTTTTAAAATATTAATTCAAAGCACACCAAAGAGAGCCACTGTATTTACCCGCGCTGAACGAATGCCATAACCGAAGTTTTTCACGAGTATGAATCATGAATTTTTTAAAAGTCCCGTAAAAACTTCGCCGTCTTTGGCTGTTTGGGTGTATAATACAGTCTACGGTTGGCGTGTTTTGTTTTATCATTCTTCTTTAAGCATGTATATTGTTGTCCTACATTCACTTAGAAAAAGATTACGAAAATCGACCGATCTGACGCAGAACGTATTTTTTTGTCACGTTCAAAAAAACGCTTCGAATAAAACACTGCGCGAGTTGCGTGTAATAATCATAATTTTGCCGTCGTTTGGTCACTCACAAAATGGTAAAAATTTAGATTTTGATACAGCTTAGGATTTTCTAATGTACTCAAAATATGTGCATAAATACTACTTACTTAATCACACATACTGTATACATGTGCACAAAACAGTCACATATGGTTACTCATACGTACACACACATACACATTAACTAGTTACTACGTCCAAACCCACGAGCTACTACATTCTAGTCACTAGTCACGGTCCTGAAACGCGTCATACAAATTGCGCTCAAACTACGTCACAACTTGCTAATATTATATAAATAAAAATAATTGTTTTTTTTTTTATCTATAACATAGAATCGGACATTCATACATACATACGCACAAACAAACAGATTAATTGAACACATTACCCTCCTTTTGGATATGTCGCAGTTTCAATCGATGTTGAATTGTCTTAAAAGACAAAAATACTCTCCTTAAAATCAAACCCCGCCATAGTCGCTCCATAAATCCTTTCGGCATTTCAGCGGCATTACCATTTCTCAACCCACGTCTAAACGTTTCGAAACTTCTTGAAATACCTAACAACCCGCCTTCGATCTTAGAACTAATTACGTATGAGTAGAAATTCCATTAAAGCATCTCTGCTTTACAGAGAGTAATCAGGCTTAGCAGGTTGCGTGCTTAAAGAAAGCCCTCAGGCTCCGCGGGATTTGTGACGTCCTTGGAAGTTATTCCGAGATTGGTAGGGTCTTATTGGAGCCAACATTTGGATCTCAATTAATCACACAAATAGATCTTTCCGAAGCGTAACTTTTCTTTCTGTTTTTGGCTATCCTCATTCAACTTTTTCTTCTTATTTTGGTGTCATCTCCAATCGGCTATTATTGTAGCCAGTGTAACCCCCAAAAGGGAAATTCGAGTAATCTGCATACCTAACCTAACATACCCATGTTAGGTTAGGTATGCAGATTACTCGAATTTTAGTATGAAACAAGTTTTTCAAGGTTTTAAACATGTCCCCATAGTAAAAAAGTAGTGTTTGTATGGTTACCTAATATATTTAATCCCACCAAAACATAGAATGATGTTAAAAAATTGGCCAACTTTTATTGTTTTTACTATTTGTTCGGGACGAGAAGTCGACACCTACTTGGTACATCTTGCCAAGTTGTTTGTCTTCACGGAATAAGTGGTGTTTTTATAGGTATGAAAATATGTGTAGATTTAACACTTAGAGTAAGTTTTAAAAAACTATCCAACATCCTCTAAAAACTTGCCAAGTAAGTTTTAAGTTTTAAATCTGCACATTTATTCCATAAGTTTTTCCTGTAAGTTTTAAATCTGCACATTTATTCCATATTTATCGGAACACAATTTCCCCCGTATTCTGAAGTGCGCTGTCACGAAAGTTTGATCAAACAAAGGATCAATCAGCCAGGCCCAATCGCAAGAACCCCGAGATTGGCGGAGTTAATCCAGCCTGAGGATCGATGAACAGACCTTTATAAAGAACGTAATAAAATTTGGATGAAGCCTCTTTTTATCCGTTAAGGACCGGGGGACTCAGGCGTGTTGACTTTGTTATTAGGTATCTGAATTACTTAAAGTGCTACTTTTATTATATTTGGTACAGTCTTGGGGATATTCTTGTGTTAGTCAATGACTTTGTTTATTTTCAAAGTAACGCACATCTCCGAATTCGTAGTAGCAATACCACAATATCTGTGAAGAAAAACATCGTGAGGAAACCCGGGACTTGGTTGGCACCACACGTATAGACTTGTCTAGGCCGACTAAGCTGTCAGGATGGTAAAAGTGCTGGTCAAGCTTACTCCATCTAAAACAATGACTCAGGAACTGCAACGTGTGAGTGGTCCCTCCACCCTCCTGGTATGAGTGAAGATGCCACTGATCGATTTATAAATCACCTCATTACGTAGATATATGCAAACGCCATGGTAATTTTGTATATGAAATTAAATGAAAAGGTTTTATACAAAGTAGCGCAGAAACTGCGTCTGAATGAACGTTACAATTCAAACTAGGTAAAAAAAACCCAAATTTAGTCTTTTCAAAGTCCTTAATTAACATTTTTTCATAATTATTATATAACATAGAACTCGTGCATTGTACTGGCTTTAATTCCAGACATTATTGTCATCTAAATAATCCTCTATAGTAGTCCTTTTGGCACAAAATGTGCTAAACATATTTTTTGAACCATGTTTCAGGCAAGCTTAATATATCCAAAGCCTTACATAGAATTAATTAACCATTTGTGATTCTTTCTTCTAGTTTTTCATTAAAATTATCTCTATATTCTGTCTTTATATAATATTAGAGGTCCTTTTACGGATCCAACATAACTATTCACAACGCTTCGCTTCGTTTGTGATATGATCTGTAAATACTGCGCGCGCAATGAATATCAATGAACTCGATTTTTCATATCTGTCTGCCAAATGAAGTTGGTATTGACTGCTTCGCTGGCCTAGCCGTATCTCGTCAGATTACCACGTAGGAGGTCGTAGGTTCGATTCCCACTGAGGACAGCTGCTCTTGTCTCCTGTACAAATGCCCTCAGGTTCCGTCCTAAGGTTGTCTGGAACAGATCGCTTTTAGCGACAAGACCGCCAATTGTATGGGGCAAAACTTAGATATGTAAGCCTTTTAATCTATTTTATTTTGTGGTGTGTACACACATCTTTTGAATCGCCTTTCAGACAAGCTTTTATCTAGTCAAATCTCTGCATGTCCAAAGAACGACTCAAAAGGTGAAGCCAAATAATTTCCCTATTAAATCCCAGGCAGACAATTTGCATGTAAACAGGCCAGATTGTTTACCCTGCCAGTGACACGGCCAATTATAAAATAAGAGGGTGGTGACAAAAGCTGAAAGACGGCGTTTCCTTAGCTAAATGTCTACAGAAAATTAGCTTTTTTTTATTTATTTACTTAAAGTAAGAAAAAGAAATACATTCATTATAATGCCTCCCATCCCCCGAAACCGACAAGGTTTATCTGTGGATTGGGTTTAGTATAGTCACCAGCTTAACATGTTGTTGGAAATAGTATAATAAGAGTGCTATGCTCGGCAAATAGATTGAACAAACTCAGAATGAGCTGGCGATATACGCGCAAGAGCCAACATATTAAATTTTAGTCATTGTTGTTAGTTTGAGCTCGTTCAGTGCTCAATGATAAAAAGCAAGGTGATTAAGAGATTATAACCTTCTCTCTCAGAGAGAGGGCCTGTGTCCTACATTACAATTTTTTTATGTAGCCTATAAATATCCCACTGCAGGCATAGAGGGAGAGGTGGGCTTAATTAGCAATTTCAAGCTCGCATGTTAGGTGTAATCATAAAACTAAATGCGTTATATGTACATATGACTGTATAGGCTGTATTAAAAAGCCCTCTAATTTTGGCTTCGGTTTATAGCTTAGGATTTTTACCTCGCTGCAGAATATGAGAAATAGGAGTCTCATAAAGTAAATAAAACAGGAGAAATAAAAGCTTTAATAAAGAAAACATTGCTGTGTGTCGGTAATATAACAATGTAAACACTCTCAAAACTTTTCGAAATCAAACTTTCGTGAGCACTTAAACAGTTATCCTTCATTAAAACCATTTTTAACTTCCAAACTACTTATGACAATTAAAGTTTAAAATCTCTTAACCCATCGAAGGATAAGTAGTGCCCATCGCTGGGCATATTCCTCTTTGCTGTCTATTCGTGGATCTTAGGGCGTCTGTACACGGGCGTTACGTGTGCCAACTCCAGCCACCGACACTCGTCGACGGCAGGCGTCGACGCGTGCTGACAGCCATCGACGCGGATATTAGACGCTGATATATCGGCGACTGCGGTCAGCTTGTCGACGGCTACCGACGATTGTAGATGGCACCGACGATTGTAGATGGTACCGACGATTGTAGATGGCCTCAGTTGGCATACGTGCCGGCCTTGTATAAGCGCCCTTTTAGAAACACTCTGCTATCCCTGACAGATTTATATCTCTAACTAACGTGCCCCGCGTTGTTACCCGCGGTTTAGCGATTTTCCCAGGGGAATAAGATATTTTCCCGCAGTAAAAAGTAGCCTTTGTGTTAATCTAGGGTGCCAGCTAACTGCGTACCAAAACTTTATTAAAATCGCCAGCCGTTTAGACGTAAGCAACAAACGTACACATTCGCAAACTTTCGCCTTTATAATATTAGTGTGTTCACTACCTGTACGTAATACAGAGAGTATTCTAAAGACAAAATTTCACTGATGAGCGCTGGCACGGATAGCCAGAGGTCGCGGGTTCGAGTCCCGTCATGGGTGGATTTTTTAGCCTCTTAATAGGTTTTTAAATTCTAGTGTGAGTGAAGATACCACTGGACGCTGTATAAATCATCTCATTGAGTAGATGCAAAAAGGCCAATATTATTAATAGGTTTTAAATTTGTTCTTAGCACAGGTTAGTGCATTAAAAATAATATAATATTAGTGTGAATAATACAGCTTTCATTCCACCTATCTACAGGTACAGATAGTAGTCAATAGAAGAAGAATTATCCGGAACACAGCTTCGAATTAATCTCCCCGCGTTCGACTCTCTACTCGTAGTCATATTTTCTTATCGAAGATCGAATGAAAAGTTCGATGATTTAATCACGTCGCGCGCTGAGTGCTTGTCCATTTCTCCAAGTAATTAATGTTATAGCCGCCGCTTCATAAGTTTTAATAGGTTCTCGCAGCAAAAGAGGGCACTCAGAACTTCTGGCTGTTGACTGTACTACCACCCACTTCGCGGTGCACTCCAGTCACCCTTAACTCAAAGTCTTAAGGCGCTCCCTCATACAGCGATTCCCATACAAATGTAGTTCGGTTTTTATGTACAAACGACACGTCGGATTGCAATGAAACTTTACCAATGCGTTGAGAGGGCACAAGTCGAGGTTTGATCGTGTTTAGAATTGGCAATATACTTATTGAAATTAAATTATATAATTAAGTATACTTTCTATGAAAATACTTATAAAGCTACTGGCTGACCTATTCTAGGAAATGAACTGAAAAGGTTTTATTCAAAGTAGCGCAGATACTGCGGCTTAATGAACGTTATAAGTCAAACTAGGTGTCAATTTAAAAATCTAGATCATTTTGGTGAAAAAATGGACAAAAAACTCCAAACTAGTTAAGGAATTTCAAAAGACTAATCTTTTCAAATTCCTTAACAGAGTTTACACAATTTTTACAAACGTCATGCATTTTACATGCTTTGATTCCAGACATCATTGTCATCTAAATAATCTATTAGGACCTACTAAATATACATACAAAAAAAATCGTTTCTTTGGAGTTCATTACGTTACAAACGTTGTTACACGAGATTTTGATAAATTTGAATAATGTTTTTGATAAGTTTATTTCGAATTATAAGAAAGATCATGCCTCGACGGGTGCCCTGTCAACGTATTGGCAGTTTCATTGCGATCTAGCATGTCGTTTGTAAATAAAAACCAAACAACGTTTGTATGAGAATTGCTCCTTGGGAATGACTCCTAAGAATGCAACTCACGAACAAAGTATCATACAAACGTAGGTACGTTGGTTTTCAATTTTAAACGACATACTGGAATGCAATGAAACATTATTGATATGTTCAGAGGACTCAGAGGGTTGATTTGATCGTGTCTAAAATGGCGAATAAGTTCGGTAAAATGAAATTAGAGCTTTCTAAGAAGTTTCTGTGGAAAAGCTTAAGAGGTTCTAATTTCCTTTCCATTCATAATTATGTCCTCAGTTCTAAGCACGATCAAAACCTCCACCTGTGTCGTTTGAACAATCGATAAAGTTTCATAGCGATCGGGCATGTCGTTTGTAACTAAAATCCATACAACGTTTGTATGGGAATGGCTCCTTGAGGAACCCTCATAGAGCCATATACTTGCGTGTTTAGCATGCAAAGCGCGTAGTAGGAACGCAATAGTAATGTATCACCCAGCGCAATCGCAATGGCGCGGTTCTGGGGGCAAGATGTCTGAGGAGGAGTAGGCGCTTTCGACACAAAAGAAGAATAGTGATGCACCAACTACCGTTTTTATACCGGTATTTTCAAATTACGGTTGTTCCAAATTGTATATTTAGGTATTATAAGCATTTTTAAAACGGTGTAATGATTATACTATTAATGCACTAACCCGTGCTAAGGAACAAATTTAAAAACGGATACGAACGGATAAATTTAATAACGGAACTTTGCGGGTTCGAATCCCGGCATGGGTGAAATTTTTAGCCTCTAAATAGGTTTTTAAACGGTGTAATGATTTCAAAAGTTTCAAAATATTGGTAAATTAATATAGATTCTGTTTGTATATAATTTAATCTTAAAAACATTATCTTGGTGTAGAAACAGATCAATGCCATCATGTAACAGACAGCTCAACTTAAAAATAATTATAATTATTAACACGGACGGTAGCCAAATCAAATTAGCATTTATTTGACGCTTGTCTTACTTTAAAAATAAGGCGTCATCTCGAGATTAAATGTGGCTACGTGTTTTTTTATGTAGCCTATTTGTATCCCACTGCTGGGCAACGGCTTCCCCTTTCACTTTCCACTCTTCCCTATTCATGGCCACCTCTTGCAAGCCTGATAAAATGGTTGTAAGGCTAAAATAGCACAGAAACTGCGGCTGAATAAAAGTTACAAGTCAAACTAGGTCTTTTCAAAGTCCTTAATTAACAGAGTTTATATAATTATTATAAAACACAGAACTCATGAAATGTACTGGCTTTAATTCCTGACATCATTGTCATCTAAAGAATCTTTTATGTTGTAGTACTAAAAAGTAATTGATTAGGTTTTGAAATAACCGGTTATAAATTACGGTTTTATAAAAACCGGTACTAGATTTTCTTGAAACCGGTTAACATCTCTGGTACGCAAATAAATGCCGTTTATCGTAGCCTTTAACCACTTGCATGCATCTTTGAGCGAGCGTTGTCAGCTTTGCTGGATTATGTTGAAGGAGAGTGCGTTGAATGATTAATTAACTGAAGTGATCACAGGAAAACCGACTTTATGTTAAGCTACGTAAGGTGAAATTGAACTAAGTAGATATTAAGGAACGGTTTTAGCCAGCGAGTTAAAGTAAAAATCGACTGCAATTTTTTTTTGTGTAAAATGCCAATATAATATTTGTATTATTAAAACTGTTTTCATACGGATTTATGCTCGTTTATTACATTTTTACAATTTTCCGACGTTTCGGCACTTTTTCAGGTGACGTGGTCCCGGATGACTGAGGTGACGGGCGTCTTTTAGAAAGCATTAACGGTTAGTTTACTATCCTTGGCAAAAATACAAAAGTTAATTACGAAGTTACGTTCCAAAATAGGCAAACCAATTATTTTTTATATAAAGTGAACAATATTGATTATTAGTAATTGAAGTTAAAATTATATTTATAAACTAGTTACTTTACATGAACTTAAAAATACTGATTATTAATTGAAATTAAATTATTATTTTTTTACTTTACTGACACACTTCTAGCAAGGGTAATTTTGTAATTTTTGCCGAGGGTAGTAAACTAACCGTTAATGCTTTCTAAAAAACGCCCGTCACCTCAGTCATCCGGGACCACGGCACCTGAAAAAGTGCCGAAACGTCGGAAAATTGTAAAAATGTAATAAACGAGCATAAATCTGTATAAAAACAGTTTTAATTATGTCTACCGCTCGTGTTAACCTTAGAAAATACTATAATATTTGTATTGTACAAAAGGTGAATCGGCGGTGAAGTGGGGCAAGGCTGTCGCCTACACGCATAAACTTTAATGTACCTAACCTAACTAAACTCTGCGCAAAATCTAAAAACCGTTCTTTTTTCGGTTGCGTTTTAAATTTTCAGCTTAATCGTGGTAGGTGAGACGGAGCTCATGTCGATTCGTCTTTTACTCGACTTAATTATCATATTCCATATACTGATAAACTTAACTCAATACTCAATAATTTATTGCAATCCACAAGCATGTACGGACATAACTAAAAATATGGATCTTTCCGGACCCTGTAGGGCACGCAACATTATAAATTGTAGGAGGCCTTTATAAATTAAGCCTACCGAATTAAGTTTTGTGCTTACCGTCGCTATGAAGCCTTTATTTAATTAAATATGGACTGAAAGAGGATGTAGTGACTAGAATTGAGAAAGGAATGTTGCTTTGGTTTGGACATGTGGAGAGGATGAAGAAAGAAAGATTGACGAAACAAATATATATTATACTATTTTTATTTTTAATGCACTAACCCGTGCTAAGGACAATTTAAAAAATATATATATTGCGAATGTAAGTAAAAGGGCTGGTAAGGGTCGTCCCAGGCGGACATACATCGACCAAATAGGGGATGAATTAGCAAAGGGAAAGATAAAAAGTACCCGGTACCCATGCGTGCGTGCATGCAACGACTTATGAACGTTGATGAAGCGAAGGTGATCTGTCAGGATCGTGGCAAGTGGCAGTCCCTGGTCCCTGCCTACCCCTCTGGGATACATGCATGAGGTTATGTATGTATGCATGTATGTATGTATGTATGTATGTATGTATGTATGTATGTATGTATGTATGTATGTATGTATGTATGTATGTATGTATGTATGTATGTATGTATGTATGTATGTATGTATGTATGTATGTATGTATGTATGTATGTATGTATGTATGTATGTATGTATGTATGTATGTATGTATGTATGTATGTATGTATGTATGTATGTATGTATGTATGTATGTATGTATGTATGTATGTATGTATGTATGTATGTATGTATGTATGTATGTATGTATGAGGGCTTGAAATGGTGCTGAAAGATTTTTCGGTTTTTTCGCGTCTAAGCACGGCAAAAGTTGTCAGTAGCTAGTTGCCGACACTGTTGTGAACAATTAACATTTAAAACGTGGACGGCAGCCAACTGAGGCCAATGTGGGGCCTCCAGAATTGCCTGATATTTCGCCCGACTTTTCAAATGAGTCCCGAAAGAATATAACATCATCCGCCACCCAGGGCCGAGTTTCATAAAACTATAAATCGTTGATTACTATGACGATTCGATGCATATTGCATAGCGGATTTTTCCTACCCCGCGGTGTTACCTACGGTTATTTAGGAAAATAATAGATTTTTCCATGTGAATAATATATTTTCCCGCAGTAAAACGTAGCCTCTGTGTTAATCCAGGGTGTCAGCTAACTCCATACCAAATTTTCTCAAAATCGCTCCAGCCGTTTAGCCGTGAAGAAGAAATAAACATACACCCTCACAAAACTGTAGTAATGAAAACTAGTAATAATGCACAAAGAATTTATTACGGTATTCAGACAACGCGCGATACAGTTAGAAAAACGGCTGATAATGACAAGTAGGATAGTTCTCGAAAAAACCGCTAGGGGCGCACACGTAGCATAACTAAACGCACTATAAATACTGAAGCGTTGATGCGTTATGTTATCAGGCTGTAGGTTTACGTTCGCCTTTATAATATTAGTGCGATTTCAGTCTTCATCTGGCAACCCTACGTGGAGTGGAGGCTCTGCCAACCCAACACGCGTCTAGTGAAGTTACGCGCGTTTCATGCCAAATGTGTCGTACTAAAAAGAATATGATCAGTCCTATAGATAGAGAGCGCTGAAGCACAACCAGAAAGAAACAGCATGTAACTTCGATAGAAGTAGGCAGGCCAGGGTTCGGTGGATTAATCACAGGTGACAGGGCTAGCAACGTCGGGAAAGGAAACAATCAGTCGGCAGATCACCAACCAGAAGAATGAAATTATATGAAATGAAATGAAAAGGTTTTATTCAAAGTAGCGCAGAAGCTGCGTCTTAATGAACGTTACAATTCAAACTAGGTGTCCATTTCAAAATCTAGATAATTTTGGAGAAAAAATGGACAAAAAAACTCCAAACTTAGTCTTTTCAAAGTCCTCAAGTAACATAGTTTACATAATTATTATAAACATAGAACTCATACATTGTACTGGCTATAATTCCAGACCTCATTGTCATCTAGATAATCCTTTATGTTATAGTAGCCCTTTTGGCACAAAGTGTGCTTAATATATTTTTTGAACCGCGATTCAGGCAAGCTTAATATATCTTCAGGGATTTTATTATAGAAGCGTATACAATGCCCATTGAAGTATGTATTAACCTTTGCCAGCCTAAATAGTGGGAACAAAAGTTTATGTTTATTTCTAGTATTCACATTGTGTTGGCTACCTAAAGTTTTAAAGTTACTGATATTTTTCCTGAAGTACATAATGTTTTCATAGATATACTGACTGGCAACTGTCAGGATGTTAGTTTCTTTAAAGAAATCTCTTAACGAATCTCTACTGCCTAGCTTATAAATGAATCTGATCGCTCTCTTCTGCAAGACAAAGATGATCTCAATATCTGCAGCCCGTCCCCACAGTAGTACGCCATAGGACAACACTATGGAAGTAACTAAAATAAACAAGCCTAGCAGTTGCGACGTCAGTTCTATGTTTACACTAGAAGAGACCCTTGCTCCATCAGTGGGGACTCACAAGCGTTGATATCGTATCGTATATCATATATATTTATAATGTCATTTAGGCATGTATGCGTATGCATATATAGCCCGCCTATTGTACAATATTTACTTGGTGCAATAATTTTTTTTAATTATAATATACCTCTGAAATTATCATTTGGTGTGTTTGTTCAACTACTTGCTTTTCTAATGTATTAGTCCACTTCATCCAGAGGTTGTCGAGGAGAGATCATTTTCAGTGATAAGGGCGCCGTTTGTACTCTTAGGGTAAAATATCTGTGTAATTTCTTCTTCTTCTTCTTCAGGCTATATGTTAGTCCACTGTTGGACATAGCCGTCTCACAATGAGCGCCATAGCGCCCTGTCTTCAGCTTGCCGCATCCAGCATCTGCCGGCAGTTTTTCGCAGATCGTCATCCCACCTCTAGTCTTCTTGAGTGGAGACCGCGACTCGGTAATGTAGTGCGCCCTCCGACTAGATGGGATGACTGCGTAATGTATGTTGTAGTAATTTATGTACAATAAATCGTTCTCTATCTATTTATAGTCTGGTGTGGTCTGGTCTGTACCTTAAGCATACAGAGCAGTTTTTTTAAAATTGATACTATTAATAATCCAAAAGATGGTTTTGAGATTCTCGGCTTCAATTTTCGCAGTGTTAACCATTTAAAATTGAGCACATACATAGCAGAACCGTGTGTTCTTCTCAATGCAATGTCTCATTATACAAGGAGCGCATGAAAGGAGCATCCCCGAACGGCGTACTCACTGAGCCCATACGTCTGGCGTACTCTAGGCAACAATAATAATAATAAATAATAAATATTCATGGACACATTACACAGATCTCGCTAGCCCTATACTAAGTACAACTAAATTACTTTTAGTAATTTAGTTGTACTTAGTAAAGGTAATAGGTAATTATAATATAATATAATTATATTATATTATAATTACCTATGATATAATATATGTACATTATATCGTAGGTAATTATAAGTAATTATATTCTCGCACTCCCTTGCTGTTTGTTAGCAATATATTTTCGATTTAATTATTTATTTACATGCACCACGTACCGACTATATTCTTCATGCAATCCACTCCATCCAAAGGTTGTCTGGAAGAGATCGCTCTTAGCGATAAGACCGCCAATTGTACAACATTACTTAGATTTAAGAATGATTCTTAAATCTAAGTAAAGAATCATCATAAAGGTTGTAATATTTTTCTGGTTGTGCAATAAAGTGTTCTCTATCTATCTATCTATCTATCTACTTTTGTTATAGGTGCTAACTCGACGATAGATTTAATACAATAAATACATAGATAACATCCAAGACCCGAGACAAACTAGAAAAGTTCGTTTGCTAGTTTGACCCGGCCGAGGATCGAACCCGAGACCTTCGATTTACAGTCAGCGTGCCAAACCGCGGGTCCCTTACGCTGATTGGCAAATTGGCACGATGGCTTGCCATCGATACGCTAAGGAGAAGAATTATAGAAAGCACCCTGGTTTGTAAAAGTAGCAAACGTCTTTCATTGCTTTGCTTTCAAGAATACACTTTAATAATCCAAGAGATGGTTTTGAGATTTTCAGCTTAAAGTTTCGCAGTCTTAGTCAGTTAAAATTGAGCACATACATTGTAACAGAGTGTGTCGGTCTCATTCCACAAAGCACCCTTGCTTATAAAAGAAGCAAATAATTTTTCATTGCTTTTAAGAATACACGTTAATAATCCAAGAGATGGTTTTGAGATTCTCGGCTCAAAATTTCGGAGAGTGTTAGCCATGCAAATCTCCTGCGAAGACGTAACAGAAAGTTTGTTTTGCACTCACTTGCTCTAAGTGGTTCTAAGTTGAGCCCAAGTTATGTCCCAGCATAGTGAAGTGGCCACACTGGTTATAGAAGTTACACTTCTGTACTCAATCGTTGTTAAAATCATTTCAATACGCTCACCTGTAACAAAAGAAAGAAAAATATTAGCAATGATTGGACAATGACTGGCGTTAAATTTTAAGTGTTGCTGTGTAAGGCTCAATTCACACTGGCGCAGAGTCGAAGCGAAGCGAAGCGACGCGTCACGTTTTTCAACTGTTCTAAATTCATCGCTATTTCCCTGTTAATATGGTACGAATTTGTGTTGCGAAATTTTGGAAACGTTGACGCGCGTCTGCCCGCGAATGCGCGCGACCGCGCGCGTCTTCGCCTGCAAGGGTCCGCGCAGACGCGCGTCAGCCGGTGTCCTCCTCTTGAACTTCTGCTATTAGGGCAATCATAATAAGCATAATATCAGCCAATTCGCGCGTCAATGCGCGAAGACGCGCGCATTCGCGCGTCAACGGGGCGAATTATTTCGCGTCGCGTCGCTTCGCTTCGACTCTGCGCCAGTATGAATTGAGCCTAACGGTGCAAACCTCTTTACACCATTGTTTTATATTTCTTTAATTCTATCATTTTCAAAATTTAAAATTACGTCACCCATTTTTGAGATTTCCTTAATTTTTTTAGCATTACGTAAAGACGTCTCGACTAGACCAGACCATATAAATCGTCCGTTACCTGCTTATCCTATTTTTTACAAAGTTTTCTGTTTATATTATAAATAGAACAAGTGAAACACTTATAATTAAAACACACAGTTGAAGTCGTTCCAGTTTTATTATTTACCTACTGGCTGACCCAGCTACTTCGTACCGCCTAACAGTCGACTCCTTAATTTTTTTTTAATTTTTCTTTACGTAAAACCATCCTCGTACTTCAAGGATTAATTTAAAAAAAACAAATTTTTGAAATCGGTTCAGCTGCTCTGGAGTATTGCGCTTACCAACACATTCAGCGATTGAGTTTTATATTATAAAAGATGAAACGCTTTACAACATCACAGCTGTACGAACGATACGAGCAAGTTTTCTACTAAAAAGTAAAGGTCGGCTCTGGGCAGTACACGTATTTTGAGTGGCTTAAGTGAGTACTTAAAACGGAAAAGGGTTCACAAGTTTACGAGTAATAGCCGCCCAACTTATAAAAGGAAGACTTCGTACAAAATCAATTGAAAATTATATTGATGAAGTTGTTCATTCTGTAGTACATAAAACCCTCTCTTTCTATGGATCCCTACACTGCGCGTGGCACGATACGGATTTCGTCTTTTTTCATAAAAATGCGATCAAACCATTATATAAGTTAATCTATCGGACACAGCCTTTAGGCAGTTGAGGTGAAGTGTCTTATATTGCTGCACTGGCGTTTATGTTGCCTAATATCCTACTGCAGGGCACAGCCCTTCTCGCGGAGACAGAGTACGGGCTTTGTTACCACGCGTGCCCACGGCGGGTCGCCAATTTCGAAATTGAGATTTCAGGTCCAAAATTAACTGCTGATAGCGACATAGACTTCTGTATCTTCCATCTGTATTACAGCTGGAACTAAGTTGGCTTAGCGTACGGCTTAGCGAGATAACACTTGCAATTAATGCATTTCCTTCCTCCACGGATGAACTTATGTCACAGTTTCTTGCCTAAGAAATGTATGCGGAGATTATGCACTGAGAACTTCAGCCGTAAGGTAACGCCCCACGTTGGGCGCCAATGAAATGTAGTAAAACTTTTATAAATAATAAGAACTGGAAGGACTTCAACTCTTGCTTTATTTGTACATATATATTGTTATTTTATAATAAAATAGAAAAACTGGATAAAAACAGATAAGCAGGTAAAACAGTCAGATCTAGTTGATGGGTAAAGTTGTAATTACGAAAAATTAGGGAAATCGAAAAATGTGTGACGTAATTTAAATATTTGAAAATGATAGATAGAAAAAGAAATAAAAATGGTGCAAAGAGGTTTATGCCACACCTGGCAATAAAGTGGCTTTTTCCACACGCTGCGCGTACGGAAAAAGCCGCCTTCTGGCCAAGTGTAGACATAAAAAGATGTACACAACACGGGAGGTAATAAAGAAAGCTCCCGATCGCATATTTACGTCCCTCGCTTGCAGCTCGGGCCGCAAACTTCTGCGATCTCGGCCTTTCTTTGTATTACCACCCTAGTTGTGTAATGTACTATTTTAATACAGTTGCTCAAAAAGTGGCGTATTGCAGGGACGTATAGCGTGCGGGATGTGGGCTATTAGACACTCGTGCTTTTTTTTACCTTTCTCGCACTCGTGCGTTTTCTTTCCCAACTGTCCAACTATGAAGTTTTTACTAAAACATATCAAAGAATGGGTATTTTTCCTTATGTCAAATATAGTTGGAACCACTGTCAAACTCCGTGCACTGCTCTATGGTTTATAAGGAAACCACAGATAATAGACCCAATTTGACAGTTATTGCTACAGAATTTATCTGTGAGGAAAAACGCCCATTGTTATGGTTCACATTTATGATTTGAAAAAAATTATGATTCAAGCAAATACATGTATTTCTAAAAAGAAGCTACTAATTTGTTTCATTACTTTATTAATAGGTTTTTTTTTCATTTCATCTCATTAAATTTCATTTTCATTTCATATCAATAAAAAAAATCTACTGAAGACTTGGCTGTATGGGCATAGTTCCCTTTGCCTACCAGAATGGGTGATGAAAAAAAGATCTCTGCTTATATTCTTTTACGGTTGGCGCTATTTTCCAAATAATTTTATTTTAATAAATTGCTTCATTTTTTCGCAACTGTATTAAAAATAGTCGTTCAGTACACGTGCGGAACCGTCATTGCAACTTGTATCGACTGTCAACCCTCGCCTTCGGCTGCGCCTCGGCTCGGGTAGACATTTGTCGGAACTCTTTGCAATGACAGCCTTTCCGCACTTGTAATGAAATATACTATTGCACCGTTCCAAACTAAGGGAAATTTAAACTGGAGGAAGGCAAAATAAATTATAAGTCCATACCTTGGACCCGTTCGTTTCTAGTTGTTCAATTGGTCAGTTCTACTATCGGACTAGTGGGATTTTTTTCTCCGTAGTTTTACTTTTTCGAAAAACTAAAATAGTAGAACTAGTGAAACATCTGTAGAAAATCAGGGTTCCCAGTAGTTCAACTACAGTTCTACTGTCGGACTAGTGGGAATCCTTTTTTCTCATTAGTTCTACTTTTGCTTGCATCGGTGACTAGTGCTTTGATGGGGCTTTAGTGCATTAATATCAAAACTCGAATTCCGCGGTGATCTTCTTCGTATGAAAATAACATACATAGAGCTAGGACAGAGCAGAACTACAGGGAACCAAGATTTCAAATAAGATTATGTAATACCAATACCTTTTTAGAAAACCGGCTAGAATAAGAATCAAATATCAACTAAAGAAAAAGTTATACATAACATATTATGTACTTCGTTATCAACCCTTGTATGTCCCCACTCTTGGGGCACGGGTCTCTTCCTGCATCGCAGGAAGGTTAGACCATAATCTACCACGGGGGCCAAGTCCGGGTTGGTGGAGGATTGTAAGACAGTGGCGGGCCTTACTGTCAGAAGTCATCAAGCCGCCCATAAGGCCTCTGACATGGCTTAGCGACTGCCATTATATGACAGCTGGCACCAACAGCTTAGCGTGCTTTGCGAAGCACGGAAGCGCTCGGAAAAATGCCACTAGCGGTAGTCACGGGCCGCTCACCCATCCTATACCTGACCGCGCATGTTGTTACTGTGATTGATTATTGACAAGTGATTGATTCCAATCTCTCGGTTCGGCTAGGCCACGAGCGCTTCTTCCACAGAACATAAAAAATGTTCTGTGGCTTCTTCTATGTTTCTCAAACATGATTAAAAAATTGAAAATTATTTTGAAAACCTTCTTCAATATAAATCGAAATTGGTGTACCTACTGGCCAAATACATTCCGGCACCGGCCGGCAATTGTTTTATAAAAAATCATATCCGCCGTGGTATTTAAAAATGGAACGATCTTTTAGTCCGAGACATGTCATGGTATGTAACTGAACAAAAGTTTTAATTAAATTTCGAACTGAGTTGCAACTAAATCTGTTTACTGAAAAAAAAAGCAATTGAACACTTCAACGCGGGAAAAAATACTTTTATTCGTTTGTGTTGTTTGTTTGTGATTTTCGAGGAACAGCACGATTTATTTTTTTAAATAAAAAAAGATACATAAAAATACCTACCGAAACCGACAAGATTTATTTGTGCATTGGGTTCTATCTAGGAACTACTTAGTTTTGATTTCAGCGCATTATTAGAGAAAAGTAATATAAAATTAAGTCTAGGCTACAACTAGGCATTGATGGATTTACGTATGATTTACACATTTTCACGTTTGTTCTTCATCGCCTCTTTTGATAGCCGCTGCAGTAATATACTATATTCAGAACTCAACAAAATGTTAAAATAAAAAAAAAAACACGGGCTACGAAAAAAAGAAGAAAATACATTCCAAATTTAAAATAAGATAAGAATAAAATAACAGCAATGAAAGCAACGAAAAGCGTTCTAATTTCAATAATACCAGCCAGCCATAAGCGGGGGCCTTCAAAACCAAAAGTTTCTGCCTTCAAGAGCCACGCTTACGCGATTGGAAAAACTTCGTCATTTGACGCTGGGTGCTGGAGACAAAGTGCCGAAGGGTTTTCAAACGAATTACTTTAGCTGGGTTTCCATTCGCATCGTTGTTATTACCCTTTCAGCGTCTTATTTTCCCGTATAAAAGGTTATTTTAAAAATGCGCAATTTCTGAAACACCACACTTAGAATTTGTCATTTACAATATTTTTTGTTCTCTGTATTTTTGTTCTACTAGAATAGTGTTTAAAACGATATGAACGTTAGAATGAACTTGATTTTTAGCACGGGTGGGCGAGAAACCAAGGCACAACGGATTAGATAACTTTACAGTCCCGTGTGGATGATCCTAGCCCCTCGGTCGTGGGTCCTAAAAATCACTGTTAACGTGATTGAGAGAATAGTCAGACAGTTTTTTCAAAAACAATCAAAGTGAAACTCATCATCAGAATCAATCAATGTATTTTATTAAAAATTACACAGAAACTGTGACTTATTGAACTATTTAAATCAGCCAGTGTCAGTCCACTGCTGGACACTGACTGGTAATAGATGAGGTACTACCGCTAGTGCCATTTTCTGAGCGCTTCCAAGCTTCGTAAGGCTCGCTAAGCCTTTGGTGCCGGCTGTCATGTAATAGCAGTTACAGAGGCCTTAAGGGCGGTTTGATAACTTCTAATAGTAAGGCCCGCTACTATCTTACGATCCTCCCCCAACCCGGACTTGGCCCCCGTGGTGGAGTATGGCCTAACCTTCCTGCGATGCACGAAGAGACCCGTGCCCCAGATGTGGGGACATACAAAGGATTGATATCGATGTCAATCACTTAAGTTCTCTTACCTCGTTTCGAATACGAACCCGCAGGGAAACACATAGAGTCCTTTAAATAAAATCTGCTCGTGCAAACAAACGCTAGCCCCCCGTATGCCGAACAATGCGAGTCGAAAGCGGAACAGCGCATCAAGTTTCGAAGCAAAATAATTCGCACGTGCCCCAAACTTTTAATAGGAAAACTTCGCATCGGTCGCCGTAGTGTTGAACGCACAGATCAATACAGTATGAGCGACGGTTGTTTGGCCGCGAGAGGGTTCAGTTCTGATCCGAACTTTTTGTGTTCAAGCTACATTTATTTCATATTTTTTTTTATTTCTTCTTCTTCTTTAGGGTATATTATGTAGTCCACTGCTGGACATAGCCCTCCCCTAATGAGCGCCATAGCGCCCAGTCTTCAGCTTGCAGCAAGCAGCATATGCCGGTAGTTTTTCGCAGATCGTCATCCCACTTGGTCGGAGGGCGTCCTACACTACGTTTGCCGAGTCGCGGTTTCCTCTCAAGAACACGTTTGTTCCAACGGTTGTCGGTTCTTCGCGAGATAATTATGTCCAGCCCACTGCCACTTCAGCTTGATAATTCTCTGAGCTATGTCGATAACTTGGGTTCTCTGTCGGATGCATTCGTTAAGAATCCTATCCTTCAGAGAATCTTTTATTTAAAGTAAGAAAAAAATACATGCAATATAATGCCTCCATCTCCCGAATCCGACAAGTTTTATCTGTGGATTGGGTTCATTTTTAGTAGCCACTAGCTTAACATGTTGTTGGAAATAGTATACTATACTAGTGTTATGCTCGGCAAATAGCTTGAACGAACTCAGATTGAGCATGCAATATACGCGCAAGCACGAACATGTTTAATTTTTGTTACCACTGTTAATTTGACTAAAACTTAAGTCCAGAGTGCTTAGTGTGAGTTTCACAGATCCAATCGAATAACTTTACTACCGCGTTAATCGAGCATTGAGTAGTGAGTATGAGTAAGTTAACCGTTGGAGCTGACAAAACGCTGTCACAGTACAACTCGCACTCGCGCTTATTCGTGTTTTGGCTGGTAAACGTGTTCACTTCTCAACGTAAACCATTACAACTCGCACTCAGCAATTTTAATTTCCATACTTGTCGCTAGGTGGCGCTTCCTCGATGCCATAGAAATATGAATTTACGTTAACGCGATCGAGTAGTTAAAAAACTCGCACTAAGCACTCAGAGAAGTCCGACTCACATCAAAGCGTCGCCGGCCAACGAAAAACGAAATGGGACCATGCGATGTCAAACGCTTTTGGTCAAGCCACCCGTCGAGCATTGTAATACTTAAAGGTTAACCCGCGTGAACTGTAGTCCGCTATCACTACACATTGGGGTTACAACAGAATGAGTTACACACAAAAATAATGTTACAGTATACACAAGTGAATAAGGTAAACTAACACAATCCCTTAAAGTATCCCACTGAGAACACAACTGATTGTAGTTTACAAAGATCAATGTTTTGTGACAAACTGGGCCTCATTTCACGGAAGTGCAACTCAGGGTCCCCAGTGATAACTCGACGTATACCCACATCACTAAGTTGATTAATTATAATATTGGCCACACCATTTTTATTTTTAATGCACTAACTCGTGCTAAGGAACAAATTTAAAAACCTATTTAGAGGCTAAAAATTTCACCCTTGCCGGGATTCGAACCCGCAACCTCTGGCTATCCGTACCAGCGCTCTACCAATTGAGCCAATGGGCGACTCACGGCATCAGTGAAATTTCGAACCTCTTTACAATATTTTAAATAGGTTTTTAAATAATATTGGCCTTTTTGCATCTACTTAATGAGATGATTTATACAGCGTCCAGTGGTATCTTCACTCACACTAGATGGGTGAAGGGACCACTCCGACGCTGTAGTGCCTGGGTCATGGTTTTATAGATGGTGTAGGCTTGCCCAGCACCTATACCATCCTGACAGCTTAGTCGGCCTAGCCCACAGGAAAGACTAGTCAATACGTGCGGAACCAACCAAGCCGCGGGTTTCCTCACGATGTTTTCCTTCACAGTTAGCGTGTGGTATTGCGACTGCAAATTCGCAAATGGACGTAACTTTGAAATTAAACAAAGTCATTGGTACATGCCCGCACTCGGGATCGAAACTGGGGCTCTCGCTTGCCAGTCTATGGTTCTACCCACCGCTAAGTTGATTAACACACAAAGTATCGAGACAACTTTCTACGCAATGCACATCAAGCCATACCAGTGAACCAAGTGATGCAGTTCCATGTGATACGGTCCTTTATTAGCCTAAAACAAGTAGTGTACGTAATACAGAGAGTATTGTAAAGAGGTTCGAAATTTCACTCATGTCGGTGGTCGCCCATTAGCTCAGTTGGGAGAGCGCTGGCACGGTTAGTCAGAGGTCGCGGGTTCGAGTCCCGGCATGGGTCCAACTTTTAGCCTCTAAATAGGTTTTTAAAATTGTCCTTAGCACGGGTTAGTGCATTATAAAGAATATAATCAAGTAGTGACTGGTGTACAGCCACTACTTGTTAAAACACATAATAAAAATTAAGAATTTTCATTTCATTTCAAAATTTTTAGAAGAATTTAATAAAGTACATTAAGAAATTTCAGAGGCGCTCCACATTGTAATTTTTGAACTAAATCTTTAAGCACTACACGTTATTTCAGCGTTACACTTGACTTAAATCTTGGTCGAACTCTTCCGATAGAAAGTTAATCCGGATTTTAGTCAAAAATTATAATTTTTCCTCGCAAATTAATAACCAATTAGTAACATCCAAGAAAAGCTCAAAATAAGCTCAGTTCAGCTTGTTGTGTTTTTAAGCTATTCTAATGAGATCGAAACCTGATCGATCTCTTCCGACAACAATTCAAGTAAGTTATGCCGGAATTAATTTAATATAATTTAGTGTTCTCCACTACGCAGCGCTCGTGGCCTAGTCGAACCGAGTGATTGGAATCTATCACTTTAGTTAAGCAACTTGCTTCGCAAGGCACGATAAGCCGTTGGTACCGGCTGTCATGTCGTTGAGTGCAGTCGTTGAGCCATGTCAGAGGCCTTATGGGCGGCTCGATAACTTCTGACAGTGAGGCCCGCAACTGTCTTACAATCCTCCACCAACCCGGACTTGCCCCCGTGCCCCAGCAGTGGAAACAAACAAAGGTTGAATCAATCGAATCGAGTTGAAAAGTTGACCAAATGATTTTGACTCCGCGTATAATGTATATCGGACCTCGTTGGCGGAAGACGCAGAATATGACTTTTCAATGGAAAGTAACGTATTTATATTAGAGCCCTTATAATGCCCCACAGGCAACTTGAACAAAACGCGCGCAGTTGGGATGATTTTGCTATGGACACGAAATGCCTTTTTTACATGTTCATTTACCTTAAGTCCGAAGAATTTTAAGTGACATTCCGGATCCTCGACCTAATGAGAGCCATAGTACATACATTTCAAGTCAAAACCACTCAAACAACCTATTTGTCGGGCCTTGTACCCGTGGGTAATATTTTAACCTTTCACGAAACAAATGAAACTTTCCAATTATAGGTACCAGTTACGTCAAATAACTGTGATTGTCATTTACAGTGCAAATAAACCTGTACAAATATCACTTGGGAGATCCCTAGAGGTTGTTCTTTTGCCTAAAAGTGAAACTTGATTGGCTTTAGGGCCTGAATAAATACCGGGACAAGTTCGATGTTCATCTTGTTATAATTTGCTGAAGTAAAAATTTCGTAAACCAATTTGTGGTTTTGTATAAACTTCGATATCAACCCTTGTATGTCCCCACTGCTGGGGCACGGGTTTCTTCCTGCATCGCAGGAAGGTTAGGCCATCTCCACCACGGGGGCCAAGTCCGGGTCGGTGGAGGGTTGTAAGACAGTGGCGGGCCTTACTGTCAGAAGTTATCAAGCCACCTATAAGGCCTTTGACATGGCTTAGCGACTGCCATTACATGGCAGCCGGCACCAGCGGCTTAAAGTGCCTTGCGAAGCACGGAAGCGCTCGGAAAAATGCCACTAGCGGTAGTCACGGGACGGTCACCTATCCGGCACTTAACTGCGCCTGTTGTTACCTATAAGGCCTTTGACATGGCTTAGCGACTGCCATTACATGGCAGCCGGCACCAGCGGCTTAAAGTGCCTTGCGAAGCACGGAAGCGCTCGGAAAAATGCCACTAGCGGTAGTCACGGGACGGTCACCTATCCGGCACTTAACTGCGCCTGTTGTTGCTTAACTCAAGTGATTGATTCCAATCACTCGGTTCGACTAGACCACGAGCGCTTCTCAGCAACTTCATCTCATTAACATTTATTAGTTGTTGAATGCACACACGCTGTTTCGGGTATTTCTGTCCTTCCCATATCGATTGGTCTATCCCTTTAAAATCTTCCCTGTCGACAAGCGACCTATGACAGCGACAATTATCCTATTAGGGAGGCATTAAAGAGCTGCTCCTCAGTACTCGACGCGTTAATTACTGGGGAAACTTCGTCCATTTGCGATGGCAACTACACAAGTATTTGCACCACTTTCAACAGCAAATGGGGCACTTGACTGATGCTGAAAACATAATTATTACTTGTTATGTCACCACAAAAACAGCGTGAGAAAACCTGAGTGCCTGACATACGTACCATACCTCGGCGCTTCACTCTGCCTTGACCTTTGCATGTACGTAATGAGATGACTTAAGCCGTTGGTGCGAGCTGCCATGTAATGGCAGTCGTTAAGCCAAGTCAGAGGCCTTATGGGCGGCTTAATAACTTCTGACAGTAAGGCCCGCCACTGCATTACAATCCTCCACGAACCCGGACTTGTCCCCCATGGTGGAGTATGGCCTAACCTTCCTACGATGCAGGAAAAGACCCGTACCGCAGCAGTGGGGACATACAAGGATTGATATCGAATGAGATGATTTATACTGCGTCCAGTCCTTTACCTACTAGTGATTCGTATTGACGAGTAGAACCTCCTATTTTCGAATACACATAACAACAATGACAATGGGGAAGAACCAGCTGCAAAATCAGTACCTAAAGATGATCGCGCGAATAAATCACACAGCCAGATTACAAAACCACAACCGTTTCTACCGAATCTAAACTCGATAAAGCACACGCACGGTTTACAAAATCGGATTCTAACCTTTTCCCCATTGCTACCAAGTACAATACAGATTAGGCTGTTAAATGCCCGTTCTGGCGCCAATGTGCTGCTTCCGTGGAACTTTTCGAATTCGTCGCACAACTTCGCCGGAAACGCTTGCAACGTAACGGGTTACTGCAGAAGTACCGACCATACAAACACCGCAGATGTCAAGGAGGGGTTTGGGACTGATCTCTACCATTTTCTTTCCATCGAAAAATATCCCGGACTCATTGTAATGTTCTGGACTCACTGTAATGTCCCGGACGTTTAGTTAGCTATATATTCGAATTTGTAGCACAAAGTCGCCAGAAACGCCTGCAAGAATACGTACGAATCGCAGCAGATGAACCAACCAAAACTACGGTGCAGATGTCAAAGAAGAATAACAAGACTCATCTTTCTATTTCTCATCTATCGAGAAATGTTTCGGACTTACAGGAATATCCCGGACTTTTCTTTGTCCGTGTATTCGAATGCAGAATGTGCAGCGACACTTATGAAGTTGTAGCAGAAAAAAAATAACAAGAGCGTAAAACAATCGAAGAATGTTTACAACACTCTTTTTCTCGACATTTTATTTTATTTGTTTAGATACATAAAATAGGGTACAAAAATAAAGTACCTTGGAATTTGTATATATATATATATATATATGGACGCTGTGTAAATCATCTGATTATATATATAACTATTACACTATTACAATCCTCCACCAACCCGGACTTGGCCCCCGTTGTAGAGTATGGCCTAACATTCCTGCGATGCAGGAAGAGACCCGTGTCCCAGTAGTGGGAGCATACAAGGGTTGATATTTATCGAGGGTATACGCCCAATGTAGTTGGTATTCATCGAGTAACAGTTGTAGATACTTCTGTCTGGTTCTATCATGTAGCGCACTGCATGTAGCCAGATTGTCGCGAGTGAAATTGACCTCTATACCTCTAGTATTACAGTAGTTTTAAGTTAGTTTCAAACAGCGGAGCGCTGGCAAAGTTTTTAATTTCACTTCGTTCCGCACACGCTAGCCTTGCATACGGTGGCAATTTGCATTGCTTGTTTAATGAGCCTGATTTGCATGTGTTAGAAACACATGCAAATCAGGCTCATTAAACAAGAGGGCCTCTGAAAATTAATATGAGGTTTTCTAGGAAACTCGAAGTGTGCTTTATTGATTTAAGCAGTCAAAGTACATAATTAAAACTGATTTATACGGATTTATGCTCGTTTATTACATTTTTAAAAATTTTCGAAGTTTCAGTTCATCAGTTTTAAATATGTCTAGTGCTCGTGTTAACCTTAGAAAATACTATACAGTCAAAGTACATAAATCTTTACATATATGTGAACTCAACTCAGTTACATTACAGATGACAACTAAAGGCACGTGGGTTGTGTACTGCAAAAACGCTCTTACGGTTGAAATTTATCCATGTGGTGCTTTGTTCAGAATCGCTTCTTCGTTGATAGTAAAATCATTTATTTTATCAGTAAGAGCGTTATACTACATTTGAATGAATCTTGGGTTCCGTAGTCATCGAGGAACCCTTATAGTTTTGCTGTCTTTCTTTCTATCGGCGGCCTAGCTCGGAAATATTAATCTTCTACAAAATAAAAGAATAAAATCTTAATTGATTAATGTTTTTGTTATTCTATGCGTTTTTAGTCTTCCCAATATTACATTTTTATATAGGTCACTCCGCTATCCAAGGTTACGCCTAACGATACCCCAGGGATAGCGTAAATCAAGAAATAAATAAATACTTCATGGCTTTCTGTTGATCGCCATCAACAGAAAGCCATGGTTCGGTTCGGTCTGGTAGTTGTGGAGCGATTTTGCATATTATTCAGAATGCTTATGATGACAGTGCTTATCATAAGCATTATGTATGGTTTATGTACTGTTTATTTTGTATGTGCTTGTGTGGTTAAAAAACTACTACGGATACCTTTACACAAAGCAGAAAAACTCAAGGGGCCCCTTCGCCGTGCAAGTTGGGCGTGCTGGCACCTTAGGTACAACTTCTATATTTATTTTACTATATCTATTTCGAATATAGTTCTGTGAAGCGGATAAAACCCCTTCTTTATACGGAACCCTATAATGCCCGTGGCCGGTTTTTGTTTCGTTTTTGTTTTTATTGTTTATTGGAAAACCAACAGCTTATACACGAGGCATTTTTACAAAGAATAAGATGAATTAGATTTAAGGCCAATAACAGGTTTTCACTGACAATCAGAATTAAATTTGGATTTACATAATAAAATTACAGCGGCGTTAAATTTCTCAGATGATTAGTATTCTTCGCCATGTTTTCTATCAAAAAATTGAATAACAACTAAGGCTTCATTCATAAAAATACTTACGATTTACATGCCCCTCTTAGAAGACGATCTCTTAGATCTAGCAACGTGTTTGTATTTTATTTGATGTCACTTTTCTTTCCCGTTTCCTTTGACATGGAGTTCTTTAAAATGTCATGAAAAGGCAAAGGCCGGCTTTTCGTCTGTCGGCACATTGTGCTTCACAGACGGTCTTGAAATCAGAATGTCAACGACGCGGTTTCCCCTTTTTATCTACAGATTAAAAGAAACTACAATTGAGAAACTAAGTAAAAATGAATAATTCATATACAGTCCTGCATGTTTAAATAGGCAGCGAAAAAAACACAAACACAAGAAATATTTAGTAACAAGTTTTGTCTTCAAAACATATTTTATATTTATGAAGTAGAGGTATTTGACGTAATTTTAACATACACTATTGTGCCACCCCGGATGCGCTCGGGTGCAATAAAACTAATATGGATTTTCTGATTTTCAAAAACAAGTCTTCAAAAAGCTATTTAGAGGATAAAAATTCCACCCATGCCGGAATTCGAACCCGCGACCTCTGGCTATCCGTGCCAGCGCTCTTACCAACTGACCTAATGGGCGACTTACCGGCATCAGTGAAATTTCGAACCTCTCTACAACAATCTCTGTATTACGTACAGGCAGCGACATCTGTCCTTAGCACGGGTTAGTGCATTAAAAATATATAAATCAGTCCAAGCCTTCTCCTGGAAATTACGAAAGCCACAAAAGTGTATGTATGTATGTATGTATGTATGTATGTATGTATGTATGTATGTATGTATGTATGTATGTATGTATGTATGTATGTATGTATGTATGTATGTATGTATGTATGTATGTATGTATGTATGTATGTATGTATGTATGTATGTATGTATGTATGTATGTATGTATGTATGTATGTATGTATGTATGTATGTATGTATGTATGTATGTATGTATGTATGTATGTATGTATGTATGTATGTATGTATGTATTGTATTCTTGGGTAAAGAAATAATAACATAGAGAAATAATAATTAATTTTATTAGGACAACTAACAGCTTAATTTTCTTTTTAATTATTTAAAACTAATTAGTCACATAACTAAGTTATTTTCAGTATTTTCATCATTTCCCCTCTATGGCAAGGTATGGCAGCTGCCAAAAAGTAACACACCTATTTTCCATATTTTACCAAGATGAAATTCTCTAAGTTACAGTAATTAGTATAATACCTCTTACAAGACGTCAAAAGTCATTATTCCTGGGTCTCCATATCTTCTAGCAAAATAAACATGACAATGAACGCCTAATGGACTGGAATTCGAAACTTTAATATCTATTTGCAGTGCTCGCAGAGGCTATAAAGCCATTCGAAAAAGTTATAACTGCTCTGGAAGCGCAGGTTCCAAAAGGAATACTCGGCTAATAGCACTTAGCAAGAGCTGCGGCTTCCTCCCGTCGCGTCCATTTTACTGACACGTCGTAAAACCGGAGCGGCTATAAACAGATTTTAGTGCAGAGAAAGAGACGGTTAGTTGATCTCTTATTTTGGAAGTCTTGTATAGAAATAATAAAGTTTCGGAAAGTTCAAATGACTACGTAAAACCACATTCTAGTCATATGCACTCGCTGCGATTTCTATTGATATTGAATTTTTCGTGAGAAATATCGGAGTCGTATTTTTACATCGAACTGAATACAACTAAGACAATTACCCCCCAACTTTCGTACTCTAAGAACTGTTAACAGTCACTTATTTTTTCATACGAACTTTATTAACAGGTTTTAGTGTACGAGAAACAAGGGATATAATTGAATACTCCTTATTTCGATAAGATATTTTCTTGTGTTCAAGTGTTTTTCATGTTTGCAACATCCTTGCCTGGTTACCATGGTCCAGGGTATCCTAGTTTGGGACTAGGTCAAGTGATTGTGTTGTGTGGTAGTTATTTTTTTTTATCAATGTTCAAGTAAAAAAAATAGTTTATAGTTTATGGCTGCTACACTGATGCACAAAATAGTTTATCCCATAGTATTTCTTAATGATTCGCGATACTCATACATAGTTATATATTTAACGGGTCAAATCGGGATTATTTTAAAAACCTATTTAGAGGCTAAAAATTCCACCCATGCCGGGATTCGAATCCGCTACCTCTGGCTATCCGTGCCAGAATCCCGGCATGAGTGGAATTTTTAGCCTCTAAATAGGTTTTTAAAATTTTCCTTAGCACGGGTTAGTGCATTAAAAATAAAAATAGTGTAATCGGGATTATTTATTAGGTTTAACGTAATTACCTTATTTCTCGACGTTTCGGCAGCGTTACAGTTGCCGTGGTCTCGGTTAGACCCGAGACCACGGCAGGCAATTACGTTTTACCTAATAAATAATCGCAATTTGACCCGTTTAATATATAACTATAGTTTATCCCATGTTGTAGAGACCCATCCAACGAACTCCACGAAAGTAAACGAAGCAATATAATAGCAATTGGAAATTGAATTGGAATAGGTAGCTCATAAAAAAAATCTTTACACAATACTTCAAAGACTTGTTCTAGAAAATAAACGGTTTTAACCGATAAATCATCTAGCAACGATTTTATTTGTTTTACACCGGTTGGGACTTTGGGAATAACCCTAAAGCTCGAGATAGAAGCGCTTCATTTTTATGGGCAAAATAATATAAATTCCCTTAATGATACTGCCAGAGCGAAATCCAACTCGGTTTCGTTGTCAACCTTTGATGTTCATTTTCAAGTCTTATGACAGTCTATAAAGTGAGGCGGTGCACTTTTGTTAGTTGTTGGGAGTTTGGAGATTTTAATGTAAAATAACAGGATTCAGTTAGCAAAACATTTTTGTATTGCTTCCGTGTCTTCAAAAAAGTTATTTTAGAGTTTTAAAGTCTTGTATTTTTATCTGCGTGCGTGCGTCTGTGTATGCGTTTGCGTATGAGTGTGTGTGTTTGTGTGTTTGTATGTGTGTCTGCATGTGCATGTGTGTGTGTGTGTGTGAGTGTATCATTGCTTTCTCAATTCTAGTCACTACATCCACTTTCAGTCTACAACGTTCTCCCGTTCTCTAATCAGACTATTGCGTATCCTGTCATTCAAAGTAACACCACACATAGGTACACATACGTATTTTATTTCACAAAAGAGGAAGAAAATAATTAACAACAAGCACTTCAATACAGTAAATGACTTTGCTTATTAAATTTTGTTAACTAATTTTTAAAAAATATTCCTCACCGCTAGATACAAAATAATTTAAAATAATTGCTTACAAATTATTACGTCAGAGTGTAAAAGCAAGAGGGATACGAAAAGTACAGAGTCTTAACACACTTTCACATCTAAATACTGATAAGATTAGAGAATACTAAGAAATACTGAGAATACTGCTAAGATGATAAAGAGACACAAACTCTTCACCGGAGATACAAACGAATAAAGTTATCTTTCACGCCATATACAAAAGCAATGTAAGAGTTGTCGGCAATCCTATTTTTCCTTTGTTAGTTCTTGAAACTTGTTCAGTTGTTACTGAGGCGCCGGGTGTAGTGTCTGCTTAAAAAGGTTTTTTTCTGGACGATCTTTCTAGAGGTACTAAAGCATGACATTGCGAGGTCACCGTTAAAGTTATTAATGGCAATCATGGAATCTTATGCGTATAGGTGGTATCTAATGTATTAGATTTAAGACTTGAGAAAAGATGGTGAGAGTGGAGTTTTTTTTTTCCCGCTGCCTTTTTCTCCACTACATTACGGCCCGAAGGCGGCGGCTTTCACTTTCATGTTACATTGTACTTTGACATTCAGCAAACAGAATGTAAATTCTTTACGTTGAAATAAATTGAATTGAATTGAATTGAACCGCTGATTTCAGGGGTGACCCAGGGTTGCCAACTGAACTATATTGTACTTTATTTCGGGTCTGAGCGCGGTATTCGTTATCAACCCTTGTATGTCCCCACTGCTGCGGCACGGGTCTCTTCTTGCATCGCAGGAAGGTTAGGCCACACTCCACCACGGGGGCCAAGTCCGGGTTGGTGGAGGATTGTAAGACAGTGGCGGGCCTTACTGTCACAAGTTATCAAGCCGCCCATAAGGCCTCTCACATGGCTAAACGACTGTCATTATATGACGTGCCTTGCGAAGCACGGAAGCGCTCATAAAAATGCCACTAGCGGTAGTCACGGGATGCTCACCCATCCTGTACCTGACCGCGCCTATTGTTGCTTAACCAAGTGATTGATTCCAATCACTCGGTTCGCCTAGGCCACGAGCGCTTCAAGCGAGCGAGCAAGCGCGGTATACTACTGTAGAAATGTATAGAACGTAATAGGATTATATTTCGGTTGGATGGATCTAGCTTTTTTAGGTGTCATACTCGAGTGCTAATGGGGATGTAATACTTAAGGCCAGTTTCTGAATTCATAATTTCGCTAACTAAATTAAATTTTATTTATTAGGCACACAAAACAGATAATAGCCAGTACATCATCAAGTTAACATTAATTAACATGTAACATCCAGACTAATCTCCAAAACATGAAACAAAACAAAACATGGTACAATAATATGAAACTTAGACGAGTTACTTAAACTAACATAACATGCATTTTATGTATTCTTCAACATTCAATGAACGTTTGATCTAGCTGAGAACAAAGAAAAATTGTTACAAAGAAATTATAAAAATAAGAAGAAGGAGGCGACTATTTTTTCGGGCTGATTATACTTTTTCCAAATTCAGACTTTAACAACCCGATCTTAGGGTTAAATATGTCAATGTTTTTATTCTTCTTTCTTTCTTCTTCTTAAAGTGCCTCTCCATTACTGGAGGTTGGCAGTCAGCTCTTTACAGCGATCTCTGTTCAGTGCAATTCTGAACAGCTCCTCTGCGGTTTTAACACCGGTCCACTCCTTGATGTTGCACAACCATGACATCCTTCTCCTGCCCGGCCTTCTCTTTCCTTCCACCTTGCCCATCAAGCAAGGTGGAAGGAAAGGAAGGCCGGGCAGGATATAGTCATGGACAGGAATAGTCTGCAGTAATTGGTATTTACTGCATCGCAGCACATGGCCTAAGTAAGCTTACCGCTGCTTGATGGTGCGGACAAGATCCACCTTCGTGTCCATCCGTCTAAGGACCTCAACGTTGGTGACTTTTTCAGTCCAGCTGATCCGGAGCATTCGTCGGTAGCACCACATCTCGAAAGCCGCGAGTCTTTTTTGAGTTCTTTCTTTACGGTTTTTATTGATGTTCGTTATTTCATTAAATACTTAACTGTAGTGCTGTCTCTTCAAATTTCTCAGCAAAGAGCGAGACAGAACGTTACTTAAGTATTTACTTAGTGAAATTCTCAATTCAAAAACCGGCCCTAGGCCGACTCCGTCTGTTTGTCTGTCCGTCAGTCCATATAAAGTTTAGTCTTTGCATCTACGTAAAGATGCTTTACATTATAAAAATAAAAAAATATAATAAATAATAGTCATTTATTTCAGGCAAAAGGACCCATATACAAATAATATGTACTCGTAAAACATAATGAACTCACACTTACATCCATTTTCTGAAAGGTATAAATTACACTCACACACAGACAGACAAAACATAAGAACACATAACTTAAATACATGTAACAGAAATAACCCCACGCAGAAATATAGATTTGTTTAGTATAGAGACTTATTTATTATCTTTAAGATCTACGCGCCTTCTACGCTATTATTTCTAAAATTATATAATCATGCAAAAAAGGACACGCTGAAAACCAGCGCCGCTATAGTTTTTATTCTAGAATCTAGCGACACAGCTGGGCGCTCCTATTGCCAAAATTAAACATGCTAAGATAAGGTAATAATTAGGTCTTGCTTGGTTAAATTAATTATGCCTATATACATGTATTTTTTATTATTTAATTTAGCTGTAAGATTATGCTTATCGTTGTAACTTTTGGCAATAAACCTTTTTTATTCTTTATTCTTATTCTAATAATTATTACAAATAACTAAAAATTAACCAATAATAATAAAGATAAGACAAATTACCTAAAGTCTCAAACTACTTGTGGTTCGCTCTCATCTGCACTTAGATCCAGTGACTACATATTATAGGACTTGTGAGGTCGTCATAAACGGCTTGCAGGATTACATTCTTGGTCCCACGTAGCCTAGATCAGAAAGAGGCGATTCGTGAACGCACGATAGCAAAGAAATCAGGAACAAAATGCATCATTGTATTGTACCCTCATGGTACTCAACGATTTTCTAGTGTATTTGACCCACAAGTGGCATGTGTACATACTTTGACAATACGCTTTGAAAAGTGGCGTGCCTATTTATATAGTGGTCCTTTCGCCCATCTAGAGTGATTGATATGCCACCATCACTCACTCTAGATGGGTGAAAGGACCACTTAGACTCTGAAGTGCTGAGGATACAGTTGATTGCCCAGCACCTATACCAATACTATCCGGACAGCTTAGTCGGCCTAGCCCATAAGCCAACACGTTCGGAGCCAACCTATTCAGGGATTTCCTCACAATATTTTGTGGAATCCTACGTCGAATTTGCAGATGTATGTAAGTATGAAAATATACAAAATCATTGGTACAAACCTGCACTGGGAATCGAACATGGGCCTCTCGCTTCCGAATCCATTGTTCTACACACTGGACTACTTATACTACCACCGCTTTATATAGGTAACTATACTGTCTTTTAATATCATACTTTATTGCACACGAAAAACACAAAACAGAAATAAAACTTAAGGAAACACATGTACAAAGGCGAGCTTATCTCTGTGAGAGATTTCTTCCAGCTAACCTTGGGGAGTGGGATTGGAGATGTGAAACGGGTTTATGCACGTGCACAAGATTCACTATACGTACTTATTAAATATGATTGTTTTTTATTCTATTATATGTTTTTTTGTATTATTATAAAGATTATACATATTCCACTATACAACCTTAAAATTTTGACAGAGTATGCGTGCCATATTTTAACGGACGAAAGAGCCCAAATAAATCCCTCGCGTTTGTATTTCTGAAGCACTCGTTTTTACGTCACCATCATCATCAACCCATTATGTCCCCACCAAGCGGCACGGGTCTCTTCCCTATGGAAGGTATAGGCACGGGTGTCAAGTCCGGATTGGTGGAGGCTTGCAAGACTAGTGTCTGGTCTTACTGTCAGAAGTTTTGAAGCCGCCCTGAGGCCTCTGACTTGGCTTAACGACCGCCACCTATCGGCGGCAGCCGGCACCAACAGCTTAACGTGCCTTGCGAAGCACGGAACCGCTCGAAAAAATGCCACTAGCGTTAGTCATATACTGTCATCCATCCATGCACTGAGCGCTCCCTGTGTTGCTTAACCTTCGTGATCGTTTAAGATCACTCGGGCAGCCGGGCTCCGAGCGATACATTTTTAAGTTTCCATATTTTTTATAGCAGAAACTCATAATTGTCAAAAAATTGTTGCTAACCCAACTGTGATCTAGCCTTCCGGAGTGTTCTATTTGTGAGTGAACTCTGACCAGCGCAACATACGTATTTGTGGAACATGTTTTGCCTTTGTTTGATGTGACACTTTGGTGCGCTCGGCTTTATAGTCAGCTTACCTCAAAAATACGCAATTTCTGTACGACAAAAATTAAAGTAGGAAGCAGATATTTTTTTTACTTTTGTACTACGATTTTCGCATTTCTCTTATCTACGAGTAATTTCTGGTATAATTTTACGTTTTTCGCTTTGTTGTTGCGCTGCTTGATAGACAAAGCTTAGCGGTGTTATATGTGGAACACGATTTGTCTAAGACATTCCTCAGAGATGGTTTAAGTATGCTGTGGTTACTTCTATCCCTTTACAACAGACTATTTTTTTAAGTAGGACAAGTTCTACTTGACCCCAGTCACACCTGATGGTAAGCGAATACGGGGTCTACGATGTTACGTGCTTAATTAATTATTATTTTTTATTGCACACGAAACATGAAATAGGACATTACATAAGAAATAACATCGAAATAACAATCTATTACAGAGACAAGGCGAGATTGTCTCTGTAATAGATTTCTTCCAGCAAACCTTAAACCTAAAAAACGGGTCTATATTGTACGAAATAAACTACATAGTCTAAATACCTGTAAATATAAATAAATAAAATACATGCAGCGGTGTGGTGCGCTGACTGTAAAACCGAAGGTCTCGGGTTCGATCCCCGGCCGAGTCAATCTAGGGAAACAAACTTTTCTAGTTTGTCTCGGCTCTTGGATGTTACCTATCTATGTATTTATTGTATTAAATCTATCGTCGAGTAAGCACCTATAACACAAGTCATTTAGTTGTGCCGAAGAGTTGTACTTAGTATAGGGCTAACGAGATCTGTGTAATATGTCCATGAATATTTATTTATTTACATACTAAATAATAAATATATAGCTCAAAGACAGAGATAAATAGTGCTCTTTCAACTGCTTCTTAAATGTGCTTACCTGTTCAAAGCCGGTTGACTCTACTTTTACTGAATTGTGTAGCTTTTTTTTTTATTAATTATTACTATTTTGAATACACCACGCCTTGAAAAGCTGGTTAACATATCACAGATGGAGCCATTGTCGTTTTTAGCTTCATTTCCAGTGGCAGTGAGAGGCAAAAGTTAAACTTTCCCGCGCTTTGTGACACAGCCGCGCCCGGGGCTTGTTACAGAAGCGCAAGTTATATGAGCCGTTCCGGGAACAGCTGGAAAAACTTATTTTAAAAACAAAACACCCGGTTGCCAAAATGTCTTGAACAAGGCTTAAGCCGCTGATAACAGCCAATAAAGCTTTACTTAAAAAAAACGTAGCAAAATCTGGTGTATATATTGCAGTGAAAGAATATGTCCTTCTTGAGAATATTTCTCAAATTATTTAAATAATTATGATGGATCACGGCAGCAAATTTTAGTTAAAAATGTTCAAAAAAACATATATAGGGGAACGTACCCCCTTAAAATAACCATTTAGAAAGTTTATCTACGTGATTTACAGAAATTTATTGATAATGTTAAAGAAAATAACTCATCTTAACATACCAAAGAGCACCGTTGGTATCGATCATATAATACATTTAATTTTCATTTATTTTAGTAAAACCAGTAATACAATAAATAAATAAAAAAATACTCTTGTCGTCAACACCTTTAATTTAACAACTCATTTCTCAAATTAGGCCGTATTATATGGTACTCACCACAGAGAGTGACATACACATACATACATTCACACGTGCAGGAATCATAAACCTTCATTGTAAAAAACGTGCTGACAGACTCTTTGTATTTTTTTTCTTTTCTTGCGACGCAAGCTTCTGACCTTTGCCAGTGTGAATATGGTTGAGAAGTGGATAACACTTCTATCTCTCATCACTTCAGTCACCTCTATCGTGCCAGTGATAGCTGTATTGTCGGTAGAAGTTATTAACTCTTGGACTTAATTTTTACGTACATTTGGTCAAATGTCTTAGTGTATTTCCATGCAAATTATTAAGCGATTTATTAGGTTAAACGTAATTCAATTGTATTGAACGCCTCGGTGGCGCAGCGGTTTGGCACGGTGAATGTAAAACCGAAGGTCTCGGGTTCAATCTCCAACCGGGTCAAAGCCGAACTTTTCTAGTTTGTCTCGGGTCTCGGATGTTGTCTATCTATTTATTGTATTAAATCTATCGTTGAGTTAGCACCTGTAACACAAGTAATTTAGTTGTACTTAGTATAGGGCTAACGAGATCTGTGTTATATGTCCATGAATATTTTTTTTTATTTCCAAGTTTGTCATGTCCTTGTCTGGTTATCATAGCACAGCGTATCATAGTTTGGGACCAGGATAAGTGATTGTGACTTGATATCTTTAGATTAACGAGACGGGCATTTGAATATAAAACGAATGTTATGTTTAAAAATAATGGAAAAAAATATGCTCTTACTGGATATATGCAAAAAAAAAAAGAATTAATCATTAAAAAAGAATTTAAAAAAATTGTATTGCGGCCTGTGGCAAGTTTTGTTTTGTTTGTTCTGTGTTGTTTTGTTGTGGTATCCGCTGAAAACCAGCGTCGTGGTCGCTATCGGCCACGGCATAAAGCTGAGCGGGGGCCATTTGGTGCCAATTCCAAGTTCTTAAATATCTAGATTATAATGGTATTATATAGAAGGCAAGTATTATTTAGAAGGCAAGTATGTCTGGTATAAATGTTAACGGGGACGATTAAGTCTAGTGTAATGTAACTTAATTAAGTTCTTTGTTAGTTTATTCTCCACATAATCTATTAAATGTGTAACTAACAGCTTTGACGTTCATTAAGTAAACATTTTGTTTTTATAGTGAACAAAATTCTTTTGAGTTTGACTTTAAGCCCGTACTATCCATATCTCTCTCTCTCTCTCTCTCTGAGGACCTCTCAGACGACCTACAGTGGGACGTTTATAGGCTACATAAAAAACGAAAAAAACATATATTTTAGACAACAAATATATTATTATATTATTTTTAATGCACTTACCCGTGCTAAGGACAATTTCAAAAACTTATTTACGTATGTATTACGTACGCTGTACGTAATACAGAGAGTACTGTAAAGAGGTTCGAAATTTCACTGATGCCGGTATATAGTCGCCCATTGGCTCAGTTGGGAGAGCGCTGGCACGGTTAGCCAGAGGTCACGGGTTCGAGTCCCGGCATGGGCGGAATTTTTAGCCTCTAAATAGGTTTTTAAAATATATTATGTTTAAATACCAGCTATAATAAATGTCCCTTGAATCGAAGTTACTCAGAAGTATCTAACGTACTCAGTATGCAAGTGGAAAATCATAAACTGGTCCGGGTGGGCCCATAACCGAAGGGTAAGCCTGCAAATGAACGCAATGGCTCGCGGACCGTTGCCTTGCAAATGGACCGCGACGGAGACGCTGCGGCCGCGTGACGGGCGAGTAGCGGAGAGCGTTTTTTGTGATAGGAATACGCTTTCAGGGTTTCGTACCTAAAGGGTAAAAACGAGACTAAGACTCCACTGTTCGTCTGTCTGTCATTAGGCTGTATCCTATGAACCGTTGTAGCTAGACAGTTAAAATTTTCATTGTGATGTATTTTTGTTGCCGCGATTACAACAAGTAATAAAAAACAGAATCAAATAAATATTTGAGTGAGGCACTTTAACAACAAAAGTGTTTTTTGACGCTTGAAATATTCACAGAATATTTACTTTTATATTCACTTTAAAAAATAAATAATAAAATTAATAATGTTACGGAACTCTTATTGCGCTAGTCTGGCTTGCACATGGCCGGATTTTTTTCTAGCCTTTATGAGTCCCACTGCTGGGCATACCTCTTCCCTCAGAGAGAGGGCTTAATCAACACGCGTGCCTACCGTGGATTGGCAATTTAAAACCCTGCGGTATGTGAAGAGTTCATAATCCAACCAATCATGGTTCACGATATCAGAAGAAACTTCATATTCACGGTGTAATAAATGCCTTGACAACAGTAAAATAAGTGTACCTAGGATGCCCTGTGCAATGGGTCATCTGGGGCTTGTCTCACAGAACTATAATTCATTGTATACAGTGATAATTCAAAGAAGACTGCGAAGTCTGTTAACCTACAGCTTAACTAGTAGACTGTGTTAATGTACCTACCTTAATTTTGTTAATAAACTACGAATTATACTTTTATGAAACTCGGGTCAGTACAAATCAAGTATGAATGAATGATTGAATGAAATTTCTTTCTTGCACTAAAATCAAACTTGTACAAAGGCGAGCTTAATACGAGGATAGTAATTTCTTCCAGCAAGATAGTAATTTTACAAGTGGGTACAAAACATTGTAAAATAGCGATGAAATATTTATGTTTTAGTTACAATTATGTGAGTGATATATCGTGATTTTACCCCAACCCCCTCCCTTCCTCTCTTCCGGGCCTCACGTGATTAATGACGAGCCCTAAGGATCGATCTTTGCCCCGCAAATGAACCGCGACGGAGCCGCTGCGTCATAGGAGGAGCGTTTTCGAAACTGGGTCGTTACATACGCTATGTAGTTTTGTACTTACGGCAAATGTGGCACGCACCAACCCAAAAATGAAATCACATCAGAAATGAGACAATTCGCCAAAGAACAAAAATTACTGACGTAGCCTTTAAATAAATAAGTTACTTCCGCACAATATAATATCCTAGTCCTAGTCCCAAACTAGGATACCCTGTGCTAACAATGGTGACCAGACAAGAACAACACAAACATGGAAATACACCCAGACTTAGGCCATTTGTACAAATATAGTGAGAATCAAACCCACGACCTCCAGCAAGGTACTCAGACATGGTACCAATAGACCAAAGATACAGCTATGAAATGAAATAAGAATTAAATGAAAATTACATGAAAATAAATGAAAATTTAATTGCACATAAATGTGTACAGTCTGTTAGCTTTTAGAATATACCTCGGCTACTATCGAATAGAGTCGGATATATTCGGTAAGGTAAGGTTTATTTTGTATTGTTATTTATACATTTATGCCACACCTGGCAATAAAGTGGCTTTTTGCCGCTTTCTGGCCAAGTGTAGACATAAAAAGATGTACACAACACGGGAGGTAATAAAGAAAGCTCTCGATCGCAAATTTAGGTACGTCCCTCGCTTGCAGCTCGGGCCGCAAACTTCTGCGATCTCGGCCTTTCTTTGTATTACCACCCTAGTTGTGTAATGTACTATTACAGAACTTTCCAAAATAGTGAAGAAAAGTTTTATACAAAGCAGGAAGTAGTATTACACTCGTGTGCTTTCGGCGAAAACCGACGCCTACTCTAGAGCCCGAGGTTTATTCTAAAAGCTAACAGACTGTACATAGATGAATACATAGAAATAATCATAGGTGACAGATAGCACAAATGATTTTACCAAACATGCACAGCGTGGAACAAGTATAATATTGGCCTTTTTTGCATCTACTTAATGAGATAATTTATACAGCGTCCAGTGGTATCTTTACTCACACTAGATGGGTGAAGGGACCACTCCGACGCTGTAGCGCCTGGGACATGGTTTTATAGATGGTGTAGGCTTGCCCAGCACCTATACCATCCTGACAGCTTAGTCGGCCTAGCCCACAGGAGAGACTAGTCAATACGTGCAGAGCCAACCAAGCTGCGGGTTTCCTCACGATGTTTTCCTTCACGGTTAGCGTGTGGTATTGCGACTACAAATTCGCAAATGTACGTAACTTTGAAATTAAACAAAGTCATTGGTACATGCCCGCACTTGGGATCGAACCTGGGGCTCCCGCTTGCCAGTCCATGGTTCTACCCACTGAGCTACCACCGCTCAACAAGTATAAGCCGACCAATTTGGCACTGTTTGTGAATAGCCTAGAGCAGGGATGGTGAATATTTGTGGTTCAACGAGCCATTTTATCTACAAAGTGTTTGATGAAGCTTGTAAGCTTCATCGTTACCATTATCATCATCAGCCATTTAACACCCACTGCAGGACATAGGCCTCCTCATGATTTTCCAAACTTTACGGTCTTGTGCCAACCGCATCCAGCTTGTAAGCTTATAAGCTTTAAAAACCTATTAAGAGGCAAAAAATTCCACCCATGCCGGGACTCGAACCAGCGACCTCTAGCTAACCGTGTCAGCGCTCTCCCAACTGAGCTACTGGGCGACTCACCGGCATCAGTGAAATTTCGAACCTCTTTACAATACTCTCTATGTTACATACAGGCAGCTGGCTGTATTTTACCCCAAAATAAGTAAGTTCTTGGGCCCCGTGGCGGAGTGTGGCTTAACCTTCCTGCGATGCAGGAAGACACCCGTGGGACTAGGACTCAGCAGTGGGAACATACAAGGGTTGATAACGATATCGCTCTTACTGATAAACAAGGAACTTCTAATCCTCAGCTTTAATCAGAAGCCGGAATATTTAAATGGTGAAATTAGGGCCAGAAACCACTAGCCAAACGAATGAACAATCTTTATGGGACATTTTTAAGCTAACTTTTCTGTAATGTCCAGTTAGTTCGGTAAAAAGTTCGTGAAAAGAAATTCCGTATGGAATTAAGGCCATAATTAAGTTTGTAGTTTTTGTGAACGTAAGATAACTTTTTCCATTTATTTCTATTATTCACGCTTTGACACAAATTTAGGACCATTTCCTAGTCCAAAGTAGATCTGGCTATACTGTAACTAATCTAGGTATCACGATAAAAATATAGTCACTTATTTCTTAAATGTAAATTTCACTATAACAGTGAAATATAATATCTGTCTCGTTCGTTCTTGCAAATTCTGAAGGGACATAACAATACTTCAGTATTTATTTAATGAAATGCTAATTCAGAAACAACTTACCATTTACGCCAGTTTTTCAATATCTGGTACTATCCCAAAAAAGTAGGATATGACTTATCGCGGTGGTTGCCAATTCTTATTTGCCACATCATTTTCTTCTTCGTGTAATAAATAAAAGAAGCCTAAAAATTTAGGTCAAATGTTAGACCACCTGATGATGATGATGATGGCACAACCTTGAGCTATGGCACTCATTAGGGGAGGGCTAAATCCAGCAGTGGACTAATATAGCCTGAAGAAGTAGAAGAAGAAGTTAGACCACCTACAAGATGGTCAGATGACATCAGAGACGCTACAGGGCCAATCTGGACTACAATAGCCACAGACCAGTCGCGAAGGAGGACTCTTGAAGAGGCAACAGTGGACAATCCCAACAGTGGACAAACAAATGCTGAAGAAGAAGAAGATTTCTTTCCTCGAGTATTAGATCAAGCAGTCATCTGTACAGCGTGTCGCTTTGCCGAAGATCGCGGTTGTACACCAATGCGATAAACCGACTAAGTCCACGGGTGGATGTGGATAAGCAACTGTATGAAGTATAGGGAAGAGTGGATGATCGTATACTTCTGCTATAAAGTTGTTCATCAACTGTTCATCGGACTTTATATTTATGAATGTCATGTGAAAAACTGCATGCGCGATGCAGAAATGTGCGGGCATGTGCTCGTCCCAAATATACCTGAACATCACTGGACCAATAGACATGAAGCACGTAACAGCCGTCCACAAAAACTAATAATAATAATATAGCATTTATTTCGAACAACTTAGGTCCATATAAAAACAAACAAAACAAAAGGGTGTTAGTAACAATTATAAACTTAACTACATATGTTAGTACTTAGTATTACTATTTACATGGATCATAGTCCAATGCGCCAAGAATCGACCGTCAGATCGGTCCGCTATTCCACGCAGGATGCCGTTGGTGCTGGCGCGCAGCCTGTCAAGCGTACCGGCGCAGCGCGCGCGCAGTGTGCCGTGAAACCCGGCGACGCGCGCACGCGCGAACATATCCGACGCACTGCACCAGCGCGGCAGCCGCAACAGCACCCTCAGGGCATTGTTGTACTGGACGCGAAGGGCGCTAAGCGACTTTCGCGTATAATTAGTCCATAGGCTACACGTATAGAGAGATGTACAATAAGCCCTGAACAAAGTTATCTTTACCTCGGCTGTACATCTACTGAACCTACGTGCTATCATATTCGCCCTGGTCGCCAGCGCCCTCCGCTCCCTTTCTATGTCCAAGTCATCCCTTAAGTCCTCTGTAATTATATGACCGAGGTATTTAAAGGACGACACTGTTTTCAAGGCTGTTCCATTTATGTAAACTGGTGGAACATAAGATGGGCACTTTTTACCAGCCTTGAAAATCAACATTTCGCTCTTTTTCTCATTATATTTAAGACCATGAGTTAGTGCGTACCGTTCACAAACTTGTAGCAGCAGTCTAAGTCCCCTGATCGATGGGCTCAGCAGAGCCATGTCATCTGCGTAACTGATGTTATTTAGGCAGATATTGTCAACAAAACAACCAACATGCGCGCCGCTGAGCTCGCCGATCAGCTGATCTATATAAATATTGAACAGCTTAGGCGAAGTAAGCCCACCCTGTCTCACTCCGCATTCCAACTTATACGGCTCAGACATCGCGTCTGCCCACTTGACAGTGTTAGTTTGGTTTTGGTACCAAAATGTAAAGATATTTATAACATCTAAAGGTAAATTAGATTCCCTAAGTTTGTTCCATAAAACATCATAACTTACTAAATCAAAGGCCTTTGATAAGTCTAAAAAGGCGGCGTAGACTGGCGTTTTTCTGTCAACGTAGTACCCGACCGTATGTTTTAGGCTCAGTATCGCGCTTTCAGTTGACAGACCGGGCCTAAACCCAAACTGTGCATCCTGCAATTTTATGTACTTATCGAGCTCTGAATTCAACAGACCGTCGAGCACTTTGACTATAGTAGTGGCCAATGAGATGGGCCTATAATTAGACTTAATCGACATATCTCCTGTCTTGTTTTTCACAATAGGAACTACTACGGTTTTAGTCATATCTTGAGGAAGATATGAATGGCTCATACATAGTGTGAACAGCATGGACAAAACTCCGCAAATATGGGGACCAGCATGTTGCAAGTGCTCGATGCTCAGTCCGTCGTGACCTGGAGATTTTCCCTTTTGCATATGGCTTAACACGTGGATGACGTCATCTGCAGAGAATTTTGTAGCCAGCACAGTTCCTGACACCTGAGCATCAATCACCGCGGTCGAAGGCCCTAGAGGCGATTTTACAGCAAACGAGTCCTTAAAGAGATTTGCAATGTCTTTAGGTGAAGACATACCCTCCACACTAACAGGCAACCCAGGTTGACCGTTTAACATCTTGGTCTTTTTCCAAAATTGACGGAAATCTTTTTTTGTATGACAAGAAGCAATTATATCCATTTTAATCTGTTCTTGGTGTTGCTGGCACCATTTTAAGCGTGATTTGAATAATTTTCTGCTACTATACATTTCGTCATACAAAAAACCCGCCCTAGGTTTACCATTTAATATCCACATTTGGAACTTGAGTCTAGCTTCCCTGTGAGCCTGGCCGACATGTTTGTTCCACCCTACCACTCGCTTCTTTCTAGCTTCCGCTGGTGACTCACTCGTAGCCACAGGCGCGTCGATCAGTGTACGAGTAATATCGCAATATAGTTGATCTATTAAAAGCCTGTGATCTGAGTTTGCACAATAAGTGTCACTACAAGCACTCAAAGCTGGGGGACAAGTTATAGATCCTAGTCTTTCACAGCATAACGCGTTATATTTAAAGATTTGTTCGGGCTTTCTGTCCTTCCATAACACCTTATTTCTAACTTGCTTACTTATAAATCTCTTTGACTTTGTCAAATCTAGATTGCACTCCACTACTAATGGGTAGTGGTCAGACCAGTATACATTGCTCAATACATACACTCTTACAACTGAGGGCCATGCTGCCCTTGTCACTAAGCAGTGATCTAGCCAACTCGTACTTCCATACACATCACTTAAAAAAGTATAAGTATTAGAGTCCATACCCAGATATTCAAGGTCCGCACATAGCCAGTCCTGTTCCGCGCAGTAACTCACCAGCTCCTTACCGAAGCGTTCGCTTGGATGCGCATTAAAGTCGCCTAGGACGTAAACGAATTCGGTGTTACAGTTTTCAATAATTGCACTAATTTCCCCCATACAGTCTGTAAATTCCACTAAATTGCTTTCACCATTTTTGCTGTAGGAATCAGTCGGCATGTAAACATTAATTAACAGTACTGAACTATGGTCAATGGCTGCCTCGATTGCACATATACGTACACTATTACACTGTATAACCGACACTGATTTGAAGAGATTTCTATGCCAAAGGATCGCTACGCCTCCATAAGGCCTGCCTTGCAGGATCTCCGCTGATGTGTCGACCGCTGACTTTCCGCTGTATTCAAAGTCCTGGTGGATATTGCCGAGGAAATGTATATCATGAGGCAGCAACCAATGCTCTTGCAGTGCTATGACGTCATACTTATCACATAGGTCACGGATACACTGGACTGAACGTTTAACAGATTTACAGTTAAACGTTACCATAGATACTTTTTGTGTTTTATTCGTACTATCCATCGTTATATTTAGGCTTTTCATTGGACAGGAGACTGTTGGTCGACGTACGCCTGAATATGTAATATCTCCTAAAGAAGATGTCTTCAGGCCACAGTGATTCGTCATCGAACAAGTCTAGCTTGCTTTTCGGCACATACATACGATACGAGTCGTAGTTTTTACTCTCAGGTACGGGTACCTTAGTCGGGTAGACCTTCAGTCGGGTTTTTGAGAAGATGTACTCAACTATATCCTCTGTACGGGTTTCTTTGTTTACATTATAAATGTAAATGGGGACATTCGTTTCGGCGGCTCTGAACTTGCAATGTTTTTCGACAATAGCTTTTCCCTTTTTGCCAACAAACTTGTTGCTTTTCTTCCTCAGTACCCGAATCCATCCATCCGCATTGTTGTTGCTACAGTCATCACCACGTTCAGGGTCCATAGTCCTCAGCGCAGACGGTGCCTCGGGTCTGCCCAGTGTGCCACTTGTAACCACACTGCTTTTACTGGTGACCTCTATACGCTTAGGAGTTGTTGACGATCGCGGGCCAGCTTCAGCTATATGTTGCGATGAGACGGCTGGGTTGCTCGTATTCGCAATGACTTTGCCGGTGACCTGTACACTGTTGAGACTGCCATGCGATTGTGAAACTACAGTAGCTACGCATAGAGGCGAGATTGCTGCGGCACATTCAACTTCCTTGGGGCTACACAATGAGTCACTTCGAGTACCGGTTGTTTTTGTTTTCGCTGCGTAGGTTTGTTTCGAAGTTTCGGTGGCCAGCTGATCGACCGTTATTTCTTTTGTCGTACTACCCTCATCAGGCACCGGTGGAAGCGGCGAACAAATAGAAATAGGAAACAATCCCATGGGACCACTGTCGTAGAGAAAACTATCATGAAGACAGTGAGCGCCTCTTTTAGTATTAACATTTTGGGCGTATACACTTGGTGGATCGGTTGGCTTCGATGAAAATTTCTCGAAATCGAATTTCAGTCTGTTGAAATCCTCCACCGTTACGTATCGGCAATCTGAGTCCGTTTCAAATTTACTTTGTATATCCCTTAATTCTTTCTGGATAACAATAATATCTTTAAGCAGTCTTGTGACATCGATATGGTCAAATGTCACAGGAGGGAGTTTCTGTAGGTCTCTTGCGACAAAAGTCGGAAGAACCTCGGGGTCCGTTTCCTTGATGAGTGTTATTATGTCATCCATGTCTCTTTGTAACTTTCCTTCGCGTCTTCTAGTTGTTTTCTTCTTGGACACGCAGCTGAACAACAGACTTTTCGCTGTGCTTATTTCGATCTCGTCGAACGAAGTGACGCAGAGCCTCGCAAGGCCAACTTCATCCATTACATCACATTTATTTTGGATAAATGCAAGCACTTCATTAATTACAATGTTACAAGAGTTACATTTCAACATTTGAGAGGCCATTGCCCCTGGTTAGTCACGGTTTCACTATGCAGCTACACAACACATATGCGCGCGCGGCGGCATTCGACGCGAGACTGATGTCTTCGCAAAGATCACAACCGCTATCATCATCATCCACCCATTATGTCCCCACCGAGGGGCACGGGTCTCTCTCTGAAGTAGGTAATACTATCCTCCACCACGGGGGCTAAGCCCGAATTGGATTTCAAGCCGCCCTAAGGCCTCTGACTTGTCTTTTAACGACTGCCATCTATTGATGGCAGCCGGCACCAACTGCTGTGCCGAGTCTATTAAATCCCATACTATTTTGACAGACGATTGGAATCGGTTTGGATTTGAAGAAGAAGTAATACATCTATTTCGTGCCCGGGGCCAATATAGGGGCTATCAAGAACCCATTTCAATAGCTTGTACTCATCAGCTGCGGGAAATAAGCTTCCCCCATCATGTACTTCTGCACCTCAATTATTATGTATATTGTATTTGTACTACTAGAATTCAGAAAGGAATGTTGGGTTGGCTTGGACATGTGGAGAGGATGAAGGAAGAAAGATTGACGAAACAAATATTTATTGCGAATGTGAGTAGTAGGGCCGCTAAGGAACGTCTCAGGCGGACATACGTCAACTAAATAGCGGATGTATTAGCGTAAGGGAAGATACCCGGAGACCCGGAGTACCCGGAACCGGCGGGCGTGCATGCAGCGACTAACGAACGTAAGATGAAGCGAAGGTGATCTGTCAGGATTGTGGCAAGTTAGTCCCTGGTCTCGGCCTACCCCTCTGGGTACAGAAATGAGTTAATGTTATTTATGTTGTTATGCTTTTTCTGCATATGTTAACTTAATTTAGTGCATGCTGGCTGATTTCAATAAAAAATATTCAATTTTACCCCAAGCACGCCACTTCATTCTGCCCTCGATCAACCTCATCCAAGCGCGACCAGCATTCTGCCTCGATCATGAAGAGCGTTACTTCAAATAATAGGAAAAACTCTTAGGCAAAAGCAATAAATTTGTGTAATCCTTTCGGTATTTCGGTTTAGTTCGTTATCTATTCTAAATTCAAATCATGTCAACACGGTTGTAAATTATAGTGGATGAAATAATTATCAAAAAATTTAGATACTGGCCATTATAAATTAATTAATCATAATGATTTAGTGAATTAAAAACATACGATCAAAAGGAAAAGCCCGGCTTGAGAGAGGTAAAAGGCAAATATAAACAGCAATGTGTGTGTTTAAATTAATGAGATATTCATTGTAATATAATTGCCTGAAATTATATAGATAGAAACAAACCAAACTTTGTTGCACAGCGAGAAAAAAATTACGATTATAATCTCCTTATCTATGTAATGCTATACAATTGGCGGTCTTATCACTTAGAGCGATCTCGGCCCGACATTATTTGGAATTCCTGCGTCGCAGGAAGGTTAGGCTACTCCACCACGGGGGCCAAGTCCGGGTTGGTGCAGGATTGTAAGACAGTGGCGGGCCTTACTGTCAGAAGTTATCAAGCCGCCCAAAAGGCCCCTGACGTGGCTTAACTAACGACTGCCAATCTATGACAGCCGGCACTCGGAAAAAAGCCACTAGCGGTAGTCACGGGCCGGTCACCCATCCTGCACCTGACCGCGTCTGTTGTTGCTTAACTTAAGTGATTGATTCCAATCACTCGGTTTGACTAGGCCACGAGCGCTTCCTGTATGAACATAATACTTGGTATTAAACTACGGGAGAAACCAGATTTGGCGCACAACATCGTCATCGTCAGGCTATACTAGTCCACTCCTGGACATAGCCCTACCCTAATGAGTGCCATAGCGCACAGTCTTCAGCTTGTCACATCCAGCATCTGCCTGCAGTTTTTCGCAGATCGTCATCCCACCTTGTCGTCCTACACTACGTTTGCCGAGTCGCGGTCTCCACTCAAGAACACCTTTCCTCCAACGTTTGTCGGTTCTTCGTGAGATATGGCCAGCCCACTGCCACTTCAGCTTGCTGATTCTCTGAGCTGTGTCGATAACTTTGGTTCTCTATCGGATGCATTCGTTACGAATCCTATTCTATCAATCTGGCGCATAATCGGAACAAATGGAGAGCGCTGATGGCGGAAGCTGCTCCTTAGTCACGTTCCTCAGTCATGAGGATACGACGGAAAAGAAGAAGAAATATTTTTTGTATTTTACTGGCTTTTGTATAATAATAGTTGACTCCATAAACGTCATTTGCCATATTAGTTAACCTAGTAAATATACACGAAATAAATCATAAAAATCGTTGAAGCCGTTTCGGAAGATTTCGATAACAACACTGTCACACGAGATTTTTATATATTAGATAATAGTACAAGGGCCTGTTTCATATGAATAGATAACCTGAATTTTATCTAAATTTGATAACAAATTTTGTAACTGTGGTTTTTTATGTAATTTTTGGATAAATCAATAAAAAAAATTACTACAATTCACGGCTGACTATCGAAAATACGATTTACATTTAATGAGTAGGAAAACTAGTTGTACTTAACGGCTGCCAAGGCTACTTTTAAATTAGTACCTACCTACATCGTTTTTTTACTATATACTGTGAATTGTAGATCTATGACACGCGGCTCACGCCTTGATTATGTAACTTTTAACATATACATCTGTGTGCGGAAGCGGAATGTTTTCTTAGCTGTGCCGTATGGATACGTCTCATCGTAATATATATCACACCTATGGATACCGCATTTCCGTGGATATCTCATACGTGACAGTAAAATTGAGCCACATAATTGTGCGATAAAATCCAGTAGATATTCCGTTTTTGCACACATATGTAAACGTGAAAAGTTACGTAATCAAGACGCTGGACGCCGATCTCGCTATTCTTTACTTGTCGATCCCTGCCTGGCTTGCTTCATTATATTCCAAGTAGGTCCCACCAAAACCGACCTCCATCAATGTGGAAAGCAATTAGGGGCTGCCCAGTGCGGCACACTAAATTACTCGCTGTCAAATGGATTCGTGGAGTGGACTGAAACAAAATAGTGGGGGAATAGGCCCACCCCCTTTTAGACGGACTTTGGGTCATTAATCTGTAGTTTTTGGGGGTAGTTAGGCAGATTTTCATGGTTTTGGGTCAAACTACGACTATGAAGCTATTTGTTATGCTGGAGTTACACTTGGATTATCGTATTCGCGTATTTGCCAACAATTTATAAGAGCAGTCGTCAATTGCCACTTTAAAACGCTTTTCGAACGCGATTCACGCGCGCAAATGTATAGTTTCAGTAAAAACGGAGGCAAAACTAAGCTGCAGCGCAATTGCGTCGCTTCTCAAATGTGTCACAAAACGCTATTCAGAAGCGCGTATAAAAATCGTGGTGGGCCATGGTTCTTATAATAAATTATCGGAATAACTAGCAATGTATTGTAAATTTTATCCAATCGCTATAGATTCGTCCGAAAACCCGGCAATGATGGTTAATTATTAACTAAAACGCAATTACAAAAAACTGGTGTTCTACCGTTCCGCTACCACTGCTCTTTGGTATATAACTTACTCTTACTTTGTTTAAGTTGTTTTTAATGAGGCAATTTTAATAATGTCTCGTGTTAACCTTAGAAAATACCATAATAAACACTGTTCTCGCTTGCTGACTGGTTAATCTCACTTCATGTCCTCCTACTTCATAACAAAGGAATTCTTATAAACATGAAGAGTGACAGAGTAATGATATGCCTTAGCACCTCCAAAGCGTGTCTACCGTAGATTGGAGATCTCAAACGCTAAGTTTTGGTTTTTTTTAAGTAGGACAGGTTACACTTGACCCCAGTCGCGCCTGATGGTAAGCGAAGACGGGGTCTACGATGTAACGTGCTAACCTGTTAAATGCCGGCTAACTCTACTTTTAAAGGCACCCAGGTTATATGTCTCCGGAAAGACAGACGATGGTAGCGTGTCCCACGACTTTGCTGTTCTTACCTTAATTAATAAACACTACCGGTATCACGTCTGATTACCAAGTCTAGGGTCATGGTTCGACTCCCACAGGGAGCCGTACATTAGTATACATCATCTGGGAATATTTCCATGTCTTGGTACCATAGCACAGGATATCCTAGTTTGGGACTAGGATTAGCCATCGTGTTGTGTGGAAGTTTTTAATATTATTATAAAACAGTTGTGCAATTAGAACTTAGCAAGTGGATCACACGTAAATTGTTGTTTTTCTTTACAGTCAGTAGAAAATTTAAAAATGTAAGGTCATGTATATTTGTGAACATACCACTATAAATTATATTGAAATTAATGAAATGTGAACGAAGCTATATCTATCTTCGAACGAAACGATCGAAACCGACAAATTGAATACAGTGCCTCGCCCAATTTCGATCAACTTCGCTAGCAGTGTAGTGGACGCTTCAATTCAAGACCTAAAGCTAGATAACTGTCACTCAGTCACAATCTGTTCAGCCTCAGAGAATAAGTGACAGTAAAACCGCGCGATTGAAATCACAGCTCGGACACTAGGGAGCGATATAAAAGTTTTTAGTGCCGGCTCTTTACGAGGTCTCCTAAATCTAAGATAGAGCGAACGAGCCTGTTTATGGTTCGTCAGAGAGGACGGCTCTTATCGGCTGGATAAAAAATACTGCCGTGCTAACGATATTACTTCATACAAAGATACACCACCGATTTACGCCACCACCTACCAGCTGGAATGCACGACCACGAGAGTATGGAGATCACTGAACCGTCTGCGTGGGGGTGTTGTTCGATCCAGGGATGACCTGAAGAGATGGGAATCCTGCTGGAAGATGGCAACATCGCATCTTTGTGTCTGCCTTGAGGCTCCACAGTGCCGCCTGCATGCATCCTCCTCATGGAGGCATCATTCAGCGTAATCGTAGTGGCGCGGTTTTAGGAACGAGATGTCTGAGGAGGATTCGACGCTTTCGAAACGTAAAACGAAGGATAGGGAGGTTTATGCCCTTTAATTTCGATTTACGGAAAGTCGTTATCAAGCGTAAAGTCGACGGCCTCGGTGGCGCAGCGGTTTGGCACGCTGACTGTAAAACCGAAGGTCTCGGGTTCGATCCCCGGCCGGGTCAAACTAGGAAAGGAACTTTTCTAGTTCATCTCGGTTCTTGGATGTTATCTATGTATTTTTTGTATTAAATCTATCGTCGAGTTAGTATCTATAACACAAGTCATTTAGTTGTACTTAGTATAGGGCTAACGAGATCTGTGTAATATGTCCATGAATATTTATTTATTATTATAAAGGTTGGTAAAGTTCAGCTTCCGGGAGTACGTAGCCAACATGGCCAACTATCGGCGGCACATCTACTCGTACAGGAGCTACCGAAGTTGCTTACTCAGAAACAAGAAATCCAATGCTGAACATAGGTATCTCCCCAGACATGCTACTGAGCCCGATCCTCTGCTCTCCTCTAATCTAAAGTAGTAGAATTCTTTCTCTCCAAATATATATTTTTTTCTTTTTGTCTGTAGGTATATACCATTTATTGTTCTGGTCATGCTTGCTATTATAACTTAATGTTTATAATAGTATATATCTATGTAAGTTTATTTTATTACGTATACGTATGTACATTAATATTCGATGAGCACCAACTACCCGTCTCAATTTCTCCTTCTGCTATCTTTCCGTTTAAGGTTGCCTGGAAGAAATTGCTACCAGCAATAAGGCCGCCAATTGTACCTCTTCTATTGTAACTGTTGTCTCTGTAATTATTTTCTGGTGTGTATACACATAAAGAATATTCTTATCTTATCTCCTCCTCCAGTCTTGTCTTGTTGTTATAATACACGTCTTCTTTTTCTTCTTCTTTCTTTCACATACACCATATATACACTACACAGTTAAATCCCTATCAGAAGTATCAGTAACAGCTAGTTCGTCGATGATTTTTATCTTCCTATTCGAGCCAACAACTTAAAACTTGTATAATAAAGTTTAGACCAGCGACAAAACAGTTTCCCTAGTCGGGCGCCGGCGGAAACAAAACAACAGCAATATATCCATCTTCATTCACTCCGGCTGAACGCAACTTTTCACGTAGCCTGTTACCACTTCCTGGTTTACTTCGGTGCAATCGATCTGTGTTTGGAATGACCGGTCGGGTAACGAGCTGAAATATGACTTCACCTAAGTGAGTTTCAGTCTCATTTGGAAAAGACTCGTTTACATTTTTACCCGTCTACAAAATCTAATTATGCTTTTCGTACGACTGCTTCCATACGGCCAGCGTGTATAGATGGATAGTTTAACGGCTTCACAGACCTGAAATGCCTACATAAGGTACGTATTGAGTATTGTTAGAGTAATAATTAAAATACAATATTGAATTTCGGATTTGTAATGCAATACTTTTGACAAAATTAAATTTACAATCTAAGCAGAACACCGTCCGTCCTTAGCTGTAGTCGCCGCTCGAATGAATCACGCGGTCTCTCACATCAGTTTTTATCTACCGCCCGATTCTCGAATGGCCTTTACAGTTGCAGTTCTATGCAACGTGTTTGAAATTTGGCAAAATCTTGTAAGTCATTATTTATTTTTAAAGCAATATTTAAATTAAATAACAAAATGATATTAAGGAAATTAGTTGCCTAACAGTATTGACCATGCCAATCTGAAACAAGTGAAGTATGATATACCATTTTTTGGGGGTAGCATTTTTATGAATGACATCGCTAAGCGTTGTTTCATTTAATTATTGTTATATGAAGACAGTTACATGGATAAGTTAGTACCTATATAAAAAAAACTTAATTTTAACGTCAAATTTTAAAAACCTATTTAGAGGCTTATTCCACCCATGCCGGGGCTCGAACCCGCGACCTCCGGCTAACCGTGCCAGCGCTCTCCCAACTGAGCTAATGAGCGACTACGGGCATCAGTGAAATTTCGAGCCTCTTTACAAAACTCTCTGTATTACGTACAGGCAGCGACATCTCGCTGAAGTAATTTGCATCACTTGTCAAATGTTTAATCCTGATACTAATACTTTTAAAACTTTTATTTATATACTTTTATTTTAATATATACGTTTAGTGTATTATATGTGTAAGTATATAATAATGTGGAAGGTTGTCATTTTCCTTTTTTTTTTTTTGCACGCCTGCCAAGTTTTCGTTCTACCTCCTGCGGTTGACTGGTAGAAAATGCTTATGGCATTAAGTTCGCCGCATTGTACAATTTTATGGTGCAATAAAGTATTAATAATAATAATAATAATAATATATTTTATACAAATTCTTACCAAGAGCTTGGCAATAAACATAGCTATTAAATTATGGTTTTTCATTTCATAAATTGCCCACTGAAGGGCACAGGCCTTGCCTCAGAAAGAGAGACTATGAGCTTATTAACTACCACAAGTGCCCACTACCAAGCGCTGATGTAGTATTCGTATATTGTTGTATGAATAAATAAATCATAATATATTTTTTATGTAGCCCCGGCTGCCTGAGTGATCTTAAACGATCGCGAAGGTTAAGCAACATAGGGCGCGTTTAGTGCACGGATGGGTGACCGTCTATGACTAACGCCAGTGGCATTTTTCCGAGCGATTCCGTGCTTCGCTTCGCAGGCACGTTAAGCAGTTGGTTCCGGCTGCGTCGATAGATGGCTGTCGTTAAGCCAAGTCAGAGGCCTAAGAAAATTTCTGACAGACTTCTCCCCCGTGGTGCAGTATGGCCTTTACCTTCCTTAGGGAAGAGACCTGTGCCCCTCGGGGGGGACATAATGGGTTATATTATTTTTAATGCACTAACCCGTGCTAAGGACCAATTTAAAAACCTATTTAGAGGCTAAAAATTCCCCCCATTTGTCGATTCGAACCCGCGACCTCTGGCTATCCGTGCCAGAGCTCTTTCCAACTGAGCTAATGGGCGACTCACCGGCATCAGTGAAATTTCGAGGCTCTTTACAATATTCTTTGTATTACGTACATAATTCCGACATGGGTGGAATTTTTAGCCTCTAAATAGGTTTTTAAACATCATGGGTAGTTGTGATGTGATATTTTTATGTAATCTACCTACTCGTATATATACGTCCCGCTGCAGAGCACAGGCCTTCTCTCAGAATTAGAGGGTCTTAATAACTCGTTATCAACCCTTGTATGTCCCCACTGCTGGGGCACGGGTCTCTTCCTGCATCGCAGCAAGGTTAGGCCATACTCCACCGCGAGGGCCAAGTCCGGGTTGGTGGACGATTGTAAGACAGTGGCGGGCCTTACTGTCAGAAGTTATCAAGCCGCCCATAAGGCCTCTGACATGGCTTAACGACTGCCATTCCATGACAGCCGGCACCAAGAGCTTAACGTTCCTCGCAAAGCACGGAAGCGCTCGGAAAAATGCCACTAGCGGTAGTCACGGGACGGTCACCCATCCTGCACCTGACCGCGCCTGTTGTTGCTTAACTCAAGTGATTGATTCCAATCACTCGGTTCGCCTAGGCCACGAGCGCTTCGTCGTAATAATAAATATTTTAATATCGCACCAAGTTTAGTGAATGTTTATGATTTGGTTTCACAGTTAACCGCATTTGTAATGTGGATGTTAGGATTGTGCGCGGCACTGGGCTAGTATTTCATTTCTATTCGACGGAGCAATTTGGCCCATTAAATACAACCGTCGCGGAGTCTGCAGACTCATATAGCTCCTAAAATAGTACAGTCGAGAGCATTAGAACCTTAATATTGAATTCGAAATTCAAATCCATAAATTTTATTCATTATAAAAAGAAAATGTTTAGGTCAAAGGCAGACTAAATACCCTTCTCTTTTTATTGACTAAACCTCTAAATAGGTTTTTGAACCTAAGACTACCTAGCATTAACGCCAAAAACGACTGTTTATGGCATAAATACTATCTAATCCCAGTTCCGCTCCCTCCAAGCGCTCGTGGCATAGTGGAACCGAGTAATTGGTATCAGTCACTTCGTTAAGCAACAACAAGCGCGGTCAGGTACTGGACGGGTGACCATCCCGTGACTGCCGCTAGTGGTTTTTTCCGAGCGCTTCCGTACTTCGCAAGGGCTGTTAAGCCGTTGGTGCCTGCTGTCATGTAATGGCAGTCGTTTAACCGTGTCAGAGGCCATATGGGCCTTATTATTACTTGTTTTGTCATCAAAATAACAGCGTTTGGAAACCTGAATGCCTGAGGTGTTTACATACCTCGGCTCTTGAAACTGCCTTAACCTTTGCATCTACGTAATGAGATGATTTAAGCCGTTAGTGCGGGCTGCCATGTAATGGCATTTCAGAGGCCTTATGGGCGGCTTGATAACTTCTGACAGTAAGGCCCGCCACTGCCTTACAATCCTACGCCAACCCGGACTGGCCCCGTGTTGGAGTAGGGCCTAACCTTTCTGCGATGCAGGAAGAGACCCGTACCCCAGCAATGGGGACATACAAAGAGTTGATATCATAGTGTTGTTAATCCAATTCACTTTCATACAAAATATACTGGAGGGACGGAAGGGAAGGGACGGATGGGGCGAGGGCGCGAATTCTATACGATATGTCGCATCTTTTCGGCGCCCTCGACCCCGTGTGCCCCAGGCTTGAGGAAATGACCCCACACGGCGGAGTCACATCGGAAGCCATAATCTAGACTTAATTGTATTCGGGAGAGATAAGGCCGGGCCCCAGCACGAATTACGAGGCGGACATTCCGATGATATCGCCTATTGGGGGAGAAAGACAGTAAAAAATAGAATAGAATAGAAAACGTTTATTTGGTACCAGAATCAAAACAAAAACAATAATGGTTTAGCGTGAATAAATAAGACATGGCACCAAAATGGCCGCCGCTCAGCATATGCCATGATCGTTGCAGACCATGACGCTGATTTTCAGCGGTCGCCAAAATATATAATAATAATATAATCACAAACAATAATAATAATAATTCAATTCATAGACAATTTTGATAACATTTTTAATAAAAGTAACACTGGATGGGTCCCAAAATAAAAGTAATAAAATAGAAAGAGAAGGAGTCTTTGGACAGAATAAATCGGGGTATATTTAGATGTACTTTATTACAGAGGTTTCTAACTAGCTATGCCTTTTGATTTTAAAAATAAATTTAATATGCAAACATCTCGTATCTCGGTATTTGTTATCCGTTACTCCTCTAAGACGGTCCACGAATTTTTATGATTATTTTTGTGTATATTTTGTAGGTCTGAAAATCGGCCGTAGGATACTTAATACGGCAAAACACCGTTTGCCGAGTTAGCTAGTAGTTCCTTAATATTATAGGTAGTAAATATAAACGAGTTGTATTTAAAATTGCTTAATTAAAACTGTTTTTATACGGATTTATGCTCGTTTATTACATTTTTACAATATTCCGACGTTTCGGCACTTTTTCAGGTGCCGTGGTCTCGGATGACAGAGGTGTCAGGCGTCCTTTAGAAAGCATTAACGGTTAGTTTACTACCCTCGGAAAAATTACAAAAGTTAATTATGAGGTTACGTTCCAAAATAGTCAAACCAATTATTTTATACAAAGTCAACATTGATTATTTAAAATTGCTACTTTTGAGTAAACAAAGTCCCTTCTTTGTGCCCCTCTGGCTAATGGCGAATGATTCCTATATTACAGCAGGGTTTTTTAAAATGTAAGCAGTGTTTTAAGGGAACGTGTGGACTGCCAAAGAATATAATGACTATAATTAAGAAATGCATGCTGCGTTGGTTTGGGTTGGACATATGAAGAGGATGAAGTATATCCAGCGAATGTGGGTGAATGGTTGAATGGCTATGGATGAAAGACACATCTCCAGCGGATACAATTGTACCACATAGGGGATTTTATAGCGAAGGGCCAAATAAAGAGTAGCCGAAACCGGCGGCGTGCGTGAAGTCTATCCACCCATGGGATACAGGGGTGAGCCTATGATGTGTAAATTGTGACAAGGTCATGTGATGTGATACCATAGGTACCGACTTCTTCAAGTTATCATGATGGGTAAGATTGAGGGAAGGACGTCTCGGAATTCGTGGCACAGAAACATCAGGGAATAGACGGATGTAGCCAGCTTCGAAGATCCGTTTGGCTTGGCACAAAACAAAGAAAAATATGCAGAGCTGACGGTCAACTTCCATTAGTGGAGAGGCACAGGAAGAAGAATATGAAATTGTGACAAGGAAATGTGAAAAAGATCTGCGTATCAAAGTCTTTTCTACAGCGTAATAATAGCAACTAATAGGTACACCAACTCCACACAGGGTAAACGGCACGACCCTTCTAGTTACAAGGCATGGAAGCCCCTCAATATATAAAAGTGTATACCTGACCGGTTTTTTTGTACCAGCCTGTCTCGCCGCTTAATCGAAGTTAAATTGGACGCGAGTAGAGAGGCGGGGTGATGTAGCGACGGGATACGATGCTTCCTAGCCAAGGTGGAAAAAACGAGGTTTGAAACGAGGTTTTGTTACAAACTGGTTACTCCATCCTAGGCCTCGCTAGATGTACCACTGCAGTTTGGCATTCGGCCTCGAGAAAATATCTCAAAGCATGGGTTACTACGAGACTCGGCCTTCGGCTTCGGTCTAAACGGATCCTTCCGTTTAAACCTAAGCGTCATGTCAGCAATCCTGCCTGGTTCTTGAAATCCTCCTAAGCTGTGCATACATTCGGAGGGGTACGTAGGTACCAAGGTTTGACAGGCGCAGTCAGGTGCTGGAACGGTGACCATCCCGTAACTACTGTTAGTGGCAATATTTCAGAGCATTTCCTTGCTTTGCAAGGCACGTTAAGCCGTTGCTGCTGGCTGTCACATAATTGCAGTCATTGAGACATGTCAGAGACCTTATGGGCGGCTTGATAACTTCTTACAGTAAGGCCTGCCACTGTCTTACATTCTTCCACAAACCCGGACTTGGCCTCCGTGGTGGAGTAAGGCCAAACCTTCCCGTCATGCAGGAAGAGAACCGTGCTCCAGCAGTGTGGACATAAAAAGGGTTAATTCCAGGGTTTGACACTTGCCACGATCCGGGGAATGTCGCTGCACGCACACACGCCAGTTTTTACGTTTTTCTTTCTCTTTTTAGCGTGTCGATGGCAAGACGATTTTCATCAGAGTCGTTACTAAACAGTTGGGGCCCGGACTTTGCAATGGTGACTGCTTTATCACTTGATTTACGTTTTTCTCACAGTTACGGTGACGGAAAACATCGGGGGGAAACCCGCGGCTTAGTTGGCTCTGCATGTATTTACTAGTCTCCCCTGTGGGCTAGGCCGACTAAGCTGTCGGATGGTATAAGTGCTGGGGAAGCCTACACCACCTAAAAACCATTTTTAATTCAGTTGCTCAAAAAGTGGCGTATTGCAGGGACGTATAGCGTGCGGGATGTGGGCTATTACACACTCGTGCTTTTTTATCTTTCCCGCACTCGTGAGTTCTCTTTCCCAACTGTCAAAATAATGTCTATTAAAAAGAAAAACCAACCATGAAGTAGTTACTAAAAAAAATCTTAGAAGTTTTTATGATTCATGCAAATACGTATACTTATTTCTAAAAAGAAGCTATTAATTTGTTTCAATATCAGATTTAATGATTTGATGGAATTAATTAGGTAAGTTTCATTTCATCTCATTAAATTTCATTTTCATTTCATATCAATAAAAAACAACCTACTGAAGACTGGCTGTATGGGCATAGTTCCCTTTGCCTACCAGAATGGGTGAAGAAAAAAAAATCTCTGCTTATATTTTTTTACGGTTGGCGCCATTTTCCAAATATTTTTTCTTTATTAATTTGCTGTAATAAAAATAGTCGTTCAGTACACCGTCATTGCAACTTGTTCCGACTGTCAACCCTCGCCTTCGGCTGCGTCTCGGCTCGGGTAGACATTTGTCGGAACTCTTTGCAATGACAGCCTTTCCGCACTTGTAATGAAATATACCTACTGTTCCCGGGCACCGCAGCGTCCGTGTGTGAGACGAACAGAAAATGGCACTGGACTCTGCATAAATCACGTCATTACGTAGATGCAGCGGCTAATGTGTTTACCTTTTTCAAAGTTCTGTTTACTATAGTATAGTCTGTTGGCTTTTAGGATATGCCTCGGCTACTATCGGATAGAATCGGGTATATTCGTGTAATAGAAATATCGGATCTAATATGACACTTTATTTCGAAATCGGAACTTATATGACACTTTTACATTTATACAGAGCAGGAAGTAGTATTACACTCGTGTGCTTTCGGCCAAAAACCGAAGCCTACTCTAGAGCCCGAGGTATGTTCTAAAAGCTAACAGACTATACAGAGTATTTCCTTAGTAAAATTCTAAACATGATTCGTTTCGCGCCTTACTAAATCTAGTTCCTTTTTCCCCAGTAATTGAAACATGCCTGTTCGTGCAGCATATCTGCCGCTAGTTTCCTCTTTGTGCTGCAGCCGTTTTAACGATGCAGCACCGCCGCATGACTGAGTTTTATCAATTCCTCTTTATTGGTCAGCGACCCGGATAGATTTGTTTAATAGGTAGGTATGGATGGGCCTTTAGCCGATGGAGTTTTGTGTTTGTGGACTACGCCACAGCAATTGAGTGGATATTTTACCCCTGTAGCGTATTTGGGAGTTAAATAATTTAGCTTTAGTAGCTAGGCGAGTTAAATATTTTGTTAATAACAAAGAATGGAATCAGCAACATGGGAGGTTATATTAGCAATAACTCTTGCCGTTGAAGGAAAATATCGTGAGGAAACCTGAGTCTCTGAGGTGTTCAAATACCTCAGGGCTTGAAACTGCCAATCTGCGGTGGGCACATTTTATTATTGTTCATATTATTGTATTAATTTCAAAGGTATATTCTTCTTCTTCAGGCTATATTAGTCCACTGCTGGACATAGCCAGGTATGTCTGTTAGTTATTGTTAAGCATACCTTCAAAGGTATGCTTAACAATAACTAATTATTTATGTAAATTATTTATGTGATAATTTTAATGTCATGCTCGTAAATATAAGCTACTCGAAATACAAATCCTGCGCAGATGAAGTCGGAGGCACCAGCTCGTTAACTATATATGTACGTTTACCGAATAATAAATAAATATTCATGGACATATTACACAGATCTCGTTAGCCCTATGCTAAGTAGAACTAAATGACTTGTGTTATAGGTGCTAACTCGACGATAGATTTAATACTAGAAAAGTTCGTTTCCTACCCGGCCAGAAATCGAACCCGAGACCTTCGGTTTCACAGTCAGCGTGCCAAACCGCTGCGCCACCGAAGCCTCTGTATTCTACAGAATATATTTATTTATTTTATTAACGTTTATTTAATACATACAGTGACGGTAGCCCATTGTTTAGGCCACTGTTTGTGTATGTCCCCACTGCAGGAGCACGTGTATTTTCCTGCAAGGCTGGAGTTTGGCCATACTCCACCAAGGGGGCCAAGTCCGGGTTGGTGGAGGATTGTAAGCCAATGGCGGGCCTTACTGACAGAAGTTATCAAGCCGCCCATAAGGCCTCTCATCATCATCAGTCCCTACCGAGGGGCACAGGTCTCTTCCCCGAGGAAGCTATAGGCCATACTCTACCACGGGGCTTAAGTCCGGATTGGTGAAGGCTTGCAAGACTAGTTGGTGGTCTTACTGTCAGAAGTTTTCAAGCTGCCCTAAGGCCTCCGACTTGGCTTAACGACTGCCATCTATCGACGGCAGCCGGCACCAACTGCTTAACGTGCCTTGCGAAGCACGGACAAATCTACTATTAGTGATTGTAACCGTACAAAAAAAAGCTCGTAATTGGACTATGTTACTACGTGTAATTAATTGCCCACCTAAATTATATTTGCGCTGTGAGCTTTGTAAATTAAATTAAATAAAAAAAAGTTGCCCTAGGCAACGGTTTAACATCAGCAAGCCTTCTGTCCCAGTCAGAATACTTTTATGTCGTCAAACTTCGCAGCTCTTACCCGCACTAAAATATGCTAAAAGGAGTGTCGGAAAGAATGGAGTTATTGAACAAGACTCGGGGATGATGTTCGACGAGACTGGTTTCAATTTTGGCCTCGACGGCTGGTTCCGAGGCTTTAATTTACATCTGAAAATATTAGTACATAGTTATAACGTAAAAGAGTGGTTTATATAAATCTTTGTACACACAAGTACTGTTATTCTATTTATTTTGTTAAAAAAAAAACAGAATTAATAATAATGAATTTTAATGAAACCGTGAGGGATGCCATTTGGGGGAAAATGCCCAGCAGTGGGCTGATGATGATATTGAAGAGATAGGGGGGGGGGGCACAACTCCAAGGTTATTAGATTCGAGTAAATGATGATGATGATGATGATGAGACTTAATCATTCCCTCCCCTGCACCTAGGTCTAAGTTGATGTATATCCTTATGTATGTAAGTTTATTATTAAATTTCGCGTTTTTTTTGTTGCACTTTGATGCCAGATAAAGCTTGTTGTATGCACGCCCTTTAAAATTTTCAGTTCAATAAAGAATTAAAATTTTAATAACAATGGTGATGATTTATTAACGTGAATTAATTTGGTTAATATATTTGTTTAATATATTTGTTTATTAATTTGGTCACTCCTAATCTTACCTCATCCCCAGACAAAAAAATAAGTAGAATATACAACGTGCATTAAATTGAAAAATCCATACTAAAAAATTTTAAGCCAGAGAAGGCCATGAGTGGCAGTGGGCTGGCCCTATCTGGCGAAGAACCGACAACCGTCGGAGTAAACGTGTTCCTGAGTGGAGATCGCGACTCGGCAAACGTAGTGTAGGACCCCCTACGACCAGGTGGGATGACGATCAGGGAAAAACTGCAGGCAGATGCTGGATGCGGCAAGCTCAAAACAAGGCGCTATGGCGCTCATTAGGGCAGGGCTAGGTCCAGCAGTGGACTAATATAGCCTGAAGAAGAAGAAGACGAAGGGCAACGTAGGTACTATATATATATAACCCATCCGACTTCACTCATCTTCATGTGTAGCAGTACTCGCAAAAAAACGTGTACACTAGCATTCTACACAAGAAAATTCTTTAAACTCTACCGGAAGCACCTTTAAACAGTGCCTCCACCAATAAACTGGCGATTCAGCTAATAAAAGGAGCATAACAGTGAATAAGAGGCGTGCACACTCCACTTCGTAGTGAAGTCGACGCACGTATCTACGACTCCCCAACTTAATTGGCACGGAGGTGGCACGGCTCTTAACGACTATTCGCCGGGCGTGAGTGTGCGCCTTTATATGTAGGGTATCTTCGTACAATACACCATCTGCTAAATAGCGCTTTCCAATGCGACAGACTATCGAAAACGGTAACACAAGACCGAAATGCGCGACCACTGTAAGGCATTAATCGTCGCTGTAGATTCAAAACCTCGTATGTGTATTTGAAATTATTTATAGATAGAATATTCTTTATTGTACACAGAAATTACAGTAACAGAAAGTATATAAAAAATATAGTACAACTGGTGGCCATATTACTAAAATCAATATCTTCCAGGCAACCATATCAGCAGATTTATCAGCAGGGTGAACAAAAAGTTGACTATTTGCCGGGCTTGGGTGTGCGATTTCATGTGTAGGTTATTTTCTAACAGTGCACCATCCGCTGAAAGTGGCGCTTTCACTGCGACTCACTGTCAGAAACAGCCACAGGATACCCGAATGCGGGACCACGGTAAGTCATTTACTGTCGCTGTAGAATGAAAACCTCGTATGTGTTTTCGCAATGACTTATCGGTAGCGAGAAAAAAACTTCGACTGTATGCCGAGTGTGGGTGTGCGCCTTTATGTGTGTGGTGTTTTCTTACAACACACCCTCCGCTAAGTGGTGCTTTGCACTGCGACTCACTGTCATTTACCGTGGCTGTAGATTGAAAACCTCGTATGTATTTTCAAAAGAACTTGTTGGTAGAGGGAAAGAAAACGTCTGGTGTGCATGTCCATTTAGACTTTTTTTGATTCGTGTATGAAACAATTTGAATGAAGCCGGTACCTACGCCTTCTTTGTATTTCTTAAAATAATAATAATAAAGAAAGATAACTAAAAGAAAAATACAAAATAATAATAATATTATTTTAAAGTGCTCGTGGCCTAGGCGAACCGAATGATTGGAATCAATCACTTAGTTAAGCAACAACAGGCGCGGTCAGGTACAGGATGGGTGAGCGTCCCGTGACTACCGCTAGTGGCATTTTTCCGAGCGCTTCCGTGCTTCGCAAGGCACGTTAAGCCGTTGGTGCCGGCTGTCATATAATGGCAGTCGTTAAGCCATGTCAGAGGCCTTATGGGCGGCTTGATAACTTCTGACAGTAAGGCCCGCCACTGTCTTACAATCCTCCACCAACCCGGACTTGGCCCCCGTGGTGGAAAATGGCCTAACCTTCCTGCGATGCAGGAAGAGACCCGTGCCCCAGCAGTGGGGACATACAAAAGGGTTGATAACGATAAAATTATTTATTATTAAAATACCAAATATGCACAAATTATAGTTCTCCGAATTTCTCCTGTAGCAATTTTTTCCTCTAAATCGCGAAAAAGCCCGCAATATGGCGATTCCCTTGATTGTTTAATATGCAGAGTGTAATTGGGTTTTATTACTAGTCCCCAAATTGCTCTGTAGTATACAAATATGCATATTGATTTTGGAGACAAGTTTGGCGAGACAAATAGACGATATATTTGTCACTTACGAAGAGTACACCTTCTTTGCTAAGGCAATGTTTTATCCATGAGTGCAATCTAATGATATAATCTTTACTTCCTAGTATAATTTTTAGATGGGATTAGTGAGCCATTATCCCAGACGGTGCGATGTTGAATCTAAATATGAAATTATATATTGGGAAAAGATATACGGACAAATTGTGTGAGCGTACTTTTTTTGGTGGTATATAGGTAGCCTAAAGGTATAATTTCTCAGCAAAACATACGGGGTTATCTAAATTTTTTTTATATTTTGTTGTCAGCACAAAACCTTAATTTTTTTTAAATGATTGTCAGAATGGCGACAAAATGGCGGAATTTTAAGAGGCCCTTAAAAAAATCTAAATTTGACGTTACTCTGTAGTGCACATAGAGGTTGTCACTACACGCTCTATAGATAATCTTTTTAATCGATTAGAAGTACGACCGAGAGCGGGCCGATCCGCGCAGCCGAGCGGTGAAAATTTTCTCTTTTTTATTTGTACCTTTTTCCATTTTTCACTGCGAACGAGCATTGAACGCGCGTAAAACCTACGACAGCACAGCCGCCGTAACGAAGTTTCTTTTATCTTGTTAACGGTATAAAATTATTTAAGAAAAGCTACTAAGCTCTTAGCGATAAGACCGCCAATTGTATAACATTACTTAGATTTAAGAATCATGGTTGTAATATTTTTCTGGTTGTGCAATAAAGTGTTCTCTATCTATCTATCTATCTATCTATCTATCTATCTATCTATCTATCTATCTATCTATCTATCTATCTATCTATCTATCTATCTATCTATCTATCTATCTATCTATCTATCTATCTATCTATCTATCTATCTATCTATCTATCTATCTATCTATCTATCTATCTATCTATCTATCTATCTATCTATCTATCTATCTATCTATCTATCTATCTATCTATCTATCTATCTATCTACTAAGGGCCCTGAAACGAATGCACGTAAAATTGATGAAAACGGGAATATCTTGTAGGAATCTTTTAATCTGTCTTTTGCTTGTTCTACAATATCATTGTCCCTTTTTAAACAGTAGACATAATAATATAAAACGCTATCAAAAAGTAAAATACTTAAAAAAGGTTGATTGGCCGGTCGGCAACAGGCCCCCTTTGCAAGATGTTTCTTTTAAAAGTCACGCCATTTTTTAAGAAAATTAAGGTACTAATGCCGTTTGCAAATATTTTGTCAAAAATATTAACTACGAAAAGAAAAACGAAAGGTATCACACACACAATGAATATAAAATCAGTCAAGGAAGCTATAGCAAGGGAGGTCGGCTGCAGAGCGGAAAACCAAGCCGAAGCTTCCAGCATATAAATTTAAATAAGTGAAATTTCACTTTAACACTATTAACGGAAAGAGACACAATGAATATTAAATCAGTCAACTATGAGACTAAGGGCCGGTTTCTAAATTGAGAATTTCACTACAGTCTATTTATTCTTACTTGTCCAATTTAGTAAACAAGATTCTAACCTTGAAATTGAGATTAGATGCCTAAACTAGACATTTTCTCGCAAATTCATAAACTTTCATGAACTATGTTTATAAAATTGGCAGCGTGTTATCTAAAAGAGTGTTCCAGGTTACTTCATTTATGGAAATATGGCAGTTTTGGACTAAAAAGTCACAGTTTAAGGGTAGAATCTTGTTTACTAAATTGGAAAAGTAAGAATAAATAGACTATAAGTAAATACCTAAGTAACGTTATGCCACATTCCTTTCTGAGAAATTCGAAATAGAGCAGCGGTAACGCATTTGCCTACCATGGAAGATATCCCGGGTTCCCACGACATAAGGTATCCTAGTGTGGGGTTAGAAGCAATGTATGTTCTTGTATGTAAAGGTTGTGTTATTTCGTGTCGTGTCGTGGCGACTAAGAGACTACAAAAACTGGCCCTAAGTAATAACATAACATTTACATACTGGCACATACATTGCTTCTGACCCCACACTAGGATACCCTGTGTCGTGGGAACCAGAAACAACGACATCACAAACATGTAAACATCCAAGACCTGGGGGAGTTTTTTTTGTCCCCAGCCGGGATTTGAGTGCGGAAATCTTAGGTCTAACTAACTTGGTGCGTATAATATAGGATCTGATCCCACTGAGATTGAGTCGGCAACAATCAGGCCGCACTTTGCACCATTAGCAACTGATGGACGTGCGGGTACCCTCACTGTGACGTCACGTCAGGACGATCGTTTACCACCGCGTGATATATGATCCCCACTGCTTTTGCTTCACGTTTAAACTTTAGTAGCGAATGAATGACCTTGATATTGTACGTACACCTTAGGCCCACTGACGTCAGTCCGTGTTAGCTCATATAACTCGAGTTAACCGGTTAAAAACCTATTTAGAGGCTAAAAATTCCACCCATGCCGGGATACGAACCCGCGACCTCTGGCTATCCGTGCCAGCGCTCTTTCCAACTGAGCTAATGGGCGACTCACCGGCATCAGTGAAATTTCGAACCTCTTTACACTATTCTCTGTATTACGTATCCGGGTTCGAATCCCGGCATGGGTGGAATTTTTGCCTCTAAATAGGTTTTTAAAATTGTCCTTAGCACGGGTTAGTGCATTAAAAATAAAAATAGTTTAACCAGTTAAATCGATCATTTCCCATACTAAATGATCAATTCAACCGGTAGTACCACTAGCGGTAGTCACAGGATGGTCACCCATTCAGTTCCTGACCGCGCCTGTTGTTGCTTAACCCAAGTGATTGATTCCAATCACTCGGTTCCACTGGGCCACGAGCGCTTCACACAAAATCTGAGTATAATTCAAAAACTAAGGCTATGCTAAAACTAAAAGTAAACACAACTTTTAATTTTTCATGAATATTTGGGACTCATCAGGACTTTGACAGACTGAAAAAATAACTTAGAGGGTCTATTATGTTAAGTTCATGCAAATTCGCCAAGTTTATGCGCGGCTGACGTCACAAAATATAATACTGATTTCAGAAGAACGGGCTGTAACAGCATGAAAATAAAAATTGCAAAAAATCAAAACACTCCGTTATTGAAGTTATTAAAGATTGATGACAATCATAAAATATTATCATTCCACCTAACGGTGGCCATTGATATATTTGGTTTAAGATGACTTGAGAAAAGATGGTCAGTCGATTTTTTCCGACGCCTGTTTCTTCACTACAATACCCCCTTCCCTACCCCTACACCTCCCCCTCCTACCCCAACCCCTACCTCTACCCCTAACCGTACACCCATTCCTACCTCCGTCTCTATTTCTATTCTATGTCTATCTCTCTTCGTGAGGACTATGGCCGCTCTGTCAAAAGCGTAACGACCAAGACGATACTTCTGTTAGTTTCAAGACCTCACCGCCATCGTAAATCCGATTACGACAGCGGTGCTCTATCGTGAAAATTGGTCTTTCGTACAAAATGCTCTTAATTAGGACCATAATTGCACAATGTACGACTTCTTGTGGAAACGTGGGGAGGTTTCATAAACTTGCCGACCGACCCGGCTACGTTTCTGTTAATGAAGTGTACACTTGGTATTTGAAGTAGTGAGCCGCCAATTGTACTGTATATTTGTTAACAAATATTGTAACTTTGTTTATTCCTATACTTCGTTTATTTTTAGCATTAGAAATTTCTGCCCTGAAGCTCCACAGTGCAGTTTCCGGGATCTCATGGAGGCATCACCCGGCGGTCGCAGTGGCGCGGTTTTGGGATCGAGATGTCTGAGAGGAGGGCGGCGCTTTCGACACGAAAGAAGAAGAAGAAGCATTAGAAATTTCTTAAACAAAGAAGCAGGGCTAGTCAACCTAAAAATCGTCTGCCTAATTTAAATATATATTTTTTAAACATACATACCTACTTAGTTCACTGTTGAGCCAAGTAAATACAGCTTTCTATCTACGTTTCACATGGTAAATCTACGCAATAATAAGCAGTAGCCCTGCTTCTTTGTTTACGAAATTTCTAATGCTAAAAAACGAAGTATAGCGACGGCGGCGGGTAACGATATGTTGTAATTATGTCCTACTTACATAATATAGCATAAACTTACGCGTATCGTTGTCGTTATCGTTGAGGGATAGGCAGAGACTAGGTTTGATTACATAAATAAAATTCCATATTTTTTTTCATTTAAATTTCATTACATAATTTCATTTAGCCACATAACATATAACTTTGCTTAGAATATAACATAATAGGTAAAATCAAAAAGAGATACAGTCCAGTATTTTCTAAGGTTGACACGAGCACTAGACATAATTGAAACTGTTTTTATACGGATTTATGCTCGTTTATTACATTTTTACAATTTTTTCGACGTTTTAAGGCATTTTCAGGTGCCGTGGTCTCGGATGACTGAGGTGACAGGCAAAATGTAAGAAATGACAAAATGTAATAAACGAGCATAAATCCGTATAAAAACAGTTTTAATTAGAGATACAGTCTGTAAGCTTTAAGAATATACCTCGGGCTCTAGAGTAGGCTTCGGTTTTCGCCGAAAGCACACGAGTGTAATACTAAGATAAGATAAGAATATTCTTTATTGTACACCAGGAAAAAACAAACAAAACATAATTACAAAGATACAGTACAATTGGCGGCCTTATTGCTTAGAGCAATACCTCCTACCTCCTGCTCTGTATAGAATTTATCTTCATTATTTTGAAAAGTTATGTGTCATACTAGTTCCGATATTTCTCCGATTCTATCCGATAGTAGCCGAGGTATATTCTCAAAGCTAACATACGTAAGTCACTAGACGACGATTTGGTTGGGAAATAACCAAATCATGATAACGTCATCTAATCGAGGCAGCCATGAGTTCAGATCACGCATGAGATGTCTGTGATAGTATTTTCTTCAGTACAGTTGGTTACAATCTAATCTAGTAGGTTCTCTATATCGAAACGGGTAACGCGATTATGCAGTGTAAAATTCACGCATTATATTTCGCCAAAATTGTGTTTTAAAATATACTAGCTGTGCCCCGCGGTTTATTGATTTTCCAATGGGTATAAGGTATTTTCCCGAGGTAAAATGTAACCTATGTATTAATCCAAGATGTCAGCTAACTCCATACCAAAATTCATTAAAATCGCTCCAGCCGTTTAGACGCGAAGAACTAACAAACATACACACTTACAAACTTTCGCCTTTATAATATTAGTGTGATATTAGTATGCAGAGTATTTTTGATTACAATGCGAATAATTAAGCGACACAAAAACTCATGAATAATATACGTTTTTTATTTATTTAAGGCAATAAGAAAAGTACCATTGGCTCGGGGCTCGAAACCGGGACCTCTTGCATGGTAAGCAGATGGCCTTCCGCTGCACCACAGAGGTCGTCAAATATTAGTCGCTAGCTTAAAAAACAATAGTACATAGGCTGCTACTTATGTATGCGGAATCTGGGATTCCAATAATTTTAAACGCAATGTCTGACCTCCATGGTCAAATTCGTTCTTTTTTTAAATACTGGCCGCTAAGTAGCAGCCCTCGTAGGTATTATACTAGTTTCAGTGCAGCTAAGTAACGACGCCATAGTGTGACCCCTTGCGTGTGGTGTGCCCCGGGCGGTTTATGCTCTTGGTGTCATGTTTTTCTTGTGAGTATTTTCTTTTCTGCATGTTGTGTATTAATTTTTGTTTTTTTTTGACAATGCTTTTTGCGTATCGATTTAATTTTAATATTTCGTGTGTTATTAGTAATCTTTAATATAAAAATGAATCGCTGAATGTGTTGGTAAGCGCAAATCTCGAGAGCAGCTGAACGGAATTCGCTGATTCTTTTTTTAGAATATTCCTTAAAGTGCGAGGAAGAACCGTAAGGAAGAATCGTAAGAACCATTACGGAAAGAAAAGTAAAAAAAATTATTAAAGAATCGACTGTTAGGCGGTACGAAGTTCGCTGGGTCAGCTTGTGTATAATAACTATTTTTCGTTTTGTCATTAATGAAAAACAAGTGTTTTTAAAAAAATATCTCTCTAATGTGTAGAGAGTATTTAAAATCTACAAGAAAAATATTTTTTTTCTGTTTATCGTATATTTCTTCTTCTTCTTCAGGCTATATTGTTTATTATTTTTATGATATTTTTAAACATTACAACTTTAAAAAAACACTTAATGGTTTTAGTCAAGAACGATCATCTATTATATAAGAATCTCGTGTGTTTATTACTATCAACCATTAAGCCGTTGGTGCCGGCTGTCATATAATATCAGTCGTTAAGCCATGTCAGAGACCTTATGCCTTATGCGGCTTGATAACTTCTGACAGTAAGGCCCGCCACTGTCTGACAATCCTCCACTAACCCGGACTTGGCTCCCGTGGTGGAGTACGGCCTAACCTTCCTGCGATGCAGGAAGAGACATGTGCCCCAGCAGTGGGGACATACAAGGATTGATAACGAACGATACGATTACTATCAACCTCCTCCAAAATGGTTTCACCGATTTTTATGTTTTTTTTGTGTACTTTCGGTAGGTTAGAGTATAGGCCGTAGGCTAATTAATATAACAAAAGAACGTTTGCCAAGTCAGCTAGCAATAATTAAAAATATAGCACATTCAATATTAATAAATACGAATCCTTGTCGTTAAACATGTTAGTGACGTCGGACGTAAATAGTTATACTATTTAGATGTGCAATTCTGTCTAGACTTGGGCAAAGTGTGTCCTTAGAGGGAGTATCATATCTCTATCATATCTCGCTCACCACTTGTGTCCTAGCTCATACGACGTCCAATTAACTAAGTGCGTGTGGAAACAAGAAACACAAGTGATGAGTTAGTCTAGTCTACCTATTCCCTACTTTATCCAGATCACACGTTTTTTTTTTTGTGAACTTTCTCTCATCGCTCGTTGGTTACGACAAGAAATGCGGCCGAATGTAACCGATGTCAGACGATGTTGATCTCGCTCTCGCACATTGTGTGTGAGCTGGATAAAGTAGCAGGAGATGACTACCGTACCTACTGAGTTGAGAGTATGTGTGAGGGAGCCAGATATAGTTGACATCTCTGGGATATGAATGGGACACACTTGACGGCGAGGGAGTTGTGTGTCCACTCATATCTGGCTCTTGAGTTACCCAAGACTAATTCTGTCATTTCAAAAAGCCTACTTTTCCACCCGATTCTTCGCGCAGCGCGATCAGTCCGATATGATCATCAATCATCATCATTATAATTACCCTGTGTCATTCCACTGCTAGACATAGGCCTCTCCCAAGACACGCCACTGAGCCCGATCTTCGGCTTTCCTCTTTCACTGCCCATTGCTTTGCGAATGACGTCACTCCACCAGGGAACCAATTCTCACTTCATTAGCAAATAAGTCGTATACGACTCTAAGGCTTATGACTTGTAATTCTAAGTGAAAAATCAAGCGACAGCCAAGATCTGTATTCTAAACGCCATGCTAGATTTAATTCGAATGAGAAAATAAATATCTAATGACATTGTATCTTGTTTTTATGCGACAAATGTCTAAGCCTTCGAATATGTTGCGTCGACGCATGCAATTGGCTCGCAAGCAGCAAGCGGCAAGCTGAAGACAGGACGCTATGGCGCTCATTAGGGGTGGGCTATGTCCAGCAGTGCACTACATAATATAGCCTGAAGAAGAAGATTCAATTGGCATTGGCGATATTCGGCCCCTGGTCACAGGGGCTCCTAGGCTGCGTTTGCCAAAAAGTCCGATAGAAATAGTTTGTGCGAATCCAGCCCTACATGTAGTGCTAACGCTAGTTTTAATTCTAAAAAAGTCAATGTCAAATACACCGAACACCGGCCAAAGAAACTTCGCGTGGAGCTAAGCGATATTAAACTTTCAATGGCTGAAAGAACGCGAAGTACAACAGAGGCGAAACAAATAAAATTGCCCACCCCTATGAGTAACGAGAAAAGTTCCGCCACTCGCTCTCCATGGAGGTAGGAGTTAAAAATACAAATTATTTATGTACCAAAAAGGTTACAAGTGTTAAATTTAATCCAATAATAATATAAAAATAAATATTCATGGACATATTACACAGATCTCGTTAGCTCTATAATAAGTACAACTAAATGACTTGTGCTAACTCGACGATAGATTTTATACAATAAATACATAGATAACATCCAAGACCCGAGACAAACTAGAAAAGTTCGTTTCCTAGTTTGACCCGGCCGGGGATCAAACCCGGGACCTTCGGCTTTACAGTCAGCGTGCCAAACCGCTGCGCCACCGACGCCGTAATGAGGGTAGTAGGCCAACACCAGTGGGGGCAACAACTTTGTTTAATTTCAAAGTTACGTACATTTACGAATTAATAGTCGCTATACCACACGTGTACATAGACGATGGGAAAACTGGGATCAGTTCGGGAGGCCAGCGGTAACATTGGTGCACTGCTGGCCTATTGGGAAGAGATCAGCTGGCTGGAGTCACCTCATAGCCCTGCTACGTACATTGGCCCAACTATAAGGCTAAGTGCCTCAATGACGGCCTCGGTGGCGCAGCGGTTTGGCACGCTGACTGCAACACCGAAGGTCTCGGATTCGATCCCCGCCTGGTTCAAACTAGGAAACGAACTTTTCTGGTTTGTCTCGGGTCTTGGATGTTATCTATGTATTTATTGTATAAAATCTATCGTCGAACCTGTAACACAAGTCATTTAGTTGAACTTAGTATAGGGCTAACGAGATCTGTGTAATATGTCCATGAATATTAATTATTATTATTAAGTGCGGAAACCACAGGACCAACTAACTAACTACCATACGCACTGGAAAACATCGTGATGAAACCCTTGGCTTGGTTGCCTTCGCACGTATTGACTAGTCTTTCCTGTGGGCTAGGCCGATTAACCTGTCAGGATGGTATAGGTGCTGAATAAGCCTACACCATCTAAAACAATGTCCTAGGCACAGCACCGTCCGTGTGGAGGCCATTCATGCATCTAGTGAATGAAGATGCCACTGGAAGCAGTATAAATCATCTCATTACGTAGATTCAGAGTCCTAGTATCACATCACACCCTCACACCATGATCATCACATCACATCATTTTTTTTTCATATTATAAAATTTATTTTCAATTTATTTTCAGTTATAAACTACAGGTTGTAAACAACACCGCGGGGCACAGCTAGTATTATACAAAAACCAATATAACTTACCAAAATACGCTTTCCGGTGGCCTCTGCACTAGGCTAACCTGTATCGCGGCGAACGTTGCAAATTTAAACAAAGTATAAGTTAATCCACACGATCCTATCCATCGGTTACTTTTTCTTTGCGGCCCAAAGGCAGCGGCTTAGTTTTTACATTGTACATTGACATTCAGCAAACAGAATGTAAAATTATTTAAGTATGTGGAAAAAAAAATTATTCCAAATTTGAATAATTTTCGGGTCTCATTATTATTAATATTAAATAAATTACTGTACTCGTGTAAAAAAATTACAATCGCCACAATTGATTTATCGGTGGGTGACTTGTGACTTAGAATTGTTTCGGGCTTTAGTTTAGTTAAAATAACTAATAATTTAAAAACATTCTAATTTTGACTGACTCCATAGTACTACTATGGAGTCAGTCAAAATTCCAATGTGGAGATATTTTCTATTCAGTTTGATATACCTCCATGGCAAATAAGTGATGAAAATATCGGGAATAATTCGAAAAGTTGGCAGTTTGTCATGAAGGGAGTGAGCGCAGTAAATCAGCGACTAAAAACGATCTAAAGTTCATTATAAATTTACATCGCGCCGATAACGCATATTACTGGCACAGCATTTTGTAGGTGTTAATTATTTATGTTGATAACGTTTTATGCAGACTGGTGATGGTGGCCATTATGTAATAATTACCTGTAACAATAAAACAAAATAATTAAAACAATGTGAGCGGCGATACCACTAGCGGTAGTTAAGGGACGGTCATTCATCCTGCACCTGACCGCGCCTGTTGATGCTTAACTCAGGTGATTGATTCCAATCACTCGGTTCGGCCAGGCCACGAGCGCTTCCATGCTTCGCAAGGCACGTTAAGCCGTTGGTGCCGGCTGTCACGTAATGGCAGTCGTCAAGCCATGTCGGAGGCCTTATGGGCGGCTTAATAACTTCTGACAGTAAGGCCCGCCACTGTCTTACAACCCTCCGCCAACCCGGACTTGGCACCCGTGGTGGAGCAGTAGGGACATGCCAAGGGTTGATATCAAGAAAAAAAGTATTGGTGTCGGTGGTGGTGTGTTCGTATCGTGCTGTTAATGCGGTTAGTTAAGGCGATGCATTAACTTACCGCATGGTTCCTGCGGGATTTGTGGCGGAATTTAAGAAAGTAATTCACGTTTTAGTGCTAAATCAACAAAACGTTAATAGCCACATACCCGAATCGAGACAGGCTTCCTACAGGACGACAGATCTAAATCTTCGCTAACATTTCACTGGAACCGTTCCGGACCGTGTCCCAGCCACTTGTATTCCACTAGCATCTAAAAGTAAACTAATAAAAGGCGGAATCGTTTTGTCCGTCTGTAAATTGCGGACGCCGGGCCGGCACGTTCTGAAATCAGAGCGGGCGTGGACCGTGTCAAGAGGGTGACTGAATGAGATTGTCTCTTCGGTCGCCGCTTCAGAACGGCTGATGCAATCAGGGGCCTAGATAGATAAACTGAGAGCCGATTTTGAGAAGTCGGGTTAGATTTTGTTATGGCTCGGGTTACCTGTGTAACCCATGTTGGACCCTTTAAATGTGTAATGTAATCAATTGTCACTGTCGGCTTAGTTTTATGTTGTCTGTTCCAGCTTCTGAATTGAGAATTTCGCTAAGTAAATGCTTAGATAGATAGATAGAAATAGAGAGACAGAGAGAGAAATAATTTATTCAACGGACAATACTAAAAACATAACAAAACAGTAACAAATTCACAAAACACAACAAAATATATATGTACACAAAGTTTACAACACATTATAAACAAACAGAAGAAAAAAAGAAGCAAATAAGAAAATAGAAAAAAACAAATAATGGGCGAATAGACATTAAAAAAAACATTTAAGAACACTTTATTGCAGATAAAAATGGAAATCACACAGTTATTTCTTAACTTAAGAGTACAGACGGCGGCCTTATCACTAAAAGTAATCTCTTCCAGACAACCTTTGGATGAACTCGACTAATACATTAGAGAAGGAATTAGATGTACAAAAATAAACATTGAAAACGATAATTTCAGAGCTGTCGGTTGGTAGAGAAATTATTTGTGGAAATTTGACGATTGGTTAAGGAGTTATAAGGGTACATACAAAACAAACATACATACACAAATACGAACCAAACATAATACCCCCGTCTGTGCTTCGCCACAGGATAAAAAGTTTGATAAGCTGAATGTAACAGTTACAATTTCAATTTACCGTTAATACGTTCAAATACAATAAATTCAATAAATTAAATACAGTACATTAATAATTTTATTTTATTCTGTCGAATACGGACACGAAAACAATTAAGACAAATGTTTGCTTCATTGAAATGAAATGAAAAGGTTTTATTCAAAGTAGCGCAAAAACTGCGGCTTAACGAACGTTACAATTCAAACTAGATGTCCATTTCAAAATCTACTCGTAGATCATTTTGGAGAAAAATGGACAAAAAATATCCAAACTTAGTTTTTGAACTAAAACTTTCGTAAGCACAACACATTGTAGACTTTTAGTCCGGATTTACTTACGGGTGTTGATATATCGGAAAAGTCCGACCAGGTTTCGCTCCGATTCGCAGAGCTTAATCATGGTGAGCACAGACGGAGCTCGCGTGTGAGACAAGCAACCGACGACGCGAGCTCCGTCTCTGCTCACCATGATTAAGCTCTGCGGACTAAAAGTCTACAAACTTAGTTTTTTCAAAGTCCTTAATTAACAGAGTTGACATAATTATTTAAAAACATACAACTCATGCATTGTACTGGCTTTAATTCCAGACATCATTGTCATCATTACCAGTTTCAATGAGTATTATACTGTCATTATAATACTCATTGAAACTACATTTAACGGAAACAGTATAATACTCATTGAAACTACATTTAACGGAAAAGGAAACCTGAGTGTCTGAGGTGTTTAAATAACGCAGCATTGAAATTGCCAATCCGCGTTGGGCACGCGTGGTAATTAAGCCCGAACTCTCTCTCTCTCTCTCTCTTTGAGAGAAGGCCTGTGCCCTGCAGTGCGAATTTAATAGACTACATAAAAAATACAATCTACTTTATACCCTATTAGCTGGTAATAATTAACCAACTCATCGGGACGCACTAAAATCTACTGGACTTACACTGGATTTACGGTCAATTACGGTGCGTCTGAATTGGAGTTACATTTGCAAATTACTGTAGTTAACAGTCCAGTAAGTGTCACTTAAGGCTGGAGACCCGATAATGCACTGCAACTGCATAAATAATACACAGCCTCTACGTAGCTCGTAGCGCGTAGCAATTTCGTAGCACTGTCGTAGCATTTCCTTCTTCTGTAGATATACGTCACTAAGAAGGTGGTCTCAAGAACTTTTATTGATATTTTTATTTGTAGTCTATAAACGTCGTATAAACTGTGTCCATTATATTGTGTTCGCGGGAGAAACGATCGCGCGACGTAATCATGAATCTGTGGTCATTCGTTCATTATTCGGTCGTTCCGGTGCCGTCGCTCGTGCCGCTCGCTCGCTACTAATTTATCCAGCCATCTGCATACACATTCGCACTGTGACATACGCGCGTGATAAGTGCTCGAATTCTCGTGAAGTGATAGACATTTTGGTGACCAAGAAACTTTATCAGCTCAAAGAACAATATATTGACAATATTAGACTATAAGTGAATAGTGCAGGAGTGTTCTCCGTGCGCTGGACGCATCAGCTCATCCATCACCGCTCATCATCTGCCCAACAGCTAAAGCGAGCCATCATCCACCATCACCAAGTAAGTCCATTCACATCACCTCCCATTCCGCTCTCTCAACCAGCCCATCGTGAGGTAGACCTAGCCGACACCGGCTAACTACCACAGGGCACAGGCCTCTTCTCTGAGAGAGAGAGTGTGGGATTAATCCCACGCGTGCCTACCGCGGAATGGCAATTTCAAGCGCAGAGACTGATTTGAACACTTCAGATATGATTACTTTGTGACCAAACCCTTAAATAAAGCTTACAAAAAAAACACTTCAGACACTCAGATTTCCTCACGATGTTTACCTTCACAGGTATTGCTACAATAATTTCACAAATGTACAATGTACATAACTTAAAAAACAGAGACATCGGTACATGCCCGCACTGGGTTGTTGTTCTACCCACTGGGCTACCGCGCCGCTTATTAAATGCGCTGATATAGCTGGTGCCCGCGACTTCGTTTGTATAACGCATTAGCAGGATATCAAGTATAATTTTCTCAATTCAGATCTTTGTCGATCTGTATGGCAAGTTTCATGTAAATCCGTTCAGCCAGCAACAAATATCCCAGCATCTTCATTAACTGTCACGTTTATATATTTGTAGGATAATGCGATTTTTCCGAAGCGTTCTAAGCCTAGAGGAACCGAGTGATGGGAATAAATCACTCGGGTTAAGCAACAACAGGCGCGGTCAGGTACTGGATGACTGACCGTCCCGTGACTACCACTCGTGGCATTTTTTCCGAGCGCTTACGTGCTTCGTAAGGCAAAAACAAACCGGGGGGTGGGCAGCAGCGCCCCCTGCAGTACAATTCCACGAAACTGTGATCCCCAACCCGCATGCCCAGCGTGAGGATTATGGGCATTACCCCCTATGATAGCACAAAGTGGCGCTCTTTAGGGGAGGACAATATCCAGCAGTGGACTAGCGTAGCCTGACGACGACGGAAGGCATGTTAAGCCGTTGGTGCCGGCTGCAATGCAGTCGTTTAGCCATATCAGAGGCACTGTGGGCGGCTTGATAACTCCGACAGTAAGGCCCGCCACTGTCTTACAATCCGCCAACCCAGACTGGGCCCCGTGGTAGAATATGGTCTAACCTGTCTGCAATTCAGGAAAAGACCCGTGCTCCAGCAGTGGGGGCATACAAAGGTTGATATCGAATATGATTTTATTGGTGTCTAATAAAATAATATCTCAAAAGTTATATTTAACAACGCAGACAGGCCATAAATCTATCTGATCTCGGTAATAAATTTATGATTGTACAGTTTAATCTGCAATTAAATCCAGATTAGGACTGTAACATCAAATGACACAGAGACTAAACTTAATTAATTGATGATAATCAATTGACGATAATGATAATCCTAATGTGCTATGAAAGCGCCCACGGCTAGAAGCTTAGAGTTAAATTCAACAAATTTGAATGATGATATTTTATGGTATGAAACTGTAAATTCAGCTTTCCTCGTGATGTTTTCCTTTACTGTCTCCCAATTGAGAAGCCGGTGTTCTATAGCTTCGCTACCACTACTACAGTATCGTGAGGAAATCTTAGTGTTTGAGGTGTATAATTTGAAGCGCTCGTGGCCTAGGCGAACCGAGTGATTGGAATCAATCACTTGGTTAAGCAACAAAAGGTGCGGGCAGGTACAGGATGGGTGAGCGTCCCGTGACTACCGCTAGTGGCATTTTTTCGAGCGCTGCCATGCTTCGCAAGGCACGTTAAGCCGTTGGTGCCGGCTGTCATGTAATGGCAGTCGTTAAACCATGTCCGAGGCCTTATGGGCGCCTTGATAACTTCTGACAGTAAGGCCCGCCACTGTCTTACAATCCTCCACCAACCCGGACTTGGCCCCCGTGGTGGAGTATGGCCTAACCTTCCTGCGATGAAGGAAGAGACCCGTGCCCCAGCAGTGGGGACATAAAAGGGTTGATAACGTGGTGTATAATACCTCCGCGCTTGAAATTGCCAATCCGCGGTGGGCGTGCGTGGTAATAAAGCCCTGCCCTGTGTCCTGTACGGGATATTAATAGGCTACACAAAAAAATGTTACCCGATCACGTAATTAATAGATATTAATAAGTGTTATTATTACTCATAATTATTATTCATAATTATTATATATTGCGAATGTGAGTGGAAGGGCTGGTAAGGGACGTCCCAGACGGACGTATATCGATCAAATAGGGGATGTATTAGCAAAGGGAAAGATAAAAAGTACCCGGAACCGGCGTGCGTGCATGCAACGACTTATGAACGTTGATGAACCGAAGGTGATCTGTCAGGATCGTGGCAAGTGGTAGTCCCTGATCTCTGCCTACCCCTCTGGGATACAGGCGTGAGGTTATGTATGTATGTATTCACTTATTATGTAACAAGGACTAAGTGTACTATCTACATTATCATTATTATACTAGCCATTATCTGCGGGAGCTCTGAGAAAAGGTAGAGGCCTTCTCTCAGAGCTCTGCGGTGGTACAAGAAAGGTTTCCTCACGATATTTTCCTTACGGTCAGCCAGTGTTATTGCTACTGCAAATGTTCGATATCAAACCGTTGTATGTCCCCATTGCTAAGGCACGGGTCTCTTCCTGCATCGCAGGAAGGTTTGGTGATACCCCACCACGGCGGCCAAATGCGGGTTGGTGGAATATTGTAAGACAGTGGCGGGTCTTACCGTCAGAAGTTATCAACCCGCCCATAATGCCTCTGACATGGCTTAATGACCGCCATTACATGACAGCCGGTGCCAACGGCTACAAATGTACGTAGCGTAGAAAACTAAAGAATTAGTACATGTAGTGTTTCGAACTTACGACCTCCCGAGAGAGAGGCCGGCGTTTGACCGGATCGTAATTCGATATCAACCTTGTATGTCCCCACTACTTGGGCACGGGTCTCGCCCTGCATCGCAGGTAGGTTAGGCCATACTCCACCATGGCGCCAAGTTCGGGTTGGTGGAGGATTGTAAGACAGTGGCGGGCCTTACTGTCAGAAGTTATCATGTTGCCCAGAAGGCCTTTGACATGGCTTATCTACTGCCATTAAATGGCAGCCGACACCAACGGCTTAACGTGTCGTGCGATGCTCGCATCATAATATACTCGTAATACAAAATTACAGTGCAGGTCATATTTGCATGCGTATGCACTACATTTGACTTTGCTATTTCCATATCGGAGGCGCTGTGAACAGCTGAAAAAGTTAATTCGTGTATAACGTGAGAAGTATTTTTCTACAAATTAACATGACAAAACATTTACATTTAGGCACATACGTTGACCAGTATGTGAACAGGTACTGAACCAGAAACAACGACATCACAAACATGTATACATCCAAGACCTGTGGTTTTTTGTCCTCAGCCGGGGTTGAACGCGGGACCTCTTGGTTAAATCTTTAATAGGTTTTTAAAATTGTCCTTAGCACGGGTTGGTGCAACAAAAAGAATATAGGGCTTCTTCGTCTTCTTCAGGCTATACTATGTAGTCCACTGCTGGACATAGCCCTCCCCTAATGAGCGCCATAGCGCCCTGTCTTCAGCTTGCTGCATCCAGCATCTGCCGGCAGTTTTTCGCAGATCGTCATCCCACCTGGTCGGAGGGCGTCCTATACTACGTTTGCCAAGTCGCGGTCTCCACTCAAGAAATATATGACTACTACATATTAAACGTGTCTAACTACTTTTCTTACTACATATCAAACGGGTCTTATTGCAATTATTTACATTTAGTTATCTTACTCCGTCCTCCCTTTTTTGAATGTACCCGCTACAGTTGAAGAAAAACATCGTGTGCAAACCTGAGTATCTGAGGTATTCGAATATCTTAAGCATCTATTTCCACGCGTGCCCACCGCGGATTGGCAATCTCAAGCGCTGAGGTATGTGAACATCTCAGACACTGAGGTTTTCTAACGAATGAGAGAACAAAGGTTTTCTCACGATGTTTTTCTTGGACGATAGCGGGTGGTTTGCTACTATATCTTCAAAAATCGAATTCCACCTTCTTTTAAGTTAACAGTACGTTAACAGTTGTAAAGATATTGATAATGCACAAGAAATCGGGGGTCAGAGGTGTGTTTGTCAAACACATGTTCTGTGTTTATAGATAGAAACTGTATAGGTAACTAACTGAAGTTGGTATTTTTCAAGAAGACTACCTTATCCCTACTTTAGCTCTCGATCTCATTTCTTATCGTAATAGGCAATAAAGATTCAAATAATAAATAGCTCACGTTAAATAACACTTTCCAACACAACAAAAGATAGAATTGATAAATCTAATAAAAATATTACTGCCACGATACGGCTGCTTTGTTTTATTAGACTAAGTTTATAAAACACGCTCAGAATTGACGTTTTATGTAGATCGCCATCGATACAGCCACCAAGATGACTGGGACAGGATTCAGTACGTCTGTGCTCCTACTAGTATTGAATATTGGCGTTTTGACGGCAGCACCGAATTCCAGACGGTTTAACAGCACTTTGAATACAGTAAGTATTATTTACTTTTGATTATTTGACACCATAATTTTTATTTTCTAACTCATTTAATTAAGGACTTTGAAAAGACAATGTTTGGAGATATTTTGCCATGATTTATCTAATTTTATGCGTAAGTGTTATCGAACAAAGTAGGTAAATTCATAATGACAGTAGCATCGGCCACCATGTCATTGAAGAATTATTGATTGTGGGTATTTACACATTACATTGACAAGCAAAAACATACTAAAAATATTGAAGGGTACCTAAGTAGTTTTAAAAAAGAAAAGGGAAATCGAGGAGTGGGGTTTGAAAGTGGCTTCACGTCGCACGCTAGCGGCAGGGAGCCATTGCGTTCCCGAATACGTTGCTGATCGGATCTCCAGAACAAACTTCATATTATTTTTTTCTCCAAAATGATCTAGATTTTGAAATGGACACCTAGTTTGAATTGTAACGTTCATTAAGCCGCAGATTCTGCGCTACTTTAAATAAAATCTTTTCATTTCATTTCCATTGTTTTTTTATGTTGTGTTTCTTAATGATTCGCGATACTTATACAGACTAATCGCGATTATTTATTAGGTAAAACGTATTTATATTATGACCATACTTTTTATGTACCCTATAAACGCCCCACTGCAGGGCACAGGCCTTCTCTCAGGGAGAGAGTATGGGCTTAATTGCCACGCGTGCCCATCGTAGAATGGCAATTTCAAGCACTTAGGTATTGAACACCTCGGACACTGAGGTTTCCTCACGATGTTTTCCTTCACAAATAGTAAGCCAAACAATATACGAGTACATTGTGTGATGTGTAAGCGATAGTCACGCAGAATTAAATAGACAGAGGTTAATTCAATCACCTATGTTTTTTTACTATATAAAATTTACATCTAAGCACATACATTGCTTCTGGCCCCACACTAGGATACCTTGTGTCGTGGGAACCAGAATCAGCGACATCACATACATGTAAACATCCAAGACCTGGGTTTTTTTTGTCCCCAACCGGGACATAGCATGTACGTAAATGCTATGTTATGTTGTGTTTTCTGTTTAAGATACGATAAGATAAGAATATTCTTTATTGTACACTGCAAAAACAACAAATACAAAATAATAGTACAATTGGCGGCCTTATTGCTAAAAGCAATTAACAATTAACATTTTAGTTTAATGTTTTTACTGCAACAATCATTTCTCTACCCAGGACAACAACATCCTCGCTGCTGGATATCCGGTGGAAGTCCACCAGGTGACCACCCCCGATGGCTACATTCTGATGATGCACAGGATCCCGCACGGGCGCGATGAGGTGCCCTCTTCAGAGGCTAAGCCTCCAGTCTTCCTGATGCACGGTCTGACTAGTGCTTCCAACGCGTGGGTGGTCAACGGTGATCTATCTCCTGGTGAGTGGTCCAAAATCCCCGTATTTTATATCATTCTTTGTTTGTTTTAGACTGTAGGTGCATTTCTTTCGAGCACTTCCGTTCTTGTTAAGCACGTTAGGCCGTTGATGCCGGCTGTCATGTAATGGCAGTCGTTAAGCCATGTCAGAGGCCTCATGGGCTGCTTTATAACTTCTGACAGTAAGGCCTACTGTCTTACAAGCCTCCACCAACCCGAACTTGGCCCCCGTGGTGGAGTATGGCCTAACCTTCCTGCGATGCAGGAAGAGACTCGTGCCCCACCAGTGAGGACATACAAGGATTGATATCGTAAGGGGCCGACCATTTGCTTAATAATTGTATCTTCCTTAGTTAGAATATTTTCGGGGTTTAATCGCGTAGTAATTTATTGCTATTTTACCTCGTGATCCCGATGACTGTAACGTCGTCGAAACGTCGAGGTAAAATAGCAATAAATTACTACGCGATTAAGCCCCGAAAATATTCTATGTGTTCAAGTCGCGAAAGTTTAAAATACCTATGTTGTATCTTCCTTGCCTTCCAGCCTACAACCTTGCCGACGCTGGGTTCGATGTCTGGATGGGGAACGCCCGTGGGAACAAGGACTCCCGCTTCCACGTTTCTCTAGACCCCGACGACGATGTGGAGAAATTCCAATTCTTCGACTTCACCTGGGAAGAGATCGGAGCCATCGACTTGCCCGCCATGCTTGACTACGTCCTGGAGGAGACTGGGAACGAGAGGCTTCACTACATAGGTCACTCTCAGGGAGGCACCGTGTTTCTGGTGCTGAATTCTTTGAGGCCGGAGTACAATGAGAAGTTTGTGTCAGCTCATCTCCTGGCCGGCGTTGGCTATCAGGACTACTTCCCTGACATGGATCTGGCTACCGTCGCCGGGTTCACCAATGTGATTTATGTAAGTGGGGCCACTTCCGGGTCCTAAATTCTGTGTTTTTTTCCCGTCTATTGTGTATTTCGTTTCTTCTCTCTTCTTCTTCTTCAGGCTATATTAGTCCACTGCTGGACATAGCCCTCCCCTAATGAGCGATATAGCGCAAGATTGTGCCATCATTGGGGGGTAATGCACGTAATCCCCACGCTGGGCATGCGGGTTGGAGATCGCAGTTTGGGGGAATTGTACTGCAGAGGGCGCTGCTGCCCCGGTATTTCGTTTACTTTGCTCAAATTATGGGCCGGTTTATAAATTGAAAATTTCACTAAGGGCCAGTTTCTGCATTGAGTATTTCGCTATGTAAATACTTAACTGTAGTACGTTTTCTTCGCATTGCCTAGAAAAGAGCGCGACCAAACGTTACTTAAGTATTTACTTAGTGAGTTTCTTAATGAGCGATTTTCTGACAGCTCCTAAAAAATAGTTCCAATCTCGCTACTAGATGGCGATGCTGTCTACGCACGTAGTTTTTTTTAATACTGCTGAGAGACCTTTATTAGTCTGTGTTTGTATATCACTGTCGTCGTCGAAGTTGAAGTTTTGTCATCACTTATCACTGTCGAAGATTTTATTACAAAACAGACGTCATTATACCTACTTAATTTTAAGTTTTTAACAGTGCATTTGCATGACTTCTCATAAAATGATGATTTGTTGATTACTTTAAAAACAACCGGTTTTTTTGTAAAAGAAATTACTAGAGTTGGTTAAATTGTTCTGTGGTCTAGACGGAACACAGAGTATATTACTATATGAGACGGAATGACAGAAGTTCACAGATTACATATATATTGTGAAAAAAATCAAGTCAAGTTTTATCAGAGCCATCTGTCGGAGTTTCAAGAACTATTTTTTGTTTTTAATTTGCTCTAGGAAAATCCCTCATTCAGAAAAAGGCCCTTTTTCGGAGAAACAGTACTACAGTTCCGTATTTCCTTAGCAAAATTCTCAATTCAGAACCGGTTCTTAGTCAACTATCTGTTTATTTTGTTTCTGTGATGTGTCTTGTTGTTATAATATATTTATTTCTTGTCAAAATGTTGAGCCAGTGAATGTTTATTGCAGGTTATTGAGGTTTTGTGTAAATACAACTTAAGCTATCGGTGGGTTTGTCGGGGGATTACAGGTGTGAGTTTTTGTTTTAAATACATCAGTGTGAGTGTGATTCACTTCAAAACATTGTAAATTAATGTCAGTTAGGCCCGTCACTGTCTTTCAATCCTCCACCAACCCGGACTTGGCCCCCATGGTGGAGTATGGCCTAGCTTTTCTGCAATGCAAGAAGAGACTGGTGCCCCAGCAGTGGGGACATACAAGGGCTGATATCGATCGAAATTAAGCAAAGGTATCAGTTTCATTCAGAATCAATATCACAATTTTGCCCACCCAGCCATTATCCATAAACCAAAGGTTGATAGTAAAGATTATTAGCGAGCTGAAGTGGTAGTGGGCTGGCCATATCTCGCGAAGAACCGACAACGGCTGGAATAAACGTGTTCTTGAGTGGAGACCGCGACTCGGCAAACGTATTGTAGGATGCCCTCCGACAAGGTGTGATAACGATCTGCCAAAAACTGCAGGCAGATGCTGGATGCGGCAAGCTGAAGACAGGGCGCTATGGCGCTCATTAGGGGAGGGCTATGTCCAGCAGTGGACTAATATAGCCTGAAGAAGAAGAAGTTGAAAAAAGTTGACAGAAAGAAAATGCTACTCAACATTAAGGTACCCCTTTGTACCAAATACGATGTGTTTTTTGCAACAACGAATATTAAGAATAACACTAAGAAAAATATTGTTTTAAAATAAAACATACATACATAACCTCACGCCTGTATCCCAGAGGGGTGGGCAGAGACCAGGGACTGCCACTTGCCACGATCCTGGCAGATCACCTTCGCTTCATCAACGTTCATAAGTCGTTGCATGCACGCACGCCGGTTCCGGGTACTTTTAAAAAATAAAACTTTTTAAGAAATAAAACATATTCTAATTATTTCTCTTGTTTCGTTTTTATTCTCAGGTCATGGCTCTGGACATGGGTCTGGTAGAGATTTTTCCTCCAGGCTTCAACATGTCAGAACTGCCGGATTTCTTACCCTTCCCAAGGAATACCTACGACTGCCATCTCGGTTTAGGCGTCCGTGGAATCTGCGACTTCGCTGGGGTCCAACAACTAATGGTACGTGAGATTAAATCCATAAATAATGCGTTTCACTAATAACTTGATCCTCGAAGAGCGCTAGGCGCTTTTACCTTATCAATGATAACGTAGACCCGCCAGTTTAGGCAGCTATCGATATAGTTTATGACTTCCATGATAAAAGGTACATAACAATGTTAATACCAGCTCCAACTATGTTATTAAGGGCCGTGTTGATAGTCTGAACTCACCCGGACTTCCTTGAATGTACATCTGGTATACCTGGGTAACATTTACAAGATAACCTGGGATTTTGAAATGAATTCCTTGTTTGAATTGTAACGTTCATTAAGCCGCAGTTTCTGCGCTACTTTGAATAAAAACTTTTATAAAATAAATCGAATCTACGAGTTCTTCTCGTTGATTCGCATATTCTTTCAATTACTATGACGATGGCGGTAGCAGAGTGATTCTCAATCCTGAGCTCAAGTCCTGGCATGTAACAATTATTTTGTTTTCTAAGTGTATTATTGCGAAGTTATAATACCTAACCACTCGCTAACTGTGAAGGAAAACCTCCTGAGGGAACCCTGATCTTGGTACGCTCCGGACGTATTGACTTCCTGTGGGCTAGGCCGATTAAGACGTCAGGATGATGTCGGTGCTAGACAAGCCTGCTTCTAAAAAAATACGTCCTAGGCACTGCAGCATTCGAGTGGCCCCTTCATCCATCTCGAGTATCACACTATCAGTACCAATCAGCTTTGCAAACTCTAACGTTCTAAATTACCCACAAACATAACCAAAAATCCCCGATTTTGGGGTAAATAAAATCGATATTTAAAAACCTATTTAGAGGCAAAAAAATTCACCCATGCCGGGATTCGAACCCGCAACCTCTGGCTATCCGTACCAGCGCTCTACCAATTGAGCCAATGGGCGACTCACGGCATCAGTGAAATTTCCAACCTCTTTACACTATTCTCTGTATTACGTACAGGTAATAGGTTTTTAAATTTGTTCCTTAGCACGGGTTAGTGCATTAAAATAAAAATAGTAAAATCGATATTCCCCACAAGTTTTCAGCAGAGAAATAAAAGTACATTTAAATCAATTATATTTGTTACTTGTGCTAGTATTTAATAATTTTAATCAATTAATTCTATGCAACTCTTCATTGTGCCAAATTTCTTTTGTTAAGATGTCTTAAAAACCTATTTAGAGGCTAATAATTCCACCCATGCCGGGATTCGAACCCGCAAACTCTGGCTATCCGTGCCAGCGCCCTTTCCAACTAAGCTAATGGGCGATTCACCGGCATCAGTGAAATTTCGAACCTCTTCACAATATTCTCTGTATTACGGACGTGTTAAGATATCATTTGAAGGATCAAGTTTTAGGCTCCCTCCTCTCATGTTAATATATTCTACGGTGTCATTATACAGGCGATTACGATTCTGTTTTCAAATTCTTCAGAACGCTAAATTTTGTATGTACATAAATGTTTCCATAAAATAAACTCTATAATCTTACTGACTTGAAGTAAAAAATAAAATAAATTTAGTAATACTTCTTATAGTAATGAAGGTATTACTTCTAAGTTCAGTTCTAAAGTAGGTAAGTCTTAATTCCCCACAATCACCCCACAAATTACCCAATCACTCTGAGAATCCCCACAGTTTGGGCAATTCCCCACAGATTGGCAACGCTGGTACCAAAACCTCGACGCTTACGCTCAACTAAGAGGCTAAGTGGATGTCTCAGGCCTAACTACTACGGCGAATCTCATTTGCTATCATTTGATTTTGCGAATATAGCTCTCAATAGCAGTAGTCACTCAGTAGTCGTTCACGGCTGACTAGTTGACGGATCTTGAATTTGCATTATTACGCTGTCAATCTCAATAGTAGGATCTCGTGAGAACGATTTATCAATACGACCCTGAGTGTTTTCACATCTGATTACAATCGGACCGTGCGAAAACGCCTGTCGTAGATTGTAAAACTTGTGCTATCTAATTGGGAAAGCGGTCACGGAATACAAAAACGATGTCTTATATTGGCTTAAAATTCGCATGATACCACGAGACTCCGCGTGAGAGAAAAGTGAAATTAGAACACCACAATTGCTACATTTTGTCAGACGATGTCTACCTGTTACACTACACTACTGCTTAATTACGGATTAATTTACTTAATTTCGAACCTGTTTCAACGCATCCGACGATTAATCAAGTGTGTGAAGCCGGAATTAAACTAGTAATTCCTTGATTTTATTTGAACCCAGTACTTTAATCACTACACAAAGAAAGATCCCGAGCGTGGTACTAAAAACTATGACGTCACTAATATACTCCTACTTAACTTCCAGCTAAGAAACAATGAAACGACTACAGACGAGGGATTCGACCTAGACAGTTTTGGGGGAGCAGCCATCAAACAGATAGCCCACTATGGCCAGAATATTGACGCGAAACTATTCAGGCGTTGGGACCACGGATCTGCCACGAATTTAGAAGTCTACGGGACAGGAACTCCACCTCTATACGACATCAGCCTTATTACAGTTAATACCACAATGCACTACACTGTCGGGGATCACCTGCTGGATGAAAGAGACGTGCTTGCTATGGCCGCTGTCATGCCAAACACGGTCGTGAGGAGGGTAGCCAGAGATACGTTTTCCCACAGTGATTTTGTCATAGCCTCGGATGCTAAGGAGCTGGTGACAGATTATATCATCGATGCGATTTGGGCCGCTCAGAATGGGTAAATATCTGCATTTTTCTTAAATAGCATGAAAATCTAGCGACGGAAAACATCGTGAGGAAACCTCGGAGACGGAGGTGTTCGTTGGTTTTTGATTTCCCAACTATGTTATTGAGGGCCGTGTTGATAGTCTGAACTCACCCGGACTTCCTTAAATGTACATCTGGTATACCTGGGTAACGTTTACAAGATAACCTGGGATTTCGAAATGAATACCTAGTTTGAATTGTAACGTTCATTAAGCCGCAGTTTCTGTGCTACTTTAAATAAAACCTTTTATGAAATGAATAGAATCTACGAGTTCTTCTCGTTGATTCGCAAATTCTTTCAATTACTATGACGATGGTGGTAGCAGAGTGATTCTCAATCCTGAGCTCAAGTCCCGGGATGTAACAATTACTTTGTTTTATAAGTATATTATTGCGAAGTTATAATACCTAACCACTCTAACTGATTTTATATAATTGAGAATATTTGATTGATATTTCAATACTAATAATAATATTAATAATAAAACTCATACTCTGCTGAGAGAAGGTCTGCGCCCTGAAGTGGGAAGTATATATATGCACCTTAAAAAATATACATAAGTCATAAAATTGATAAATTGTCAGTTTTGAAACTAAAATTTACAGAATAGCAATGTAAGCTGTTTGTTTTTTTTTATTACCTCAACACAAATTCACACAGTAGTGATTTTTAAGTACCTAGATCAGATGGACGGACGTCGTAGCTTACGACAAAAACCTGCGACGTCCGTCTGTCTGACCTATGGTGCCGTTTGGGCAAACGGAACCCGAAAACCGTGCAGATGGATATAGTAATATAAAAGTATAACGGACCATAAAAATATATATCCATAAAAATGGGAATTGTAGATATTTCTCAAACTAAACTTCTTTAACCAGAGGACTAGAGGAGACAAGTAACAGTTCGGTGCTTCGCTATGCAAGTTAAGCCATCGGTGTCGGCTGTCATGTATATAATGGCAGTCGTTAAGCCATGTCAAAGGCCTCATAACTTCGGGCGGCGACAGTGAGGCCCGCCACTGCCATACAATCCTCCACCAACCCTGACTTGGTCCCTGTATGGCCTAACCTTCTTGCGATGTACGAAAAGATCCGTGCCTCAGCAGTGAGGACATACAAAGGGTTCACATCAAGCCAAGTAAAGCAAGAATACAGACGGCGGGCTTATCACTAAAAGTGATCTCTTGCAATTTCTTTTTTAACGACCCGCGATGCTCATTCACAGTTATTGTGCTCATGCACATTCATAATTCCCACAGATTAAAAGGTTCTAGTCACGATTATTTACTCATATTAGTAATTACCTTAATTCTTGACGTTATATAAACGTTGCAGCAGGCGTGGTCACGAACAGACTGAACCACTCGTGACCACGGCAACTGCAAAGTTGCCAAAACGTCAGGAATTTAGCTATAATATAGACCCGTTTTATATGTAAATTATTTGTCTAAACAGATTTTTAACTTAATATTATTTTTAATGCACTAACCGGTGCTGAGGACAATTTTAAAAAACCTATTTATAGGCTAAAAATTCCACCCATGCCGGAATTCGAACCCGCGACCTCTGGCTATCCATGCCAGCGCTCTTTTCAACTGAGCTAATGGGCGACTCACCGGCATCAGTGAAATTTCGAACCTCTTTACAATATTCTCTGTATTACGTACAGGCCGCGACATCTAGCTGAAGTAATTTGCATCACTTGCAGCCCCGAGTACCTCCTTTGCAGTTAGGTTTTACATCGGAATTCTTTTCTATGTTTCAGACCAAGTTTGGTGACTCCAGAAGAAGACAATGGCCAGGAAGGAGATGACCTCGAAGCAATCGCTATCGACGAAAATAATATCCCAGACTCTTCGTCTTCGCTTAGCGTAGGAGTATTATTAAATGCATGTCTCCTTTTTGTTATCATGACGCTGAATAGGTCAACGTAGCCCTAAGCTTAATTTTCAATAGTAAAGAGGATATCCTGTTAAAACTGGATTTCCAGTATTATGGCGCTTCTGGCGAAATTCTGAACTCCGCTATACAACTTCTGACGTCAGCATGGCGGGTTCAAAATCACAGTTTTAAACTCTCTAGGGATAGAGAGCGTATCTACTCAGTGTAAACCGATCTAAACTAGTTACAAACAATGAAGAGGTATTTTTTGAATCAAATTAATTTGAATCAAAATTTTTATTCATTATAAAAAGAAAATGATATGAAAAATTACTTGTCGAACGTCAAAATGGGAATAGTAGCGTTGCAGTTGCCTTGGTCATGGGTAGACTGAAGTCGCAATCATTATTACTCGTATAGGTAGACTAGTCTACCCTCAAGTCACTTTTAGTTTTTTGCAGCGGGTCGACACACAACGTTCACTACGTAGACCCATCTAACATATTTTTCTTAGCTTGTAACAAGCTTGTACTAAGTTTTTGATTCCAAAATTGATAATTTCGAAATCCACTTGTCATTATTTTAAAAACTTCTTAAAGGAAAACAATAATTATTCATGGTACATCAAAATTATATTAGCTACTTTTAATTTGACACCACAATCCAATGAGGAACTTGCACCAAAAATTTCATATTAAAATATAAATATATTTTTATACGTGCTTATATTTTATTTTACGACTAATACTTTTCATGTCTGTTGAGAAGTCATTCTAGTCATGTTGTAAAAATAAACGCCATGAAAATTGGGCCCCAACTTGATAGTTGCAGCTCCAAGTTGGGACGTCATCGTCACAACTTGTTTCGGCGTTCTCGTTTCGACGTTTCCCATGTTAAAAAAATGTGCTCGGAGTTTTATATCATTTACAGATTTTTTTAAGAATATATTATAATGGAGATTTTGTTACACTGTGTATTTCCTGGAGTCGCTGATGATGAACTTTGTATAGTTATTTATTAAAATGTTATCTTAGTATTAGCTTCTGATTATGATTATTATCGTCACAGGTTACGGATATAAGCAGTGTAGTAGTAAATTAGGCGTCTTAATAGATAAAGTGCGAAGTAAGTAAGTCTATAAGCCTTAGAAATAATAAAAGAAGTACTCGTGTAAGTGAAATGAAATGACGACCTCTGCGGCGTAGCGGTAGCGCATCTGCCTACCATGCAAGAGGTTCCGGGTTCGAATCCCGGCTGGGGACAAAAATAAAGCCTTGGTCTTGGATGTTTACAGGTTTGTGACGTCGTTGTTTCTGGTTCCCACGACACAGGGTATCCTACTGTGGGGCCAGAAGCAATGTATGTGCTTGTATGTAAATGTAACGTAATGTAATAAACGAATCTGTAAATAAATAAATTAAAATTTAAAATGATTTTTTCTACTCCTAGCCAATTGCCCAAACATCATACTAATATTAAAAGTTGACAGCTACTAACAATGATTGTTAGTCTACGAGAAATCGGGGATAGATAAATAATTCGTTTATTTAACGCCACAACACTCAAAACATAACATACATACAACATGAAAACGTAATTACTCGTAAATTTACAACAAATTTGAAATTTTTAGCCTCTAAATATGTATTTTAAGATTTGTAAAATACCACTCGCGAACTGTAGAGGGGTACATCGCGCGGAAACCCTCTCTAAGGTCAGTGGAAAGGGTGTTTTTTCACATCATTGACGCCTAGACTCGATGCAGCAACGAAATTAAATGACCAGGTTCATGCAGTTGTCATTGTACCACTATGCATTAGCAGAATCTAAGCCCTGGTCACATATGCTGAAGAACCGATGGTCGATGGACTGCAAAGCAGGATTGATGAGAATTCCTCTTCCTCAAAATGATGAATTTAATTATATTTGAAGACTCCAGGGAAAAAGACGAACTTGTCACGTTTTTTTTCGAAACTAATCTGTGAATGCAGTTTTGTAGGGAATTTCCGTTACTCTAAGATAGTAAACCGAACAGGGTAAAAAACAAATTAGTCTCGGGGTTATGGACGCTTAAAAAATCGCCTACAGGGAAAAAGTAGCATAAGTTAAACTTTCAAAATGCAATATCTCCAAATGTTTGTTGCTTGACTAGTTTGTCTTTTTCCCTGGGGTCTTAATTTTTGAGGTTCCTCAAAATTGATTCAAAAAATTCCTCTTCTGCTACCTCATATTTTAAGAGGAATTTAATAGGAAGGAGAGTTATAAGTTTTGTTGAAACGAAATGTGTGAAGGAGAGAGAGAGAGAGGGAGAAGTCTCCAGCATCCTCATCCTCTTCCACTTAGTCTGCCAGATTCCTCATCCTATTTCTCAAAATCGATTTTAAAAAATTCCGCTTCCTCATTCCTCGTAACAAGTTCCTCAACAGCCTTACTGCAAAGGTTCTCGAGTGGAGACCACGAACTGTCTAAAGCAGCGTAAGACACCCGTTTAATTATTATTATACGTTTAATTCAGATAAACAAATCCATGGACCTGTTAAACTAATTAAAAATTAATGGACCTGTAAACTGGGGCAGATAGCTGACAGCGTTTGGATGAAGATAGCTGAGGACAGAAGGAATTGGCCCAAGTCCAGCAGTGGGCAAGTGCGGGCGCTTTGATTCAGTAACACACACTATTCATACAGTATTATGTGATTTATTTACGTTTTTACTTAGACAGGGCCGCAAAATAAAACACTTTCTAGCATTAAAATGTGAAAATTACTTTGCCAAATTCCGCCAAAAATCCCACAAGCGCCATGCGGATATAATTTTCACAAATCATGTTTTCATCCTACACAGTACTAGACGAAACCTTCTAGTTTTCATTGCCTAAATTTCATGTAGATAGCATTTCGTAATAGTCAAGAATTGCAGTTATAAATTAACCGACAACAGTCGTACGTCATCTTAATGCACCGCCCTCCCTCCCACTTTTTCAAGCATGCGTATTTTCTCACACAAGTATTGGTATCGGCGGTGCTGTGTTCGTGTCTTGCTTCTGCTTGAAAAAGTGGGAGGCAGGGCGGTGCATTAACTAACCGCTTGGTGCTTGTGGGATTTTTGGCGGAATTTTCACATTTTAATGCTATTATGGATTTCCGCAAAGTAAAAGTAAAGATTCCATACAATATATATGAAAACTCTTTGTTTGTCTTAAACTATCATTGAATAAGTAATCGAAAAGTCGCTGCATGTGATTTAAGACAAGATAATCTGCTTAGTTCTGGCTCGACAAATATATATCATCGTTAATATGACGACCTCTGTGGCGTGGCGGTAGCGCGTCTGCCTACCATGCAAGAGGTCCCGGGTTCGAATCCCGGCTGGGAACAAAAAAAAACCCCCAGGTCTTGGATGTTTACATGTTTGTGATGTCGTTGTTTCTGGTTCCCACGACACAGGGTATCCTAGTGTGGGGCCAGAAGCAATGTATGTGCCAGTATGTAAATGTTATGTTATGTTATATAAAAATAAGCTCCATAGCGGGTGTCATCTATACGGACTTGGCCCCCGTAGTGGAGTATGGCCTATACCATCCTCAGGGAAGAGACCCGTGGCCCTCGGTGGGACATAGTGGGTTGATGGTGGGATGATGATAGCGGATGTGGGTGTTCAGACCGCCAAACTGAAGTAGAGTTGGGCCGGTCACGTAAGCCGCTATACCCGGATAGGTGGGTATGGCAAACGGGAGCGGCCGAGAAGACGGAAGGATGATCTCGATAAATTCTTGCCGGTCAGAGGTGGCATGCAACCGAAAATCTTTGTCTAAAACGGAAGGCCTTTACCCTGCAGATGGACTCCAGTTTTATGGAGGCTAACAAATTGGTTAAAAAAAATATTATAGCTACGAAGTGAGTTATATTCATGCGTTACACAACGCAATAAATGAGCAGATATTATATTAAGGTGTAGAATATGAGTAACAGATGAACAGGGATTTTGGTAATAGTGAATTTTAGGAACTGTTAATCAGAGGAGTTAGGACACGTGTTCCAAAAGGGGAAAAACAAGCCGGGACATGGACACTGACTGTGACATTCAGTCTAAAGTAAAGTCAGTTATCATTGTATTAGGCATAAAGAGGATGTATATAAGTATATAAGTATCGGATGTATATAAGTATCGTAAGTGTGAGAACATAAAAGTGGGAATTTGAGGAAGTGACCAAAGTAACGAGTACGTGAAATAAACACAGCGTGAATTTCAGGAACTGTTAATCAGAGGAGTTAGGACACGTGTTCCGAAACGATTTTATTAAAGAAAGAAGATTTTTTTTGACATGTGACGCTTTACAATATCAACGACGATTTATACTACATATATACCTAAAATGAAGGCGCTACGGCACTGGATAAGTAAGTAAATAGATAAATATATACGGGGTTGGCTCTACACCACATTCACAGGCGACAATCAGGCGCGTGCAGATTCGAACCTCACTGATCTGCGACCGCTATTACGAATATTGAAATACATTTGTCTTGTTACTATAGCTCTAGGCATGGGTGCATGGAAGGAGCCTTCCCGAACGACGTACTCACTGAGCCCATACGTCTGACGCACCATCAGCGAGTCCATGTCACTGATTGGCAAGTCCTTTCACTACGCTGGCTTGCGATCGACACGCTAAGAAGAAGAAGGTATCCTAGTTTAGGACCAGGATAAGTAATTGTTTTCTGGGGAAATCATTATTATTATATTATCGATCACAGAACAAAAGGCAGCGGTCAAAACACCCGGTCTCTTAAGCCGTGCTAATCTACCAAATCTCAAGCGGCACCACAGCGCTCGATATCCATTAATTCGAGTAAATCCCCAAAATACACGTACTAATGAAACGGGAGATAGTGACGCTCCTCTGATAAGGTCCGAAGAAAACTTATAAAGACGTTAATTCGCGCTTTGCTAATTAGTTCACTAAGCGCCACGATGACTACCAAAGGGTTACTAATCTGTTCCGTCATCGTAGTGTTGAATTCAGCTCTCCTGAATGCTTCAGAAAAAAGTAGTGATGGATCTGTCAACTCCAGAAATCTTAACACTGTAAGTATACGACAGCTTTTTAGGGTTCTGTAAGCGATATGGAACTTACTTATTGTTTTGCCATGTCCGTTCGTCTGTTTGTCTGTCAGCGGCCCAGCTCAGAGACGATTAGTCACGCCGACAAAAGATAATAAATGTAATTAAATTTTTTTTTGGTTCCCTGTACCCCTAAGGTAAGGTTGATTTTTATTTGTTTTCGCCTACACCACAGTTTGGGGTATTGATTATTGCAAAATATTTTTTTATTTAGGATTCGTTTGCGAAATATTAAGATTTAAAGCGCAATTTTTTGTGAGAGTAGTGCGCCCTACACTCTCTTGGCTAAACGGTTGATTTTAGAAACGTGAGAAATTCAGCATGCTAGCATATATCATGAACTGAAAAGGAAAACTATCACGGCTAAGTAGTTGTTACAAGTTAACGACTAGGCGACCAAGCTATAAACGGAAAACTTCGTACAAAAGTTATTTAAAATTATGTTCATGAAATTGTTACTTCTGTAAAGCGAATAAAACCTGCACTGTTTACGGATCCCTATACTGCGTCTGGCCCGACAAATACTTGGCAGGATTCGAACTAAACCTTTAAAGAAAGGGAAAAAATAAAGTAAGTTAATCCGGAATGAACTTAATTCCTTTTGCCTGATGAATAAAATTTTATTGACTTATTTTTGTGGAATAATCAGAATACAATAGATATATTTTGAGATAGATATAAAACCCGTTTACTAATTACAAGAACTTTTCAACTACAGTAACTCTACATTCTATCATTGAATTTGAAGTAATTCAATGATTCTATGTTACTTATAAGACAGGAGTTCAAAAATAAAAAGTGATTTATTACTCATAATAAATTAACATAAATTAACGTAGGCTGTGTGGTGTCGGCCTAGAGAATAGCACCAACCCAAATTCTTCTCGCGGGTGTCGTAAAAAGCGACTAAGGGATACAAACCGGGGGGTGGGCAGCAGCGCCCCCGGCAGTACAATTCCACCAAACTGCGATCCCCAACCCGCATGCCCAGCGTGGGGATTATGGGCACTACCCCCCAATGATGGCACAACCTTGCGCTCATTAGGGGAGGGCTATGTCCAGCAGTGGACTAATAAAGCCTGAAGAAGAAATTAACATATCTAACCCATTAAATCGAACTTTTAGGCGATTTAAAAAATAACTTAAGTTATCTTAATATCTGTGCAATACTTTCAAGTCAACTTTACTATTATTATTTCCGAGCGCTTCCGTGCGTCGCACTGTACGTTAAGCCGTTGGTGCAGGCTGTCATGTAACGGCACTCGTCAAACCATGTCAGAGGCCTTATGGGCGGCTTGGTAACCTCTGACAGTAAGGCCCGCCATCATCTTACAATCCTCCACCAACCCGGACTTGGCCCCCGTGGTGGAGTATGGCCTAACCTTCCTGCGATTCAGGAAGAGACCCGTGCCCCAGCAGTAGGGACATGCAAGGGTTGATATCGATTACATAACTATGTATAAGCACCGCTTAGAGAAGACCTGTGCCGTGCAGTGGGACGTAGGTATATAGGGTCCATAAAAACTGTTTATATAGTTTTCATAAATTTATGGATTTGAGAATGGATTTTTAGCAAGTTTTTTTTTAATAACGGCGTTTCTTAGCAATAGTTAGTTAGATCTGAGATTTCTGCACTTAGCCTCATAGTTGGGCCATTGTACGTAGCAAGCGCTGAGGTACGCTTACACCTCAGACACTAGGGTTTCCTTACGATGTTTTCCTTCACCGTCAGCGAGTAGTATAGCTACTATAATTTCACAAATGTACAACAGTTAGAAAACAAAGTCATTGGTAGATGCCGGGGTTCGAACCCACGACCTCCCGACTGAGAAGCCGGCGTTCTACACCGCTCCGCTACCACCGCTCTGTTTCTTAGCAATGTTGACGCACTCATTAAACTTTAGCAATCCTTTTAGAGGACCCGAATCAAGATTTCCTCGTATTAAGAATTGCAAGAAAGAAATTTTACCCTGTAAAAAGGATCTATTTTGAAGGCGACAGGGTTCTCTGATAATTTAAATTTGAGGCCAATATTTGCTGTATTACGTTATCCCAACTCACGTTTGTATCCCGGCGAAGTAGACAAAGATCAGATCAGATTAAAAAAAAAACCAGGTCTTGGATGTTTACATGTTTGTGATGTCGCTGTGTCTGGTTCACACGAAACAGGTTATCCTAGTGTGGGGCCAGAAGCAATGTATCTGCCTGTATGTAAATATTAGATGTAATGCTATCTTACTTTTTTTAAGATACTCCAGCAGTCAAATGCATACATATTTTCACACTGTGGAGTTGTCTAAATGCTTAACTCGATATAGTGGAATGTTACGTAATACTGAACAATACTGAAAAATCGAATCCACTGCATAATCATGCATTAATCACTCAATGCACGCGAGCCGGTTTCATGTGCTTTTAAGTACAATTAAAATGGTAATTTATTTTAATACTTATCGGATTAATAATTCAATTAATACAAGTAATCCGATTGATTCACCATCGATCTAAATCAAAATGATAATGTCCGTGTTCACGTGATTATCTCATTTCGACACGCGTAGACTTGATTACTATACAGGGTGCAACGAGATCCCTCAAGAATAAGGAGCCCGTTTCAGGACAAATACACAAAGCACTCCATATGGCTCTTATAGGCCTGCACATACAAAAACAGGGACACGGCCCCTCCGGCCGTTTTTGCAACTGCGTTTCGTAACTGGCTGCGAAACAAGAATGTTTATTCCTTGTTCGGATTTTAAGTCCTCCAAAGCCAAAGTCTATTGATATCATTGTAGAGGTTAGTGTCCTTTAGAAAAGTTTGTAATACGAATCAACAAAATAAAGTGTCATGAAACAGACAAAGATGGTTGCGAAACATAACTGGTTGCGAACAAGGAATAAACATTCTTGTTTCGCAGCCAGTTGGGAAACAAGAATGTTTATTCCTTGTTCATATTTTAAGCCCTCTTAAGCCAAAATCTATTGATATTTGTAGAGGTTAGTGTCTTTTTGAAAAGTTTCTAATAAGAATAAAAAAATAAAGTGTCATGAAACAGACAAAGACGGTTGCGAATAAGGAAAAAAATATCTTTTGCCGCAATTGGTTACGAAACATGACCGTTAGGATGCCTAGTTGCGGCTAAGAAAAAGTTTTCTTGATTTGCAACTAGTTGCGAACAAGGAATAAACATTCTTGTTTCGCAGCCAGTTACGAAACGCAGTTGCGGAAACGGCCGGAGGGGAAACGGCTGTGATATTTCGCTCAGCGCCGATTAAGTTTGACCGCTGTATTCCGGTTCTTCTATGACCGCGCCTGTAAGCGCCATCTATGAATTTGTGCAGAAAATGGCTAGTTGTTTGCTATGGAAACAAGTACAAAGTTGCAAAGAAATAGTCGTATATTTTTGCGGCCGACTAACTGCGGCAAGGAAATGTATGGTATAGATTACATTCTTTTTTTAGTGTACCTACTAACCCGTGCTAAGGACTATTTTAAAAACCTCTTTAGAGGCTAAAAATTCCACCCATGCCGGGACTAAACCCGCGACCTCTAACCTTGTCTGGCTAACCTTGCCAGCGCTCTCCCAACTGAGCTTATGAGCGACTCACCAGCATCAGTGAAATTTCGAACCTATTTACAATATCATCTGTATTACGTACAGGCAGCAACATCTGACTGAAGTAATTTGCATCACTTGCAAATTGGTATCGTATGGTATAGAATTTATTTTAGATAGCTCGTTTTGGCATGTATCTATTTTATCGCACGTACAAAATAATCTCTTCCACGAATGTCCGAATTGGATAGACATTAAAACGGCTAAAGATAATAAAAGTAATTAAACCAGATATTAATCAGTCTGGAACAGTTAAATAGATTAGTACGACAATGCAACATACAATTCATGGTTTACTATGAAAATTTAACGTACAAGATCAATCTACATATAGATTTTGAAATCGGCACCTAGTTTAAAATTAAAGTCGCAGTTTCTGTGCTACTTTGGGGAAAAAACTGAATTTATCACTGTCTTTGTGAACGCGATTAACAAATTTTGGATCAACTTTACAGAAATCATCGCAAACATAGACCAATTGTGACTTTGTCTGGGCCTTTACATCATTCCTTTACAGTAATATGACATAATTATGTATAATGGTTCTAATTAAAGCAATTCACATAAATATTTTCAATCTCTAATCACGACAAATGGTGTATTGGTGCAATCCGTTTCGTTTGAATTAAGCCAAGTTTCTGTAAGCTGAGTTCCCAGGAACCTGGCTCTCACACCTTTTCGTGAAATCGGACCTTCGGTATCAACCCTTGTATGTCCCCACTGCTGGGGCAGGGGTCTCTTCCTGCATCGCAGGAAGGTTAGGCCTACTCCGCCAAGTCCGGGTTGGTGAAGGATTGTAGGATAGTGGCGGGCCTTACTGCCAAAAGTCATCAAAACGCCCATAAGGCCTTTGACATGGCTTAACGTGCCTTCCGAAGAAGCACAGACCTTAGTCGTTAAGAAAGAAAATTGTCACCATTATTTTTCTCTTGCTTCTCTTCGCCAGGCAATGTATTTTACAGGGCCACATTAAATTGAACCCTATCAACTTGAAATAAAGTCCAAATCAATGAAAAGTTCATACTACCCACGCCTGGCTAAGGGTTAAAACATTTTTTTAGCAATTTCTTCACATAAATCCAACACTTTCCATCCACAGCAAAACGAAATCTCCTCTGCCGGGTACGTAGTGGAGACACACCATGTGGTGACGTCCGATGGGTACATCTTAGAGTTGCATCGCATCCCGTTCGGGCGAGGACAGACCTCCTCTAGGACCCCCAGAGCCCCGGTCTTCATGATGCACGGACTGATGGCCGCCTCGCAGTCCTATGTCGGTATTGGACCGGATTTGGCACCAGGTAATGTTTTCCCTATGGAAGAGCTATGGAGAGAGCTACGCTCGGTGTTTCTCTGAAGGATAGGATTCGTATCAAATGCATCTGACAGAGAACCAAAGTTATATGACATAGCTCAGAGAGTTAGCGAGCTGAAGTGGCAGTGGGCTGGCTATATCTCGCGAAGAACCGACAACCGTTGGAGTAAACGTCTTCTTGAGTGGAGACCGCGACTCGGCAAACGTAGTGTAGGACGCCCTCCGACCAGGTGGGATGACGATCTGCGAAAAACTGCCGGCAGATGCTGGATGCGGCAAGCTGAAGACAGGGCGCTATGGCACTCACTAGGGGAGGGCTATGTCCAGCAGTGGACTACATAATATAGCCTGAAGAAGAAGAAGAAGAATATTTTCCCGTTATATACTTTATTGCACACAAAACATTTAACAGGCCATTACATAAGAAATAACATGTACAAAGGCGAGCTTATCTATGAAAGAGATTTCTTCCAGCAAACCTTAGAGAGTCAGAGAAGCAGTAAAAAGCGGGTATATATACGTGTGCAAAATATACTACATAAATATTGAATAGTAATAATAATAAAATATTCCTTGGGGTCAATAGGCTACTAATTAGTATTTTCTAAGGTTAACACGAGCACTAGACATAATTAAAACTGTTTTTATACGGATTTATGCTCGTTTATTACATTTTAACAATTTTCCGACATTTCGGCACTTTTTCAGGTGCCGTGGTCTCGGATGACTGAGGCGACAGGCGTCTTTTAGAAAGCATTAACGGTTAGTTTACTACCCTCGGCAAAAATTACAATAGTTAATTATGAAGTTACGTTCCTAAATAGGCAAACCAATTATTTTATATAAAGGCAACAATATTGATTATTAGTAATTAAACTAATAATTTTACATGAACTTAAAAATACTGATTATTAATTGAAATTAAAATTTAAATCTATAGTCACACTTCTAGCAAGGGGGTCTCATGCACTTAAGCACTGGTTGCTAAGCTACCGGTATGTTATTTTAATAGAGATCGTGGTTGGAAAATATGCTTTCTAAACGACGCCTGTCGCCTCAGTCATCGGAGACCACGGCACCTGAAAAAGTGCCGAAACGTCGGAAAATTGTAAAAATGTAATAAACGAGGATAAATCCGTATAAAAACAGTTTTAATTAGGCTACTAATTGTGAGAATATTTTTGTGATCATAGACACAGGTTACACATTTACCAGGAACCGCTACTTTAGAGCAACTAAAACAGCGATAATTTGTCTTTTTCAGGTTACAACATCGCTGACGCCGGCTTTGACGTGTGGCTAGGCAACGCCAGAGGCAACAGAATGTCGCGCGCCCACCTCTCCCTTAATCCAGACGATAGCGTGGAGAAATTCCAGTTCTTCGATTTCACCTGGGAGGAGATAGCCACGCTCGACCTCCCGGCCATGATAGACTACGTACTAGCCCAAACAGGACGGGAGAAGCTCCACTATATTGGACATTCGCAAGGCGGGACCGTGTTTTTTGTCCTGAATTCTCTCAGGCCCGAGTACAATGCGAAGATAGCGTCTGCCCATCTCCTGGCAGGTGTTGGCTACCAGAGGTATTTCCCTGATAGAGCTTTGTCTCTGGCGGCGAATAATGTGAACACAATTTATGTAAGTTGTGCTTATGGTACAGTTTGTGGGTGTAGTCTCATTTCATGATCATCATCAACCCATTACATCCCCACCGAGGGGCACAGGTCTCTTCCCTGAGGAAGGTAAAGGAATGAGAGAAAGGGGAAAGCTACGAGGACTAGAATCGCTCGTAACCCCAGCTGCCTGAGTGATCTTAAACGATCACGAAAGTTAAGCAACATGGGGCGCGTTCAGTGCATGGATGGGTGACCGTCTATGGCTAACGCTAGTGGCATTTTTCCGAGCGGTTCCGTGCTTCGCAAGACACGTTTAGCAGTTGGTGCCGGCTGTCGTCGATAGATGGCAGTCGTAAAGCTAAGTGAGCCGCGCCTTAGGGCGGCTTGAGAACTTCGGACAGTAAGACCAGCCACTAGTCTTGCAAGCCTCCACCAATCCGGACTTGACCCCCGTGGTGTTGCATTTCCAATACGTTCCTTAGGGAAGAGACCCGTGCCCCTTGATGAGGACAAGATGGGTTGCTGATGATGATGTGGTACATGGCCTGCATTGAGGATCGAACCGAGGTTTTTGGCTTCGGAGTCCATTGTACTAAGCTTTGTTATTCTTTCTTTAAACTTGGTGAGCGCGTACCACCGCTTTTCACGTTTAAAACCAAGCGTATAAAACCTAAACTTTCACAGGCGCTGGCACTTCGCTTGGGAATCGTTGAACTGTTTCCGCCTGAAACCGACTCGCGTCAGTTAGAACGGAGATCTGATTGCACTGGTCGAAACCTTCCTGAACTGTGTGAAATGATGGGCGTCGACGCGGTGCTGGTAAGATTTTTTTTCTTAAATATGCGCAGAAATATTATCATTACTTTTGAATAAAGAACACGCGAAGTATCATAATATTTACGTAGACTGAAAAACCAAATTCACTTCCCGGCGGTGCATTCTTTTCACGTGCATTTTTCTGGCACGGATAGCCAGAGGTTGCGGGTTCGAATCCCGGCATGGGTGAAATTTTTAGCCTCTAAATAGGTTTTTGCATTCTTTGAAATTAGAACGAAGAGCGCATCGGCAATGTTGTATGAAACAACTACGTCAACCATTTTTTTTTGGTACATAATAGAGGTACAGATTAAGTGGATTCGGACCACTTATTCTGTACCTTAATTTGTTTAAAAACATATTTAGAGGCTATTTGTCCTTAGCACGGGTTAGTGCATTAAAAATAAATATAGTATAATCCTTAATTTGTTTTTAATCAGACCTCCTAAAACCGTAACTGATTTGTCTCGGGGTCCGGGTCTTCATAACTCTTACATAGTATTGAAATGTCAGTATTGTGTAATTAATAGACATAGATTCTGGATTTCCTTTCAATGTTCACTTGCTACTTCAAATTTTCACGAAACACTATTACGAATAATTTTACATTCTTGCACATTAAATCTTTTCCCTGAACAGTTTTCAATCTCAAGTCTTAAAATGAACACAGTGCTTACGAAATCATTTACTTCCAATATTTACCAACATAACGTTTTACCCCTTTCTTGACGTCAAAACGAAATCGTCTTTTACAGTTTGGAAACTTAGTGGACATAGGAGACCTAGACATAGACCACTTGGAAAGCATGGGATTCGGCGGCGCCGCTGTGAAGCAGATCGCCCACTTCGGCCAGAACATCCGATCGAAGGTCTTCAGACGTTGGGACTTCGGCCTCCTCGGGAACCTAGCCAACTATGGCTCCATAACGCCCCCTCAGTACGACCTCAGTCTGATCACTGTGAATACCACTATGCACTACACGATCGCGGATCACCTTCTGGATGAGCGTGATGTGCTAGCTATGGCAGCGGTGATGCCCAATGCAAGCGTGAGGAGGGTCGCAAGCGAGACCTTCTCACATACCGATTTCGCTGTGGCCACTGATGCGAAGGAGCTCGTCACCGACTATATCATCGCGGCGCTGATCCGTGATGAAAATGCCTAGGTAGGTTTGTTTCAATTAAATACATATATACATACATAACCTTACGCCTGTATCCCAGAGGGGTAGACAGAGACCAGGGACTGCCACTTGCCACGATCCTGACAGATCACCTTTGCTTCATCAACCTTTATTAGTCGTTGCATGCACGCACGTCGGTTCCGGGTACTTTTTATCTTTCCCTTTGCTAATACATCCCCTGTCTGGTCGATGATGTCCGCCTAGGACGACCCTTACCAGCCCTTCCACTCACATTCGCAATATACTCGTATATTTGTTTCGTCAATCTTTCTTCCTCCATCCTCTCCACATGTCCAAACCAAAGGAACATTCCTTTCTCAATTCTAGTACCTACCACAGATTAGATAATAGTTTGTCCCTACATCCTCCTTCAGTCCACAACGTTCTCTAATCAGACTATTGCGTATCCTGCTATTTCAATTAAATTTGAATTCTTAAGGCCATTTTCTGAATTTGAGTTTCGCTAAACGTTAAACTGTAATGCTGTCTCTTAGAATTTCACCGAAACGACTGTGACAGTCATCATCAACCCATTATGTCCACACCGAGGGGCACAGGTCTCTTCCCTAAGGAAAATATAGGCCATACTCCACGGAGGCCAAGTCCGGTGCAAGTTGGAGGCTTGCAACTGGTCTTACTGTCATAAGTTTTCAAGCCGCCCTAAGGCCTCTGACTTGGCTTAACGACTGCCATCTATCGACGGCAGCCGGCACCAACTACTTAACGTGGCTTGCGAAGCACGGAACCGCTCGGAAAAATGCCACTAGCGTTAGCCATAGTCTTAAATATATTTCTTAATGATCATTTCATGTTCTAGCCACTGGGCATATGACTATTAATGCAGGCATGCAATAATTGTGTATTTCCAAATCCATGAGATGCACAAAAATAAATCAAATTCAAAACGTTAAGTGCAAACTAAATTACTAAGTTATGTATAAAATTGTTTTATCGCACAGAAAGTCGTTAATACTATAATAAAAAAATTCTATATATCTTCTATAATATAAAAATGAATCGCTGAATTTATTGGTAAGCGCAAATCTCGAAAGCAGCTGAACCGATTTCGCCAATTCTTATTTTAGAATATTCCTTGAAATACAAAGAAAAAATTAAAAAAATTAAAGAATTGACTGTTAGGCTTTACGAGGTTCGCTGGGTCAGCTAGTTGATAATATAAATAACTTATTTTTAAATTGTCTTAGCCCTAGATCTTTAATGCTATTAGGGATTTTGTTAAAAATCAAGGGAGCTATACAGAAAACACTCTTTCTCATGAGCATTCCCTCTATGACTGCCCAGGTTGATGCACTGGCCGAGGTAGCTCTTGGGTCGCCCGATGAGTCGATGAGGCGGGTCGTAATAATTTAATCCTTACTAACGTACCCTTTCCTTTTTTTCCAGGATAAACAACGACCTCAATATTGACTTTTCAAGTAACTGAGCATTAGTTACCGCCGGGGACACCTGTGTGAAATATTCGTAATAAAATTACTGTACCAAACTTTTTTGTAATAAAATAGCATTCAATGAAACGATGCGGCTGTTTTATTTCTTCACATATTTTCCATAGTGTAATTATATAACCCAACGAGTATATTTTATTGAAAACAATTACTTGTCTGTACAATGGCCTATCTACTATAGGCTATGTGCGGATATCTCAGCTAAGATGAATAGAAGCGGACTGAAAATTATGTTTATCGTCGAACTTCTATCGGTCACTGGAATGATAGATAGATAAGAACATTTATTTAACGGCACAATACTCAAACATGACATAAACATTCTACAACCATGAAACAAACAGAAATGTAAAAACAGAAAAAATAACCGTAACATCATAACGGACAAAGTACATTGTTAAAATTACTTCAAGCTGATTTTGATGGCTTTTTGTCTTTATCGACTTATTAAATAGCAGATATTTATATCACCATATTTTTTTATCGTCATTGTCATACGCTTATAATAAACCGTCAATGTAACATTGTGGCAAAGTCTTACATAATTTACGAGTATATATTGAGTTCATAACAGCCTTAACGTCTTCCATGAGAGGTCGCGACAGCGGCCATAAAGGAAAAAACGGTATCTTAAAGATACGTTTGACAAAAATGAGATAAGAGAGAAGGTTGCTCTGAATTGCAGAATTGCGTTAAATTTAGTATCTAACGGTTCAACTTACTAGGCATAAATCAAAAGATAACAATATATCCTCGTTTGCAAAGCTGTAGTATAAAAAAAAAATATTATGAAACTTACGCAATAGTATAGACAGTTGATCAACCTTTGCACATACTCTAACCAGTTACGTTAAGAACTACTTTACAACAAACGCTGCAGTCGATCTGCAGTTGTTTGTACAAACTACACGTACAGTATACTCATGTTATTAAAACATAAAAAACTAAAATCCGTTTTATCAGCATAGATAATTTCGAGAATGCAAGAAATTCAACATATATTACAGTATGTACACATAAATAACTTGTGTAAACTGGTAAACAACATTTTACATATAATTATCTTCCATTCTGTCCTCTCATTGACCTATTCTTGATTTATTTTCAGTTTCTCATTGCTACTTCACCTTATGACGATACACTACTATTGACAATTTATGCCTACATACCTATTATCTTTTACCCCGTATTCCATCGAAGTTTCTGCTGCAGTCGAATTGAACACATAAAATATTTTCGGGGCTTAATCGCGTAATAATTAATTTATTGCTATTTTACCTGGATGTTTCGACGACGTTACAGTCATCGTGGTCAAGAGAAGACTCAAAAACAAGCCCCGAAAATATTCTAACTATGTGTACAAGTCGCGAAAGTTTAATAGTACATTACACAACTAGGGTGGTAATACAAAGAAAGGCCGAGATTGCAGAAGTTTGCGGCCCGAGCTGCAAGCGAGGGACGTAAATATGCGATCGAGAGCTTTCTTTATTACCTCCCGTGTTGTGTACATCTTTTTATGTCTACACTTGGCCAGAAAGCGGCTTTTTCCGTACGCGCAGCGTGCGGAAAAAGCCACTTTATTGCCAGGTGTGGCATAAAATATGTTATAACGAATTGAACACAATTCGGGAGGTTGTGTGTATCATACAAACGTAGCTGTAATGTATATGTGTGTGAAACGCTAAAATAGTATCATTGTCACACGCATATTTTATCTTATAAAATATGCGTGTTATTTTATTTTATATTATTTTATTTTATATTGTTTTGCAAGCATATTTGTTTATGGCAATAAATGATTCATTAATACTTTCAATCATACAATTATCTATAGTTTATAATAGTTTATCATTTAATACCAAACACCGTTCTAAACTAACTCAAAGATGTCATTTGGCCACTCATCACGGCCAAGTTCCAACTACATTAGCCTTCAATAAAGATCAAGCGAATCTTCTACGAGTACGGTTTTCATAGACAGGCATTACCCGCACACAAGTATGAACGTTATACAACCCGCCATAGTGGCATTGCGTGAACTGGATCACAAGCACGTATAAACAAGGGTGTAAATGTTTATTTTATTTACTGCGTTTTGGTGTAGCTTTTACGATCTTCTACGTCATTACATGGACACCCTCGTTTAATGTTGATGGCCACGCGTGGTAAGGGAGCGTTCATTAACTAAACACAAAAAGAAGTTTTGTTTGTTATAAAAGTAGTTAAGCAATTAAAAAGAAAAGGTCGATGACTTTCCCATTGTTGTCATTAATAGATCTTAACCCTTAACCGGGTAGTGGCGTATTTTATATGGTTTATTAGGCATGTAAAGCAAGTAGGAATAGTACAATATAATTGTAGTATAGTACGTAATACAGAGAATATTGTAAAGAGGTTCGAAATTTCACTGATGCCGGTGAGTCGCCCATTGGCTCAGTTGGAAGGAGCGCTGGCACGGATGGCCAGAGGTCGCGGGTTCGAATCCCGACATAGGTGGAATTTTTAGCCTATAAAATAGGTTTTTTAAAAGTATAGTACTAGTTTTAAGCTAGATTGACACCCAAAGTATTCATGCACGTTAAAATAGTTATAAAGTTGCCACCTGAAATTTAAAGTTTATCACTTTGAAATAAACCATTGATATGATTTTCCTAGCTCTACCGGTTAAAAAGTTAATCGGGCATGGATAATATAAATTTTTCATTACTTTTGAACTGTATTTCAAGTTGTTAACATTTAATTTAATATGGGTACCATAATTGCCATTGCCTTATTAAGGGTTAAGAAAAGAATTAGCTTAATTCCCCACGTTAAAGTTATAACGCTATCCATTTAATTACTTGTCTTTTCAGTCTTTTTTGTTTAAAGTTGTATAATTATGTTTAAGTTTGAGAATTTATTGAGATCATGCCACGGGCGCATGTGTACTGCCCCTCTACTCTCGACTTTATGTCAAATTGCGTCACAATTAAATCGATCAAGTCAAATATATTGACTTTGTAAACTATTAAACATCGAAAACTGACAGCATATTTTGGCCAAACATCGGAAACTAACCACAAAATGACACGATTCAATTTAATTCAATTCAATTCATTTACTTGCTAGAATGTGGTATAGTACATACATAAATATAAGTACAGATCATAAAACACTATTTTAAGCACCGCACATTCTGTCAGTCTTGACATGCAACATTTTATAGACTATACAAGAAGTAAAATCAGCTATCCTAGTTAGTAAAACTTTTCTCGTCAAAAAAATCGTTTACTGAGTAAAAACATTTATCTAAAAGCCATTCTGTTAATTTGTTTTCAAACTGATTTATATGCAAGCTCTCCCTTATTTCTATTGGCAATTTATTATAAATTCTTATTGCCATACAGTAAGCATTATTTTTATATGAACACAAACTTATTGTTGGTAGAAAAAGTTTATCCTTGTGTCTTCTACTGTTCTCTAATGCCTGCCCATGCGTCGGGAAAAGATTTTTCGGCAAACTATTAAACGTCGGAAACTGACAGCATATTTTGGCCAAACTATTAAACATCGGAAACTGACAGCATATTTGGCCAAACTATTCAACATCGTAAACCGACAGCATATTTTGGACAAACTATTAAACATCGGACACTGAAAGCATATTTTGGCCAAACTCTTAAACTAATGTAGCGCAATTTGGCGTCTAATTAAATTAGCGTCCAAATTAGAGAGGATCTGAGGAAAACTTTTCCTTTCTTTTCGTCTGTGGAATGACAAAGTCATTCGATAGTATTACTTAATGATTCGCGATACTCATGCATAATAATATTGGCCTTTTTGCATCTACTTAATGAGATGATTTATACAGCGTCCAGTGGTATCTTCACTCACACTAGATGGGTGAAGGGACCACTCTGACGCTGTAGTGCCTGGGTCATGGTTTTATAGATGGTGTAGGCTTGCCCAGCACCTATACCATCCTGACAGCTTAGTCGGCCTAGCCCACAGGAAAGACTAGTCAATACGTGCGGAGCCAACCAAGCCGCGGGTTTCCTCACGATGTTTTCCTTCACAGTTAGCTTGTGGTATTGCGACTGCAAATTCGCAAATGTACGTAACTTTGAAATTAAACAAAGTCATTGGTACATGCCCGCACTCGGGATCGAACCTGGGGCTCTCGCTTGCCAGTCTATGGTTCTACCCACTGAGCTACCACCGCTTACGCTATACTCATGCATAGTTATATATTAAATGGGTCTAATCGCGATTATTTTATTAGGTAAAACGTAATTCCCTTATTTCCCGACGTTTCGTCGTTCAATCTGGAAAACTTGCGATGAACGTTGATAATTTGCACTTTGTGGAAACATGTCACAACACTTAAAAACTTTGCATTTTGTACCAAGTTTTCTGAAGTAGGTAGGTACTTACCTAAAGCCTTTGTATTTTATCAAGGCTCCTTATTAATACCTGAATGAAAATACCTAAGCGTGTACACACAGTTTTCGAAGCTTCACATTTGTCGCACTCTGCGATGTAAAGACCCCGGATTATCATTATGTGCGACTCGCACATAATGATAATCCGGGGACTTCAGATTCTAGGATAACGCAAAAAAATCAGAATATCTTTATTTTAATAATTTTGGTTCAGGTTTCTTTATATGAAAGATGAATTTGACAATCATGATATACCAAAAGTTTTGGATGTTTCCAGTCTGTTGATTAGACTAAAATACGTAATACAGAGAATATTGTAAAGAGGTTCGAAATTTCACTGATGCCGGTGAGTCGCTCAGTTGGAAAGAGCGCTGGCACGGATAGCCAGAAGTCGCGGGTTCGAACCCCGGCATGGGTGGAATTTTTAGCCTCTAAATAGGTTTTTAAATTGTCCTTAGCACGGGTTAGTGCATTAAAAAAAAAGAGTATAGACTAAAATACCTTATAAACATTAAGATTTATTTTATACTAATTAACTGACGAATTTCAGAGATCCAAAAATAATTATATAATTATTACACGACAATAATAATTATACACTTTTGAAAGTGAAATTGTCTTTTTTGCCAACAAATATCTTTTAAATAATGTACAATACATAATTTAAATTATAAAACTAAATAAGGCAAAACGACTTACGCTTAGCTTAAAGTCGTTAGGGAACATGCTCCTCTGGCGAAGCAACGCTTTTGTCTTAAGATTCGTACTTTGTTCTGATTGGTCAAGGGCATGGCACCTAAGTTCTATTTTAAGACTCCTTGATAGATTTGTGGTCTTTAATGTTTTTCTAATTCGTTTTTAAGGCAACACTACGGTGCGATCTTAAATTCTCAACCGGTCAATCAGCCTGGGTAGTATCTACGACGACGCTTGTCGCTCGTGCCACCGTACTACCAGGGTTGTTCTGTCCAAAGCCGCTTTCGGCAGGTCTGGCGGCCATCATTAATTTGAGTCCGACAGAGACGCATTAAACGTGTACAGTGATGTATTCAGCTACTCCGAAAACCCTTTCATCCGGCTTTTAGTGATTAGATTTCTAATGTGACACTGTGAAATTAGTCACCTTCGAACCAAAAAGCTTTAACTATACCTAGGAGTGATTTTCAACAACTTTTCGCTAAAAATAAAACTCTCAGACCACTTTAACCTCAGTACTTCTTTCTACTATGAAGGTGCGGCTACTTTCCCAAGAAGACTTAAGTATTGATTAACGGCTCGATTGTGGAGAAAATGCGTGTGGAAAGAAGGAAAAAATCATCTCAGAATCAAAGGGGCTTTACCATGCGTATGAATATAGTGTGTATTTGATTAAGTATGTGTTTATAATTCGGGGTGTATCAAAATCCCCATGACTGACCGTCCCTAACTTTCGACTGCCTCGTTGATCAAGCAGTATCACGTTTAATTACCATGCCGGACGTAGTAGACTCCATTCCTACTTTGAGCTTACATTTGTAAAAATGCCCTGAGACTACTTGTGTTTCTATGTATGTGACGTGCTTGCCTGGTTACTATAGCACAAGGTATCCTACTTAGGGACAAGCGCCTTGATTACGTAACTTTTAACGTATCCATCTGCATGCGATAGCGCAATTTTACTTAGCTCTGCTGCACATATGTGGCGTATTATGTATCACACGTAGTGGAAACGGGATTTCAGTGGATATCTGAGACAGGACAGTGATATTGATACACATAATTGTACAACAAAGTCCAGCAGATATTTTGTTAATGCATATAGATATATATATAAGTTTGATCTATTTTCTGATACTAGCTGTAGCCCCGCGGTTTATTAGGGAAAATAAATTGCGTAACAGTAAAAGATATTTTTCCGCACTGATGACGTCAGGCTATATTGTCCACTGCTGGACATAGCCTTCCCCTAATCAGCGCCATAGCGCCCTGTCTTCAGCTTGCCGCGTCCAGCATCTGCCTGCAGGATTTTAGTAGTCGGCCTCGGTGGCGCAGCGGTTCGGCACGCTGACTGTAAAACCGAAGGTCTCGGGTTCGATCCCCGGCCGGGGCAAACTGGGAAACGAACTTTTCTAGTTTGTATTGGGTCTCGGATGTTATCTATGTATTTATTGTATAAAACCTATCGTCGAGTTAGCACCTATACCACATGTCATTTAGTTGTACTTAGTATGGGGCTAACGAGATCTGTGTAGTTTTAATAATATTATTTTAAGTAATATTTATTATTTTGTAGATCGTCATCCCATCTGATCGGAGGGCTTCCTATCGAAAGGGTTGGTCCACCAGTTCAAGCGATTGTGAAGTGTGGAAATTATTATTACAACTATTAACAGTACATTTCTGGGAGTTGGGAGCGGACTATCGACATTTACGTTGCACTGCACCGGGCTACCTCCCAGAGGACAATATTTTGTCGTCTCACGCCTTTTCAGAGACGTGTATCTCTTTCACTAAAAGCCGGGTTCGTTCGGTCGGAAACCCGTCGTAGAATCGGTACCGACAGAGGAAAAGATCCTTTGGTGCGACGTGAGAAGGTTTATTTTGGATTGTTCATTTGCAAAAAATCATTGATCACATAGTCTACGAATGCGAATTGACCAAGTACTATGGGCTGAAAGATGATTTCATAAACCTCTCCAGCAACTCGGCTACGTACCTTAATAATTGTATATTTTGACCTAAAATGTTTGACCAATTTTGACATTTACTGTGATTAATTTATCTAGTCATAAGGCCAATGTAAAATTCCGTACGATAAATAAATAACAGCAAGCCCGTATTTTGAGTGCTGTACGAACAACATGGGAAGAGAAATTCGGGTCGAATGTATTTTTGGAAGAATAAGTAAAATCACTGAGTCTGTTGATGATGTATATTATTCTATTACGAGAGTTAAACACTGAGAAGCAGCAAATTTATAGCGGTAAACAAAACAATTCTCGTAAACGGGGATCGAGCGTAGACGTGTACGCATCTCACTTTACGCAACTCGGCCGACTGGCCGTGGCGGGGGGCGCGGCGGCTGCGCAGGAGACTCCAAGAGGTGCGCGACTCGGAAGCTTTCGGGAGCATTCGTAATGCATCGGGCGAGCCCGCGACCTTTACCCCTAGAGAGGCACTAGCACTATAATTTAAATTGGTCGGAAACTATGAATCTATGAGTTTGGGATTGGTGGCGTCTTAAAAGTATTTTATATTCCAACCGTGTTTGAGTTAGTATATTTAATAACTCGTGATGCTCATACATAATAAATAACCTATATACAGGGTGTCTCATTCAAATCGGTCAGTATGGGAAAGTCTGAAACTATAAGACATACGAAGATCTGTTCTGAGGAACCATGTCATCGATTTTAATAATAAGAAAAACTGCATTCATACATTTTAAAAAACATCTGTACTCTGTTCGAGAATCGAACCCGGTTGTTTGTATTGAATATGACTTAATAGTGTTGAATATTGTATTGAAAAAGGCGGCGGCGGTCACTTCGAGCACCTACTAAAATAAATTGAAGTATGTGAAAACAATGCATTTTATTCATTTTAGACATCATGTTTCATACAGACATTTACTGCTTAAGACCTACACAATCGATATCTAAATAGAAATAGTGTAGGTTTTTTTTCAAAACAACCGGGTTCGATTCCCGAACGGAGTACAGATGTTTTTTAAAATGTATGAATGCAGTTTTTCTTGTTATTAAAATCGATGACATGGTTCCTCAGAACATATCTTCGTATGTCTTACAGTTTCAGACTTTCCCATACTGACCGATATGAATGGGACACCCTGTATATTAAAACTGGTCTAATTGTTGTTTGAGTTAGTTTCTGAAACTTAGTAAACCTAATAAAAGTGATACTTCACAGATATTAAGATATTAAAATCGGCCCTTTTTGGCGGTAATCGATCAGTCCTAGTGTGTTGAGACTAGGTTCTAGACTGTAAGTTCTAAAAATAGTTGTCGTAATGGTTAAGATTTAATCTAACTTAATTATACTTTATTTCTCACGAAACATTATACAGAACATGACATAAGAAATAACACGTACAAAGGCGAGCTTACCTCTGAAAGAGATTTCTTCCAGCAAACCTTGGAGAGTCGATTTATGATGTTTATTAGATTTTATACATGTCTATTAGATAGATTTATGATTTAAAGATATGATTTTTATTCCACTGGCAGAGCTAGTTTTGGAGCGCTAGCACTCCAAAGCGCCTGAAATTGATTCTTCTGTCGTTTGATTTCGCGTTTTCACAGTGCGCACTCCATTATTTCCATTCTTATTCAGCCCGCTCTTTCGCTATTCATAATAAGGCCGATATTTGTCTGTCGGAAAAGCCTTTTGTTGCGCGCATTCATTCAGGCGTCACGAAAAACTTTAAGGGGAGGCCGTGAAATTGAATGGGGGTATTCTTTATTTTTCAATTTGCGAGCACTCCCCTTTATCCGTGCCTCTGCTTAGTCTCTATCTGATCGTCCGAAGTTAAATTGCTCTCTTTTGTTACAGAACTTGGCTTTACATTGTGATATTTTTCCGAGACTGTGAGTAATAAATAACCATATGAAGCCTTGTATATCCCCACTGCTGGGGCACGGGTCTCTTCTTGCATCGCGGGAAGGTTAGGCCATACTACACCACGGGGCAGATGAAACATCGTGAGGAAACCCGCAGCGTGTTTAATTCCGCACGTTTAATACGTTGTCTATTCTGTGGGCTAGGCTAAGTTATCAGGATGGTATAGGTGCTCTGCAAGGCTGTTCCATCTAAAACAATGTCCCAGGCACTGAAGCGACCGAGTGGTCCCTTCACCCATCTAGTGTGAGTGACGGTGCCTGTGGACGCTGTATAAGTAATCCCATAACGTAGTTGCAAAATTCAAAGTTTACTGGGAACAAAGTTTTTCCGTTTGATATCTAAGGTAGGTAAGTAAAATAAGAGTATAACTATGAGAATACTACTTTCGTACTTTGTGCAGTCATACTAAATACACCCACTCCCTTAAACAAGCCGTTGAATTTTTTGCCTGTTTCAATTACGGTGGTAATTTAATCCTTTGAACTCTGTACCTACTTATAAAGATTTTAATAAACAAATATTTAAAATAACAAAAGATACTTAAATGTAGTGCCGTAAAATGGTAATAATTGGCTTCCACAGATTAACAAAGCAACATAGACTAACCCCCAGTTTCTCGTACATTAACAATCTGTTAATGTGCGGTTAACAGCTGTTATGTTTTTTCCGTACGCACTTTGGCCAACGTAACTAATAACAGTTCGATGGCGCCACAAAAGATAGTTAAAGATATAATTATCTACGTAAAATAAACCGGGGACGTCCGAGCGCAACGTTACAAAGTAAAATAACCCTTGAATACTTATTTAAAAGGTTGCTTTCTGCATACGAGTGCAAAAACGGCCTCGGTGGCGCAGCGGTTTGGCACGCTGACTGTAAAACTGAAGTTCTCGGCTTCGATCCCCGGCCGGGTCAAACCAGGAAACGAACTTTTCAAGTTTGTTTCGGGTCTTGGATGTTATCTATGTATTTAATGTATTAAATCTATCGTCGAGTTAGCACCTATAACACAAGTAATTTAGTTGTACTTAGTATAGGGCTAGTGAGACCTGTGTAATATGTCCATGAATATTTATTATTTTATTTATTTATTTATTATTATTATTAAAAAGCACGTGTCGACTTGTTACACTCTAACTATATAGATTTAAGGATTATTTTAGATTAAAATGGTAGCGCCTGCACGTCCCCAGCACGATGACAGGTGTTTAGTAGAATTTTACGCTATAAAACGTTCTAAGAAATTATTTAAAGGGTAAAAAACTCGATCAAAGCTAAAACGGTTGTGGAACCGATCGAATAAATAGAGCCTAATGCATTTCCCTTACTTCCAATCACTTTGAATTTAAAATAAGAACAAGACTAGCCCTCGAACAGACTGTTGGAGGAACTGGCACGTCGCAAGACAATCGAATAAATCCAGCACGTGACTCTAACAATCGGATACATCGTGGAGAATTTATTGAAAGGATTTTGGCAAAATTCTAAACGCTACTCCCAAGTTTGTAAGGGCTATTATACCTTGGACCTTCTGGGTTGTCTAAGGAAATAGTGCAGGGGGACACTTGAATAAATACTCTCGCAAATATTAAAACGAGCTGGGGAAAATGGCAAGACGGAGAAGGGTCCTCCAGCGCCTCTGAAATGTCCTATTTTTGAAACACCCAAATTAGATTTTGCGTTATAATAACTTTTATAATATGAGTGTTTTTCAGATTTATATTAACCGAATTAGGAGAGTTTACATAATTTCAGAAGCGCTTGTACTAGTGTGGCCCAATGATTGGAAATAATCACTTGGGTTAAGCAACAGCAGGCGCGGTCAGGTGTTGGATGGGTGATGGATAAGCGTGGCCGACTAAGGCGGAGATTTCGGGACAACCTCACAAATAGTCTGCTGGCAAACTGTCTGGGTGGCAGGGAATGGCTGGTGACAAGGAGGAGTGGAGAGCTAAAGGGGAGGTCTTTGCCCTTCAATGGGGTGTCCCGTCCCATAAATCGTCTAATTAAAAAAAAACATAACTTCACTATAATTATATTATACTACTATAGCATGCATTATAAAACTGGTAACACTTGCATCTTAATATTTCTAGGTATGCATTGCTTTTACGTGTTATGTAGTTGGTTTAATAAGGTGTCACTATGCTTTTTGTGGTATTTCTCTTGATGCAAGTTTGTTTTAATTGAAATTGGGTTTTAATCTTAATTTCACCCAAATATTTCAATGTGTTTTTTGTGTATGAGTTTTCTTTTTTTGTGTTTAATGTTAATTTCAATCAAATGTGTGTTTTGTATATGAATAAAGCATTATCTTCTCTCATATCTAGAAGAACCGATAGTGGGAAAAGATTTTGCCAATTTCGAAACATACAAGAACCGTAAACCAAGGCAAAATAAACAAAACACAAAACCGCAACTATCAACTTGCAGGCAATCCGCTAAAACAAATCTCATTCAACCAAGCCGTTGCATTTCAATATCAAACACTACCTACACACCTAACGTGCACCGCAACGGCTGCACTTCCAAAACGGCTCTTATGAGCTCCCACATAAGAGTCACAGTTAACCGTAGGAGCTACGTGAAGGTGCTAAAGTTAGTAAAACTAACGTGATGGATAAAAATCGCCGACCAGTCCCGTCGTCGGACGATACCTCCCGTCGAACTAAATGTATGGAACTGAAGATCCTCCATTTTTGTGAGATTTCGTAGCACCAACGTGTTTATTGTCGCACCGTACGTCGGATAGAATACGTGACGTGTAAATGGAACAAGTCAGTCTTTCTAACTAATAGATAGTTGTGTTTACAATAGTTACATACCTTCGTTGTCGTCGTCGTCGTCAGGCTGTACTAGTCCACTGCTGGACATAGCCCTCCCCTAAACAGCGCCACGTTGTCCTATCATACGGGGTAATGCCTGTTGGAGCCCTACATCACTGAGCGGTGCCCCGCGCCCCGCAGGCCAAAACCGGTTGGACAACTTGCGAGCGGGACGGCGGGCAGCGCCGCGGCATGCGGCACTTCACACCATCCGACGTGTCGATACACACTAATTTTGAATTATCTTCTTTTTCCAATTAAACCATCAATTTATACAGTCCACTAGCTTATTTATCTCGATATCAAGACCCTGAGCTAACAATGCCCATACCCTCCTAAGCCCTGGCGTCCTTGAAATAGGACATCACAAATAACTTTCTTAATTTCTTAATTCACCCAATGATTTAGTAGGAAGTCCGGAAAACTTCAATCTTAAAGGTCCAATATTTTCCTTATCATTTTTTGGACAACAAGAAGAAAAAGTGTTTCAAAATCTACGTAGTTTTAGAAAACTTGAAGTAACTGTTACCTCTAGGGCTTAGGAGGATATTCCCCACGCTGGGCATGCGGGTTGGGGATCGCAGTTCGGTGGAATTGTACTGCAGAGGGTGCTGCTGCCCACTCCCCAGTTTGTGTCCCTTAGTCGCCTTTTACGACACCCGCGGGAAGAATTGGATAGGTGCTTTTCTCTAGGCCGACCACACCGCAGATTCCTTCGTTGTAGAAACTTCCTTAAAGGTCTTTAGATAGAAAAATTAATAGATAGAGAATCCTTTTTTTTATGTAGTAAACGTCCCACTGTGGGTGTATACCAGCAACGTACATGGCTCTCTCAGAAATACAGTATGGGCTTAAGGGTCCGTTCCGCGGCCGGCCGCCTGTAAATGTAGGTTTTTACGCGTGGTGATTAAGCCCATAATATCTGTCTGAGAGAAATACTGTGCCCAGCAGTAAGGCGTATATATATTCTCCTCGACCAATTTCGGCCACGGCGACCGCTTCAGATCCGTTCTAATCGTCGCTGGTGTGCTCGAGCAGGCTACATGGCCGCACTTGTTAATGTCTGCGCACAATGCGGACAAGTGAGCACACCATTGCAGTAGTTATAAATGACGCAACGTATATATACTACATAAAAGTCAATGTATAGGTACTTGTCAGATTTGTATTGTATATTTAAGACACTACGGCAAAACTAAAGAATTTACTAACCGCTTTTTAAAAACCTATTTAGAGGCTAAAAATTCCACCCATGCCGGGATTCGAACCCGCGACCTCTGGCTAACCGTGCCAGCGCTCTCCCAACTAAGCGGCCATCAGCTCTCACCAGCATTAGTGAAATTTCGAACCTCTTTACCACACTCTCTGTATTAGTAACCGCTGTCAAAGCATAAAATAGTTTGAGGCACCATTAGCATACCGCTTTAATGGCTGGCTTTGAAGGCATTACAAATTTAGGGGAACACCCGTCGTAAAGGTGTTAAGCACAAAGGGCAACTTTTCACTTCTTTCGCATAAAATAAACTGCCACTAAAGGAATTCTTTGCGGAACAAATATCGGGGCGAAGGACCCGCCATTAGCGCTTACAAGCGTCATAATAGAGCCGTTTGTCAACACGAGGTCCTCGGAGACCAGTCCACGAAGACCTCCCACCCTCCTCTCAAGCCCACGACGGCGAGGCGAACGCAAGGGGATCTAAGGTGTCACGCGGGTCTTCTTAACTAGGCGGTCTCACTTGCGTGTTGCTATCACGGACATTAAAGTGCTAAATACCAGGCTTTTAGCATCTTCTCGTGTCCTTTATATAAAACGGATGGACTTTAGAGAAGTCATTTTCTTGAGAGCCTGCTGTGTATTTCTTACTTAATAGTTGCAATAACCTTCGGCTAGTTTAGTCGGTTTGTTTTCGTAATAATTAGCCTGGAACTTGAATGGAGATTGACGAAGCAAATATACATTGCGAATGTGAGTGGAAGGGCTGGTAAGGGACGTCTCAGACAGACATACGTTGACCAAATTGGGGATGTATTAGGAAAGGGGTCTACACCATCTATAATTCCATGTCCCAGGCACTACACCATCCGAGTGGTCCCTTCACCCATCTAGTGTGAGTGAATATATCACTGGACGCTGTATAAACCATCTCATTGCGTAGGTACAAAAGGCCAATATTTTTTTTAGCAAAGGGGAAGATAAAAAGTACCCGTAACCGGCGTGCGCGCAAGCAACGACTTCTGAACGTCAATGAAGCGAAGGTGATCTGTCAGGATCGTGGCAAGTGGCAGTCCTTGGTCTCTGCCTGCCCCTCTGGGACAAGCGTGAGGATATATGTAGCTTGGAACTATTAACCTTTTAGCTAAGCTAGTATTTGTTTTTCATTGGTTTTTTTTTATTTATTACTCTCCTTACATTCCCCTGATTTATTTATTCAGGGACCTTGATTAAGTGGTACCATTACACACAATAAATTATACAGTACATTAAGTAATAAACAAACAGTTTCACAATTATTAAGAATTTGCATAAGAATAATTAACAACTAGGAATATGCATTACAGAAACAGCTTGGCCAAAACAAGTTTGCATTTAAGTTATGTATTTAATTATAAATAAAAATATAATTTTATATAATTTTTCATTGGTTTTGGGCCAAACTTTAGAGTGATAATTTTCGATTAAGGTTACAACTATTATGCTACTGTCCGATAAAGGGTTAACGAGAGTCGTTACAGAGCTATATTATAAGACACGATTTGTCTAGTAATAAAATAATTTAGATCTAAGAAAATGTGTTTACTTGGAAAGTCTGTCTGTCTGTCAGCAGGCAGTATCTCATATATACCGTGTTAGCTAGATAGTTGAAATTTTCACACATGATGTATTTTGGTTTCCGCTGCTACAAAAATACTAAAAAATTGAATAAAATCTAGTTACTTAACTGGGGCTTCCATACAAAGAACGTGATTTTTTCGGAAGAGTCTGAACAGGTGCGAGCGCGAATCTTTAAATTTAAAATACATAGTTGTTTAATACAGTCGTATTAGTAATGGTTGTTTAGTTTTAAGCTGTCATTTCATTTATTGTTACACACGACACATCCTCGAATGATTCATGTATTTTAAGCGAATATTCACAGCAAATACTGTCATCAGTAAAACTGTTATCATAAGCAATGAAAATAAGTCTCTTATGAGTTTGTTGTGTGGTGTCGGCCTAGAGAATAGCACCAACCCAACTCTTCCCGCGGGTGTCGTAAAAGGCGACTAAGGGTCACAAACCGAGGGGTGGGCAGCAGCGCTCCCTGCAGTACAATTCCATCGAACTGCAATCCCCAACCCGCATGCCCAGCGTGGGGATTATGGGCATTGCCCCCTATGATAGCACAACGTGGCTCTCTTTAAGGGAGGGCTATGTCCTGCAGTGGAGTAGTATAGCCTGACGACGACGACGACGAGTTTTCTAACGGTGAAGGCAAACATCGTGGAAACCTGAATGTCTGACGCGTCCAAATATCTCAACGCTTGAAATTATCAATCCGTGGTGGACACACATGGTAATTAAGCCCGTGTTCTCTCTTTCTGAGAGAAGGCCTGTGCCCTTTTCATATGAATAATACCCACACGTTATCCTGCAACTGCCTTAGATAGAGGTAGTTTAACACGAGTTTTAACTCCATTGCATTTTCCGAGAGCACCTACTTAGTAATGCATTTTCTCCACAATTCAGTTTATATTCAAAGTGGATTACGGATCCTCAAAGGATTGTGTGCGTCACCTTTGAATTCTAAAAGAGACATGAATAATGTAAAGCACCTGCGTTATAATAACACAAGTAAAGATATGAATACTGTATAAAGGCACGTATAGACTTTTACTTGGCAAAACCAAATACTCTAAAATAAGAATCGCTCATAGCCCGGGCTGCCTGACTGATCTTAAAACGATCACGAAGGTTAAGCAACACAGGACGCGTTCATTGCATGGATGGGTAGGCCGTCTATGACTAACTCTAGTGGTATGTTTCCGAGCAGTTCCGTGCTTCGCAAGGCACGTTAAGCAGTTGGTGCCGGCTGCCGTCGATAGCTGGCAGTCGTTCAGCTAAGTGAGAGGCCTTAGGGCGGCTCGAAAACTTCTGACAGTAAGACCAGCCACTAGTCTTGCAAGCCTCCACCAATCCGGACTTGGCCCCCGTGCAATTTATTTATTGTTAGTTTAGTTAATGTTTATTTATATTTGTAACTTACAGCTAATGCCAAATCGCTACAAACTTAGTTATTTAATCACTTAAATACTAAAAAACAAACAGAATCATGGTGGAGTATGGCTTATACCTTCCTCCGGGAAGAGACCCGTCCCCTTCGGTGGCGACATAATGAGTTGATGATGATGAATCAATCAGGCCGAATCACTAATCAATCACGAACTCGTCCACTGCTGGGCGTGAGGCACGCCACTTCTCTCTGTCCACGTCCATTTTTATCCAACCGTGGGAGAAAATTTTCAATAAATTCTAAAGATAACCAATGCAGCGGTGTAGACTTTTTTATTTAAACCTTGTTTTTGGAAATATGTTAATCCTTTTAAAAACCTATTTAGAGGCTAAAAATTTCACCCATGCCGGGATTCGAACCCGCAACCTCTGGCTATCCGTGCCAGCGCTCTACCAGTTGAGCCAATGGGCGACTCACGGCATCAGTGAAATTTCGAACCTCTTTACACTATTCTCTGTATTACGTACAGGCAGAGACATCTGACTTAAGCAAATTGCATTACTTACAGCCCGACTACCTACTTTGCAGTTAGGTTTTAACATCGGAACGATATCACTGTACCCACATGATTACACTATTTTTATTTTTAATGCACTAACCCGTGCTAAGGAACAAATTTAAAAACCTAAATTAAAATTTGTTACACTATTTTTATTTTTAATGCACTAACCCGTGCTAAGGAACAAATTTAAAAACCTATTTAGAGGCTAAAAATTTCACCCATGCCGGGATTTGAACCCGCAACCTCTGGTACGGATAGCCAGATGTTGCGGGTTCAAATCCCGGCATGGGTGAAATTTTTAGCCTCTAAATAGGTTTTTAAAATTTGTTCCTTAGCACGGGTTAGTGCATTAACAATAAAAATAGTGTAATTATGTTAATCCTGTTAATTATCAATATTATATATAGCTAGAAGAACATTTATTACTTTTTTTTAGTAAAATTGTCAATAAATGATTACACTTCCCACAGTAATGTAAAACAATGTATTTGATTTGCATTTTTTCAAAAAGGGTATTCACAAAAAAAACCGAGAGTATATTATTTGTGTGTATCTATTTACAGTTAGTATAATAATATTCTTAATTAAGCATGTATTAGTCATATGTATCTGAAACAATTTGATATATTTGTACATCTACTTCCTTCTCCAATATATTGCTCCAGTCCATCCAAAGGTTGTCTGGAAGATATCACTTATTTAGTGATAAGGCCGTCGTCTGTACTTTTAGGTTAAGAAATATCTGTGAAATATCCTTTGTTATCTATATATCTATATTTTTATAAAGCCTCTATTATTATATCCTACTGCTGGGCAAAAGCTTCCCCTCCTCGCCCCTCCCCGACCGTGGTCAGCTCTCGGCACTTCAGTCTTCCCGTGACCACGGCAACTGCAATGCTGCCGAAACGTGGGGAATGAAGACAATTACGTTTTACTTCATAAGTAATCGCGATTACACTCGTTTGATATATAAATAACTATTGTAATAACCTCTTGTTAACTTGGTAAAAACATGCGGAATGAAATAGAACTTCCCGAATGAGAACTATGTATCACTCGGGAGTATTCAGCACCATGCTTTATAATACACCTACGAGGATAATAAGGGACAACATTATTTCTTAGAATAATAAAAAAAAAACACAGGACAAAACCAAACAAAACCTTGTTTTCTTTTTCGTAGTTCATAAAAAGGTGGCCTCCTCCTTTAATGGGGAGTTTTTCTTTTTGAGTATTAAAAAAAAAAGTAGTTCTCAAGAAGTGTGTAGATGGCGCTGAACTGACTACGTTACTAGCCGTGTCTTACGATTTGAGACGATTGATAAACATTGATTGACTAAATATTGTTATTTACATAATGTAAGTTTAGTTTTATGATCTCAAAAATCCAAGATAAATAATAAAACAGTAATGTGGTTTTCCGTACCTTGCAGTAACTTACCAAGTTCAGCGCCATCTATCCAGCGACTAGGGAAGTATTTAGAAAACAATAAAAAGAAAATCCCCATTGAAAAAGAGGAGAAAAAAAACCAACGTTTTTTTCTAATTATCTGATATAAAACTTTTTTGAGATTTGACGTTTTACGATAGAAAACCAAGTACCTACAAAAGGAATCAAACCTCTTGTTTGGAATTCTCTAATATAAAATCTTTTTGAGATTTGACGTTTCTTTTTTTATGTTCGCTGGTAAAACACAAAAGAACAGTAGCAGGGCAGGTATGGAATTCCATATAACTTTTCTGTCCCACATTTATAAGGGAGAAATGACGACCTTTGCAAACCGTTTATGAGCGGGTTACAAAGTTCAACGTGCAATGAGACACTTTTTGAGTGGGTGCGGTATAAAAGAAGTACTATTTTACTGAAACAGTATAACTTTAAACTGTTTCATAACAACTTTATGAAACAGTTTAAAGTCATACACTGATAACAAGGCATGTTTTTTTTCCGAATATAAAAAAATATACCTAAATAAAAAAACTAACCCTCCCCTGCCATCAAATTAGCACTCAAGATTTAAATAACTTTAAATTATTATGTGTCTTTACAAATTATCTGTGTCTTTGTTAACATCCTAGGATTTTCGTGAAAATCCTATTTCCGTCTCATATTCAACTACATATATACACAACTCAGCAACGCCGACAGCAACGTCGATTGCCCCGAAGTACGAACGCACCCTTAAGTTAAAAAGGTGGAAATCAGTTCAAACATTTGCACCCTAATCACGTTCCTTCAGAAGTTGGTTTTATGACTCTTTTTTGTTACTTTATCAAAACCCTGGGGAGGCTTCGAGTGAGACGCGATCAAAGGAAGTGCTACGTGTTATAAGGTTGTAAGAGGAATCACCTATATCATTTCGCATAAGTGAGGTTATTTTATGTGGATTTAGTTAGAATATTTTCGGGGCTTAACCGCGTAGTAATTTATTGCTATTTTACCTCGACGTTTCGACGACGTTACAGTCATCGTAGTCACGAGAAGACTGATGGCTGGCACCCGTTCGCATCTTCGGCTGATGAGGTTTTAGACTACCCACAACCAGCCATCACAAAGCACTATTAGGGTTGCGACACACTACACTAACAGTGTCGGACGATGATCATCAGCCGAAGATGCGAAGGGGTGCAAGCCATCAGTCTTCTCGTGACCACGATGACTGTAACGTCATCGAAACGTCGAGGTAAAATAGCAATAAATTACTACGCGATTAAGCCCCAAAAATATTCTAACAATGTGTACAAGTCGCGAAAGTTTAAAATATGTTATGTGGATTTAACAAGAAAGTAAATTATGGCGGTTGCTGCTTTCATGAGCGGCTTTTAGCACAAATTCACAAAACAATTCATAGATCGCGCTTACAGGCGTGGCCATAGAAGAACCGGAATACGGTTTTCAAAATTAATCTGTGCTAAGCGAAATTTGCGCTCGAGGCCTAGTCGAACCGAGTGATTGGAATAAATTTGAGTTAAGCAACAACAGGCGCGCTCAGGTGCTGGACGGGTGACCGTCCCGTGACTACCGCTAGCGGCATTTTTAGCTGACACCCTGCAGTAACACATAGACTACGTTTTACTGCGGGAAAATATCTCATTCCCGTGGAAAAATCGATAAACCGCGGGTAACACCGCTAGTTTATCAATTTCCATATTAGACGTGGAAATTAAGCTCATACCCTCTCTAACCTCTAGTTAGTTAGTTAGACCTGAGATTTCCACACTTAGCCTCATAGTTGGGCCATTGTACGTAGCAAGCGCTGAGGTACGCTAACACCTCAGACACTAGGGTTTCCTTACGATGTTTTCCTTCACCGTCAGCGAGTAGTATAGCTACTATAATTTCACAATTGTACATAACTTAGAAAACACAGTCATTGGTACATGCCGGGGTTCGGACCCACGACCTCCCGATTGAGAAACCGGCGTTCTACACCGCTTAGCTACCACCGCTCTTTTCTCTCTAACCTCTAACCGGTAATAAATAATGAATACCCCTATATTTTAAAAACCTATTTAGAGGCTAAAAATTCCACCCATGCCGGGATTCGAACCCGCGACCTCTGGCTATCCGTGCCCGTGCTCTTTGAAATTTCATCGCGGCATCAGTGAAATTTCGAACCTCTACAATATTCTCTGTATTACGTACAAGCCTCTAAATATGTTTTTAAAATTGTCCTTAGCGCGGGTTAGTGCATTAAAAATAATATACCCCAATATTTTTTACATGTATTCACGTCTCACTGCAGGGCAAATACCTTCTCTCGGAGAGAGCGTGTAAATTACCATGTGGGCGCACCGTAGATTGGCCTTGGCAATTCCAAGACCTGACGTAGTGACCACCACATGCACTGAAGTTTTCTCACGACATTTCTGTCACCTCTAGAGAGCAGTATTGCTATAAATAACTATATATACGCATCTGCACGCACGCAACTATGTATACACACCACAACTGCTGTGTAGTGTCGGCCTAGAGAATAGCACCAACCCAATTCTTCCCGCGGGTGTCGTAAAAGGCGACTAAGGGACACAAACCGGAGGATGGGCAGCGGCGCCCTTGCAGTACAATTCCACCGAACTGCGATCCCCAACCCGCATGCCCAACGTGGGGATTATGGGCATTACGCCCTATGGTAGCACAACGTGGCGCTCTTTAGGGGAGGGCTACGTCCAGCAGTGGACTAGTATAGCCTGACGACGACGACTTATACGCATCGAGTATGTATGAGCGTCGCGAATCATTAAGAAAAGTTATTGCTAAAATTCACGATTCTACGTAAGATCGAAAACAAAGTCATTGGTACGTCGGTACCAATGGTCGACATCCACTGCCTATCGAATGACGAGAGTTGTATTAGTAAATATTGTGTTAATTACATATAAACACAGTGACAGAAAAACATCGATATCACTTAAGTACTAGACTGTATGTCAACTAAGTTGGTAGCACATTACTTACTAACAGCTTTAAATATTAAATTGCATGACAGGATACGCAATAGCTTGATTGGAGAACGCCGTGAAGTAAAAGAGGCTGTAGTGACTAGAATTAAGAAAAGAATGTTATGTTGGTCTGGACATATATCGGGCAAAAGGGACATCCCAGCTGGCATAGTTCAAACAAGTAGGTGACATATTAGCATGGTGGTACTGGTCTCTGCCTACCCTACTGGGAAACAGGCATGAGTTTGTGTCGTGTGTTGTTAAATAACATGTTAAAATTTTGTTCGCTCTCGGGCCTAACATAGAGTAGTGTACTAGTGTTTACATTATTTTTAATGCACTAACCCGTGCTAAGAATAATTTTAAAAACCTATTTAGAGGCTAAAAATTCCACCCATGCCGGGATTCGAACCCTCGACCTCTGGCTATCCGTGCCAGCGCTCTTTCCAACTGAGCTAATGGGCGACTCACCGGCATCAGTGAAATTTCGAACCTCTTAACAATATTCTCTGTATTACGTACAGGCAGCGACATTTGGCTGAAGTAATTTGCATCACTTGCAGCCCCGAGTACCTACTTTGCAGTTAGGTTTAATATCGGAATGATATCGCTGTACCCACATGATTATATTGTTTTCTTTTAATGCACTAACCCGTGCTAGGGACAATTTTAAAAACCTACTTAGGTTAGGTTAACCTCTAAACAGGTTTTTAAAATAAGTATTCATTGTAAACCGTGTTATATTTAAACTATAAACAATAGAGAACGCTGTGAAGTAAAAGAGGCTGTAGTGACTAGAATTTAGAAAAAAATGTTATGTTGGTCTGGACATATGATACGGATGAGGGATGAAATATTGAAATATTGGCGAAAAACATATATCGGACGAAAGAGACGTCCCAGGCTGGCATAGTTCAACCAAGTAGGTGATATATTTGCATGCTAGTGGTACTGGTCTCTGCCTACCCCACTGGGAAAGAGGCATGACTTAATGTTGTGTGTTGTTAAATAACATGTTAAAATTTTGTTCGCTTTCGGGCCTAACATAGAGTACTAGTGTACTACTTAGTGTGTCAATAAGCAACCTCAGTAAATTCATTCATTTAACAACTCATACATATAGCACGATAAGTTGGTTAAATATTTGCCTCTTGCTCACACTACACCGTATGAGCGAGATCCAGATAGTTGCCCAGTCCCTTTCTTTAATTGTTACAAAAAATTTGGATTCTTGTTCATTCTATCTTGTCCTGATTCGTTCTATTCTATACCTTGATTTTTCATTAGGTGGACTAAACTGACGGCTGAAAATGCTCTTATTTGTTTTAAATGTTGTCAGCGCAAGATCGTAGTGATGTGACTTCATGTGTTGATTGAATGATCGATTTAATTCAATCATTCACTTTTCAATTTTATCTCTTATTTGGGGAAAATAATTTATTTGAATTGTAATCATTAAATACCTACCAATTAAACAAACATACCTACATCTAAAAACCCATAAACTTTACAAAATATTCTGTAATTTCTAGGAGTATACTACTTTAAAAAAAGGCACCTCTAAATTATCGCATATTTGGTAGCACTGATGACGCATACATGTCAAAGTTCATGTCATGCGCTTCAATCGTCTGCCATTTTCGTAGTCGATCAGTTGCACGAATATCTATCTATCACGAATTCTGATTCAGAAAATGATAGTTCGGAAACAAATGGTGATTATAATTTTAAATCTGATTTTTATTTTATTTTTTCCTATTCTAAAACAGAAAGGAATGAACATGGCATGTCTGTCATGTTCCGTCATTTTATCACTAAATCCCCCAAGTTAAGTATTATTTAATTTTAGAGTTTATAGTTGGAGTGAGTTACATTACATTCACCAGTCTGCAATTGAATGAACGAATGCTTGAATGAAAATGTTTATTATTCGATCACTCTGAGTACAACACTATTTTTTATTTTCCATTACGTGGCAACCTACCAACTGTCAGTTTAGTCCACCTAATAAAAAATCAAGGTATACCAAGTTTTACCGCCTCCTGTAGCTACATAATATTGTGTATAAAAAGTACTGTAAACACAGCGGCCTCTGATAACCCTCATGCATTCGGCTCACGTGCCGCCCGCGCCCCACCCGCTGGAAGTCGCAAGGTCCGCACTATTTCACCCTGTATAACCGATCGAACCAACGCTACGATGCCCCATTCACTTATACTGCTCCGTATACTGCCTTTAACAACCTAACCTGGACTGATTAGATTAAATGCTTTCAAAATAATCGATAAACACATTGTTAGTGTACGAGAAACTGCGGGTAATTATCGAAAGTTTCCATATTTTGTTCATTCTTATTCCAAAAGGATCTAAATCTTGAAATGGACTCCAAGTTTCAAATTAAATCAAATCATTGAGGGTTTATTCAAAGTAGCACAGAAACTGCGACTTAGTGAACATTACAAGTTAAACGATGTGTCTATTTCAAAATCTAAATCAGTTTAAAGAAATAGTGGACAAAATAACTACAAAGTTAATCTTTTTAAAGTGCATTTCGTTAGGAGGAATAATGAAAACTTTTTCACACAGCACAATTACTTATCCGAGTTATAAACCACCCTGTGTCACCCTGCACACCTGTATCAGAGTAACGAGGCAAGGACATAAAACTTAGTAATACACCCAGACTGCGACCAATTATCAAAGGTTTCTGGTAGGTCTGTTGTTCTGTCGATCAGTTCCGCGATAAACTTTATAGAGTTTTTTTATTGGAAACCAGTACTTTCTTCGAATGTACAAAATAAATTTAAATAAACATAGCGCGAGTATTTTTTTTTATTGAAAACCAGCACTTTCTTCCAATGTTCAAAATAAATTTAAATAAACATAGCGAGTGTCCTTGCCAAAATAACAAAACAACAACAGTTCGCATTTGCCTCCTCCACACGACTCTTAAATTACTTTGCACGGTAAAGCTAAGAAGCGCTGCACGCATTTGTGTTCACACCACTGCCGTCTACGCTCGACCGTGCCATCTGACATTATGTAAACTTGACACAGTACACCCCTGTTTTAATACGTTATGGGGGTTTTTACTTTAGCACGCTTTTTTGCCAAAATTGGCGTATTTTAAAAACGGGGCGAAAGACTGTGTGGTTTAAAAATTTGGTGATGTTATACGAGTTATAAAAATATTCATTTTACTATTCGAAATAATTTTGTAAGAATTCTGTTTTACGAACCGCAGCGGGTTATATGTATAACAGAAATAGTTTTGTGGAAGCTGGAAGTTGCCTGTAAAAATACTTTTAGTAATAAGGCCGCTAATTGTACTGTACTATGTTATTGTTTAAGTCTCCTATGTAATTCTTAGTGTACAGCCATGAACACTAACATGTATGCACTTTAGTAACTTGTCAAAGTAGTAAAGGAGACGGAAACACTTTCATACATTCTTGGGCCTGGGTGTAAAAAGGTGAAAGTGATGTCAATTTAGAGCTTATATATTAGCAAACCATCTCGGAAAATTCTGCGGATTTTGGCAATCTGAGAGCAGAGCTATAAGAGATTTAGTAAAAGTGAGGCTATGCAACAAGCTGACAATGAAACTTATACTAAACTTATCCGTGTCCGTACAAGTTAAGCAAGATCGTAAGTCCGTAGAAAGAAAGCACTGGTCGGAGAATTATAATACAAAAACAACAGGAAACATAGTACTGAAAACGCACTAAACGATACGAGAAGACGAGTGATCATACATTGAGTCAAGAAGCAGTCACGCCTGTTACTCTTAGCACAGACCAACGATGTTTTTCTTGGCACAGACACAGATTAAAAATACAGTTGACAAACACGGGTAATAAATCGATATGTAAACGGGAATCAATTTAAAGATTTATTTTCATCAAGTTAATATTTAGTTTTTTTTAAACTGTTGATATTATGTATATTATAATGTTTTTATTTAATTTCATTGAATCAATCATCTGGTGCAGGTGTTTTTTATTAAATACATGCAGACTAACCGATTAAAGTAATCGGTGTCCTATTTTATTAGGGACATAAACTTATTTTTAAGATTTCTCGTCTTCCAGATGGTGAATTGAGCTCATTTTTTATATTTTAAAATAGAAAAATATAACGCTTTTTTTAAACCATATCTCAACTATTTACAATCGGGCCCAGAAATACCCGTCTCCTTCCTCATACGTCAGGCTAGAAGGGGTTAATGTGACAAGGTTCTAATGTGTTTACGTGTTAGTGCACGCGACTTTAGATACGATAAAATATATTCTATCTATTCATTCACTTGGCTAAATAATTCAACCGAATGGTATCTTCTCAGCTTATGCACAACAGGATTCAAAGTTCTGAATACAGAACCACTGAATAGTCGCTTAGCATTCCGCAGAGATTTGTGTATGTTGATTCAGCTGCACTACGAAATATTTCATCTTGAAAGTAAAGTTGACTCAAAAGAGATACTATAAAATCAACGCAAAATAAAAGTACTTAAATCAAAATTCCACGTAAACTTTAACTGTGTACTTAACTATAACTGTCCATTTAAATTATTTCGGAGAAAAAATGGACAAAATATACTCCAACAGTCTTTTCAGAATCTTTTGATACTTATACTAATTGAGTACTACCTGGCGTACCTGTGAGATACGCTTGTAAGTTTTTTTTGACTAAGATATATTAGGAACCGGCGTGCGTGCATGCAACGACTTATGAACATTGATGAAGCGAAGGTGATTTGTCAGGGTCGTGGCAAGTGGCAGTTCTCACGCCTCTATATACGCAGAGACCACTCTGCATACCCCTCTGGGATGCAGGCGTGAGTATATATGTGTATGTATAAATGTATCAGAATTTTACAGTTGCAACAAGTACGTAAGATAAGATTCCATGATAGCCATCAGGAAAAAGAGCCCATCAACTAAACCACTGCGCAACAGCTCACCAAATGCAATCCACTCCGAAAACAATTCGAAGTTCGGCTCTTAAAATTTGAAATCCACTTGTGTACGATACAATCGGGGCACTGGAACAGAATGCTGTTTAAATCGATTCGCAGCCAATGGCAACGCTGGCAACACTCGAACAAAGGGCTTTGTCTGAATGTTTATGCACTGCCAAATATTCCCTCTTCATCATGCGTTGACTGTCTCTCTTAACTATCGTGTTGGTCTAGTGGTATCGCGTCTCGTTATCGTTCGTTATCAGCCCTTGTCTGTCCCCACTGGTGGAGCACGGGTCTCTTCCTGCATTGCAGGAAAGTTTGGCCACACTCCACCACGGGGGCCAAGTCCGGATTGGTGGAGGATTGTAAGACAGTGGTGGGCCTTACTGTCAGAAGTTATCAAGCCGCCCATAAGGCCTCTGACATGGCTTAACGACTGCCATTACAAGACAGCCGGCACCAACGGCTGTCTTGTAATGGGAGTTAACATGCCTGGCAAAGCATGGAAGCGATCGGAAAAATGCCACTAGTGGTAGTCACGGGACGGTCACCCATCCTGCACCTGACAGCACCTGTTTTTGCTTAACTCAAGTGATTGGTTCCAATCACTCGGTTCTTCTAAGCCACGAACGCTTCACGTCTGGTTACCATTAAATAATTAATTATAATTTAATGCACACGAAACATTAAACAGGACATTACTAGTTACCACGTAGGTTTGGGTTCGACTCCTACTGAAGGCCACACAGTACGGACGTTTGATGCGGGCGCGGAAAACCACATAACATAATCAACCCGTTATGTTCCTACCGAGGGGCAAGGATCTCTTCCGTGAGGAAGGTATAGGCCATAATCCACCACGGGGGCCAAGTCCGGATTGGTGGGCGCTTGTAAGACCAGTGACTGGTCGTACTGTTAGAAGTTTTCAAGCCGCCCTAAGGCCTCTGACTTGGCCTAACAACTACCACCTATCGACGACAGCCGGCACCAACTGCTTACAGTGCCTTGCGAAGCACGGAATCGCTCGGAAAAATGCCACTAGCGTTAGTCAAAGACGGTTTACTCATCCATGCACTGAACGCGCCCTGTGTTGCTTGACCTTCGTGATCGTTTAAGATTGCTCAGGCAGCCGAGACTACGAGCGATTCAGCAGCCGGAACTACGAGCGATTTAGCAAGCGGAACTACGAGCGATACAGCAGCCGGGGACTACGAGCGATACAGCAGGCGGGACTAGGAGCGATACAGCAGGCGGGACTACGACCGATTCAGCAGCCGGGACTACGAGCGATTCAGCAAGCGGGACTACGAGCAATTCAGCAGCCGGGACTACGAGCGATACAGCAGGCGGGACTACGAGCGATACAGCAGGCGGGACTACGAGCGATACAGCAGGCGGGACTACGAGTGATACAGCAGGCGGGACTACGAGCGATACAGCAGCCAGGACTACGAGCGATTTGGCGCGGAAACGACTCGTCGTCAATCCAAAAGACCTTCATAGAAAATGTATGAAGGTATCTGAAAAATGACCTGGCCCAAAGAGAAAGGACGTGCTTTATAAGTGGGCTTCGTCCCATCCCGCCCCCATCTTACGTCCCATCTCTGTGGCTGACAAAGACTTCGCTAACATAAAAATGAATTAATGCACTTCAGGTTTTCAAAAATCCATTCTCCCAGAAACAATATACAAACAGAATTTTCCTTTCAAGACCAGGGTCGCATTTCAGTTTAATGTACATTGCGTAGTCGAGTGTTCCTTCCTGTCTATCTGTGGGTCAATCTTAGGAAATAAAAGGCCTCGGGTTGTGGCTCCTTAAATATTTATTAACTGACTATACGTCTCTAATTTCTTTCTTGCCCCGTCTATGGTTGCCTGGAAGAAATTGCTTTTAGTAAGGCCGCCAATTGTAATATTTAAATTTCTATGTACAATAAAAAATAATTGTATGTATGTCCTTTGTATGTCCCCACTGCTGGGCCACTTGCCTCTTGCCTTGGGTCTCTTGCCTTGCGATGCACGGAAGCGCTCGGAAAAAATACCACTAGCGGTAGTCACATTTTAGTTTGACACACAAGATAAATGATCCATTATACACTACGTTGCCATAGAGATGCGCACCATGTTGCTAGCTCAATGAATAACAATCGCGCGGTAAGATTGACCAGGGAGAGAACATTTCGCTCGATGTAGTTTGCGAAGCAATTCTAGGAACCATTTACAGACCGACTGTGCACTTGGGGAATTGCACCGAGGATCGGTCTTGATGCGAGAGAAATAAGAGCGCTTTTACATAAGCTTACGTGCAGTAGGGCTGAAACGGTCAAGCGGTTACTTAGCTTGCGGTGAAATGCCCGGATTTATGGAATGTATATTTTTTTTCTGAAGCTCGCGCACTTTGCGGCGCGTTTTACATTTCATTCACGCGATGTTACGGGTAAGTAGATAGATACATTAAACATTATTAATTTATTACTATTTAGAAGCCTCATGCTAGAGCTCGTGGCCTAGTAGAACCTAGTGATTGGAATCAATCACTAAGGTTAATCAACAACAGTCGCGGTCAGGTTCTGCATGAGTGAACATCCTGTCACTACTGCTAGTGGAATTTTTTTCCGAGCGCTTCCGTGCTTCGCAAGCCCCGGTTAGCAGTTGGTGCCGGCTGTCATGTAATGGCAGTCGTTAAGCTATGTTAGAGGCCTTATGGGCGGCTTGACAACTTCTGCCTGTAAGGCCCGCCACTGCATTAAAATCCTCCACCAACTCGGACTTGGTCGCCGTGGTAGAGTATGGCCTAACCTTCCTGCGATGCAGGAAGAGACCCGTGCCCGCGCAGTGGGGACATACAAAGGGTTGATAATAATATGCAAAAAATTCCATTCGGAATGCAACACCATCCCTTACACCACAGATGGCTTCCAGCAAATAGATATTGCCACATTCCTCTGAGACGGACAGACAGACCTGCGGTCACTGAGTAATAGACATGCTAGTTCGCTGTAGAACCCTCGATTCCATTTTAAACTCTAAGTGAAGCCCCGCAAGGGCTACAATAGTATAGTTACGTGATAATTTATTGCGTGCGGTTTCCATAGCGATTGACTAGGAATTTAAGTGGTGCAGTCGACAACGGATCTACCTTTGCGTTTTAGTTGCGAAATCCTTTTCGGTAACATTCAAACATAGTGATTCTTAATGATTCGCGATACTCATACATATAATAAACGGGTCTCATCGCGATTATTTATTAGGTAAAACGTAATTACCTTATTTCCTGACGTTTCGGCAGCGTTACAGATGCCATGGTCTCGCGTAGACTGAAGTGGCGAGCACAGTCAATTATTGTGAGTAGTCACGTTTAATTTTTAATTTTTAGCAGCTGGCCGACACACAACACTCACTACGCCGACGGACAGGTCCGGTATTTACTTAGCACTGGATTCCACGTACCTTAAAGCTTGAAACCATCCTCTCTGTTGAAATTCTTGTGTTGTTTTTTTATTACCATTGTTTCCCGAACGATTCTTCGCTGCCGAAACGTCGGGAGATAAGATAATTACGTTTTACCTAATAGATAATCGCGATTAGACTCGTTTAAATTTAACAACATTCAAACATGTATCTACAAAATAAATATATTTTATTAATGTAACGTAGCGGTGGCAGCTCTGCCGGGCAGACAGTGCTGTGTGGTATCCGCCTAGAGAATAGCACCAACCCAAATTCTTCCCGCGGGTGTCGTAAAAGGCGACTAAGGGACACAAACCAGGGGGTGGGCAGCAGCGCCCCCTGCAGTACAAACCCACTAAACTGCGATCCCCAACCCGCAGGCCCAGCGTGGGGATTATGGGCATTACCCCCCAATAATGGCACAACCTTGCGCTATGGCGCTCATTAGGGGAGGGCTATGTCCAGCAGTGGACTAATATAGCCTGAAGAAGAAGAAGGTGGCAGCCCAGTGGGTAGAACAATGGACTCGGAAGCGAGCGACCCAGGTTCATTTCCCACTGCGAGCATGTACCAATGACTTTGTTTTCTATGTTATGTATATTTATGAAGTCATAGTAGCAATACCACTCGCTAACTGTGAAGAAAAACATCCTGAGTGACGAGGTCTTCAAATGCCTCAGCGTTTGAAATTGCCAATCCGATGTGGGCTCGCGTGGTAATTAAGCCCATACTCTCTCTGAGGGATGGCCTGTGCCCTGCAGTGGGACGTTTATTATAAGCTTCCTACATAAAAACTGTATCCTTTAGTTTGCCCAGCAGTGGGAAACGACTGTAGGTACCTCAAAGAAAAGTGCATGAGATTCAATTAAATTTCATTCAATTTATTTCAACGCAAAGAATTTACATTCTATTTGCTGAATGTCAAAGTACAATATAACATAAAAGTGAAAGCCGCTGCCTTCGGGCCATAGCCCGAAGGCAGCGGCTTTCACTTTTATGTTACTTTCACTTTCACTTTTATGTTACTTTCACTTTCACTTTTATGGCTTTCACTTTTTTTTTTACACTATAGTGTAGTGGAGAAAAAAGCAGCGGGGAAAAAACTCCACTCTGACCATCTTTTCTCAAGTTATCTTAAACCAAATACATCAGTTGGCACCTATACGTTTACCTAATAAGATTTCATGATTGCCATTAATAACGTTAAATGCCAAAGCATTAGTTAAATGTCTTACAAAAGTAGCGAAAACATAAGTGCTGCGGCCAGACACACGAACAGCACTCGTTCACGAGCTTAACTTTCCCAAGGCATGTTAGGCCGTTGCTACAGGTTGTCACGTAATGGCAGTCGTTAAGCCATATCAGAGGTCTGATCGGCGGCTTTAACATTTACATATCTCATTGGCTTGCTAAAACATGCATTGATGAGCATGCGATTACGATATCAACCCTTGCATGTCCCCACTGCTGGGGCACGGATCTCGTCCTGCATCGCAGGGAGGGTAGGCCATACTCCACCACGGGGGCCAAGTCTGAGTTAGTGGAGATTGTAAAACAGAGACGGGCCTTGCTGTCAGAAGTTACTCGTATCAAGCCGCCCATAAGGCATCTGACATGGCTTGACAAATGTTGCTATCGGCGTGCGGGCAGTTAGTTGCTTCCGGTAATCAGTGAATTCAGTAAACACTATTTATTTTTATTCCCTACAGAGAACGAAAATTAAACAAAAAATGCAAATTGTATAAATATTCGTCGTGTGAAATCGTAAAACGGCTGTGTCCGCATTTTGTAGCTAGAGAATGTAAAGATACAGAATGCCTAATTATAGTCATGCCTAATTGTGTGACGCTCGTGACCTAGTAGAATGGAGTGATTGAAATCATTCACTAGAGTTAAGCAACAACATGTGCGGTCAGGTCCTGGATGGGTATCACGTGACTACCGATAGTGGCATTTTATCGGAGCGCTTCCGTACTTCGCAGGGTACGCTAAGCCATAGGCGCCGGGTGTCATGTAATGGCAGTCGTTAAGCCATGTTAGAGGCCTTTTGAGCGGCTTGATAACTTCTGACGGTCAGGCCCGTCACTGTTAAATAATCCTCCACCAACCCGGATTTGGTCCGGGTTGGTGGAGGATTTTAAGAACTGGATTTTAAGATTTTAAGGATTGTAAGAACCCGGTCTTACAATCCTCCCATAACCCAGCAGTGTGGACGTGATATAAACCTTTTGTATGTTATTAACAAAGGATTGATATTGATATCGAATATGAGTGACACCAACAAATACAAAAAATATATATTTATAATAATGTAGCTTTTACAAGTATATATATCCCGCTGCCGAAGCGCTCGTGGCCTAGGCGAACCGAGTGATTGGAATCAATCACTTGGTTAAGCAACAACAGGCGCGGTCAGGTACGGGATGGGTGAACGTCCCGTGACTACCGCTAGTGGCATTTTTCCGAGCGCTTCCGTGCTTCGCAAGGCACGTTAAGCCGTTGGTGCCGGCTGTCATATAATGGCAGTCGTTAAGCCATGTCAGAGGCCTTATGGGCGGCTTAATAACTTCTGACAGTAAGGCCCGCCACTGTCTTACAATCCTCCACCAACCCGGACTTGGCCCCCGTGGTGGAGTATGGCCTAACCTTCCTGCGATGCAGGAAGAGACCCGTGCCCCAGCAGTGGGGACATACAAGGGTTGATAACGATATCCCGCTGCAGGACACAGGCCTTCTGACTACAGAAAGAGGCGTACAGGCTTAATTACTACGCCTGCTCACCGCGAATGGGCAAGTTGAAGCGCTGAAGTATATAAACACACCTGGCACTCTGGTTCCTCACGATATTTTACTTGACGGTTAGCGGTTGGTAGATATTGCTACTACTAATTCAGAAATATACGTAATTTAAAAACCAAAGTCATTAGTGAGCAGCCCGTGGGAGAACTACAATATGCAATACGCAAAAACAGTACAATATTTTGCATAAATTATCTCACTAACAATATGCAGTGTTTAGTCTACTAATTGGAATGAGTGTTAGAACTTGAAATAAATTTTAGTATATGCCAGGGGTTCGAACCAACCACCTCTTGGATGTGAGGACGACCACAGGAATTCTAAGATGTATTTCGGGATTTTTCCACACCCTTAATTTACATTGTTTTAAGCACACTGACAAGTGATCTGCTTTGATTGGACTATCTGCACCAACTACCTCCTCAGCCTGTTACAATTCGCGCGTGATTATTTTCAATTCGGCCGATTAACCGGCACATTAATTAACGGCTTGCCGACGGTTATCGCTTAAATCAATTATTGTCGACTTTTACGTTAATGATTAACGGCCCATTTCCGGTCTTACCACGATGATTACGGGTCTGAAACCACATCATTATAGCTTTTTATTGATTTATAACCTTAATGTGTGTATTTTATTTTAATAAATAGATATCTGAAGGATAGGATTCGTCACGAATGCATCCGACAGAGAACCAAAGTTATCGACATAGCTCAGAGAATCAGCAAGCTGAAATGGCAGTGAGCTGGCCATATCTCGCGAAGAACCGACAACCGTTGGAGTAAACGTGTTCTTAAGTGGAGACCGCGACTCGGCAAACGCAGTGTAGGACGCCCTCCGACCAGGTGGGATGACGATCTGCGAAAAACTGCCGGCAGATGCTGGATGCGGCAAGCTGAAGACAGGGCGCTATGGCGCTCATTAGGGGAGGGCTATGTCCAGCAGTGGACTACATAATATAGCCTGAAGAAGAAGAAGAATTAATAGATATCGCTCGTAGCCGCGGCTGCCCGAGTGATCTTAAACGATCACGAAGGTTAAGCAACATAGGGCGCGTTCAGTGCATGGATGTGTGACCGTCTATGACTAACGCTAGTGGCATTATTCCGAGCGGTTCCGTGCTTCGCAAGGCACGTTAAGCAGTTAGTGCTGGCTACCGTCAATAGATTGCAGTCGTTAAGCCAAGTCAGAGGCCTTAGGGTGGCTTGAAAACTTCTGACAGTAAGACCAGTTGCAAGCCTCCACCTTGCACCGGACTTGGCCCCCATGGAGTATGGCCTATACTTTCCTTAGGGAAGAGACCTGTGCCCCTCGGTGGTACCGTAGTAGGTCATAGGACTCGGATGGCAATGACTGAGCTAAGCCATGATATCTGGCTCAGTTACCCACTAATTGTCATACTACCTGAGGGTATAAAAGGTTTCGCAATCTATTGTTCCCAACATTCCTTTTTCGGCATCCGAAGTGAACACAAGTAATTAGTCATCAACCTGTTATCACCAAGTGCTTTAATTAGCCCAAGACGCGACGCGTGTGTTTAAGTTCCAACTTGTCTGTGACCTGCTATTTTACAATGGAATTTGAAGTCACAGGTATGTATTATTAATTTACTTTACTATTTTGCCTTTTCCTTCTACATTTTTTTTTTAAATAGAGTGCTACGCCAACGTGGCATTTTTTATGTATTTATGTCTGTATATTTTTTACGTTGAAGCTTTTACTTATGTTTGTACCTACTTGTACCATTCAATTTGGTATAGAAATATGGGTTACAATGTCTACTACTAGGCCTCTCCAAATTTAGCTGCGTCATGCTGCGTCTGTAAGGTGCAGCCAGGTGCTACGCCGCGCGCCTGAACGCGTAGCAGGCGCGTAGCACTTGCTACGAAACATGTATCTATTTTGATCCGCTTTTAACGTATTTTTATTTTGTTTTAGGTACTAGTATTAAGTGTTCTTTCAAAAGAATGCTTGTACTAGATACTTGGCTGTCTATTAAAGACAGCAAATCTGAACTGGAGCGTTGGCATCGAGTTTTTCGAGACCTAATACAATTGCTGCCTGATGTTGAGAATTACATTGCTGATGACTTGGAAAAAAGAGTTACTAAAGTTTGTACAAGATTGGTAGCAATTTGGAAGCAAGTCACGCGCAACCATTCTCGCATGGTCTCTAAGTACGGAGACTGGCTGAACGAAATTGAAGTTTGCGTTCTGCCAACTTGTGCAACAGTAGGGAGCCACAACACCCAACGGCCAGCAGCAGAAGCTTCGACAAGCACCCAACAGCACCAGCACAGGAAGGACTTTGAGGAATGTAGCAAGAGATCAAAACGCCGCAGGCTTGCAGAGTTAAGTAAAGTAGACAGTTCTGCGATAAATTCTTTGTTGGACGATTCTAGTCTATCTAACGCCGCTGCATCTTTAAATTTCAGCACTGACGAAGTCTTGTCTCTTATAAATGAGACAAAACTGACTAAACATCAGTATCTTTTGGTGAAAGACTTCGTTAATGCAAAATCACCTAATGCATTACCATCTTATCAAAAAGTGTTAGAAGCTAAGAAGCGGTGCTATCCATCGCAAGAGTTTATCACGGAATCATCTGCTGAAGTAGAATTACAATCATTGTTAGATCATACTGCTTGCCGGATACTAGAATCCCAAAAACCCGTTTTGAATAATATTGACCCTAATAAAGAATTTGTTTTGATTGGAAAATGGGGTTTCGATGGGAGTACGGGGCACAGCGAATATAAACAGATTTTTGGAGATTCTGGTATCGATGATGATGGCAGTATGTTTGTTACTTCATATTGTCCTCTTCAATTGGTTTGTAAGTCCAATACCTCCGACCCAGATCAAATAGTTTGGAAAAATCCGCGCCCTTCTTCCACCAGGTATTGTAGGCCTATTCGATTCCAATTTGCCAAAGAATCCAAAGACCTTTCTGTGCAAGAAGAAGCTTATTTCAAGACTAAAATTGATAGTTTACAACCGACTTCTTTCACTCACGGTGAATATGAAATAAAAGTGCAGCATTCTTTACAATTAACCATGGTTGATGGTAAAGTGTGCAGTGCTCTGAGCGATACATCTTGTAGTAGATGTTATATTTGTGGTTCAACTCCAAAAGAGATGAATGACATTGATAAATCGCTGAGCAAAACTGCAGATAGTGGTACCTATCAATTTGGACTATCTCCTCTTCACTCGTATATCCGATTCTTCGAATATTTAATTCACGTTTCTTATAGATTAGACATAAAGAAATGGCAGGTACGTTCTTCAGACGAAAAAGCTCTTCTTGCACAAAAAAAACAACATGTGCAGCAACAGTTTAGGCAGAAACTTGGTCTAATAGTCGACAAACCGCGAAGTGGAGGAAGTGGCACATCTAACGACGGAAACACTGCCAGAAAGTTTTTTTCTAACTCAGCGGTTTCAGCGGAAATTACTGGATTAGATAAAATCCTTATTGACAGATGTCATAATCTGCTGCAGTGTCTTTCGTCGGGATACAAAATTAATAACGCCACTTTTAAAGAGTATTCTCTAGAAACAGCACGTAAACTTGTTGCTACCTATCCATGGTACAACTTGCCATCGTCTGTACATAAGGTCCTCATTCATGGGTCGGAAGTAATTGAACACGCATTATTGTCAATAGGTGAGCTTTCGGAAGAGGCCGCCGAATCTTGCAATAAATTAATCAAACTCTTCAGGCGTGACAACACGAGGAAAATGTCTCGGGTTGTCACAAACACCGACTTGATACATAGACTTCTCCTTAATTCGGATCCTTATATTTCTAGTTTAAGAAGGTTACCACAGAAGAAGAAGTCTATTCTATCAAAAGAAGTATTAAATTTGTTGTCGGTTTAGGAAAAAATGTAAAAAATAAGATAGGTATTTATGTTATTTTTTACATAACTCCTATTATGTAAATATAATATTTTTTGTCCAATTGTGTGTTTGTACTTAGATGTTAGTTAAGTATTTACTTTATTTGTAATATAAAATGTAAATAGTAAGGTTTAATAGTTATTAAGTTGCAAACCTTCTTTTAAGTGTAATAAAAATGCATAATTTTGTAAATAAAATAAGCTTTTTAAGATTATTTTGTTTTTTTTTTATTGTGTTATGGCTTAAAGTATTACAAAACACCATAATAATAATAATCAGCTATGACAACGACAGTCATTATTATCGCGAAACCCTATGACCGCTACTCTTAGGGCGTGGAACCAGTGTGCCTCGGTGTGGACATAATGGGTTTATGATCGACGGTGGCAGTCGTTAAGCTAAGTCAGAGGCCTTAGGACGGCTTGTAAAGTTCTGACAGTTAGACCAGACTAGTTTTGAAACACCTTGTACCGCAGCCGAAACAACGGTTCAATGTCCACGGTTGATTAGCCAGTTTGTGCCTAACCTAACTATGTGCGTGACAATCAGGAGTGACCGCGAATAATTGAGTTAACGCGCGCTACGCAAGGGAATTCGATTGATTTACTACCTAGTGGTGGAAGAAATTAAGCCGAACATCAGGGGCCTATTCCAACTAAATTGTGAGCGATTCCTTATATTTTAACTGTCAAACTCCATACTAATTTGACAATCGTGAGCGATTCCAGTATTCTAACTGTCAAACTCCATACTAATTTGACAATCGTGAGCGATTCCAATATTCCAACTGTCAAACTCCATACTAATTCGACAATCGTCAGCGATTCCAATATTCTAACTGTCAAACTCCATACTAATTTGACAATCGTGAGCGATTCCAATATTCTAACTGTCAAAATCCATACTAATTTGACAATCGTGAGCGATTCCAATATTCTGTCAAACTCCAAACAAATTTGACAGCCGTGGTCGCCTATCTCTCTCTAATATGCTTGAGACTAAAAGCGGAGCGGTGTAGAACACCGGCTTATCATTAAATAGTAAAAATTACTTTGCTAAATTCTGCCAAAAATCCCACAAGCTCCATGCGGTTAGTTAATGCATCGCCATCCCTCCCACTTCTTGAAGCAGAAGCAAGACACGATCACGCCACCACCAACACCAATACTTGTGTGAGAAAATACGCGACGCGTTTCGCCTCTAACACGAGGCATCCTCAGGCTCCCTTGCACTTGTGATCCTGAGGATGCCTCGTGTTAGAGGCAAAGTAATTTTCACATTTTAATGCTATTATGGAATTCCGCAAAGTAACGCCTGATTTCAAACAATACCGGCTTATCAATCAATGACTTTGTTTTATAAGTCACGTGCATTTGTGATATTAAGTAGTCGCTGACAGTAAAGGAAAATATCGCAAGGAAACCCTAGTGTCTGAAGTGTTAACGTGCCTCAGCGCTTGCTACGTACAACGGCTCAACTATGAGACTAAGTGCGGAATTCTCAGGTCCAACTATGGTTGAGAATGGCGATGGCTGACCCCTACGTTATACTCGTGAATGCGTGGTGTCCGTATGTGTGGCCCCAGCATTGCCTAGTATTTTCATATTTTTTTAAGAATAGTAACAATTTTTTTATTTTGTTGCAAGTACTTGATTGCATTCATGGGATCTCGTTAGGTTTATACTCAAAACTTATGTGTTAGATTTAAGACGATTTGAGAAATGATGGTTAAATTGGTGTTTTTTTTCGCTGTCTTTTTCTCCACAACAACTTCACCCGAAGACAGAAATAACAAGAACATTTACATTGACATTCAACTAACAGAATCTACATCAACCCTTGTATGACCCCACTTCTGCATCGCAGGAAGGTAAGGCCAAACTTCACCACGGGGGCCAAGTCCGGGTTGGTGGAGGATTGTAAGATAGTGGCGGGCCTTACTGTCAGAAGTTATGGAGCCGCCCATAGGGCCTCTGACACGGTATAACGACTGCCGTTTCCTACATGACAGCTGGCACGAACGGCTTAACCTGCCTTGCGAACCACGGAAGCGCTCGGAAAAATGCCACTAGCGGTAGTCACGCTCAGGCATCCTGCACCTGACCGCGCCTGTTGTTGCTTAACCCAAGTGATCGATTCCAATATCTCGGTTCGACTAGGCCACGAGTGCTTCATAATCTAAACCCGTTACGTTGAAATTAATTTAAAATTGATTGATTCACAATAACTGCACTCACTTCGCGCATACAAACATACAAAAGATGAAAAATGCCAAATTTTCAAGTTTATTTGTATGCAAGTAAGGCGGTTATCGGGAATAATACCCGTGGACGATGTGTGTCAGTGTCAGTAAGGCGTGTCACCGCTATTCCAACAAGGCAGTCAATTCAGTTAATGTACAGATATACATTCTGCCCGCCAGACACCCGGTCGCATCGCGTATCTCTTCCGCTCAGCCGAGCAGGATAAGCGGCGATCGCGCCCAGGTGGCGTCGAGCTTTATACGGACCGCCGTGGAATTTCACCCTATTTTTCACGCTACTTCATGCCCAGCCCAGCGGGCGACACTTAAGCCTGCGTATTTCGTCCCACTTTCCACTACACTTACCGCTTTCCACAACAGAAATATAATAATTTAATTAAACATGTGTGTAACTAATCTGGGTAAGGCCGCCAATTGTACCGAATCTGTAATTTCTGTGTACAAAAAAGAAAATTCTATTTCCTTTTTTATGTACAATAAAGTATGTAAGCATGACTTGAGGGACTGTGGCTGTGACTGCCGCTCTGGGGCCTAACTTATGTAAACAATTTCCCGTGCAGTGTAGCGAAGTAACGTCGACAGTAATTAATCTGTGTGAGACCGCCAATTTTACCATGTTTTTATATAATTTCTGTGTACAACAAAGAATATTCTATCTATCTATCTAATTTTCCTTTTTTATGTACAATAAAGTATGTATGCATGGCTTGGCTGTGGCCCTATCTTATGCAAAAAATTTCCCTCGCAATGCAGCAAGGCAACGCCATTAGTAATTAATCTGCGCAAGGCCGCCAATTGTACTATATTTTTATATAATTTCTGTTACTGCAATTTCTGTGTACAACAAAGAATATTCTATTTATCTCTTATTTTCCATTTTTATGTACAATAAAGTATGTATGCATTTCTTGAAGGACCGCGGCTGTGACTGCCGCTCTGGGGCCCATCTTAAGCAAAGAATTTCTTTTGAGTGCAGTGAGGTAACGCCGCCAGCGCGCTGGCCGGCCCAAAGGTTCCCTACGCTGCAGCGTAGGGAACCTTTGGGCCGGATGTGTCCCGGGCGGCTTATTCTATTTGTGTTTTTTATTCGTTTGAGTATTAAGTTGCGAGTGTTTTGTTTTAATCTTACATTTTAATGTTTGACGAGGCTTTTTGTGAATGAAATTTTTTTAAATATTTGGACCTTTTTATTCTATTATCATTTTCTTTTTATGGTTGACGAAACTTTATGGAAATTTACGTCATTTTAAAATATTGTATGGGATTTTCGTTTTCGATTTTCGTTAATTAATTAATATTTATTAATAACACCGGTTTCTCGAACACTAATATTGGTAAAAGACCTTTTTGTTGTTTAGTTTTCCTGTTTATAAATATATTTTTTAATACATATTTTCAGTATTTAAATTTTGTTAGTTCTAATTCTTATTATGTCTATTGTGTCAGTGTCTAATAAAAATAAAGAGATAAAGTACCTAATGTAGATCCAATTTTTTATGATTTTTTTTAGAAAAGAACAGTAACGGCACCTATATGGTGCTCAACAACGAACTTAAAAGTTATTTTATTCACACCTTAACGGACTGTAACGAATCTGAGTACCTACTGTTTTAGTTTCAACCCGATACCTCCACGTTGAGAATAAAGGTCTTAACTGAAAGGCGGACGGACGAACAGACTGCAAAATGATCGTATAAAGATTCCGTTTCTCCTTTTGAGTTACGTAACCCTAAAAACGAGTCATCCATTTATGCTTCCCCTGTCAGCCGGTGCCGGTACCGGGCCGGTGCCGGGCCGTCCAAAGGAAAAACGCCCTTGGTCCGGCTGTACAAGTTATTGTTAACAAAGGTCCGGCTGTCAAAGAGACCGCATCCTCAGTCCCCGCCAAACGCAAGGGCCCTCCATCATTGGCGATGTCATTACCGTGGTGCCGATAATTAATTGCAATTAACGCGCTCTGCAGGGATGACGTCACGCGTCGATACTACAGCTGAACGTACCTGCAACAAGGAGTTGATTGTTAGTGGTTAAAGTGGTTCCAGCGCTCAGAGCAACTCAGAAGCGCACGTAACCTAGTAGAGCCGAGTCGTCGTTATCAACCCCTGTATGTCCCCACTGCTGGGGCACGGGTCTTTTCCTGCATCGCAGGAAGGTTAGGCCATACTCCACCACGGGGGCCAAGTCCGGGTTGGTGGAGGATTGTAAGACAGTGGCGGGCCTTACTGTCAGAAGTTATCAAGCCGCCCATAAGGCCTCTGACATGGCTTAACGAATGCCATTATATGACAGCCGGCACCAACGGCTTAACGTGCCTTGCGAAGCACGGAAGCGCTCGGAAAAATGCCACTAGCGGTAGTAACGGGACGCTCACCCATCCCGTACCTGACCGCGCCTGTTGTTGCTTAACCAAGTGATTGATTCCAATCACTCGGTTCGCCTAGGCCACGAGCGCTACTTAGAGCCGAGTGATTGGAATCAATCACAGCAGCAGGCGCGGTCAGATATTGGATGGGTGACCATACCGGGACTACCGCTAGTGGCAATTTTTCCGAGCGCTTCCGTGCTTCGCCACGTTTAGCCTTTGGTGCCGACTGTCATGTCTGTATCTTGTCTGTCCGTACCTTGCGAAGCACGGAAGCGCTCGGAAGAGGCCTTTTAGGAAAAGTGTACCTATGGGCCTTATTACTACGAGTGCCTACCGCAGATTGGCAATTTCAAGCACTGAGGTATTTGAACAAGAAGCGCTCGTGGCCTAGGCGAACCGAGTGATTGGAATCAATCACTTGGTTAAGCAACAACAGGCGCGGTCAGGTACAGGATGGGTGAGCGTCCCGTGACTACCGCTAGTGGCATTTTTTCGAGCGCTTCCGTGCTTCGCAAGGCACGTTAAACCGTTGGTGCCGGCTGTCATACAATGGCAGTCGTTAAGCCATGTCAGAGGCCTTATGGGCGGCTTGATGACTTCTGACAGTAAGGCCCGCCACTGTCTTACAATCCTCCACCAACCCGGACTTGGCCCCCGTGGTGGAGTATGGCCTAACCTTTCTGCGATGCAGGAAGAGACCCGTGCCCCAGCAGTGGGGACATACAAGGGTTGATAACGAGGTATTTGAACACCTCAGACACCAGGAGCACATCGCCAAGCCCACTGGCGGTATACATTGAACCACAAAACACATCAACGCCACAGCCTCTCTGGCATTACCTAAGCTGAAAACAGTGGTAGCAAAGTCGCAGAACACCGGCCTCTAAATCGGGAGGTTGCAATTTCGGACCCCGGTATACTTTGCCCAAAAAGTGTAGAAATTAAAGGGTAAGGTTTTGAGTTCTTTGAGTTAGTTGAGTTCTTGCACTTAAAAGCATTATAAAAAAAAACTACAGTAATTTCATTAACAAGATGTATTGTGCTTAATCAAAGGTAGTAAAAGGTTCTTGAATTTTTGGACAAACTGTCCGCATCAATGACTTTGTTTTTGTATGTTAAGTATACTATGAAATTATAGTAGCAATATTACTCTCTAACGTGAGGATCTCGTGAGGACCTGATTATGTTACTTTAGTCAGCCGCGTTTGTGTCCCACTGCTGAGCAAAAGGCTCCGCCATGAGCTTCCCCTCCCTGTCTTGAGCAGTCATCTGCCCATCCGGGCAAGAAGTTGTAGGGCCAGTATCTAAATTGATAATTTTGCTAAGTAAATAGATAACTGTAGTGCTGTCTCTTCAAATTTCTCAGAAAAGAACGTGACAGAATGTTACTTAAGTATTTACTTAGTGAAATTATCAATTTAGATACGGTGAAATTATAAATCGGCCCTGTGAGATCGTCCCGCCACCATCACCGCTTTGGCCGACCACGCCTGCGATATCCGTGGCGTGGAATCCATTCACTGGCAATTTTAGACCATCTGTCCGTTTGAAATGAAATGAAAAGGTTTTATTCAAAGTAGCACAGAAACTGCGGCTTAATGAACGTTACAATTCAAACTAGGTGTCCATTTCAATTTCATTTCAGTTCATTTTTGAGAAAAAATGGACAAAAAAACTCCAAACTTAGTCTTTTCAACGTCCTTAATTAACATAGTTTACATACGTTACGTTATCAACCCTTGTATGTCCCCACTGCTGGGGCACGGGTCTCTTCCTGCATCGCAGGAAGGTTATGCCATAGTCCACCACGGGGGCCATGTCCGAGTTGGTGGAGGGTTGTAAGACAGTGGCGGGCCTTACTGTCAGAAGTTATCAAGCCGCCCATAAGGCCTCTGACATGGCTTAACGACTGCCATTATATGACAGCCGGCACCAACGGCTTAACGTGCCTTGCTAAGCACGGAAGCACTCGGAAAAATGCCACTAGCGGTAGTCACCGGACGCTCACCCATCCCGCACCTGACAGCGCCTGTTGTTGCTTAACCAAGTGATTGATTCCAATCACTCGGTTCGCCTAGGCCACGAGCGCATAGTTTACATAATTATTATAAAACATAGAACTCATACATTGTAATGGCTTTAATTTGAGACCTCATTGTCATCTAAATACTTAATCCTTTATGTTATAGTAGCCCTTTTGGCACAAAGCGTGTTTTACATATTTTTTGAACCGCGATTCAGGCAAGCTTAATATACCTTCAGGGATTTTATTATAGAAGCGTATACAATGCCCCATGAAGGATGAATTAACCTTTGCCAGTCTACATAGTGGGAACAAAAGTTTATGTTTATTTCTAGTAGGTATTCACATTGTGTTGGCTACCTAGTTTTAAAGTTACTGGTATTTTTCCTAACGTACATAATATTTCCATACGAATGACGTGGCCCGTCTAAAATACAATCCAGGTGCAGCTTCCCGTTTGTCGTCCGTGTTTATTCGTAGAAGCGTCTCATACATTGGCTTCGCACATATGTTACGAGTACTCATACGTTGTGGAGTCGGCGCAGCGAAGTTTTAATTGTTAACGGAACTTATTCATTGCTGAATAAAGCTACGAAGCTACTGTTAACATGAGTCTTATGACCAAACCTACGGCATACGCCAATGTGAATATTTTTTTTGGGTCTAGGTCCCTGTACTTATTTTACAGACGAATAGTGTCGAATTCAGATCAATGTGGCATCAAATCACCGTTTTATCTTTATTATAATTAAGCTGCCAAATATGCTCAGTAATTTTTTATACAAACCCAGTCAATCGATTCACGTAAACCCGTCCCATCAGGTCACCTCATCCTTACCGGAGTCTTCTGTGGTCATTCTGATATTTAAGGAATACAGTTAATACAAAGCACATTCTTACACGTGCGAGTAGAGCTTCCAATCGAAAATTAAAGTAGCTTTATAAAACATTTATTTTTAGTGATATTTTTTGGAATGGCTTTAAAGAACTAGGGGCCTTACGTGTGCAATTTATGAGGGGACCAAGCAATTTATGTTTGGGAGCGATGCTGGCTGGCGGGGTTTTTACCAAGACCTCGTCTTTTATTTAGCAGGTGAGGTTGTGTGGGTACCTTAAGATGATGTTTCTGAACGCCTTACACCCCCCGTAAGCCCAGCGTAAGCTCAGACAGGTGGCCAAAACATTGTCACTGATTGGGTTCTAAGAATATCGCAAACGTGGCCCTCATCCAAGCGGAGATGGCGGTAAGACATTACGTCTTTTTTATCGGGTTGGCAAGTGGTGGCTATGAACAGAGAGGTGTGGAAAGCGAAAGGGGAGGCCTTTGCCTAGCAGTGGGACACAATCGAGGCTTCTTAAAAAAGATTTTAAGATATAAGGGGTTAAATCAATTGTGTAGTGTTACTTTGAATGACCGGTTACGCAATAGTCTGATTAGAGAACGTTGTTGAGTGAAAGAGGATGCGGTGCCTAGAATTGAGAAAGGAATGTTGCGTTGGTTTGGACATGTGGCGAGAATGAAGGAAGAAAGATTGACGAAACAAATATATACTGCGAATGTGAGTGGAAGGGCTGGTAAGGGACGTCCCAGGTGGACATACACGACGGACGACCACATAGAGGATGTATTAGCAAAGGGAAAGATAAAAAGTACCCGGAACCGGCGTGCGTGCATGCAACGACTTATGAACGTTGGTGAAGCGAAGGTGATCTGTCAGGATCGTGGCAAGTGGCAGTCCCTGGTCTTTGCCTACCCCTCTGGGATACAGGCGTGAGGTTATGTATATTTGTAGGTCGAAAGTGAGCTGAGATTCTGCCGTATTTATTTGAATAGAAGTGCGCACTGAATCAGGACTTCCATTCCGAATAAATAACTCAGCCGTAATGAACGCGCGACACTGTGATTTCGCACCTGGCGCTATACGAAACTTTCCTGTCACATAACTGATATACAGGGTGTAACAAATTCCCCTCATACATCCGTAAATTTGAGAAGCTATACGTCACTTGGAATAATTTGTACAATGGAGAAAAAGTCGCGAAAAAAGAAGAGTAAAATAATTTATTCAAATAACCACAATTTGAAATAAAGAGATGTGAAATGTAGGAGTTTTTTTGTCCATTTTTTCTCCAAAATGATCTATATTTTGAAATAGACACCTAGTTTTAATTGTAACGTTCATTAAGCCGCAGTTTCTGTGCTACTTTAAATAAAACCTTTTCATTTAATTTCATTTCAATATAATTTTATTCTTTTTTAATGTACTTACCCGTGCTGAGGACCATTTTAAAAACCTATTTAGAGGCTAAAAATTCCACCCGTGCTGGGACTCGAACCCGCGACATCTGGCTATCCCTGCCAGCGCTCTTCCGACTAAGCTAATAGGTGACTTATACTATTTTTATTTTTAATGCACTAACCCGTGCTAAGGAACAAATTTAAAAACCTATTTAGAGGCTAAAAATTTCACCCATGCCGGGATTCGAACCCGCAACCTCTGGCTATCCGTACCAGCGCTCTACCAATTGAGCCAATGGGCGACTCACGGCATCAGTGAAGTTTCGAACCTCTTTACAATATTCTCTGTATTTATATATAATATGTCGCTGCCTGTACGTAATACAGAGAATATTGTAAAGAGGTTCGAAATTTCACTGATGCCGTGAGTCGCCCATTGGCTCAATTGGTAGAGCGCTGGTACGGATAGCCAGAGGTTGCGGGTTCGAATCCCGGCATGGGTGAAATTTTTAGCCTCCAAATAGGTTTTTAAATAATAGGTGACTTACCGGCATCAGTGAAATTTCGAACCTCTTTACAATAAATACTCTCTGTATTACGTACAGGCAGCAACGTACAATACAAGGTACAATGGTACAATATATAAAAGTAGTGGTAGCACAGATTGAATTAAAATTTTACCGTTCCTTGCCACAATCGAAATTTAAATATATTGTCAGAGGCGTCATCGGCGGCTTGATAACTTCTGACAGTAAGGCCCGCCACTGTCTTACAACCCTCCACCAACCCGGACTTGGCCCCCGTGGTGGAGTATGGCCTAACCTCCCTGCGATGCAGGAAAAGACATACAAGAATTGCTAACGAACGAAATTTTAAAGCCGCTGAGGCTTCAAAATTATGAGATACCATCTCCCGATCCCTGGTAAATACCAGGCCTTCCGGGTTTACATTTTTGTGGCCTACAAAAATCTCTAAATATGACCTACCAAAAAATATTTAAATTAATAGCCTGACGTGGACAAACTCGAATAACTATAACAGTGAGAAAATATTTGCGAAAAGACATACTTAAATAAATGAAAATATTTTATTCAACCATCATTTGAAATACAGAGATAAGAAAGTTACAATATGTTTTGACGACCTCTGTGGCGCAGCGGTAGCGCATCTGCCTGCCATGCGAGAGGTCCCGGGTTCGATCCCCGGCTGGGGACCAAAATAGCCCCAGGTCTTGGATGTTGACATGTTTGTGATGTTGCTGTTTCTGATTCTCATGACACAGGTTATCCTAGTGTGGGGCCAGAAGCAATGTATGTGCCAGTATGTAAATGTAAAAATGTTATGTTGTTATAAAGGGGGGAGGCCTTATGGGCGGCTTGATAACTTCTGACAGTACGGCCCGCCACTGTCTTACAACCCTCCACTAACCCGGACATGGCCCCCGTGGTGGAGTATGGCATAACCTTCCTGCGATGCAGGAAGAGACCCGTGCCCCAGCAGTGGGGACATACAAGGGTTGATAACGTAACGTATGTAAACTATGTTAATTAAGGACATTGAAAAGACTAAGTTTGGAGTTTTTTTGTCCATTTTTTCTCAAAAATGATCTGAAATGAAATTGAAATGGACACCTAGTTTGAATTGTAACGTTCATTAAGCCGCAGTTTCTGTGCTACTTTGAATAAAACCTTTTCATTTCATGTTGTTATTGGTTATAAAAGTAGTGGTAGCATAGATAGAATTATTTATTTGCCATAATTTTGTGTTTGTTATATTTTAAAACCGCCTGGACTTTAAGATTATCAGATGCCATCTCCCGCATTAACCAGCTCTTAATGCGGAATTACAATTTCATGACCAACAAAAAAATCTATATTTGACCTTCAAAAGAAAACTAAATTACGAACACAACAACAAAAACCTTGAAACCAATTTTTGATAACAATTTTTTTTAGATATTCGCCTGAGTTTTATTGAATGAATAAAATTATTCACACTGACACTAGTGTGGCAATTTCACGTGACTACGCATCGGTAGGGGAAAATAAATCATCCGGCGTTACTAATGTAACGGTCCAACATTAACATTCGCAAGCAACCGGCGGGCAATTCACTTAGCGAGTGGTTATAATTTAAGTACGGCCGGGCGTGGCTGCAGTCAGCGGCACGCGCGTTACGCTGCGGCCTGGACCTGCCCAGGTGATAGGCGATGGCGGACACAGCTAGCTAGACCTGGAATTTCAGCACTCAGCTCCACAGTCGAGCCATACTTCAATAGTTTCAGCATCTTACATGCGATGAAACCGAAAACCTACTCTGTATTCTAAAGCAAGCCTTGAATTAAAATAACCTGGACCTACCCAGGTTATAGGCGATGGCGGACACAGCTACTTAGACCTGGAATTTCATCACTCAGCTCCATAGTCGAGCCATACTTCAATAGTTTCAGCATCTTACATGCGATGAAACCGAAAACCTACTTTGTTTTTCAAAGCAAGCCTTGAATTAAAATAACCTGGACCTGCCCAGGTTATAGGCGATGGCGGACACAGCTAGTTAGACCTGGAATTTCATCACTCAGCTCCACAGTCAAGCCATACTTCAATAGTTTCAGCATCTTACATGCGATGAAACCGAAAACCTACTTTGTATTGTAAAGCAAGCCTTGACTTAAAATAACCTGGACCTGCCCAGGTGATAGGCGATGGCGGACATAGCTAGTGTCTGGTAAAGGACCCACTTAAAAACTAATACTAAAAACTAATGAGAAAACAAGACACTTACAAAGTCTGTCCACGTCGATGCCTCTCGACTTGGCAGCCGGCGCCGTTCGGGATGGGTGCAGGTTTGGGGATCGCTAGACTTCCCCGTCTATCCCCAAGAGCTCTTTCCCCAGATGGCTACCTACCTTCAGTGCACTTTCACGCCACGGGTTTTTAGGAAAATATATTCACTATTTTGGGCGATCCGTCGCCCAACAACCAAACACTATCAACATTGGGATCCGTCCCTGAATTTATTTCGCACTTCACTCGAAGATATAAGCCCGGCAATCTAATTGCCACAGAATTTTGTGCACATTCTGAGAAAACACACGTCTCACAATGGCACATTCTGAGAAAACACACGTCTCACAACCAAAAAAACAAGAGGTCAATTTGCCAACTCATCTGACAGGTGTCAAGTCATGGCTACGTTCCGAAACGCGTTCCAAATCAAACTTCTATTCTAAACAGCTAGTTAGACCTGGAATTTCACCACTCAGCTCCACAGTCGAGCCATACTTTAATAGCTTCAGCATCTTAAATACTATGAAACCGAAAACCTAGTCTGTATTCTAAGGCAAGCCTTGAATTAAAATAACTTAATATTTTATTTAGTGTGGTGTCGGCCTAGACAATAGCACCAACCCAAATTCTTACCGCGGGTGTCGTAAAAGGCAACTAAGGGGACACAAACCGGGGGTGGGCAGCAGCGCCCCCTGCTGTACAATTCCACCAAACTGCGTCCCCAACTCGCATGCCCAGCGTGGGGATTATGGGCATTACCCCCTATGATAGCACAACGTGGCGCTATAGCGCTCATTAGGAGAGGGCTATGTCCAGCAGTGGACTAATATAGCCAGAAGAAGAAGAATATTTTATTACAAAAAAAGAAAAAGCCTGTAAGTAGGTTTTTAAAATTATCCATCGCACGGGTTAGTGCAGTAAAAAAAAAGAATTTCATGTGGGTATAGCGATATCATTCCGGTGTAAAAACCTAACTGCAAAAACATAACTGCAAAGTAGGTACTTGGGCTGCAAGTGATGCAAATTACTTCAGCCAGATGTTGCAGCCTGTACGTAACACAGAGAGTATTGTAAAGAGGTTCGAAATTTCAATGATGTCGGTAGTCGCCCATTAGCTCAGTTGGGAGAGCGCTGGCACGGTTAGCCAAAGGTCGCGGGTTCGAGTGGGTGGAATTTTTAGCCTCTAAGTAGGTTTTTAAAAAAGGATAATATTTATTAAATATATCCATCCAGAAGCTTTAGTTGCTGAGTGCAGCGTCGTGTTCCTAACACGGTCTATTCTTTTTACACCCAAAAACCGCGCTCCATTGCTTTCTGCCAACCTTGAGTACACAGGCCAATAAATATGTGAGTTTTGAACCTAGATAAAAGTATGCTGACTATAATGGTTCAAAAATGTATACCACCGGCCTCCATAGCAACTGACTTTTAGATTTGCCAAGATCAAGGAAAGAAGTGAAGGTTGTCTGGAAGAGATCACTTTTAGTGATAAGGCCGTCGTCGGTCCTCTTAGGTTAAGAAAACTGTGTAATTTTCTTTTTTATGTACAATTAAGTATTCGCTATCTTTTTCAAAATAAAGATGTCAGATTATTTACGAGTATGTATCAAAATAATAATGGCCGTATTATTTTTACGGTGACAGGAATAGTAGAATAGCAGATACGACAAATGATTGTGCAATTCCGTATGATGAATAATGAATTCGGTTTGTGAAGCTCACTGAAATAACTCTAGTGAAAATAAAAATGATTGTTGCAGCGTAACTAATTCGAATTTGTGATTCAATTAACTGTAAATTCAGACCGAAATGAGAATGAAAATATTATATAGGTAATGAAAAAGTAAGTGTTTAAGGCGGGCTACGACATTTTTCCTACGTTCGTAGCTGTTTCGTAGCAAAATGCTACGCTCGTAGGCGATCGGCGTAGCACAAATTGTCCAAAAGAATAAATAGGTTACGATTACAGTGTAGTCACAAAAATTTTCGTACAATGTAACTCTTGTTCCATGTACTTTTTTTTTGCAAGGTCTCTCTAGAACTACATACATTCATAACCTCGGGCCTGTATCCCAGAGGGGTAGGCAGAGACCAGGGACTGCCACTTGCCACGATCCTGACAGATCACCTTCGCTTCATCAACGTGCATAAGTTGCATGCACGCACCCCGGTTCCGGGTACTTTTTATCTTTCCCTTTGCTAATACAACCCCTATTTGGTCGATATATGTCCGTGTGGGACGTCCCTTACCAGCCCTCTCTAGGACTAATGCTGGTAAAAGAGCTGCCTCAAGCCTTATTAAACATGTCTTGTGAGCAGACATGTTTTCCGGGATCATTTACGAAATTTGATTTGTTTCATAAGTCAAAGCAGTACTGGAAGGAAATGTTCACACTAATCCTGTTGAATTCGTCCTTCCGGGACTCATGACTGAGTAATTTAAGCAAAGCCTGCAGCAAAAGACTGTACCTTGGGTCAGACCACGAGAGCCTAATGCCTTACTAATGGCATCGGGGTATATGTCGAGATTTTTCGCCCCACCCATAAATATGCATTAATGATGGAGCTCCCGCCACGGTAACAAAGTGAATTTTAATCTTACTCAGCTCCCTACAGATTGGTAGAGAAAGTAAAACATGGTATAGGAAGTGAAGAGACGCAGTTGAAATCGACAAAACTTGTCGTTAGTTTAAGCCCATTAAATGCCGTATATAAAAATGTACTTTAAAATAGAAGTTTCCAAATGTACTATAAAGAAATGGCTTTTTTTTTCTATTTATTGAGTCACAAAAATGAAAAGCATTTCAAAATAGCTTCAGGGACTTCCCTCGGAGAGAGTCTATGAGCTTAATTGCCACGCATGCCCATTGCGATTAGCTTCTTTAAATTGATGTTTATTTCTTAGGATTTCGTAGTCGATAAGGAAACCCAATAGCATCGGGATGGTCCGTCCGACCGTCTGTGCGCAGCCTAGCTCAGACACGATAGTACTAGAAAGCTGAGATTTAGTAGATTTTTTACCGCACTCTTAAATTAGTGATGCAAATTTTTTTTCGTTCTCACCTTTGTTTAGAATAGAAATTTGAGTTTGGAACGCGTTTCGGAACGCAGCCATGACTTGACAGCTGTCAGATGAGTTGGAAAATTGACCTCTTGTTTTGTTGCTTGTGAAACGTGTGTTTTAACAAGATGTGCCCAAAATTGTGTGGCAATTAGATTGTTGGGCTTATATCTTCGTGTGAAGTGCGACATAAGTTCAGGGACGGATCCCAGTGTTAACTGTTTTGGTGGTCGGGCGACGGATCGCCCAAAATAGTGAATATATTTTGGTGAAGAACTGGTGCCGTGAAAGTGCACTGGAGGTAGGTAAGCTTCTGGGGAAAGAGCTCTTGGGGATAGACGGAAGTCTAGGGATCCCCAAACCTCTCAGTGCACCCATCCCGAACGGCGCCGGATGCCAAGTCGAGAGGCGTCGACGCGGAAAGACTTTGTAAGTGTCTTGTTTTCTCATTAGTTTTTAGTATTAGTTTTTAAGTGGGTCCTTTACCCAACAACCTTAGTTTGGGGTCATTGGCAATTTCAAGAGCGGAGGTATTTGAATTCCTGAGACACTTAGGTTTCCACCGAATTAAATCATCATCAACCCATTATGTCCCCACCGAGGGGCACGGGTCTCTTACCTGAGAAAGGCATAGGCCACGCAGGTGTGCCTCTTACCTGAGTCCACCACGTGGGCCAAGTCTAGATTGGTGGAGGCTTGCAAGACTAGTGGCTGGTCTTACTGTCAGAAGTTTTCAAGCTACCCTAAGGTATCGGGCTTGGTTTAACGGCTACCGTCTAACGACGGCGGCAGCCGCTTGTAAAAATGCCATACCTGCACTGAACGTTCCCTATGTTGCTTTACCTTCGTGATCGTTTAAGATTTTAAGATCGTTTAAGGTTTGTTATTTTGTGTATTTATGTAAATTATTTGTATTTATCTGTTGATAACTATATGTACACTGTTGTTTAGGCATGTATTCATTTATACCTTTGTAATAATCTTGTATATTTGTACATGTATGTAATATCTGTGTAATTTCCATTTTTATGTACAATAAAGTGTTCTCTATCTACCTACCTACCTACCTACCTACCTACCTACCTACCTACCTACCTACCTACCTACCTACCTACCTACCTACCTACCTACCTACCTACCTACCTACCTACCTACCTACCTACCTACCTACCTACCTACCTACCTACCTACCTACCTACCTACCTACCTACCTACCTACCTACCTACCTACCTACCTACCTACCTACCTACCTACCTACCTACCTACCTACCTACCTACCTACCTACCTACCTATCTATCTATCTATCTGTCACTCAGGCAGCAGGGGCTACGAGCGATTCACCGAAATAAAGATATAAATATAATACATCGTAGACCGTGTCTTTCAAAGGTATCTTAAGAGACCTTCAGTGCAGCTGAAACCACAAAAGTTCGTAGGAAGGTGCTCCAAAGGTTAATCTAATTAAATCACGTAATCTCTTTTAAGTAAATAATATAACCTGCGAAAGTGTCTCTAAAGGTAATTTAAGGCCAAACGAAGGCAGTTTATAATTCACTTTTAAATGCCGCATAAAATTAAATGGGTTACATACATACATACATAAGATAAGATAAGAATATTCTTTATTGTATACCGGAAAAATAGTTACAAAAACGGCAGATACAAAAGATCAAATACAATTGGCGGCCTTATTGCTAAAAGCAATTTCTTCCAGGCAACCTCAAATTGGAGAATTTGCTGAGGAGAAATAGATACGGGTAGCCGGTGCAAATACGAATATTAATGGACAAGTACGTATACGTACCTAATAATAAACTGCATGCATGTATGCATGCATGCATGCATACATACATACATACATACATACATACATACATACATACATACATACATACATACATACATACATACATACATACATACATACATACATACATACATACATACATACATACATACATACATACATACATACATACATACATACATACATACATACATACATACATACATACATACATACATACATACATACATACATACATACATACATACATACATACATACATACATACATACATACATACATACATACATACATACATACATACATACATACATACATACATACATACATACATACGTGCCGCAGTCGGGTAAAAAATAATTTTGTTGATACAGCTAAAGAGTCAACACCTCGACGAAGGGCCTATACTGAGACGCATTTATTGTCAGAGGTCCTTAGGTCCCTTTGAAGTCCTTTCATCTCTGTCTGCGTTGTTAAGAGTGTTTTGTTTACTCAGGACGGAGGTTCCGCCTTTGGAGGGCAGCGAAAACATGTTTGCGCTCAAATTATAAGGAGGAAAAAATTGTACCGAAATTATAATAATAATATTGGCCTTTTTGCATCTACTTAATGAGATGATTTATACAGCGTCCAGTGGCATCTTCACACACACTAGATGGGTGAAGGGACCACTCCGACGCTGTAGTGCCTGGGACATGGTTTTATAGATGGTGTAGGCTTGCCCAGCACCTATACCACCCTGACAGCTTAGACGGCCTAGCCTACAGGAAAGACTAGTCAATACGTGCGGAGCCAACCAAGCCGCGGGTTTCCTCACGATGTTTTCCTTCACCGTTAGCGTGTGGTATTGCGACTACAAATTCGCAAATGTACGTAACTTTGAAAAACCAAGTCATTGGTACATGCCCGCACTCGGGATCGAACCTGGGGCTCTCGCTTGCCAGTCTATGGTTCTACCCACTGAGCTACCACCGCTTACACCCTTACACCGCTTACGAAATTATAATGTAACGTATATTATAATTTCGGTACAATGTTTTTAATAATTATTATAATATTATAACCTGGTCGGATTCTTCCGATATAACAACACCCGTAAGTAGATCCGGACTAAAAGTCTACAATGTGTTGTGCTTACGAAAGTATTAGTTCAAAAATATTATATACGTGTTGTAGAGATTTGGAAATCAATATTGGAAATCTAAACACAGAAATAAATACAACACAAAGTTGATATAATATCTCGGCACTTCACACACTGAAGCGCTCGTGGCCCAGTAGAACCGGGTGACTGGAATCTATCACTCGGGTTAAGCACAATAAGCAACAATAGGCGCGGTGCAGGATGGGTGATCGTCCCGTGACTACCGATCTGGCATTTTTTTCGAGCGCTTCCGTGCTTCGCAGTTGGTGCCGGCTGTCATGTAATGGCAGTCGTTAAAGCCATGTGAGAGGCCTTATGGGCGGCTTGATAACTTCAGACAGTAATGTCCGTGACTGTTAAATAATCCTCCACCAACACGGATTTGGCCCTCGTGGGGGAGTATGGCCTAACTTTCCTGCGATGCAGGAAGAGTCCTGTGTCCTAGCAGTGGGGACAAATCGGTCGCAAAATTATTTGATTCGGTCCACTATTCTGGACAATACAGTTTTCTGTGAATGAGTAATTTTATTATTATTATTATTAATACTTTATTGCACCATAAAATTGTACAATGCGGCGAACTTAATGCCATAAGCATTTTGTTCATCCTCTTCAATCCATTATGTCCTCACCGAGGGGCAGGGGTCTCTTCTCTGAGGAGGGCGACACATTCCACCACGGCTGCCAAGTCCGGATTGTTGGAGGCTTGCAAGAATAGTGGCTGGTCTTACTGTCAGAAGTCTTCAAACCGCCCGCCCTAAGGCCTCTGACTTGGCTTAACGACTGCCATCTATCGACGGCAGACGGCACCAACTGCTTAGCGTGCTTTGCGGAGCACGGAACCACTCGAAAAATGCCACTAGCGTTAGTCATAGTCGGTCACCCATCCATGCACTGAACGCGCCTTATGTTGGTTAACTTTCGTGATCGCTTAAGATCACTCAGGCAGCCGGCGCTACGAGCGATTGCACGATTTTGTTCAAGTCTACTTAATATATATTTTTTGGCACGATGCATGTCATGTCAGCCTACAGCTGGCAACACACACCTCACGTTCACTTCAAACTGTGGAGTATCTTGAGACGAGAGGCCCCCGCGCAAACAAGGGAAAACTTCGCTAACGAGTTGGTAACAAGGTTCCATTTAGTTTGCCTGATTAATTAAATATTTGCTGGGGCAAGACAGGTCGGCGTCTCGAGTTATGCGCAACTATTGTCGGGTTTTCGTTCTTGAATGAAAATCTTAATTATTTTTAACTGTGCATAGAAAAGCGCTTCACAACGGAGCGCTACATCTTACCACTATTTTTTCCATACCAATTCTGTTCGTCTGGAAAGTTGTCTGCCGAACATAATTAGTGCTAACTATTTTGTGTTTGACCAATGGTACGCCCAATCCGTTGTCCGGTCCGTACCGTTAACCCTATATTATAATTTCCCATATTTTTGCGATGAAAAACAATACATATAGCTTCGAATCTTGGAGTTATCAGACCACGCAAGAGATGCGATGCGTCCTTACGACTTGTACATGCTGTTAAAGATAGACGATTATGAATGATATTAATGAAATTATTTGACTATGGTAATAATACATCCAGACTTAAGACTTAGTAGAATCATACATCCAGATTAGTATTAACATTTTGTGGCCTAACCGCTACCCCTAATCGGCAACTCGTGTTGTTCCGCCGCGACTCGGGCCGACTCGGGAATCATTCAAGCAGATGAATATTTGGTCGACTCGGGCACTACCGCCGTGAATCGGAACAATTCGGGATTCAGCCTCCAATACCATAAAGAAAACAATTTGACGTTAGTGGTTACTGATTTCTTTCAATTAGTAGGATTATTATATAACTAATGACTAATAATTGTGAGATTTTTTGTTAATTTTTTCTCCAAAATGATCTAGATTTTGCAATGGTCACCTAGTTTAATTTGTAACGTTCAATAAGTTACAGTTTATGTAATTTTGAATACAGTTACTTGTCTGATTGATAATATTGAATACAAACGTTATTTAGTTTAAGATTAGTCGACATATAATTTCATTCATAATCACGCAACGCTAGTACTGTCTAATGTTGAATCACGAACAATCAAAAGATAGTCAAGTTTTACCTCCGTGCACTCCCGTCAGTGCCACATTGCAACAACATTTCGAAGGTTGTACAGTGGTAGGCCACCTTGAGAAAGAGATACTAACGTTGAGTTTGCTCTGCTAGAAATTTCTCCGAGACATAAGTGATATAGCTCGGTTAATTAAAGAAAGGGTCGGAATAACTAATTGCGTCTCGCTCATAAATTATATCCACAAATATGATAAGAGTCGTGAACGAGTGCCGTTCGTGTGTCTTTCCGTAGCACTTATGTTTTCCCTAGTTTTATAAGACATTTAACTATTTCTATGGCCAATTTAAAAACCTATTTGGAAGCTAAAAATTCCACCCATGCCGGGATTCGAACCCGCGACCTCTGGCTTTCCATGCCAGCGCTCTTTCCAACTGAGCTAATGGGCGACTAACTGGCATTAGTGAAATTTCGAACCTAACAATATTCTCTGTATTACGTACAGGCAGCGACATCTGGCTGAAGTAATTTGCATCACTTGCAGCCCCGAGTACCTACTTTGCAGTTAGGTTTTACATCGGAATGATATCGCTGCACCCACATCATTATATAATTTTTTTAATGCACTAACTGTACGTAATACAGAGAATATTGTTAGGAGGTTCGAAATTTCACTAATGCCGTTGAGTCGCCCATAAGCTCAGTTGGAAAGAACGCTGGCACGGATAGCCAGAGGTCGCGGGTTCGAATGTCGGCATGGGTGGAATTTTTAGCCTCTAAATAGGTTTTTAAATTGTCCTTAGCACGGGTTAGTGCACAAAAAAAAAAAAAAATTCTATGGCATTTAAAGTTATTGATGGCATTCATAATATTGTCATCAATAACTTTAAATTATTGATGAAAAACTCTTATCATATGTATAGGTGCCAGTTTGGTCTAAAATGACTTGAGAAAAGATGGTCAGAGTTTTATCCGCTGCCTTTTTCTCCACTACAATACGGCCTGAGGGCAGCGGCTTACATTTTACATTGACATTCAGCAAACAGAATGTAATTTTTTAACGTTGAAATAAATTAAATTTAATTGAATTGAGTGATTCGAATCAATCAACAACAGGCGCGGTCAGGTACAGGATGGGTGAGCGTCCCGTGAATACCGCCAGTGCCATTTTTCCGAGCGCTTCCGTGCTTCGCAAGGCACGTTAAGCCGTTGGTGCCGGCTGTCATGTAATGGCAGTCGTTAAGCCATGTCAGAGGCCTTATGTCCATATTTTGTTGCCCATATTGGCTTGATAACTTCTGACAGTAAGACCCGCCACTGTCTTACAATCCTCCACCAACCCGGACTTGGCCCCCGTGGTGGAGTATGGCCTAATCTTCCTGCGATGCAGGAAGAGACCCGTGCCCCAGCAGTGGGGACATACAAGGATTGATAACGATAACGAACGAATTGAGTTGTCCAGTACCTATCTTTATTTATTTTACTGTGTTCTGAAGCGACAGATATAGCTCTCTTTGGATATTTCTTGTCCTGAACACCTACTTTTGTTGTCATTTTGTCCTCCAAACGTATGGAAAAGTGTCATTGCGATCCGGCATGTCGTTTGTAATATATTAAACGGGTCTAAAGGCGATTATTTATTAGGTAAGACGTAGTCTAACAAATAATCGCGATCGCGAACGGGTCTTCGTTTAATATATACCATGTATGAGTATCGCGAATTATTAAGAAATACTTTCGTTTGTAAATAAAACCAAACTACGTTTGTATGGGAATTGCTCCTTGATGGAGCTTCTTAAGTTCTACATTCGACGCGGGAATACCCTCTGACATCGATAAGCCAATCACTGCGAACAGTGTCAACTTAATTAAAGTTAGTCAAAGCTAGACATACTCGTAATTAAAACTTTTTCTATACGTATTTATGCTCGTTTATTACATTTTTACAATTTTCCAACGTTTCTTCCCTTGAATGATACGCGAGGCAATAGAGATCCGCCGGCATCCAAATTTCAATAGAGATCGTGGTTGGAATATACCGGCAGCATGGGAACCAGTGCTTAAGTGCATGAGACCCGCTTGCTAAAACTGTGACTGTAGAGTTAATTTTTATTTCAATTAATAATCAATATTTTTAGTTAATGTAAAATAATTGGTTTTATTAATTTAATTTTTAACTTCAATTACTAATAATCAATATTGTTGACTTTATATAAAATAATTGATTTACCTATTTTGGAACGTAACTTCATAATTAACTTTTGTAATTTTTGCCGAGGGTAGTAAACTAACCGTTAATGCTTTCAAAAAGACGCCTACCACCACAGTCATCCGAGACCACGGCACCTGTAAAAGTGCCGAAACGTCCGAAAATTGTAAAAATGTGATAAACGAGCATAAATCCGTATAGAAAGTTTTAATTATGTCTAGTGCTCGTGTTAACCTGAGAAAATAGTATACAAAGCCAAACAGTTATCGGTAGATACGACCCGGCCGGCGACTACTTAAAACAACGTCAAGTGGTTAAATCTTTTCTATTCTTCTTGTTTAGGGCCGAAACTGTTTTGTGAATCTAGTATTAGATATTATATTTCTTTTGATATTTTTTAACGTGTTATAAACGTAAATAGTTAATTGTTTATAACCGTTCAGTTCTGTCTGCGTATATCTATTTTTTATTTTGCCTATAAACGTCCCAATCCACATACTTTCTGTCTGAGAGAGAGACGGGCTTAATTACTACGCGTGCCTAACGCGAAAGGAAAACATCGTGAGGAAACCTTAGTAGCTGAGGTGTTCAATTAAGTCAGCGGTTGAAATTGCCAATGATTTCATTAAATTAATTTACTTTATTCATTACAAAAAGTTTACTTAATGAACGTCAAAGTTTTTAGTTTCAGAATTAATAAATTATGTGGCGGAAAAGCTATCAAAAAACACAGTTATTCTTTTCAAAGTATGTCATTTCAATGCCGCTTCAAGTCTACGCGAGCACACACGTTGATATTGCGTAAATCCTTCTATGTCTTCGTCAATGGCATATAAAAAAAACAGATCACGTGACCTCACACAATTCAACTCTATACATCAACCTTTGCACGCGTACACTCTAATCTGAGTTACGTTACGGGTGACTTTGCAACAAAAATGTAAAGGTTGATCTGCCGCCGACTGTACGACAGTGCACTAAGAAGCGAATCGAGGCCCAAATATATACACACACACACACACACACACACACACAGACGTACCTTAACACCAAGACGTATCTAACCAGTCTTGTTCCTGTGACGCAGCCACTGAAAAGCAGCTAACTGTGAGGATAAAGGCCATTTTAAATCGGATTCCATAAACTAATAAAATGTGGTTCAGTTTCCGTTGTAACTCTCCATTCCGGAATGTACCGTCGAAGATGTATCAACACTTAAAAGTGCCCCTTCAGTTAGGAAATTGCGTCAACAACTAAAATAGTAATGACATTGCTTTTATAACACAGAAGACAAATAAAAACTAAAAAACAAATCAATAAAATAGTTTTTCCTTGAATTTACAGGACTGAAAAAATGCGAAAAATTATTTAACTGTAAAACTAAAACTGAATAGATTTAGTTTGAAACCTTAGTAGTAGTAGGTTAGTAGGGTTTTAGAGAATTAATTAAATGACCAGCAAAATAACTATTAGACAAGCGACAGTCATTCGGTCAGCTACGAATTATTTTTTTCAGAAAAATAAATAGGTAAATGAGCAGCAATACGTAAGCAAATAAATCAAGTTCGCTCGCTCAATAATTATTTTAGCCAGGAATCGAAGCAGAGTTCGTGATCTTTATTTATCAGTATAGTCATTAAAATTTTGTCCTCTTGTGTGTAGGTTAGTACTTTCCTTGTCTTATGTAGAACTTTATTATAAGATATTTATAATGTATGTTTATAATAAATTATAAGTTTATGTAAGTAACGGTATGTAAGTGTATTATTATTAAGTATAAGTATGTATCAATATTCAAATTTGCACTGGCTACCCGTCTTTCTAATTTCCTTCAGCAACTTTCCATCGTAAGGTTGTCTGGAAGAAATTGCTTTTAGCAATAAGGCCGCCAATTGTACTATGTATATTTGCAATTGTTTTGTATTTGTTGTTTTTCGAGTGTACAATAAAGAATATTCTTATCTTATCTTATCTAAGCTGTAACTCCTGTTGTTGGCGACTGACCTTTTTTATAGTTTTATTTAGACTTTTTGTACATATTGTCTTTACACTATTTTTATTTTTAATGCACTAACCCGTGCTAAGGAACAAATTTAAAAACCTATTTAGAGGCTAAAAATTTCACCCATGCCGGGATTCGAACCCGCAACCTCTGGCTATCCGTACCAGCGCTCTACCAATTGAGCCAATGGGCGACTCACGGCATCAGTGAAATTTCGAACCTCTTTACAATATTCTCTGTATTACGTACAGGCAGCGACATCTGACTTAAGCAAATTGCATTACTTACAGCCCCGACTACCTACGGCTGCCTGTACGTAATACAGAGAATATTGTAAAGAGGTTCGAAATTTCACTGATGCCGTGAGTCGCCCATTGGCTCAATTGGTAGAGCGCTGGTATGGATAGCCAGAGGTTGCGGGTTCGAATCCCGGCATGGGTGAAATTTTTAGCCTCTAAATAGGTTTTTAAATATTGTCTTTTTTACTTTTGTCAGTTTTTAAATTTAGTTTCTGTGTATCTAGTATGAAAAATTGTCTTGTAAAATATTTAAAAACCTATTTAAAATATTATCGAATAAACACTGAATTATAAATAAAAATATATTTTTATTAAAATAGAAGAGTAGGGCACCATACGGTGCTTAACGCCTGTCTTGGTTAATCAGACGTGTTACTGGAAGACTAACAGGCCATCAATAGGTAAATTTCTTCCACGAATTTGATCCACATGACATAAATGAAATCAAAAAAGACAACTAGACCGCCTGGAATTAAGGAAGAATTGGAAAAACTAAAAAGCTATTATTTAAAGATGTTAATAAAAATATAAATCATAAATATTCTTCACTGATCAGAGGACATTAATAAACAATGTATATTATTGCAAAATTGTTTTTGTCCAGACATTTCGATACTATTGCGTTTCAAAGACAAGGTTTCCTAAAATCTTGTCTAGATTTATCAGTGTTTTAAATGCCTTTTTATCTTTTCACTCAATATACTGACCGGTTTTCGAAAATCCTGTCCAGATTCATCAGTGTCTTAAATGCTTTTGTTTCTTACTTCGACTGTACGAGGCAGCGATCAAGCACTGACATTCCCGTAGACAGACGAGCAACCGAGCATCTGTGCCCGATATGAATTCTCCCGATCGTATATCAATCACGTCGTTTGGCGCGACAGCCGGTGGCTGATGGACTTTTGAGCGACGTTTGAGGGTCTTACTACTAAATGTTGTGCGACATATTTGAAACAGCCATGTCACAAGAAATTTTAAACTGTAATACATTTATTGACTAGAACACAAATTGTACATAAAGGCATACGGTATTATTTAAAGGTATTTAGAACGGTGATGAAAAGGTTATATTTATAAGCATTCATGTAAAACAGTCCTTTGATGCAGATTAAATAATATTTGGTTATGTCTTTCTCTTCACCACAGACTATTTAAAACTTGGTCTGAGAAGTGTTTAAAGCAGTATGTTTTTTGTAAATACGACCTATTTACGATTGTTTTCAATACTGTATCACTATAAGTTACTCATGTGCAATAAATACTTATCTAACTAGCCGTTTAATTGAATGGCTAGCTTTTTGAATCGAATTACATTGTCATTTAAAACGTTCAACTATTTAACTGATTAAAAAACCGCAAAGATTTACAAGCGGCAGTATGAACATTTTTGAGCCCCTATCTCTCTGTCTATCTGACCTTGTTGTGCGACGTAATAAATACAATAATTTATGCTATTTACAGCAATCCTAGCAGTTGCCCGCAACTTTATTTTAATAGCTGCATTTTTCTCCGAAATACAACACTGCGCTCCATAACCAAGATTGTCGATATTGGAGCTGCGAACACTAAGCTGAAGTGGCATTGGGCGGGCCCGTGAGCCGTATGGGCCAAGAGAGTTGGGCTAAACTTGCTACAGACTGGATTCCATGCGAAGGCTATCCCAAACGCGGACGATTATGGAGCTGCGACCACTAAGCTGAAGTTGCATTGGGCGGGCCCGTGAGCCGTATGGGCCAAGAGAGTTGGGCTAAACTTGCTACAGACTGGGTTCCAGGCGAAGGCTATCCCAAACGCGGACGATATTGGAGCTGCGACCACTAAGCTGAAGTGGCATTGGGCGGGCCCGTGAGCCGTATGAGCCAAGAGAGTTGGGCTAAACTTGCTACAGACTGGGTTCCATGCGAAAGCTATCTCAAACGCGGACGATATTGGAGCTGCGACCACTAAGCTGAAGTGGCATTGGGCGGGCCCGTGAGCCGTATGGGCCAAGAGAGTTGGGCTAAACTTGCTACAGACTGGGTTCCATGCGAAGGCTATCCCAAACGCGGACGACCCAAGCGAAGATGGCAGGACGACCGCACTACCTTTCTACCGGGATGGCAGAATGTGAATACGAACGGAAAGGAGTGGAACACTAAAGGAGAGATCTTCGCCTAGCAGTGGGACATCATCAAAATAGTTTCAACCCTTTGTATGTAACCACTGCTGGGGCAAGGGGCTCTTCCTGCGTCGTCGTAGGAAGGTTCGGCCATACTCCACCACGAGGGCCGAGTCCGGGTTGGTTCGTCGAAATTAAATGAAAATAATTTATTTGCATAGTTTGGTTGCATGGGTGCGTCCTGGCTGCGGAACAAGGATACAGGCTAAATAAAAAGTAGCTTATATATTATTCCGAATTATAATCTATATCTGTACTTAATTTCATCCGGATCCTTTTATTCGTTTTGTCATCATATTACGAGCACCAAATACAGAGCTATTTCCATCGTCTAATTGTCATTTGTACGGAAATTAATGTTATAATAATTTTAATTCTTTATAGCACTAAATACATGAGTAAATGTACAAGGGCGTGCTTAGTGCAAGAAGCATTCTCTTCCAACAAAACTTAGGTGTTAAAGAGACAGGCGATTCGAATCATTCAGGATTAGGTGCGCATCATGAGGCTATTGGGGTGACTTAGTAAGTAAGAAACACCGAGCCACCCAAACTTTTGCGTTTATAATACGAAATAATAACAACAATTAGTTATAACAGTCAATTTGATAAGGTACTTAAAAAAATATAAACAATCTTTATACGTCTATATAAACAATCTTTATACGTCTTTGGAACAAAATACACACTTTTTAAATCAAAATATTTTTTATGTAGCCTACAAACGTGCCACTGCAGGGCACAGGCTTTCTCTCTCAGAGAGAGGACGGGCTTAATTAGCATCACCGCGTGCCCAGTGCGAAAGGAAAACATCGTGAGGAAACCAGAGCGTCTGAGGTATTCGAATACGTCAGTGGTTGAAATTGCCAATGATTACAAAATCAAAAAGATGAACCTCAAAGTATTTTTTTAAAAAACCTATTTAGAGGCTAAAAATTCCACCCATGCCGAGACTCGAAGCCGCGACCTTTGGCTAACCGTGCCAGCGCTCTCCCAACTGAGCTAATGGGCGACTACCCGGCATCTGTAATAGGTTTTTTAAAATTGTCCTAAGCACGGGTTAGTGCATTAAAAAGTATATAAACTCAAAGTTATTAGTTTCAAAATTAATATTAAATGGCGAAGAAGCTAACAAAAAGCTAGACATTTATTCTTTTCTAAAAAAATGATTTCTTTTTCATTTTACCCGTTACCAATTCAATTTGATAAAATGTAAGGATTTTGATGCAAAAAGTGTGTTCGTTCGTTCATTATCAACCCTTGAATGTCGCCACTGCTGGGGTACGGGTCTCATCCTACATTGCAGGAAGGTTAGGCCATACTCCACCACGGGGGCCAGGTCCGGGTTGGTGGAGGATTGTAAGACAGAGTATTTTAAAAAACCTATTTAGAGGCTAAAAATTCCACCCATGCCGGGATTCGAACCCGCGACGTCTGGCAATCCGTGCCAGTGCTCTTCCAATTGAGCTAATGGGCGACGCACCGGCATCAGTGAAATTTCGAACCTCTTTACACTATTCTCTGTATTACGTACAGGCAGCGACATCTGCCTTAGGTTTTTTAAAATTGTCCTTAGCACGGGTTAGTGCATTAAGTGTCATATTAGTTCTGATATTTTTATTACACGAATATATCCGATTCTATCTGAAAGTAGCTAAGTTATGTTCTAAAAATTACCAGACTGTACATTGGTTAGGACCAAAATGGTTAAGAAACACTGGTTAAAAAAATTCTTAAATTATGGTGTCTTAAAAGATATTTTCCAGAATGCTGTTTTTCTAGAAACTTGTAATTTTTGACATAGGACTAATTATAATATGAACAACGAAGTGTAACTGGTTGGAAACCCTTAAGTCTTGTTATCTATCACAGTTCACACAAAACTAAAGACGCTTTTGCGAGTCGATTATAATGTTATTGTAACCGAATGTTATCAAAAAGGTTACGTAAACTATAGTCCAATGTTTTGAAGTCCATTAGGTACTTAAAAACATTTAAACAATATTAATACGTCTTTATATCAAAATACGCAATTTTCGAGGCCTTTGTAAAGGCCTCCAAAATACACTGTCTATACTATTTTTATTTTTAACTTTACATGACTTATCAAAATAGTGAAGAAAAGTTTTATACAGAGCAGGAAGTAGTATTACACTCGTTTGCTTTCGGCGAAAACCGAAGCCTACTCTTGAGACCAAGGCATATTGTAAAAGCTAACAGACTGTAAATTTTGTAATTTTATAAACAATTATATTTTGTCAGAAAATGACGTAGTACCTACTGCAATTCTCATGTAACTTGCAATTCTCATTTTTCTATTTATGTAGGAAGGTCTGAGAATAGATTTTAGGCCGATTAAAATAGCAAAACAACGTTTGCTAATAATAATATAATATTGTTTTCCTTTAAATGCGTTAAAGATGGTGTTTTCTTTAAGAAACTTTTAGCGGGCAGTAATGAGTTTTAATCCTCTTTATAAGTACGCCGCACTTATATTTGCCCCGCACTTTTTGAATTTGGAACATCTTAGTGTTCAGCGCCAAAGAAATCATGCGCAAATATTGTTTGAATAAATACAGGCTGGTACGACGCCCCATAGTCCGGCTGAATAAAAAAAAAATCAAATTAAAAACGCGCGAACTAGGTACAGCCCGCGCTTTCGTAAATTTTCACGGATCGTAAGAAATTCCTCGTTTTGTTTTAATAATGAGTTCTTCAAGTGACACTGAAAGTATAGAATCAACTCAAGAACTGATGGAATAAAATATGAGGCGCTTTAAATTTTTTCACAGAGGGTGATGAAAAGTAGAGTCTATCAATCGGGCCCAAATAAAATTTCTGGCTCGGGCGACGTACTTTTCTAAACGGCGGGCACCGGCACCGGGCGACGCCCTCACCATAAAAATATTATTTTGCTCCCTTATGAATTATGATACAATCTATAAAAATATTATTTTGCTCCCTTATGAATTATGATACAATCTATAGCTTTTTCTTTGACTGGACCTCGGTAAAAGTAAATCCAAATGTGGGTTAAGACAAAGACAAAGTTATTCTTTACGGCTAACTAGACTAGCGGGGATCTTTATTTTTCCAGGGCTGCATTACTGCGTTTCCACTTGACCCTTTCGTTTAGACCCAGATGGACGGTCTACGTACCTACACGTTTGCATTTTAGTACCTTGTAAAAGTCAAAATAGTAAATTTTACATACATCAGGGTACAAGAGGTTAATGTAACAAGATTCTAACTTGTTTACATGTTGGTGCACGCGACTGTACACAGTGCCGCTGTAGCATTAGATACATGAACGTACCAGAACGGCTACTATAACATAAAGGATCATTTAGATGACAATGATGTTTGGAATTAAAGCCAGTACAATGCATGTATTCTATGTTTTACGAGTACAATCATTATGTAAACTCTGTTAATTAGGTACTGAAAAGTCTAAGTTTGGAGTTTTGGACTAGTTTAACTTGTAACGTTTATTAAGCCGCAGTTTCTGTGCTTCTTTGAATGAAACCATTTTGATTTGATTTATTGTGAACATTCATTTATGAATATGTAGTAGTAGTAGTACCACTTGCTGACTGTGAAGAAAAACATCGTGAGGAAAAGGCCTCCCGATGAGCTTACCGTCCTCCCGGTCTTAAGCAGTCATCTCCCACCCGGGCAGGAAGGTTGAAAGATACAGTGCTACACAAGAAATAAGTCTCGCGGATCTACCTGCGCAGATGACCAAATTTTGGATGTGCGGCAAGTTGATCGACCAATCAGATAGTTTCGTTTTATGGTGGGCCGCGCGCCTTGTTGCTATTGGTTAATTCAACGTCATCGATGCAGGTGACTATTAGTTTGACAATATTAACGTGAGCGGTAGGTAATAGGTAGCGCTACTGCGGCAATCAATTCTGCACCTTAACCGTATCGGTTAAAGATCATGTTGAATGTACTTATAGCTTCGTGTACTTTCGTTACACTTCTTCCTAGTCTGCGCGACCGTAGATTCCCGAAGGGACTTTTATGGTGTGTAGTACTGTACTTATATCTTAGATAATATTTCTGAGTTTGAGCTTGAAGAAAATCTACAAAACAATAAACAGGGCTCCATCTAATGGAGCTAATAGGTCTGCGACCATGACACGCTACAGCCACAAAGAAAATTGCAATAAGGAAAACGTCCTAAGAAATGCAAACGTAATCCTCGGTAGTATATTGCTTTCAGCCGCGTTATTGCGGAGCCCACGTCAAGGATGGCCTTTAGGAGATATTGTTTAGCCGCAGTCTCCTTGTTTTGCGGGAGCCAACTAACTACAATGCTGTGTGGTGTCGGCCTAGACAATAGCACCAACCCAAATTCTTCCCGCGGGTGTCGTAAAAGGCGACTAAGGGGCACAAACCGGGGGGTGGGCAGCAGCGCCCCCTGCAGTACAATTACACCAATCTGCGATCCCCAACCCGCATGCCCAGCGTGGGGATTATGGGCATTACACTCCCAATGATGGCAGAACCTTGCGCTATGACGCTCATTAGGGGAGGGCTATGTCCAGCAGTGGACTAATATAGCCCAAAGAAGAAGAAGAACACTAACTAAAAAAACCGGCCAAGTGCGAGTCAGACTCGCGCACCGAGGGTTCCGTACAAACCTGTATTATAGACCTGAGTATTTGGTATGAATTTCAATTTAATACCTCTACGCGTTTATGAGGAAATGGGTAGTAAGTTTAAAATTATTAAAAAAAAATATATTATGTGATGTAACTAAAAATTTATGGTTTTCGTAATTTTTCCTTTATCTATGCTATAAGACGTTGCTTCGTACCAAATTTCAAGATTCTGAGTTCACGGGAAGCACCCTGTAGGTTTTGATTCCCTTGCAAGTGTCGAAAATTTGCGGCATAAACGGCTTTATCTTTTGATTGCGTTGGCTTAGAAGTTTGATTTTTTCACAGCTTCAAGGGACAGTAGACCTGAGTAATTGATATAAATTTCAGCTTCATACCTCCACGCGTTCCTGAGAAAAAGGGTCTTGACAGACGGACGGACGGACGGACAGACGGACAACAAAGTGATCCTATAAGGGTTCCGTTTTTTCCTTTTGAGGTACGGAACCCTAAAAACATCTTTTTTTTTTCAGTCAGACAGGTTACACTTGACCCCAGTCACGCCAGATGGTAAGCGAAGACGGGGTCTACGATGTTACGCGCTTGCCCGTTAAATAACATAATAATAGCATTTACGTACAGGCACAGGGTATCCTAGCAATGTATGCCTCAGGGCCCATACTTGGATACCCTGTGTTGTGGGAACCAGAAACAACGACATCACAAACATGTAAACATCCATGACCTGGGGTTTTTTTGTCCCTAGCCGGGGTTCGAAACCGGTACCTCTTGCATGGTAGGCAGATGCGCTACCGCTGCGTCATAAAGGTCGTCATACACTATAAATGCCAGTTGACTCTACTTTTAAAAACACCCAGTATATATCTTTGGAAAGACAGAGTGTTCCACAACTTTGTCATTCTTATGTTTTTTTTCTTAGCCTCTCTTGTGTCCTTGCTGGGCAAAGACCTCTCCTACTTTTCATCATCTCTCCCTGTTTCAAGCCACCTCGCACCATCCTGGCAAGAATTCATTTAGTTCGTCCCGCCATATTCTCCCTAGTCTGCCACGACGTCGGTGTCGGTGGAACCAAGTCGGTCGAAATTTTGGCCCACATGTCTGTGCTTATGCGTTAGACATGGCCAGCCCAGTCCCACTTTAACCCTGGCGGTCGCAACTCCAACATCCGGATTTTTTGTTATTGAGCGCAGCGTCGTGTTTCTACGAGTAATATGGTCTATTCTATTCGCCCGTAGTACGCCGCTCTTATTATAAAAAAATAATCTTCTCATTTCTCTTTGACGCAAACAGCGGTAGGTACCTCTAGAAAGCTCAATTCAATTGTATTTTTAATGACTGATGACAGTCCCCTTCAAGTTATCTTACAAGGCAAGATTCCAGGAAGAAGGTGACCTGGGCGACCAAAGATGTCATGGCTACACAACCCATGGCAGTCGTTTCAACAGATTATCTGTTTCTTTTTTGTTTTGGCAACCTCGAAAAGCAACATAATAAAATTGGTGGCCAACCTCCGATAGGAGTCGCCAAATAGTGTAATCGTATCAAAAAAAAAAAAAATACTTTGTCATATTCTCGGTCACAGGTGTTTGCTTTGGCGTGTATTTTTCTTTTTCTTTCTATATTTTTACACTTATATTTACTTATTGGATTTATTTTATTTTTATTTTACATTATCATTTCAAATTAATAACATCTATTTCTATGTGTTGTATTATATATATATATATATATATATATATATATATATATATATATATATATCTATCCACACATACACATACATACCTACACACACATATATATATATATATATATATATATATATATATATATATATATATATATATATATATATATATATATATATATATATATATATATATATATATATATATGTGTGTATCTAAGCATTTAAGTAGACCCTTTTACTTTTATATTTGTGTACCTATCCTATTCATATATCCTATAGTCAGTAAGATGGTCAGAGTGGAGTTTTTTTTTCCGCTGCTTTTTTCTCCACTACAATACGGCCCGAAGGCGGCGGCTTACATTTTACATTGTACATTGACATTCAGCAAACAGAATGTAAATTCTTTACGTTGAAATAAAATTATTTGAATTTGAATCTCTCTCTGATGCCGTGAGTCGCCCATTGGCTCAATTGGTAGAGCGCTGGTACGGATAGCCAGAGGTTGCGGGTTCGAATCCCGGCATGGGTGAAATTTTTAGCCTCTAAATAGGTTTTTAAATTTGTTCCTTAGCACGGGTTAGTGCATTAAAAATAAAAATAGTGTAATCATGTGAGTACAGTGATATCGTTCCGATGTTAAACCTAACTGCAAAGTAGGTAGTCGGGGCAGTAAGTAATGCAATTTGCTTAAGTCAGATGTCGCTGCCTGTACGTAATACAGAGAATATTGTAAAGAGGTTCGAAATTTCACTGATGCCGTGAGTCGCCCATTGGCTCAATTGGTAGAGCGCTGGTACGGATAGCCAGAGGTTGCGGGTTCGAATCCCGGCATGGGTGAAATTTTTAGCCTCTAAATAGGTTTTCAAGTTATTGATTCCAATTGATGCCACTTTGGAAACTAAAGTTTCGAAACCAGTTTCGAATACAGAATTATTTTTCTTTTTAGGAAACCTGGTTTCGAATAAAGAAAAATCATTCTGTTTTCGAAGCTGGTTTCCAATACAGAATATCTTCTTTAGAAACTCTTTCATGGATCAAGGGTATGCACAAAATTGTTATGTTTTTAATTTAAATTGTTTCCCAAACAATCCTGCGCTAGTACTGTGGATCGATTGAGAGAATTTTCGGTTGATGTAGCTCAATCCAGTGGTTCGTTTCGGGCTCCAATAGATGTTCAGCTACCGCGGACTTGAATACCCATCTATTTTTGACTGGAGCAATGTACGCTTTGACCCTTTCCGCGATAGGACGCTTTTGGCCAATGTCGGAGCTAACACAACTACGAAGTAATTCACTTCGAATTTCAAACAATCATTACATAATGATTTTCCGAATTTAAGGTTTGCAATAAAGAATATATAAATTCATATAATCATAAAGAAGGAAAACATTGCCTTTTTACATATTATTTGTTACTGAATAATTTTCTTATACATTCTTTGTTTTTATTTTTAGTATTTCAGGATTCCGTACCTCATGAAGGAAACCGGAACAGACGGAACCCTTCCAGGATCACTTTGTTGTCTGTCCGTCCGTCTGTCTGCCTTTCAAGAACCTTTCTCGGAAACGCGTGGAGGTATTAATGTTGAAATTAAGACGCTCGGGGGCGCTAACTAGCGCCACCGATGGAATAAAAACCATAACTTGTTTTATAATACCTAATTAGAGGCTAAAAATTCCACCCATGCCGGGATTCGAACCCGCGACCTCTGGCTATCCGTGCCAGCGCTCTACCAACTGAGCTAATGGGCCACTCATCGGCATCAAACCGGGGTCAAACTAGGAAACGAACTTTTCTAGTTTGTCTCGGATCTTGGATGCTATGTATGTATATATTGTATTAAATCTATCGTCGAGTTAGCACCTATAACACAAGTCATTTAGTTGTACTTAGTATAGGGCTAACGAGATCTGTGTACCTAATATGATGAATATTTATTTATTTATCAGTGAAATTTCGAAACTCTTTACAATATTCTCTGTATTACGTACATTAGTATTGTTATGTATTTTTAGCCTCTAATTAGGTTTTTAAAATTGTCCTTAGCACGGGTTAGTGCATTAAAAAGAATACAATTGTTTTATTATTATTATTATATTTATTTATTCAGACAACTCAGGTCCAATATTGTTAGTAAACAGTTGTTTAAAATCTATGTTATTAAGTACACATACAATTCATTATTCAATTATTTTTTTTCATACTTTAAATACACTTAAAATTCGATCAATAAATAATAAAAAAAAGAAAACATAATCACATAACATGATAGTTATTTAGAAATTAAGTCTGAATCTATTCATTTCAAATTAGATTGGCTCCTACCTAATTAATTAAAATCCGGTGTCGATAAATAAAAACAAAATGACACCACTTCACATAAATTAAAGTTACCAAACATTTAAAGACATTATTATTATTACTATATATTTATAATACGTTTTTTTTTAAAGTAAACATCGAAAATCTTAATAATAATAACAATTTTTAGAACATAGCCTAAAATGTAGTATTAATATCCAAGGAATTTAATCGCTTTCCGCTAAAAACGGCCGTTTTGGCGGAAATCGATTGAATTCCTAGATTGTTGATCCTAGGTTTCAGATTGCAGGTTCTAAAACTAGTTGTCAGAGTTGTTAAGATTTCTCATGTGCGTTTTTAGATAAAAACGTATTATAATACAAGTTCGAACGATCTGCCTGGTGGCAAATTTCCCTTTAAGGCCTGCGCAGACGACGGACTATCCCACGGGTACTTTTGTGTCCGTCAATATAAATCTCTTATAAATTGTATCGAATAACGCACACGAAGGACTAAAAGTACCCCGTACAAAAAGTCCCTGAAGTTACCGAGAACATCAAGAGACCGGACTGGACAAAAGTTTGGTGATTTCTTTTAAAACGCCTTTTTTTCAACTTCACGTAAATTACAATACAATGTAATCTCAGAATATTTGCTACCATAGCGTACGCTTCACTCAATTTCTGAGGAACGAAACGACCGCACAACGTAGGCGTTGAGTCCGCGACAAGTACTCGGAGGACATTTTTTACGCTTCAGGGACTTTTGTCCCCAAGGGATTTTCGTCTGCGCAGGCCTTTATAGCGAAAGAGCACGATCACCCGCTCTTCTCTAGAAATTTGTAGGGAACACTCAGTTCGCGAGTCCGACCCTTAACCGTGTTTTTTTAACACTGACTACTCTTTATTCCAGTCTCACGTAAGCAAAGTCGCAAGCGTAACTAGTCTCATTTATTTACGTCGAGCACAGGTTAACAATTTGAGCTCTAAAGCACAACTTTGACGCCCATCTCATAAAGCCAGTGTTTGCCCATAAATCACCTAGACACAACTTTATCTCAGGCCGTTGTTTAGTCTAGATATAAAGTTCCGTTCGCGCTGTATCGTATATCAATCCTTACGACATCGCGGTAAAGTGCTATTTCTTATCGTTTCCTTTCTAGGATGCTAAGATATTGCTTTGCGGCTGTAAAAGTTTTCTCAAGTTTTGTTTACAGGAAAAGACATTAAGGTAGGTATCATAAGAAACTGAATATCGCTATTAAGATGCTAAGAAACTGTTTATTTTCCAAAAAAAATGTATTCGAATACTCGCGAATATCGATGCAATGACAAGTTGTAGAAACTATTTTATTAAATTTGAAATTCTTACACTGACCTCATTATATGTTTCTGAAATGTGTACTTTTGTAAAAAACAATATTGACCTTTTCCCACAATATACACGCCCTAAAAACTTAAGACCCCATAAGAGGTTAGAAACGCCAATGTCAAAATTACAATTAGTAAATTCTGGCCCCCATACAATGGCTGCAAAAATATATAACCACATACCTGAATCAATCAAATCAAACGCAAGAACAAACGTTTTTAAGAACGCACTAAACAAATACTGCAAAAGAGCTACTACTCGCTGAAGGATTTTTTTGATGATGATACTACCTAAAGTTGTTACTAATAGATTTATAAATTATTATGTTTTTGCTTTGAATGAAATAACATAACATAACATTTACATACTGGCACATACATTGCTTCTGGCCCCACATTAGGATACCCTGTGTCGTGGGAACCAGAAACAACGACATCACAAACATGTAAACATCCAAGACCTGTGGTTTTTTTTTTGTTCCCAGCCGGGATTCGAACTAATAAAATAATAGCTGTACAAACTTACTAAATATTATAATAATTGTTGTGTTAAATAAGAGTCTATAAAAGAAAAGTTGTAATTATATAAGTACTATGAAGTAGTTATTTAAGTTACATAATGTTTTATTAACAAATTTATATTGGCAGCGCCCTAGCAGGGTTCTTGTTTGATACTATTACTATATAGGACATCTCATGTACAACAAGAAAGCTCAATAAATATCTTATCTTACATAACTCATAAAGTTTACGCACTTTACTAACACATGCTCAGCTATCGACAGTATCTACGTGTGAATGCACCCGAATATTTACGTATAATGAGAAGCGCTCGTGGCCTAGTCAAACCGAGTGATTGGATTCAATCACTTGAGTTAAGGAACAACCGGTGCACGGTAGTGGCATTTTCCGAGCGCTTCCGTGCTTCGCAAGGCACGTTAGGCCGTTGGTGCCGGCTGTCGTGCAATGGCAGGCGTTAAGCTATGTCAGAGACTATACGGGAGGCTTGATAGCTTCTGACAGTGATAGCTTCTGACGGCCTGCCACTGTCTCACAATCCTCCACCAACCCGGACTTCGCCCCGTGGTGGAGTATGGTTTAACCTTCCTGCGATGCAGGAAGAGACTCGTGCCCCAGCAGTGGGGACATACAAGGGTTAATACAATTTAAAATGTTTTCTCATTCGGAGGAATCCTGCTAATGTAGTAAGTGAGAAAACATTACGCAATAGCTACATTTTTTAAGTTTTATGGTTGCCTGGAAGAAGTTGCTTTTAGTAATAAGGCCCCCGATTGTTTAACATTTGTACAATGAAGAATATTATATCTATCCATGTTTCAAGGGCAAAAGATAGATAGATAAGAAAATTGTCTATTTGAACTCAAATCAGTTATCGTTGCTATAGGGAAAGCGACATCCTACTATAATTATAAATGTGAAAACTTGTGAAGAATTTTGGATTTTTTTTAGTTCATCACGCAATAAAGGCCGAACGGAGTTACATGAAAAGATCTGAATTGAGACATACGATACTTGATATCCCGGTAATGCGTATCCGTGAGATAATAGTTTATTGTAACTGTAACCTTTTTCGAGCCAAACTCTAAGATATTTATTGCGTTGCCATGGTAACGACAATCGTCTAAACGGATTTGAAGCTCGCCGGGACAGCTATAAAAATAAACCTGAAAAAGCATGAGCAGGAGACCGTGCTTTTGTTGGACCAAGTTGGGGTTAACACTTGAAAGGAAAGACATTAAGAAAATACGTGTATCGTAACGATTGCCCCCACTGCTGGGGCGCGGGTCTCTTCCTGCATCGCAGGAAGGTTAGGCCATACTCCACCACGGGGGCCAAGTCCGGGTTGGTGGAGGATTGTAAGACAGTGGCGGGCCTTACAGTCAGAAGTTATCAAGCCGCCCATAAGGCCTCTGACATGGGTTAATAATTGCCATTATATGACAGCCGGCACCAACGGCTTAGCGTGCCTGTCGAAGCACGGAAGCGTTCGGAAAAATGCCACTAGCGGTAGTCACGGGACGCTCAACCATCCCGTATCTAACCGCGCCTGTTGTTGCTTAACCAAGTGATTGATTCCAATCACTCGGTTCGCCTAGGCCACGAGCGCTTCCACGAGCGATTAATATTGAACCAAAATCGATATCAACCCTTGCATGTCTCCACTGCTGGGGCACGGGTCTCTTCTTGCACCGTAGCAAGTTTAGGCAGTAGGTACTCCACCTCGGGGGCTAAGTCCGCATTGGTGGAGGATTGTAAGACAGTGGCAGACCTTACTGGCAGAAGTTATCAAACCGCACAAAAGGCCTCTGACATGACTTAACGACTGCCATTATATATGACAGCCGGCACCAACAGCTTTACGTGGAGGGAGGGAGGGAGGGAGTGAGTGAGTGAGTGAGTGAGTGAGTGAGTGAGTGAGTGAGTGAGTGAGTGAGTGAGTGAGTGAGTGAGTGAGTGAGTGAGTGAGTGAGAGAGTGAGAGAGTGAGTGAGTGAGTGAGTGAGTGAGTGAGTGAGTGAGTGAGTGAGTGAGTGAGTGAGTGAGTGAGTGAGTGAGTGAGTGAGTGAGTGAGTGAGTGAGTGAGTGAGTGAGTGAGTGAGTGAGTGAGTGAGTGAGTGAGTGAGTGAGTGAGTGAGTGACTGAATGAATGAATGAATGAATGAATGAATGAATGAATGAATGAATGAATGAATGAATGAATGAATGAATGAATGAATGAATGAATGAATGAATGAATGAATGAATGAATGAATGAATGAATGAATGAATGAATGAATGAATGAATGAATGAATGAATGAATGAATGAATGAATGAATGAATGAATGAATGAATGAATGAATGAATGAATGAATGAATGAATGAATGAATGAATGAATGAATGAATGAATGAATGAATGAATGAATGAATGAATGAATGAATGAATGAATGAATGAATGAATGAATGAATGAATGAATGAATGAATGAATGAATGAATGAATGAATGAATGAATGAATGAATGAATGAATGAATGAATGAATGAATGAATGAATGAATGAATGAATGAATGAATGAATGAATGAATGAATGAATGAATGAATGAATGAATGAATGAATGAATGAATGAATGAATGAATGAATGAATGAATGAATGAATGAATGAATGAATGAATGAATGAATGAATGAATGAATGAATGAATGAATGAATGAATGAATGAATGAATGAATGAATGAATGAATGAATGAATGAATGAATGAATAAATGTTTATTCTATAAAAGGTACATGCAACTTTTACAAACAGTCGTTTCCGCCAAACTAAATGATAGTTTGTTGGCAGACTTACTCTCACTTTAAAACTAAGTTACGTACACTACCTAACAAATTACTTAAATTAAGTCAACGTAGAAAAGTAAAACAAGATACTTCACATAGTCCATCTAGTAGCCACCAGGGCGTCTAACTGGTCCATCAATTCAGAAGTTACACACTTTTTGAAAAGCTTTTTACTGGCATTGTCACAGCCTGGATGGCTTATAAACTTATAATTTAACAACACTCCTAGTCAACAGCCTATCAAACTATGTCCGTCGCACGACAAGTTTGCCAAAGTGATCGGCAAAGTAAAGACAAAGTGATCGGTAAAGCAAAGGAGGGCCTATTGCGAGATGGTCGATACGTAACACGATACGAGATCCGAAGTTATAAGTGTACCAGCGCCTTGATTATGTAACTTTTCATGTATACATCTGTCTGCAAAAACGAAATAACTCCTGAGTGAGAGAAATATGAGTTTGCGTTAACGCGATCGAGTAGTTAAAAAACTCGCACTAAGCACTCTGGAATTTTTCGAATTATGTCGCTCAATATTACTGTCATGTATCAGATATCCACTGAAATGCTGTATCCATTATGTGTGATACAGATTACGCCTCATATCTATACGGCAGAGGTAGGTAGGTAAACATTCCACTTTTACAGATGTAGGTATATTGTTATTTATTTTAATTCTTTATGGCACTAATGACATGAGTAAATGTACAAGGGCGTTCTTAATGCAAGAAGCATTCTCTTCCAGCAAACCTTTGGTGTTGAAGAGACTGGCAAAGGGTAGTGCAGGAAAAGAAGGTGGAATACAATAATAAACTTACATAAACATAGGGAGATACATTAACTTAAACCTACAGGGGCAAGGGGGGGGGGGGGGGGAGTATGAATAATAAAAATGTGAAAAGTCTCAAAATCAAGGCGCTGGGCCTTAGATTTTGAGTCACAGGGTATCTCAGAAAAGTATGGTGCAGTACCCGACCACATCAATTTGATTTTAACTGCCTCACGTGTGCTATTCTCGTTTGTTGGTTTTTTTTCTTTCCTTGCTTGTATTTTATTTGTTTACTCCGTTTTTATGTGGTAATTTAAATAATGTCTTCTTTATACTCGTATATGTGACAGTGCATCGTCGCACTGGCACTCAGCGCGTTTATACACGGGTTGTAACTGTCGTATACGGTTGTCGTCCACGCGAGACGACGGCAGCCGTTGATATACTGACGCGGCTATACGACGCTGACATAACGGCGTCGACGGCTGTCGTTGGAGGTAGTCGTCTCCTGCAGTTGGCACACGTACCCCCGTGTATAAGCTCCCTTAGCAGATGGAAGAGTTAAAGTTCTTGCGGAACGGTCGTGCGTGTAGACGAAACACAATGCGCGGATTTAAGAGAATGGCCCACGCCTGTCTTACAATCCTCCACTCGAGTGCACCTCATCTTCATGATCATAATCAGCCGGTTTGAGTCCACTGCTGGACATAGGTCTCTCCTAAGACACGATACTAACCTTCAGCACTACACTTCCAGTCACTGCCCACCGCTTTGCGAATGTCAAATATTTTGCTGTACGAAACATACAATGTTGTCAGGAATTTATTTTTTGGATAAATAAATTTTTATCTTATCTTATGTCGTCGCTCCACCTGGCCCTAGAGTCTAATACTTACATAGTTTGCCAATAGAATGATATAAGCACGACAATAGTTATTATATGCCCCAATTTTGTAGTTTACAAAGCAATACAATGTCATTCCAGGAGTATAACCCGCGAAAATTAAATAAGCATCTCACACGAAGAAGATCGAATTGCGCGAGGCAACAAGTTGAGTAGCACGGGTGCAATACAATGCAATGCGATGGGTTACCAGACTACCGATATTGTGAATGAAACTATCATTACCGGACTAATATGACACTATTGAACAACTATGCATTTTAGAGACTCACCCCTTGGTCAGAGGGCGTCCTACGCATGGTCAGCCGATTCGCGGTCTCCACACAAGAACCAGTCGACCCCAATGGTTATTGGACCCACCCACTAGCACTTCAGTTTGCTAATCAAATTCCATTCAAATTCAAATCAACTTATTTCAACGTAAATAATTTACATTCTGTTTGCTATTCAGCAAACAGAATGTAAATTATTGACATTCGTCATTTTACATTGACATTGACATTCGTCAATGTAAAATGTAAGCTATGTCGATCACTCCAATCCTCTGGCGAATATCTTCGTTTCGGTTCCGCCTACCAACCTACTACGGTTTTGTTACCGATTCACTTCCGATAGGCCGTCGTGAAGTGATCTCCGAAGACAAACTGCAAGGGTGGACTGACATCGAGTTGTGCCAACTTCGGAACTACGCGCTTGGGACGCTGCTAATCCAATTTACTTACATTATATCCTCGGGAACTCCGGTGATGGCTGGTCAGTGTTTTTCTTGGGAGTTGGAGTTGGTTTGGGAACCACTTATTTCTTGGACCTTAAATCCTTGAAGTTGTTTTTTTCGTTAAGAAACCACGTATTTATTGGACCTTCTTCGCCTAGTGAGTATGCTCAAAGCCAACGATGTTTTTGGTTTAACCAAATACATAATTATAAAAATCAATGGTATTAAGAGATTAAACTCAAGAAAACTTTAACCGATTTGAAAAAGGAGCTTCTGTCCCTGACTCTCGATCACAACTAGTTTTGCTCCAGTAACTAAGGTATATACAGCGCGTCCCACGTCTATGCCACATGGAGGGAAAGTACCTTAAATATTGTAGATGGAACATTTTACTGAAAGAAGACATTATTTTAATTTCAAAAGCAATCTAAAGTGCATTCATAGATTTTTAAATAATTACACGGTTGAACCGGGATTCGAACCCGCTATACGAGAAAAAAATTACCCTGTAGCTTTATTACACCGTTCGGAAGGCTTCATCATAAGGATTATTTTTTGCTAAGTAACATACTATCAGAAATAAAAGGAAGACCATTAAAGAGGCAGTTTTGGCAGTCCCTGGTCGCTGCCTCTGGGATACAGGCGTGAGGTTATGTATGTATGTACATGGAAATGAATTGTCAGGGTTCAATGGTCATAGGGTTGAGTTGTCTCGGGGTCGAGTTGGCCGGGTCAAGTTAACCGGGTCGAATTATCCGGGCTGAATTGTCCGGGTATATTTGTCCGCTTCGAATTGTCCCGCTCGAACTGTCTCGGAGTCGCGACGTCTTGCTATCGTCGATGGCAAGCCAACGTTGCAAATGATTTTCTAATTAGCGTTAGGTCGAAATATGTTAAGAAGAATAACACAATATGTATAGTAATATGTTATGATGTAAGTCACTCGTCGTAAGAGCTCCAACTTCTAAGATAGAGGTTAATCCTAGTTTAGGTGTTGGAAGTCGCATTATTTGTAAATCACTAGCTTCGATTTCAACCCCACTGCTGGGGCACGGGTCTTTTCCTGCATTGCAGGAAGGTTACGCCATACTCCACCACGGGGGCCAAGTCCGGGCTGGTGGAGGTTTGTAAGACAGTGGCGGGCCTTACTGTCAGAAGTTATCAAAGCACCCAGTTATCAAGATATAAAAAAACAATAGTGTCAAAAACAAAAACAGTAGAGCGGGGTAACCTTCCTTCGAAATTCAAAGACCAAATCCGTTTAGCGCTTGTCATAACGCTGATTATCACATCACATTACCTGCGTTTGCGCTCGCAAACTTTCATGAACTCCGCAGTGTTGCTCCACAAAGTGTTGCCATTAACCAGATATATTACCTGCAATGAAAGAGAAGAAGAAATACATAAAAAAATACACACACAGCTTGATATAAGCATGAATAAAACATCGGCTAATGTTATATTAGGTCGCCCAACGCGCAACAGAGAGAGCTATGTTAGGAGTTTCACTGCGAGATCTTATGAAGGGATGGTGTGATCGATACACCAACTCCTCTGAACTACTTCAAGGACCTATTAATCCTACTGGAAGTGTATGCTATCTATTATCAGCTCGGCGGTTGATTGGAAAGAAACGCCCGGTCAAGTCAGACTTTATTTAACTAAGTAAGTTAGGATAAGCATGATATGCTTATCTCCGCCAGCGGTGGGGAATATGGATGCAGGTGGCACAAGACCGTGAAGCTTGGAAAACCAAGAGGGGGGCGTATGTCCTGCAGTGGCGACAAATGGCTGATTATGGTGATGGAATGTTACTTCGGTAAGGATAAAGAAGGAAATTTAAGACGAATCAGAAGCCAACAAATAAATAGCCAACCAAATAGGCCGTTTCCTACTTTGGGAGAAAATCAATACACAGCTACACGTAGCAGCTCTGTTGCTAGGCAAAATACGGTAAGTCTCGTATTTTTATATTTCGCCCCAGAGCTTGCAGTATTTTATGTTCAAATGTGCCCTCTTTTCAACGCTACAAGCCCTTAGGGCTTACACATAGCTACTATCACTAAATAACAGAAGGATTTAGTTCAGAATACTGAGCACGCATATACAGGGACAAGCCTATATATTTTTTATGTATCCCATAAACGTCCCACTGCAGGGCACAGGCCTTCTCTCAGAGAGTATGGGCATAATTACCACGCGTGCCCACCGCAGATTGGCAATTTCAAGCGCTAAGGTATTTGAACACGTCAGACACTCAGGCTTCCTCACGATATTTTCCTTCACGGTTAGCGAGTGGTATTACTACATTAACTTCACAAATATCCATAACTTAGAAAACAAAGTCGGTAGATGCCCTCACGGGGAATCGAACCTGAGTATCTTTCTTCCGAGTCTATTGTTCTAAAGGCTTTTAAGCCCAGTGGGCTAGCGCCGTAAGCCTCTTAATGTATTTTATTTTCTGGTATGTACAATATAGAGTTCTTATCTAATCTACACAGTACATAAATAGACAAACCAATAATAAAAGAGAAAATAATAACAATACTTATAGAAAATATAAGCATATGAAATCTAAATTCAAACCGATTTATATCTGTAAGTTGCCAGTCAGCAAAGACAGCTAAAAAAAAACTATCTTTGCAAATAACACTTCGAATATCGCGTTCCAAATTCAAATTCTGAAGCGTTTGGCTGCCAGCAATGTTACCACTCAATCCGTCTGCCCATTTCCGACATTTCATAGACTAGATCGCGTGGAATTTATATTTATTTTCTGGTGCCGCGCTGCCAGTACCTAAGTTTTGTACAATTGTACATCTTAAAATATAGGCAAGCCGCGGGCGTAAGGCAGACAGAAGGGTAGCTATAGCATAACTTTACGTCTATTGTGAATGTAATTCACCAACAGACTGCTACGCAGCTTAAATTATGCTTTAATAAAATAATTTGGTCTTATATAGGGTCACCTTTAAAGTGTGCAATTCCTAGAAATATCATATCAATATTTAGGGAAATATTTTGACTAAACTTCACAACTTCATTCAAGTGCGGACGTGCCCCGTTGGCAGTTTTTTACAGCAGATTCGAAAAAAGTCAAAAGTCTAAATAATGTTGTTCTTCTTCTTAAGACTATATTAGTCCACTGCTGGACATAGCCCTCCCCTAATAAGCGCCATAGCGCCCTGCTTACCGCATCCAGCATCTGTCTGCAGTTTTAAAAGAATGTTATTATTCACTATAAAAACGAATACAGAAACTCCACATTTATTCTTTTCAAAACAAATTTTAACTTAATTAACAGACTCTTCAACTTAATCTTACATTACACTAGACTTAGACATAAAACATTTTTTTGTAATACCCTCCACTGTCTATTTTTAAGTTATTTCAATTTGTATTGTCTTCTTGGAAATAAATTATTTACTTACTTAATTACTTTCTTTTATCGTCACCGTTAACATTATTTGAATACCAGACATCTTTGTCTTCCAAATTATAATAGACTTTTTTGCACAGATTATACTTAACAAATTTTTTAACCCGCGTCGGTGGTAAGTCTAATATAATGTTATCTTGAGGAATCTCATTGTACAACCGTATAAAATGCCCCATAAGGGATGTATCAATGTCTGCTGCCCGACCCCTTAGTAGCATACCGTATGACATAATAGGTAGGTACTACGGCCTCGATGGCGCAGCGGTTTGGCACGCTGACTGTAAACCCGAAGGTCTCGGGTTCGATCCCCGGCCGGGTCAATGTAGGAAACGTACTTTTCTAGTTTGTCTCGGGGTTTGGATGTTATCTATGTATTTATTGTATTAAATCTATCGTCGAGTTGGATATCGGAGAGCACCTATAACAAAAGTCATTTAGTTGTACTTAGTATAGGGCTAACGAGATCTGTGTAATATGCCCTTGAATATTTATTATTTATTCATTCATTCATTCATTCGTTCGTTCGTTCGTTCGTTCGTTCGTTCGTTCGTTCGTTCGTTCGTTCGTTCGTTCGTTCGTTCGTTCGTTCGTTCGTTCGTTCGTTCGTTCGTTCGTTCGTTCGTTCGTTCGTTCGTTCGTTCGTTCGTTCGTTCGTTCGTTCGTTCGTTCGTTCGTTCGTTCGTTCGTTCGTTCATTCATTCATTCATTCATTTATGGAAGTGACTAAAATAAACATGCAGCAAAAACAGATTGAAGCCGACTGAAACGAGGTAGAGGTCTAATTTTTGGCTCATGAAGGCTTTAACAGTCCAAATGTTTTCCATTTCTTTTTTATGTCAAAAAATTATCGGCTTTTTTATTATTATTAAAAATTCTTTATTGCATAAAAATTTTGCACATAGGCGAGCTTAATGCTACTTAGCATTATATACCTATATACATAATTATATATAGCTAACCTAAGTTTTTAATTAAATGTTTAATTGCAATGGACTATGGTCTTGTTTCCAGCACAGACGGACTTCTAATCACGGCCAAGTCACAAAACATTAACTATAATAATAAAGAAATCGCAGTAAGGAGCCTTAGACTTGGCACGACTTTGTCTACATTTCATTACTTTTTAGAGATAAACGAGCACCTCCATCGAGACATGGCTAGTTTTTACAGAATGTTTTGGTGGTATATTACATCTTGAGATAGAATAATATCGCTCGTCATACATTTAGTTTTATAGCTATAATATTATTATAGCACAGTGTGAACCAGTCTCGTACAAAATGTATGAAGAGCGATAACTTATTATATCTGAAGCTGTCATATACATATATTATATACATCCCATAGTCAAAAGCCGGCTCAAAACAACAGGTTAAGTTACGTTACGTTCGTAAATAAATATAAAAAAAGTTTTTTTATGTATTTTCATATAGGCACAACATAAAACTTCATCTAATTTTACATATAAACAATTATACTTAATAAACCGAGCGAGCAAGAGCCGCGCGCGCCCGCGTCCCCCGCAGCACCGCGCGGCCCCGCCTCGCGCCTTGCGTCCCCCGCCACCGCGCCGCACGTCTCTTGCTCGCGGCTAAACTTAATACGGCTGGCACCGACTCCAAAAAGCAATAGGTATATAAGTATAACTATTGTAAGATATTTAGCTGGTTTAACTTTAATTACTTTGACATAGTTTAGGAAAATTATAGTATTAGGTACTTAATAGATATTAGAAATTATTTTTTAATTTTTAGTTTTTTTTGTGTTCACGCATTTGAAGTCGGTTTCATTTTTTTTTAAAAGTTAATTATTTTATTATTAAATTTAAATGGGACCACCCTTGAGGTATTACCTAAACGCCGAAAACAGATTTGTTCAAATCGGTTCATAATTGGCGGAGTTATCGCGTAACAAACATAGAAAAACATACGGGTCGAATTGAGAACCTCCTCCTTTTTTTGAAGTCGGTTGAAAAAAAGTCTACACCGCTGCCGATGGGGAGAGTTCCCAAGACGCCGGCAGCATTCCTTCTTTGAATTGCAAGGCTGATGCGCTGGCCGAGGCAGCTACCAGCTCTTGGGTCGCCCGATGAGTCGATGAGGCGCGTCGCTATTTCTTTCTGAAGTTTACGCGCCTCGGGCCCCATACATAAAACTTAAGTACTTATTCTACCAGCGAGCGAAAAGATATGAGGTTTATCTACCGTTGTTATCACTCGGTTAGGTAACATACTCGTACATCTTAACCGAACTGCGCCTTGATTATGTGACTTTTAACGTATACATCTATGTGCAAAAACGTATACCTACTGGACTTTGTCGTACTATTATGTGTTTCAATATCACTGTAACGTCTTAGATGCGTAAAATGCGGTTTCCACTATGAGTGATGCATGTAAAAAAAATAAAAAAATAAAAATCAACTGTTTATTTCATAGTAAAAAAGTACACAAAAGTTTTCTTGTTCTGGAGGCTAAAAATCTTTCATATAAGATTATAATGCTTCTTTAAGGTATTAAAAAATAAATTTTACAAAATAAAAGTGCGGACAATGCCAAGGAACACTATACATACAAGTGATTATATTAAATTATATTAAATTCTATATATGTAACGCCACATACAGCATACAGCAGAGCTAAGTAAACATTTCACTTTCACACACCCATGTAAACTTACGTTAAAGGTTACATAATCAAGCCGTTGGACTTATGCTTTAAGTAACTCCACAAGTTTGGCTCGAGTTATTCAGTCGTCTTCTCTTTTATGTATATTATACATTCTGCGCACTTTCCTCCTAAACAAACTCCTCATTCTTCGGAACTTTAACCTGCGCGTCGCCTGACCCGCGCTTGAACTGTCTTTTCACTTCATCGATCAACCCTTGTATCTCCCCACTGCTGGGGCACGGGTCCCTTCCTGCATCGCATAAAAGTCAGGCCGTACTCCACCACGGGGGCCAAGTCTGGATTGGTGGAGGGTTGTAAGACAGTGGCGGACTTACTGTCAGAAGTTATCATGCCGATATAAGGCCTCTGACATGGCTTAACGACTGCCATTACATGCAGCCAGTACCAATGGCTTAACGTGGCTTGCAAGCACGGAAGCGCTCGGAAAAATGCCACTAGCGGTAGTCACAGGACGGTCACCCATCCTGCACCTGACCGCGCCTGTTGTTGCTCAACTCAAGTGATTGATTTCAATAACTCGGTTCGACTAGGCTACGAGCGCTTTTCGTGTCTTTTTACTTACTCCTTCAAATCTCCATCGATTCACCCGTAAACATGTGTCGTGGAAATAGAAAATATTGAGTGGGCGAAGAGCTGGGAGCCTGTAATTTCCGTTCCAAATCAAGGCCTGTGATTTGTTCAAGACAGGGTGATTTGTTCAACCTGTGCCTCAGATTTATTGCTTTCTTCAGACTACGACGATGGCTTTTGCTAAATGGGACACACCTATTTTCCAGTGAAAAAAACCTTCTATACAACAAAATCTCACGTCTCAAACTAGGATGGGTGTGCTACGATGACCAGGCAAATACGTTATCAATATGGAAATACAGCAAAAAAGTTAATTGATGATAAATAATTAAGTTTTCGGTTTGCATCTGTCAACATGCGTGTGTGTTTTTCATCCTCATAATAGTAGTATAATTATACCCAGATAAGTGTAATTTAGTTTAAGAAAAGGCCTTGCTGTTCCTGAAAATGGCACACTGGTGTGCATTAGTCACAAGCCGAGGCACAGATCTTTTTCTCTTCACAATGTAATTCACATGCTGTTAAATAAATAAAAAAGAAGATAAGAATATTCTAGAACTAAAACTTTCGTAAGCACAAGTGAGACGAGCAACCGACGACGCGAGCTCCGTCTCTGCTCACCATGATTAAGCTTTGCAAATCGGAGCGAAATCAGGTCGGACTCTTCCGATATAACAACAACCGTAAGTAGATCCGGACTAAAAGTCTACAAAGAATATTCTATATTGTACACCAGTAACAAACAAACATAAAATAATTACCTATAAAGATACATTACATTTTTTTAAATTACAAAAACATTTTTCAATTTTCTAAGGTTAACACGAGCAGTAGACATAATTAAAACTGTTAAAAATTAAAAAAAATAAATTAAAAAGTCATCCGGGACCACGGCACCTGAAAAAGTGCCGAAACGTTGGAAAATTGTAAAAATGTAATAAACGAGCATAAATCCGTATAAAAACAGTTTTAATCATTTTTAAATTTTTTGTAAAAACGATGCTACATTTTGTTTTAGTAATAAGTAAAATATTTTTGCATTTGAACCCTATCAGTTATCCGTTCTTCGTCTGACTTGACCAGACCACCAGCCAATTTCACACAGTTTGTTTGCTTGAACTAAAAGTATTTGAATTTGTGCTACCTTGTGCACGTTTCGCTATCATGCAGAGTATACATTTGCCAAAGGATACGTCGGCATCATAAACAGAAGTTATTTGCAAAGAGATATTTTGATCTTGCGCTATATGAAGCGGACTCCCGCCGCTCTGCTAGGATTCAGAAGGACACGTTAGGAAAATTCCCTTCATGGAGTTCTATACAACCTAATAGAACTCCTTGGTTTTTGAAACTGCCAATATGTTTAGAGGGCACTAATCGAGGTGTAATGTGCTTTCAAATTCTTTCGTTATCAACCCTTGTATGTCCCCACTGCTGGGGCACAGGTCTCTTCCTGCATCACAGAAAGGTTAGGCCATATACTCCACCACGGGGGCCAAGTCCGTGTTGGTGGAGGATTGTAAGACTGGCGGGCCTCACTGTCAGAAGTTATCAAGCCGCCCATAAGGCCTCTGACATAGCTTAATGACTGCCATTATATGACAGCCGGCACCAACGGCTTAACGTGCCTTGCGAAGCACAGAAGCGCTCAGAAAAATGCCACTATTGGTAGTCACGGGACGCTCACCCATCCCGTACCTGACCGCGCCTGTTGTTGCTTAACCAAGTGATTGATTCCAATCACTCGGTTCGCCTAGGCCACGAGCGCTTCAAATTCAAATTCTTAGAGGCAACAAAAATAAGTGGTCTGACGACCTGGAGGGCGAGTCTCCGAAATGCATAGTTGTTCAATAGAGCCATATTGATCCGGTAATGGTGGTTTCATTCACACTATCGGTAGTCTAGTAACCAACCGCATTGCAATGGTATAAACCGTGCTACTTAACTCGGCGCCTCGCGCGAATCAATCTTCGTCACGAAAGGTGCCTATTTAATTTGCGCGGGTTATACCCCTGGAATGAAATTGTACTGCTATTGCTTTGTAGACTATCAAATTGAGGCAAATAACAAAAATTGTCGTGCTTATAACATTCTATTGAAAAATTTAAGTATTAGATCAGACTCCGGGGCCATGCGGAACGACGACATTTGCGAAGCGGTGGGCTATGACTGGAAGAGGAGAGCCGAAGATCAGGCTGAGTGGCGTGACTTGGGAGAGGCCTATGTCCAGTAGTGGACTGTCATCAGCTGATCGTGATGATGTTGATGAGGTGCACTCGACACGAGTAGCCACTTTCCACGATCCTGACAGATCACCATCGCTTCATTAACGTTTATCAGTCGCTATTACTATTCCACTATCACTATTCTTCTTTTTCAGGCTATGTTATGTACCTAGTCCACTGCTGGACATAGCCCTCCCCTAATGAGCGCCATAGCGCCCTGTCTTCCGCTTGCCGCATCCAGCATCTGCCGGCAGTTTTTCGCAGATGGTCATCCCACCTGGTCGGAGGGCGTCCTACACTACGTAGTACTACACTATCACTATTACTAATACTATTGAAAAACTGTATAAGTATGGACTCTAGTCTAGTTACGGTGGTGGGGAGTCGCTGGATGCGGACGTCACAAGACCGTGAAGTTTGGAAAACCATGAAGGAGGTCTGTGTCTTGCGGTGGGCGTCAAATGGCTGGTGATGATGATTAAAAATAAAAGTCACAGTTTATCAAATATTTTTAGCCTGATACGACTTTTAATAGTAACTACTCTCAAGGCTATAGTTTCTTTTCGGTAAGTTTAGTTGCTTAGTTGTTTAGTTGCTGTGTGGTGTCGGCCTAGAGAATAGCACCAACCCAAATTCTTCCCGCGGGTGTCGTAAAAGGCGACTAAGGGACACAAACCTGGAGGTGGGCAGCAGCGCCCCATGCAGTACAATTCCACCAAACTGCGATCCCCAACCCGCATGCCCAGCGAGGGGATTATGGGCATTACCCCCCAATTATGGCACAGCCTTGCGCTGTGGCGCTCATTAAGGGAGGGCTATGTCCAGCAGTGGACTAATGTAGCCTGAAGAAGAAGAAGAAGTTTAATTGCCAACTCTACATTTTATTTTATTTTTAATGCACTAACCCGTGCTAAGGACAAATTTAAAAACCTATTTAGGGGCTTAAAATTCCACCCATGCAGGGATTCGAACCCGCCACCTCTAGCTATCCGTGCCAGCGCTCTTTTCAACTGAGCTAATGGGCGACTCACCGGCATCAGTGAAATTTCGAACCTCTTTACAATATTCTCTGTATTACGTACAGAGGTGCGAAATTTCACTGATGCCGGTGAGTCGCCCAGTAGCTCAGTTGGAAAGAGCGCTGGCACGGATAGCCAGAGGTCGCGGGTTCGAATCCCTGCATGGGTGGAATTTTTACCCTCTAAATAGGTTTATGAAAACTCTACATTTATTTGTGTCTTCTAAATATATTGGAACTACAATCCATGGTTTTCTATGACAATTCGATGTACATCGCCATGTAGATTAACGAGTCGACTCTGTTTTATATGAAATGGGTCTAATCGCGATTATTTGTAGATAGTCCTTGCTACGTAATAACTAATAAGTGTATAATAATTATGTAATCGTGAACATTTTTTTTTGTGTAGCCTATATAAATGTCCCGTACAGGGCACCGGCCTTCTCTCAGAGAGTATGGGATTAATTAATTACCACGCGTGCCCACCGGATTGGCAATTTCCAACTCATTCAAACACTTCTGGCACTCAGATTTCCTCAGGATTCCGTTCAGCCAATAACCCAAATAAATAGAAAAAAAAATGTTTTAAGAACCTCAGCACCCTAGCTGTCTTTTTGTGTCAGTCACTCGAAGTGTCTCTGCGTCGCCCCTCTACGCGTTCACATCCGGCGTGCAGTGAAGGAATGTTTATTTTAGGAGCGGGACGCAATGTACCAAGGAAAAGCTTCACATTTGCAATTGTGTTTGCCTTGCCTTCCTTTGATTTGATACCCATAACATAAGGTCTGCATATCTATTGCAATGGGGTCCCTGAATGCCTTTCGATATACGAGTAAGTAGATATTGTCGAACCCTCGTGGCCTAGCGAAACCGAGTGATTAGAATCTGAAAAGAGAGCTGAAAGCTAGAAAAGAGTTAAGCAACAACAGGCGCGCAGATGTCCTGGATGGGAGACCATCCTGTGCCTATCACTAGTGGCATTTTTTCCGAGCGCTTCCCAAGATACGTTAAGCCGTTGGTGTCGGCTGTCATGTAATGGCAGTTGTTAAGCCACGTCAGAGACCGTATGGGTGGCTTGATAATCTCTGACAGTACGACCCGCCACTGCCTTACAATTCTCCATCAACCCGGATTCGGCCCCCGCGGTGGAGTATGGCCCATCCTTCCTGCGATGCAGGACGAGGCCCGTGCCCCAGCAGTGGGGAAATACAAAGAATTGATACTCGTATGTGGCTTTGTTAGTATGTTATTGTAACGATTTCATTGAAATAATGAATGAATAATCTAATCTAACATTCACATTGCTTCTGGCCCCACACTAGGATATCCTGTGTCGTGGAAACCAGAAACAACGACATCACAAACATGTAAACATCCAAGACCTGGGGTTTTTTTTGTTTCCAGTCGGGGTTTGAACCCGGGACCTCTTGCATGCTAGGCAGATGCGCTACCACGGCGCCACAGAGGTCGTCAATCTCACTTCTTCTTCTTCTTATGGTGGCTCTCCGACCAGCGAAGATTGGCAGTCAGCTGTGCATATTTCTCTATCTTATGCAAGGCGGTAGAGCTCGGCAGCACGCGATTTCAGTCCACTCCCTAAAGTTTCTCAACTAGGATCTCTTTCTCCGGCCTACGCGTCCCATGGCAGCGATTTTTCCCACCATTATCTGTCGTGGGAGACAGAATCTTGGGTGTCTGAACACACATGCCCAAGCATGCAATCTTTCTCCGTCCTCCTTCCTAATGTCACAAAAAGTGTATGCTTAATAAAGCTTTTGTGGTTTTACATTATGTAAGTAATACGTTAAAATTTGCTTGCGATGAAATTTTGTATGCCGTAGAGTTCTTTATTGCATGTACACCAAACATTACACAACGCCGTTGATACCTTTCGCAAAATGTCACATATTAAAAACTTATGATTTTCGTTTTTTCATCTGAATTTTGGTAACTGTTTATAGAAGATAACATATAATAAGTTCATTTTGTTGTTAATTACTTAATTTTAGAAAAAAGGAGACCGAAGTAAGTCCTTAAAATTTAGTGCCAAATAATTGTGGGCTCTCGAATAAATGTTGATTTTAAATGCAAAATTACGTGTATTTGTTTTAAATCCTGTAGTTTAGTTACTTCAAATAACAATCTTTTTAATGTATAAAAAAGAAAAATGTAGCATGCAAATATTTTTTTTATTTCATTACTTAAATTTTGACGTCTCTCAGTCGTCACGTCGGTGTAAGTGCTACCTACGTTCAGACCAGGTCGGCAGCTAAAAGTTAAGAAAGGATTATAATCTTTTGCTATCTTTATATTTTACATAAAAATCTTAAAAAAAGAAATTAATTTTTATATATGACATTAATTTTGCAATATCAACGACGATAAGAGATTTAAAAAATAACTTTGATTTGATTCTAAGTATCGAGATGATTTATGCAGCGTCCATTGGCACCATCTAACACTAGGTGGGTGAAGGGACCATTCGGACGGTGTCCAGGCATGGCAGCGTCCGAGTGGTCCCACATTTAGTGTACATTGTTTTTAGTGCTTATATGCATCGCCTGCTTAGAAGTTAATCAGTCGGAGTCAGCAGTCTTGCTGTGTGGTGTCAGCCTAGAGAATAGCACTAACCCAAATTCTTCTCGCGGGTGTCGTAAAAGGCGACTAAGGGACACAAACCGGGGGGTGGGCAGCAGCGCCCCCTGCAGTACAATTCCACCAAACTGCTATCCCCAACTCGCATGCCCAGCGCGGGGATTATGGGCACTACCCCCCAATGATGGCACAACCTTGCGCTATGGCGCTCATTAGGGGAGGGCTATGTCCAGCTGTGGACTAATATAGCCTGAAGAAGAAGTCAGCAGTCGGGTTGTTAATTAGTTTCAACCGTCTTCAAAGAAGACTTTTCTATTCGTCGGGATCCTGTTTTTATTTTTCATTTATGTTCTCCAATTACTCGAAGACGCGTTGACCGATTTGGAAAAATCTTTTAGTTTGAAAGGGTTGGAACGTTGTTTGTATATCATTTATAAATAATAATAAACTCTGGAACGACTTCAGGTGTTGTTTTATTTGTAGTAATATTTAAATAGAAAAACTGGATAAAAACGGATAAGCAGGTAAAAAAGTCAGGTCTGTTCTAAGGGTAGGTATAGAAGTAGTGATGAAAAATGAGGGAAATCGATGAATGTGTGACGTAATTTAAATATTTGAAAATGATAGATAGAAAAAGAAATAAAAATGGTGTGAAGAGGTTTGCACCGTCACAGGGTAGGCTTAGAAGGGGTCACATCTGGCAATCCGCGTTGGGCGCGGGCGTTCATTAAATCCGTACTCTCTCTGAGAGAATGCTTGTGCCCTGCAGTGGGGCGTATATCGTTATCAACCCTTGTATTACTTCAGCCAGATGTCGCTGCCTGTACGTAATACAGAGAATGTTGTAAAGAGGTTCGAAATTTCACTGATGCCGGTAAGTCGCCCATTAGCTCAGTTGGAAAGAGCGCTGGCACGGATAGCCAGAGGACGCGGGTTCGAATCCCGGCATGGGTGGATTATTTAGCCTCTAAATAGGTTTTTAAAATTGTCCTTAGCACGGGTTAGTGCATTTGAAAGAATATAGCCCTTGTATGTTCCCACTGCTGGAGCACGGGTCTTTTCCTGCATCGCAGAAAGGTTAGGCCATACTCCACCACGGGGGCAACGTCCGGGTTGGTCGAGGATTGTAAGACAGTGGCGGGCCTTGCTGTCAGAAGTTATCAAGCCGCGCATAGGGCCTCTGACATGGCTTAGCGACTGCCATTACATGACAGCCGGCACCAACCAAGTGGGGCGTATATAGATTACACAAAAAAAGAACTTTAACAATGTTGACAAGTCGCAACATCCATAAAGTAAAAGGTACTCAAATGAAATCAAAAAAACCATCATCACCAATCAAGTAATAGACAGAACAGTTACAGTCTGCCTGCCTACAATCCTATATAACAACGCTACAAACAATTCCACTAAATTGACGTCCAAATTATTCCGTGGCGATTAAACGACGCGCCGGAAAAATTGGTCAGCGATAAAAAAGAGAGGAAATGAATTTGCTAACTTTAACTGCCACCAAACCAATCACAATGAAAGGAATAAATGGATTGATCTCTTTATTTCCATTCGACAGGGCATCGCGAAATATCAACGAGCTATGAACGAGTCCAGCCTGGATAAACGATGGCACGAGTCATGCGGCGCGAAAAAGATCAGGATTCGACAATTAATTTGGGTACAGGAAAGTCGCGACTTTTGACAATTACAACGCATGATTAGCGTCATCGTACTACCCAGGTTGGGTATAACCCCAAAACAAACATGAAATCGTTTTGACTCCTTATTCATTTACATTTACGGGTAAATAACATATTTTAAACTTTCGCGACTTGTCACATAGAATATTTTCGGGGCTTAATCGCGTAGTAATTTATTGCTATTTTACCTCGACGTTCGACGACGTTACAGCCATTGTGGTCACAAGAAGACTGATGGCTGGCACCCGTTCGCATTTTCGGCTGATGAGGTTTCAGACTACCCTCAATCAGCCATCACAAAGCACTATTAGGGTTGCGACACACTACACTGACAATGTCGGACGATAAGCCATGCGACTTTTTTCCACTTGAACACATCTTGATGACCGGATCCCACGTTTGCGACAGTTTGAAACCACATTCCCGATTAATTTTTTTGTGTTTCTTGTGTTTATAAATTAAATTTTAACTTCAATTACAAATAATCAATATTGTTGACTTTATATAAAAAATAATTGGTTTGTCTATTTTGGAACGTAACTTCATAATTAACTTTTGTAATTTTTGCCGAGGGTAGTAAACTAACCGTTAATGATTTCTAAAAGACACCTGTCACCTCAGTCATCCGGGACCACGGCACCTGAAAAAGTGCCGAAACGTTGGAAAATTGTTAAAATGTAATAAACGAGCATAAATCCGTATAAAAACAGTTTTAATTATTTCTTGTGTTTACGTATAAAGCCTGGTCCAGACGGGTGTAACGTGTTATGTTATGTAACGAGTAACGTAACGCAAATTTTGTGTGTTACCCTACCCAGGTTGGGTATTGTAGAATACCTACACTCCAGCCAGATAACAAATTAAATAATTTTGATTTAGTATTCTAAAACCAATAGTAAAAATAAGAATAAGAAATTATTTGTCGGAAAAACTCTTGACAGTTGGCGCTAAGAACGTCTTTAAACCAAAAACCTATGTGTTTTGTGCAATAATCAAGTTTAATAAGAATATTTCACTTCAAGGATAAAAAAAATCTTGGTCTTGGGCGAATTTAAAAACACATCTTTCTGTGCGATATTGATTAATAGCAGCAAAAATGGTGGTGAATTTCTAGAGAAGAATTTTCCTTTCAACCAATACCAACATAATTTCGCGAGGAGATAAAAAGTAACAACCAACCCTGTACAACATAAAAACAGCTCATATGTGTATGTTTACTGTACACGGTACAAGTAGGTTAGGAGGGTTGTAAAAGGCGGGAAGGCGAGGCTCACTTTCTATATAAAATACCGCAAATTAGAATCTCCTTATCGCCTGAAACCGGCAGCCGAATTTCAGTTGGTAATTGAATATCGAACACGACGCTCATCGAATGTTCTTATTTCGAATTGAAGTTGTCACGGAAATCTTGGAACCTTTTTTGAAGTATTTTTTTCTTCTTTTTATTGGGTCAAAGACACTGGCAACCACGCTGGGAATTTCATAAAATTTTATTTAGAAGGTTTTTTTAATTAGTATGTTTTATCATAAAACATTTTTTTAGCTCTTTATAATGCTTTTGAACGTAAACGGTTATTATAAGAAATTGGCACGTAAAAGAGAGACCATATTTCAGTTATTTCTGCTGAAATGCGCAATGAGCGTGAAGACATATCAAATAATCAAAGATTTAATGATATTAGGAAAAAGTACATATTAAAAGGATTTAAAACACTGATTTAGTTTTTTAAATAAAATTAAATCACCAATATTGTAATAAAATAAAACATTATAATACCTACTGCTTTCAGCTATTTTGACTGAAACACAAATAACACCACGTGACGTCACGCTTAGGTAAACACAAAAAAATGTTTACTTTCTTTGGCTGCGCGTAGACACATTTGACATTTCATGTTTGTTTACCTAGGCGTGACATTAGATTCGACGCCATGACACTGCGAACTGTTTACCCACAGAATTAAAATAATTTCAGAAAAATGGCTTTAATCTTCGGTAAACTTTAGTTTATTACTGAAATATAGGTTATTGTGTAAATAATGTAGATTAAAGAAGAGAATTTAAAAATCTTTCAGCATCCTTATTAATGTAATGCACCATTTCATTCTAGTTTGTGTTTTACAACTACTTTTATTCTAGGAGGTACTTCTTCATTTTCCCAATTTTTTTTTAATTCACGCTTCAGTGTCCCACTGCTGGGCAAAGGCCTCCTCTTTAGCTCTCCACTTCTCCCTGTCACCGGCCATAACCCGCCACCCCGACAAAACGTTCGTGTGGTCGTCCGGCCAACTTCACCTAGGTCGGCAGTGGTATCCGTCGCTTGGGACCTAGTTAGTGGCCATTTTTCCAAATATCATGGTTTATATGATTTTATTATATTCACCAAATTCGACCAAATAGGGGATGTGTTGGCATAGGGGAAGATAAAAAGTACCGGAACCGGCGTGCGTGCATGCTACGACTAATGAACGTTGATGAAGCAAAGCTAATGTGTCAGGATTTTGGCAAGTGTCAGCCTCCCCTGTGGAATACAGGCGTGAGGTAATGTTATTTTACAATAGATTCACGTTTTGTGAGCTCTTTAAATATTACGAGTATAACTCGCCTCACTTACTTAACTTCCATACAACACAATGTCGCAGTAAATAGATTTTCTACACACAAAAATGCCCATTATATGCAACACTAGTTAGCATTTTTCGTACATTTTTCATCAAGCAGCGAAAAATGAAAAATCATAAAGTAAATTTTCAAACAAAAAATGAAAAAAATATTTTCGTGAAAGTCGTAGAACGAAAGTTTTTGTAAATGGCTTACTTAATGGAAAAACATTTTAGGAATTGCGGAAACGCTTCTTATGAGCAACCAGGTACTAGCCTGCCTTTTCTGAGACGCAAGTCTTTCACCTGTTACGCCATCAAGTAGCCAACAAAGTAAAAACACAAGGAACGTTTAAATATAGAATCGCATTTTAAAATCGCATTTGTCCAGTCTCTACATCTGGGATTCGATACATAATTGAGCGAGGTCGCTGCAGAAAAGTACAGCGGAACGGAACGTGAAAAGCGTTAAAAGCCCATGATAGAGTGTAATGCGGGTCCTCAGGTGCGGGTAACGGAACGCAATGCATGATTAATACTACTGGCTGGCATGTGAATGCTCTTAGAACGTGTGGTAATGCAGCCCTTGCTGTTCATAAGGACTAGCTAGATTCAAAGCACGAATTGTACTATTGTACTCTATACAGGCGAGTCTTTGTGAACTACAGATACTCTATCAAACTATCTCCGCTCAGCACAAGGCAAAGTCGACGTTATTCCGTTGAGTTAAGAGCTAGAGAACGGCGGTGATCTGATAGAATCCCTGTTCTGTGCATCTGCACCACTGCTAACAAGTTATTTGACAACAATTGCCTCTATCAATCTTATTGATTGAAACGTGCTATTAGTAATTGGTTGCCTATCATGTTGATGGAACCGGAAATTCCTGGTGACGGAACTAGAACAACAAATATAGTACCGGCTATATTTGTTGCATAGGCCGGTACGGGAACATTTTCACTTCACTCGTTATCAACCCTGGTATGTCCCCACTTCTGGGGCACGGGTCTCTTCCTGCATCGCAGGAAAGTTAGGCCATACTCCACCACGTGGGCCAAGTCCGGGTTGGTGGAGGATTGTAAGACAGTGGCGGGCCTTACTGTCAGAAGTTATCAAGCCGCCCATAAGGCCTCTGACATGCCTTAAGGACTGCCTTTATATGACAGCCGGCACCAAGGGTTTAACGTTCCATGCAAAGCACGGAAGCGCTCGGAAAAATGCCACTAGCGGTAGTCACGGGACGCTCACTCATCCTGTACCATTTAAATTCAATGCCTATACCTAACCGCGCCTGTTATTGCTTAACCCAAGTGATTGTTTCCAATTACTCGGTTTGCCTAGGCCACGAGCGCTTCCCTAGGTTTCACTTTACTAACTTGACATAATTGCCTGAGGATTCTTCTCATTGCCAAATTTAACTGAAGAAAAAACTTCACCATGTAGTTTTTTTTCTTTCAATCTTGCGATCGGACTGAGTCCGTTAGTGTAAAATGCAATAAGTTGCAATTTTTTCTTCTTTTCTAGTCCCTTTACTCCTCCGTGCCGTCAGGGCCTGACACAAGGGCTTTCCACTTATCTCTGTGTTCATGGCTAGTGATGATAGCTCCAGCTAGGTTTTTCCCTTCTTCTTTGTCTCAGATACAACGGTTCTCTTCCACGCCCACAGCTTCGTGGAACTGTACACGCAGCTTTTTGATTTTAACTTCACTGCCTCGACTGCTGTTGTTATTGTGGCGTGTCGTTGTCGTCGTCAGGCTATACTAGTCCACTGCTGGACATAGCCCTCCCCTAAAGAGCGCCACGTTTTGCTATCATAGGGGATAATGCCCATAATCCCCACGCTGGGCATACGGGTTGGGGATCGCAGTTCGGTGGAATTGTACTGCAGGGGGCGCTGCTGCCGACCCTCCGGTTTGTTTATTTATTTATTTATTTATTTATTTATTTATTTATTTATTTATTTATTTATTTATTCATTTGCAAGCATACGCGGTACATTTTATGTAAGTAAATTACAATAGTTAAGAGCATGCGTGATGCGCCAGTATCTGGCATGCAACATTGTTTGCAGTTTATATTGCACTTGTTTTACCTATTGGTATTTAAGAGTCAATATCAACTTATTAACTTATTAAATTAAATTAAATTACAATTGTATAATTATTATTGAAATTAAATTATCAAATTCTTAAATTATTATGTTACATTTTTTTTAATTGATTCAAACATATCGTTAAACTAAAAAAAAAAAATATCAATATTAATTAATTAATAAAAATAGACAGAATAGAAAATTATGTACATCACAACAAAATATAAAAATAGTATCAATAGTGGGTACATTAAATTCAGATTATAATTTTAATTGAAAAAAATCTTCAATTTTATAAATGGAATTCTCACATAAACTTATAAACAATTTCTTTTTGAATATCCCAAATTGCAGTTTGGATATAGATTCTGGTAGGGCATTATACAGTTTGATTGACATGTAGTGGCAATTTTTCGCAAATGATGTTGTTTTATGAGGTAATCCGGCCAAACGATTTGGGTATCTAGCAGAAAATGCGCAATCTTTTACTTGGAAGTCCCCAATATTTTTCTTTACGTATAGGCACACTTCAAATATATATAAGGCGGGCAGTGGCAGTATATTTAGTTTCTTGAAAAGTGGTCGACATGAATCTAAAGGCTTAGCTCCACATATGGCTCTTATACACTTTTTCTGAATAATAAAAGCCTGATTCATATCAACTGAGTTTCCCCATACTATAAGCCCATATCTTAGAATAGAACCCACATATGCGTGATACGCCATCAGCGCAGTCTTCTGGTCACATATTTTGGTTATTCTTTGCAATGGATAAACAAAACTATTGATTCTATTGCAGACCAATCTTATATGTTGCTTCCCTGACAACTGCGAGTGTAATTCAATGCCGAGGAATCTGGCTGTAGTTGATTCCATAATAGGATGGTTATCATAAGACACTTTCAGTTTGATTGATTTTCCGTTTTTGTTGTAAAATTGTAAAATTTTGTTTTTGAAAAGTTTACTTGCAAATCATTTCCCTTTAACCAATTCACTATATTTCCTATTGCATCATTAATTTCTGCTTCATAATCTGTCATTGAGGCTTTGTGTATGACGACAGATATGTCATCTGCAAATAAGATGCAGGGATATTTTGAGATATCTGGTAAATCATTTACGTATAATAAGAAAAATAGTGATCCCAAAATGCTGCTTGCGGCACGCCAAATTTATTAGTTTTAAATTCAGATCTGTAACTTGTTTTTTCTAGGAATTTGTTCAGTTTATTAATTTCCACACATTGTGCTCTATCTTCTAGGTAGCTCTTTAGCCAGTTATATGCTTGACCACGAATCCCGTACGATTCGAGCTTCGCCAGCAGAGTTTTGTGGCAGACGCAATCGAAAGCTTTACTCATATCAAATAAAATAGCTAATACTGGTATTTTTTTGTCCATGTAGTGTGAAATTTGCTTGATTAGTGAGAAACAGGCTTGAGTTGTTGACTTGTCTTTTTGGAACCTATATTGTTCTGTTTTTATTATATCGTATCTTAATAGAAACGATGTTATTCTCTTATGCATTGCTTTCTCAAAAATTTTAGCCAGTATGGAGATAAGAGTAATTGGTCTGTAATTATTCATGTCATCTTTGTTGCCTTTTTTATGTAATGGCTTCACGATAGAAATCTTTAAAGGGGTTGGAAATATACCGTTTTGAAAGGATAGATTGATTAGATATGTCAGGATCGGAGATAATTCGATTGCACAAGTTTTGATTACTCTTGTGCAAATTTCATCATGACCCGTAGATCCTGTGTTATTGAGGTTTTTTATTATTTCTTGTATTTCCGCTACGCCAGTGGGTCTTAGAAATATACTAGAGTTGTTTGTAGTTAGTTTATTGTCTTTTGATGCATTATTTTGATTCCCTCTTTTAATATTTGGTAAGTTGCAAAGATGTTCATTAAAAAGTGCAGCTATGTCTTTCGGGTCATAATTTTTTTTATTATTTACAGTTAAATAGTTCATCTGTTCTACGGTGTAATCTTTGTTTTTTATCAGATCCCAAGTGGCTTTACATTTATTTCTAGCATTTAGAATATAATCACAGTTCGTTGTTTTTTGTGCAGCGTATATACATTTCTTTAAAAGTTTAGAGTAAGTTTTGTACATATTTTTATCTTTAGCCGTTTTAGACAAATAATAATTCATGCGTAATTTTCTTTTGGTAATACATGACCTCCTTATGCCCTTCGTCAGCCATTTCATTTTATTGTTCGTCTTATTTGAAATTCTAACTCTAGATTTGGGAAAGTTTAAGTTGTAGAGTAATTTCAGATCAGCATAAAAAATATCAAATGCTGTTTTAATGTCGTTGCAATTTAGAACTTTTGACCATGAGTAGCTTCCTATGCACTGTTTAAATTTAAGGATATTTGCTATAGTCTCTTCTTTTTTCATACCAATTTGTGTCCCTTAGTCGCGTTTTACGACACCCGCGGGAAGAATTGGGTAGGTGCTATTCTCTAGGCCGACACCACACAGCAGTGTGTAGTCTTCATAAATGTTATTTTCTTCTGCTTCTTCTTCTTTCTTCTCATTTTCAAAATCAGGACTTAGAATGTGGATCTTGAGTCCAGACATATAGTCCGCGGTTAAGACCACCCTACATCCTACCGTTACCCCAAGAGTGTAGAAAGTCCGTGCGCTGTCAGGCACAGAGCGTGCGCTGCGATCTGATAGCCGAACCGACTTTGTAAGTACCTAATAGGCTACTTGCATATTTATTTTAATAATGCCATTAACCCGGCGACACATATCCAAGCAAGCTTTGAACTAAAATCCCCAAGGGGAAAAAGCGTCACCGTACCCGTCCAACCAGTGGGGAGTCTCTAAAATGCATAGTTGTTAAAACGGCTATTTTATCCTGTTCTAACCCTAGAAAATAAAAGCAAAATAAAATTAAAAACCTATTTAGAGGCTAAAAATTTCACCCATGCCGGGATTCGAACCCGCAACCTCTGGCGATCCGTGCCAGCGCTCTACCAATTGAGCGCTGGCACGGATCGCCAGAGGTTGCGGGTTCGAATCCCGGCATGGGTGAAATTTTTAGCCTCTAATAGGTTTTTAAATTTGTTCCTTAGCACGGGTTAGTGCATTAAAAATAAAAATAGTATAAAATAAAATTAACCGTCAGGTAGGAATATTTTAAATTCATTCTTTTACCTAGGTACAGTTACGAGCACTAACATGACACTTTAGTACCTTATCAAAGTCAAAATAGTCAACTTCTCATACATCACGCTAGAAGAGCGTAATGTGACAAGGTTCTAAGGTGTTTACAGTTAGTACACGCGACTGTACGGACCCAAAATCCAATAATACTTTCATTTAATTGCCAATAGGTACAGAAACTGTTATAACAAAGCAACATGGCTATGACATTCACACATTGAGGCTCAAGCAAATTGCAAGAAATACAATATTCTCAACATTAGTCAAGTGCCCTATTCGAGACGTTCAACAAAAGAACTTTTGTGCTAGCGAAATTTTCAGCTCCAGTCTGGCTGGAAATGCGGGAGGTGTTAAAAGGTTTCTACTGGGAAACCTCTTTAGGCATTGTCAAAGGAAGCGCTGAGATTATAAACTTTCTGACATAAGGTTTACATTACGACCTCGGTGGCGACCATGATGACCTCTGTGGCGCAGCGGTAAAGTATCTGCCTACCATGCGAGAGGTCCCGGCTTCGAACCCCGGCTAGGGACAAAAAAACCCCAAGTCTTGAACGTTTACATGTTTGTGAAGTCGTTGTTTCTGGTTCCCACGACACAGGGTATCCTAGTGTGGGGCCAGTCACATATATGTGCCTGTATGTAAATGTTATGTTAATCGCTGCCTGTACGTAATACAGAGAATAGTGTAAAGAGGTTTAAAATTTCACTGATGGTGTGAGTCGCCCATTGGCTCAATTGGTAGAGCGCTGGCACGGATAGCCAGAGGTTGCGGGTTCAAATCCCGGCATGGGTGAAATTTTTAGCCTTTAATAGGTTTTTAAATTTGTCCTTAGCACGGGTTAGTGCATTAAAAATAAAAATAGTATAGTTATGTTAATATGTTATTATTTGGAACCTCAGAAATAATTTAGTTTGGAACCCTTAATTTGAATTTCCTAGGAATAATAAAAAAATCGTAATTTGTTCAAAAGAAATTTTTAAAGTTTTTTTTTTTAGTTAGCCTGTTTTGTGTCCCACTGCTGGGCAAAGGCTTCCTCCTCTTTCTCCATTCCGCTCTGTCCAGCGCCACCTGTGACCAATCTCGGACATGATTGTCGAGGTCATCCCGCCATCTCCTTCGCGGTCAGCCACGACTTCGCCGTCCATCTGGTATCCACTCGGTGGCGATTTTCGCCTACCGGTTCGGATCCATCCAGCAAACTATAAAGTATTTAAAGTATAATTTTCGATAAATATTTTTTTATGGTGAAGCTATTCTCTTTTCGAACTTTTGTAAGGGCACACTACACTGGTATACATTTTAACAATAAAATTTCATGTTAATGAATCCAGACAATCCAAACGTGAAAGTTTGTGAAGATGTTTGTTGCTCAATCAGGCAATAACGGCTGAACGGATTCACAAGAAACTTTGCGTACTGATAGACGAAGATCTGAATTGATATATTATGAAATTGATATGTTATGTTACTCATAATTAATTATGTCTGCTTACCATACGAGAGGTCCCGGGTTCGATCCCGGCTTGGAATAAAACAAAACCGCAGGTCTTGGACGTTCACAAGTTTGTGATGTCGCTGTTTCTGGTTTCCCACGACACAGAGTATACTAGTGTGGGGCCAGATGCAAAGTATGTAAATGTTATGCTATGTGAATTAAATTACATAACATAACAAAACATGATCTTAGGCCTGTATCCCGGAGGGGATATTGTCAGATCACCTTCGCTTCATTAACGTTCATTAGTCGTTACATGCACGCTCGCCAGCTTCAAGTAAATGTTATCTAGCCCTTCACTTATACCCCTTCGGCCGCGTATGATAGGTACCAGAGTTTGGTAACCAGTATCATACGAAGAAAAAATGATCGTCCACGGATACTGGTATCCAAGTGATAGGGAGAGCTCAGAGCTCAGGAAAATATCAAACAATTACAAGTGAGTACTTAATATTTCCTCGTATGATACTGATAACATCCCCTATTTGGTCGAACTATGTCCGCCTGAGACGTCCCTTATTTATTTCTTAATTAGGTATACATGTATTTTAAAAACCAATATAGAGGCTAAAAATTCCACCCATGCCAGGACTCGAACCCGAGACCTCTGGCTAACCGTGCCACGGCACTCTGGCACGGATAGCCAGAGGTCGCGGGTTCGTGTCCTGACATGGGTGGAATGTTTAGCCTCTAAATATGTTTTTAAAATTGTCCTTAGCACGGGTTAGTGCATTAAAAAGAATAAAAGTGAGTCGCCCATTAGCTCAGTTGGAAGAGCGCTGGCACGGATAGCCAGAGGTCGCGGGTTCGTGTCCTGGCATGGGTGGAATTTTTAGCCTCTAAATAGGTTTTTAAAATTGTCCTTAGCACGGGTTAGTGCATTAAAAAGAATAAAAGTTAGTCGCCTATTAGCTCAGTTGGAAGAGCGCTGACACGGACAGCCAGAGGTCGCGGGTTCAATCCAAACATGGGTGGAGTTTTTAACCTCTAAATAGGTTTTTAAAAATGTATCTTAAAACTAAATCATGCGCGTGGAAACTACGTGGAAAGTTGAGTTTTAATTCATTCAAATGTCAAATCTTCTTTATTTGACTACCCTCGGATCCTGCCCTTACCGGCCCTAAATAAATTAAACTAAATTACATCCCATATTTAGTCGAACTATACCCGCCTGGGACGTCCCTTACCGGCCCTAAATAAATGGTAATAGTAATATTTATTTATCAATACACTTGCCATATTATGATACACATACTCGTATGTGTATCCTAATACACATATTTGACAAATATAATTTACGTACAAATTAAGTGTGTACGATTGTAACGTCGGTGTCTGTACTAGTATAAAATACTGTATGACCAGCGCCTTCCACCCGCTAGATGTCGCTGCATAAATTACGCATATTACGCAAATGAAACTAAATTACATGGTTGAATTATAAAAAATACACTCCTTAAGCAGAAGTTCCCTATCTATCTACCCACGACCCGGTTTACGTCGGCGGGAGCTGCAAAATGCATTCGCATCAGCTGCAAGAGCTGCAACCGCATCTGTCGCCAGCACTGCGCCAGGCAGGCTTCCACTCTGGTATTCTACAGAGTGACACCGAATTCTCTGTTAGAAAAAGTAAATGTTGCAGCGGAACGCACCTGGTGTCGTTTTGCCTATTCTGTGCTTTGACCTCGCTCTCCTGGGGCTTTTTGTAGCCTATTTACCTCCAGGAGAGAAGGCCTGTGCCCTGCAGTGGGCGTAATTAGCATGCGTGCCCACCGCGGACTGACGATTACAAGCGCTGACGATAATTGTGCGCACGAAATCCTGAGCGCCTAACTAGGCGCTCATTTCGTGCGCGTTAGGGTTAGAACTGTCAAGTTCCATACTAATCTGACAGACGATTGAAATAGCTCAGTATTTAATGAGCGTCATTATATGGGGATCATAGGGGTATTTGGTCGAACTATGTCTGGGATTCTACAGAGTGACACCGAATTCTCTGTTAGAAAAATTAACTGTTGCAACGGTCGCGTTTTGCCTATTCTGTGCTTTTACCTCGCTTTCCTGGGGCCTTTTTTGTAGCCTATTTACCTCTAAGATAGATAGATAGTAGGTATGGACTTAACATGCTGCGTAGTCTAAGGATAGGTGAAATTGATCATGTTTGTAAAATAGAGAGATGCAAACCTGTTCACAAGAGATCTATTCCCCCTCGTCAACCTAGACTTTAGAGTCTGGGTTGACGAGGATGGATAGGGCTGTTTCTCGATTGAGAGTTTTGCTAGGTAAATGCTTAAGTAACGGTCTGTCACTCGCCTTGCTGAGAAATTCGTACTACAGTTGACTATTTGCTTGGCGAGATTCACAGTTCAGAAACTGGCTGTAAAACGACTAAGCTGTGTCCCATTCCGTGTTTAAGCAGCTGTAATAATTTAACTTTAATTAGCGACCTAAGTTAGGTTAAGGTACACAAATAAAAAAGATCTCCGGCGCACAATTTATATTCACTGCCCTTGTTTCGGACATGTAACATTAATTTGAAACGAAAGACAGTACATAAATTATCTATATATCTCCAAGAGAGAAGGGCTGTGCCCTGCAGTGGGCGTAATTAGCACGCGTGTCCTCCGTGGACTGGCGATTTCAAGCGCTGACGCAATATATGCGCACGAAATCCTGAGCGCCTATCCGACAGTTAGACGATTGAAATAACTCAGGATTTAGTGAGCGTAATATATGAGCTGATCTGTGATCAATGGTGTATCACTTGTTTGTTAGCAAAATAAAACCATTGATAATAACTTTGTTTTCTGGCCCAACGATTTGACCACCAAAGTTCCAAAGACGATATCTGGCCCCATAGTTAGTTTCGATGTTTGTTACTTCTCGTGTGGATTTTGCTTTTTACGATTGAATTTATGTAATCATCATCAACTCATTATGTCCCCACCGAGGGGCATTACTCTCTTCCCTGAGGAAGTTATCACCCATACTCCACCACGGGGGCAAAATCCGAATTGTTAAGTAATGTTTTGGGTAAATACATCCCCATTTTGGTCGACGTATGCGAGTCTGGGACGTCCTTTACCGGCCCTTACACCCACATAAAATAGTCTGTTAAACTTTATTTTAATCGTAGGCGTAAAAAAAATGTTAATATGCCATTTTCTAAGGTCAACATGAGCACTAGACATAATTAAAACTGTATTTACACGGATTTTACTCGTTTAATTTTACATTTTTCCGACGTTTCGGCACTTTTGCAAGTACCGTGGTCCCGGAAGACTGAGTTGACAGGTCTTTTTGAAAGTATTATATTATATGTGCATTTCAAATAAAAATTAATATCGGTTAAAAATATCGTCGTAAATTCCTACATGTATCAAGTTTTATGAGTTTTAAATTGATATATCCTATGTGATATTTAGAGGAAGACCACACTAAACTACTCGTAATTAAAATGGGTAAGAATAACACCCCTGGCGCAGGATGGAAGGGGTCGGATATACATCTTCATGAATAAGCATTTAAATCTACAAAGCTTTGTTCTAAAGTAGCCCCACGAACTTGTCTTAAAAAGAAAAGGGTTGTCTTGACAGTGAGACGGACGGACGGTCAGACGTTCGGGCGGACAAAAAGTGATTCTATAAGGTTTCCGTTTTTTCTCTTGAGGTACGAAACCCTAAAAATATTTAATAAATAAATATTTCGTTGAATTCCAAAATTCAAGTCTCTAGTTTCTTTCTTGTCTCGTATATGGTTGCCTGAAAGAAATTGCTTTTAGTAATAAGGCCGCCATTTGTACTATATATTTTATATAATTTCTGTTACTGTAATTTCTGTGTACAATAAAGAATATTCTATCTATCTATCTATATTGTGATTGTTAGATATACTAGAATTTTATACTTATATCATTAGCAGGTCAATAAAATGCATGAAATTCTATTAAGACTATTCCAATCAACTGATTTCAGCCAGAGACATACAATGACGCATCACACTCTATGGAAAGAACGATTTTGCTTTCCTAACACGACGTGCGAGAATTGATGTAAAATTCCATTTCCAATACTCACATGTCTTCTGTGTAAATCAACTAATAGACAAACGCTTAGCATTAAAAAATATGTAACCGCTGTATCTAACAACCTAAGCTCCCACCACTCTACACAATATACATATAGTACATAACGTACATATTGGCATACTAAAACTGTAGCTGAAAACCTTTCCAGGTTTATCTTTAGATGAAGCATCATCCAACTAACTTAAGGCAACTCTACACTTATTTGGTTCACACAGAATAATACTAAATTTGTATCTTAAAAATGTGGTGTGATCATTTGCCTTTCTGTCCTTCCTAGTGCACTTCATGGACGCCATTCGCTCTCCTTTAAAAGGCCCACGATTTTATGCATGCAAAAATGAATAAAACGGCAACGAACAACCCCATTCCATGGCCAGAATAGAGAAAAGTACTGCACAGAAGCCCAATCACTGAATTTTAGCGCCATACGCAAGATGATATAACTACAATGCAATGAAATGTAATGAAAAGGTTTTGTTTAAAGTAGTACAGAAACTGCGGCTTAGTGAAGGCTACAATTCAAACAAGATTGTAATTAACATTACAAGTCAATTATACGCTAGGCTGTATTCGCAGTTAGTGAATCTATGAAAATATAAAAATACCAATAACTTCAAAATTGTTACCTACAATATAAATGCTAGAAATAAACATAAACTTTTGTTCACAAGATTAATGCTGGGAATGATTAATACAGGGTCATTGTAAACGTTTCCACAATAAAATTCTTGAAGACATAATAATCGTGCCAGAAACGCGGTTGGTTCAAAAAATATGGTAAGTATACTTTGTGACAAAAGGGCTACTATAACTCAAAAGATTATATAGATGACAATGATGTCTGGAATTAAAGCCACTACTAATAATTATGTAAACTCTGTTAATTTAGGACTTTGAAAAGACTACGTTTGGAGTTTGATCGTGAATTTCTTCTCAAAATTGATCTAGATTTTGAAAAAGACACCTAGTTCAAATTCTAACGTTCATTAATGTTGCATTTTCTGTGCTACTTCGAATAAAACCTTCTTGAATTCGAATTCGATGTAGCTGAGCATTCCTACTTGTTAATCTATGTGATACTAGACTTAACACTGTACATAAAATAATTCCTGAACCAAAGAATTCGAATATAAGAACCCAAAACCAACTTCTTACATAAAACATAAAATTTTGCCTTGAAATCTATCGTTGAGTTAGCATCTATAACACAAATCATTTAGTTGTACTTAGTGTAGGGCTAACGAGATCTTTGTAATATGTCCATCAATATTTATTTATTTATTAAATCAGTTGCCGCTAGATTCATATTACGTGAGTGACAAATTCAAACATAAAGACAGAATATCAGTCAAGAAGGCGGGCATTTTTTAATAAGTATTCTTTGCGGGTCTAGACTTCTGTAGTAATCGCTATATCAGCCTCTAGCAGTATTTTAAAATCGGGTCGGATTTTTGTAATTGCAGCTCAGCGAGATCTGACTTTTTCGATAGCTCTTTTTATGTTTCCGATTGGAGGCTGACATGTATTGCAGTTGTTAAGCCATGTCCGAGGCCTTATGGCCGGCTTATTAATTTCTGAGAGTAAGGCCCGCCACTGTCTTACGATCCTCCACAGTCCCGGACTTGGCCCCAGTGGTGAGGTATGGCCCAACTTTCTTGCGATGCAGTAAGAAATCCGTGCTACAGCAGTGGGGACATACTAAGGGTCATCCATCATTATCGTTTTTTTTTTTTTCATGGACATATTACACAGATCTCGTTAGCCCTATACTAAGTACAACTAAATGACTTGTGTTATAGGTGCTAACTCGACGATAGATTTAATACAATAAATACATAGATAACATCCAAGACCCGAGACAAACTAGAAAAGTTCGTTTCCTAGTTTCACCCGGCCGGGGATCGAACCCGAGACCTTCGGTTTTACAGCCAGCGTGCCAAACCGCTGCGCCACCGAGGTCGTCTTTTTTGAGCCTATAAATTTATTAATTTGAGCCTATAAACGTCCCACTGCGGGACTCACGTCTTCTCTCAGAGAGATTATGGGCTTAATTACCACGTGTGCCCGCCGCAGATTGACAATTTCAAGTGCTGAGGTATTTGCACACCTCAGACACTCAGGTTTCCTCACAATGTTTTTCTTCATAGTTAGCAAGTGGTAATGCTACTATAACTCCACAAATGTACATAACTTAGAAAACGGTCATTGATAGCCCGCATTGGGAATCGAACCTAGGTCTCTCTTCCTAGTCCATTCGATATCAACCCTTGTATTTCCCCACTGTTGAGGCACGGGTCTCTTCCTGCATCGCAGGAAGGTTAGACCATTCTCCACCACGGGAGCCAAGTCCGGGTTGGTGGAGGATTGTAAGGCTGTGGCGGGCCTTACTGTCAGAAGTTATTAAACCGCCCATAAGGCCTCTAACGTGGCTTAACGATGAGTCCATTTCGTTATCAACCCTTTTATGTCCCCACTGCTGAGGCACGGGTCTCTTCCTGCATCGCAGGAAGGTTAGGCCATACTCCACCACAGGGGCCAAGTCCGGGTTGGTGGAGGATTGTAAGACAGTGGCGGGTCTTACTGTCAGAAGTTATCAAGCCGCCCATAAGGCCTCTGACACGGCTTAACGACTGCCATTGTATGACAGCCGGCACCAACGGCTTAACGTGCCTTGCGAAGCACGGAAGCGCTCGGAAAAATGCCACTGTACGTAATACAGAGAATATTGTAAAGAGGTTCGAAATTTCACTGATGCCGTGAGTCGCCTTGCGAAGCACGGAAGCGCTCGGAAAAATGCCACTGTACGTAATACAGAGAATATTGTAAAGAGGTTCGAAATTTCACTGATGCCGTGAGTCGCCCATTGGCTTAATTGGTAGAGCGCTGGTACGGATAGCCAGAGGTTGCGGGTTCGAATCCCGGCATGGGTGAAATTTTTAGCCTCTAAATAGGTTTTTAAATGTAAGTGTGTGTGTGTTTGTGTGTATGTGTGAGAGAGAGATTCGTTTTTTTTTTATTTATCCATTATTCTACCCACTCGGCTGCCGCCGCTGACACACTATAAGAAAAGAACAAAAAATATACGAATCTGGTCGAGCTAGTAGCAATACGATACGATAACCTTCTGACATTGCGCGCCCCGTCTGCCCTTAGTGTCATATCAGCTAATGTAAGTCACACTCACGTCAATAACAGACAATATGTACCTACGAGTAACATGCTGCGTGCAATCAGCCAAACATGTCACTCTCAAGATTGGATGGATGTGACCTCAATATGTGTAGCTTAGACCTACAGGTTTTGATTCGTGACTTTTACTTACACGAGTTTTTTCGCTTTGATTTTTTCGCGTAGCGGATTACTTAGTCAATTTTTTAGGGTTCCCTATATCGTGGAAAACTGAAACTTTATTTTTCAAAAATCTACTTAGAGGCTAAAAATTCCACCCATGCCGGGATTCGAACCCGCGACCTCTGGCTATCCGTGCCAGCGCTCTTTCCAACTGAGCTAATGGGCGACTCACCGGCATCGGTGAAATCTCAAACCTCTTTACAATATTTTCTGTATTACGTACTTTTTTTTCATCTCTACAGACTCTAAAACTCTACTTTTCATTTCAACAGAAACCTTGGTTTACATGGTCTGCCAATCAGATCGACAGTCAAAACACTTTTTGACAGGAACGTTTGAAGAGATCAAGTTGAAGATTCACGATCTCTTCACGGTGTAAATAAGTAAGCTTTTATGCGAAGCAATGTATGTGCCCGTATGTACATGTTAGGTTATTTTTCATATAATTAAATTAACTATAAAACCAGAGTTTCAAAAACTAAGAAACACTCTTTTTATAATAATTTACGTAGTTCCGTTATGTTATTAGCTAAATTTCTCGCGGAGGCTGCTTTTCGTAACATTTGGTTCTGCTTTTTATTGATGGTGACAAAGCGCCTCATGCTTTTTACCAATAACAATAAGTTTTCTCTTTTCTGTCTTTAATTTATAAATAAAACAAACGGGATTCTTACCGCGATTAATAATTTGTTTCAGTACCTATTTGAAAAAATAGGTATATTCTAGATATTTTTCCTCAAGTGGAGACCAGGAACTGGCAAACGCAACGTAAAACACCCACCGGGTTACTGGGCCCACGATCCGGGGTATGGCCGAGGACAGAGTGAAATCGCATGCATTGGGGCCTCCTACAACGTGCAGCAGTAGATGATATCCTTGTTTTGTGATAACCAAGCACGAACATCACAAAAATTAAAATACACCCACATTTTATTGTTAGGAAAACACACTCTTTATTTGATTTTTGACCGCATCGACATAGTAGGCTTTTTGTCGCTAGAGTGTAGTACTTAGAAAGTTTTAGTTCAAAAATATACAATCTGTTAACTTTTAGAATATACTAACGATACTAATTGCTGCTCTGTATTTCGAAATTAAGTGTGTCATACTAATTCCGATTTCGAAATTAAGCGTCATTTTAGTTCCGATAATTCTATTACACTAATATATCCGATTCTATTCGATAGTAGCCGAGGCATATTCTAAAAGCTAACAGACTGTACTCGTAGTAATTGGGCTGCCAGTCGTACTTACTACTCAACTTTTTGGCTTAAAAACTCACGGAGTATCAGGCCAGTCGATTTGTTTGCTTATTCACTAAAAAATTTCACCGTCAGCGCTTCATTTGACTACTGAAAGATCAGCTCTATAGCGCAGTTTATTCGCCATCAATCGACCGCTCATAACGACTTTAAAAAGACACAAAAAGGATACAATAGGGAGACACAGAAGGTTCAATAACATCCCAAGACTCACGACTGATATAAATTTGTGACGAAGTAATCACATCTGAACTTCATCACAACTATTCACAACACATCACATCACACTAATATTATAGAGGCGAATGTTTGTGAGTGTGTATGTTTGTCACTTCTTCACGTCTAAACGGCTGGAACGATTTTAATCAAATTTCGTTTGGAGTTGCCAGACTGTTAGATATTTCAGTTTTATTTATTCTTATGACGAAATTTAAGTTATACTATATTTATTTTTAATGCACTATAACCAGTGCTAAGGACAATTTTAAAAACCTATTTAGAGGCTAAAAATTCTACCCATGCCGGGATTCGAACCCGCGACCTCTAATGGGCGACTCACCGGCATCAGTGAAATTTCGAACCTCTTTACACTATTATCTGTATTACGTACAGGCAGCGACATCTGGCTATAACTATTCACATAAATACAAATTCTCTTTCCAATATTATGTAGGGGAAAATTTTCCTAACATGTGTTTATTTTATATTTTATATATACAATATCTTTGTATGTTTTTAAATTTGTTTAAAAATTACGTTCACTAGAATTCTGTCAGCGCCCCCTAGTGTAATAATTTGCAAATTATAATTTCTGTTCAGTGAGTACCTATTTAGAAGTCGATTTTTTTCTTCCTTTACGGAACCCTAAAAAGGCGGGTGCGGCTGTGTTGGGTTACACGTGAAACTTCTATTTAAAGTTAGTTTTATTTTTTAGCTCAAGCTGCGTTAAACACAATGCGTTACGCGGTACCTACTAGTGCCATCTAGCGGCTTGAGTCGGCAGTTACTCAGCAATGTATAACAGAACTGCAAACGACACGTAGTTATGTGCGCCCTCCTCGGCCTCGAGGGGGTTCGCTCCCGATATGGGTTTAGGGGTCCTTAGGACCAAAACCAGCCCCAAGGCGGTGTTTAGTGGGTAGGCGCACTTCTTGTGAGTCGCACATTAGCAGCACGGCCGGGTCCGTGCTGTTATGCATGAGCATTCACCACCTCCCTTCCCCGTGTCCTCCAGAGGGTGCCCTATATAGGGCAATAAAAAGTCACGTAGTTGCTGAGCTATAGCTCTCGCCGAGGGGACATGTTTTCGTTCCGCGCGGTTTTAGTTACCCCTACTACCGAACTGAAACCATTGGGAATTTAATTTCGATGCCAATTTTTTGTTAATTAAGTTAGTTAAGATAACCATGAGCGTGCAAAAAAATATTTTTTATCTGTCTTATTGCGTGAAATTAGTATACGAGTATATGGGGTACCAAGTCAGTTTTCTGCTATAAAAGGAAAGTCTCAGTGGCAGTGTCGTTAATTTACTGAAAGAAGTTTCACGTCAAAAAGTATATACCGCGTCAAGTTGAGGTATCTTCCATTTGTGAAGTCGGTTGGAAAGAGTGAGGCTTCTGGCCTCATCAACCTCGTGCAAGGAGGAAGTAAATCATGATCAAAATATTCACGCCCGCCGCCGCGGGGGGGGTGGTTTATTGCGTTTTTATCTACCCTTTCAAATGTACGGGCCTGGCAATTTCAAGTGGATTTTTTCGCGCAAACGAGGAAATCGGCAACTCGACGTTTCGATGTTGAGGGCGCGGGCGGGGCGAGTTCTCTTATTCGCTTAAGGTTTACCCGCGGTGTGAAGGCCGGCGACGGGCGGACGCTGCGTCAATGTAAAATGATCCTTAAATACTTTTGAAGTTAGAGCCTATAATACAAGTACAAAAACTGCCGACTGCTGAGCATTAGCTACTAAGCAGGTGGGACTGAAACTTCGCTATGAGTTACCTTGTCGAATTTCGGTTGGTTATTTTTTATTTCATAGTTCTTATTTTTTGCTTTTTAGTGGCTTCCAGTTTGTTTGTTATTTTTCATTTGCGTAACATACATTTACATACAGGCACATAATAGTCTGTTAGCTTTTAGAATATACCTCGTTGGCTTCACACGAGTGTAATACTACTTCCTGCTCTGTATAAATGTAAAAGTGTCATATTAGTACTGATTTCGAAATGAAGTGTCATATTAGTTCCAATATTTATATTACACGAATATATCCGATTCTATCCGATAGTAGCCGAGGTATATTCTAAAAGCTAACAGACTATACATTGCATCTGGCCTCACACTAGGATAGCTGTGTCGTGGGAACCAGAAACAACGACATCACAAACATGTAAACATCCAAGACCTGGAGTTTTTTTTTGTCCCCAGCCGGGGTTCGGTCCCGGGACCTCTCGTATGGTAGGCAGATGCGCTACCGCTGCGCCACAGAGGTCGTCAATGGTGAAATTTTATTCTGTGTATATCTGTCGCAAACGGTAGTGTTCTGTGTTCATTATTAAAAAAAAGCATTTATTTCTCCGAACGAAGGGTTTTCATGAGTACCACATGTTGGATTGGAATTGAATTTATCTAGTTATAAACGCCAGCAAGATGGCAAGACAAGGTCGACAGTTTTATTTTGAATTTTTGTTGGATTATGCTGATTTTATGTAGTCTTTACACTCGCGCCGGGAGTCGCTTGATGCGGGCAGCACAAGACTAGTAAGCTTGCATAAGCACGACGCCTTAAGTCCTGCAATGGACGTCAAGTGGCTATTATTTTACTTCCTTGTCCGTCCCGGTTATTATACTTGTCCGGTTATTATACTTCCTTGTCCGAACATTCGAAGGTTATTTGGAAGAGATAATTTTCAGTGATAAGGTCGCCGCCTTTACACTATTGGGTTAAGAAAAATTTTCTCATTCTTTTATTATTGATTTATAAATGTATTCTCTTCAGAGAGAGTATGGGCTTAATCACGCCCATGCAGTTTGACAATTTCAAGAGCGGAGATACTTCGACACATCAGACACTCAGGTTTCATCACGATGTTTTCCTTCACAGTTAACGAGTGGTATTGCTAAGTTATGTACATTTGTGAAGTTATAGTAACTTCACAAATGTACATAACTTAGAAAACGCAGTAATTGGTACATGCCTGCACTGGGGATCAAACCTGAGTCTCTTGCTTCCGAGTCCATTGTTCTACCAACTGGGCTACCGCCGCTCTAGAAGAAAAGAAAACGCCTTTGCCCTGCAGTGGGACGTTTATAGGCTATATACTTGTATAAAAAAATGTGCTACTTTTGAACAACATTCTGTTCACTGGTTATTTTCACGAGCAAAAGGCTAAGTAACATGATGTAATTTTGATTTTTTTCGAGGAGGAAAGCAAAAGGGCGAAATCGTATAATTTAGCGATACCTGACACTCTCGCAGTAACGTCAGATTTATAAGTGGTCAGGGCCGTATCCAGGCGTTTATATCTACTAATAAAAAATCGCGAGTAGACTCTGAGTGTACGAGTGTAACTATCATGATATTCTAAAAAAAAAAATAAATCGATGAAAAAATAACTTTATGCTTTGCACACTGATTTGAACTTTTTACACTCCTAAATTAAGTTGAGTCACCACTCACTCTCTGCTGTGTGGTGTCGGCCTAGAGAATAGCACCAACTCAATTCTTCCCGCGGGTGTCGTAAAAGGTGACTGAAGGACACAAACCGGGGGGTGGGCAGCAGCGCCCCCTGCAGTACAATCCCACGGAACTGCGATCCCCAACCCGCATGCCCAGCGTGGGGATTATGGGCATTACCCCCTATGATAGCACAAAGTGGCGCTCTTATGTCCAGCAGTGGACTAGTATAGCCTGACGACGACCACTCACTCAGTCACTTATAAAAAATTATAGAAATATTTGTATGCTCATTGATTTGCATGTTTGTCCGCCGTCTCTCACAAATTAAATGTAATATATTTTTTTACATATGTATTCTATAATGAACCATTGCTGGAGTGTCGGGTCTCTTCCTCCATCGAAGGAAGGTTAGGCCATACTCCACCACGGGGGCCAAGTCCGGGTTGGTGGAGGATTGTAAGACAGTGGCGGGCCTTGCTGTCAGAAGTTATCAAGCCGCTGATAAAATCTTTGACATGACTTAACGACCGCCATTATATGACAGCCGGTACCTACGGCTTACTGTGCCTCGCTAAGCACGGAAGCACAAAAAAAAATCGCACTAGCGATAGGGCGTAAGGGCCCATAAGGGCGGCCCGGCCCCCAGTGAGAATCAAACCAACCTCTGTCTCGGTAAACAAGTGCCTTGACGGCTAGATCATCGAGGTAGTCCCTTCATCATCATCGTCATCAACCCATTATGTCCCCACCGAGGGGCACGGGTCTCTTCCTCGAGGAAGGCATCGGGCGTACTCCGCTACGGGAGCCATGTACGGATTGGTGGACAGAAGTTTTCAAGCTGCTCTTATGCCTCTAACTTGGATTAGCAACTGTCATCTATCGATGGCACCAACAACAGTCCCTTAAAAAGCCTCAATGCGTCTCTGTACGCGCCGTGAGAAGTCGGGTGCCCTTCTTTATTCATAGGGCTGTCAACCTTAGCTCGTTAAACCCTGCGAAGGTAGGTATGTTGTATAATAGGATTTATCTGCGTGCCCCCGTTTGTTGCATGTTTAATGTGCCCCTGTACAGAGTACAGGCGACACTACGTCCACATTTGCACCCTGCCTGCCCCATGGGACACAGGTTTGAGTTTAAGTAAAGTAATGTATGGTATTTTCTAAGGTTAACTCGAGCACTAGACTTAATAAACGAAGTCTCCCGAGACCACGGCACATGAAAAGGTGCCGAAACGTCGGAAAAATGTAAAATAAACGAGTAAAATCCGTATAAAACAGTTTATATAATGTAATGTTCTTTAAAATTCCGAAATTCATCATCAACCCATTATGTCCCCACCGAGGGGCACGAGTCTCTTCCTTGAGGAAGGTTTAGACCACAGGGCTTATAATATAGTGGCTGGGCTTACTGTCAGAAGTTTTCAAGCCGCTCTAAGGCCTGTGACTTGGCTTAACGACTGCCATTTATCGACGGCAGCCGGCACCAACTGCTTAACTTCCTTGCGAAGCACGGTACCGCTCTGAATAATGCCACTAGGCTTAGTCATAGGCGGTCCATGAAATTGCACTGAACGCGCCCCATGTTGCTAACCTTCCTGATCGCTTAAGATCACTCAGGCAGCCGGGGCTACGAGCGATCTCGAAGTTACTCTCATAACAAAAGTAATCTCGACAGCATTAGAAAGACGCGAGCATAATATCCACTCGTATCTTCCACGGCCTTCGGACTCTCGAGACGTCACGAGGGCGCTTGAGACATCAAGCGTAAAGGATCAAGCGTTGTTATTGTGAAGCATCTGAGAATTATTCTATTTTTCCGACTGCGCAGGAGCCGCGAAGGAATATAATGTGCCTGGCTCGTATATAAGATATATTTGACTACCTATATATTTGACTCTGTACATTTGAATGCCTCGTTGGACGAGGGATATCACATCTGAATACCATGCCGGAGGTCGTGGTTTTGATTTCCACTGGGGGCCGCCGTACATTTGTACAGATGGCCTCATTCTGGGTGTATTACCATGTGAACTATATATAGCACAGGGTATCCTATTTTGGGACCAGAGCAAGTTGTAATGTTGTATATCTTTGATAAATAATAAAAACTGGAACGACTTCAATTGTTGCTTTATTTCTAGATTAGTAATATTATTTTATAATAAAACAGAAAAACTGGATAAAAACGGATAAGCAGGTAGGATAAGAGATGGATCAGATTAGCACAGGACCGTGAGGAATGGCCCAATAAAAAGGAGGCCTATGCCCAGCAGTGGGTTGATGTGGGCTGATTATAGATAGATAGATAGGTAAAATAGTCAGATCTGGGCGAAGGGTAAAGTTGTAATGATGAAAAAATAAGGGAAATCGGAAAATGTGTGACGTAATTTAAATATTTGAATAGATAGAATTTTGAATTTGAATTTGATAGATAGAAAAAGAAATAAAAATGGTGTAAAGAGGTTTGCACCGTTACAAAGTAAACATAATCACTTGTTCTGGTGGCGTGCGAAATAGAGAACAATTACTATGAACAAATACTTTGTGGTCCTTATAGTAAAACTAACACCGGCGCTGGCGCACCTAAAAATAGAATGTGTCAAAGCTACAACTATATAATTTCTGAAGATCCCAGCATAGATACTTTTTTGTGACACACTCAACATATATAAGTCGGAAATAAGAAAAGTTTATTAAAATTTAGATTGTTTTCGTTCGAAAAGTTAATTTTTGTTGTAAATTATTTTTAATTAAGTTTTAATGTTTTTAGTCTGTGTTCCTTACTTTTAAGTAATTTTGTAGTGTTGCTATATTTAATGTCGAATGCTGCATACATTCCATTGGGTGCACAACAGACTTGTTACGTTAAACTTTAATTTCGTAGTTTATTTGTGTAGCCCTGTCTATGTATTTAAATAAATAAACAATGTAATGCACGACGAGAGGACACAATTACGAAATAAGATTATTTAAGTATGTCCGAATCATTGTTCTGCCAGAACTCCCTGACTAAGAAGGGTGTTTTGGAAAAACAACCAATATTACATTGAACAAATTTTACAGGAAGTAAATAAAATTTGATAAAATGGAAATACTGAAGTAGTTACTACTTTTGATATTTAATTTAGTTCATATTTAGACCGGACATTGGTTGTTTTTGCTCCTCAAATTAAACCTAAAGTGTAGTATGAAGTTCAAAGAGTTCATAGAGCAAAAAAATTTTTTTTACAGAAATGTTATTTTCCAAAACACCCATGACAATCCCGTCATGGGTGAAATTTTTAGCCTCTAAATAGGTTTTTAAACCCATGACAATTATTGTCATATTTTGTCAAATCGTGTTTCAATAAAATCGTGTGAGCGCAAGTATCAATGTCCTGCTTAATGTTAATAATGAGCAGCAGCTATTGCTAACTAGGCGTGATCGTTGCAAAGACGAACCGTTTTATAAGACCGTTTTGTGTTCCGCGACGATAGGACCGTTTTACGTTTCATTATAAAGCAGTGCCAGAGACTAAAGCAGTGCCAGCGTTTGTTCGTCGCGAGACCAGTCCTTAGATTGTTTGACGCGGATATGTCCTTTAGTGCTATATTAATAGAGCCTAGAACGTAATGAGATCATTGCGACGTCGTCGTCGGCTCCTTACTCGTTCCGTTCATTTTGGTCTGTGATACAATAAAGTAATCTTTATATCTATGAGTATACAGTCGAATATCGTGTAAAACAACTTATTTTTTCCGATGTTTCGTGATTTCGTCTCGTTCGCACTCGTTAGACCGTCCTCTGCGCCTTGCTCGTTCGCATACAATGAAACCAGTTGCGAACGAGGACCGTTTCGAGGACCTGTTTTCGTTCCAGAAAAAACGGTTGCGTTTCGTCGTCGAAAAATCGGACAACGACCCACTCCTATTGCTAACATAAAAAAATAACACTGAAAAGGCAATAATTACACGAAAAACATTGGAAATCCATTGTCTCTATGTCCGTACCGCCCAGAAGTCGGGTACTTTTTATAAACATAAAATAGACAAAAAGCATAGTGCATTTTAAGTCTTTGCGGTGTATGTTTAACAGTTTCCACTAGAAGTTGGAAATACATTCACTTTTGGAAACGTGTGTCAGACCCAGGCATTACGAAACCAACTAATTAGGCAAGTAAGTAATTGTTGGCTAGGCAAGTGACTTGTTTGTTAACACAATCTTGGTATTATCTTTCACTAATTGACGGCTCTCTTCCTTCCATTCATCGTCGCTCATACGAAGGTAGCTATAATTGCTTGATACTATCGAGGTATAGCTATCATTACCTCCATTGAAATGCTATCTTATAAACAAGGCATAATTTGCTGTGGCATTGTCCAATGTGACCGCTAATTTGCTTGTTTGATTGAGGTGGAGAGAGTGAAAAAGTAAGATAAGGTAATAATAAGTTGATTAAAATTGTCTTTATATTATTTTTAATGCACTAACCCGTGCTAAGGACAATTTTTAAAAACCTATTTAGAGCGTGCCGGGACTCGAACCCGCGACCTCTGGCTAACCGTGGCAGCGCTCTCCCAACTGAGCTAATGGGCGACTCTGAATTTGCAAGTGATGCAAATTACTTCAGCAGATGTTGCTGCCCGTACGTAATACAGAGAGTATTGCAGAGGTTCGAAATTTCACCGATGCCGGTAAGTCGCCTATTAGCTGAGTTGGGAGAGCGCTCGCACGGTTAGCCAGAGGTCGCGGGTTCGAGTCCCGGCGTGCGTGGAATTTTTAACCTCTAAATAGGTTTTTAAAATAGTCTTATTAGAATTTCATGCATTTTATTGATGAGCTGCTAATGACTTCCATGATAATTTCCATGTTTCTTAAGTCCTTGTTTGGTTACCATAGCTCAGGGTATCCTAATTTGGGACCAGGCCCAATGATAATGTCGTGTAGAATTTTTTTTTATCAATTGCGTGATTTTTGAAGGTTTAGCTGTACAGATTAGTTTCTTCTTTCGAAGAGTCATGATTTTGTAAAATTTTAATCAAAACCGATTTACATTTGACTATTCGTTTGCATTGATATTGTTTCCTAATAGGCAATATTAAATGTCATGATATTGACATTTCTTAGTTAATGAATCCGAAGGTTGTCTGGAAGAGATCACTTATATTGAAATAAATCACTAAAATAATGTCATGATACCTTACCAATCGGAAGTGACGTTGTCGCTAATTAACAATAACCGGACGTTAGGTTGGTATCACTGCGGCAAAGAATGGCGGGGTGCATCGATTAGTTTAGAGGTCAGAATCGTAAGCTGGATCACTTTGACAGCATTCTTGATAAATTCACCACACCACACTAGCCACTTCAGTCTATTCTCTAATATTGTGGAGCTATAATCTTTGTTTTCTACCGGTTTTTGTCCCCCAATTAGAAGAAATTATGTTTCCATATTTTGCAAATAAGTTAAAATGTTGTTCTTTTTCACGTCTGCATTCAAACCGGGCGAGTATAGGAAGAAGCATGGATCGAAAGCGGAATGAAACACGACGAAGGGAAGGAAGTGAGGCGTGAAGTCGCTTGCAACAGTTTTCCTTGTTTTAGATTTATTTGCCTTATAAATATTAAAGTCCCTTTGAAATTAAGTGGTTTCACAGTGACAGTTAAACCAAATATTAGATACCTAACGATCACTATTTATTAGTGTTACCCTTAAAAAACTTTAGTGGCTTTTTTCGAACGTGTGCATAACCTCTTTATTATTATATATTATATTTTGTTTTTTACGTGAAAACAATTTTAAATCAAATTTTAGACTGATGTCGGCGGAAAGCCGTTTCGATTTTCACCTGAACGTCCCGCTACTAATTTGTACAAGCAAGCATTTCTGTGTGTTAGTGTGGTAAAAGTGTTTCTGTAAATCTGCACCGATAATAAAAGCTTCAGAGCCATCGTCAGAGGCCTTCTTGGCGGCTTGATAACTACTGACAGTAAGGCCCGCCACATCCTTACAATCCTCCACCAACCCGGACGTGGCCCCCGTGGTGGTGTATGGCCTAACTTTCCTGCGATGCATGAATGGGTTGCGATGGGTTGATATCGAATATCGAATAAAAGCATGTCCTTTTATTTTTTTTAAGACATACAGAGAGCACCGTGCTGCTAGTCTCTCCTGCTCTAAACTCAGTACCACGCCATCTACCGACCATCCCAGAAAGTTACTACGACTGTCGGATTGAAACTGCCCCACTGTGAGTGTCCTCTCGAATCTCCGGTCGCTTTGTTGCTTCAGCGTCTAAATGACAGCGCTGAGGATGATGATGAGCGCTTGAGACGAAATAAATTGAAATCGTGTTCTTTTATTGCTGCCTTTCTCTTTGGACAATTTTTGAGGCGATAGGATGGTGTTCAATACAATAATATTTTACATTGAACGTAGCTTTAAGGTTTTTCTAAATTAGCAATAGTTTCTGTTTCCTGCTGTCAATTAGCACTTCATTTAAAACCGTACAATAAAGAAGTCACTTTCCAAATTACCGCGACAACTTCTTAGTTTTAAAAACCTCACCGAACCAACCCCTAAATTAAAATACAGTTTGTCCTTTTAAGATAGTTGTAAACGTCCTTGATTTGTTTAATTACATGGAAGTTATGTCACAAATATTACAATGTAAAAGTTTGTGCATGTGCATGTTCGCCTTTGTACATTATTTCTTATGTAATGTTCTGTTTAATGTTTCGTGTACAATAAAGTATTAAGTTGTGATGAACCAAGTCAAGCGCTCTCGTGGCCTAGTGGAACCGAGTGATTGTCAATCAATCACTTGCATCATGCAACGACAGGTGCGGTCAGGTACTGGATGGGTGACCATCCCGCTAGTGGCATTGGGATCTCCTTTTAAGTGTCCAACACCTGTGCCAGGAGATTCCGCTCTTTCACAACTATAGTACATTTGATATTAATAACTTAATTTCTCTTGAACTTAATTCGACGACCTCTATGGCGCAGCGGTAGCGCATCTGCCAACCATGCGAGAGGTCCCGGGTTCGATTCCCGGCTGGGGACAAAAAAAACCCAAGTCTTGGATGTTTACATGTTTGGGATGTCGCTGTTTCTGGTACCCACGATAGGGTTTCAGGGTATCCTAGTGTGGGGCCGGAAGCAATGTATGTGCCAGTATGTAAATGTAATGTAATTTCTACATTTATTGTGTGTGTGTGTGTGTGTGTGTGGGTGTGCATGTAGGTAAGTGTGTGGTGTGTATGTGTGTGTGTGCGTGTGTGTGTTACGTGGCTTTGGTTTTAAAATAACTCCGTGTGCAAGTCTCTTAATACTACAATAATCCCTTAAGAACAAAATAGTCGAAGCAAGAACTGGTAAATCGTCGTGGGACTAACAAGGAAACCAACTGACGTGAAACTGAACACTTTAGTTAACAAGCACACAAGCCATTCCAGTTTGTCGCTAGCGTACGGTCTGTATCTTAGTGCCCATTACTTACCAGGTCATCCATCACATCGTAAAGCTCGGGTTGAATCGGGGAGCTCACTTTATGCTGGACGCCAGGGCTTAGCTAGGAGCGCCAGTTAGTAAAGAGCTCCGGCGCGTAGTCGGTGTTGAAGGGGCTGCTGACAGTTCGTTCAGCGCTCGAGACTTCAGGTTTAGACTTAAGACACTTGGTACAGCGTAAATACTCTTGTCTGTTGTAGTACTATACCATGTTACTAGAGTTAAGCAAAATAAGTCTTTGAATAAATTGTAAAATGTGTCTAAAACATACCATAAACGGTAAGCGCCAACTAATCTTAATGTTAAGCCTTCCCTGATTACTACCGCACAGACTTACTTACATCTAGTGTGGTAACTAACGTAAAACATACTTTTAATCTTTTTCTTTTAAATAAAACATTTTGTAAGGAATGTTGCGTTGGTTTGGATATGTGGAGAGTATGAAGGAACAAAGATTGACGAGACAAATATATATTGCGAATATGAGAGGAAGGGCTGGTAAGGGATGCCCCACGCGGACATACATCGTCCAAATAGGGGATGTATTAGCCAAGGGAAGATAAAAAGTACCCGGAACCGGCGTACGTGCATGCAACGACTTATGAACGTTGATGAAGCGAAGGTGATCTGTAAGGATCGTGGCAAGTGGCAGTCCCTGGTCTCTGCTTCCACTCTGGGATACAGGCGTGAGGTTATGTATTTTACATGCTATTTTAACATCAAAAGGTCATTGACCCCTCCATAGATTGGTGGATTAGTTACTCGGCTGCCACATCAACTCCGGTAGAGGCAGAATCGATGCCGCTAATGGATTTCCATCGTGACATTTACTAAACACGCGCCAATTTGTCGGTGGCGCTTGTGAATTGTAAATTCGCTGCGGAATTTAATTAGACAGGTATTACGTGTCGCATGCGCTTGTCGGTTCGTAACTGAAATGATTCGATTAGCGACTAAAATGCAGTGGCAGTGAACTTCGTTTGGCGAAGAATTTTACCGGTAATTTACCGGTCATCATTTTACGGAACGTTATAAACGTGCGTCGAGTTGAACGAAAGCGGAATAAAAAAGGCCAAGTGCAAGTCGGACTCACGTAGTGCGCGTGCAACTCTGCGCGCGCACTTCGTACTCCAAGATTTATGTACTCCCCAAGAAAAGTGTTGCACATGACATTCCGTAAATATATAGTATGGTCAGTTGTACGCAGTGAGTGTCTGAGGTTTTGCGAGAGAAAGGATGGAGATGCATAATGTTTCCTGTCTTGTTTAAATTGTTGTATATTATTTTCATTTCTTTCAATTGTGATAATAATATGTAACTGTATAAAGTATAATCATATACGTTAAGTCTTATAGCGCATTAGTTTAGACTGTAATGCTGTAAGATTTTGTATGACACAAAATAAAACAAATAAAAAATAAATCATTCCACGAACAACGGACGGCATACGATCTACCTTGCGGGAAATTTCCCTTAATTGTGGAAGAGCACAATCACCCACTCTTCCCTATACGTCCAATTTTGTAGGTACATATTAAGATATATAGTTAGGATTTGAGTCTCGCAGTTTTACATAACATAACATTTACATACAGGTACATACAATACTTCTGGCCCCACACTGTGTCGTCGGAACCAGAAACAGCGACATCACAAACATGTAAACATCCAAGACCTAGGGGTTTTTTTTGTTGTTCCCAGCCGGGATTCGAACCCGGGACATCTTGCATGGTAGGTAGATGTGCTACCGCTACGCCACAGAGGTCGTCAAAAATTTCAAAGCCCTCCCCTAGTGATTAAAAAACGGAAAAAAACTCCACTCTGACCATCTTTTCTCAAATCATATTAAATCTATAGTATCTAATAGGACGAAACTGACAGACATAGCCAAGGTGATTGCCCGTAAGAAGTGGAAATGGGCAGGCCATATATGCCGTAGACAAGATAAAAGATGGGGTGTAAAAGTACTGGTTTGGAGGCCTATAGAGGGGCGCAGAAGTGTGGGTAGGCAACCAACAAGATGGACTGACGACCTGGTCAAGCTGGCAGGAAAGGACTGGATTCGAAAAGCCCAAGACCGAAATAAATGGCGTGCATTAGAAGAGACCTACACTCAGCATTGGGTGGCTATGGGTTGAAGAAGAAGATCTAATAGATAAATCTATACAATGTAATAGTCATCTAATAGTCATTTGTTAGTCATATTATATCAGTTTCCACCTACGAGTACACGTATGATAAGATTTCATGATTGTCACCATTAACTTTATTAAAAAATATTTTCTATTTGTTGCTTGCAGCTCAGCATTAAAAATACAATTTAAATTGAATAAACTAAGGTCTAATTGGTGTGAAGTCAGATTCTGATTTGCGCTACTGCAGGCCCGCCGGAGAAATGATTTTGACGACCAGCTCTCTTCCTTTACTTTGCATGCACGGTTCGGTATGTCAACGACTAGGAGGCAAACAATAGAGCTTTGTACTTCCACCGTGAAGTAAGGAAAGCTTTTGGGCGACAAAAAGTGGTGACGTTGGTTGACCTTTCAGGGGTGACTTTTCGTTGTGTTAGTTTCGTGTAGTCGAGCCTTACTTACACACACTTGTAATCGTTGGGAACTGACGCGGTTCATACGAAACATGGGGCTGCGATTGGTATGGTCTCTTTATTGTCTTTATTGACGGAAATGAAAATAAAATTATTCACATATGTTATTATTATTTATTTACTTATTATTTATTTAATTATTTATTTATGGAAAAATCGCAGCTTACATAGAAATGGACAGATCTTAATGACTAACTATAATTTAAAAATAAATTTACGCATATGGTAATATGTGGTAGGTATTGTTGTATATTATTGTAGAGTTCTAAACAAATATATGTGTTCACTCTGCTGAGAAAAGGCCCTCTATCTACCTGTCACAGTTCTCACTTGCATGCACTGAACTCATTACAACTTACTCTATAAATATCTATAATCCACACTGTATCTTACTCGAACCCACTATTTGTTATATATCTTACTCGCACGCATTATTTGCTCTATATCCTACTCGCACTATACGTATATACTCGTACGCATTATTCACACCCGCAGGCACTATCTGCACAGTTTATTACTTGCATGCACTATACGTATATTACTCCCACGCGTTATACGCCCTCTGTCTTAGTCGCAGGCGCTATCTGCACAATTAATTACTTGCACAAACTATTCGCACTATACACATATGTACGCATTATCCGCACTGTCTTACTCGCACACACTATCTGCCCAATGTATTACTTGCACACACTAGCCGCACTATACGCATATTGCTCGTACGAATTATCCGCACTACATCTTACTCGCAGGCACTATTCGCACAATTAATTACTTATACGCACTATTCGTATAATACTCGCACGTACTATCCGTATCACGTCTTACTTGCCCGCACTATCTGCACAATATAAACTTGCACGAACTACCCGCACTATACGTATATTACTCTCACGCACTTTCAGCAACATGTCTTACTCGCACGCACTATCGACTATGTTTTACTCATCGCCCGCACCATGTCTTAGTCGCACTCACTATCGCCACTTCTTTCTCGCACGCACTATAACACACTTTGCGCTATCCGCACAGTAACTATTTACCTCTTTCTCACACAATCTGGACGACCTTGTTGTGTGAGTGAAAAAGTGAGAATAAAATAGCTGTCCGGTCTAGTCCTTTTGTTAATAGACAGTGTTATAGCAGGAAAGTTTTAATAAATGATTTAAAAATTCCTTGTCTTGCTAACAAGGTGCTGTCAAAATCTGGTGTGGATTTTACAGCCGCTGTTTTTGTTGAGGGAGAAAGTTTGTTTGTTATTATAACGGGATTGTTTATTTTAGCACCGAATCCTATTTATGTAATTGTTTGTGTTTCATTCTACAATCAAGTCACTCAAGAAGACCGATGATGTTTTATTTCTTCCAATATTAGTAATACGTGTAATAAATTAATGTAAAAACCTATTTAGAGGCTAAAAATTCCACCCATGCCGCTGCCGTGGTATGACAAAACACTGTATCTATAGATACAGTGTTTTGAAGTAACATGGATAATTCGATTCTTCGCACTTAAGCACATGGCATGGCATCAAAAAATATGGAAAAAGTTTTAATAATACGCAAATCAGTCATAGTAAATAAGACTGTATAGCCAATATTATAGAGACCTGTTTTGACAAAATACTGTTTCTATAGATAGGTAACGTGTTTTGCCAAAACATGCTCGTGATTTTTATGCTAAATAACTGTAGATGCAGTGTTTTGTGATAACAACTTTAAAACCTTTTCCTATTTGTCAAGAAAAAAAGCGGATATTCAGTGCGAAAATTCTAGATTTTCAATTAGAGTCTATATACAATAAATATAAATTAACTAGTTATGGCATAATTATGTGAACAATTATTTAACACATGTAAATTTTTTAATGTAATCTGTTTTGATTTGACGTATCTATGCGGAATTTTCTTAACGAAACGTTTTTGGCATTTTCTGGAAAATGCCTGTTTTTAAATTACAGTGTCTCGTCACGACACGGCAGGCCGGGACTCGAGCCCGCGACTATCCGCGGCAGTGCTCTTCCAACTGACCTAATGGGCGACTCACCGGCATCAGTGAAATTTCAAACCTCTTTACAATACTCTCTGTATTACGTACAGGCAGCAACATCTGGCTGAAGTAATTTGCATCACTTGCATAGATAAATAGGTTTTAAAAATTGTCCTTAGCACGGGTTAGTGCACATTAAAAAGAATATAATAAATGTAAAATTAAAATGTCAGCGATAATTTCTCACTGCTTCAAATTTACATAAAAAAATTGTTTTAAATATAAATATTATCATTATTTAATGTAGCTACTTAATCTTCTATAAAAATAAAATTCACAGTCCTGACTGACTGACTCACTCATTAACGCCCAGCCCAAGCCGTTGGTCCTAGGAAGCTGAAATTTTCAACAGAGGGTCTATATATAATGCAGGCAAGGAATAAGACCGGATTTTTTGAAATTCAACTCCTAAGGGGGCGAAAAGGGTTGCCAAAATTTGTATGGGAGGTATACAGAATGTTGTCTAATTTTCTTGAAACTTAAAATAAATACTCTTCAACACAATTGATAGAACACGTGTCTCGCCGCTTTTCTAAATTTAACACTTATGGGAGTGAACGGGGTTGCAAAAAACGTCCATGCTGACGTAGTCGCCGGCAAAAGCTAAGCAATAATATATATATATAGTCTATTTATCCTTACTTGTCCAATTTAGTTAACAAGATTCTAACCTCAAAATTGATATTTGATGCAAAAACTAGATATTTTCTTGCGAGTTCACGAACTTTGTTCAATAAATTGGCAGCGTGTTGGCTAAAATAGTCTCCTCGATTACTTCATTTATAGAAATATGGCAGTTTTCGACCAAAAAGCTTTACGGGTAGATTATTGTTTACTGAAATGGACAAGTAAGGATAAATACACTTTACGTCCCTTTGTAAGACGCAGGCCGTCTCTCAGAGAGAGAGTACCTATAGACTTAATCATCACGCGTGCACACCGCGGATTGAAAAAAGTAGGAAATAAGAAAACAAAGTCATATGTACAGGCCGGGTTTTGAACCCACGATCTCACAAATATTCTACAGCTGTGCTAGCGGCTTATTAAGCTCAGTCTTACTCTTAACCACAGACCTAAACCGGTTTAAACTGCCACTGAGGAATGCTTTAAGAAATTGTGTCTTTATACAGACGGTATAATTATAAAATCTAAATTCTATTAAATATTAAATGGTTAGGTATGTATAGAGTTATTTTTAGAATAAATAATAGGTCATCTAAACGTTTTATTCCCATGCTTCAAACAATTGTAATAAGCAGGTACCTATACATTTTTCTCAGACTTTCACACAATATCATCTGATAACCTATTTTAATTCAGATTGCAAGAAAACTATTTAAAACTATATTTAAACCTTCGCAGCAGATACACTTTCTATGGAAATAAACAATGTGGTTTTTTTATTAGGATTATAGTCCAGAACATTTCGAAAATGCATATAATTCCCTAAACATACATCCAATTTATTGTGTATTTCGTTTATTCCTGTAGTGCTCATTATTATGTCGGTATAATATTAATGTATTTCTTTCTTTATAATAAACTGCCCATTTTTAAAGATAAAATCCTGAAATGTCCCTGAAATCCTTAAAACGATGTAATGCCCATATTAAATTCCTTGAATGTTAGCTGTAGCTTAATGGTTACATACAAATTTTACTATAGGTATAAGCTTTGATATGTTTTAATTTTAGTTAAGATTATAGTAGTGGAGACCGCAACTCGGCAAACGTAGTGTAGGACGCCCTCCGACCAGGTGAGACGACGATCTTCGAAAAACTGCCGGCAGATGCTGGATGCGGCAAGCTGAAGACAGGGCGCTATGGCGTTCATTAGGGGTGGGCTATATGTCCAGCAGTGGACAACATAATATAGTAGCCTGAAGAAGAAGAAGATTATAATGGTAATTGTTGTGGGCGCCTGTTAAATGGGTGTGTATGAGACCCATAACTGTAAATGTTACTGCAAAATCTGTATTTATAAGCATTCTGTTGGTGCTTCGTAATAAATAAAATAAAGAGGATTTGGGACTTTGCATTTTGAATCTCGCCTTTCAGGGATGGGTTACATATAAAAATGTAAACGTCACTCGGTACAGTCGCAATATAGTGATAGGTACATGCAATACAAATCCCGGTAACCAACAAACCCGCACGATCACAAGCGAGAACTGGTCGCCTTTTTTCTTTTCACTCACACGCCAAAAGCGCATTTTGTTAGCTTATAAATATGCATGGATGCGAATGGACGACGCTGACAGTGAATGCTCGTGTCTGTTTACAGCACAAAACACAGGCTCTGCACAGAAGAGCCACGCGATGTTGATGAAAGACATTTTATATGCAGCGGTTTAGCACGCTGACTGTAAAACTGAAGGTCTCGGGTTCGATCCCGGCCGGGTCAAACTAGGAAAACGAACTTTTCTAGTTTGTATCGGGATTTGGATGTTATCTATGTATTTATCGTATTAAATCTATCGTCCAGTTAGCACCTATAACACAAGTCATTTAGTTGTACTTAGTATAGGGCTAACGAGATCTGTGTAATTTATATGTCCATGAACATTTATTTATTTATATTTTAACAAAGTAAAACTCTGCTACAATGCCTTCCAAGAACGTCAAAATTATGGTCTAAAGACGGGTCCACAGCTGGTCACATATGTAAGACTTCCCCCCCATCCCTAGTGTGACGTAACATATCTTGCAATTATATTTAGAAATCATTGAATTCAAACAGCTGTTCCGAAATTAGTTTTATATCGAGAGTTGCAAATGTGTACCTATTTGGTTAATAAGATAAGATAAAAGATAATTTATTTAAAAAACATTTTACAGTGACCTTATCACTAAGGTAGTGGTACCCTGCTCCCTAAAAAACCTGTGGATTTAGGATAAGCAGTGCTCCTCCGAAACACGAAATAGTGCAAGTTCCTGTTCTAACACGTAAATCTGGACACGTGACGTCACGAAATTTAGGACCCCTCCCACCCCCCTGTCACACAATGTCACACTTATTCGACCCCTCCCTCCCACTTAACGTGTGACGTAATTTATGGATGACGGAAATTTGGTGAAAGGATCTCTCATGACCAAAAGGTTAAGAACCACTGCGCTACAACAATGAATGTTATGTTAATAATATACGGAGCTATTCTTCTGCCGCATCTATTTTGTGGTGTATGCTCACATTGCTCATGTATCTGTCCATAAGCCGAGCACTCGATAGGTAATTAAAGAGTAAATTAGTATCACGTGATCGTATTTTTTCCAGTCTCGCTCATACGACGATACGCAAGAAAAATTATGTGACCGCGACTTTTTGCAGCGATTACGCGGTCGACGTTGCGAAGCGGGTAAAAATATTTGACACTTTGTTATCATCTCACGAAAACTAATATAATATACGTGATGATTCAAGGCAAAGAAGTTTTATATTATAAGATACACACAAAATATCATAAGAATCGATGCAGCACGAAATTTTTGTATATAATATTTATAAAAATGTTTGTATACATAAATGTATATTATATTAATACATTTATAGTGTATTTATATTTATAGTTGTCAGAAAGAAACTACTTTTAGTAATAAGGTTGCCAATTTTATTGTACTATGTTATTGTTTAAGTCTCCTATGTAGTTCCTGGTGTAAATATAATAAAGAATATGTCCTGTATAAGTCCCACTGCAGGGCACAGTTCTCCGAGAGAGAGTATGGGCCTAATTACCCGCGTGCCCACCGCGGATTGGCAATGAAGATGTGGTAGCGGAGCGGAGCGGTGGGTTCGAATCCCTCTAGGTTACATACATTAATTTGTGATGGTTTCGTTGCAACAACAATCGCTAACAGGAAAACATCGTGACAAAACCTGAGTGACCTGAAACCATAAAAATGAATCGCTGAATGTTTTGGTAAGCGCAAATCTCGAGACCAGCTCTCGCAACCGATTTCGCTGATTCTTTTTTTTTTTAATTTTCTACGACTTGAAGTACGAGGATGGTTCTTACGAAGAGAAAAAAAATCGTTTGTAAGGCGGTACGATGTTCGCTGGGTCAGCTAGTTACACTACGTAAATGCACGCTTGTATTCCAGAGAGGTAGGCAGAGCCCAGCTTCTTCTGCATCACTCCAACCAATTCAGTCCTTTGCAAATCTCGTCCAATGTTACTCAGCTGCCTCCACAATTTCATCTACCCTTTCACATTGTCTTTATGCAACGTATGAAAAAAAGATTTTATTTTCATGTGTGGCTTTAATTATAATATCAACTGAGGAATCCGATCACGTGACCCAGTCGCACCCCATTGGTGCGAATGTCTCCGTTCGATATTTGAATTTCGCCGCGGCCTCGGGGCATTATTGCATTCCGGCGGAGACTTCGTTACCCGCAATTATGTGACCCGGTTGAGGACCCCTGACATTGTGGAAATACCACCCTACTAACCTCAGGGTGCCACTGGATCGATACTAGACGCTAATCTGCCGCCAATAAAAGCTAATCTGGCTCTGCGGCCGGCTATTTCACGATATTAGTGCACTCGGACCGAGTGAGATAAAAAAATGACTACTGGGTTTCTACTCGTCTCGAGTTCACCGACCTTGGTAAACTTTGATGAAAAGCAATTTTGTTTTTTGTTATGACCAGTGTAGTGAAACTAAAATATATCACTCCGTTCAAGGGTACTAAGTTGCAGTAAAGCGGATTTTTTAAAAACAGGGCGGCTTGATAACGTCTGACAGTAAGGCTCGCCATTGTCTTACAATCCTCCACCAACGCGGACTTGGCCCCCGTGGTAGAGTACCGCCTAACCTTCCTGTGATGCAGGAAGAGACCCGCGTCCCAACAGTGAGGACATACAGGGGTTGTTAACGTAATAACTTAAACGTTCAGAAAACATCTACATCAAACTATTTTTATTAATTCATCATCATCATTATCAGCCCACCGCTGCCCACTGCTGGGTATAGGCCTCACCCCTCAAATGCCAGCTTTGACGATGTCTTGCCATATTTGAAATGAATTAAATCAAATTCATTTCAAATATCTCTTCACGGGTCTCTTCCTGCGAGGCAGGAAGAGACCCGTGCCCCAGCAGTGGGGACATACAAGGGTTGATAACGAAATCAAATTACTTAAATGTGGCTAGGAAGTGTCGCTGCTCTACAAGACTAGACCTCAAACCAATTTTAAGCTCCACTAAGTACGCAGCTTTAGCTCCAAGTTCTCTGGAACTCGTATTACCGGCCAGTGTTCCATAATCCATAATCCCAAAAGGATCGAGTTCTCGCAATCGCCGATGAAGTTCGAATTAAAAGAATTCGATTCGAATGAATCCGAAGGGCCTATCGTGAACCGGACCTTTCACAGCGGAACCTGGCTCTTAAGGTAGGTTAATATTTAAACAGAGAACACTTTAAGAACATAAAACGGTCATCAATGTATAGATGTGTTGTCACTCCTATGAGTATAGATGACGGCGTGACATCTTTTAGACAACCGTTAGATGGAATGAACTAATACATTGGAAACGGACGTGTATGTCCAAAGATACAAAATAGTAATGTCAGAGAGAAATTAAGGTAACTAAATAGTTTCCTAAGTAGTAATTATATACCACGATTTTCGCGTGGTTTAAAAGCAAAAGCAAAATGAACGTACCATAACAATAGTAACATAGTAAGCTAGTTTTAAAATCAGTTTATAAACTATCTCGACTCGTACTCGAATCTGTTAGAACCAAAAGTAGCTGGCCAGAACATTGCGGACCGCCGCCCGCGGGTCACTGTTCTGATTGACGGAGAGACGGCACTAATTATTAATGTTAAAAAATGCCAAAAAAAAATAAATAGATGCAATTTTTCATTATTGAGAAACGTCAGAAAAAGAAAAACACTCCCATACCTAGAAATAATTACTTGCATTGACTTTAAGCATCTTCTTCTTCTTCTTCAGGCTATATTAGTCCGCTGCTGGACATAGCCCTCCCCTAATGAGCGCCATAGTGCAAGGTTGAGTCATCATTGGGAGGGTAAAGCCCATAATTCTAACGCTGGGCATGCGGGTCGGGGATCGCAGTTTGGTGGAATTGTCTGCAGGGGGCGCTGCTGCCCACCCCCTGGATTGTGCAACTTTATGCATGTTGGAAAGCAATGGACTAATTTGACATATGCCAAGAGGGTTGCGTGGCAAGAAAAAGCCTATGCCCAACAGTGAACTCAAGGCCTGGATAGTTAGATAAATTGGTCGGTTCGCGATATGCCCACAGATCGGACGCGGCTCAGATGTCTTGAAATTCTAACGATTCAAAAGTTTTCCTTTGACAGTGAAAATGTTGGAATAATTTCAGCGAGGAATGCCTTGGCTGAACGACTGACTAAACGTAATATAAGCTCTACCCGAATAAGGTTTCGGATTATATTAAATTTTATCTTGATATCAACCATTTTGAGTGTCCCCTCTGCTGGGGCATGGGTCTCTTCCTCCATCGCAGGAAGATAAGGCCATACTCCAACACGGGGGCCAACTCCAGGTTGTTGGAGGATTGTAAGACAGTGGCGGGCCTTACTATCAGAAGTTATCAAGCCGCCCATAAGGCCCAGATGGCCATCGAAATTTAACCTTATTCAAAATTTTAAATTCCATGGGTCATAGCCTGGATAAGACACCTACGTAACCAATCATTTCGTTTAATACGAAGAATAAAGAAGAAGTTCAATTGTCATTGGCCGATGCCAATCAACCAATCAGCGCGGTTGTAACTCGCATAAGTTTCTAACAGCCAATCAGCTTTCGCGGCACATAAAAAGAGATTGATTTTATCAAATTCATTGTAGTAGTCATTTAAAGTTGGGTGTAAAATCCTCTTTAGTGTTTTATAATGCTTTTCTCGTTGTTTCTAATCATAGGGACTACTTTAATTAGTTTTTTCTATTTATCTTAACGTGCATAGATACTTTGGGCGTCAATCTAGCTAAGAACTAGAATAAACTACAATCTATCTATATAAATAAAATTTAAAGTCCTGCCCAGCCCAAGCCGTTGGACCTAGGAAGCTGAAATTTTGCACAGAGTCTATATAATGTAGGCAAGGAATAAGACCGGATGTTTTGAAATTCAACCCCTAAGGGGGCGAAAAGGGTTGCCAAAATTTGTATGGGAGGTATAAATAATATTGTCTAATTTTCTTGAAACTTAAAAATAAATACTCTTCAACACAATAGGGAATGGAAGAAAATATCAGAAGTGCTTGATTTTTTTTTTGGTGATAGGAATAACCTTCCTTAACGCGAGAAAAAAGTTTCAATTTTTTTGGCCTCGTAGTTAATTTTTAAATAATCTTAATATTCTTCCATTCGTCGTTCTGGGCTCAGTACGGCTTAACAGACACATTCCTTGGTCCGCTACTAATGAAAAAAAAAATCTGTGATGACAATGACATTGACAGCTCCCGTCGTTGTCATCACAGATTTTTTTTTTTTCATTAGTAGCGGATCAAGGAATGTGTCTGTTAAGCCGTACTGAGCCCAGAACGACGAATGGAAGAATATTAAGATTATTTAAAAATTTACTACGAGGCCAAAAAAATTGAAACTTTTTTCTCGCGTTAAGGAAGGTTATTCCTATCACCAAAAAAAAAATCAAGCACTTCTGATATTTTCTTCCATTCCCTATTGATTGAACACGTGTTTCACAGTTTTTTTTTATTTATCCCTTAAGTGAGTGAACGGGGTTGCAAAATTTTGTAGCTACTAAAGTCCACGCGGACGGAGTCGCGGGCGATAGCTAGTTTATAATATAGAAGAATCGATCACTATGGTTAAGCAACAAGAGTAGCTGTCAGGTGCAGAATGGGTGACTATCCCATGACTACCGCTTGTGGCATTACCGTGGCATTTTTCCGAGCGCTTCAGTGAGGACATACAAACGGTTGATATCATACTACAATATTACCTGTTTTACATAAAATAAAATAAATACAAAATAAAATAATTCTATCCACCAAATCTTCCTACTTTGTTAACAATAAGAGTAGCGAATATTGCGTGTTTAACAGTTGATTAAGGTGCAACGTTAATTAAGGTGCTTCGGGGTGCTAATGAAATTAAATGAAAAGTTTTATTCAAAGAATCACAGAAACTGCGGCTTAACACTTTCGCGGACTTCTTCGGCACCCTACTTGGACACTTATTTTTGTAAAACGGATGCTGTAACATCTCTGTCCGCGTAAGTGTTAAGGCCTTTCGGGGCGCTAACCAATCGAAAAAATCATAACTTGTATTACAATACGTTATTATATAAAATTGAACATGAGAAATCTTCACAACTGTGACAACTATTTTTAGAACCTACAGTCTAGAACCTAGAATCAACAAACAAGGACTTTAATCACTTTCCGACAAAAACGACCGTTTTTAGCAGAAATCGATTAAATTTCTAATCTATTGATCATAGGTTCTATACTGCACCGGGTCTCCACTACACAGGGTATCCTAGTGTGGAGGCCGCAGGTACCACCTTCCTAGGCATCATTGATGTACGAGTATAATACCTATATAATCTTGAGTCTTTCAACATTAATTTATGTAAAATATTTAGCTGTAAGAAACATACAATGTTGTCAGGATTTTACTTTTTGAATTAATATTTTTTTTTATCTTATCTTATCGTTATTATATTAGATTGTTAAAATTTCTCACGTTCACTTAGGAAGCGCTCGTGGCCTAGGCGAACTGAGTGATTGGAATCAATCACTTGGTTAAGCAACAACAGGCGCGGTCAGGTACGGGATGGGTTAGCGTCCCGTGACTACCGCTAGTGGTATTTTTCCGAGCGCTTCCGTGCTTCGCAAGGCACGCTAAGCCGTTGGTGCCGGCTGTCATATAATGGCAGTCGTTAAGCCATGTCAGAGGCCTTATGGGCGGCTTGATAACTTCTGACAGTAAGGCCCGCCACTGTCTTACAATCCTCCAACAACCTGGACTTGGCCCCCGTGGTGGAGTATGGCCTAACCTTCCTGCGATGCAGGAAGAGACCCGTGCCCCAGCAGTGGGGACATACAAGGGTTGATAACGATAACTTAGGAATGAATGTTCCTCTCACATAGGAATAAGTCCTGATTACTGAAATTGTATTTATATTGCGGTCAGATAACTTTGTGAGAAGGAAATAAATAAATTACTTACTTTCTTTCTTTAAGATAAAACCGTTTTATAAAACCACTAATGATTTTTTTTTCCATTGGTGACGCTAGTTAGCGCCCCGAAACACGTTAAGCCGCAGTTTCTGTGCTTCTTCGAACAAAACTTTTCATTTAATTTCATTATCCTTTAATTTGAGAGAATTATGGCAAAGTTAACTTACGTAAAAACGTTTTCTGTTTCAAAGACCACTAGGTCCCACAAACAGCGTCTCTCACGAAAAGACGTAACATACCTGAAACATTAGAAAAATACCGTTAAAACGAACATACGGATGCGTCTAAGCAGATTGGGAATAAATTTAGCACAGAGAAAGATCAGTATGAGTAAGACGAAGACGACTCTTTTATCCAAAGGGATAGCAAGTGATTTTAATTTGGAATATGAATATTTCTACTCGTAGTAAAAGTTCCAATCACCAGAGAGTTCAATCACGAACATAGTATGAAAAAGTATAGTCTGTTAGCTTTTAGAATATACCTCGGCTATCGGGTAGAAACGGATATATTTGTGTAATAGAAATATCGGAACTAATACGACACTAATTTCGAAATGGAAACTAATAGAAAGATCCATAGGGATAACAAGTGTTTTGTATTTAGAATGTGAATATTTCTAGTAAAAGTTCCAATCACCAGAGAGTTCAATCACGAACTTAGTATGAACAAGTAACTGGCCGATAAGAAAACCGCGCGCGAGCCAAATAAAAAAAAAGTTTGTCTTAGATGTTTACATGTTTGTGATGTCGCTGTTTCTGGTATCCTAGTATGGTTACAGAAGCAATGTATGTGCCGGTATTCATGCATTGCTTCTGGCCCCACACTGAGGAAGAATGTAAAAAAGAAAATTTTAAATAGACGTGCGAATCCTTTGATGCGCTCAGGATTCTACTCTAGAATCATTCGCTCGCATCTGGATTCAAAGAAACACTTAGATATTGACATATTTATTCGTGATTCTAAGTTACACGTCAGTTAAATTAGATAATTATTACAGATAATAATCGCATTTAAATATTAAACACTAATTAATTCGGCAATTTATAATAGTCCATATAAAATATCAGACAGTCATCGGTCAACATTGTCAGACAATCAGACTTAAAGCCAGCCATCATAATTATAAGCCGTTTGCTTGTCAAGCCACATTTTAGCTTTATTTTGAAACACTTCAAAGAAGTGGAACTTACTATCTCAGTGGGAAGTCAGTGGACACTAAGCGTGCCTTAGTGTCCACTAAGGCACGCTTACCACGCGTGCCCACCGTCGATTGGCAATTTTAATCGCTGGGGTATTTGAACAGCTCAGACACTCAGGTTTCCTCACGACGTTTTCCTTCACTGTTACGAATGGTACTGCTACTATAAATAGACTAAGTTAGACATACAGCCTAGACTTTCCCGTCGGTTGCGAAAATAACCAATGATACAACTTTCCGTCCTCAACACTCAACTTGAGATTAGTCGGAGTGACTCTCAAGAAAATAGTCAATTATTTACTCTCGGTGACACTGTTCACTCAACATTTATAGCGAGGGTACTGTTACGTAAAAACAGCAGAAATTAAAAACAAATACGTAACTGCCACACGACACAATTTGTGGGATTTAATCCTAGAGTGGGATGAGTGAGATATGAGGCGGTGAAAAAGGAAAAAATGGCGGACTCACCAGAGCTGATTCCTTGGTTGGGAGATGATATGAGCCGACTATGAGGATAGCAATATGGATGAGCTGAGTGTGAGTGTCCAACGCACAATAATTAAACCAATATCGGGTTTAGCTTTTCGGCCGGCGGCGCGCGCGCCCAGATTATGACAATTCGTTTAACACTTCGACACACACTGACACTTGACTGAGAGAGGTCGCCGCCGGCGAGGCAGGGCAGTGTTGGTTGCCAGAGAGCGGAGTATTTCCCGTCTGGCGTCAAAATTGAGCTGATCGTCGCGTGGCGGGAACACCATTACTTAACCTGGTCCCAAACTAGGGTAGCCTGTGCAATGGTAACCAAGCAAGGACATTAGAAACATGGAAATACACCCAGACTGAGGCTATTTGTACAAATGTATACTGCTGCTCCTCTACCAACCCGGACATGGCACCGGTTGTGGGGCCCTAACCTTCCTGCGATGCAGGAAGAGACCCGTGTTCGAGCAGTGGGGGAATACGAGGGTTGATACTCTTAGTAGGAATCGAAGCCACCACCTCCGGTATGGTAATCTGACGTGATATTACTAGGCCAACGGAGCCGTCGTCATTACTTTTCAATGTCTCTTTTCTTTTTAAGGTCTCAACATGCGAGAACTGTCTCAGAAAACATTTCCTCGGCCGAACTCTAGCCCGAAACAGCTAAAATAATTTAATATACTATATGAGAGATACTAATTTAATGATCCTATTACTCGTTGTTTAGTAAATATTCCAACCCCATCTGATTGATTACGAATTGTAAGGTCTAATAAACAAACTACGTATGAAAAATATCCCCCCTGGTCACAACTTATTTCTAAACTAGATAAACTAACTTCAGTAATCCCGGGGCGTAAGAAGAGACCAGGACTGCGTTTCATAAACTACAATAAATTCATAGTTTATTTCGAGAATTTTATTACACACGTTTTAATCTGTACTTTAACAGACTTTATAATGCAAAAGGAATTATCGTAGTAACCCATGAATTGAGCTGAGTTGAAATTAAGCGAACGTTACGCAGTTTATTGTATTTATTAACTTTTTCGTACACATCTGACCGACAATACGTTATAACTCTATGCGTAGTGACATACGGCGACCGATTGATATAGCGGTCGCTGATTGGCTAAGTATTTTCACGTTTTTTCTGGGGCTCACAGTGACCCCGCTGACATTCGACGGTTGGCTTTACGTTTAGTTTGAACACGGCCTTATAGTTCTATGAAACAGAGTCAAAGGTTTGCCACTAGCCACGATCCTGACAAACCGTTTTCGCTTCATCATCATCATCAGAGCGCCGCTGTTGGTATGTATAGGTATTTTCCCCCAAATGCCATTTCTCACGGTCCTTTGCCATCCGCATCCACGAACCCTCCACTGACTCAACAACATCGTCCGACCATCGCGCTGCTGATCTACCCACTGACCGTCTTCCTGTTTCTATTGTTGCTTCGATATCAACCCTTTTATGTCTCCACTGCTAAGGCACGGGTCTCTTCCTGCATCGCAGGAATGTTAGGCCATAGTCCACCACGGGTGCCAAGTCCGGGTTGGTGGAGTATTGTAAGACAGTGGCGGGCTTTACTGTTAGAAGTTATCAAGCGGCCCATAAGGCCTCTGACATGGGTTAACGACTGCCATTACATGACAGCCGGCACCAACGGCTTAACGTGCCTTGCGAAGCACGGAAGCGCTCGGAAAAATTGCAACTAGCGGTAGTCACGGGACGGTCACCCATTAAGCACCTGACCGCGCCTGTTGTTGCTTAACTCAAATGATTGATTCCAATCACTCAGTTTGACTAGGCCACGAGCGTTTCTGTTGTTATTCTATTGTTGCTTAATTTTTCGTTTTTCTTTCTGTGTGAAAGTGACTGTTCCTTCGCTACACGCCATTCTATTCACGCTGGCCTCCCGGAGACGGCAAGACAACGGGGATAATTAAAAATCGCCCCAACTGTGATAGATGTTCACTAGAACTGTCTAATAAACCGGAAGCAGCCTTGTTCGCTCGTTCGCCACAAGAAGGCCTACAATTCATAGAAATCCCTACTTAATATTATAAACGCGAAAGTTTGTAAGTATGGTTGGATGTTTGTTACTCTTTCACGTACTTAATAACTACTGAATGGATGGTAATGAAACTTTACAATAGTATAGCTTATAAATCAGAATACCACATAGGCTACAATTTATAAAGATATTGTGTAAATTGTCCAAAATATGACGATAAGTGTCAAGTAAGTAGGTAAAAATCTACCCAGTAATCCTGCGCAGACGACGTCGCTGTCACCAGCTAGTATACCTATTATGTCTAAAAAACAGTTATAGAAGCTCACGCCTGTATCCCAAAGGGGTAGGCAGAGACCAGGGACTCCACTTGCCACGATCCTGACACCTTCACTTTCGATGATCACCTTCGCTTCATCAACGTTCATAAGTCCGTTGTACTTTTTATCTTCCTCTTTGCCAATACATCCCCTATTTAGTCGATGTATGTCCTCCTGGGACGTCCCTTACCAGCCCTTCCACTCTCATTCGCAATATATATTTGTTTCATCAATATTTCGTCCTTCATCGTCTTCACGTGTCCAAAACAACGCAACATTCCTTTCCCAATCTCAATCTTTCTGAATCGCCCATTAGCTCAGTTGGAAAGAGCGCTGGCACGGATAGTCAGAGGTTGCGTGTTCGAATCCCGGCATGGGTGGAAATTTTAGCCTCTAAATAGGTTTTTTAAAACTGTCCTTAGCACGGGTTAGTGCATTAAAAATAAAAATAGTATATTCCTTTCTCAATTGAAATATATTTTAAACGTTCAATTTTAAAATAGTTTTTATATAATATGTTTGAGAATTATACTAAAATACAGTTAGAATTAAAATATCAAAGACATCATTTATAAGGGCCTCCTAATGTTGCGTGCCCTACAGGGTCCACAAAGATTCTTATTTTTAGTTATGCCATCTGTATATACATGTGGAATGCAATAAATTATTAAGTATTGAGCAACGGCACTGTACCGCCGCAGTTCAAGCTGGAAGTTCTGTGCCTTCCACCTTTGTGACTCGGTGGAATGTCATTAAATGGCAGTGAAGTTTATTACTGAACTGCCCACGTAGCGAGTGAATTTCTCTCGAAGCTTCGTTAGGAGGAGGAAAGCTTACAGAGACATTTTATGGACGAGAAATCGTCCTAACGGTACGTCTATTCGTGCCTATGTAGCTAATATTCTCGCTAGTTCAAATGGACAATAATTCAAAAAAATATGAGCTGAAATAAAAAAACCGTTTGGAGATTAAGCTTCAAGGAATACAAGAAAAATACTCAAAGATTTTTCTGTAGTTTCATTACAGAGAAATTTTAAAAATTACACAATTAAAAAAAGCCGGCACAGCGGCTCTACAGCGTGGTATCTATGCTTTTAACTTTGTCATCCAAAAAAAAAGTAAAATGTCAATAGTCAATAACTTTTAGTCTGTGGTGTGTCAAAGCGAATCGAATTGCAATGACATGTTTTTTTTTTCAAGTAAAGTAAAGTAGATTAAGCAAATTAGGCAAGATTGTTTTACAGTGCGTTCACATTAACTTGACGCGTGAGAGAATTGGTCACAAAGACATAACATGTGAATTAGCTTTTGGACCTAATCGGAAGATGGTAAAACAAGCCCTCAATCCTTTTATTTTCCCCAAGTAATGGGAATGATTTCTTATTTAACATGGTAAAACTCACAGAATAAAACTAAACATATCAGTGCTACCAATTCTCTCACGCGTCAAGTTAATGTGAACGCACTGTGTGTTGCCTTCTAGCCTACGTCACTTCCGGCTCTAAAATATCGATTTTAAAACTTAAAAATAACTATTATTTTCAAATAAATATGACTAAAAAAAAAACGTGTCCCCTATTTTCCTGTTTTCTTCTCGAAAAAGCAATAAAATCATAACATTTTATTTTTATTTTTGCACTGTTTTCCATTACGCAGAGCATTTAAAAAAACCTGGTTATAATTTGAATTTCATGCAGCCAGAGAGAGACAGAGAGGAATAGAATGAAAGAGAGAGGATGTCGCTACCTGAACGTAATACAGAGAATATTGTAGAGATTCGAAATTTCACTGATTCCGGTGAGTGGCCCATTAGCTCAGTTGGAAAGAGCGCTGGCACGGATAGCCAGAGGTCGCGGGTTCGAATCCCGGCATGGGTCGAATTTTTAGCCTCTAAATAGGTTTTTAAAAATTTCGTGATTGCGTACACGGGTGAATAATACGAAAACATCTTACCGCAGGTGCGCGAGCCTCCGTAGTACAATTTCATACATTCTATCTTTAATCAGCCCACATCAACCCACTGCTGAGCATAGGCCTCCTTTTCACTGCGCTATTCCTCACGGTCCTGTGCTAATCTGATCCAACTTTAACCCGCAACCCTCACGATATCGTCTGACCATCGTGTCGGTGGTCTGCCTACCAACCTACTTCTCTCCCTTGGCCAGCACTCCGATACTGCCCTGGTCCACCGCCCGTCTTCCCTTCTAGACAAGTGTCCCGCCCAGCTCCACTTTAACTATTTTATCCGCTTACTAACGTATATACATTCTATAAATGCGGGTATTCGACCGCATGCTAAGTAACCGCTAGTGCGTTTAAGCCCTTAAAATCGCTGTGCAAAACAGCGATTTTAAGGGCTGTGCTAAAAAATCCCTTACTCAAGGGGAATTAAGCCCTTTATAATCGGTCGGCATTTTAATCGCAATTCTGTCGAATTAATAATTCAAACCCGATCGAGGACGTTATTGATTGCTTCGCTCAGATTGAGAACTTACAGAAGTTGCAAATGGTTGGTTTTTGCTCAGATAAACATAGGTTATAGTAGTAATGCCACTCGCTTACTGTGAAGGAAAACATTTTGAGGAAACCTAAGTGAGTGAGGTGTTCAAATACCTCAGCGCTCGAAATTTTCAATCCACGGTGAGCGCGCGTGGTCATAAAGATTATATTCTTTCTTTCTCTCTCTCTCTCTCTCTGAGAGATATTAGATAGTTATTATATTAGACGAGCGTAATGGCAATTTTTTATTATTTTTATTAATACGTTTATTGCAGATAAGTAAAAAAAATACAATGGCAATGTGGCGTACTTAATGCTATAAGCATTTTCCACCAGTCAACCACAGGTGGTGCAAGAAATTAAATGGTAGGCATTCGAAACAAACAGAAAAAGAAATACTTAAGTAGTTAAGATTAGATAAGCTGACAAACACTCAATAAGTACATATAATATATAAGTACACTATATACTTATAATACATAATAATTATACATAAAAAGACATAAAATATATATAAGTTAATAAACTATCACAACATAGGTATTATGTTATTTTCAATGCACTAACCGGTGCTAAGGACAATTTTAAAAACCTATTTCGAGGCACACGGACGTAATACAGAGAATATTGTAAAGAGGTTAGAAATTTCACTGATGCCGGTGAGTCGCCCATTAGCTCAGTTGAAAGGGCGCTGGCACGGATAGCCAGAGGTCGCGGGTTCGAATCCCGGGCATGGGTGGAATTTTTAGCCTCTAAATAGGTTTATAAAACATAGGTATTATAAATTACAACGTAATTACCTTAATTAGCAACGTTAGTACCTACATATTATCGTCATCATAATCAGCCGGTGTCATTCCACTGCTGGACATAGGCCTAGGGACTTTTATAATGTGTAGTACTGTACATTGTTGTACGGTACTACACATCATAAAAGTTCCTTCGGGAATCTACGTTCGCGCAGACTAGGAAGAAGTGTAACGAAAGTACCCGAAGCTATAAGTACATTCAACATGATCCTTAACCGATACGGTTAAGGTGCAGAATTGATTGCCGCAGTAGCGCTACCTATTTTGCTCACGCTAATATTGCCAAACTAAAAGTCACCTGCATCGATGACGTTGAATCAACCAATAGCAACAAAAGCGCGCGGCCTGCCATAAAATAAAACTATCTGATTGGTCGACCAACTCGCCGCACATCCAAAATTTGGTCATCTGCGCAGGTACATCCGCGAGACTTATTTCTTGTGTAGCACTGTATGAGCATCCACAACTAGAGATAAGTAAACATGCATGTGACAGACAAACTAAGCATAGAGAATTTCACAAAGTGAATACTTAAGTAACGTTCTGTCCCGCTCTTTTCTGGGAAATTCGGAGAGACAGCACAGTTACAGTTAACTTTTTACTTAGCGAAATTCTCAATCCAGTAACTGGCCCTTAGTGAGACATGACAGAGATGTTCTTTGCTTATTGTTATGTAGACAGATTAACATTAATTGAATATGGTGAACGTAGAAAATAAACAAACAATTACTTTTATAGTTTTATGAATTACAGTGCTAACTAATCCAAGTAGCACTCGTGGCCTAGTCGAGCCCAGTGATTGGAATCAGTCAAGCAACAACAGGCGCGGTCAGGTGCAGGATGGGTGACCGTCCCGTGACTACCGCTAGTGCGGTACAAAGTGTCGTACAAAGGGTTGATATCAGCATTTTTTTTATATTTATGAATTCGATGCTATCGAATCCAAGGAGGCTTTATTTTTACCGTTATGTTGGAAACTGTCGCAAAAAATTTGGAACTTTTGACATAAAGTCCAAAAACAAATGAAAAATGTATACTACCTCTGCACTTTAAAAGGTTAAGTTAGATCTATTTATACTAGCCACTCGTGGTTTTACTCCGCTACGTTTTACTCCCTAAATTTGGGATTCGTTTAATTTTTTTCCAAGATAAAAAACCTGGATTAGTTTAGATTAGATTAGATGAGAACTCTTTATTGTACACAACAGAAAACAAAATACATAAAAGGCTTACATATCTAATATGGAATGAATTTTTTTAAACAAATAATAATATTAAATAAATAAATATTCATGGACATATTACACAGATGTCGTTAGCCCTATACTAAGTACAACTAAATGACTTGTGTTACAGGTGCTAACTTGACGATAGATTTAATATAATAAATACATAGATAACATCCAAGACCTGAGACAAACTAGGAAAGTTCGTTTCCTAGTTTGACCCGGCCGGGGATCGAACCCGAGACCTTCGGTTTAACAGCGTGCCAAACCGCTGCGCCACCGACGCCGTCAAATTTACTTACGTATAGTTCAGACTTTCCTCTGTACTTAGAGTAAAGAGGATTTTACTAGCCTCATAGTTCTAGGTCAATTCAATTCAATTTATTTCAACGTAAAGAATTTACATTCTGTTTGCTGAATGTCAAAGTACAATGTAACATGAAAGTGTAAGCCGCCGCCTTCGGGCCGTAGTGTTGTGGAGAAAAAGGCAGCGGGGGAAAAAAACTCCACTCTGACCATCTTTTCTCAAGTCCTCTTAAATCTATATACATCAGATACACATATACGTATGATAAGATTCCATGATTGCCATTAATGACTTTTAATTTCAAATAGGTCGTGAAAACATAACAAGTGCTGCGGCCAGACACACGAATAGCACTCGTTCACGAGCATAACGCAGAGGTCAGCCATCATCATTCTCAACCATTTTGGAGGGAGATAGATGACCCGGCCACCACGCCACCATTCGAATGACCTTTAGATAACCTGCAGATTAAGTTCTTGTCAGTTAACGGAAAGTACCCTATAAATGGGATACTTTCTGATTTTCTTAATCTCTTGCAAGAAAATTGGGAGTGTAAAGACAAGGCAAGTTTAGTAGGTAAGTATCTGACGACAGTACAATAAACTGTCGAAGCGCAATTAATTGGTTTTATTTGCTAAGTACATGTACGCACAAATCAATTATGACATAATTTCTTGTGCCGATACATAATTCAATCAAATTCATTCAGCTGCGAACACGAAACGCTTAGGGAAAGTGGTAGATGGTTGATGAATTCCCCAAGAAAATTTAATCTTAATAAATAAATCATTTGAAGTAACTAATTTACTTCCAAGCGATTATAATGCGTGCGCATTAATTTTCTGTTTTTATTATTTATCGAAAGGCACACGGAATATAATTGACGCAATGAAAACTATACTACGAGTAGTAGAGATATTTTGATGTGAAAACATCTTTAGACGCACTTTCACGTTTAAAGTAAGCCACGCTCGGGTCGGTGACGCTGAGTCGGGTATCTTCTTCTTCAGGCTATATTATGTAGTCCACTGCTGGACATAGCCCTCCCCTAATGAGCGCCATAGCGCCCTTCAGCCTGCTGCATCCAGCATCTGCCGGTAGTTTTTCGCAGATCGTCACCCCACCTGGTCGGAGGGCGTCGGGTATACTCGGCTCCAATCAAACGGCGATGCTGAATAGGATAAGTCTTCAATAAGTCGATGAAGCTGAATAGGGCAAACTCGACACTAGTCGGTCGGTAACGCTGTATAGAGTATACTCGGCTCCAGTCGATAGGTAACTCTAAATCGCGTACACTCTACACTAGTCATCTAAATTTAGGAAATCATATAGGTAAGTTATATCGGTTCTATCGTGTAGTCATAAGTACCCTTTTTAAGGTTCCGTATAACCAAAGGGTAAACACGGGACCCTATTACTAAGACCTCACTGTCCCGTATGTCTATCTGTCATCAGGCTGTATCTCATGAATCGTGATAGCCAGTTGATATTTGCACAGATATTTTACTTATATTTAATATTGCAAAATATACGAAACTTCGTGCGTGAGTCCTTCTTGCATTTGGCCAGTGTTTTATGAGCAGCCGATAGTTTTTCCCCAATTTCGAATTATAAACAAAAACAAGGGAAGGGTATTTTGACTGTGATCTTCTATCTTCTAGTGTAAGTGCGAATTGCACTAGTCGATACATTAAAACAGTCTCAGTAAATATATCCGCTTATTTCAAACCAAAATATCATTCATCAGGTACCCGCTAATAATAAACTAGCTCCGAGAGGATTAAAAGATTACTGAAACAATACTTTACAGTAATTTCGAAAGTTTCGACGAACACGCCACGTTTATTTATTAGTATGACGATCATTTCGCATTTAAATGGATCGGTAGCGTCCGTATATGGTTATATATGAGACGGGTCTAATCGCGATTATTTATCATGGGGCCTCTAGACGGGCCATATTTTCACGAAAATGTGTAGCTGCAAATGTGTGGCTGGTAGCATCAGCCATCATTTACGGCTAGATTACGAAATATTTAGCTATATTTTTAGTATGGCCGGGATATATTGTGACATATTTTTGTGTATCCGATATTTTTTTAGTATCCCAGCCATATGGCCGGAACGATCGCTTTGCAATCGAAAATACTACAATATTTTGTCATCCAGTCGCTCTACGGCCTAAGTGCGTCCCTTTTTCATGCTACGTGAAGTGAAGTTTGCTGCGATTTGTTCGACTGGAGCTATGTTCGTGTTTGTTTTGTTTCTCTTTATTTTGGTTCGTTCGTGTTTATGTATGTAGCCCGTGTAAAGACAAAATATTGAACTATATACTGTTGTAGAAATGTTGCCGGGAATAGCCGGGATATACATTTTCCAGCCATGTGCTGCATTAAAATGTTTTTGTATTTTCTGGATATGGTGTAGCCAAATATTTCACAAAATGTGTAGCCCGTCTAGAGGCCCCTTTAGGTAAACGTAATTACCTTATTTCCCGACGTTTGTGTCGGCCACCTGCGAAAAACTAAAAGTGACTACACACAACAATGTGTAGTCACTTTTGACTGTATAATGACTGTACTCGCCACTTCAGTCTACCCGTGACCACGGCAAAGGTAACGCTCCCGGAACGTCGGGAAACAAGGTAATTACATTTTACCGATAAAAAATAATCGCGATTAGACCCGTTTAATATATGACTAAGTATCGTCCGTGTATTTTTTATGGGTCTTGTTGTCCTCAATATCAGAGTTATTGAGGATGGGGACACGAAAGTAGAAGTTTCAAGCACAATGTTAGAGGATGCGGATGATGATGAGGGAATATTTTCGTGAGGAATGGGATGCGGATATTTTGTGAGGAATGGGGTGCGGATGCGGATAAGGATATATTTGTGGGGAATGGGGTGCGACTGAAGATAAGGATATATTTGTGATGAATGGGGTGCGGATGCGGATAAGTATATATTTGTGAGGAATGGGGTGCGGCTGAGGATAAGGATATATTTGTGAGGAATGGGGTGCGGCTAAGGATAAGGATATATTTGTGAGGAATGGCGTGCGGATGATGAAGAGGACGCGTCCGTCACGGCGCCGTTGCTACTTGTTACTTACATTCATATGCCATAAAAAATCCTCTTAAATTTATCTTGATCTTAGAGAAAGCAAATGGGAACGACGATTTTTAACTCTCTTTTGTAGGTAAGCGGTAACTATTACAAAAAATGCGGAACTTCCGCTTTATGATGAAGCGGAAGCGGTAATAGCCTTATCCACGTCTCTTCTCTTCCAGTAACAAACTTATCTGGGATTTTCGTCCAAGCAAAAAAGGTAATGTTTTGCTTAATTGTACGGACTACCCTTCTCTAATGTCCTTCGTGTTTTCATCTATAAGTTGCCTGAAAGAAATTGCTTTTAGTAACAAGGCCGCCAGTTGTACTATATTTTTTATATATTTTCTGTTAATTTCTGTGTACAATAAAGAATATTGTATACCCTATTTATTGAAGCTTGAGACAAAAGGTAAACAAACAATAGAAAGAGTAATTTATTATGCCAAGTTTGTTATTAATTAGAAATAAAATCGACATTGCTTGTTAAAAGTATAGTAAAAATATATTATATGTTTGATAAAAATAAATATCAAATTTAGTTTTCATATTTGGGTAATAATGCATTTTATATAAATTTTATTTAATAGAATTGTGGCACTATAAATAACCCAAATAGTCAGCGCTTCACAAATTTTGAACGTATTATAACACTGCTCATTAAAGATGTAATGTAATGCAAACGTTCTAATTTGAAAGATGCATTTTTATTTTCGTTCGGGCTGTAACCGCTATTTTCATTCTCCCAACTTGTTGACGCGAGCGTGCTGTTTCTTCCGATAAAAGTTTGTGAATCACTATTTCTGTGTTTACCTTTTGTCTCAAGCTTCAATAAATAGGGTATAGGTTTCAATCTATCTACCTAATCTTGGAAGAAAATTAATAACAATAATTGTATTTAGATTACTAATATAATGACAGCGGAAACGCATCCAAACTCCAGAGCATATTTATTCTTTACATATTTATACTGTCCGAAGTCACTTAGAGTAATTTCTTTTTAGCTTCACTTCAATCGGAGAAGGTAAACAACGTGCTTTTTTCTTACGATAAACTATTCATTTAAGCCGTATACGGCAAAGGAGGCGCACCGGAATTGAGAGAACTAATTAATTTTACTGTCATTTCTGCAGCGGAGCTCACAGCTGACCAAAGCAAAGTGACAACTAAGCCGTAGCATACACGAGCGTTCAGAAAATTAATACTCAGGAAATGTCATATAAATTAAGTTAGAGGAGCTACAGATGCATTAAAGCTTTTGCTTTTTAGACTAACGTCCAAACACCCTTTTGGGGCTGTTTATATAAATTATACAATTTACACAACTTAAATTATAGTAGTTCGAGTTTATTACTTTATGTAATTTAAGAGTATATTAAAACATACAATTTACAAAATAAAATAAATAGAAAAAATGTGACACTTAATAAAAAAAACATGCACAGTATACCCAATAAATTTTCGTCAAGAACACAGAACCAAATTTAATTTTAATTCCTTCCATTTAAGAAATTAAAGTTAAGCACATGTTTGGTGGTTGTGCAACAATCCTCTATCTATCATTTAATTTTATTTTATAAAATGTTATATATAACACAAAAAAATAAAATCAATCTATCTACCTGAATAGTCTGTGGTAAAGGGAGCATAACCATAGTTTTATTTAAGTCTTCCTGTGCTCCGCGGTTTATCGATTTTCCCATGGGAATAAGATATTTTCCGCATTAAAACATAGCCTGTGTTAATCCAGGGCGTCAGCTAACTCCACACAACATTTTATTAAAATAACATAACATTTACATACAGGTACATACATTGCTTCTGGACCCACACTAGGACAGCGACATCAAAAACATGTAAACATCCCGAGTTCGAACCCCGGCTGGATGCAGAAAAAACCCAGGTCTTGGTTTTTTGAAGGCAGATGCGCTACCGCTACGCCACAGAGGTCGTCAATCGCTCTAGCCGTTTAGACGTGAAGAAGTAACAAACGTGATCGTGGTCGTTAAAGATATGCCGGCAGTTGCTGGATGCGGCAAGCTGAAGACAGGGCCCTATGGCGCTCATTAGGGGAGGGCTATGTCCAGCAGTCGACTAGTATAGCCTGACGGCGAACGTTTAAGAGCACTCCAAGGCAGCCGGGGCTACGAGCTATTCTTCAAGTAAATATGAAATCATTTTATCTGGCGACAATTATGATTACATTGATAGTAATATAGGTTAATTATACAAGCCATTCAATTAAGGGTACAAGCTATTCATTACATACCCTCAACGCTTTTTAATGTCAAGGACGCGATCGATGTCACACGACACATAACTAATAATTCATAATATTTTCCGTGGCGCCGCAAAAAACTGGCCAAGTACGTGTCGGGCCACGCGCAGTGTAGCGTTCCGAAGAAAAGGGGGTAGATAGGCCAGGTCATAATTAGAGAAGTAGGTAAACGTGGACAGTAGTTTAAAGATGGTATAATAGGTAGCTATAATGGCTTGACAGTAAGGCCCGCCACTGTCTTGCAATCCTCCACCAACCTGGGCTTGGCCCCTGCGGTGGATTATGGCCTTAACCTTCCTGCGATGCGGGACGAGACCCGTGCCCCAGCAGTAGGGACACACAATGGTTGATATCGAAACCGGGGGTTACTTTCACTCGGCCGCTTTATTACTGAAGGCATCACTTACGAAATAGAAATAATCAACTCATAATTTCATCAAACACCTCGAGAACAATGGATATTAAAATAAAATAAGAAACATTAAAGCAACCATTATAACTATCGACATTACATAATTACTCAATTTTTTACATTTCCATCCCATTGTTTACAGAACGAATTGTGATCATCAAATTAAAAGCCGATTGTGATCGATTATAGCACGAATGACATACGCTATAAAAACTACATTTGGCTGCCCGGTTATAACATTGAGCTATTAAAAATCAATAGCCCTCGGAAACAAACCTTGGCTTACAAATATTGGAACATTGACTCATTTGTTTCATTTTCTATAGGGAACGAAATCGAAAAAAATTACCACCCACAAAAACTTACATTTTATTATTACATTTGAAACTACGATATAGCAAAAAAATATTTACTCATTTTCAACTAATTTGAAATAGTCATCATAGTAGCAACTAAAACCCTTTTCTTGGGTGTTATTACTTCTAGTAAAATAACCAAAACAATTTGTAGACTTTTAGTCTACTTACAGGTGTTGTTATATCGGAACTTGGTTTCGCTCCGATTCGCAGAGCTTAATCATGGTGAGCAGATCCCGTAAGTAGATCCGGACTAAACGTCTACAATGTGTTGTGCTTACGAAAGTTTTAGTTCAAAAATAACCAAAACAACGTTGTAAAACAAGACAAGATAAGAATATTCTTTATTCTATACCGGAAAATTGATACAGAAACAGCAGATACAGAACATAAGATACAATTGGCGGCCTTATTGCTAATAGCAATTTCTTCCAGGCAACCTCAAATCGGCGAATTTGCCGAGGGTACGGGTAGTCGGTAAAAATAGGAATATTAATAAACATAAATCATACTTGAATACTATAAATAAATATATTAACAAGTGTGTTAAAGGGCAAGACAATATATATGAAAGGAAATTAATGAATACCTCCTTACAGCAAAATAAGTAACTTAGAGAGAAGATATTCCATTACTCTGGTTTTAAATATAGCCGGAGATGGGGAATAAAAAATACTGTATTAATTTGTTTTTTCTACAAAGAAACTAATAAATAAAAATCAAATGTGGTATTCTCTTTTTCCATAAAATACGCCAGTATTATGAAGCCACTTTAGTTAATTTTATTTTGAAAAATACAATTAGCCAAAAATTTTGGCGAGACTCCGAATTTATAATACAATTTTGCAGTTTCTAAAGATATTCGGAATCTTGTCGCATGGTATGCTAATGAGGAGCGCTTTTCACCTAAAATACTGGCTTCGTTCCTCGCTTTACCTCTTAACATAATTAAGATACAGAGTCCTTCACTAGTAGGTACCTCATTTTCCTGAAGCAAAACTCTGCGAGTGACAGATTTTTGTCGCAAAGTGAGCTTTGCATTTCAATTCCGTGAACAGAGATGGTCTGACGACCTGAGATTCTCGCCCCTGTGAATTGAAAGCGTAGACGCCAAATATTCGAAGGATAGACATTTGTAGCACAAAAATCAGTTTCATGTATTCTCACAAAGTCGTATGCGCAAATTTGCTAATAAATTTTGCTTGCTTTGAGGTGTCATAATGTCGCATGGTAAAGCCGTAAAAATGCATTCATTGACAGTCGAAATTCATTTCTTGATTGGAAAGTTTCTTTGAGGCTCTATAACCATTGTTTCTTTCTTTACTGATTATTTTTGCACATTTTCGAAAGTTAGTGATTTGTTTGTAAACAAACACCCTGCGTAATTTGTGCAAACACCTCACACAAGAAGAAGATCACTTGACGTTTCGTCATAGGTTACATTTCGTTTGGAAATTTGTTTACAACTTTTAATACCGTATATTTTACACCTAAATAGTTTTTGTAGCGTATAAAATAACACATAATTTATTATTTTGCCGCAAAATGTACCAATTTAAAAGTGAAATTGTATATGTTATAAAATTCGACTAACTTTCAATAAATTTACAATCGAGAAAATGAAACGTATGATTATATTATTTTTGTTGCACTAACCCGTGCTGAGGACGTATGATTCACAAATAACTCGACACAGTCATAAGACATATTTTCTGATTCAAATTCAACGTCGTATGGCGTTCAGAACAGATTTCGCCTGTCGGCCGACTTTTTATTCAGACCTCAAGTCATACGCCTTAGAGTCGTAGAAGATTTAGTTGCTAATGAAGTAAGAATTGGCTCCCTGGTTACTCCCTAACGACACAAGACCGGGGAAGTTACATGAGGTCCTATGTCCCGCAGTAGGGGTCAAATGACTGATGATGATGAACAGAGAGACCTCGCAACGAAGTCTTCCAATCCGATCCCCAAGCTCATAGGTAGGTACTCATTTATTACTGGACATCGGCCATCTGTTACCACCAATCGGACCATCGTTGTCCCGTGAGGACGATCTATTATCTTCAGACGGTCTTAAGTTTTTTAAACTAAATTCTTCTTCTATGGTCCCTTTGCTCCTCCGAGGAGTTTAAGGTTGACACAAGCACTTTCCATTTATCTCTGTTCATCGCTATGGACGATGGTCGGTGGGCAGACCACCAGACCGGTGGGCCGACGACATTACATTATATTAATAATAAATAAATAAATATTCATGGACATATTACACAGATGTCGTTAGCTCTATACTAAGTATAACTAAATGACTTGTGTTATAGGTGTTCTCCGATATCCAACTCGACGATAGATTTAATACAATAAATACATAGATAACATCCAAGACTAGAGACATACTAGAAAATTTCGTTTACTAGTTTGACCCGGCCGGGGATCGAACCCGAGAGCTTCGGTTTTACAGTCAGCGTGCCAAACCGCTGCACCACCAAGGCTGTCTGCTATATTATTATAATTTATTGCACACGAAACATTTAACAGGACATTACATAAGACATAACATCTAGGTACAAAGGCGAGTTTATCTCTGAAAGAGGTTTCTTCCAGCAAACAGCAAACCTTAGAGACATTGTGAAGGCGGCAGGGACACTAGCAAAGAACCGGATGGGTCGGCGGAAAAGAGGCGACATGAAAGCTCACCTCTCACCAAAAGACCTATTTAAGTAGTCATTCATTGCAAAAGTCCGATAAGGAAGGCAAAGTAAAGGAAAAAACGTACGTTCGTACTTGGTACTCTTGTTGGTAGAGGTCATTTTCCACACCTGCGAAGGGAATTCCGACTTTACGAAGGAGAGAATAGGGTTCGCTGTGGCGGCCAAAAGTGATGGCGTTCTAGGTATTGGATGGGCCCACTGCCAAGTAAATGTGGGAAACGCACATTTTCATATAGTTACCTACTATTTTGGAGATGGGTGGCTTCCAAGTTTTGTTTTTTTTTTTCCTTTTTTACCCGACGGCGGGGAGTTCAAGTGTCAATCAACGTCTTTTAATCGGTGCATGCGCGCACGCCGGTTTTAGTTAATTTTTATCTAAACTATTAAATTTTACGTTTCGACATCAAATCTTGTACAAGTATAAGTATGTATCAATATTCAAATTTGCACTGGCTACCCTTCTTTCTAATTTCCTTCAGCAACTTTCCATCGTAAGGTTGTCTGGAAGAAATTGATTTCAGCAATAAGGCCGCCAATCGTACTATGTAAATTTGCAATTGTTTTGTATTTGTTGTTTTTCCAGTGTAGGTACAATAAAGAATATTCTTATCTTATCTTGTATGTCTCCACTGCTGGGGCCCAGGAAACAATATTTTTAATTAAGAATGTCAGTAAAACTCTACGTACCACCTAAGTAAACCAGTACTTAATGATGGAATATCATTACACTATTGAACGTTCCGTGAACCACAATAATGCAGGTGTTAATTCACACAATTCGTAGAACCACAAATGTGTCACCACAGCTGAACAGAGATGCCTAGCAGCCGCTATTTACATTATAATGCAGCCTATATTAGTAATGAACCGGGTGACTGGAATCAATCACTCGCTTAAGCAACAACAGGCGCGATCAGGTGCTGGATGGGTGACAATCCCGTGACTATCGCTAGTGGGTTTTTTTCTGAGCGCTTCCGTGCAGTCGACCAAATAGGGGATGTATTAGCAAAGGGGAAGATAAGATAAGGCCGCCATTTGTACTATATTTTTATCTAGGTTCTGTTACTGTAATTTCTGTGTACAATAAAGAATATTCTATCTATCTATCTATAAGATAAGAATATTCTTTATTGTACACCAGGAAAAACAAACAAAACATAATAAAGATAAGAAGATATTTAAAAGTACCCACGACCGGCGTGTGAGCGTGCAACGTCTTATGAACGTTAATGAAGCGAAGTTGATCCGTCAGGATCATGGCAAGTGACAGTCCCTGGTCTCTGCCTACCCCTCTATGATATAGGCGTGAGGTTATGTTATGTTATGCAACGGCACAGCGGTAAGCCGATGGTGCCGGCTGTCATGTGATGGCAGTCGTTAAGTCATGTCAGGGGCCTTATGGGCGGCTTGATAATTTCTGGCAGTAAGGCTCGCCACTGACTTACAATCCTCCACCAACCCGGACTTGGCTCTCGTGGTGGAGTGTGTCTATCGTGTGTGTGGGTATCGAAATAGTTAACTGTAGTGCTGTCTCATCGAATTTTCTAGAAAAGAGCGTGACAGAACGTTAAGTATTTACTTAGTGAAATTCTCAATTCAGAAACCGCCCCACAGAAAATAAACGATCACCGCAAAGTTCCTCTGACATAGGGCATAACAAGGTATTAGTTTGACAGTCCAATCTATGCTCTGATATAAATTTATCGGACTATCAATATCACTATCAGATAGTCTCGGTAGTTTGAGCGACACGAAAAAACGAACGCTCTCATCTATGAAAACACAATTCTTCTTCTTCTTCAGGCTATATTAGTCCACTGCTGGACATAGCCCTCCCCTAATGAGCGCAAGGTTGTGCCATCATTAGGGGGTAGTGCCCATAATCCCCACGCTGGGCATGCGGGTTGGGGATCGCAGTTTGGTGGAATTGTACTGCAGGGGGCGCTGCGTGCGTGCATGCAACGACTTATGAACGTTGATGAAGCGAAGACGATCTGTCAGGATCGTGGCAAGTGGCAGTCCCTGGTCTCTGCCTACCCCTCTGGGATACAGGCGTGAGGTTATGTACAGTCTATTTATTCTTACTTGTCCAATTAAGTAAACAAGATTCTACCCTTAAACTGTGACTTTTTAGTCCAAAACTGCCATATTTCCATAAATGAAGTAACTTGGAACAGTCTTTTAGATAACACGCTGCCAATTTTATAAACATAGTTCATGAATTTGCGAGAAAATGTCTAGTTTAGGCATCTAATCTCAATTTTAAGGTTAGAATCTTGTTTACTAAATTGGACAAGTAAGAATAAATAGACTGTATGTACTTATGTATGAATGACATATTTCCAGCCTCATTTATAAAATACTAAGATAGTGTAAATTCTACTTTCCCTTCACGCAATCACACTAATTATTACATCACATCACATCACATCGCACTATCACACTAAATATCATCACACTAATATTATATGAGTCGCACATTAGCTCAGTTGGATAGAGCGCTGGCACGGATAGCCAGAGGTCGCGGGTTCGAATCCCGGCATGGGTGGAATTTTTAGCCTCTAAATAGGTTTTTTAAAATTGTCCTTAGCACGGGTTAGTGCATTAAAAATAAAAATAGTATAATCATGTGGGTACAGCGATATCATTCCGATGTAAAACCTAACTGCAAGTAGGTAGTCGGGGCTGTAAGTGATGCAATCTACTTCAGCCAGATGTCGCTGCCTGTACGTAATACAGAGAATAGTGTAGAGGTTCGAAATTTCACTGATGCCGGTGAGTCGCCCATTAGCTCAGTTGGATAGAGCGCTGGCACGGATAGCCAGAGGTCGCGGGTTCGAATCCCGGCATGGGTGGAATTTTTAGCCTCTTAATAGGTTTTTTAATATTATAAAGGCGAAAGTTTGTGATTGTGTGATGTTTGTTACTTCTTCACTTCTAAACAGCTGGAGGGATTTTAATAAAATTTTGTATGGGGTCAGCCGACATCCTGGATTATGGGTACGTCCACTCGGATCACAGAAAGGGATCACAGTCGCAACGGATCACATCAAACGAAGCAAAATATTCCACTCGGATCATGTGATCCGAATGGACTAAATTTTTGATTAGATTTTTCCATTCGGATCACACCGTTAATCTACCATTAATTAGTAAGAAGGTTACGGTAATAATGATGCATAAAAACCTTGATTTTTGTGATTCTTGATGCTGGTTTAAATTAATAAAACAATAGTTATTCTAACAAAATGTATTATAGTACTTATTTCATTTAATAAGTAGGTAAATGGTTAAAAAAAACTTCGTTCTCTAACAATTTTAAGCAATTTCAGATGCCTTATGGGCGGCTTGATAACTTCTGACAGTAAGCCCCGCCACACCTCGTGGTGGAGTATGGCCTAACTTTCCTGCGATGCAGGAAGAGACCCTTTCCCCAGCAGTGGGGGCATACGAGGGTTGTTATCGAAATATTTAAGGCTACGTTTCAAATAAAGCGTAAACGCTCATGAGCAGTCGACTGTACCTGCTGACCGCTTCCAATTTCCCAGAAGCGATCGATGCCGAGCTTCCGACGCTACTCGAGTCACGTCGAGGCAACATTCGTTTCGGTCGCATTTCAGTGGAATTGGGGTGGCCCGTGAATAGGGTTGCCACCTTTCCGAAATTTACCAGACTTTTGGGATTCTATCCGGACTTAAAGTTTTTTTATTTATCCAGATTATTTTTAAAAACCTATTTAGAGGCTAAAAATTCCACCCATGCCGGGATTCGAACCCGCGACCTCTGGCTATCCGTGCCAGCGCTCCACCAACTGAGCTAATGGGCGACTCACCGGCACCAGTGAAATTTCGAACCTCTTTACAATATTCTCTGGGTTTTTAAAAATTGTCCTTAGCACGGGTTGTGCATTAAAAAGAATATAATTATCCAGATTATGTTTGTTTTTTTTTGTATGGTGTACAGTAAAGAATTAGATTACATCTATGTTTCCGTAAAAAACGTTCACGTTTTTGTACGTTGTACAGATTTTGTCTTACATTCACTGTGTTGCTGTACTTACTTTCTTTTTTATGAAAAAAGGCTCATTTGCGTTTGAGTTGCCAAACGCTAACCGTTATCAATAGCAGTGTGTTTTTATAAATAATATTTGATTTATTACCTTTCTGTTTAAACTATATGCAATGTGTTTGGAGTAACATAATTATTTATCTTCATTATAAGTTTATTTATGTGATGTGTTGTTGCTGTATGTGTAGTTTTTCTTTCGTCGTATTTTACCTTACTCCTACAGAAACAGATTTGGTTGTTATATTTACATAATTATATGTTTTTTTTCGTTTTGGTTTTTTTCCTTATTTTTTAATATAACAACCAAATCTGTTTCCTACAGAAACAGATTTGGTTGTTATATTTACATAATTATATGTTTTTTTTTTTTCGTTTTGTTTTTTTTCCTTATTTTTTACGTGTTGTCACAATGTATTCATTCTCTCTTTAAAATGGAAATCAAAGCATTAAACTCCAAATAACTAGAACAGTAAACTCCGTAGAGATGATAGCACGCCAGACAACCGTTACGTTTTAGGTCTAAATTGGACGTATCTTAAAAGAGTAAACGTCCTTAAAAGATATATGCTGTCGACTGTAAGAAACTGTGTATAATACGTATTGTTTTATTTTGTGACTAAAATGTTCGAACATTTTATATATTATTTCCGTATTTTGGTCAGGATGTTTCAGACATTGTAATGATAACCCTACCAGGTTTATGTCTCCGTGGCATTGAATATTTTGTTCTTTAATACATTTTGGTTCAATTTTGTCCAAACAGACAAAACGAATGTAAACGAATGAGTGTAGATTTTACTTGGAAAGCTACTCCATTGGATTTCGTGAAGTTACGAATCAATCAGTCTTGACACTATTCAAAGCCAAAAAGATGTATATTAAAAATATATATTTATATAAATCATACAAATTATTATTTGAGCTGGTACCACCTCGGCCAGCGCATCAGCCTGGCAATTCAAAGAGGGAATGTTGCCAGCTGCTTGGCTCTCCTCATCGGCAGAGGTGTAGGCTTTTTTTATATAAAGCTTTTATTGCAAACATGTAAATCCTGTTAAGTAGTAGTATTGTATGTTGTTTTAGGAAAGTTAAATATTTAGAAGTACATTAAATAGGTTGTTCGCGCGAGAATCGATCGCGCGACGTAATCATGAATCTGTGGTCATTCATTCATTATTCTGTCGTTCCAGTGCCGTCGCTCGTGCCGCTGGCTCGCTACTAATTTATCCAGCCATCTGCATACACATTCGCACGGGACATGCGCTCGTGATAAGTGCTCGAATTCTCGTGAAGTGATAGACATTTGGTGACCAAGAAACTTTATCCCGCTCATCATCTGCCTAACAGCTAAAGCGAGCCATCATCCACCATCACCAAGTAAGTCCATTCACTTCGCCTCCCATTCCGCTCTCTCAACTAGCCCATCGTGAGGTAGACCTAGCCGACACTGGCTAACTACCATAGGTCATTAAGTTAAAAAAATTATATTATCATATATTTTTAACACTACATATATTATATGCGTGTAATTTCCTTTTCAACCGACTTCAAAAATTGTGTAGGTTATCAATTTGACGCGTACATTACTTTTATGTACAATAAAGTGATCTCTATCTCTATAAAAATAATAAAAAAATACAATACATAGGTACTTTGTTCTCTGACGAAAAGGCTCCAGAGTCTTAACGCCAAAATGTTACCTAATATGTGGAACAAACTGGATGTAACCGGAATAGACCGACACTGACGGGAGTGCGCGCGACGTATGAAAGACACTCAGGCAAATTAAAACCTTTGTGAGCGCTGTGACAGTCAATATTTTCTTTGTCTATCAACATAGTCTACTCTGTGTTGAGCATATTCTCCGTGGATGTAGAAACTTTTTAATAAAAAAAAACCGAAAGGAAGGTTATGTTAATATATTGAACCTTTCTAGTCTAGTCTAGTTATTCATCTAGACACAGCTTGGCAAAATAGTCTAGAGATCGCTCTTAGCGATAAGACCGCCAATTGTATACTAACATTACTTAGATTTAAGAATCATGGTTGTAATATTTTTCTGGTTGTGCAATAAAGTATTCTCTATCTATCTATCTATCTATTAACTATGGCAACAATATCCATACTAAAGTCGCAAAAAAAGACTTTTTTCCATGCAAAGTTTTTTTTTTTATTTATAGTCTTTTTCACCAAACTATAAGTTATTCATCTCATTCATTCACGAAATATCCATTGTTGGGTAAACGACCCACTTAAATACTAATAATACTTAAAACTAATTATGAAGCAAATAACTTACAACTTCTGTCCGCGTCGACGCCTCTCGACTTGGCAGCCGGCGCCGCCCGGGGTGGGTGTACTGAGGTTTGGGGATCCCTAGACTTCCCCGTCTACCCCCAAGAGCTCTTTCCCCAGAAAGCTACGTACCTGCAGTGAACTTTCACGACAATGTATTTATTCAATATGTTGGGCGATCCGTCGCCTAACAAAAATGTATTAACACTACGGGAACCGTCCCGGAACGTGTCTCACACTTCACACCAAGATATAGGCCCGGCAATCGAATTACCACATCAATGTGGGCCAAGAAAAACCACTCCACGTTTTTTAATCAAAAAAGCAATTTGTCCAAGTGAGCACAGACCAGTGTGACAGCTGTCAAAAACAGTGTTGCCAAAATCACACTTCTATTCTATACATCCATTCCTATTTACCTGCTAGTAAACGACTTCGAAATTTAGACTCAGTATCTGGTACGCAGTAATTACGCATACAAAATTGCGAAAACCCAAGAAAGGCTACGCGCGCACGGGTTACTTTTGTCACCGTGACTGTTTCGTCACTCTTATCAAGACCGTGGATACGTATGGAGATGCGCGTATGTTACGACGTGACGACTGGGTGACATTTCGCGCATCTCCATACATATCTACGGAGTGACGAAACAGTCACGGTGACAAAAGTAACCCGTGCGCGCTTAGACTTACTCTAATAGTAATAAACATTATTATACTATTTTTATTTTTAATGCACTAACCCGTGCTAAGGACAATTTTAAAAACCTATTTAGAGGTACGTAATACAGAGAATAGTGTAAAGAGGTTCGAAATTTCACTGATGCCGGTGAGTCGCCCATTAGCTCAGTTGGAAAGAGCGCTGGCACGGACGACCAGAGGTCGCGGGTTCGAGTCCCGGCATGGGTGGAATTTTTAGCCTCTAAATAGATTTTTAGTAATAAACATTAATTTTTGTTTTTTCTTTAAATTCTCAACGTTTTCTAAATATGGTGTAGTGTACTCGTAGATGCATAAAAACATTACCCGCATAAACACATACTACCCGAATATGGCCGAACGCGCTCGATGTCACGTCACGTCACGTGATTTCTTAGTTTGCTTTGGATGTGTATGGCCTCTGGCTTAGAGTTAATAATCGTCATCAGCCCATCTATGCTCACTTCTGGGCCACTTCTTGGTCTCTTGCCATTCGCAGCCACAGACCCTCCCTCTGCTGACTTAGAGTTAGCTAATACTAATTAACAGCACCTATTGTTAGTTTGTATGTACGAACGTGTGCGTATGTTTTGGGGGGCAGTCAAGCTCAGAAGCGTAAACTTTTAATTTTGTATATTTTTCTGATTGTCACCTATTGTACTACTTAATATTTTTTTGCGTAGGTAGTATATAAAAAATAAAATAAAAAAAAATGTTATTTATATATATTTATTTTCAAATGTTTACCTGTACTTGTATCTGTATTTTTACCTCAATTTTTTTATCTATAAACGTCACACTTCACGGCACAGGCCCTCTCTCTGAGAGAGAGAGAGTATGGGCTTAATTACAGAGGATTGGCAATTTCACGCTTTGAGGTATTTGAACACCTCAGACACTCAACTTCCTTCACGATGGTTTCCTTCACGGATAAAAAAAAACCGGTGTATAAATTATGTTATTACATTCTTACGTATTATTGTTTTTCAGCGACTCTGCAAACGTAGTGTAGGACGCCCCGACCAGGTGGGATGACGATCTGCGAAACACTGCCGGCAGATGCTGGATGCGGCAAGCTGAAGATAGGGCTTTATGGCGCTCATTAGGGGAGGGCTATGTCCAGCAGTGGACTACATAATATAGCCTGAAGAAGAAGAAGAAAAAGAAGATGGTTTTTAGAGTGCACTCTAACAAAGCCACGACAAAGGTAAACGCGAGTTCAAGGCCAATAGGAAACTACGCCCCATAGCCGTCACGCGGCGCTCGATCGCGATTGATCGCGCGGCCATAACTTATTCACGAGACATCGCTCGCCGCCCGAGGCGATTATCCCCAACGACGCCCTAATTGGCAGTTTGTCACTGCACCCATTATGCGGCTTATTCGGGCCTTGCGTCTATCTTCCTCTTAAGTTCTTGTTGGGAGATTGGCAGTCAGCTGTTTGAATCATGCCTCTTTCTAAATATTGGATGGAATCAGGCGTTACTTTGCGGAAATCCATAATAGCATTAAAATGCTCAAGCACATTAGTTAGTTAATGGACCGCCCTCCCTCCCACTTTTTCAAGCAGAAGCAAGACACGAACACATCATCACTGATGCCAAAACTTGTGGGACGCGACGCGTTACGCCTATAAAACGAGGCATCTTCAGGCTCATACTTTTGAGCCTGAGGCTCACACGCGAAACGCGTCGCGTATTTTCTCACGCAAATATTGGTATCGGTGGTGGTGTGTTCGAGTTCTGCTTGAAAAATGCGAGGGAGTGCGGTGCATTAACAAGCCGCATGGTGCTTGTGAGATTTTTGGCGGAATTTAGAAAAGTAATTTTCTCATGTTCTAGTACACTAACAAACCGTTAATCTACTGTTAACGGCTGTCAATTGGCCAAAGTGCATACAGAAAAAAACATTTGACAGCTGTTAACAGTGATAAACTGATTGTTAGTGTACTAGAAACTAGGGTAAGTCTAGTTATTTAACGAGTTATCCAAATAGAAACGGGCTGCGGACAACGCGAAAGTTTAGGACCACAATCGTCTGCGCTGGCTCAAGGCGCTACGCAACTAGCGCCGCTAATCGAAAAAATCTATCTTCTTTTATATAACTCGTCTTTGGAAAGGATCATAGTAGTATGGTTTAAACAAAGTTGTCACAGTTGTTGAGATCTCTTATGTTCACTTTTTTTGTTCAGTGTTGTAAGTTGATTGAATGTCAACGATTATAAAAATTTTAGTACTCGTCCCCACGATACAGGCTAGGCCCATTGTGGGGACCACCGTTACGTAAATTTTTTAACAGTCAGTATGTTTTTTTTATGCAATCATGTACCTTTTTTATACTGTATAAGCGGCACTTGTAGGTAAACTTTATTTTGTGCCGGCAACCTTATTTCAATGATTTAATTCTTATTGTTATTTCTCGAATATTCGAATCGCACGTAGCCCCGGCTGCCTGAGAGATCTTAAACGATCACGAAGGTTAGTTAAGCAACATAGGCCGCGTTCAGTAAATGAATGGGTTACCGTCTATGACTGACGCTAGTGGCATTTTTCCGAGCGGTTCCGTGCTTCGCAAGGCACTTTAAACAGTTGGTGCCGGCAGGAGATGATAAATTGCAGTCGTTAAGCCAAGTCAGAAACCTTAGGGCGGCTTGAAAAGTTCTGACAGTAAGACCAGCCACAAGTCTTGTAAGCTCGACCAATCCGGACGGGGCCCCGTGGTGGAGTATGGCCTATACCTTCCTCAGGGAAGAGACCCGTGCCCCTCGGTGGGGATATAATGGCTTAATGATGATGATTCCTATTCTTATTGATCAGAGTGCAACCTATCAAACATGGCGCATCGGAACGAGCCTTAACTAGTTTCGAACGATCGGCCGGATTACACAGTATATCAGTTAACAAAGCGTTCGGCGCAAATTTTACAAACTCCTCAAAACAAAGGAAACCCTTTGAAGAGTTAATAGAGTCCGGAATACTTTGGCGAGTTTGCGGAATTAAATTCTCCATGTAAATGGTCTCGCCGGCATAGACTTTGTTCTGGCCAGGACAAAAGCCTGGACTTTCCTATTTCCTCGGTTTTACGGCAAGTAATTTAGTTTGTTATAGCTGTCCCTTTTTGAAGAGATATTATTATGTGAGCTATATAATATATGTGTGTATAGAATATTCCTCGGGCTCTAGAGTAGGCTTCGGTTTTCGCCGAAAACACACGAGTGTACTACTACTTCCACGAATACTACGTCCTGCTCTGATATCGAACTAAGGCCCAGAACACAGGGTGAAACGCAAAAGCAACGAAACCCTTTTGAAATTATTGATTTGAAACCAGTTTCAACTATTTTCCACACACGCTGCAACCACAATAATTTCGGTTTTCTTTGAAAAAAGGCGTCGGCATAATGAGTTCTTAAAGTGACAAGCTTGATAGTGTGATATTATACAAGCAAGGATACTTTTCCACTTCTAACACAAGTTTAAAGTTGTTTTGTTCGTCGTCAGCCATTTTGTAAAAAAAGACGCCAAGACAAAAAAATTATAAAACGCAACGCGAGTTTCCTGCACGCCGGGTTCTTTGCGACTGATTTGCAACGCGTTTCAAAGTGTGGTCTCTCAAAGGAATCTATGGCATAAACTTAAATGCAACTGAAAAGTTACTAGTAGTTGCAGTTTCGTTGCATTTGCGTTTCACCGTGTGTTCTGGGCCTAAGTGTCATATTAGTTCCGATTTCTAGATTAAGTTTCATATTAGTTCCGATATTTCTACTACACGAATATTTCCGATTTTATCCGATAGTAGCCGAGGTATTTATTCTAACTAAAAGTATACTGTACGACAGTATGTACTGACAACCTGAATTTAACTCTTTTCCTTTACTTTAAGGAAGGTACAAATTCCAAAGAGTTGACCAGCTGTCGACGTTTACGTAAACATATTTTGCTAGAGAACACAGAGAAGATTTGCTTTGTTAATTGGATTCATCCTTCCGTGAAAATAATAGTACCTGTATTACCAAGTTAATTACTATCGCTTAATTCTTGTTAAAGGGGTGTTATACAGAGCGATACTCTGAGTGGCTACTGGGAAATGTTCTTAGGGGAGCGTTATAGCTATTGAAGCAATGTATTGTATTCAGACTTTAAAATCTATTTAATGCAGCCCACGATATACTAGTAAATTGACAAAAAAAATAAAAATCTAAATACACATTGACATTCTTTCTTATTTTTACTTAACTAATTAGCACATGCGATTTTTTTTTCTTACATAATATACAAAATTATTTATTTCAATGTAAATCAAAATTTAGTACATGTATTTATAGTAAAATTTAACTAATTTCTAACATATATAGCTATGTGTGTAATCTTAAGCGCAAAATATCAATTTTAAAATCTAAATTATTCGTGAATTTCCAATATATAACGGTGGCGTGCTGGTCCCAACACTTATTATGATAGCGAGACTTGGGTGTGGCAAAAGAAGCAAGAAAGTAGAATTATTGCAGTTGAAATGAGGTCCTTGAGAAGTATGTGTAGTGTTACTTTGAATGACAGGATACGCAATAGGACGTTGAACGAACGTTTTTAGAGAACGTTGTGGACTGAAAGAGGATGTAGTGACTAGAATTGAGAAAGGAATGTTGCGTTGGTTTGGACATGTGGAGAGGATGAAGGAAGAAAGATTGACGAAACAAATATATATTGCGAATGTGAGGGGAAGGGTTGGTAAGGGACGTCCCAGACGGACTTACATCGACCAAATAGGGGATGTATTAGCAAAGGGAAGGATAAAAAGTACCCGGAACCGGCGTGCGTGCATGCAACGACTTATGAACGTTGATGAAGCGAAGGTGATCTGTCAGGATCGTGGCAAGTGGCAGTCCCTGGTCTCTGCCTACCCCTCTGGGATACAGGCGTGAGGTTATGTATGTATGTTCCAATATATTAATATGTTACAGTAAAAACTCTTAAACGGTCAAAACTAGTTTTGACAGCAAAAATCAGTCGAAACTAGTTTTGACTTCAGAAAAATTAAGTAAAATTCTAATATGTATACAACAATGTCGAGTTGGTGTTTGTTCTTACAAGTTCAACCTAATACGCCCCTTCGCGCTCCGCTACGCTACGCGCTTCGTCGCACCTATATTTTTGCTGACGCATCATTTTAGGTGTTTTTACCATTTAGTATTTCAAATGTAAGCTAGGTCCAACCAAAGTACTTTTGACTGATTTTAGCAGTCAAAACTAGTTTTGACCGATTAAGGGTTTTGACTGTGACAAATACATAGAATCTATAATATTAAAATGAACCACTAAATGTGTTGGTAAGCGCAAATCTCGAGAGCAGCTGAACCGATTTCCCTAATTCTTTTTTTAGAATATTTCTTGAAGTACGAGGGTGGTTCTTACGGAGAGAAAAATAAAAAAAATTAAAGAATCGACTGTTAGGCGGTACGAAGTTCGCTGGGTCAGCTAGTTGTATTATGAAATAAAATAAATCTTAGTGACTTGAAATCTACCTACTGCGCGAAATCAGCCCCGTTAGTTTTGCGAACCATACATTCCTAATGAGATGAGGGTTAAAATGTTATTACGCACACCAAACACTGAACGATTCCAATAGTCTGACTATCAATTTCCATACTAATTGCTATCACAAACGTCAGGATTTCAACAGTATATGGTGCGTATTATCAATACCCGCTAGAAGCGCTCGTGGCCTAGTCGAACCGAGTGATTGTAATCAATCACTTGAATTAAAAAATAACAGGAATGCAGGTCAAGTGCAGGATGGGTCAAAGTCTACCTTTAGTGGCATCTTTTCCGAGCGCTTCCGTGCTTCGCAAAGCACGTTAAGCCGTTGGTGCCGGCTGTCATGTAGTGGCAGTCAGTAAGCCATGCCACAGGCCTTACGGGCGGCTTGATAACTTCTAACAGTAAGCTCTGCCACTGTCTTACAATCCGCTACTTGACTCGTATCAAATTTGACGCGATAAATGAATATTTCCTGTAGTATTTAACTTAAGAAACAGAAATATGTTGACTTTACTAAGTAAGTATGTAGGATGGCTGCAAAATTCGCAAATTAAAAAAATATTTACCGCTTTTAATTCGGAACGGTAAAAACGCTATCCGCCATGTTGAAAGCATCATTTGGTTATACTATTTTTATTTTTAATGCACCAACCCGTGCTAAGGACAAATTTAAAAACCTATTTAGAGGCTAAAAATTTCACCCATGCCGGGATTCGAACCAAAATTTCACCCAAGCCATGCTTAAGCCAGATGTCGCTGCCTGTACGTAATACAGAGAATAGTGTAAAGAGGTTCGAAATTTCACTGATGCCGGTGATTCGCCCATTGGCTCAATTGGTAGAGCGCTGGCACGGATAGCCAGAGGTTGCGGGTTCGAATCCCGGCATGGGTGAAATTTTTAGCCTCTAAATAGGTTTTTAAATACATCTTTTGGTTGTAAGCAAACATCTGTAAGCCAGAACCAGTGGACATTGATTATTATAGGACTTACATCAAAGTGATCTTCACGTAAATACAACCGAGTTTCAGTCGATAAAGTATCGGGGTCTCTTTTGGCAAGTTTGAGCCAATTTTTTCGTGTGTTTATTTCACTGGGTACACGAATCCACAACTTCCCGGGGTTCTTTATTGACATGTTTTTGCATTCTCGAACAATGCAATGATGATAATCACTATATTTTGCATGTAAACTCAATGAAATCATAGTTTCGTCGTTGTTATTTCACTGTGCTTACAAATCACTCACAGTTGTTGAATGTCAAACTTTGTTTACAAGACTTCATGTCTTCAAACCATAGACAAAAATGGCTGACCGCGTTTTCGGCTGTTTAGCAAAGAAAAGTTTTAAAATATATTTTTTGGTTGCTTTTAGGTCTTCAAAAAATAAACTAAAATATTTTTTGGTCTAATGGAAGAGATATTTACCATTTAAGACTTACTTGCAAAGAGAGTCAAATAGCGGATCCTCAACGAGCCCGGACTGGGCCAGAGACCCGTGCCCCAGCAGTGGGGACATACAATGGGTTGATATCGAATTACCTAGTACCATAATGCTTGTTTTTGAATAATCTACAAACGCTTGCGCTCCAGCCAGTGCAAAGTTTAAATTTCCACTAAAGGAAAAACGATGCATTATATAAGGAAAAGGTAATTTTCCTACGCTTAATAATTAAATTAAACAACTAGTTCTCGGAATCTTTCACAATATTTTCTACCTACAATATTTAGATAGACAGAGAAGACTTTATTGCACAACCAGAAAAATATTACAACCATGATTCTTAAATCTAAGTAATGTTATACAATTGGCGGTCTTATCGCTAAGAGCGATCTCTTCCAGACAACCTTTGGATGGAGTGGATTGCACGAATAATATAGTCGGTACGTGGTGCACGTACATAAATAATTAATTCGAAAATATATTGATAGCAATCAGAATTATATGCATATCGTCATCCAACTTTATATGTCCCCACGGCTGGGGCACGGATCTCTTCCTGCATCGCAGGAAGGTTAGGCCATACTCCACCTCGGGGGCCAAGTCCGGGTTGGTGGAGGAGTATAAGACAGTGGCGGGCCTTACTGTCAGAAGTTATCAAGGCGGCCATAAGGCCTCTGACATGGCTTAACGACTGCCATTACATTCAACAATTATTATATACATAAAAAAAAATACATAATTACAATTAATTCTTTAACAATGTTATGGGGAAGCCTTTGTCCAGAATTGGGACACAAACAAGAGGCTACTGACGTAAAAATATTGTTATTTTAAGACCTCTGTTACCGTACGTCGTTTTTAATTAAGGGTGTTGTTATGCCTGGCATGCCGTCTCGCTCTCACATTATAAAATGTAATTATTGCAATAAAATGAGCATACTTTTAATGAATGTGGTCTAGATTAAGGGTTAGATGGATAATAAAATTACTAACATTGAAGACGTATTACCCAATTTCCGACAGAAAATTCGATGCTAACAATTAATCATTTTGAAAACCACTTTTCTGTATCAAAAACTGAGTATAGAATAATAAAAATGTATTTAAAATGTGTGCAATTTTATTATGTAGCGAATCCTCATACCGCAATTACTCATAATATTTTTTTCTAAACAATCACAAAAAAAAAAAATTGTGCGAGCGAGACAGCACGCGAGGCGTAACAGCACCCTTAATTAAATCCAGTTATAAAATCCTGCAAAGATACGATAACTCAGGTCTACTCCAGGGAAGCTTGTGAAAAATATTAGTCTTTAATTAAATTACTCTTCCGTTCTCCTGATGGAAAAATATCTTGGAAAACTCCCGCATAAGTTCAAGAGACCAATTTCCTTTGTTCCAAAGGAACTGTTTGACCTGTACGTACCATTGATTATACGAATATAATGTTTTTGTATAAATAGACTATAAACGTCTCACGGCAGAGTACAGGCCTTCTCTCAGGGAGAGAAAGAGAGAGAGAGAGAGAGAGAGAGGATGGGTTTAATCACTGAAATTATAAAAAATTTGAAATTATATTGAATAACAAGTATCCTATGTCACAATTCAGATCAACAATTCAGACAAGATCTTTGTCTATCTGAGCGCCAAGTTTTATATGAATCCCTTTAGCCGTTATTGCGTGATTGAGTAACAGAAACCGGTAACTAAATCAAAAGTATTTTGAAAACCTATTTAGAGGCCCAAAATTCCACCCATGCCGGGTTTCGAACCCGCGACCTCTGGCTATCCGTGCCAGCGTTCTTTCCAACTGAGCTAATGGGCGACTCACCGGCATCAGTGAAATTTCGAATTTCCGTGAAGAGCGCTGGCACGGATAGCCAGAGGTCGCGAGTTCGAATCCCGGCATGGGTGGAATTTTTAGCCTCTAAATAGGTTTTAAAAAAAGTCCTTAGCACGGGTTAGTGCATTAAAAATAGTATAATCAAAAGTATTTTATTCAAAATTCTACAGTTACTGTGACTTATTGAACGTAACAAGTAAAACTACGTGTCTGAAAATCTAGACAAAATAGTTATCCAATCTTAGTGTCTTTAAGTAGGTGGCCGGATTATAATTGGAATCATCCATTTGAAATCGTTTTGACAAAAGATATGATTACTTTTTCGCTGCGGGTAGCGTAATAAAGCGTACATTCACACGGCTAAGTTGTAAAATTTATGTGGCTGTAGTTGTAATGCTGCGAGCAGACTGCGAATAATACTAGCACTAAAATAGTAAAAACGCTTTAAGGGAGTGGACCTAAAAAATACAAGCGAGAAATCTTAAACATCCTGAGGAAACCTAAAAGCCTAAAGTGTAATGAAACGGTGCTCTGGCACGGATAGCCAGAGGTCGCGGATTCGAATCCCGGCATGGGTGGAATTTTTTGCCTCTAAATAGGTTTTTAAAATTGCATTGAAATCGTCAATACGCAATATACGCTTGATACTTAATCCAAACTGTGTCCTTCTTTCTTTTATTTCTTTGTCTGTCCTACACACACAAACACGTACACACACACAACTATATCTGAAGAGATGATAACGTAGGTCTGCTTTGCTTTAGAACGAGATGGCGGGACTCTGTTGTGTTGAATACTGTACTGAACTTGAAACAATGTTCATTATATTAACATGGTATGAATGTATGTAGGATATGATTATATGAAACATTTTATATTATAAAAAATAAAAAATTTACGATAAGATAAGAATATTCTCTATTGTACACCAGGAAAAACAAACATCGTTATCAACCCTTGTATGTCCCCACTGCTGGTGGGATTAAAATATTCGTATATTAAATTGTTTGTGTTATTTAGCGCTGTATGTAGTTTTGAAGAACATTTTCATTTTTTAAGTTTGTTTCGAAGCGCTCGCGAACCGAGTAATTGGAATGAATCACTTGAGTTAAGCAACAACAGGCGCGGTCAGGTGCAGGATGGGTGACCGTCCCGTAACTACCGCTAGTGGCATTTTTTCGTGCGCTTCCGTGCTTCGCAAGGCACGAAATGCCGTTGGTGCCGGCTGTCATGTAATGGCATTCGTTAAGCCATGTCAGAGGCCTTATGGGCGGCTTGATAACTTCTGACAGTAAGGCGCGTCACTGTCTTACAATTCTCCACCAACCCGGACTTGGCCCCCGTGGTGGAGTATGGCCTAACCTCCCTGCGATGCAGGATGAGACCCGAGCCCCAGCAGTGGGGACATACAAGGGTTGATAACGAAATGCTAAGATCATCCGGACATCACCCCCCATTTTTGTGCACGTAATCAGTGGACGTTCACTTATCGAATCACTTTCGCTGAGTGAGCGACCGCCTTATAAGTAGAGTCAGCAGAGCGCATCGTGGATTTTAACTCTTCAATTCAAACATATCATCACGCGAAGGAAACATAAACAATTAGACTTCTGAGCATTAAGCAGGCGGGAACAAAATTCATAATTGCGAGGTACCTAGGTTTGTCTTGTCTTCTTCTTCTTCTTCAGGCTATATTAGTCCCTCCCCTAATGAGCGCAAGGTTGTGCCATCATAGGGGGTAATGCCTTTAATCCCCACGCTGGGCATACGCGGGTTGGGGATCGCATTTTGGTAGAATTGTACTGCAGGGGGTGCGCTGCCCACCCTCCGGTTTGAGTCCCTTAGACGCCTTTTACGACACCCGCGGGAAGAATTTGGGTTGGTGCTATTCTCTAGGCCGACACCACACAGCAGTCTTGTCTTAGTAGTAATTGTCGATAGTGGGATTGTTGGTTATTTTAACATACTTCAAAAAAAGGGCAGGTTATCAATTCGACGCTTATTAGGTACTTTTTTTACTATGTTCTCGTATAACTTCGTCAAATCCTAACCGATTTCGATATGTCTTCTTTTTTGTCCGAATAGATATCAAGTCCCATTGGTCTTATTCTAATTTGGTGAAGATCTACAAAAGTTATTAGAACCACATTATAAACAAAAAAGTCGTAAAAAACCAACTTCAAAACACTAAAGGCATTTAAAACGCACAAATAATTTAAACTAGTATGACCCCTACATTCGAAATACGTACATGAAGGTATTGTATTTTATAAGGTAGGTATTGTGAAAGTATACCATCGCCAGAGGTGACCCACCTAAGTTGGCAGATCGTTTTGTAAAAAACTATTGGGAAATTATAAAATTCAACCTAACATTGGTCGGCTGCAAAATGATCGGCGACCGATAGTTGGCAGACATATTTTCAGTCGACTTTCATAACGCCAGCACTGTTTTGGAAAGTATCTGAATTATCAGTATCAATTCAGCTGCAAACGACAAAAATAACATTATTTATTTTTGATCTCCGCGACAATAATCTGCTAAGCTCACTAACGTCATCTAATGTAATGATGGACAAGATTTTACAAGTTCATTATTGTACGAGAGCGGTGATAGCGGCTTCTCAATCGGTAGGTCGTGGGTCCCGGCATGTACCAAAGACTTTGTTTTCGAAGTTACGTACAATCCGCTATTTGACACGTATCAAATTTGACGCGATAAATGAACATTTTCTATGGTATTTAACGTAAGAAACCGAAATATATTGATTTTGATAAGTAGGTACGTATGCAGGATGGCTGCAAAATACGCAAAGTAAAAATCTATTTCCTCGTTTAATTCGTAACGGCGAAAACGCTATCCGCCATCTTGAAAGCAACTAAAGTATGTAAACAAACATCTTTCAGCCAGAGCCAGTGGACAGTGATTATTAAAGAGCTTACATCAAAGTGATCTTCACATAAATACACCCGAGTTTCAATTGATAAAGAGTCGGGATGTTTTTTGGCAAGTTTGAGCCAAGTTTTTCGAATGTTAATTTCACTGGGTACACGAATCCACAACTTCCCGGGGGTCTTTATTAGCGTGTTTTTTTCATTTTCGAACAATGCAAAATGATAATTGGTACCTATATTTTTCATGTAAATTCGATGAAATCACGGTTGCGTTGTTGTTATTTCACTATGCTCAGAGATCGATCACTTACAGAAAATTGAATGTCAAACTTTGTTTACAATTTTTTGGACTTCAAACCATAGACATAAATGGCTGACCGCGTTTTTGGCTGTTTAGGAAAATAAAGTTTTAAAATATATTTTTATGTTGCTTTTAGGTGCTCAAAAAATATACTAACATATTTTTTGGTCCAATGGAAGAGTTATTTACCGTTTAAGACTTACTTGAAAAGAGAGTCAAATAACGGATTGTGAAGTCTTAGTAGTAATACCACTCGGTAACGCTGAACATCGTGAGAAAACCTGAGTGTCTGAGATGTTCAACTACCTCAGCGACAATCTTGATATTGCCGCGTTGTAATGTAGTCATCCACTCTCTTTCTGAGAGGAGGCCTGTGCGCTACAGTGGGAAGACTATCGCAGGCTACTACAAATATATAGCATTGGCCATCAGACATAAATCTAGAATAATAATAATACTTTACCTACAAAATAAATATCACAGGGCGGGTAAGCGCGGGTTTATCTAAAGTGTCTAGTTACACGGCGCGTCGCTTAATTTGCGATAGCGCGCCGGACTTGACAAATGACAGGACCCAGGTACCTCTACCAGGTATTTCTTTGGGGGGGGGGGGGCAGCTCCTATATTGCCTCCACTAATTCCAGAACGATTCCAAAATTAGATTTGTTAGTGTGGCGTGTGTACTGGTTCTATAATAAATGTTTTTTTCTGCTTCTTTTCTTCCACCGTCTTACTCTCAAATTCCATACAAATTGCTTTGGCAAACGTCAAGATTCCTACAGGATTTGGAGCGCATAATTTGCCATCGTCATCAACCCTTTGTAAGTCCCCACTGCTGGGGCTCAGGTCTCTTCCTTCATCGCGGAAAGGTTAGATTATACTCCACCACGAGGCCAAGTCCGGGTTGGTGGAGGATTGTGTGCCAATGGCGGGCCTTACTGTCATAAGTTATAAAGACACCTACAAGGCCTCTGACGTGGCTTAACGACTGCCATTACATGCCAGCCGGCACCAATGGCTTAACGTGCCTTGCGAAGCACGGAAGCGCTCAGAAAAAATGTTACTAGCGGTAGTCACGGGACGGTCACCCATCCAGCACCTGACTGCGCATCACTCGGTTGCACTGGGCCACGAGCACTTCCACGCCATAAATGGTGTCAAATTTAATCGTACGTAAAATTTCCTAATGATATCTATTTAAAACTACACGTACCAAAATAATGTCAGTATTTGACAAGGGCTGAAAACAGACGAAGTATTAGAGTCTATAGTTTTACTTTATCCCCACGTAAGACATGATCTGAAAAATATTCTTTATTGTTCCTTAACTGACATTGTCTTGGACATTCATAAACCTCCAACTCGGTGTTTTTTAATTATTTTATTGCCCTGAAGTGTCAAAAATACGAGTCCGTAATAATTTTTTTGATACTTCAGTATTGATTCACAATTTGAAAATTTAAATTTGTTCGCTGGGTGCACAGCGGAAACTAATCTTATGTTTGTTGAAATTTCCAAAAAAATACGTACAAAATGTGAATGAACTAATACAGTTGTACAAACCTAAGCTTTGATATAAAGTAGGTGCAATTTAGAGAGGCTTAGCAAAACCCTCCTTACTGAATACGGCCCTGACGGGCAGCTCTACTATTATCAGCGCTTTACACTCCGGATTATTTCATATTTTGGGCGCTCCTGCACCCTCTTTTGTGACATTTGATGGAAGATTATGTTCCACATGAACCGGGTATAATTATTCGGCCGCTGGCTTTAAGGAAAAAAGGTTGGTTGGTTTCACATTGGACAATAAAAGTAAATATTTTTCCATGCAAAAGCCGGCCAAGGCATTAGTAAATGTATGAAAGTGGGTGTCGTTCTCTACTGAAAACCTAGAAACGTAAAGCGGAGCGTAGATCGGCTACCAGCTTTTTTGTCTTTCGTACAAGTTTCGTTTCAAACCGTTCGATTTTTGTTTGTTAGTAAAACGTGTTTTTTTTACCAAATAAAATCATACGCTCTTAAAGCATAGAAAAAAATTAATATACCTTGTATGGTAGCAAGTGATTTACCTGTAAATTTAAAGGCGATTTCCAAATCCTGAAAGAGGATTTACCTTTACCTTAGGAGTTGAATCTCTTTCGACGAGTGACTTACAACGTTCCGTATCACTGACTAAACTTAAAACCAAAAGTTGTAACTTCAGCAAAACAAATTTATATAAAATACTGAAACGCATCACTTTTCCAAACAAGGCTTAAGTAAAGATTTTTCATGCAAATTCACATTCAAATAGGCAAGTTACGAGCATATACAAAAAATGTTGCGAAGTCATCACACATTTAAATATAAATTTAAGTAAAGATTTACTGAAATGGACCACAATTCGGTACAACCCACCCACTCATTTTTGATAAGAATAAGTGGGCAAGGTAGGTAGGTACTTACTTTCATATTTTGCAAAGCGGTAGAAATATATACAAATATTTGTTTCAATTCTCACTTAGCTAGTTGTAACAATTGCCTGACTCCACCTAACCTCACGATTGTGTCTTGGGATCGATACAAGCATAATTTAGAATTCATCATCATCATCAACCCATTATGTCCCCACCGAGGGGCACGGGTCTCTTCCCTGCGGAAGGTATAGGCCATACTCCACCACGGGGGCCAAGTCCAGATTGGTTTATAGAATTAATCGGATGTAAAAGAATTTACCGAAACTGTAGAGACAGTTTTCAGATGTTGCGCAACTTTAATGACACCCTGTATATGCGTAGCAACGCACAATGGTAAGCAACCTCTAATCCCTAACTTTTCTGGCTTCCTATTAATGATTCGTATCAGTTGGTCGGCCCTAGAGTTGGGCTTGGTTAATAGGAACAAAAAGCTGATTTCTCTCCGTCGACTACAAAATAAAAATTTGTTGTAAATACAACTAAATGACTTGTGTTATAGGTGCTAACTCGACGATAGATTTAATACAATAAATACATAGATAACATCCAAGACCCGAGAAGTTCGTTTTCTAGTTTGACCCGGCTGGGGATCGAACCCGAGACCTTCGGTTTTACAGCAGCGTGCCAAACCGCTGCGCCACCGAGGCCGTCATGACACTTAACTTTACATAACTTTTCAAAATAGTGAAGAAAAGTTTTATACAGAGCAGGAAGTAGTATTACACGTGTGCTGTCAGCGAAAACCGAAGCATACTCTAGAGCCCGAGGTATATTCTAAAAACTAACAGACTTTACCCGATTGCTTACTTATCGTTGAAAAAAGTCTGGCCTACTTAGGGTCGACTTTGGAACAGATAATCTGGGTTCGGCAGTCTTGCGTAATGTTGTACTTATCTTCATTTTATCCTAATGGACTTTGTCATCTAACAAAATAAGGAGAAACATTATTTGACGTAATCACTAAGACTCGGTGGTTTTCTGTGCCGTATTTTATCGTAAGTAACTTAAATACAACATAATAGTACATTACACAACTAGGGTGGTAATACAAAGAAAGGCCGAGATCGCAGAAGTTTGCGGCCCGAGCTGCAAGCGAGGGACGTAAATATGCGATCGAGAGCTTTCTTTATTACCTCCCGTGTTGTGTACATCTTTTTATGTCTACACTTGGCCAAAAAGCCACTTTATTGCCAGGTGTGGCATAAATAAATTAATAGATACAACTTACATACAGTACAGTATTACTTAACTTAATTACAACACAGTCAATTGTCCTGATCGCAAACTAGGAAACCCTGTGCATTGTAAACAGAGAGAGTCTACTTATTAGTAAACCGACTTTACAATGTACGCCAAATTGACTCAGTAATGTAGAGTTCTACGTATTGAAACAGATAAACTATTTTGTTATCGATTCCTTAGCCTCGGGATCGACAGATACCTAAAACAAAACGTTCCTTCAAATAATTTAAACTCTGACTAAACGGCTGCGTCGGCCAGCTTATGAAGAAGTATCGTTTTATTGAATTGTTGCTGCTGTGTGGTGTCGGCCTAGAGAATAGTACCAACACAATTCTTCCCGCGGGTGTCGGAAAAGTGACTAAGGGACAAAAACCGGGGGGTGGGCAGCAGCGCCCCCTGCAGTACAATTCTATTGAACAGCGATCCCCAACCCGCATGGGGATTATGGGCATTACCCCCTATGATAGCACTACGTGGCGCTCTTTAGGGGAGGACTATGTCCAGCAGTGGACTAGTAGGTATAGCCTGACGACGAAACCATGAATTGTCATGTAACAGGCCCCTGATGTCAACGTAAAGGTAGACCTTGTGGGCTGTAGCCCGTATCTCTCTTTATATAAGTCGCTCGGGAGCCTCGAGCGAAAATCTCGAGTCCGAATTCGGCGTTTTTTAGACGTATGTGAAGTGATAAGCCATAAATAATACCAGTTACTTATTTAACTCCAGCTGCCGATATTCCCGGCAAGGCTGCGTGAACATGAAGAACATACCTGTAAAGAAACAAAACTATGTTATTCGAAGAAATACCATCAAAAACAGTTCATGTGTAGTAGATTGCCAACGGCGGCTTGAAAACTTTTGATATGGCTTAACGACTGCCATTACATGACAGCCGACATCAACGGCTCGACGTGCCTTGCGAAGCACGGAAGCGCTCGGAAAAGATATCACAAGCGGGAGTGGTAGTCACGGGACGGTCACCCATCCTGCACCTGACCCCGCCATTTTTTGCTTAACTCAAGTGATTTGAACGTTCAATTTCATACTTATTTGATAGTTAAGACGATTGGTGCGCATGATTAGGCCACTGATACAGTTCGATATTACTTTTCTAAAAAAGCTTAAAGGTCACAAACCCACTTATAGTGATTACGGGAACGCTTTTCCTGGCGGCCTCTTTTGATGAACAGTGTGTAACGGTGCAAACCTCTTTACACCATTTTTATTCCTTTTTCTAGCTATCATTTTGAAATATTCAAATTTTGTCACACATTTCGAAATTTCCCTCATTTTCATCACTACTACTTTACCCTTCGACCAGATCTGACTATTTTACCTGCTTATTCGTTTTTATCCAGTTTTTCTGTTTTATTATACCTGCTACTAATCTACAAATAAAACAACACCTGAAGTCGTTCCAGTGTTTATTATTATTATAAAAGATAACAACGTTCCAAGTGGACGAACATTGCCTGACCTTCAAGGAGGATTTTGCTGTAAAGTGTATTTGCAATATCCTTGAGCACGAAGTTTCTTTCACAGTGACTACACGGGACTGTAAATCAGATTTTATTGAACGTTATTCGTTTATTCATGAAGACGAAATTGGTGCGTCAAAGTAAAGCTTGACGTGTCATGTGGACTGGCAATTTCAGTGGAACTCACTCAACTGTAGTAATGTTGTCACATTACGCTCCTGTTACCGATTACTGGCATACTGATGAGCGTGATTGTATCACGATAATTTTATTCTGCTTTCACGCAGAATATCCGCGTTAAATAGTCTTAGGGTGTCGATGGCCAAACGAATGTGACTCAAATTCTTTATTAAGGGGCTTTGGGGTGCTAACTACCGCCACCAATGGAATAAAAATCATAACATGTTTTATACCACGTTTTTTTTAAACGTAAATATCAAAGATCTTAATATCTGTGATAGCTATATTCTTTTTAATGCACTAACCCGCGCTAAGGACTATTTTAAAAACCTATTTAGAGGATAAAAATTCCACCCATGCCGGGATTAGAACCCGCGACCTCTGGCAATCTGTGCCAGCGCTCTTTCCAACGGATTTTTTAAAAACCTACTGGTTTTTAAAATACATCGTTATTTTTGAACTAAAACTTTCGTAAGCACAACACATTGTAGACTTTTATTCCGGATTTACTTACGGGTGTTGTTATATCGGAAAAGTCCGACCAGGTTTCGCTCCGATTCGCAGAGCTTAATCATGGTGATAACAACACCCGTAAGTAAATCCGGACTAAAAGTCTACAATACATCGTTATTTACTTAGCTAGTAAATAACGATGTATTTTATTTACTCCCCTCCCCTCCCCTCCCCTCCCTTCCCTTCCCTTCCCTTCCCTTCCCTTCCCTTCCCTTTCGTTCCGTTCCGTTCCGTTCCATTCTATTAAGATTTCAAGCCCTGAGGTATCTGAACACCTCAGACACTCAGGTTTCCTCACGATGTATTCCTTCGCGGTTAGCGAGTGGTATTGCTACTATAATTTCACAAATGTACTTAGAAAACATAGTTATTGGTACTTGCCGGGATTCGATCACACGACCTCACGATTAAAAGCAAGTTTTCTACTGCTCCGCTACCACCGCCGTTATTATTTTTATGGTTTATTATGTCAAATCGATGTACATCGCAAAGTTGATTAGGAAGTAGGAGGACTAGTTGTACTAATCGGCTACGCAATGTACGACGAAATGTCGTATGACTATTGATGATTTATAACGGCCCTGGCCTCGGTTGACTTGTACAGGAATTTTTGGCCCAATTTAAGGCAAGGGTATATCATTTGCCGTATTCTGATTGGGACTCTAGCTAACTAAATAACGATGTATTTTAAAAACCAATAGGATTTTAAAAAAATCCGTTGGAAAGAGCGCTGGCACGGATTGCCAGAGGTCGCGGGTTCTAATCCCTGCATGGGTGGAATTTTTAGCCTCTAAATAGGTTTTTTAAAATTGTCCTTAGCACGGGTTAGTGCATTAAAAATTATATAAAAATACCCTTTTGCTAAATTTAGCAAAACTTACAGAATAAGCGCCAGGTCGAGCCGCTCCTTTGTGCCTCCCGTGCTTTACGGGTGGCTTTCGTGAAAGAAAAGTGATTAATCGACACTTTGCTGCCTCTCCGGAATCTATTATATGTAGGCATTGTTGCCCCGCCCCGCTGCCTCGCTGCCCCGTTTACATTCCGCATCTAGCGCTCCTCTTTTGCACTCCGACCATAGAAGGATTCTTCGCGGTATCAAAGCATAGATTTTAACAGCCCAAGAGCTTCTGGTGTCTTTCAAGGGCTGTAGTGGATGGAATTTGTGTACCTATATTTTAAGTTTTTACATCTGTCATCATCATGCGCGTGTGTTCTTTATAACATTAGTTTAATTATACCCAGATAGGTATAATTTAGTTTAAGAAAAGGCCTTGCCTGAAAATCGGCAACTAGTTGCATATTGGTGTACATTAGTTACAAGCCGAGGCACAGACCTTTTTGTCTTCATTTGTTATTTATAAGCTGTTAAATAATAGTCTCTTTAAACTGTCATTAATGCCTCTAGTATAAGTGATTGTTGTGTCTTATTTCGCTTGAAGACAAATAAATATATTCTATTCTATTCTATTAATTTAATTTCAATTGAATTTTTGCGCTATGTACCCCGGCATGCAACTGAACCTTTTCACACTTCCGTACCCTTTGCGTACGTTTTAGTACGCGCGAGTGTATACCTTTGGTTCAGAACACACTTTTCCTTCCGACCAATGTTGCATATCAATCTGAGGGTTGATACGATCTTACATTTTTTTGACACCTCGTAAGTGTTTCACAAGCTTAGTTCCCAACCACATTCAGCAAGCATTTTTTGGGTAAATACATTTCAAAAATAAGGTCTTTACAGGTGAAGTTCAAAAATGTATTAAATAAGAATTGAATAGAATTGGATGACAGACACAATGGTTATTTTCCGTTTAAGCAAAAAAAGAACTTAAATCCATAAAGACGTTTAGGTGCGAGCCAAACAATATAATACATGTTTAATAATATGTGCTCTGGTGTACAGTGAAGAATATTCTTATCTTACACTCGAAAACACAACCCTCCTTCTGACGCAGTCGAAACAGCAGAAAACATTTGGATTATCATAATTACATCGAATTGAACTTACAGATATTCGCTTTCCTGTCCACTACGGTTGGAGTACAAGTAATGTAAACGGTACCTCTCTGCCTACGTAGGCATTGTTCGAGGACCCGTTGCTTTTACTGCATGGGAAGTATTGAACGGCGGACGCAGGTTTTCTTTTTTAGGGAAGAACTTTGAATTGAATATTACTGGTTGGAAAGTTTTTCTCTTGTTTGGCGACGAAAAAGTTTAGAGTCGATTTACGTTCCAATTTGAAACTTCTCAAAACATCTGGAAAGAGATAGCTGAAATAGTCTCTTAAAAGTGAATATAGCATGAGGCTTAGTGCTAAAATCTCAAGTCTTAACACCGTACCTAACTAAATTTCTTTGTGTTGACATGTAGACATTCCGAATCAACCGTAGAGGATATATATCATGTCACTCAACCGACGATCTGCGGCATATTGCTGTAAGCTGCTGGATGAGGCTAGCCGATGATAGAAAGTTGTGAAAAAAAGTTTGCTAATTTCCAAATATTTGATAAATAATCATAACAACTTCCACACAAAAAAATCACTAGTCCTGGCCTAAAACTAGGAAGATAAATCTATAACAAATACAGGTATTTTATAATATACTAGCTGGTGCTCGCGACTTCGTCTGCGCAGGATTACAATTTCGAGTAGTCTATATTAGCGTGGCGTAGAAAAGAACATTTTGAATATAACATTAAAACTATCACATAGATAGATAGAGAATACTTCATTACACAACCAGAAAAAAGTATACAAAAACATGATTTCTTAAATGTAAGCAATGTTATATAATCGGCGGTCTTATCACATAATTATTTTTTCTTTCGCATTTGAAAAATATCAAGCAATATCTTTATAAATTGTAGCCTATGTGTTATTCTGATGTATAAGCAATATTATTGTAAAGTTTCATTAAAATCCATTCAGTAGTTTTTACGCATAGGAGTAACAAACATCCATCCACTTACAGTCTATTTATTCTTACTTGTCCAATTTGGTAAACAAGATTCTAACCTTAAAATTGAGATTAGATGCCTAAACTAGACATTTTCTCGCAAATTCATGAACTATCATGAACTATGTTTATAAAATTGGCAGCGTGTTATCAAAAAGAGTGTTCCAAGTTACTTCATTTGTGGAAATATGGCAGTTTTGGACTAAAAAGTTACAGTTTACGGGTAGAATCTTGTTTACTAAATTGGACAAGTAAGAATAAATAGACTGTACAAACTTTCGCGTTTATAATATTAGTAGGATTTTGATGGAGTCTACTTCAATGTTTGAAATGTTTACACCACAGATAGACGTCAATAATAATAATAATTTATTTCAGGCAAAGCCCATATAGTGTTAGTAACAAATTGACTTATGCTATGTTCTATTAGCAGACAGCCTAGTCCCAGCCAGCCCCCCTGCTTGTCAGCATAAGGTGCATTGACACCCAGTGGCGCTGTATGGGGCTAATAATATTTTAAAAAAGGGGATCTTATTTGACCGATTGAGCAACAGACGGTCAACAAAGTAGACTTGGGCAAAGTGTGTCCTTAGAGGGAGTTGTTATATCTCATATCTTTGCTCACCGAGACACACTATATCTCTATCATATCTCGCTCACCACTTGTGTCCTAGCTCATACGACACAAGTGGTGTCGTTAGAGGGAGTTGTTATATCTCATATCATTGCTCACCGAGACACACTATATCTCTATCATATCTCGCTCACCACTTGTGTCCTAGCTCATACGACGTCGAATCAACTAAGTGCGTGTGGAAACAAGAGACTCAAGTGGTGAGTCAGTCTAGTCTACCTATTCCCTACTTTATCCAGATCACACGTTTTTTTTTCGTGAACTTTCTCTCATCGCTCGTTGGTTACCACGTGAAATGCCGCCGAATGTAACCGATGTCGGACGATGTTGATCTCGCTCTCGCGCATTGTGTGTGAGCTGGATAAAGTAGCAGGAGACGACTACCGTAATGAGTTGAGAGTATGTGTGAGGGAGCCAGATATAGTTCACATCTCTGGGATATGAATGGGACACACTTGACGGGGAGGGAGTTGTGTGTCCAATCATATCTGGCTCTTGAGTTACCCAAGGCTACAACAAAGCAATCCTCCATTTATTTCATTTTATCCGTTGCAGGAAATCCTAAATAGAGATATCTCTAACGCAAGCGTAGACTAAAGCCTCTGCTAGTGCTATTTGAGGCTGGAAAGACTGGATAGAGGCAAAGTGAATAGCAGATATAGATTCGACTCGACACAACCAATCTTTGCAAAACGCCAAGCAATACGCTTTATGACGCGTAAAGAGAGAATTATTGACACTTCTTCTTTCGGAGATACCCGAGCTTCGCTTCATGGACTTGTTCTGAAACCGTATCACATGCTACAATGATTCCAAAAGCCTAAGAATAAAGTTCGAATTTCGTTGTCGCTTGATTTGCACATAACATTGCGCTATCGCATTCAAATCGGTCTGTCTGACCTCATGACTTGAACATATTATGATGAGTAAAACATCTGTGCAGACAACAAGAAAAGATGTAAAACTCAACTGCAAGTAGGTAGACGGGGCTGCAAGTGATGCAAATTACTTCAGCCAGATGTTGCTGCCTGTACGTAATACAGAGAGTATTGTAAAGAGGTTCGAAATTTCACTGATGGCGGTGGTCGCCCATTAGCTCAGTTGGGAGAGTGCTGGCACGGTTAGCCAGAGGTCGGGTTCGAGTCCCGGCATGGGCATTTTTAGTCTCTAAATAGGTTTTTAAATTTGTCCTTAGCACGGGTTAGTGCTTTAAAAATAATATACTCATAACTTGAACATATTATGATGAGTAAAACATCTGTGCAGACAGCAAGAAAGTATGCTAGCAAAGGCATTGGATGATGTTAACCATATGTTAACCATTAAAGTCGGTTAAAATCACATAGAGCGCTCGTGGCCTATTGGAACGGAGTGATTGGAGCCACTTGGGTTATAAAAACCTTCCTGCGATGCAGGAAGAGACCCGTGCCCCAGCAGTGGGCACATACAAGGGTTGATATCAACGAGCAGTCTATATACTGCGCGTGGTTACGGGCGAGTTTGCAACAAAAATATAAAGGTCAACGAATGCTGTCGACTGGACGCTTCAAGAGATACAGCTCCTTTGTAGGACAGAAAGACAGACAGCTTGTCTGTCCGTTCATACGTCTGTAATAATAGGAGACAACATAAAGAATAGTACCATAAATTGTATTGTTAGTACCCACCTCTCGAATGCAATTACACTCTTCCAGTACATTGGTAATGGCTATAAAAATTTATAATAAACTCCCAAATCACCTAAAAGAATTGAATAACGACTACAGTTTCAATAAAGATTTAAAGAAAATACTAATTTCAAAATGTTACTATACGATAGAAGAATATTTAAAAGATAGTATAGATGAAATTATTGAGTATTGAAATGAGATAAATAATTATATAAATGTAACTTTATAACTATAATTAACTAAAATTGTATGATAATTAATCAAATTAAATTCAAGTTAACTTTCCATCGTAAGGTTGTCTGGAAGAAATTGCTTTTAGCAATAAGGCCGCCAATTGTACTATGTATATTTGCAATTGTTTTGTATTTGTTGTTTTTCCAGTGTACAATAAAGAATATTCTTATCTTATCTGAAAAACTTTATTGTCATAAAGTGTACGAATATATTATATTATTGCCCAGTCCCCAAACTAGATGTGCTTTACCCTGTAGAACAGTCAAATATCTAGAACACACTGTGTAGTCGTAATAAAGGCTTTTGCTTTGCAATAGATGGAACAATCTAAAAACCTATTTAGAGGCTAAAAAAATCACCCATGCCGGGATTCGAACCCACAACCTCTGACTATCCGTGCCAGGTAAATAGGTATTTTAAATTTGTCCTTAGCACGGGTTAGTGCATTAAAATAAAAATAGTATAATAGATGGAAAATTAATGGTATTCATGTTTGCTCTGATACGGTAAAAATCACGTTGTTGACCTTGGGTGAAGGTGCGAGCACTCATTGTGAACTGATCAAATCAATCAATCAAATCAAAAAGTTTTTATTCAAAGTAGCAAAGAAACTGCGACAAACGTTACAAGTTAACTAGATATCCATTTCAGAATCTAGATCGTTTTGGAAAAAAATGGACACAAAAACTCCACGTTGAAGTCGTCTTTATAATTTCCTTCAGCAACTTTCCATCGTAAGGTTGTCTGGAAGAAATTGCTTTTAGCAATAGGGCCGCCAATTGTACTATCTATATTTGTAATTATTTTGTATTTGTGGTTTTTCCAGTGTCCAATAAAGAATATTCTTATCTTATCTTATCTTGAACTAAAAAGTCAAATTTGTGTGATGACAAAATAACTAACAATTTTTAGCATGTTTATTTTGTAATACTTCTCGGTAAAAAGATACAAGCAACGGAATATATATAGTAGAGCGGGGGGTTTCGGCAAAGTCATTCACGGCAATCGTGGCGTCGACGACTGATTAATAATTCAGGTATGATAAATTGCCAATAATAAAAATTGCCTTATCTTCTTCAGGCTATATTAGTCCACTGCTGGACACAGCCCTACCCTAATGAGCGCCATAGCCAAGGATGTTTTAGCCACAGGTTGTGCCGTCATTGGGGGGTAATGCTCATAATCCCCACGTTGGGAATGCGGGTTGGGGATCACAGTTTGTAGATTTGTACTGCAGGGGGAGCTGCTGCCCACCCCCCCGTTTGTGTCCCTTAGTCGCCTTTTACGACACCCGCGGATAGAATTTGGGTTGGTGCTATTCTCTAGGCCGACACCACACAGCAATTGCCTTATACCACTCGCTAATTACTGTGAAGGAAAACCTCGTATCCTGAGTCAAGTCAACCCGTGCTAAGGACAAATTTAAAAACCTATTTAGAGGCTAAAAATTTCACCCATGCCGGGATTCGAACCCGCAACCTCTGGCTATCCGTGCCAGCGCTCTACCAATTGAGCCAATGGGTTAGTGCATTAAAAATAAAAATAGTATAATCATGTGGGTACAGTGATATCGTTCTGATGTAAAACCTAACTGCAAAGTAGGTAGTCGGGGCTGTAAGTGATGCAATTGCTTAAGCTAGATGTCGCTGCCTGTACGTAATACAGAGAATAGTGTAAAGAGGTTCGAAATTTCACTGATGCCGGTTTGTCGCCCATTGGCTCAATTGGTAGAGCGCTGGCACGGATAGCCAGAGGTTGCGGGTTCGAATCCCGGCATGGGTGAAATTTTTAGCCTCTAAATAGGTTTTTAAATTTGTCCTTAGCACGGGTTAGTGCATTAAAAATAAAAATAGTATAATCAAGTGATTGATTTCAATCACTCGGTTCGCCTAGGCCACGAGCGCTTCTTCTACTATCAATTGCAGAGCAAAAACCTTTCCAGACTGAACTTGTGGTCCACTGTACACAGTTTCCTGTTGCAGCGCAGACATACAATGCTACTGTAACGCTTTGATGTGCCTCGCATTTCCGTGACTTTCCGAATTTTATTTCTTTGCCTTGTGCAGGATCCGTCCGATTGGTTTATTTTTGTAGCTTACTCATTTGATTGAGCACTTCGCTAGATGGTTTTCAGAAGTTTATTTCTAGTCTTGTTCGTTTCAGATCAATGATTGGTTAGCATCGATTGAGTCCACCAACTATCGAGCGGTGATACCTAAGGTAATAGGTTGATCTTTTAAGAGTGTGTGACTTTGGTAACTTGATAATTTTTGGGGCTGCGGACTAAAAAAAGCGCGTAAGTCCAAAATACAAATTTTTAAGGCAGTGCAAAAAAAAATCTGTAAACTAGCAGCAATCTTAAACCTATTATTTTTTGTTATGTACTGTGGTGTACAATGAAGAATATTCTATTATTCCTAAATTGCTCTATAACATTTTTATTTCTTTGCCTTGTGCAGGATCAGTCCGATTGGTTTATTTTTGTAACTTACTCGGTTGATTGAGCACTTCGCTAGACGATTTTCAGAAGTTTATTTCGAGTCTTGTTCGTTTCTGATCAATGATTGGTTAGCATCGTTTCTTTGCACCAACTAGCGAGCGGTGATACTGCAGTAGGTTGATCCTCTAAGACTGTATGACTTTGAATACATTAATTTTGGGTCGGGGGGGCGGACTAAAAGCGCGTAAGTCCAAAACACAACTTTTTGATGTTTGCTATGTCCTTGCCTGCTTACCATAGCGAGGGTATCCCAGTTTGGAACCAGGACTAGTGATTGTGCGGTGTGGCAGTTATTATCATTTGTAAATAAATGAATAATATTAATGATAATTAAAAAGAAAAAATATTAAATCGCAGAAATTATTTGTAACTAAAATTTAATTGCAGTTATAAAATAAAGATCCAAATGTCAATCCTCAAGTCACATCCTAACATCCCTTATTTAAAAATGTGGCTCGTTTACACATAAAACAAAATCTCCAGTCTCTGCGATTTTTAACCAAACCATGTATAATAGCAGAACAGAGCGCCTGTTTTAAACATTGACCCCCAACTCATACAAACACGTAGTACTTGGTGCTGCATGCGGCAAATGATCACATTTCCGCACATCTAGTCAACACTAATCGTAGTGAATTAATCACTGCACACTCGAGTGCTTCGTAAAGGCAGGAAGGCTGGTTGCGGGCCGCTTGCGCACTATAGGAAATAAGCATCGACTTTCCTTTCAATACTTGACATTTCACCGGTGGGCCTCTGGTCTTTTGGCGTGTGGCATACAGGAAGGACGCGGGACGAGGTCGCGGGAAAGACGCGACGACCCGACCCTTCAATTCACTGTCTTTCATGAGACGTAGACGTATTATGAAAGACAGTGAATTCAAGTCAACGTAAATAAGACGGGCGAAGCCAAGAATTCCACACAACGCGGAGTTTGCATAATTATTATAAAACACAGAACTCGTGTGTGACTTTAATTCCAGGCATCATTGTCACCTAAATAAGATTTCTACAATAAGGTCAATAAGGTTCTACAATAAAATTCCTTAATATAGGTATATTAGACTTATCACCGACGCCGTTTAAAAAAATTGTTAAGCGGCTTCTCACTATGAGATGTAATATAATATATTACATATTGAGTTATAATAATTTATAGCTCGTCGTACATTTAGTTTTATATCTATAATATTATTATAGCACAATGTGAACCGGTCTCGTACAAAATGTATGATGAGCAATAACTTGTTATATCTCACGATGTAATGTATATTTATATCCCGTAGTGCGAAGCCGGCTTTAAGCATATTCTGTGCAAAAAAACCTATAATAATAATAAGGATTATTTGGAACAGAAAGATATTTGGTATTAAAATAATGTTAAGTCTAGTGTAATGTAACTTTAAGTTAAAAAATCTGATCATTTTTGAACTAAAACTTTCGTAAGCACAACACATTGTAGATTTTTAGTCCGGATCTACTTACGGGTGTTGTTATATCGGAAGAGTCCGACCAGGTTTCGCTAGTAGATCCGGACTAAAAGTCTACAATCTGTTAATTAAGTTAAAATCTGTTTTGATAACAATAGTTGTGAAATTTCTTTGTTAGTTTCTTCTCCGCATAATCTATCAATTGTGAACCTAACAGCTTTGACGTTTATAAAGTAAACAATTTGTTTTTATAAGTAGTAAAAAAAACTTTATGCTATGGTCTTTTGGCAGTCTACACATTTTTTGAACCGCGTTGCGGACATGCTTATTTATCTTCATGGATCTTATTGTAGAAACGTGTTCATTCCCATGAAGGATGTATTTAACGTTTGCCAGCCTAAATAATGACAACGAAAGTTGAATAAGCCCCAAAAATCCCTCAATATAAAGCTTTTAATAAAAGAAGCAATAGAGGTGAAAATGATCGTATATTAATATTAAATTGTCAGCTACATATAGTTTCACAATAACAAAATGATTGCGCGATGTAGATTTTAATTATTTGCAAGACTAACGCCATCTGTTTGTACACTTAATAACTAAACAGTTAAGTAACCTTAACATTCCGGCCGCCATGGACGCAGTCCAGACAAAAGAAAAAATATAAAAGCTGTAACGAGTAATTGTACATAGTAACCCTAAATTCGAATCATCTTATAATTTAAACGCAACAATCAGAATATAATCTTTGACATTGTTAATAAAAAAGCAACAAGTGTAAAGTGAACGTAGATTGACAACTGTAAACAAATGCAACAATTTCATTAAATCCAGTTAAAACCGCGTACAATTGTTACATACCGAGAAAAGTAAATGACAATTAGTAAAAATAAAAAGCGTTGTAAAAATAAAACTTAATGTATTTATATCAAATCTAGCAATCTTTAACAGGTAAAGGGATGAGTTTTGACAATGGTCTTTTCATTGTGTTTCCCTTGTATTTAAGAGTGACGACCCGAGTAAGTTTGTCCAAACCCGGATGTTTATCTATAACAAGTCCAAAGAGCCACTTAGATGGAGGTAAGTCGTCCTCCTTAACTAACACCACACTTCCGATTTCAGGTTCTGGAATCTGTTCGGTCCATTTGTACCTATGTTGAAGCTGAGTCAGATATTCTTGATGCCATCTACGCCAAAAGTCTTGAATCATTTTTGGGTCAAATGCCATCGTTTCAGACTGCTTATTGTCGAATGTTCGTAATTGGCATCAGGTACTAACACTAACGGTTCACCAACCAAAAAGTGACCTGGTGTCAATGGGCTAGGATCTTCAGGGTTATTGGACAATTGTGAAATGGGCCTAGAATTGAGGCAAGCCTCAATTTGCGACAAAACTGTTGTCATTTCCTCAAACGTGAGGGTACTATCGCTTAGAATTCGCTTCAGATGGTGCTTGGTTGATTTAATGCCAGCTTCCCACAATCCTCCAAAATTTGGAGAACGGGGAGGGATGAAATGCCACGTAGTGCCATTTGTAGCCAACCAGTCAGCTATTTCTGCAGCAACATCAGACTTTTCCAAGTCGACTAACTTCTTAAGTTCTCGCGCGCTTCCCACGAAAGTGGTACCATTATCACTCCACAGTTCAGCGACATGGCCTCTTCGAGCAACAAAGCGTTTAAACGCTGCCAAGAAGGTTTCAGAGGTCATATCACTGACTGCCTCCAAGTGAATCGCGCGAGTGGCCATACACACAAACAAGCAGATATAGCCCTTTGTGGCGTGATGTCCACGACCTTTGTGTGTACGTATACTAATCGGACCTGCGTAATCGACTCCACTTTTAAGAAAAGGTCGATGTGCTGTAACTCTAAAAGTCGGTAATTGACCCATCATTTGCTGATTGGACGTAGTCGAGTAGCGGATACAAATTACACACTTCCTTACGAACTGTCTTACAGCGCTCTTAGCTCCTACTACCCAGTACTTGCTTCTCAGGTAATTGAGTACAAGTTGAGGACCACCATGAAGTGTCCTTTCATGAGCATCGTGTATTAGGAGAGTTGTGAAGTGTGATTTATGAGGAAGAATAATAGGATGCTTCATATCATCGGAGACAGAAGCATTGTGTATCCTTCCACCGACACGTAATATTCCCAACTTGTCTAAAATGGGATTTAATGAGACAAGTTTACTTTTCTTAGAAACTTGTTCATTTTTTTGAAGTTTTTGACCTCTTCAAAATGTTGTTCTTGGCATCTTTTGATGCATATCATAAGAGTTTCATGCAACTCCTTTGCGGTTAATCTTTTACTAGAATTAAGTTTCTCACTTACAGGTTTTCTCCAATCTAGGACTCTACGGCAATACGACAAGACTCTTGTAAGTTTTCGTAGCGACGAAAATCTACATATTATCTGGTCGTCTTCATCATCAACTGTCGTGGTGTGACAAATTACTTTCTGTCTTCGTTCTTCCAGATGTGTATCCTTTTTGTCCGTGTTGACGTAACTTATAACTCGACTGTGCAACCATTCCGGACCTCGCTCCCATAGATGATTTTTAATAAACTCGCTTGCCAACAACCCTCTTGAGGAACAGTCAGCGGGGTTGTCCTTGGATGCGACGTGTGACCACTGATTACCTTCCATGCTTGTGAGTATTTCAGATACCCTATTCGCCACGAACGTCTTCCAGCGATTCGGATGACTCCTCAGCCATGCTAAAACAATTGACGAATCGGTCCAAGCGTGAATCTGATGTTTGGGTATGTCAAGCGTTTCAGCGACCTCGACCAACAACCTGGCTAGTAATACCGCACCACATAATTCCAGACGTGGAATAGAAACCTGCTTAATGGGTGCGACTCGAGTTTTGGAGGTTATTAAGTTTACATGCACATCATCCTGTGCATCGATAACACGTATGTATACGACAGCTGCATAAGCTGCGTTGGATGCGTCAGAAAAGCCATGCAGCTCAACGCACTTATCGTCTGAGCTTGTTCTGATCCATCGAGGAATATTTACCGATGTAAGTGCCTGTAAGTCGTTCCTAAATTCAATCCACTCCTTGAGCAAGGTAGAAGGGACTTGATGATCCCAATCGATACCAGACAGCCACAGTCTCTGAATAAAAATCTTTGCCTTGGTAACCACTGGTGCTATCCAACCCAAAGGGTCAAAAAGACGAGCAATATCTGATATGACTTTCCTTTTTGTTATGGGTGGTTCAAGAAGCGAAAGCTTCACAGTGCATTGAAATTTGTCTGCTTCTCTGTTCCACGTAAGTCCCAAAATCTTCATTACCTCGTCATTTTTTAATTCAATTTTTTGTAAAGAATTGTCAATTGTCTCCACCTTAATTTGGCGTAACAATTCTTGATTATTGCTAGAGAACTTCTGAAGCGGAAACCCTCCTCTTTTGAGCAATTGTGTAATTTCTTCATATATTTGCACGCCTTCGGCTGCAGAGTGACAGCCAGACATCAGGTCGTCCATATAAAAATCATTGAGGACTCTGACTGCTGCCAACGGAAAATCTCTTCCTTCTTGGTGAGCCAATTCTTGAAGAGCACGTACAGCCAAATATGGAGCAGAGGAAGTCCCAAAGGTGACTGTTAAAAGTCGAAAATGCTGCAGCTCAGCACTTGGATCTTCACGCCACAAAATTCGTTGACAATCTGCGTCTTCCTCCGCCACTTTCACTTGTCGGTACATCTTGACGATGTCTGCGACAAGTGATATAGGGTAGACACGCCACCGCATGACTAAATGCCGCAATTCCGGCTGCAGAACTGGACCAACCATCAAGTCGTCATTTAATGACACTCCGTTTGAATTCTTGCACGATGCATCAAAAACCACTCGCACTTTGGAAGTAGATTTGTCGCTACGGATTACTGCGTGATGAGGCAGATAAACAGCATCTGATTTATCTATCTCCTTTGCACTAACTTCTTTCATGTGGCCCAAACTGAGGTATTCATTAATAATCTTGGTGTACTCTTCTTTAAATGTGGGGTTTCTAATCAACCGTCTCTCTAACATAAGAAAACGCTTGCGAGCTATTTCTCTTGATTTCCCAACTTTGCAACGTGGGTTGGCTGATTTGAATGGAAGTTTCACTATAAAACGTCCAGATTCATCTCTAGAAACAGTTTGAATAAACAGCCTCTCACATTCTTCTTCCTCTTGAGTTAAGTGTTTGTTTGATTGAACAGACAAGTCTGATTCTAACTCCCAGAACTTTTTCAGTAACTCGTCTTCATTAGACTGAGCTACGTGCATAACAACGACGTTGTCGCACTTTCCACCCTGATTGATATCTGTAGCCTTGTCGTGTATCTTGCCAGAGAGGATCCAACCGAATCTTGTGTGTTGCGCAACTAAAGATCCCGGCAGACCCTTGAATAAACCTTCTAACAATATCTGACTATACACTTCGGCACCCAATAACAGATCTATTTTGTTCGGCGTATGAAACATTGGATCTGCCAGTACGAGGGATGAAAGTGCTGGTACTACCTTTGCAAACACCTTTTTGCTTGGCAAAAGGCTTGTAAGCTTATCTAAAACATGAGCCTTGACCGTGATGGTAAAGCTGGGGTCTAGACGGGACTGAATTTTTAAAACTACAGAGGACTTAGATACCAAAGTCGAGCTCTGATCACCGCCTAAACCTGACAAGAGACTAGTCTCAGTTACCTTTTTGAGACCTAACATTTGAACAGTCGCTTCTGTAACGAAAGAGGCTTGTGATCCTTGGTCTAGCAAGGATCTCAACACGACTGAAGTGTTGTTCCTACTTGACTCTACCTTAACTAAGGCAGTCGCTAACAACACTTGATCGCTCGTGTTTGAGAAACATGTAACAATTGGACGATCTGAATTTTCACCTGAAACCTGCAGAGTTGGTGCTGCGCCTTCGACTACTGCTGCGACAACATTATTTTCTGTAGGTTGATCAGCTTGGGTTGCTCCACTAGCTGATTTGGGATATTTGGTGTGAAGTAAAGTGTGGTGCTTTTTTTTGCAAATGTGGCATCTTGTAGAATGATTACACTGATAAACTGAATGACTTGGAGTCAAGCAATTAAAACACAATTTGTGAGTTTGGACAAAATTACGCCGTGCGTCGATAGTTTCCTTAGAAAACTTCTTACAATTTGGTAGTTTGTGGCTTTCCGAACAAAACATACATGTCACTACAGTAGTGGCGACGTGAGTATAGGTAGGTTTTTCTTGTTTTTGAAATTTTGAGTCTAGAAACTCTAAAGATCGAAACCGGTTTTCGAGAAACTCTTCAAAAGTTTTCAGACTTGGCAAATCCTCATTAGACTCACTAACTTTCTGCTCCCATAATTTGCGTGATTCTGAATCGAGCTTTTGAATAATTAAAAATATTACAATCACATCCCAGGACCGAATGTCTATACCTAAATTTTGTAATGCATTTAAACATTCTTTAGTTGTGTCTAGTAGGCACCTAATAGCGCTGGATGACTCAGAAGTCAAAGCCTTTTGACCAGTAAGTCTTTTCAGAATACAATTTGCTTGATATTTTTTATTATTGTAACGATTATCTAGCAAATCCCAACAGATTTTATAGTTGTCTGCCGTGCATGGGATATGGCGCATTAACTGCTCCGCTTCACCTGTTACACAACCTTTGAGATAGTGAAGCTTTTGGACGTTATCAATAGTATTCTCTTTGTGAACTAAAGATGTAAATAAATCACGAAAACTTGGCCACTCTGCATATTTACCAGAAAATTTTGGAATTTCAATTTTTGGTAATTTTACGTTTTGATTTGTTTTGTTCTCAATTGATCCGACTGTTGTTTTCTTTAAGTCTGCTAGTTTATCTTTTAACAAAGCCTTGTAATATATGTAAACTTCTCCACAATTTTCGTACACTTCATTCTTACTATAGTCTGTTTGCAAAAATACTTCTTTCTTAATTTCATAAAAAATTTTTTCATGATTTGAAACAAACGAAGACCAAACTTGCTCCAATGCCTCTAATCGGGCCTCTATGTAACCAACTGTTATACGATCTCTAGGAGATTTCTTAAAATTAGTTAAACCTTTTTCAATTTTTACATAAAGATCATCCTGTAATTTCATATAATTATCAGCCATCTTTTCAATAATACAGATCACAAGAGGTTAGGGATTTTTTTAATAGTTGATGCAAACTGGCGGAAAAATATTCCAAGTCGAATGAATGAAGTTTGAAAATTTTTACAAGTCCAAAATAAACCAAGCAAAAATATTCTAAGTGTTTAAAACTCAATACAACCCGCTGTACAATCGGGCATAGGTTCCCCGTCGGAACACTTTTCACTAAATTATTCTAAGTCCATGCAAACACTTAGCTAAAATTCAAAGTCAATATCTTCTTTCTTCATGCAATTAATCTTGAATGTTTATAAAAAGTTCTACTCACAGTTTGTCCACACTAGTACACGCACACATACGGCAACACTAGAATTTGACAGATGTCAACGTGACGTTTAAGTGACGCTTCGATGTTGACAACCGTAAACGTCAGTGAACTGTCAATCGCTTATGACACTTGTTGATGACGTTTTGACAGTAATCCAAGATGGCGCCCGAAGTTGGATATCATAGGGTGTGCTCCCCTCTCGCCGCTTCCCGCTCCGACGTAAATGTCCAAGGTGTGCTCGTCTCTCCGGATACCAATGCTGCTTCTTAGCTGAAAAACTTTAGACCACCATAGGCAGCATGACACTCCTTGTCGGCGTGAAACGGACGTGCGCAAAGTCAACTTCGGAAAGCTCAATAGCAACTCGAAGGACCATGAATAAGCCCCAAAAATCTCTCAATATAAAGCTTTTAATAAAAGAAGCAATAGAGGTGAAAATGATCGTATATTAATATTAAATTGTCAGCTACATATAGTTTCACAATAACAAAATGATTGCGCGATGTAGATTTTAATTATTTGCAAGACTAACGCCATCTGTTTGTACACTTAATAACTAAACAGTTAAGTAACCTTAACAAAAGTTTATGTTTATTTCTAGTATTTACATTGTGTTGGCTACCTACAGTCTAGCTGACTAGCTAGAAGTGAAACTAGGCTTAGTTTCATGTTGGTTTAGATGCGATCTCCTGACGCGATTGACGTCATCATGACGTCATTTCCAGAGAAACGGCGGTGGTGTTACCCCAAGTGTGAATCTTGCCCAAATAGTTCTTAGAATTCAGCAGAACAGATTATGACAGTCCGCGCCAGTGGAAAATACGCTTATCTCCGAGCATTGCCAAGACGTATTATGGACGGTCGGTATCGGTTTTTAAGTACCCTCTAAAGTTTTAAGTAGAGTGCATACATAAAAACCGACTGAGTGTCAGGCCACGTGTAAAGGGTTCAGTAGGAGAAGTTTTCGCCACTTTACAGAACTAACAATTTCATTGAATATTCTCTGTACGTAATACTGAGAATATTTTAAGGAGGTTCGAAATTTCACTGATGCCGGTGAGTCGCCCATTAGCTCAGTTGGAAAGAGCGCTGGCATAGATAGCCAGAGGTCGCGGGTCCGAATCCCGGCATGGGTGGAATTTCTAGCCTTAAAATAGGTTTTTTAAAATTTCATTAAAGTAATATTCAATTGCATTCGTAATAGGTTCTCCTTTTATAAGTTGGTCGCCTATTAAAAGTTAACTTGTTACGCCTACATCGCCATGACAGTTTTCGTTTTAAGTTCATTATAATTATGTGTACAATTATAATTACCTGAAAACATTTAGGTTTCTACAATCAACCGTTTAGCCGGGAACCGTTTGAAGAAGATGAAGAAGAAAAAATATTTATTATACACGCTATAATTAAAGAACAAAGGACATTGTCCACTTTGTATGGGCGATTTGGCCAAACGTGAACAGTCAATTGAATTAAAACTAAATAGGTAGTAGGTTTTGTAGTATGAGTTAGTAAGAACCCTATTACAGTAATTAATTTGCATCAATATACCTGCATTGTGAGTTTTTTGCTGCAAGGTGTCCTATGATTTGCTTGCTTTATTTGCCTACCACGAAGTAAGTCCGGTACAAAATCCGTAGTTGAGCCGGGGTCATCAATAAACGAACAATCGAGATCCATTTTTAACAAGCCAAAGTAGTAATAAAACAAACAATATTCACGAGAAGCAAAGAAACAAGCAAAAACATTGAATGAATGAATCGTTTTGTTTTTTTAGCCGGTGACAATGACAATTCAAACAACTTTTTTTTTTGTCTAGTGTTGCCATAAATAAATAGTTTACCCTCAAATCGACATTATTTCTTTTAATAATTTTATCACACCAATAATTAAATACGACATATCTAGCAAGTATTCTAATGCCGTTGCATTTGTGTCATAGTGTGCATTATTTTTTACCCAAATAATACTAAAACGCGATGCATTAGAAACTTCAAATTGCTTTCTGTGCAATGTGTATTCCTTAAATTGCAACACTGAAATAAAAATCAAGGCTGGTTGACAAAATAAAGACTGGATTTGAGATAAAATTCTTATTAGTTTGTAACTGTTTAAAATGTCGATTGATACAACGAGATAAGCAAAAATATTAGTTTTGAAATTAATTATAATCAGGGGTTATTTCGATTTTTCTCTTACATTCTGTCCACGTTTGGCCCAAAATGGACAATGTCCTTTGAAACATATTACCACATCGCATTTATAAAAAGAAAAGAACATGAAAGGTCGTGGCGTGTCACAGCTGCTATAAATGCCAACTAACTGACTCAGCAATATGCTGACGGACAAGCCTTCAGCGCTGATTTTCAGTCAGTGTCCTCTCGCAGCGGGGAAATACGATACTTCAACAAAGATTAGCGCTTTAAAACTTAATATTACCCTAACGGATCCTTAAATCGAGAAATGGTTTTCCTACACTATCTATGTTTATTCGACCACTCTAATATTACTTTACACTATCGTGTTTATAAATAACATTGTTTTTCACGATTTTCTCCGATCATTTTATGGGCAAGATTAATATGTCATGTATCGTTATCAGTCCATGTCCTCACTGCTGGGGCACGAGGCTCTTCCTGCATCGTAGGAAGATAAGGCCATACTCGACCACGGGGGCCATGTCTAAACACTGCTATTGACACTGACGTGACAGCAGCTAGCGTGCGGTGCGAAGCACGGAAGCGCTGGGAAAAAATGCCACAAGCGGTAGTCACCTGCACCTGTCGCGCCTGTTGTAGGGTTGAAGGATTAACCCGTGCTACTCAACTCGGCGCCTCTCGCGATTCGATCTTCTTCGCGAGAGATGTCTATTTAATTTGTGCGGGTTATATCTCCGGGCCGTTATCCCAGTGAGGCCTTATGGGCGGCTTGATAACTTCTGACAGTAAGGCCGCCCACTATCTTACAATCCTCCACCAACCCGGACTTGGCCCCCGTGGTGGAGTATGGCCTAACCTTTCTGCGATGCAGGAAGAGACCCGTGCCCCAACAGTGGGGACGTATAATAGTTGATATCGATATCTCTGGAATGACATTGTACTGCTATTGCTTGGTAGACTACCAAATTGAGGCAAATATCAACCATTGTCGTGCTTATTTCATTCTATGAAAAACGTACGTAATACAGAGAGTATTGTAAAGAGGTTCGAGATTTCACTGATGCCGGTGAGTCGAGCATTAGCTCAGTTGGAAGAGCGCTGGCACGGATAGCCAGAGGTCGCGGGTTCGAATCCCGGCATGGGTGGAATTTTTAGCCTCTAATTAGCCTCTTAGGCCTGGTTTATGGTACATCGAATCAGTGGTAAACAATTAATTGTGGTTTTGCTAAATAGGGCCAAATAGGAAGATAAAACTGAATCATAGTTTTACACTCTGCATTGTTTTCGGGGCTTTTCCCCCGCTCCTAATCGCCTGAAAATTTTCACAGCGGGTAATTAATTACGGGGCCGACTAGCAATTAAGATGGCCGCACATGCGTAGTTGGGTTCCCTGAATTGTGCCCGTCATTGCTTAATTATGAAGCGTGCCCGCTTTTGATATCCACACGTCAAGTACGCTTAACACAATAGTGTCATTTTAAGCGTACTAGCTTACGTGAGTTTTTTTTTTAATACAGCTTGTTTCCACAGACGCGGGGTCCGTGCCTATTGTTTTTTGATTGTTAATTCGATTGTCCCGATTGTCTCTCCATACTCCAATTGTACAGTTGCTTACAAATCTTTAGTACAGGTGGTATCGTACACACACGTTCTTATAGCTAAGGTAATTCTTAATCTAATTGTTACAGCTAGTGTTAGTTTTTTTTTTGTTTTTTTTTTCGGTTTTTTTCCACTTTCTTGCTTTTTTATGTGACGTGACGTGAGGTTAACGTGAGGTTAGTGAAGACCAACAAACAATGCAGCCTCTATTCGTCTCGCTCTATTGTACAGGCCTTCTCTCCGAAACAGAGAGAGTACGGGCCTAAACACCACGCGTGCCCACCGCGGATTGGCAATTTCAAGCGCTGAGGTAAGTAAATAAATAAATATTCCTGGACATATTACACAGATCTCGCTAGCCCCATACTAAGTACAACTTAATGACTTGTGCTACAGCTGCTAACTTGGCGATATATTTAATACAACAAACACATAGAACATCCAAGACCCGAGACAAACTAGAAAAGTTCGTTTCCTAGTTTGACCCCGCCGGGGATCGAACCCGAGACCTTCGATTTTACAGTCAGCGTGCCAAACCGCTGCGCCACCGAGGCCGTATATTATGAACAACGCAGACACTCAGGAATATTTACGATGTTCCTTCAACCGGACCCGGCGAGCGTGCATGCAACGACTTATGAACGTTGATGAAGCGGAGGTGATCTGTCAGGATCGTGGCAAGTGGCAGTCCCTGGTCTCTGCCTGCCCCTCTGGGATACAGGCGTGTAGTTACGTTATGTTTTCCTTAAAATTCAGCGAGTGGTATTGTTACTATAACTTCACAAATGTACGTAGCTTAGAAAACAAATTCATTGGTACAAGCCGGATTTTGAACCCACGATCTCTAGAATGAGAAGCCGGCGTTCTACCGCTCCGCTACCACCGCTGAAGACCAATGAGTTTCAGTTAGCAACTAAAAAGTGGTCAGTATTGCTTTTGTTGCGTAACATCTTGATGCGTACGCAGTAGACGTGCATGGATGGTTGGATGAGGCATCCAAAACTTTGATGAACTACAGTCTGATAGCTTTTAGAATATACCTCTGGCTCTAGAGAAGGCTTCGGTTTTCGCCGAAAGCACACGTGTGTAATATTATTTCCTGCTCGGATTTCGATTTTCGGAGAGGGAGTGCGGTTTTGGGATGACAACAGAATGACTAGTAAAGGTCGACGTGCTACCATCCGGTACATAACTTATATACTAACAGAGACAAAGAAAACTGGGCGACAGCTGTGCTTTAACAATTGGTTGTCATGAAATGAAACCTTTTATTGATACTAACGACTGCTATGTGGGACGCAGATAGCTGAACGCCATTTGCCCAACTCAATATTACAAGTAATGCTCTCTTTTATGGCACGGTCCTAAAATGGCTTCGGTGTAGGTAGGTACTGCCCGACAGTCAGTTGACATTCTAAATATAAATATTTAAATTTGGAATGGAGGCGGCCCTCATTTGTTTCGAATTCAAATGCATTTGTCACTTTTTTTTCACGCAAAGCCAAATGGCATCCACGAAAATTTTATGCCTTTTTCAGTTTTTAGCTTTTTATTTGAAAGATAATGGTCAAATAAAAGGGTTCACTGAAACGTAGTCAGTTTATTTGTATATTTCAGTGTTATCGGTCGCTAACTTTGAAGGAAAACATCGTAGGGAAATGAGTGTCTGAGGTGTTCACACACTTATAGCACTCTTACGCTTGAAAATGCCAATCCGCGATGGGCATGCGTGGTACTTAAGCCCTTGCTCTCTCTGAGAGAAGGCGTGTGTCCTAGTGGAACGTATATCTTCTTCTTCTTTTTCAGGATATATTATGTAGTCTGTTGCTGGACATAGCCCTCCCCTAATGAGCGCCATAGTGCCCTGTCTTCAGCTTGGCGTATCCAGCATCTGCCTGCAGTTTTTCGCAGATCGTCATCCCACTTGGTCGGAGGGCGTCCCATCCTACGTTTGCCGAGTCGCGGTCTCCACTCAAGAACACACTTACTTCAACGGTTGTCGGTTCTTCGCGAGATATGGCCAGCCCACTGCCAACGTATATAGGCTAAATAAAATAAATTGCAAGAAAATGACTAGCTTAAATCTACTCTTTATTGCACACTATACATCTAAAGGAAATGAAATGAAATAGTACATTACACAACTAGGGTGGTAATACAAAGAAAGGCCGAGATCGCAGAAGTTTGCGGCCCGAGCTGCAAGCGAGGGACGTAAATATGCGATCGAGAGCTTTCTTTATTTACCTCCCGTGTTGTGTACATCTTTTTATGTCTACACTTGGCCAGAAAGCGGCTTTTTCCGTACGCGCAGCGCGCTGCAGCGTGCCGAAAAAGCCACTTTATTGTCAGGTGTGGCATAAAAGTTTTTTCACACCTCCTGCTCGACAATGCCTTATTACGTACCGTCAAATATCATCGTAAAGCATAGCCTTGTCTCTCGAGGGCAATAATAATGAAGAATTTCCCTAGGGAATAAAGTGATTTGAATTTAGAATGTCAAAATTCGCATGAAAACTATGAAGAAGCCCCGCATTGCAATTCGAAATTCGAATTGTTGTTCGAAACTCACCCCTTTTTTCTTTTTTTTCTGAACTACTGTGTAGTGTGACCGCGCGAAACACCAATAAAAAAAAGAAAAATTTTATTGTCTCCCAGATTGTGTGAAAAGTAGAGTATTCACCTCTGGAATAAAACATGTCTTAGTCTCGGGCGGTATGAACCCCTGGCTTCACTCAGGACTCTACATAACTCCCTCGCTTCGCTCAGGAGTTAAAATTTAACTCCCTCGCTGCGCTCGGGAGTTAACTCGGAGTCCTTCGCTCCGCTCAGGGTTCAATATACCGCCCATGACGTAATACATGGTTTTATTCCCTTAATGCATAATCTACTATATTCAAAGTAGCGCAGAAACTGCGGCTTAATGAACGTTACAATTCAAACTAGGTGTCCATTTCAAAATCTAGATCCTCATTTTGAGAGTACATGAAAAACTAACAGAATCTAAGTTACATAAATAGTATACGATCGGCGGTCTTAGCGCTAAAAGCGACAACCTTAAGATGGATAGGAGTATAGGACTGAAAGATGAACAGAATAGGTAGATGTACTTAAAATATATATAAGAATATAGGTGCATGGTAAAAATACCTAGACTTAGTACAGAATCAGGTATGTAGTGTATTATTGATTTATTCTATGCGATATTTCTATTTCTACGTTGTCTAGGCTGTAAATCTAATAAGAGGCTCGTTCAAGTCAGGAATTAAGGAAGGGTTCCCTAATCCAGTTTACCGTCCTAAACGCAACTATACCCACCCGGGTATATAGAATATTGACCTGTGAACGCGCCCTTGGAGGGCTCGATCGATTTCTCGTTATCACCGGCCTTTGTCTGGCCTCTTCCCTTCATGGGCTAAGTAAATTAAAAGCAGATTCTTCACTCAAATTTTTACCCCTAGCAGTCAACAGCTCATATTTCTTGCGCAGTTGCGATGGGCCTTTCTGAATTGAAAACATTTCAATTTTTTAGCATACGTAGGTATTTTACTGTCTTAAAGGAAACTCGATACGAAATAAAACCCATATTTTTTTTATTTTCGGAAATTCGATGATTTTCATTCATAAATTTCTGTTTGGATTTCGTCTTATTCTAAAAGGACTTATCCGCCAAATGACGTCACACATACGGCTTAATAATACTAACACCCTTGCCGCCTTTTTAAAAACCATTGGAATTAAGGAAAGGAAAAGTAATTTCTCCGACATCATGACATTTGAATGAAATTGAAAATGACATCTGTCATATCATTTTTAATAGTAGGCAACGGTACCTCCTCATTCCACCGTACCTACGTGTGACGTCATCACACAATTTTTTTTTTATTTTCTCTAAAATTAAGGTTAATAAAATTTCTAAATATTTTCTTCGTAATCAGGATAGCAAAATTAAGAGACGGTATTTTTAGTTCTGCGCGTTGTAAAATATGAAATGTTGTCAAAGTAAATATTTCACTGTAGTGCTGTCCTATTGAATTTCTCCGAAAAGAGTGTGACAGAACCTTATTTAAGTATTTACTTAGTGAAATTCTCAATTCAGAAATTTGTCCTTACATGGAATTCAGAAATCGGCTACGATGATCAATATCAGTGTAAACTCCTCTTTTATGTACAATAAAGAGCTCTCTATCTATATCTATCCTCACTATTAACTTTTGACAACTGTACCATAACTCTCTGATACACAGAACATAAAAAAAGAGTAGAAGTAGCGACATGCCACATTTGTACGAAAACCAGTGTAACCAAACTGATACTTACAAACCAAACGCACACTACGAATGCCAACCTGCCATTGGTAAATAAAGTCAATGCCGAAAAGGTGTACATAATAAAAGTTTCAATTAAAATATGCACCTTTTTGTAATGTTAACAATGATCAAAATCAAACGACAATGATGAAATTAAGATTGACATTTTGTAGTAACGCTACTCTACACTAGATGGAACTACCGCCGCGTCGGACCGAAAAGAACTTTTACCAAGTAAGACATAAAGTTCAAAATTGAAAAACAAGTGCATTCTCAGTTTGGGATGGGACAATGCGAGTTCTAGTTTATCGATAGGGAGAACCTATCGACAAATTATACTCGTACAAACAGTTTACACATTAACGGCCGAATATGAATGCTGGTACTTAGAAGTATTTTTTGCTATTTCTTTTTTGCTTGCGGGTTGACTGGTAGAAAATGCATCTTTTCAACATTATCTTTTGTGCAATATAGTATATTTCATTACAAGTGCTGAAAGGCTGTCATTGCAAAGAGTTCCGACAAGTTGCAATGACGGTTCCGCACGTGTACTGAACGACTATTTTTAACACAGTTGCGAAAAAAATAAGCAATTTAATAAAGAAAAAATATTTAGAAAATGGCGCCAACCGTAAAAAAATATAAGCAGAGATTTTTTTTCTTCACCCATTCTAGAAGGCAAAGGGAACTATGCCCATACAGCCAAGTCTTCAGAAGATTTTTTTTATTGATATGAAATGAAAATGAAATTTAATGAGATGAAATGAAATGAAACCTAACTTAACTCATTCAATCAAATCATTAAATCTGATATTGAAACAAATTAGTAGCTCATAAAAACTTCTATGATTTTTTTTAGTAAAAACTTCATGGCTGGTTTTTCTTTTTAATAGACATTATTTTGACAGTTGGGAAAGAAAACGCACGAGTGCGGGAAAGGTAAAAAAAAATCACGAGTGTGTAATAGCCCACATCCCGCATGCTATACGTCCGTGTAATACGCCACTTTTTGAGCAACTGTATTAAAAAATAATTAACACTAATAGGGTACATAGACGCACAAATAAAACAATGTGGTAGATTTCATATTTTAAAATGTTATCCTTCCTGTCGCTGCCATCCATTTTAATTTCGTATCCGGTTCCTTAGAAAACTAAACGAAAACTCACTTCCAAATTGTTTTGATTCCGAAAGGGTTGTTGTAACGTTGCCTCGGTTTTCTGTTGTCAAAGGGGTAGGATGAAAATTACTTCGATAGTTTCTTAGATATTTCAGTCACTGATAAACTGGTGAAGAAAAACTATATCGCGATCTATGTGCTCATGTCATATCTTGTATGAAAAGTACCTAGTAATGTATGAGCTCCAATGACAGTTTTCACATGCACAATGACCAGCCGGCGACCGGAGCTCATACATTACTACTTTACCCGGCCTGGCGACCGGACGGCGACCGGGTGCATGTGAAAAGGCACTTAGGAAGTAGGTATAAAATAACAACAATTATTTTACCTACTTAGACGAATTGGAATTTACAATACCTAAGTACCATTAAGTATGTAGGACTACTAAGTCATAGACAACTAATTATCGATAGATTTTTATCATGTGTGCCCCCATCCGTAATTGAGTAGAATTCAAATTATGACAGAAATTTCTAGAGAAGGTACACTTTCATCAATGAAAATTTAACTTTACTAGCCAGTAAATAAAGGTGGTTTCACTTTTTCGTTTTCGGATTGGTTTCCGTGTTCATGTCATTACAAATTTAATTAAAAATACAATGAAATACGTCTTACCGATGAAATATTACGGCATGATCGGTATATTTTAGTCCCCAGCCTTTATTTTTGCTCTCTAACACAGCACAACAAGGCATTTTAATCAAGTTTTCACCATTTTTTCTTTACTAGAAGCGCACGGCAACTGAAGTAAACAAAACTGTCACCGACTACGCATAGGCAATACATTGCTAATGTGAGGCACGCGGGCACCGCCCACTTACGACTTCTACTCTTTTCTTATGTTCTGTGGTTGGGACAATGCGAGTTCTAGTTTGTCGATAGGGAGAACCTATCGACAAATTATACTCGTACAAACAGTTTACACATTAACGGCCGAATATGAATACTGATACTTAGAAGTATTTTTAGCTATTTCTTTTTTGCCTGCGGGTTGACTGGTAGAAAATGCATCTTTTCTACATTATCTTTTGTGCAATATAGTATACTTCATTACAAGTGCGGAAAGGCTGTCATTGCAAAGAGTTCCGACAAGTTGCAATGACGGTTCCGCACGTGTACTGAACGACTATTTTTAATACAGTTGCGAAAAAAATAAGCAATTGAATAAAGAAAATATATTTAGAAAATGGCGCCAACCGTAAAAAAATATAAGCAGAGATTTTTTTTCTTCACCCATTCTAGAAGGCAAAGGGAACTATGCCCATACAGCCAAGTCTTCAGAAGAATTTTTTTATTGATATGAAATGAAATTTAATGAGATGAAATGAAATTAAACCTAACTTAACTCATTCAATCAAATCATTAAATCTGATATTGAAACAAATTAGTAGCTCATAAAAACTTCTATGATTTTTTTTAGTAAAAACTTCATGGTTGGTTTTTCTTTTTAATATACATTATTTTGACATTTGAGACAGTTGGGAAAGAAAACGCACGAGTGCGGGAAAGGTAAAAAAAGCACGATTGTTTAATAAAAAGAATTAACACTAATAGGGTACATAGACGCACAAATAAAACAATGTGGTAGATTTCATATTATAAAATGTTATCTCTTATTTAAAACTAGCTTTAACCCGTTGCTTCGCGGGCGTTAGAAATTATAAAACGGGAAATATAATGTATTCTACGACTCAACTCAGATCTTTGTTTATCTGTAAGCCATGTTTCATACGATAATACTAATTTTATTGACGATGGTACTAATATATTTCATTTATACGCAAGAGTCTAACCTGGAAGTGAAGCACATTTTTTCTGGTATTGCTGCATCACATAAGTGCCACCTTCCGCCATTTTTAGTGTTTATGAAGTGTTCATAAAAAAGCTTTGTATATTGTGTTCATCGTCGTTTTGAACCAATTTTGCCTTCCTGTCGTTGCCATCCATTTTAATTTCGTATCCGGTTCCTTAGGAAACTAAACGAAAACTCACTTCCAAATTGTTTTGATTCCGAGAGGGTTGTTGTAACATTGCCTCGGTTTTCTGTTGTCAAAGGGGTAAGATGAAAATTACTTCGATAGTTTCTTAGATATTTCAGTAACTGATAAACTGGTGAAGAAAAACTATATCGCGATATATGTGCTCATGTCATATCTTGTATGAAAAGTAGTAATGTATGAGCTCCAATGACAGTTTTCACACGCACAACGACCAGCCGGCGCCGGCGACCGGAGCTCATACATTACTACTTTACCCGGCCCGGCGACCGGACGGCGACCGGGTGCATGTGAAAAGGCACTTGGGAAGTAGGTATAAAACAATTATTTTACCTACTTAGACGAATTGGAATTTACAATACCTAAGTACCATTAAGTATGTAGGACTACTAAGTCATAGACAATTATCGATAGATTTTTATCATGTGTGCCCCCATCCGTAATTGAGTAGAATTCAAATTATGACAGAAATTTCTAGAGAAGGTACACTTTCTTCGATGAAAATTTAACTTTACTAACCAGTAAATAAAGGTGGTTTCACTTTTTCATTTTCAGATTGGTTTCCGTGCTCATGTCATTACAAATTTAATTAAAAATACAATGAAATACGTCTTACCGATGAAATATTACGGCATGATCGGTATATTTTAGTGCCCAGCTTTTACTTTTGCTCTCTAACTCAGCACAACAAGGCATTTTAATCAAGTTTTCACCATTTTTTTCTTTACTAGAAGCTCACGGCAACTGAAGTAAACAAAACTGTCACCAACTACGCATAGGCAATACATTGCTAATGTGAGGCACGCGGGCACCGCCCACTTACGACTTCTACTCTTTTTTTATGTTCTGTGCTCTGATACTATCACTCCCTGAGGTATGCGCGGCGAGGTAGGAGGTGGCGGGGTGAGGCGAGGCGAGGTGGGTTGATGGCGCACTGACAGAGCGCAGCCACAGATTAGATAATAGTTACTACGTAACAGATACATCACTCCCATACTAAAGCGAAAATACCTACGCTATAATAGCCTACAAAATCTTAATAATAATAACTACTGTTCACAGCGAAGAGAAATATACCATAAGTACCCGCTCAAAGAGTCGAGATTGTGTTGCCCACCGTGCGACTCACGTGCAAGCGCGTCATCGCACAAATGCGCTAGGGTTACCTATGATGATTATTACTGGAATAAAAAGAATGTTGTGAAAGAACCATATTTATTTATTTGTCAAAAATATGTAATATAAAATGACAAACTGACTTTGTTTGAGTTGTTATTAGATCAGGCTGCCCTATTGTCGCAAGCCAATTGCGGCGGCGTCTGAAAAGCAAACATTAAGTATCAAACTTAATTTTTCGTCATTGTGGGCGATTTTGACCGCCACGTTTATCCTGAAAATGGAATGGTTTCTATTTTGTCCCTCTCTATTCCTAGACAAATATCTAAAAAGAAGGGGACAGACAAAACTGATTTTAGTTTTTGGATTGGGCGTGGCGGTCAGAGTCGACCACATTATATTGGTTTGAATTCAAGAAATACGTAAATATTTGACATCCATGTTTGTTGTACATGTTTTGTTTCTAATGTTTACTACGAAACACTAAAAAGCCAATTTAGTTGATCCTAAATTAAAATTAACATTAAAAACAAATACACGCACGACAAAGATGGTTAACTACCATCGATAAAATTTTACTAAAGTATTAATATTTTATCGATGGTAACTACCCATCTTTGTCGTGCATGACTCCACGACTTTTAGCAACTGCTAAAAGTCGTGGAGCGAACTATTATAAAATTGTTATTTTTGGCATTTTCCATCAATTAAAACTGTTTTTATACTGATTTATGCTCGTTTATTACATTTTTTACAATTTTCCAACGTTTCGGCACTTTTTCAGGTGCCGTGGTCCCGGATGACGGTCATCTGTTGTTTTTATACGGATTTATGTTTTTATACGGATAAAAACATAAATCCGTATAAAAACGGAACGGATACGGATTTATGCTCGTTTATTACATGTAATAAATGTAATAAACGAGCATAAATCCGTATAAAACAATTAAAACAGTATTAATTATGTCTACTGCTAGTGTTAACCTTAGAAAATACTATTTTACATCAATTTACGACTATAAATTGTTGTGCATTTTTTAAAATTTTCGGTATAGCCACAGTACAGCCGTGAAAACGTGACAGACAGAGACACTTACGCCTAATAATGTTAGAACGGATGTAGTTATTTAGAATCAAAATTAACAAGTCCACGAAAAAAAACAGTTACCTTTATGTATTTATTTTACTTTATTTTATAGTACCTACCTACCTAAATGTTAAAAGAAATAAATATAAGATTTAAAATACTACTTACCTTTCTTCGTATCTCGGCAGTGAAAAAATGATAATTCTTCATTTGTTTTACAACCATCCACTGCACAATAATACTTACGTGGTTTCGCGGCATTTCGAGTACTTACTTAGTAAACGCGGGAAACTTGCGGTGCGAGCGCTCAGGCAGGCGTAGCGCCCCTTTGTCGGTTGTATCGTGGACGATACGCCGAGCGGCAGGTATATAACGCGTGACCTTGAGCGAGTGACGGACGCCTGGCGCAGCAGCCGATTCTCCCCCCCGTCTCGCCGCGCGCATACCTAAGGAGTGCACAGCACTAATGGCCACACTATGCTAGAAAATATCTGTATTATTACGTTAGGTTTTCTTCTACAGGTATCATAAGTTGACCGAACAGGGAGTACGTCCATTCGGTTCTAGATTAATTAATTAAGCACGACAATCACGCCATGCCGAGGACGCCTTGTCACGACGAGATTGAATTATGATCCGAACACCGCGCAAAATAAAATACTAATTAATTAATCGCTATTCCGTGCGCGCTGCACACTGTTTTCATTAAAAGGTGTATTGTAATTGGTACCAGGAACGGCATGCGCGATGAGCGAATTGCGTGGACAAGGATTATAGATGCACACAAAAGATAGGAATACATATGCATAAACTCACCGGTGGGGTAAGCAGATACCAGTGCTTAGTGCGAGTTTGACAGATCCAATCGAATAACTTTACTACCGCGTTAATCGAGCATTGAGTAGTGAGTATGGACATTGAATTAATTCAATGGTATGGGTAAGTTAACCGTTCGAACTGGCAAAACGCTGTCACAGTACAACTCGCGCTCGCGTTTATTCGTGTTTTGGCTGGTAAACGTGTTCACTTCTGAACGTAAACCATTACAACTCGCACTCAGCAATTTTAATTTCCATACTTGTCGCTAGGTGGCGCTGTCTCGATGCCATAGAAATATGAGTTTACGTTAACGCGATCGAGTAGTTAAAAAACTCGCACTAAGCTTTCTGTCAGGATCGTGTCAAGTGGCAGACCCTGGTCTTTGCCTACCCTTCTGGATACAGGCGTGAGGTTTTGTATGCATGTATGTCTTTCTAACTAACATAAAAAAGGAAGAGGGAGAGTCCTGGGAGAGGCCTGTGTCTAGCAGTGCACTGACACCAGAGCGGGTTATGGTGATGATGATGAAAAAAAGGAAGAAGTTCTTAATATTTATATTCTTTTTAATGCACTAACACCAATCTCAGCAATTTTAATTTCCATACTTGTCGCTAGGTGGCGCTTCCTCGATGCCATAGAAATATGAGTTTACGTTAACGCGATCGAGTAGTTAAAAAACTCGCACTAAGCACTCAGCATTACTGCCACCATCAGGCAAACCTTATTCGCTAGATGAATAAAAAATTAAATCACATCACATCACAATTCACACTAATAATATAAAGGCAAAAGTGTGAGTGTGTATGTTTGTTACATCTTCACGTCTAAACGCCAGGATCGCTCCTGGCGTTTACACGTGAAGAAGTAACAAAATTTAAATCACATCATATCACAATTCACACTAATAATATAAAGGCAAAAATTTGTGAGTGTGTATGTTTGTTACATCTTCACGTCTAAACGCCAGGATCGCTCCTGGCGTTTAGATGTGAAGAAGTAACAAAATTTAAATCACATCACACAATTCACACTAATAATATAAAGGCAAAAGTTTGTGAGTGTGTATGTTTGTTACTTCTTCACGTCTAAACGCCAGGAGCGATTTTAGTAAAATTTGGTATGGAGTTAGCTGACACCCTGGATTAACTCATAGGCTACGTTTTACTGTGGAAAATCTTATATCCATGGGAAAATCGATAACTGCGGGTCACACCGCGGAGCACAGGTACCTAGTAGAAAATAAACCTGGTATATATATCCCGCAACTAGCGTTGTCGTACTACCCAGGCCACATTAGTATCTAGAGAACATTTCTATGAAAAGTCTTTTGTTCATCTTTTCCTTCACCTTCTGTGTGGCCACTGGCTCAGACACTATTCCGGACCACGTGATAGGATTGAATATTCCGACCACAAATGAACTGCGGTAAAAGACAGAGAAGTGTGTTTGTTGTGTTTCCTGTTGTTTATAGTGTACTAGCTGTGGCCCGCGGTGTTACCCGCGGTTTGTTGATGTTCCCATGGGAATAATATATTTTCCCGCAGTAAAACGTAGCCTTTGTGTTAATCCAGGATGTCGGCTAACTCCATACCAAATTTTAGTAACATCGCTCCAGCCTTAAAAACCTATTTGGAGGCTAAAAATTCCACCCATGCCGGGATTCGAACCCGCGACCTCTGGCTATCCGTGCCAGCGCTCTTTCCAACTGAGCTAATGGGCGACTCACCGGCATCAATGAAATTTCGAACCTCTTTACACTATTCTCTGTATTACGTACAGGCAGCGACATCTGGCTGAAGTCGATTGCATCACTTACAGCCCCGAATACCTACTTTGCAGTTAGGTTTTTACATCCGAATGATATCGCTGTACCCACATGATTATACTATTTTTATTTTCAAATTATAGGTTTTTAAAATTGTCCTTAGCACGGGTTAGTGCATTAAAAATAAAATAGTATAATCGCTCCAGCCGTTTATACGTGAAGAAGTAACAAATATACACACTCATAAACTTGCGCCTTTATAATATTAGTGTGAAGTGTGATAGTGGATTAATTCCAGCGTTTTTAGAATAGAAAATATCTCAACCAAATTATAAGCCGGTTTCAAATTATAATCTTCTAATTACGATATTTCTAAGGTACAACGAAGTATTCACGTCAAAAAAACTTCGGAAAAAACTGCGAGGGTCGATTCCTAAACTATTAATAACATGTAAGTACCTAGTATATTAAACGGGTCAAATCGCGATTATTTATTAGGTAAACGTAACTACCTTATTTCCCGACGTTTCGGCAGCGTTACAGTTGCCGTGGTCTCGGGTAGACGTTTTACCTAATAAATAATCGCGATTTGACCCGTTTAGTATATAACTATGTATGAGTATCGCGAACCATTAAGCTATACTATGTAAGTACCTACCTATCGGCTCGCCGATTTTTTTTATGTAGCCTATATTCGTCCCACTGCAGGGCAAAGGCCTTCTCTCTCAGAGAGAGAGAGAGTACTATTTTAATAACCACGCACACGGATTCACCACGGATTGGCAATTTGAAACGCTGAGGCATGTGAATTCCTCCGACACTCAGGTTTCCTCGTTACCAACCCTTGTATGTCCCCACTGCTGGGGCACGGGTCTCTTCCTGCATCGCAGGAAGGTTAGGCCATAATCCACCACGGAGGCCAAGTCCGGGTTGGTGGAGGATTGTAAGACATTGGCGGGCCTTACTGTCAGAAGTTATCAAGCCGCCCATAAGGCCTCTGATATGGCTTGACGACTGCCATTACATGACAGCCGGCATCAACGGCTTAACGTGCATTGCGAAGCACGGCACAGGTTTTCTAACGATATTTTTTTTACTCGAACGCGCGACAAAACACTTATCGCGGCATCGTGCAGCGGGGGCGGGTTTCGTAAACAAACATCACCAGACAGTCACTACGCTTAACTTCGTCTCAATGGAGTGCAATTTGCCTGATGGAAGGCAGTTCCGTTGAGGAGTCATAACTTCACCTATGTATTGTCATAGGGGCCTATTGCGATTGTGACAATACACAAGTGGTATTTCTCAAAGACTCGCGAACATCATATATGGTTTTATATTAAACTAGCTGACCCAGTGAACTTCGTACCGCCTACCAGTCAATTCTTAATTTTTTTTATTTTTCTCTCCGTAAGGACCATCCTCACCAACACATTCAGCAACTCATTTTTATATAGAGTGTGCATATTGTGGCCGAAATGCGAGTATTTAATTAATTCTACGTTCTATATTAGACAATACTTCCTTCTCCAATATATTAGTACAGTCCATCCAAAGGTTGTCTGGAAGAGATCACTTTTAGTGACAAATCCATCGTCTTTACTCTTAGGTTAAGAAATATCTATGGAATTTAGATTTTTGTGTACAACAGTTTTTTTTAATCTTTCTCTCCGTAAGAACCATCCTCGTACTTCAAGGAATATTCTAAAAAAGAATCAGCGAAATCGGTTCAGCTGCTCTCGAGATTTGCGCTTACCAACACGTTCGGGGATTCATTTTTATATTACAGAAGATGGGTCTAATCGCGATTATTTAATTACGAATTAAGGTAATTACGTTTTACCTAATAAATAATCGGGCTTAGACTCGTATCTTAAATGTCTCTTAATGACTCGCGATGCCTATACATAGTATATTAAACGGGTCTAATAATATAAATAAACATATTTTAAACTTTCGCGACTTGTACACATAGTTAGAATATTTTCGGGGCTTATCGTCCGACATTGTCAGTGTAGTGTGTCGCAACCCTAATAGTGCTTTGTGATAGCTGATTGAGGGTAGTCTGAAACCTACTGAAACCTCATCAGCCGAAGATGCGAACGGGTGCCAGCCATCAGTCTTCTCGTGACCACGATGGCTGTAACGTCGTCGAAACGTGGAGGTAAAATATAAATAAATTACTACGCGTTTAAACCCCGAAAAATATTCTAACTATATATAAATAAATTTAAAAGTGCGCAAACTAGAAATTTTTAACCGACGCAAGAGGAGTTTCGTAATTTGTCCCGATATTTTTGCGTATGGCCAGTATTAAGTAATTTAAATTAATTTATTTATTACTTAAAATTAAAAAAATCATACTATATTGTTAGTAGACTAATTCTAATGTTAGTAACACGTATACATATTCTTTTTAATGCACTAACATGTGAAGGACAATTTTAAAAACCGGCACGGCTGAAATTTTTAGCCTCTAAATAGGTTTTTAAATAAATAATCTTATTCTATCTACGTACTTACAGGGCTTTAAGCGAAGGCTTAATTTGGTAGAGACATACAAAAAAATATTTTGTAATTATATATACTGGTACCTAGATTTAGACTTTATTGCACACACATAAAAATCGCAAAATACTAAAATAAAAAAGTGAAAAAAAAGTGGTAAAATATAATATATATACACTGCAAACTTAATACAAACAAATATTAAGAAAACCTATTTAAATGCTAAAAATTCCACCCATGCCGGCACTCGACGGACGGGACTTTTTTTTAAATTGTCCTGTCCCTGCAGCACGGGTTAGTGCATTAAAAAGAATAAAAATATTAAGAAGTTCTTCCTTATAGTATTTTTAAGGGTAAACACGAGCAGTAGACATAATTAAAACTGTTTTTATGCGGATTTATGCTCGTTTATTACATTTTTACACTTTTCCGACGTTTCGGCACTTTTTCAGGTGCCGTGCTCCCGGATGACAGTCCAGTCCAGTTCCAGTCATCCGGGACCACGGCAGCTGAAAAAGTTCCGAAACGTCGGAAAATTGTAATAATGTAATAAACGAGCATAAATCCGTATAAAAACAGTTTTAACTTCTTCCTTTTTTTCATCATCATCATCATCACCATAACAAGCCGGTGTCAGTGCACTGCTGCACACAGGCCTCTCCCAGGACTCTCCCTCTTCCTTTTTTATGTTGGTTAGAATGACATACATGCATACATAACCTCACGCCTGTATCCAGAAGGGTAGGCAGAGACCAGGGACTGCCACTTGACACGATCCTGACAGATCACCTTCGCTTCATCAACGTTCACGTGGTTAAAATGAAATGACACTGAATGCCAACAATCAATCTGGGAGCATCCCTTTTTCAGCCGAATGCGGTACCAGCACTACCGTCAACCTTTTCGTGGGCTCGCAATAAGCTGCATAAGATAAGATAAGAATATTCTTTATTGTACACCAGGAAAAAACAAACAAAAAAATAATTACAAAGATACAGTACAATTGGCGGCCTTATTGCTTAGAGCAATTTCTTCCAGACAACCCACGATGGAGAGTTGCTGAAGGAAAAGTGAGACCATACCCATACCCATTTTCAATTAGGTATATCATATCTCTACTGTCTGCCGCGTTAAGAGCTCTTATGGTGAGCCTCAGTGTCGGTGAGGCTGTAAATTCTGGTGACCCCTGTGGTCTTACTAGCTGGTTGGCTAGAAAATGCACCGTTGGTATGAACAGTTAGAAGAACTGCGAGGGCATCCGTCTTAACTGGTAGCGTCCGGTGTAGAACAGAGATCATACAGAAGGTGCAATGACACGCTGTGTAACCTTGTGAAAAATCTCAATTTTGTTTTAACAGTTCTGTTTAACGCGTTGTTTTAAGATTATCAAATAAGACATATGTTTTGCCCTCGATTTGCCCATTGGCGCTAGTATTACTACACACTCGTATTTTTCTCAAACCGTCACTGGATGGAGGTTGGAGTCAGCTCTTTATAACAGTCTCTGTTCAGAGCAATTCTGAACAGCTCCTCCGCTCCTATCCTTCTCCTTCCCGGCCTTCTCTTTCATTCCTTGCTCATCATGGTCTGCGGCAAATGGTCGTCGTCGTCATCAGGCTATACTAGTCCACTGCTGGACATAGCCCTCCCCTAAAGAGCGCCACGTTGTGCTATCATAGGGGGTAATGCCCATAATCCCCACGCTGGGCATGCGGGTTGGGGATCGCAGTTCGGTGGAATCGTACTGCAGGGGGCGCTACTGCCCACCCTCCGGTTTGTGTCCCTCAGTCGCCTCTTGCGACACCCGCGGGAAGAATCTGGGTTGGCGATATTCTCTAGGCCGACACCACACAGCAAATGGTAGGTATTTCTTGCTATACCAGGCTAGTACCATGACAGATACTGGCCGGGTCACGTGGGGTGTCTTCATAACATTGACGCCTTGAAGGTTCATGCGTGTGCGCGCATAGACTTGAAGCAGCAACGAAATTAAATCAACACGTTCATACAGTTGTCATTATTTTCTTTATGTACAATAGAGTGTTCTCTTTCTCTCTATTACCGCGTGGAGCCCCTAAAATAGGTTCAGTCCTTCTGTGCTAAGAATTTTGACGACTCTCGATGGGCCAAATTGATTTACACGTGCTGGAAGCATCCTTGACTATTAATAAAATTTAAGGCCCTAAACGCGCAGTTTGCATTCTTCTGTTGTAAGTGGACACGGGCTGTAGGTACAGTAAAGTCTCAACTCGAGGTGTTAAAGCCAGTGTTAGCACTGTTTGACGAATTATTTTGCCGTGACTTGCGATAGTTGAAAAAAAAAACGAAAAAAAATTGTGTTTTTATAGCGCATCGTCCAACACGTAATACTATCGAAAATACTATCTAGTATTAAACTCGCCTTTGTACCAATTTGCTTCTAGGGTAATAAAATCCGTTCCCTAGAATGATTGATTTTTGCGAGTTTTTTGAAGTTAACTTCGTCAGAGCAATTTTCAAAGGACTTTGTACGAAGTTTTCCTTTTATAAGTTCTCGGGACATGGAGCGAGAATGAAACCTAGCATACGAATTACTCAGCGGCCGTGATCGATGCAAAAGTACAACGGGGTCCTCATATTGTAAAGCTAGCACACAGGCTTAGCTCTGCAGCATATGCAGAGAAAAGAATTAGAGAGCTAACTGTCGGTCGTTGCAACTGCTAGGCTTGTTTATTTTAGTTACTTCCATAGTATTATGTCATACGGTATACTATTATGAGGCCGGGCAGCAGACATTGAAACAATCTTCATCTTGTAGAAGAGTGTGATCCGATTTTTATAAGCTAGGTAGTGGGGATTCGTAAAGGGAATTCTTTAAAGAAACTAACATCTTAACAGTAGCCAATATTTACGAAAACATTATATGTATGTGAGAAAAAATATCAGTACCTAATTTCGACAATATTGGTAGCCATCATAATATTGAGACTAGGAATAAACATAAATTATCATTTCCACGATTTAGGCTTGCAAAGGATAATACATCCTTTATGTGGCATTGTATACGATTCTACAATTAAGATTCCTCAAGATATATTAGATTTACCACCGACGCGGTTCACGAAATTTGTTAAACATATTCTGGCGCTGGCACCTGTAATATACAGTAAAGTTTTAACTAGTACAAGTATCAACGACCCCCACTTTAGCATAATATGAAATGATTAAACTAAGCTAAGCCCGTATGTAAACACTTTTTATGGTCAATAAACTTATTATTATTATTTACTATTGTGCAAAAAAGCCTATTATAATATTAAGGATCATTTGGAAGATGTCTGGTATTGAAATAATATTAACGGGGACGATTAAGTCTAGTGTAATGTAAGTTTAAGTTGAAAACTCTGTTAATTAAGTTAAAATTAGTTTTGAAAAGAATAGATGTGAAGTTTCTTTGTTTGTTTCTTCTTCACATAATCTACTAATTGTGAACCTAACAGCTTTGACGTTCATAAAATAAACAATTTTGTTTTTATGGTGAATAAAATTATTTTGACATTGACTTTATTATTCAAAAAACTTCAGCATTGCCAATTATTTTTTTCTATAGAACACCGCGGAAACTGTTTACGAAATGAAAAAGCTTTTATCTTCGGTAAAGTAGGGACAAATTAATTGTGGGGTATTTGGTAAGCTACAATACGTGTCTCCCGAACTTATTCCAATTCGGTCGGTTCGGTTCTGTGATGTCTGTCAAACTTGGGGTTATTATTGTATCTAAAGTATAATAAAATATAGGTAGTAAGGAAAATATGCAAGTATTATGGATACTACATAAAAAAGAGTGTCGTTCATACCCCTTCTCTTTTTAGCGTGAACTAAAAACCCCTTGCGGAACCTTCCGGCGCGAGTCCGACTCGCACTTGGCCCGGGTGAGTGCGGAATCGTAAACCCCTATTTGAATGGTCTTAATTACATAAGCCGCCGCTTTGTTTGTACCTAATTCGCAACTAAGTTTAAAGGGCACCTAGCCCCTTCCATTTTCCCGCAACAATTTAAACATTTTCCAACTAATTAGAAACTTTTGGCGCGATACGGGCTCTTAAGACTGCTGGGATGACGGGATGCCCTCCGAGTAGATGGGATGACGATCTGCGAAAATCTGCAGGCAGATACTGGATGCGGCAACCTGAAGACATGGCGTTATGGCGCTCATTAGGGGAGGGCTGTGTCCAGCAGTGGACTAATATATCCTGAAGAAGAAGAAAAAGAAAACTGCTGGCTCGTTACATCGGGTATGCTGTCTCGCTTGATTCACGCGTTTTTTTATATCAGCCCTTTATGAGTCCCCACTCTGCTGGGGCACGGGTCTCATAGTGCACCGCAGGAAGGTTAGGTTAGGTAGGTTTACAATCAATCACCAAGTCCGGCTTGGTGATTGATTGTAAAACAATGGCGGGCCTTAATGTCAGTAGCTATCAAGCCGCCCATAGGGCCCCTGACATGGCTTAAGGACTGCCTTTACATGACAGCTGGCACCAACGGCTAAACGTGCCTTGCGAAGCACGGAAGCGCTCGGAAAAAATGCCACCACCTGCAGTCAAGGGATGGTCACCAATCCAGCACCTGACCGCCCTGTTGTTGCTTAACCCTAGTGATTCACGTGTTATGTGGCGCTGAAATATCAGAATTTAACAGTCAGCGGACTGAGCACAAGTGCAAGAGATGCAAGCCATCGTCATGTTCAGTTATCATGTTCAGTTATAGGAAAAGAGGTGATTTCGATTATAACTTCAAAGGTTATCAAAATTATCAGTTTTATAATTGGTATCGTCTGTTAGCTTTAAGAATATACCTCGGCTACTATCGGATAGACCGATTATATTGCTGCAATAAGGCAGTGTTTATTTTGTATTGTCACTTATATAACTTTTCAAAATACTGAAGAAAAGTTTTGTACAGAGCAGGAAGTAGTACTACACTCGTGTGCTTTCGGCGACAACCGAAGCCTACTCTAGAGCCCGAGGTTAATTCTAAAAGCTAACAGACTGTAACACATCTTCGTCTCGCGCTTTAGCGATTAATTACCTACTGCAAGTTTCGTTCTATTATGTTTTACGAGTACCTTCTTCGCTATGCCAAAGACAGCAACATGTTTCTCCTCCTATTTCATCATCACAAAAAGCCAAAAGGGCTATTTATAACATAAAGGATTATTTAGATGACAATGAGACGTCTGGAATTAAAGCCAGTACAATGCATGAGTTCTATGTTTTATAATAATTATGTAAACTCTTTTAAAAACCTATTTAGAGGCTAAAAATTTCACCCATGCCGGGATTCGAACCCGCAACCTCTGGCTATCCGTACCAGCGCTCTACCAATTGAGCCAATGGGCGACTCACAACATCAGTGAAATTTCGAACCTCTTTACAATATTCTCTGTATTACGTACAGGCAGCGACATCTGACTTAAGCAAATTGCATTACTTACAGCCCCGACTACCTACTTTGCAGTTAGGTTTAACATCGGAACGATATCACTGTACCCACATGATTACACTATTTTTATTTTTAATGCACTAGCCCGTGCTAAGGAACAAATTTAAAAACCTATTTAGAGGCTAAAAATTTCACCCATGCCGGGATTCGAACCCGCAACCTCTGGCTATCCGTACCAGCGCTCTACCAATTGAGCCAATGGGCGACTCACAACATCAGTGAAATTTCGAACCTCTTTACAATATTCTCTGTATTACGTACAGGCAGCGACATCTGACTTAAGCAAATTGCATTACTTACAGCCCCGACTACCTACTTTGTTATGTAAACTCTGTTAATTAAGGACTTTGAAAAGACTAAGTTTGGAGTTTTATTGTCCATTTTTTCTCCAAAATTATCTAGATTTTGAAATAGACACCTAGTTTGAATTTACCGTTCATTAAGCCGCAGTTTCTGCGCTACTTTGAATAAAACATTTTCATTTCATTAATCAAAGCCCATGGCAGGGCCAGCTAAGATCGCCACGTGCAAGCTGCAAGCGAAAAAGTTTCAAAAGTGATGCACCGCAACTCTAATGGTGCTCCCACATTGCCGTTAGAAAATGTTTGTAATCATTTTGTAACATAAAAACATTTACTAACAAATGTTGTCAATTGTTACATTTTGTTTGGAACTTACATGTTATAAGTGCTCCTACACTAATAGAAAATGTTTACTGATATCTGGTGTTGGCTCGCAGTTTAGTTAGTAGCGTTCTGAGGGCGTCTATACGAAAATGGAAAAGGATTTGCTCCTAACCCCCTCCCTCCGCATGCCCGACTCACCGCATACCCGCTATCACCTCTACAAAAGGTTTACAATCAAAAGGTAACAGATGTTTCATTTGTTTATAATTTGTTTTGTTTTGAATTGTTAATTTAACGTTACTAAACATTTTCTAACATCAAAACATTTTTTTACATTTGTGATTAAATGTTTGCTAACTAATGTTTACCTACTAACGTTACTAAACATTTTCTATCGGCAATGTGGGAGCACCTAACTGGTAGTATGTACTTGAGCGCGAGACTCGGCGCTTGGTGGCCGGCCGGTCCGGTCCGAAAAGGGACAAAAACTCACTAAAAACATAACAAACAATAGAACGTATCGGTCCGACGACCCATTTCTACACGTCTGGGAATGTAAGTCAGCGGCTTCAGAAGGGCGCCTCAGAAGACTTATACAAAATGTAGATAGACTTAATTTAGATAAAAAAGGTTTTTGGCGGAAATCGATTTAAGTTCTAGGATCCTAAATTCTAGACTGTAGGTTCTAATAATTGGTGTATTAAGATTTTTATTCCATGTTTGGCACTGGTTAACACCCCAAAGCGCCTTAAGTTGTTTTACTTCTAAAAACTAATATAAAAATTTTATAAAAGTTCACGTTTCCGCAACGACGCCCTGCTCTAACAAAAAAAAAAGCGCTTTAAAGCTTAATATTTCGCAAACGGACTCCTAAATGAAAAAATTGTTGCCACACTATAGTGTAGGAGAGAAAAAAAAATGGTGTAGGGGTATAGTTATGTCGTCGTGATTGTGTGCGGCTACGCGGCGTGGCGTGTAGTTGTTGTAAACATTTCTCATTATATTCTTTTTAATGCACTAACCCGTGCTAAGGACAATTTCTAGGGGCTGCAAGTGATGCAAATTGCTTCAGCCAGATGTCGCTGCCTGTACGTAATACCTACAGAGAATATTGTAGAAAGGTTGGAAATTTCACTGATGCCGGTGAGTCGCCCGTTAGCTCAGTTGGAACGAGCGCTGACAGGGATAGCCATAGGTCGCGGATTCGAGTCCCGGCATGGGTGAAATTTTTAGCCTCTAAATAGGTTTTTAAAACATTTCTCATGTTTACTTTTAGATAAATGCGTATTATAAAACGAGTTATGATTTTGTTTCCATTGGTGGCGTTAGTTAGCGCCCCGAAACGCCTTAATAGTAGAATTATAGATGATTAGGACATACAAACATAGTAAGTCCTAATCATTGTGATAAAAAACAGAAAAATGTTATTACATTCTGGAACAAATAAACCATCAAAAATCGTAATCTATTTAAAATAAAATTCAAAGTCCTGACCGACTGACTCACTCTTCAACGCCCAGCCTAAGCCGTTGGACTTAGGAAGCTGAAATTATGCACAATTGGTCTATGTATAATGTAGGCAAGGAATAAGACCAGATTTTTGAAAATTCAACCACTAAGGGTAGCCAAATTTTGTATGGTAGGTATAAAGAATGTTATCTAGTTTACTTGAAACTTAAAATAATTAATAAATTACTCTTCAACACAAGTGTTTGAACATGTGTTTCGCCGTTTTTCTAAATTTAACCCTTAAGGGAGTGAACGGTGTTGCAAAAAAAGTCCACGCGGACGGAGTCGCGGGCAAAAGCTAGTAAACAAGAAAATTCATTAAAACATTAACTGGTAACGAGGCAATGATATCACAAATGGAAATACTAAATTAACTGTTATGCACTGCAAATCCAAGGCAGCAAGCTGATTTACGAAGTCTGAATTGAACTTTAGCGATAAAATGGTCAAAGTTCAAAAGGTTGAGCAGCAGCTATCTTGTTGACATAGATTACTTACCACAAGTAATGTACCTAGTAAGGAAATCACCAATCAAGCGCGAGACGGACTCAGATATCGAGGGGTCCGTACTTACTACCACGTGATTATAATTAACATAACATAACATTTACATACAAGCACATACATTGCTTCTGGCCCCACACTAGGGTACCCTGTGTCGTGGGAACCAGAAACAACGACATCACAAACATGTAAACATCCAAGACCTGGGTTTTTTTTTTTGTACCCAGCCGGGATTCGAACCCGGGACCTCTTGCATGGTAGGCAGACGCGCTACCGCTACGCCACTGAGGTCGTCAAAATTTCCTAGTTATTTACCAAGAATGTGGTGTTTCTCAATTAGTTCGGCACCGGGACCCTTAAGCCGGGTTTTCACGGCCTTAGTACGCTCGGACCGAGTGCGCCATCCGAGTAAACTAATGCATCTGATTGGACGGTTTTTCGTGACAACACCAAAATAGCCAATCAGAAGCATTAGTTTACTCGGATGGCGCACTCGGTCAGAGTCCACTAAGACCGTGAAAACGCGGCTTAAGCTGAAATCTGACTCTCTGCAGTTAACCGGTGTTTAGTAAGGGACTAACTAAAGTAGAGGTTTGACACTTTTTAGTGACTAAACAAAAAACAGCTAAGTGCGTGTCGGTTTATGAACATATTAAGAGCACGGTTTAACTTTAATATTGTTTTATTTAAAGTTTTTTTTAATAGAATTTGTACCAAGGTTTCCTTTCATAATAATTTGGTCGACGATTACGCACAGCAGCATACTTAGCTGTCATACTTTTCCTTTGAAATTCGCTGTAATTTATATATGCAAGTGCCCTGATTTATATTTCACGTTTCTACAAAAAACTGTTATGCTGGGAGAGGGGTTTACTCTAACAAAAATTGAATTTTAAGCCAAATATAATTTTAAACAGATCACTTATTTAACCGAAAATGGTTCTGGGGTGGTTTGAAAATATTGTAGATGTAGATAATATTTTTAAACTACGACAAAGATTCCCTACATTCTGGGGTAAAGGTAAAAAAGAATCGTCCCTAACATAAGTTTATTTTAAAAGCGTGATTATATGTTCTAAAGGTTACATCTATGCTAATTTCTAGAACAGGTTTCTAGAACTAAGCGTCTCTGAGCTAAGCCAGGGACAGACAGCCGGCTGTCAGACATTGTAAAACCATTATTGACTACAGAACCCTGAAAGCGTTCACACGCTTCCGACGTATGTCTTATACGTGGAGTTATCTCTCAAACCGTAATAGGTACTTAATTAGCAGGCATTTTCATAAAACATGGCGGTGTTATATTGGCGGATTTATCAACAAATAATACAAAATGTATTCTAATTAAAATATACTTAATAACTGAATAAAAAAAATAAGATTAATTTTTTCCTGTATTGTAAAACGGTAATACCGACTGTATGTAGTACCGTTTTACAATTTTACAAAGCCACCCGTAACGTAAGGCCGTGTTCAACACCAAACCAAATGAACCTACAGTACATTTATTACATTACTTGTCCATTTCAGTAAACAGTAGGTCTGAGAATAGGTAGTAAGCTAATTAATATGACAAAACAATGTTTGCGGGGTCAGCTAGTAATTATAATAAAAGTCGTTCTAGACTGATATATAGTCTACACTATTTTTATTTTTAATGCACTAACCCGTGCTAATTAGCCTCTAAATAGGTTTTTAAATTTGTTCCTTAGCACGGGTTAGTGCATTAAAAATAAAAATAGTGTAATCATGTGGGTACAGTGATATCGTTCCGATGTTAAACCTAACTGCAAAGTAGGTAGTCGGGGCTGTAAGTAATGCAATTTGCTTAAGTCAGATGTCGCTGCCTGTACGTAATACAGAGAATATTGTAAAGAGGTTCAAAATTTCACTGAAATTTTTGTGAAATTTTTACTGGCCAAAAGCTGTCACAGTATAATACCAACAAAATAAAAAGAAACGTCCAAGTGTATTAGCCGTGTTTCTGTAACTGCCAATTTACTTAGATTTAGGAAATCATAACTGCTCTGCAGAAAGTCTTTTTTTCTGGTTGATACTCGAATTTAAAGGACAGAGTATTTTGTTCAATAGACTCCGTCCTTTATACGACGGGTAAGGCGGAGACGGACTTATAGACGCACATTTATACCGAAGGAAGTAATGATCATTAAAGGGTTTCCCTTGAAATTTATTGATAGACGGAATCCTAGAAATACTGGGCCTAAAAACAGTGTCCAACGACGACGCAACAGAAAGAACCTTTTTTTTTGCAGTCGCTCAGTTTGCATTTTGCAAGTAGACCGGATGGGATTTGCCGCAGCTCGACTGTTATTTTGAATCGATTCTCTTCCTAATGCCATACGTAATAAGAGTCACTGTGGGCTACATTTGCCGTCGAATATACCCAGTTTTGGCCGCCCTTTGTTTGCCAAATGCCCACAAATAAAAGACGGTTGTTTTTACGTTTTGTCGGACCGCGTTGTTATAAAAGGTTGGTTATGTTTTTGTAGTCTCTCAATAAATTTTGGAAGCAAATGAGGATAAAAGTACATAAGAAATTTCAGGCCTATATGAACTGAGATTTCTTTTAAATAAAAATCATCTTTATTTACGTAGCAGTGATTGTGTTCCACAAAGACCAACTGGCAGAGTTTTTGAAATGTGACGATTTCGGAGAACTTGAAATAGAAAATAAATTTATTGCTCGTTAGGAGAATGAACTACACGATAGAGAAGTAATATTTTCTATTTTAAATAAACGAAAACCTTAGTAGGTACTCGGGGCTGCAAGCGATGCAAATTACTTCAGCCAGATGTCGCTGCCTGTACGTATTACAGAGACTATTGTAAAGAGTTTCGAAATTTCACTGATGCCGGTGAGTCGCCCATTAGCTCAGTTGGAAGAGGGCTGGCAGAGGTCGCATCCCGGCATGGGAGGAATTTAATTTTTAGCCTCTTAATAGGTTTTTAAAATTGTCCTGAGCGCGAGTTAGTGCAAAGAATATAATGAAAACCTTAATGATTAAGCAGTTTATTCAGCTCCTCACAAAGTAGCATCTTGGCGAATCATATCTGCAACGAGATAGACAGATAAAATATTCTTTATTGCATGTACACCAGAGATTACATATATACGAGACTTAAAAAATAACAGTACAGTACAAGTGGCGGCCTTATTACTAAAAGTAATTTCTTCCAGACAACCATTAATATTAACGAGTTATTTAACGAGTAAGTATATAACGATGTTATTTTTTATACCATATTCGTTGGTATTGACAAATTAGGAGTGCGGAGAATATAAACGCGTTGCAATCAAAATTTTATTTTTAAAAGTTATCCTTTAATGAATTTAGTAACACAATATTCATTAACGGATATCACTTAAGATTTTAAACTTAGTTTCGTAAGTAACTGTCAGCCAAGATCAAGAGTTTTGTTGCACTGTAGATAATAGAGTATTAGGCTTGAATTTAATATAATTAAAAAAAATACAGTGCCATATTACGCAGATCTCGTTAGCCCCATACTAAGTACAACTAAATGACTTGTATTATGGGTACTAACGCGACGATACATTTGATACAATTGTAACACCCGAAGCGCCTGAACTGATCTTAGTGCGAATAGTCCGCAAGAGTCCCTATGGGCGCCACAAAAAATCCAAGTTACCTCGGTATACCTCGTCTGGTGCCCTGTAAAGTAGATTTACCTATGTAGTACGCAAACGCCATTGAGAACGTGTTCATTACCACCATCTCGTTATGTCACTGGGAGCCTGCTTTCTCCTACACGTGGGCGAGATCGGTAAAGAACCTCAAAAAGTCCATCGCAATACGCGTGAAATGAAATGAAACAGTTATCACTAAGATACAACAACGTTTCATCCTTGCTAAGATTTTAGTGATCGTGGCCTAGGCGAACCGAGTGATTGGAATCAATCACTTGAGTTAAGCAACAACAGGCGCGGTCGGGTGCAGGATGGGTGACCGTCCCGTGACTACCGCCCCAGTGGCATTTTTCCAAGCGCTTCCGTGCTTCGCAAGGCACGTAAAGCCGTTGGTGCCGGCTGTCATGTAATGACAGTCGTTTAGCCATGTCAGAGGCCTATAATGGGAGGCTTGATAACTTCTGACAGTAAGGCCCGCCACTGTCTTACAATCCTCCACAAACCCGGACTTGGCCCCCGTGGTGGAGTAGGGCCTAACCTTCTTGCGATGCAAGAAGAGACCCGTGCCCCAGCAGTAGGGACATACAAGGGTTGATAACGAAGATTTTAGTAGAAGCCACCACACAAGGTCGAGTCTGAATCGTGGTGGCCTACATTTAGGTAAATTGTAACGTTTTTTTGGGTTACAGCAGTGTGATTACACTATTTTTTTTTATTTTTTTTTATTTTTAATGCACTAACCCGTGCTAAGGAACAAATTTAAAAACCTATTTAGAGGCTAAAAATTTCACCCATGCCGGGATTCGAACCCGCAACCTCTGGCTATCCGTACCAGCGCTCTACCAATTGAGCCAATGGGCGACTCACAGCAGTGTGATTTGCTAATTATTATAAATTTAATTAGATAACAAAGATAAGGACATAGAGATTGAAACTAGTGTGCTGTTGAAGCAGTGTGCTGTCGATGCAGTGTACTGTCGCCGTAGTGGGCCCTAATTTCAATAAGATTCACCCCCTATATAAAGCGCGCCAAATCCTGAACGATTCCAATTGTCTGTCAAAACCCATACAAATTGCTCTTGCAAACGTCGGGATTCCGACAGGATTTTGTGCGCATACTTAGGCTCAGGAACCGCGATAGGCTCTACCTAGTTCATCATCATCTCAACCCAATATGTCCCCACTGAGGGGCACAGGTCTCTTCCCTGAGGAAGGTACGGGCCATACTCCACCACGGGGCAAAGTCCGGATTGGTGGAGGCTTGCAAGACTAGTGGCTGATCTTACGTAATAGGTTGTACTTAGTTGATAGCAGAAAACTTCAAAACAATTGCTAAAGAGTAGTGTGCTGCCGGAACAGTGAGTTGTCGGAGTAGCGTACGTACTGTCGACATAATTATATTCTCAGAGCAGTGTGATTTAGGAGTTCAGCAGGTCAGTCTATAGAAATAAGTTGGTCACAGGAAACTCCAAAGCTAAGAATTGCTAAGAAAATTGCTAAGAAAACTTCTACATTTTCCATTCGCGTGGGACATCCGCCAACCAACCCACCGACGACGGTAATGGGCGGTTGCTTGAAGATGGGCGAGGAAAGAAGAGGCTTGGCGAAGCCCTATGTCTAGCAATGGACAAATATGAGCTGAGTGATTAGATGGGATTGTTCTATGCTCTGGCGAATTCAAAATTATTTTACAAGTGACCTCTGACATGGATTATCGACTGCCATTGCAGTCTGACATGCCGACTGATATGACAGCGGGCACCAACGGCTTAACGTGCCTTGCGAAGCACGGAAGTGCTCGGAACAATGCCACTAGCGGTAGCCACGGGTCAGCACCCATCCTGCACTTGACCGCGCCTGTTGTTGCTTAACTCAAGTGATTGATAGCAATCACAAGCGCTTCTTCACATGTCACAGGCCTTATGGGCGGCTTGGTAACTTCTGACTGTAAGGCCCGCCACTGTCTTACAATCGTAAACCAACCTGGACATGGCCCCCGTAGTGGAGTATGGCCTAACCTTTCTGTGATGCAAGAAAAGACCCGTGCTCCAGCAGTGGGGACATACGAGGGTTGATATCGTATCGTTACAAGTGGCAGTTTTACCGTAGGTAATCAGTTACGTTACGGATGACGACAACAATGGAAATGGTTATCTATTGCTGACGCAGGTAGGTACTGAAGGCAGGGCTGATATTAAAATTGGGCTGATAGTAAGGTGGTTGGTTTCTTGGTTGGTCAGATGTTCGTTTTGATGTCAACAATAAACTGTAGGATACCTGCTTAATGGGGATCTTTAGTAAGATCAGTTAGGTACTCAATTTAGTGTGCATCCTGTTTATGTTTTTGTTGAATGATGTCTAGTTTGAAATATGAATCAGATTCGACACTCAGATATACCATGTCCTGATGCACATAATCCCAAAGTTAAATATACTAAATATCTGTGTCGTTGGGTCGGTCCTCAAGAAATTTACAGAATACATATTAAAAGATTTTTTCAACAAGTTCGGTGGGTAGATCGATCAAAATAATTGGAAGAATGTAGTCCGCTGCACGAGTCCCATGTGGGTACGCATATTACATGGTGCTGTTTCTGCAATGGAGTTTGGACGTATGGAAAGCCGTATTCAGCTGTTTTGAGCAAACACTTCTGCATCTAGCTATTCTATGAGCGTGTTCCCATTAACTTACCCATTTGTTTGACTCCATCGCGAGAGTAAACCGAAGCGCATTCTTCTAAACGTAACCTTAAAACGTTACTCACGTTGATGCCAGTAATCTTTCGATACGCGCGATGGCTTTCGATAACGCCGTGTTTACTGACTGATACTGGCTAGGTAAACATAACGAATCAGGCCAAACCATTAATAGATAAATAGCGGAACACACAGACGGCTAGAAATCTTTGGCCGCTGCAACACTAGCGATCTTAGACCTAGTGTTGACATTGAAAGTTACGCAAGTGCTGGCGAAACAAAAACGTGGCCGATGCAAGACCGGTCTGCAATCAATGTTCCCTTTCCACGGAGCCCTCCGAATGCCGTATTTAAGACGGCGGCCCTTACCTCTGTCGCTCGAACATATCCTGCGAGGACGAAACAAGACAGCCATAGGTAAATCCTTAAATGCATCACAACAGCTCACTGTGATCGCACGACGGCGAACTGGCACCAAAGCACGACAGATCACAACACTGTACGAAGATTTGCTGTTATAACAATGTGAAGCACCATACACAAGGGTTCGCGGCGTGCGGCGTGACTCTCGCCTTCTACGAGATATTGTAAACTGAGGCGCTTGGAGCTGAGTTCGGAGCGGCCGCAGTTGACAGCGGCGCGCGACTCTTGGCTCGCGGCTAGGTTCGTGAGTAGGGTGGCGCGGCCGCGGTCGTTCGCCCGATGCACGATGGTCGATTGAGATTTGAGGCGCTCTCTATGAAGCTCCATTTCGCGTGACGTAGTCCGATTTGTTATTCTTGTCGCATTTTTGATGGAACCACCCCCGTAGCATCTCGCTGGCCGATTGGCCACGCTCTCTAGACGGAGAATAGCCCAGTACCTACGCGTGATAGTTTTTTTTCGTTTGTAGCCCATTTCCGTGTTTCATAAAACGATACGAACTGTAGTTCGTAGTTTATTGTGACAATTCTTCCATTGATAGCAGAGTACTTGTTATATGTGGGTTAATTGACTTTGCAATGAACATCAAACAGTCAGCAAACCATGAATTGTATCATGAAACAGGTCTGGTCCCTGTACAGGATAGGTATAATACTAGGAACGAAGTGTAGTCGTTTCTAATTTTGGTTCCGTTCCGACTTCCGATGTTCCGACTATTTTCAGTAGGGATTGTTGGAGGATAGCACGCTCACCAGGGCTAACACACGGCCGCTCTTATTTCCTAAAGAATAAGTGCGAGTATAGAACAAAAACGGGTGGAAGGAGGTAGCCGGTCAGAGGCTCACTATTGGCCAACAATATTAGATATTCTATACAAAACTATCGATTCTTAAAGGATCCTCATCTGCCCACTAGATATCGCATAAGACACGTTTTGCCTACCTACCTATTTCTTGCAATTTGTTACAAAAATAAGTAGGTAGGTTATGGTAGGTTCAAGCCTCAGGGCGAGATAAATAGTCGCTTCTAAGAACGAGTCTTAGCGAAAGCACTTGCTTAAGAATCGATTTGTCTATCATAGACAGTACTTTGGCACTCTCTAAGTCGCGAAACCCGGACTAATTCTTAGCATTGGCCTAAGAACATGCTCAGGTAAGCAAACGTCTACTTTGATACTTAGCTAAGTTAGCCTGTAGTAATGCTTAGGGAAGCTTGAGTACGGACTTGGGCTAAGCAACGACTATTTATCTCGCCCTCAGTGTTGGTTGTCCCGGGACCGACTATGACGACGCCTGACGCCAACTTATATCTTAAAATATGTTTTTTTTTGTTGGTAGCATCAAACTCTCGAAGTGTGTCTGCTTAAAGTAGGTACATATAAAATTTAATTTCATATGAAGATGTTTAATTAAAAGGTACGTCTGTGGCCGATTAAATTTAAGAAAATTCTGCAACTCAGCCAAAATAAATAACATGATACCTACATAGGTAAAAATACTCTCCACAGTTCTCCAAATAGAGCATTGACAGTAGCGCCATCCAGCGAGTGCCTGGGGAACGCAGAGTAAACCAAAATGTTTGAACAATGGCCTTAGTTCACAGTTGTAAGTTCATTATCATTACGATAGATGGCGTTGAATCATAACCAATAAAATACTGCACTCCAGAAGTACCTATAGCAAGCTACTAATAAAATCTGCACGCCTATAACACTAATGTAGTTTTACGGGGTGTCTTCTCGTGGTCCCATTATTTTGTCCCGTTGACGGGTCCACGGTCTACTGTTCGCAAGAATTAACGGGATGTAGCGGGACCACGAGAAAACACCCTAATAAACCATATTTCAAGAAACAGAAGAAGAGGAGTCTACTGAGGTCCTGTGTGGGTAGCTCTCTGCACTAAAACCCAGTAAACCCCACGGGACATAGGTAATTGTCAAGCCATTGCAACAACGCCTCAGACCATAATTGACAAGTTAGAAAAAAGTAATTAAAAAAAAAAAAATTAATTTATTTTTTTATTATAAATTTATTATTTATTATAAATTTATAATAAAAAATTAAATTAATTTATTATTATAAAAGAAAATAAAGTTAGAATGTAATGTATACCAACAACGCCTCAAAGCATAACCCACAACCATTGTCAAGTAATTATTTTAAGCCCATAATAAAATTGAATAAATTATTTATAACGCTGATCTTGAGAAATCATATCTTCTGTAAGTATAAATAATGTAACACGTTTTTGCAAAAAAAGAACAACAATGGTGCTTATGTTAAGCAATGGTGATAGTTATTTTTACGACCTACAGTCCGGGGTCTTTTTCAAAGAACAAAGTTTGCATGGTCGATTAACCGGGTTCTTCCACGTAGTCAAACTATCCAACAGATTAACAAGTAGGAAGACTTTCGCAATGCATATTGAATACTACGTATTTTAGTTTTCTGAAACTCGATCCTGAGTTACTTCACCTTTAAAGTCTTATTTATAAAAACGGGATTCCTCCAAAACTCTTCAAAGGCAGCTCGAATAACGCCGTTACCATTTTCCTTGCTCCGATCTGTTAGAACTGATTCCTATATTGTACAGATCTTATATTGAACAAGTATCAAAATCACCTTTTCCCAAAATAACTGATTTTCTGAATTTATTTGTTTTAGAACGCCGGAAACCCTTATTGTCTGACAGAAAAGGTACATTCGTGATATTAGACAAAAAACAATGTTATAGCAAAAAACCTGATAACAATGTCCCCATTGCTGGGTCACGGGTCTCTTCCTACATCGCGGGACCCGAACCCGTACCTTAGGCGGAGCACGAACCACCGCGACACCGACGCTCGATTTGTTCAATATCTTTGCTTGTGTGTAGGTGTAAGTACTCGTAGATACTCCATTACCTAAGTATTGTTTGTTTCCTATAGAGAAAATAATTTTCTTTATTTATAATATTTAAAGACTAGCTTTTGCCCGCGACTCTGTCCGCGTGGACTTTAAACAAAATTTTGCAACCCCCTTCACTATCTTAAAGGAAAAATTAAAAAAAAATCGGCAAACCCGTGTTCAATCAATTGTGTTATTTTAAGTTTCAAGAAAATTAGACAACATTCTGTATAGCTCCCAAACAAATTTTGACAACCTTTTTCGCCCCCTTGGGGTTGAATTTTAAAAAAGCCTTATCGTATTCCTTGGCTACATTATATACCTATAGACCCTCTGTGCAAAATTTCAGCTTCATAGGTCCAACGGCTTACGGCCGGTCTCAATAAACCACCTCTAGTTAACAATGGATCGCTACCCTTGATAAACAGTCAACCTTAATCTATCTCTAACTGCTGTTTCAATATTAAAAATCATGCCACCCTCGTCTGGATCAAAGATAGATAGCACCTCTAACTTTAGTAAGTACGACCCTCCCTAAACGTTTTATTTTTCGAATTGAATTTCATCACGTTACGTTTTGAAATAACCATAAACATTAAATTCAAGGTCTAAATTAGTTGTGTACAAGTATTTTCATATTAAAACGACTAAACGTTAAAAAATACGGCAGTGATTTTTGGTTTGCGACGATTAAATAATTTCAAATCACAACTCTTAGGACGCAACGAAACGCTTTGACGCTGAGCAGTGACGGGTATCATGTCAATGATCTGTGGTAAATAACATGTTCTCCAAGAAGATGCGCGCGAAAGAAGGAACAAACAAAACCAACTGAAATTTCAATTATGGCACAGCAACTGACCGTAAGTATTTGTTTACTGATGAAGTTATTTGTAAAATGTAGCCTGTTTAAAAGACATTATGCATATATTTTGTGATTTTATTTTTCAGATAAAGACCAGACCTATTGGAAAAGATGAGATCAGTTTCTTGCTGGACCAGATTTGTAAGAAAAAAGTAATAACATCGAGGGCTTCAAATGCTACTAATAATAAACTAACATATTTAAAAAAGTCATTTACCGACGTTTCATTTAATCGAAATCTGTAAACAAATTTTGAGTCGGAAAGTTCACTTTCATAGTTTATTAAGCGCTGACCCGGTGATCCTCGAATTCTGCTACATCGTAGATTGAATAAAATACAACGTACTCTATATACGATATTATCCATTTTTATTTTTAAAATACACTTATTTATGTAAAAATATGTACTGTAAATCCTTTATATATCCCACTTATCCTTCAAAATCGGGCGATGGCGCAAAACTCTGACAGCTAGTTATCTGACGCATCGACAGTAAGCTCGAAAGTGATATTGAAACGCTCAAGCGTTTTTTTCTATGCAGTCACTTACCTATGGTAAGCGGTGGGCACTCCGAAAGATGGATCAAAGTCACGGTGTGTTATTGCTATCTATCTTTGTTTGTTGAAACGCAAAATGTCACCTATAGTTACTAAAGGTAGCTATTTTAACCTTTAGTTAAAGATCGATAGGATATTGAGACCGGCCGTTAGGCTCCTCTAGTGTCAGTAGTTCGGTTATTAGTCCGGTTGACCGAACTACTGACACTTTTTAGTTTCAGTAGTTCGGTTGAAGTCAATTTTTTATAATATGAACAACATGAAAACAAGTGAACATCTGGAAAACAAGTGAACGCCGGGAAAACAAGTGAACGCCAGGAAATTGTTCGGCCAACCGGACTAACCGAACTACTGACACTAGACGCTTAGGCTGGGCGTTGATGAGTGAGTGAGTCAGTCAGTCAGGACTTTGAATTTAATTTATATAAAGTGTGTACTGATTGTACATGAATTTGACAGCTTTATATTCAGCGTTCTCAAACAAAGACATTTTGGAAAAACATACCCTTTCGGAGCACTTGGCCCATACTATGAAAATTAAATTTAGGTCGAAATAGGAATAAAAATCTGTCACATTAGTTAAACGATATGATACTGTGGACATTCTGATATGGACCAAGTGCCCCCAAAGGAAAAATACATGGATAGAACTAGGCGGTTTTTATTTCTTAATAGGGATGTGGACTAATGTTCGGAATGGATTTTGTTTCATAGATAGACGCTATTAAAATACGAAAAAAATAATTTCATGAAAAAATACGTCACATTTTACTAAAAAAATACTTATTTAAAACTACTTTTTAAAATTCCCGCCAAAACGTTCTAAACTAACGCGTGAGTATGATGACGTCACAGACCGATAAACAATCTCGCGCTCTATGAAAGTTAACCTGATATTCAGTGAATTCTTACGAATAAATAAGTTTTCTGAAAGGTGTAAAAATGAATACGATGTACAAATGCTGTGCAGTACCCATGTGTAAAAGTACGTCAGTAAGTACGCCGCAAAAAATGTTCATAAATGTTCCAAAAATTGCTAAAATAAGGAGAAAGTGGCTAACGCTTGCTAGAAGATGTTCAACATCATTGACATCTACAAGTACCAGCTATTTTTGTGAAAACTACTTTGATGTAGGTAAGCCAAATATTCTAAAAGTATTGTACGATAAAATTTAAATAGTTTTAGATAGGTAGTTTTGACTTTACCCACCAACCATAGGTAGGTATTTCAAACGTACTTACAATGACATTTTTACGTTTCTAAGCTCCGCTGCACAAAAATTCTTATTTCGGGCAAAATAACTTGCCACCATCAACGAATCTATCTTCGGTAAGTTAGAACTACTTCCTTTGATGAATCCAGTCTCATTGTTATAATATTACAATAATATTATAATAATATCGTTGAAATTAGTTCGCCGGTGATACTTTTGACTACGTGAGCTTGTTTTGTTTAGCGGTCAGTGACGTCACCCGCGCTTTGATTGACGTTCGCAGTCACGTGATAATGGGTATTAAATAATGCAATTTAAACTATTTTTATTTATTTTATGGCAAATAAATATATTCTTAGAATGTTATTATACGTTTTTAAATACGGTCTTTAATTAAAAAAAAATAACTTAACATGAATTGGTAACATGTGTCAACATCCGTATTACCATGTAGAACTGAGTGTATGAATAGATGGAATAAGGGGATTTTAATACCTACTTGTTCAATATGAGATCAGTACAATATAGGAATCAGTCCTAACAGACCGGAGGCTCACAAACATGGCATTACACCCAGACTGAGGCTATTTAATTTTGTCCAAATGAACAGTGGCCCTAGGCCTCGGTGGGAAGCGAATCCACGACCTCCAACGTGGTAATCAGACCTGATACCGTTGGACCACGCGTCAACCCTTTTAAGTCCCCACAGTGGCGGGCCTTTCTGTCAGACGTTATCAAGCTACCCATAAGGCCTCTGACATGGCTCAACGACTGCCATTACATGACAGCTGGCACCAACAGCTTAACGTGCCTTGCGAAGCACGGAAGCGCTCGGAAAAAATGCCGCTAGCGGTAGTCATGGGACGGTCACCCATCCTGCACCTGACCGCGCCTGTTGTTGCTTAACTCAAGTGATTGATTCCGATCACTTGGTTCGCCTAGGCCACGAGCGCTTTGTTAGACCAACGAGGCAGTTTATTGACTAGTAGAAACGATTTAACCGAACTTTACGGATAGACAGGGGATATTTTTTTATACCGTTACAATATGAGAATTAAAAACACAATTACAAGACAATAACATTATATTGCTAAACCAACATCAACTAAGACAAAATAAACGCGTGGGTATACTGTCAGCAAGTGCTTGAACATCCTTAAACATTCAGTAATCAAACACTCTATTCGAATCCACATTTTTGCAAACAAAAAAAGTAGGTATGATTGATTTCACTTTTATCGTTTGTACATAAGTAGTCTGAGAGTTTTATAGTCTCATAGTCATTAGATAATCGACAAACTGCCATAAACTGTGATATTACGATAAGTATACGGACCATTTTCATTTGATAATTATCTCACTACAAGTGGAACATAAAACTGAGTCTGCAGTGACTTAATAAGGGATAAATTACTGGATTGTTTTATTTCTATATATTCCTCGGAAAAGCTAGGGCACATGTGGCCAAATCTGTAGTTCATTTACTATAAAAGTTTAATTGTCATTGTATAGAAAATAAGTACATTAAATGGACGAACTGGTGTAACTCTCCAAACAGTCCATCATTGATAAAAACAATTGAAAGAACCACCAACTTGACCACAAGTGGCTGTAATCAGTAATCACATTTTTAAGTATTACTTTCAATGACAAAGAGTTGTATTCAATTTAAAGTTTGCATACCTACAGGACATCAGTAATGTAGCAACTGACATTCCTACCTCAGTATGGTTGATCTGAAGAGAGTTTAATAGCTGAAAATGGTGGTAAATCTGCTAGCAGTGCGCCTACTTCTTGTCCATCTCGGCTACCTGCTGCTTGTGACGCCTGATGGCATCTTCGTGGCGCTTGATCTGCTCCTGGTGGAATGAGATCTCCTTGTCCAGATGGCCCTTAAGGCTCTGAAGCTGCTCCTTTTGCTGTAAGCGGAGAGAAAGGACTGGTTGAAAATACCAATTTGTAAGTTAAGTTCCAATACTTCCTGCGGGTGTCGTAAAAGGCGACTAAGGGACATAAACCAGGGGGTTGGCAGCAGCGCCCCCTGCAGTACAATTCCATCGAACTGCGATCCCCAACCCGCATGCCCAGCGTGAGGATTATTACATTACCCCCTATGATAGCTCAACGTGGTGCTCTTTAGAGGAGGGCTATGTCCAGCAGCGGACTAGTATAGCCTGACGATGAAGTTAAGTTGGAGTGATATTGTATTTATACCTAAAGGCCATAACTTTGGCCTCTAATGAGATGATTTACATATACAGTGTCGAGTAGCACCTTCACTCACACCAGATGGGTGAAGGGACCACTTCGACGCTGCAGTGTCTGGGACACTGTTTTTAAAGGAAATAAGGACTCACAGAAATCAAAGCCAAGAAAATAAATTTTCTAGATTTTACAGGTGTGAAATCAGTGTAACATACCGTCACATAACCGTGTATGAACATAAAAACTTAGCTTTAATAATGATAAATGCTACATGTATTATAATAAGGCATCAGTGGCCGCTTGCATTCAGCAATACCACTCTCGTATGGTGAAGGAAAACAATGTGTGGAAACCTTACTATTTGAGTATTAACATACCTCGGTTCTTGCTACATACAATTAAGTCTAAGTGCAGATATCTCAGTTCCAACTAATTAACATAGTCTGGCAATACAGAAGGATATTTAAGTATTTAATTAGATAAAGTAGTAAATTTAAAAAAACCAGCTGGTAGCCTCATACTTTGGTCATGATAAGTCGGGGGCCCCAACCAATTATTCAACCAAATTGCAGGATAATAGTTCCGTAAATGTAAACAATTAACACCAAAGAATACAAGTGTATGCAAAATTGTACCTTTTTGTAGAAGTATTCATCCTCACGGGCAGCTTCCATCTTGCCGAAGGCTCCACCGGCCTCGCGAATCGCACCACCAGCACCACCACCTCTGCCCGCACCTGATCCTGGCTCACCGCTGTACATTCTGGAAAGATGTATTGAAATTTTTTGAACTTAATTTTAACAAAGACCTTGAACCGACAACAAAATGACCCATTGTTATAAACAAATCGCTATAAAACAAAGAAGAGTTTTTTTTTTATTTATGGAATACGAAGGTTGGTTGGTGGGTAAAATTGGTGGTTGAGAAAACACAAAAAACCTATAATAACTACCTCCTTTCTTTAAGTTGATTAAAAATGTTTATTTAGAGACAAAAGTTTGTGCTAATTTATAAAACACAAATGCATCATGATGATAACTAAAAAAAAAAGATGAATCACAATACTGCTAATCTTGTTTACTTGCCAAGAAACATTTTGCCAGAGCAAAATAATGTTGTTTACCTTCTCACTTCTTACATGGCAAGACGAGAGAAGAGATTTAATTGTTGACAATGATGTCATTGTCTAACTTAGCTTACCAATGCATAGTATTTTGAGATTTAGCGGTCGTGGAACTGGGGATTGCTACGGAATCATTATGATCTTATCGTCAGCAATGTAAGCTAGCTCTTCGTAAACCGGCGCTATTAGATTGTTGCTAACAGATAACAGACAGAAAAATACCCATTGGAATCAAAGTCGAAGTCAAACTTTATTTCCACATTTTTAGGCTAGTATGTTACAATGAAATTATTAAACAGGCTTATATTAAAAGTCTAGAAGAAGGCGAAGCATTCTTGGTTACTTTATTCACATGCCGAAAATCTTTGCTTAAAACAAGCTAACGATATCCCGGTTCCCAGATTGCGTAACATACCGGAGACCGACAATCCTTACCTCACGTGGGATAGCGCACAAAGCACCCTCGATCTGGACATGCGGCAGACCAAACTCATGATTTAAACTGCTAAAAATGGTAAAATGACAACTATCCAAAAGCAATGCAGTGAAAACACTGGAATTTTGCAAATCGTCGAATTCGAAATAAAAATTGCTAATGTCAGATAGATATGTCAAACGGTTGACAGTAGTTGGTTAAAGAGTTTTTTTTAAGTGTTGTGTCTTGAGGCAGCCGTATTTAGCATACAGCCACAAAAAGAAACTGGATTCAGAATAATATTTTTTTATCTATACTGATTTGGTTGTCGTTTCATCTATTTACCACAAAATTCTACTTCCAATCAAATTCACATTCTCGGCTTATGCAGTAAACTCCTGCAAAATATAAAGTGCAACATGTTGAATTTGTGAAACTCTGCTAGTTACAATGTTTACAATACTAAGGTATGTATTGCTACCTCCTCTCCTTAGAGCAAGTTAAATATTTTGTGGTAAAGGGAATAACCCCAGAATAAGGAATAACGTTACCACAAATTATTTAAACGGTGTACAGGAATAACTTAACACTTGGTCTCACTCAAGCGTTTCTTTTGGACGTATAATCAAAGTCACACATCCATATTTTTGCAGAAATTCATCTAGTACCTGCCTCATATCAAACATTTCTTCCCCAAGAACCGTATCAAAATATTCAATCTTTATTTTTGAAAATAAAACTTTTCAATTCAATGAAATCCCACCGAAAAAGCGTAGTAGCACTGATTTACGCTCTCCGTTAAAGCTCCGAGCGTGCCATAGGAATGCTGAAAGCTACGCACACATTGCATGTTTTTTACTTACATTTTAGGCCTATTTTAGGTGTTATAGTAGGTACATAGGTACTCCTTCGTAGGTAACATCTGAGCTATGATACCCGTGTGCGTGGCCTCGTGGCCTCGTATATACCTACAACCGTCAGACTTCTCAGTTCAAACTTATATTGGAGTGACTATGTTTTGATACCATAGAATTATAAGAGCTGTTTTATTTAATATTAACTCTTTTTTAGTTTTTTCTCGTGGTTCTAAATGTCTTAAAAAATTAAGTGAATTTAGTTTTTCCATCGGATTCCAAACGTTTGGATATTGACTCTTAGGAACATACAAAGACTCAAATATTGATTGACGTTTCATAAATTATAGGTACCTAAGGCGTTACGAGCAGTTAATTATAAGATTTACTATGTAAAATGTTGGACTAAATAAATATTATTTCATTCTATTCAATTACCTACTAGAATTCCTAAAAGAAAAAAATAGCAAATAAATGTATGGTGTGGAATGAAGAATATTAATGTAATCTAATAGATTAATACCTCTGTGGCGCAGCGGTAGCGCATCTGCCTACCATGCAAGGGGTCCCGGGTTCAAGCCCTGGCTGGGGACAAAACAAAAACCCAGGCCTTAGATGTTTACATGTTAGTGATGTCGTTGTTGCTGGATCCCACGACACAGGGTATCCTAGTGTGGGGCCAGAAGTGATGTTTCTGCCTGTATGTAAATGCTAGTATGGAATTAAGATTAAAACATTCTTCGACCAAGTTCTCTATACCAACGTTTACCGATGGATACCAGGAGAGCCAGTGAGCACATACCTTGGGTCTTGTCTCCTCATCCACAGAACGTGCTTGAGCTTCTGCTCGGCTATGATCTTGTTCAGCTCAGCAGTCTCGCGCAGGGCCCGTGTCACCTGGCGCTCCTCCTTTAGGTTGTCTATCTTCAGCTGCTTTTCGGTGTGGGAGAATCTGACCAACGGGCGTGAAGAACAATATTTATTCCGCCAATTGTACTGTATCTTAGTATTTCTTAAAGACTCGCGATACTCATACATACTTATAGGTATATTAAACGGGTCAAATCGCGATTATTTATTAGGTAAAAAGTAATTAGGTACCTACCTTATTTACTGTAACGCTGCCGAAACGTCGGGAAATAAGGTAATTACGTTTTACCCAATAAATAATCGCGCTTAGACCCGTTTAATATATAACTACTGTATCTTTGTAATAATTTTATGATTCTTTTTTCCTGCTGTACAAAAAGAATATTCTTATCATATCTTTTGGTATCAATTGGCAAAACTTTTTGTTTATTGAATGATTTTTATTTAAACCACTGTACCCATTAGATGGGAAACCTGCGAGGACGGGGCTTATTATTAAATAAATAAAAAATAAAAAATAAAAAGTATTTAAAACCTATTTAGAGGGTTAGTGCATTAAAAATAAAAAATAGTGTAATAAAAAGTATGCTAATTAAGAGGGAAGCGCTCGTGGCCTAGTCGAACAGAGTGATTGGAATCAATCACTTAAGCAAAAACAGGCCCGGTTAGGTGCAAGATGAGTGACCGTACTTGACTACCGCTTGTGGCATTTTTCCGAGAAACGACTGCCTTTACATGACAGCCGGCACCAATGTGGCGTGCTTCGCAAGGCACGTTAAGCCGTTGATGCCGGCTGTCATTTAATGGCAGTCGTTAAGCCATGTCAGAGGCCTTATGGGCGGCTTGATAACTTCCGACAGTAAGGCCCGCCACTGTCTTACAATCCTCCACAAACCCGGACTTGACCCCGTGGTGGAGTAAGGCCTAACCTTTCAGCGATGCAAGAAGAGACCCGTACCCCTGCAGTGGGGGCATACTAGGGTTGATATCGTAATTAAGAGGACCAGGTTTCTTTCATAGTTAGAATATTTTCGGGGCTTAATCGCGTAGTAATTTATTGCTATTTTACCTCGACGTTTCGACGTCGAATAACCAACATACAGGTTATTCAATACAGTTATTTATTATTAGTTATTTGACGCTATTTTTGAGTCTGTTTAGCAATAGCAATTGAAACGCGCCAGTGAAGAAGATAGAAACGCGACAGGCACCGATTTAAGCAGCACGGTTATACCATTAGAATGCGATTGGTTAGCAGACTCCAAGAATGTCAATTAAGTATAAATTTAAGAGACAGGGAGTCGATTCTCACATACATCATTAGCAAATAAGTCGCATACGACTCTTAAGTTTTACGACTTGGAATTCTACGACAGTACTACACATCATAAGTCCCTTCGGGAATCTACGTTCGCGCAGACTAGGAAGAAGTGTAACGAAACTACCCGAAGCTACGAGTATAAGTACATTCAACATGATCTTTAACCGATACGGTTAAGGTGCAGAATTGATTGCCGCAGTTGCGCTACCTATTTTGCTTACGCTAATATTGCCAAACTAATAGTCACCTGCATCGATGACGTTGAATCAACAAAGGCGCGCGGCCTGCCATAAAATTAAACTATCTGATTGGTCGATCAATTTGCCGCACATCCAAAATTTGGTCATCTGCGCAGGTAGATCCCCGGGACTTATTTCTTGTGTAGCACTGTAAAAAGTCGTCGGCAGCCAAAACAGTACTCTGAACGCCATGCTAGATTAGATTGAATTCGAATGAGAAAATAAGTGTCTAATGACTCTGTCGAGTTATCTTGTCTTATTTTTATGCGACAAATGTAATGTCTATATTTTGCGTCTACGCTTTCAATTCCCATGGGCGAGAATCAGCTCCCTGGTCCTCTAGAGCTAGCCCCTAACTGATAGACTAACACAGACCTCACCTCAAGAACTCCTGAAGATCCTTTTGGAAAGGAGTCACATGATGCGAATACTCGTTCTGAAGCGACATATCAGTCATCGCTGACGCGTTCTTCTTCACTAGAAGCACCTTTTCCGGTACCACAGGCGGAACTGGCTCCTCCACGTGTTCATAGTCGTATGCCTCTGAGTTTTGCTCGGAGGATGTGTGACTTCCCGGCATGGTGTTGTTGCTGAGGTGAATGCAGTCTGTGGTCTCCATCGGTTCCTCTCCCATGTCGCTACCATCCGGCTGAGTGTCACTGGTCATCAAAAAAAATTAGAATAGAATATATTAGTATTTCTTAATTATTCGCGATACTCATACATAGTTATATATTAAACGGGTCAAATAGTGACTACCCACAATAATTGACTGTACTCGCCACTTAAGCCTGCCCGAGACCACGGCAACTGTAACGCTGCCGTAACGTCGGGAAATGAGGTAATTTTACGTTTTACCTAATAAATAATATAATACATTTATTTATCTTCAAGCGAAATAAGACGCAACAATCACTTGTACTAGAGGCATTAATGACAATTTAAAGAGACGTTTATTTAACAGTATATAAATTACAAATGAAGACAAAAAGGTCTGTGCCGCGGCTTGTAACTAATGTACACCAATATGCAACCAGATTTTGAGGCAAGGCCTTTTCTTAAACTAAATTATGCCTATCGGGGTAAATTATGCTGAACAGTTTAGTGGTTGTAAGTAGCGCTTATACGTGCCACTGCAGGGCACAGGCCTTCTCTCTGAGAGAGAGTATGTGCTTAATTACCACGCGTGCCCACTGCGGCTTGGCAATTTCAAGCGCCGAGGTATTTGAACACGCCAGAAACTCAAGTTTTCTCGCGATGTTACCCCGTATTATTGCTACAAACACATCGCATCAGACTAATATTATAAAGGCGAAAGTTTGTGAGTGTGTATGTTTGTTACTTCTTCACGTCTAAACAACTGGAGCGATCTTAATAAAAATTGGTATGGAGTTAGCTTACGTTTTACCGGGTAAAAATATGTTATTCCCATGGATAATCGATAAGCCGCGAGTAACACCGCGGGGCACAGCTAGTAACTTCATAAACAGACATAACTTCGAAAACAACGTCATTGGTACATGGTCCGTTTACTATAGCACTAAATATATATATATATATATCCTAATTTGAGTTGGACAAGTGTTTGTGTTAAGTATGCGGTATATGAAAGTTTTTACCTTAAATATTAAAATAACAAAACAACATAAACTCACGCCTGCATCCCGGAGAGGTAGGCAGATGTGAGAGTTTGCCACCTACCGTGAATCTAAGGTTTCGGTCATACTGAAAGTATGTGAGGCGGAGGGCGCGGAAAAGACTGGGTTTCACCGGTCCCTTCAGTAGATTTTATTTAAAAGTGAATCGTAAAGACGACGCGTCTTTCCACACCCTAGCCCCATCTCCTTTCTATGTGGCCGAGGTCTAACATCCTCACGTTTCGGTTCATATTAGTTTGCTCGGCATTCGACATGGTCTACCAATTCCCGCCTAAAAATAAGTAGGTACTTACTCGTCAATTCGTTCGGCTTTTATCTCTATATTTGGCGCGATGAGAGGGTCGCTAGTCGTCGCTTCATTCTCGACCACTAGCACACCGTCCTTAATCATATCCAGTATGTGACAAACCTCCAGAGTTTGCCTAGTAAAGAGAGTAAGATCGCCACGCTGTAGCGAGATTTCTTCACGTGCAATCCTCTTCATATTTTGCCACTGTGTCTTCACTTTCTTTAGGGAGAAACCGATGAATTTATTCCCGAACTTAGCGGCTAACTCCCGAAGGATTTCCTTCCAGGCCACGTCCTTCTCCTCGGAATAGTTCGGCCCATTGTTGTTCTTAGTAACTACAATCTCTTTGCGGTCCCTAATTAACTCTAGGAGGCATTGTTTTTCCTCAACTGACCAGTTAGGAGTCCTCGAGCGGCGGATGCTGTTATTGGACACCTTTCCCATGCTTCTGGACAACTGGCAAGGGCTATGATTTATTTTGTGCAACGTTTTATTGCAAACAATACACTCAACGTCGAAAATAACGGAATCCAACATTTGAAACAAAAGAGCGACGTTATTTTAAAGAAAATCTTTGACGTTCGACGGAAACGCGGCCAAGAGTTATTTGTTAAAAACTTATTTTTAAATGTAGATTCGTATAAAAATGTTCGAAGGTTTGAATTATGCTTAATAATAATTGAAATTAACAATTTTCAGGGAGGCAACGGCTTAGGACATTTTTTTAGCTTGTATTCCTACAATATTTTTTGTAACTTTCAGTCGGCATCCTGGCAGTTTAGCGGAAAAGTCAAAAACTTAACAAACTGTTTTTTTTTAACTTTAAAGCTGACGTTTTTACGAAAGCAAAGGATTATCTATGGCACAGCCATGGTACAAACTACTTTGATAAATGTGTCAAACTTATTTAAGTGCGAAGCTCTTGTTGAATAGTTGACCAAGACCGGTTTTACGAATATTAATTAGGTACCTATTTACTTTAAAAGTAGCTTAGAAGAAATGTCAATAACCTGTAACAACGATAACAACAAAATTGCGTCTTTATTGCGTCAAAGTTATACTAGAAAATACTGTTTTCTCAGTTTTAATAATACTTTTATGAACTGTAAATAGTTATCCGATTTTGAGGTTATGATTTGGAAATATTTCACCGATCATAAGGTTAAAAAAAATGGAATTAGCTCAGAGCAAAAACCATTATTAGCAATGAGGACGCTAACTATACGTTTTATTTTATAACTTTTGTTACTAAAATTATTATTGTCTAATACTCGAGTTTTGTTAGTTCATAAAATTCTTTCACTTCCTCAAAATAATATAAGCTGTTATTCCCCTTTTTACACAAAATATATCGGTACCTACTCAATATCATATGTTTTTATTTCAGCAGTATATCTATACAGAAAGTATACACTTGCATTAATATACAGAAGGTGTCATTATATAGCACTCTCACGGCCTTATTTAAACCACTCCCTTATAACACTCCAAAAACCCTTTCTATTCTAAAATAGTCTGTGGTCAAAATTTTTAAATAAAAGACGCAGCCACAGATTAAATAAATTGCTCCTAAGGAGCACTTTGGAGGAATCGTGTTTTTATAAATAAGATAGTCATAGCCGGTTTCTGAAGTGAGAATTTCACGTACCTATCTACGGAGTAATTTTTAAAGTATATACGTAGCGTTCTCTTACGCTCTTTTATGAAAAATTTCGAAAAGACAGCAGTACAGTTAGATATTACTTAGTGAAAATCTCAATTTAGAAATCGGTCCGCAAAATGCTGTACGTGCTTCTCTCGTAAGTAAACTGGTGTACAATAAAGAATATTCTTATCTTATCTTAAACTACAGCTAGCTGGCAAATATCAAAACATTATTATGCTTTGAATAGCGTTACATTGACGCTCTCCGTACACTTTGCAAGCGTACAGTCGCCATCACGTCAACGAGCACTTTAATCAGTTACGGTACGGACGTCTTGGCAAAAAATCTGCATAGCTTGACCTGCTGTCGACTGTACGATTTTGTTACACCGCACGGGCAGGGACCGGTGCTCCCCCCCATAGGGGACCTATTGTGTAAGTGTCCACTGGGATGAGTGACGTCGATTTTTACTTTTTTTACGCTACTCCTGGTGTCAAATGGAAACGTTAAGATGGACAACCCAACACTGTGGACAGTTACATAATCGGTCGTCATTAGGTCGCCAAACTGTAGTAATTAATAATTATATTGAAAGAAAAATGTATTTCATTATTTGTAACTGTAGTTACCTACTTCATATTTTGCAACTGCTGTACCTGTAATTTTTGTTTTCTGTTGTGTAATAAAGAATATTCTTATCTTACACATAATTAAGATTTACTATTAACTGGGCAGGTACATACTTACTAGGCTGATATTATCACGCACCTTATTTGCGTTACACAAGAGATGCTGTGCCATAGTCTAGCTAGATAAGCTTTATCTATCTTTGTCTTACACTATATTCTTCGTTGTTTTTATGTCACTGTAGAGAATAGTATGCTATGCATGTTTAAGGTCACTGACCTTTTGGAAGCTTACATTTTTTTCCGCGATTTCGAAATTTTCGCTCCAGTAAAAGTTCTTCCAACATTCAAGGTTTCTACCTCAGATCATTGGAGACTTTATCACACTCCGTATGACTTATGAGTAATTTACTCAATCAAAACGATGTCAAATACCGACGAAACCGAAATTGTCGGTCTGTATTAGATTAAGTTCTCAGCATTAAGTGGCCATAGGGTTACTAAAGTTAGACAATTAAGTCTCGTGTGCCTCAATCGTCGAGTCTAGTCGGTCGATTCAGTCAAGCCGTGGAGGGCGTGCCGACCACAACGTGATACAGGTTTTAGAGACCGCAATAACGACGTTCTCACGAAAAGTGCGACATCTAAACGTGTGCAGCAAGAACTGGAGATATTTCACGGATTTTTGTGTAAAAAATTGTGAGAAAAAATTTACAGTTCCGTGCGAAAACTGTTCCACTGCGAGGAATTACATTTTACCGGGTTTTTTGGTGAGTAGACTGCTTTTGATATGTCGTTTGTTACGAGTATATTGAGTTAATTCCAACAACATGTTGTTGAAAACAAAATTAAAAGAAAGTGTTGGATATTATTCACTTAGATTTCGATATACACCCACTGCAAGGGCACGGGTGTATATCGTGCCCTAAAATGTACTTATGTAAAATTATTCCTAATGGCTTATGCGATTCAGCCCTTACTAAATTTGTTGTCCGAGTGATTAACTCCTCCTTCAATACTTTGAGTCGAAGAATAAGCAGCATGCTCTCTTTTTACAGTTATTTTTTCTTAGCGATGTTCGCCTATCTTTACAACACAAAGACGAGCGGTTTTTTTTATAAAAAATAGTTTGATTAAAACACTTTTCAGAGGCAGTTTAATTAGTCTGTGCTAAAGGGAAAGACGTAAACACAGATTAGTGTTTTAGAGGAATCATGATTCTATAAAAAGGCCGTCCGATTAGATTAAAACTTTTGATTGCACACTATGCAATACTGTGCTTCTGAGGAGTGTATTAATTTAAATTATTTTATTTTATTTATATTTGGGGCGACCAACAAATACATCACACAAGGGTACAATTCTAGGTGACGATTCACTAACAGGATGGTGTCAACCCTTGTATGCCCCCACTGCTGGGGCACGGGTCTCTTCCTGCATCGCAGGAAGGCTAGGCCATACTCCACCACGGGGGGGCAAGTCCGGGTTGGTGGAGGATTGTAAGACAGTGGCGGGCCTTACTGTCAGAAGTTATCAAGCCACCCATAAGGCTCCTAACATGGCTTAACGACTGCCATTACATGACAACCGGCACCAACGGCTTAACGTGCCTTGCGAAGCACGGAAATACTAACAGGATGCGACAGAATTTTTCATAAATAAAACTAAAGGATTGCAGTAGTGTAAAAATATTTTTGTTTAAGACTAGCTGAACCAGCGAACTTCGTACCGCCTAACAGTCGATTCTTAATTTTCTTTTATTTTTCCCTCCGTAAGAACCATCCTCGTACTTCAAGAAATATTCTAAAAAAAGAATTAGCGAAATCGGTTCAGCTGCTCTCAAGATTTGCGCTTACCAACACATTCAGCGATTCAGTTTTATGTTATAGAGAAGATTACACATTCATAACATAAAACATTAAAAGCATAGACATTTCAATTTCAATAAAAAGCAGTGGTTCTTTAGCATACAGCAAAATGCTTCTAACTGAATGGCCCTAAAATCGAAGTTTTAAAAAAAAAACGTTTATTGCCATATAAAAAATTACATCATATAGGTACAGACCCCCACACTAGGCTGTGCCTGTCCCGTGGGGGATGGAAGTAATATACATTTATATATGTACGGCTACAGAGTTTTATTACAATTAAATTTTATCTTATGAGCTAAATGAAAATTAAATCAAAAAGGTATGCAGGTACTAAGAAAAATGTATGAGGATCAATAACACAAATTGAAATAATTTATAGACTCACAAACAGACCAAAAAGTTAATAGTTTGCGTTCTATTATATATTTATGTGTGTGTGTGTGTGTGTGTGTGTGTGTGTGTGTGCGTGTGTGTGTATGTGTGTGAATGCAGTGTATATATTTATTTATCGTATATTCCATTCCGTACTCAACTGTTATTTAAATAAATTTAAAAGATTTTCTGATTCATCATAATTCCAGCCCATAAGACATTTAAAAATTATCAATTTAGTTTCTGAGGTCGAACATTGCTTAAAGTTGTAGAGATATACCATTTTGCTGAATATTCGCGGAAAAGGTAGAATCTGAAACGTTGTGCAAACGCTGTATATACTGATGGTGTAGGAAGTTGGAAGACCCTTTTCTTGAGCATATCATCATAGTTGGCAGAATTTAAAACTGAATTATGTACTGAGGCCACTAGTCTCATATCAAAAAGTCTTCTAACACTGAGGACTTCAGCATCTTGGTAGAGTGCAGTAGTTGGGTACCTGAAAGGTTTCTTGAGGGCAACTTTCAGAACCCCTCTCTGAGCTCTCTCTAATATAATAAGAACGGATATCGCCGCACCTCCCCATGCCAAAATACAGTAATTTATAACTGATTGGCAGAGCGCAAAGTATATCATTTTGACAATCTTGACAGTCTAGTAGACTTTTAAAGATATAAAAAAGTTTCCTAACTCTTTTTGACACAGAGATCATGTGTTCTTTGAAAGTTAGTCTGTCACAATTATCACTCCTAAGTACTTAAGAGATTCGGCTCTTTAAATCTGGGCACAGCTATAACTAGAAGTGCCTATACTTTGGGCCGAGCAGCGTATGTTATGGATTTGTATACTCTTAAGTCCACTTGCATCGGATACAGCTGTCTTGTGAAAGCATAAAAAATTAGTTTTTGATGTATTGAGGGTTAAGAGATTTGAGTTTAACCAATTCATAGTTTGAAACAAGCCGCCTTGTACTCTTTCAGTAACCTTGAGCCAAGAGCGATCGTGACAAATTATAGCCGTGTCGTCTGCGTAACATAATACGTCAGAGTTTTGCAATGTAAGTGAAGTAATATCATTTATATAGAGCAGAAAAAGGGTCGGACCAAGAATGCTGTCCTGTGGTACTCTAGTACAGTTCTAGTCCAGAACCTCGAACTCCATAGGCTTCCAGTTCCCTCAAAAGGATTGGAATGGAGACTGTATCAAATGCCTTTGCTAGATCTAAAAAGACGCCGATACAGTCCTTTATCGAGATGATTAGATACAATGTTTGTAAGAAGTGTAACGGCGTCTTCGTTGGATTTTCCTTGCCGGAAACCGAATTGTCGATCCGAGAGCAGGGCATTTGACTCTAAGTAAGACACCAGTCTTTTGTTTACTACTCCTTCTAATAGTTTTGATATAATAGTTTTAATACCTAAAAGGGCAATGGAACGATAGTTGCAGGGATTATCTTTTGTGCCACCTTTAAATATTGGAACCACAGCTGCAGTTTCCCAGGCCCGAGGAAAGACACCAGTACTAATGCTTCTATTGAAAATGAATTCAAGTGGCTCTACGATTGCGTTACAGGTAGCTTTATTATTTATGTTGTCAAGGCCTGGGGAACAATCTGGGTCCAGCTGCTGTATGAGCAGCTTTATGTCTTCTTGATCAGTAGGAGCGATTGTAAACTATCCGTAAGTATATTCTTTTACGTAGCCTATAAACCTCCCACGTCAGGGCACAGGCCTTCTCTCAGAGAGAGAATGGGCTTAATTACAAACGCGTGCCCACCGCGGATTGGAAATTTCTAGGACTAAGGTATTTGAACACCTCAGACACTCAGGTTTCGTCACGATGCTTTCCTCCACGGTTAGCGTGTGGTATTGCTACGATAACTTCTTAAATGTACATAACTTAGAAAGATGTATTGGCAAAGGGGAAGATAAAACGTACCCGGAACCGGCGTGCGTGCATGCAACGACTTATGAACGTTGATGAAGCAAAGGTGATCTATCAGGATCGTGGCAAGTTGCAGTCCCTAGTCTCTGCCTACCCCTCTGGGATACAGGCGTGAGGTTGTGTATGTATATATGTAACTTAGAAAGAAAATTTGGCTATTGTAAATAAAATAAAAAAAAAGTCATTGGAACATGCAGGCAGAATGAAACCTAGGTTTCTCGCTTCCGACTCCATTGTTCCACCCACTGGGTTACCGCCGGCGCCGCTCATTTGATAACGATAATAGCCAAGTCAATTTAATGTCGATTAATTTTACCGCAAAAGAATGTCGAAAAAAATTTCATCAAAATATATAGAGTAGGTACTAGTAACAGCTTGCAAAAATATGTAAGTGATGCAAATTACTTAAGCCAGATGCCGCTGCCTGTACGTAATACAGAGAATAGTGTAAAGAGGTTCGAAATTTCACTGATGCCGGTGAGTCGCCCATTGGCTCAATTGGTAGAGCGCTGGCACGGATAGCCAGAGGTTGCGGGTTCGAATCCCGGCATGGGTGAAATTTTTAGCCTCTAAATAGGTTTTTAAATTTGTTCCTTAGCACGGGTTAGTGCATTAAAAATAAAAATAGTGTAACAATGACTATACTCAATGCCTCGACTAATGAAAAGCATGTATTTTGGGCTTTTGTATGAAGAGATTGACGAAGAAACGCAGACTTCTGGGAATTACAAGCGCTGCGCTATGTGAATACCTCAGGTTTTCTCACGATGTTTTCTTTGGCGTTAGCAAATGATATTGTTACTAGCTGTAACTTCACATAATTATGTAGGTGACTTAGAAAACAGCGGTGGTAGCTCAGTGGGTAGAACAGCGGACACGCAAGCGAGAGACCCAGGTTCGATCCCCATTGCGGGCATGTACCAGTGACTTTGTTTAATTTCAAAGTTACGTACATTTGCGAATTTGCAGTCGCAATACCACTCGCTAACGATGAAGGAAAACATCGTGAGGAAACCCGCGGTTGACTAGTCTTTCCTGTGGGCTAGGCCGACGAAGCTGTCAGGATAGTATAGGTGCTGGGCAAGCCTACACCATCTATAAAACCATGTCCCAGGCAAGGCACTACAGCATCCGTCCCTTCACCCATCTAGTGTGAGTGAAGATGCCACTGGACATTGTATAAATCATCTCATTACGTAGATGCAAATGGCCAATAACATAACATTTACATACAAGCACATACATTGCTTCTGGCCCCACACTAGTATACCCTGCGTCGTGGGACCCAGAAACGATGACATCACAAACATGTAAACATCCAAGCCCTGGTTTTTTTTTTGTCTCCAGCCGGAATTCAAACCCGGGACCTCTTGCATGGTAGACAGACGCGCTACGCTACGCCACAGAGGACGTCAACGGTAGAGGTGGTTTCAAGAGGTGTTTAGAAAACCAAGACATATGATTGTTATACTTCTTCTTATCGTGTTGATTGCGTGGTATTAAGCCCATACTCCTCTCTCTCTCACTCTCTCTGAGAGAAGGCCTGTGCCCTGCAGTGGGATGTTTATAGGCTACGTAAAGAAATGAATCGGTTTATTTTATGCAGCGATAGTGTCTCGATGCCCATAGCTAAATATATGTGTTGCCGAAACGTCGGGAATTAAGATAATTACGTTTTGCATAATACATAATCGCGATAAGAACCGTTCAATATAACCAGCGATAGTGGCTCTCATTGCGTGTAACACAAGTGTCAGAATCGAGAAAACAAAGTTGGCCAATGAAACACTGCACATTGAATCTCAGACTATTAAGGAATATCTAAAATGGCGATTAACTTGAGATTTATCCGCATCGAGCGTATCGTTTAGATCCGCAACTGGATTGAGTTGTTTTTACTGCACCCTATCCGTATGCTAATACTACGTAAGTATAGGATTTTCGTCAGACGTAGAGTCATAATTTACTAAATAAAATAGAGTATAATCGCCTATTCACATACCAAAATTCTTAACAGTGTAAATTACTTCTTGAATCTATGTTTGTCTTGTGAGTAGCCAATTTATATTCTCTATAGTAAAGTTATACTTGTAATTAAAATATGCATTCAACTCTATAATCGTAGGTTTTGGTTGTCGCTTGATATAGTCGTTTTAACAGTAGAACAAATAAGTGCCTACTCCTAGTTTTTTCTTTTGTGTTTTTCACATGAATATGGATATGAAAAACCCTGACATTTCGAAAACCGTGATATACATTTGAGAGACAAATCGTAGAACAAATTCTTAAAGCCGGCTTCTGACTATGGGATGTAATATAATATATTGTATCTTGAGATGTAATAAGTTATCGCTCGTCATACATTTTATACGATGCTGGTTCACATTGTGCTATAATATTATAGCTAAAAACTAAATGTATGACGAGCCATAAATTATTATATCTCCAGATGTATGTAATATATTATATAACATCCCGAAAGTGAAAAGCCGGCTTAAATGTTAAAACACAATACAAATTGGGTCGTTTCAGGAATGGCGCATTTTTTTGGTAACACTGTATTTACCGGACCCTAAAAGTGTTCCTTAGCTGATTTTTAACATACTATCAACCCTTGTATGTCCCCACTGCTGGGGCACGGGTCTCTTCCTGCATCTCAGGAAGGTTAGGCCATACTCCACCACGGGGGCCAAGACCGGGTTGGTGGAGGATTGTAATTGTAATGTCAGAGGCCTTATGCCCATAAGGCCTCTGACATGGCTTAACGACGGCCATTATATGACAGCCGGCACCAACGGCTTAGCGTGCCTTGCGAAGCACGGAAGCGCTCGGAAAAATGCCACTAGCGGTAGTCACGGGACTCTCACCCATCCCGTACCTGACCGCGCCTGTTGTTGCTTAACTAAGTGATTGATTCCAATCTCTCGGTTCGCCTAGGCCACGAACGCTTCCATTTTTAACATAGTATTTTTTAATGATTCGCGTTACTCATACATAGTTATATATGTACTCGCCACTTCAGTCTACCCGAGACCACGGCAGCTGTAACGCTGCCGAAACGTCGGGAAATAAGGTAATTACGTTTTACCTAATAAATAACCGCGATTTGACCCGTTTAATATATAAATATGATTTTAACACGTTTCCATTGACATAGAGACATAAAAACAATGTTTATCGCTGCAGTCGCTGTTAATGAGTGACAAATAAATGTGTAATGCTAGTTGTATTTTTTTGGGATTTCTTACCACAAAAGGAAAACCGAAACCCTTATAGGATCACTTTGATGTCCGCCGTCTGTCTGTCTGTCAAGACTCTTTATGTCAGAATAGCGTGTAGGTCGTCAGGCTGTACTAGTCCACTGCTGGACGTAGCCCTCCCCTAATGAGCGCCAAAGGGCCCTGTATTCCAGCATCTGCCTGCAGTTTTTGTAGATCGTCGTCGTCCCACCCAGTCGAAGGGCATCCTACACTATGTTTACCGTGTCGCGGTCTCCACTCAAGAACACGTTTACTCCAAGAGATGTCGGTTCTTCGCGAGCGAACGTGTAGGTAGGTATTGTGTTAAAATCCTATACTGTTGAAACCCTTGAAGTTGTGAAAAAATCCAACTTCTTATTTAATGCAATGGCCTTTTATGCCGCAAAGAAACGTATGAGACACTCAAGGGAACCAAAATTCATAGCATACTTCCCGTTGACCTAGAACTATTAAATTTGCCAAGTGATATCGTCTTTTACAACAAATTCAGGGAAAATCTAAAAACTACTCTTGTAATGAAAACATAAAAAAATGGTCTTTGAAATTCGGGAAAATTGCGGAAAAAGTGCGATACTCGTTTTCTACACTATGTATATTATATAAGTACCTGCTAAGAGTATTCCAATACAATATACTTATAACACAATATTGGCCTCTGCATCAACGTAATGAGATGATTTATACAGCGCCCAGTGGCAGCTTCACTCACACTAGATGCGTGAAGGGACCACTCGGATGCTGCAGTGCCTGGGACATGGTTATAGATGGTGTAGGTTTACCCAGCACCTATCCTGACAGCTTAGTCGGCCTAGCCCACAGGAAAGACTAGTCAATACAATTATATAACTAAGAATATTCTATTTACATCTATCTATTTACAAACAAATTTGTCGGGAACCATTGGTGGGCGAGTTCAACTCGTACTTGACCAGTTGTTGACGGTGCGCGGGCCCACAAAAGCGCGGCTCCCGTAGCATTTGCTACTCTTGTTACGTGGCTAATCCTCCACGTCCTGCTTCTAGGATAAACTCGTTTTTGCTGCGTTCAGTCCACGATATACGAAGCCATCACCGCCAACGCCCCATTTCGAAGGCATCCATATTGATACTATATTCTAGCGTGTCGGTGGTAAGCCATAGTTAGGATTTTTTTGAATTGATACTATACCGCGAATTAGCAATTTCAAACGCTGAGGTATTTGAACACCTCAGACTCTCAGGTATCTTTACAGTGTTTTCCTTCACGCTTAGCGAGTGGTATTGCTACTATAACTTCACAAAAATTCCCAATTTTTGAATCGAACCTGGGTCTCTCTCTTCCGAGATGATTAAGCCTATACTCTCTCACTCTCTTTCTGAGAGAAGGTCCACGACAGCAGTGGTTTATAGGGTACTTACTTAAAAAAATTATACTTAAACCAATCGGGTACAGAATCGCAAACAACTGGTTAACTTTTCTACACCAATACACTTAAATACACCGACCTACCTATTGGGTATATAGGTACAAAAGTCGATAGATCCACAGCTTCAAGTTCAATATTGGCCTTTAAACTAATCGTTGTAAGAGTCACCAACTGTTAAGCCGTGCGTAAGAGCCACATTTCCTAGTTCAGCCAACATTCTGTAACATAACACTCTGAGGTGAAGTTCGATACTCCAGCCTAGAGGGGAAAGCTGCCTGTATTCTGCTGCGTTGTAACGGTTTCGGCCGGTACGTAGCCGCAGAGCTCTATAGAATAACAATAAACTTTATTTGACAACATTAAAAAATACACTGACCCGCAATAGTATATTTACAAGTGCGGAAAGGCTGTCATTGCAAAGAGTTTCGACAAATGTCTACCCGAGCCGAGGCGCAGCCGAAGGCGAGGGTTGACAGTCGGAACAAGTTGCAATGACGATTCCGTACGTGTACTGAACGACTATTTTTAATACAGTTGCGAAAAAATGAAGCAATTTATTAAAATAAAATTATTTGGAAAATGGCGCCAACCGTAAAAAAATATAAGCAGAGATTTTTTTTTTTCACACATTCTAGTAGACAAAGGGAACTATGCCCATACAGCCAAGTCTTCAGTAGATTTTTTTTATTAATATGAGTTGAAAATGAAATTTTATGAGATGAAATGAAAAAAAAACCTATTAATAAAGTAATGAAAATAAAAAATAAAGTAGCTTCTTTTTAGAAATATACGTATTTGTACGTCTTATTATACGTCCTTAGGACGTCAAATTATTATTATTATTATTTTTACATTTACATACTGCCACATACATTGCTTCTGGCCCCACACTAGGATACCCTGTGTCGTGGGAACCAGAAACAACGACATCACAAAGATGTAAACATCCAAGACCTCGGGTTTTTTTTAGTTCCCAGCCGGGATTCGAACCCGGGACCTCTTGTATGGTAGGCAGACGCGCTACCGCTACGCCACAGAGTTCGTTTTATTTAATGGCAACTCAAATTGGTGATAATTTGGACGACTATTTCTGCCAATGACGAGTCGACTTTGGTCGGTCGGTCGCGGTGGAACCGCGAGACCGATCACCAGGGTTACAATATTAGTAAAATATAGCAGACGATTTACAGTTTAATATTGTTAGAACAAATAAATGAAGCTAGGGTTTTGACAAAGGGGGTATTGACATATTTCAGGACAGATTTACATGTAGCCGGTCTTTGGACATATGGGGGCAGAAGATCATAAAGAGAACAGGATAAATTTGGGCAGTTAAAGAAAATATGATCCGGGGTACCATCCTCAAGACCACACTCGCAGAGAGAGCTGCCTCTGACATGAATTTTAGCTAGGAAAACCGGGGAGCAAATGTGATTGAGGCGCTCAAATTATTTTTTCAAGTCGCCCGTAACTTCGATAGGCAGTCATTGTCAACCTGTCACTCATTTGGGTGCAATTCCTCACAGACCTCACGGTTGTCACGGGTGTCAAATGTTGGCCGTCATTTAGAGTCAATTCATGTCGTTGTATCGCACCGGAAATAGCTCCTTTGACGAAATACGTAGCAGCGGCTCAGGGACGCTGACCTGTTATGTAATCTAGTCTAAAGGTCTAGTAATAATAAGGAAAGCCTTGCGGCGTGTTCATGTCTGCGTGGCATATAAAAATAACATATTAAATAAAAATAAGTTCCACGCATAACAATCACTTGTTCTGGTCCCATACTAGGATATTCTGTGCTTAAGGCTTGCAAGGACATTATAAACATGACATTACAAATACACCCAGACTGAGGCCATGTAAACAAATGTATTCGGACCCCGTTCTTGTTTTTACCTAATTAATACTTCGCATCCAGATTTTTTACACCTATCCAAAACCCCATTCAATCAAAACAAGGATAGCCTGCGCTATGGTAACCTGACATGAATGTCACAAACATTACATTTGAAGAAATACCCTCAGTCTGAACTGAAGTACTTTCTACAAAGGTACTGCGACCCCTATTGGCAATTGAACCCACGACCTTAGGCATGGTTATCTGAAGTGTTACCGCAAGACCAACGAAGTAGTTAAAATTTTGGGTTCCCTGATATCTGATCACACATTATTTGGCCACAATAATATCTTTAACCTTTGTTCTTAACCTTGTGTGTATTCCCATCTATAATATAAAAATGAATCCCTGAATCTGTTGGTTAGCGCAAATCTCGAGAGCAGCTGACCGATTTCGCTAACTCTTTTTTTAGACTATTCCTTGAAGTACGAGGATGGTTCTTACGGAGAGAAATATAAAAAAAAAAATTAAGAATAGACTGTTAGGCGGTATGAAATTCGCGGGGTCAGCTTGTTTATAATAAAGTAAATGTTTATTCCTGCAGCGCCAAATGACGTAACACCGGCCCAGGATGACGGAGCTCGGCCTGAAGATCCCCACGCGCAATATCCTGACGGGAGCGGTGGTCAACTGGGTGGACGATGACCAGGCAGACACCTTCAGCGATAACCCTGAGAACCTCACCCTGGCCTGGAAGGATCTCTGCGTTTACAGGAGGAAGAAACACCAGACCAGCATCTGGCGTTCCGCGACTTATGAAGAGGTCAAAGTTCTGCATGGATGTAAGTGAGAATCGATATCAACCCTTTGTATGTCCCCACTGCTGCGTCACGGGTCTCTTCCTGAATCGCAGGGAGGTTAGGCCATATTCCACCAAGGGAGTCAAGTCTGGGTTGGTGGAGGATTGTAAGACAGTGGCGGGTCTTACCGTCAGAAGTTATCAAGCCTCCTATAAGGTCTCTGACATGGCTTAATGACTCATTACGTGACAGCTGGCACCAACGGCTTAACGTGCCTTGCGAAGCACGGCAGCGCTCGGAAAAAATGTCACTAGTGTTGGTCACCGGACGGTTACCCATCCAGAACCTGACCGCGCCTGTTGTTGTTGACCCCAGTCAAATTTTACTTAACGCAGATAGTTTTTGATAGCCGTATATCGGTTCTTCTACGCCTGTAATCCGCCATCTATGAAATGCTTTGAGAATTTGTGCTGAAAACGGCTTATTTCAGCGAGTGCCCACTAAGAGATTTGTTTGTATTAATTTTGTTCAGCATTTTCGGAAGATTTCGGTGAAGAAATTGTCATGTGTACGAATATGGGCTCGCGGCCTCCATTTTTCTCTTTTTTCTTTCAGAAACCAACCAATTTTTTTAATTTAGAACTTACTAAAACTTTCGTCAGTTCTACACATTATTAATTTGTCTTCGTATTAATTATTAAGGGCCGCTTGCGCAGTCACCTTAAACCTAGGTTTAGTACAATTTTGATAGTTTTTTTTGCATTGAGAATCCGATTTGAATTGTTTTATAACCAGATTTACGAACTTGTGCAAGTGGCTCTAAAATCAATTAAGTTAATCCGGATTCAATTTTGTTTCTTGAATATCAACACAATGCTAGCCACTGTATTCGGGTCAAGTTGTAGTGGAGTAAAAGACTGCGGAACAAAACCCACTCTAACGATCTTTTCTCAAATCGTCTTATCAATAATACATGAGTCCGTACAAGTACGTACCTAACAAAATCTCACGAGTGCAATCATTAATATGCAATACGATTAGTTTTATGCGGCGGTAGCCCAGTGGGTAGAACAATAGACTCGGAAGCGAGAGACCCAGGTTTGATTCCCAGTGCGGGCATGTTCCAATCACTTTGAAAATCCCTATTTTATTTCAATTATGAACTTACGCCTGACTTCTCTTCTACAGAAGAATATTTATGGGAACTAAATATACCAACAGCGGAGTCATGACAGTGGAACTGACATAAACGTTATCTTCGTATTAATTCAAACAAAATATATATATATATATATATATATATATATATATATATATATATATATATATATATATATATATATATATATATATATATACATATATATATAAAATTCAAAGTCATGACTGACTGATTCACTCATCAACGCTCAGCCCAATCCGTTGGACCTAGGAAGCTGAAATTTTGCACAGAGGGTCTAAATTGAATGCAGACAAGGAATAAGGCTGGATTTTTTTAAATTCAAGCCCCAAGGGGGCGAAAAGGGTTGCCAAAATTTGTATGGGAGGTACAAAGGATGTTATCTAATTTTCTGGAAACTTAAAATAAATACGCTTCAACACAATTAATTGAACATGTGTTTCACCGTTTTTCTCAATTTAATCCTTAAGGGAGTGAACTGGGTTGCAAAAAAAGTCCACGTGGACAGAGTCGCAGCCAAAAGCTATTAAATAATAATGATTTGTAGATAAAGCTAGGCCTGTAAATTCAATTAAGCAAAGTTTGGAGTAGATTAGACGGGTCACTGCGATTGGTTGAGGAGAAATTAACATAAGATTATCTAAGACATTAATTATCTAAGATAAAACAAGAGCCCATCCGGTAGTTTCACCATACAGGGTTAGTTTTAAAACGTGTAATTTTTATTTTATTTTGGATTATTAGGCAGGCAGGTAACAATCGTAGTACAATATAATTGTAGTATATACTAGTTTTATATTACACAAAGTATACGACATCAATCCTTGTATGTCCCCACTGCTGAGGCACGGGTCTCTTCCTGCATCGCCATAGTATGCACGTTAAAATACATAGACAAGCCAAATAAGGTAGTCCTCATATTTATGGACAATGCGATAAGAATTATATAAAAAGTGTCATTATAGTGTCCTACGACACGGACTTTTTTGGGTTCCGTAGGCAATAACCCTACTGGCCGACGAAGTACTGAATGAGCCCGTACGTCTGGCACACTCTGGGCAACAATGAGCAAGTTCCTTGCGCTGATTGGCAAATCCTTTTAACACGACGAAAGAAGAAAACGGAAACCTCTTAGTTTCGCACTGTCCGTCTGTCTGTCTGTTTGTCCGTTCAAATATATGTGAAATTTTGAGTTAATATACAAATTAATCTCTCCGAACAGCAAAATCTTTAAAACAAAGTTTGCTTAGGCTATTCCCTACACTTAAATTAGAAAGAATATGTTTTAAAATAAAATTGGTCATTCAAAATATTGCGGGTAAGTATAAGAATATTAAGCTTTAAAGAGCAAATTTTTATTCCAGTAGGAAGTTCCTTCTCTCTTTTGGCTAAACGGTTAATTGTAAATCGTGAAAATATAAGACAAAAAAATGCTTGAAAAAGAACTTGAATGAAAAACCGTCACGGCTATGTAGACTTTATAAATTAACAACTAATAACATAACATTTACATACAGGCACATACATTGCTTCTAACCCCACACTAGGATACCTTGTGTCGTGGGAACTAGAAACAACGACATCACAAACATATAAACATCCAAGACCTGGGGTTTTTTTGTCCCCAGCCGGGGTTCGGACCCGGGACCTCTTGCATGGTAGGCAGATGCGCTACCGCTGCGCCACAGAGGTCGTCAATAGTTGACCAAAATAACTATAAAAGGAAAGCTTCGTACCTACAAATTCCATAGAAAATTAGTTTTATGATGTTGTCAGCGGTGAAAGCAGGTCGTTGATAATAGCAATAGTAATAAAGTAATCCTGATGTCTGTCTATATAGCCCGGGATACAGGCGTGAGTTTATGTTACGTTTAACATAAGTAAAATACAATTCTAATATCAATCGAAAATCTTCTCTTGCTCTCGTCCCAGCTTTAGTCCCACGTGGTGGTCAGCTTGCCTCTCTCTCCACTTCAGCCTGTTCATGAGCTCATTTATCGAGGCTCCGAATTCGGCAACCTCTTTCGTCACTACATCTCTCCACCTAGATTGCAGTCTTCCTCTGGTTAAACCCCGCCTTCTGATTTCATATATCTTGATGACCATCTACGGAACCCTAGATTGCGTGCGGCACGACACGCTTTTTCTTAAATATTATTTATCTAAATAATATTTTACAATATTTGTAGTTGACACGATTAGTTTCTTTCTCGTAGCCCCTGTCCAAACGTTTCACAATCTATAAAGCAGTCTGACGACTTGTTAAGTGGAAATTTATGGAGCCAGTCAGCACTTGGGAATCCGATTAATGATCAAAGGGCTTGTGTTTTTTATCAATTAATTCAAAACGAATGCATTAAAAAACATGCAGAGTGAGGAAAGTTTTAACCACACAGGTCCGGAGCCGACCGCCGGACATTAGCATGATGAGATCAATTTAGGGTTTCATGTTCGAAATATGTGGCGAAGTATACGAAGAAGTTAAGCCGTTGCTGTCATGTAAAGGCAGAGGTCTTATGGGCGGCTTGATAACTTCTAACAGTAAGCCTCACTACTGTCTTACAAACCTCTACCCATCCGGACTTGGCCCCCGTGGTGGAGTATGGCCTAACCGTCCTGGGATGCAGGAAGAAACCCGTGCCCCAGCTGTGGGGACATACAAGGGTCGATATCGTATTCAAAATAATAACCTAATGTAATAACATTGCTCTACCAAAGCATAGTCATCGTCCTCATGCTCAAAGCCAAGTTAATTTATGATATTTTGTTACAGTAAATGGAGTTGTGTCATCGGGCAACCTAGTGGCGTTGATGGGCTCAAGGTAATTAATACAGTTACGTGACAATGTAACCAATGATAGAGATACTTATTGAACTACTAACACGTCAGTAACTTAACATCATCATAATTTCTGGTGGTGAAATATTTTAGAATATCCTGCCTTGTCCCACCAAAACCTATTAGGTAAAAGAGGCCAATTTCGGTAAAGCCATAATTCCTGCCACTCACGAAAGGGTTGGTCCACCAGTTCAAAGTGCTCAACGAGCTATGCTCAGAGTTTCTCTGAAGAATAGGATTCGTAACTAATGCATCTAACAGAGAACCAAAGTTATCGACATAGCTCAGAGAATCAGCAAGCTGAAGTGGCAGTGGGCTGGCCATATCTCACGAAGAACCGACAACCGTTGGAGCAAACGTGTCCTTGAGTGGAGCCGCGACTCGGCAAAGGTAGTGTAGGACGCCCTCCGTCTAGGTGGGATGACGATCTGCGAAAAACTGCAGGCAGATGCTGGATGCGGCAAGCTGAAGACAGGGCGCTATGGCGGTCATTAGGGGAGGGCCATGTCCAGCCGTGGACTAGTATAGCCTGACGACCTAATTACTGCACACGTTGTCACTCATCGTGGAAGGAGTACTTCGCTTATTGGTCTCTTACTTCAGGATTATTCAATCACACCCAACAATCTCTCCATGGTTGGATTCCACAGATTTAGTAAGACGTGATATTATTACAGCTTTTCGATAAGGATCTGGGACTCTATTCTCGCCCTTGCGAATTGAAAGCGTAGACGCATAATATTCGATGGCTTAGACATTTGTCGCATAAAAATAAGATAAGATAACTTGACAGAGTCAGTAGACATTTATATTCTCATTCGAATTCAATCGAGCATGTCGTTACGAATTCAGATTTTGGCTGTCGGTCGCTCGACTTTTTATGTAGAATTCCAAGTTATAAGCCTTAGAGTCGTGTACCGACGACTTATTTGCTAAGGAAGTGGAAATTGGCTTCCTGGGCGCTTACCTCTAAACAAATTAGCATAACTAATGAAAAAAACAGAATCTCAAAACTGCACCGAGTGTGGTGTGATTGAAGATGTCTATCACATATAAGTTGAATGTGTACGGAGTAATTGTGTTATTCTAGAGCAGATTTACCAGATGTACGACACATTTCACGTAGTTGGTGGTTGCAACATTATTCTAGCCTTTCCAGAGTCAGAAGAAGCTACAATGGTGTTCAAGGTGAATTTCGGATTACGTGCTCGATTGCCAACAAATTTATTAGTTTAGATCAGGCTTGAAATAGCAATTACGAGAGTGACATGGTCACTTGTGTACCTTTTAAATAAATAAAGAAAAAAAATCCCTGCACTTCCCTTGTAGCGAACTTGACTCCCTTTTTATGTAATTTTCTGTTTGGTACGTTTGATAAATAAGGAAATTATACTTTTCAACTGCAGATTTTCAGACAGTAGCTAGCTTTATATTCTTTTTAATGCACTGACCCGTGCTAAGGACAATTTTAAAAAGCTATTTAGAGGATAAAAATTCCACCCATTCCGGGATTCGAACCCGCGAATGTCGCTGTCTGTACGTAATACAGAGAGTGTTGTAAAGAGGTTCGAAACTTCACTGATGCCGGTGAGTCGCCCATTAGCTCAGTTAGAAGAGCGCTGGCATGGATAGCCAGAGGTCGCGGGTTCGAATCCCGGCATGGGTGGAATTTTAGCCTATAAATAGGTTTTTTAATAGCTAGCTTGTTTACTGCTTAATAATTAAGACTTTTTAGTTCAACCTAATAATGAAAAACATTTTATGACATAGAAAGTTGACAGCTGTTGTTTAAATACCAGGCTTACCCGTTTCACAAATGTCGCAGCATATAATAAGTGCCCTACATAGAAGATAAAGATAAGATAAAAATATTTTTCATTTCTCATACTAGGAAAGCAGATCTAAAGTTGTCTGAGGAGTGGGTTGAAAGAATTATGAATCAATAGAATCAATTTATTTCAACGTAAGGAATTTACATTCTGTTTGAATGGCAATTTACATTGTAGGCCGCTGCCTTCGGGCCGTATTGTAGCGGAGAAGCAGGCAGCGGGAAAAAACTCTACTCTTACCATATTTTCTCAAGTCATCTTAAACCAAGCACATCAATTATTTTCAGCCCTAGGGACAATCGTTTCCAAGTGACGACAGTTTGTTTTAAAAACCTACTTAGAGGCTAAAAATTCCACCCATGCCGGGATTCGAACCCGCGACCTCTGGCTATCCGAGCCAGCAAATTGATGCGAATTCCTTCAACCAGATGTCGCTGCTTGTACGTAATACAGAGAAGTATTGTAAAGAGGTTCGAAATTTCACTGATGCCGGTGATTCGCCCATTAGCTTAGTTGGAAGAGCGCTGGCACGGATAGCCGGAGGTCGCGGGTTCGAATCCCGGCATGGGTGGAATTTTTAGCCTCTAAACAGATTTTTAAAATCATCTTAAACCAAACACATCAAATATTTTTCAGCCCTAGGGAGAATCGTCTTCAAGTGACAGTTTGTTTACTAAGTCAATGTCCCCTCCAGCGGTGCCGGCAAGACCACTCTGCTGGCGGCCATCAGCCGGCGCGACAAGAGTGCCATGACGGGGTACCTCATGCTGAACGGGCGGCTGGCGGGGGCCGACCTCATCGCGAGGATCTCCGGCTTCGTACCCCAGGAAGACCTGGCCATCGAGGACCTGTCCGTCAACGAGCACATGGAGTTTATGGTGAGTTGGAGTTACCGAGATAAGGTTTGATGCGTGGCCAGAAACACGATCGGGTCATCTCTCAAGGCAGGTCAAGAAGAAGAAGATAATGTTTCCTTGACCTGCCCTGTGAGACCTGCCGCACGTCGGTTCCGGGTACTTTTTACATACATACACGCATAACCTCACGCCTGTATTCCAAAGGGGTAGGCAGAGACCCGGGACTGCCACTTTCCACGATCCTGACAGATCACCTTCCCTTCATCAACGTTCATAAGTCCTTGCATGCACGCACGCTGGTTCCGGGTACTTTTTATCTTCCCCTTTGCTACTTCATCTACTATTTGGTTGATGTATTTCCGCCTGGTACGTCCCTTACTAGCCCTTCCACTCACATTTGCAATATATATTTGTTCCGTCAATTTCATCCTTCATCCTCACCACATGTCCAAACCAACGCAACATTCTTTTCTAAATTCTGTCACTACATCCTCTTTCAGACCACAACATTTTCTAATCAGATTATTGCGTATCCTTTCATTCAAAGTAATACTACACATACTTCTCAAGGACCTCATTTCTACTGCATTCTTCTTCTTCAGGCTATATTAGTCCACTGCTGGACATAGCCCTCGCTTATGGCGCCTTAGCGCCCTGTCTTTAGTTTGCCGCTTCCAGCATCTGCACCATATCAGCATCTACTGCATTACTTAATTATAATGTTTAATTTTTGAAAAAAAAAAAAACGTATTATAAAACAAGTTATGATTTTTATTTCACTCGTGGCCCTAGTTACCAACCCCACGCATCATAAATCCTAAGCTCTGAGCTGGCAGTTTTTTGCCTTTTTGATGGAGGCCTAATTATGCGCGCCGAAACCTGTCGGAGTTCTGACGTTAGCGATAGCAATTAGTAACGTAAAGAATTTACATTCTGTTTGCTGAATGTCAATGTACTATGTTAGCCTACAGGCCGTTTTGTAGCGGGAAAGAAGGCAGCGGAAACAGACCATCAACCTTTATATTTGATCTGACCGCCTATTTCGAAACTATATTAGAATTTATTTTCCACTTATTATTTCATAACTTCGATATTTCTTAATTGCACCGAGTACTCTAATACCCTTCTCTTCTGCAGAAAGAATTTGCTTTTAATAACAAGGCCGCTACTTAGTACTAAATTTTTATATAATTTCACAGAAATTTCAGTAACAGAAATTAAAGAATATTCTCAAAGAAAATAAAAAATATTCTGTCTATCAAACAACACTCACTCAGCATCAGTTAACAGGAGCAGGCCTTCAGTCCATCCAAACATTGGGCAACAATAACCGACAGCACGATACGATCTTCCGTTCAATGACCAGCTAACTACCAAATAATGCCAGAAACAGAGAACATTTTTAGTAATAGGGCTCTTCTTTTCCACCTCAATAAATCCGGTCCTTTGCTAGTCTCGTCCAATGTTTACCAGCTATTTTCACAATCTCGTCGGCATATCCTTCTTCTATCTTCTATATTCTATCACCAATAAATGCTACCTAATATGCAATTCTGAGTATAAGTCTCTTCTAATACACGCCATACGTTTCGGTCACGAGATTTTTCCAGCCAATCTTTTTATCCCACTTAGATCAGAGCTGCTCAGTATCCTATTTGTTGGGCGACAATATCCGATAGAGGCGCTTATCGGTTCAGTTTGATATATAATCATTTGTGTATATAATCAGCCTATATACAACAGAGTCCATAATGGAGCATAGGCTCTTCTCTTTCACGGCAATTCATCCGGTCTTTTAGTAGTCTCGTCCAAAGTTTCCTAGTCAGTGTGCTTGGCTACCATGTCACCATGCATGATCATATAACCGGTATAATCATGTTACTGTTACGTTAGCAACATAAAAAAACCAGACGGCTATCGTTTGAAAAGACTAAGGTACCATCACGTGCCACCTCATGCAGAACGGCTGCCTGGCGAAGACAGAGTCCATTGGACGTGGTATGAAGCAGGCATGAAGCCGAGGGAGATTCGAACTTATCGTGAGAATCTCCAGCTTCATGACTTAGAAAGACCTGGCTATTGAAGAAGTTTGTCCCTGGGTCGGTTAAAGAGAATGTGTAGTTGGGTGAATGTGCTGTTTTTTTTATAAAATATCATATACGAAATTGAGATTACATCGATTGCATAAAGTTGGTCAAACATAAAATTAAAATAATAATTGTAGACTTTTAGTCCGGATTTACTTACGGGTGTTGTTATATCGGAAAAATCCGACCAGGTTTCGCTCCGATTCGCAGAGCTTAATCATGGTGAGCAGAGACGGAGCTCGCGTCGTCGGTTGCTCGTCTCACACTACGGGCAAGCGCGCGGCGCGCGCGCTTGAGTCTACAATGTGTTGTGCTTACGAAAGTTTTAGTTCATAAAATAATAATACTGCAAAAATGCCAACATATTAAAAGAAAATTCATTTACAAAAGGCTTCGTCAAAACTAAAAATGGAAAATTTAAAAGAAAACACTCGGTACAGAAGACACAAACACAAAAAGCACTAAGAAAATAAGCCCGGCACACATGCGATCATTCAAGGGTAATTCTTTACTTAAGATAGGCCCCAGAGCGGCAGCCATAACCAACCGACCGACGTCCTATCTTCCTCACAAAGGCCTTCCTCTGCACTGCGGAGACCCAAGTGATTTCTAACGCGAGAGGTACAAAAATGTACTGGCCCAAAAGCGCAGAATACTTTTGAATCTTCAACCTCGCAGCCTCTTCTGCAGCAGTGCCAGGGGTCGATACGGTAGACAGTAAGTGAGAAGAGGCAAAAGTGCAGACACACGTAGAATCCCAAAGCAAGGAGCCACCTTTTCCCAGGGTATCATCAGGCCATCCGGACGTCTCCCATCAGAGCGACAATTGGAAAGTTGTACAGAGTATCTTCGGTGATGTCAGTCCGTTTGTTTGTCACCAGGCACGCCTCATGATGGACCGGCGTGCAACCCAGGCATCGCGCTCACGCCGCATACAGCAACTGCTTGGGGAACTGGGGGTCGCTGCTTGCACCAGGACTAAGCTGAAGGCCCTAAGTGGAGGCGAGAGAAAGAGAGTTGCTTTGGCTGTGCAGGTAAGAGATGGAGCAATTGGAGATGCAGCTGAAACAATATTTTAAAACATTTAGACAAATAGGTGTTTTCTATTCAAGCTTATTCAATTTATAGATCTTTTAAAAGAAGCATTTAGATTTCAATTATTTAATGCCGACCTATTTGACGTTTTTTTTTCACATTACGTTTTAGTGCGTCGATGAGTATTGTACTAAATTATGATTTGTACCTTATTGATGTTATGTTTATGTATTTAATTAGCATTATACTTAAATAAAAAAACTGAGGCTAGCCGCCACTTTTCGAATTGAGGATTTCACAAAGTATCAGATTATTCTGTCCCTTCAGATTTTTCACAGAACTTCTTAATCTTTTGCATAAATTTAACAGCCGCGTACAAAGTTATGACTTTGCGGTCCCTGACTTAAGTTTATGAATAAACTTATGTCTGATTTAGCCAATTCTAAGTAAATATTTAGATTAGACTAACATCGCCCAAATCTGAAATAGCTGTACTACTCTCCCACAAATAAATATGTCACAAATTACAATACTTTTTGCCATTTATATTTCATGAGCGGAAGTCCAACAGCTGCCCAATCCCTTTTCCGGATCGTATTATACCAGTTCTTCCTTTCCAGCTCCTTAACGACCCTCCTATACTGTTCTGCGACGAGCCGACCACGGGGCTTGACAGCTACGCAGCTGGTGCCGTGGTCTCGGTATTGCGGAAGCTAGCCGTGGGCGGGAAGCTGGTGGTCTGCTCCGTGCACCAGCCAGCTTCAGGTGTCTTCGACCAGTTCCACGAAGTGGTGCTTCTGGCTGGCGGCCGCACAGCATTCCACGGAACCATTCATCAGGCTGAGGTGTTCTTCGCTTCGTAAGTATTCATCATTATCGTTAACAGTAGGGCTTGATAGTTACGCAGCCGGCGCCGTAGTGTCCGTACTCGGAAGCTAGCCGGGAAGTAGTTGGTCTGCTCCGTGCACCAGTCAGCTTCGGGAGACTTTGACTAGGTCAACGAAGTAGTGCTACCATTCGTCAGGCTGAGGTTTTCTTCGCTTCGTCGAATTTTTTTTTGTTAATGATATTCATCGTCGCATATCATTAACATCAGGGCTTGATAGCTACGCAGCCGGTGCCGTGATCTCCGTAGAGCAGATTGGAATTTCAATGTTACTGACTACGTCCGGTAAAAAAAAATATTCGTAGAAAGCTGTGGTATTTACTTGCATCAACTTGATTCTGACATCTTCGAACAGTACCATGAGATAGTGCGATTTTGAGCAGACCAGTTTTCTCCTTTTGTAAGTATTCTCTTGAGGATCAGCTTTGCAAACTGGTATTCTGCTTCATCTGACTGCTTCAGGTGAGAGTTCCATGAGGAATATCAAGGAAAAGCTCCACGTGGTGGTTCTGCTGGCCGTTATAAAACCGGCTTCAACGTTACAATGGTGCGGTACTTGGGAGCTGATTCTCATTCATGCGAATTGAAAGCGTGGACGCAAAATATTCGAAGGATTAGACATTTGTCGCATAAAAAACACTTTCAGGGAGCCAATTCTCACTTCATTAGCAAATAAAACGTGTACGACTCTTATCTGTCGGCTTATAACTTGGAATTCTACGTAGAAAGTCGTACTAATGATGTGACTCCCATATGCTATTCACTTCGCAAGTAATTCTTCTTCTTTTAGTGCCTCTCCCGTCATCCGCATATTAGGTACACTTTTGTCTCTGCCAGGCAGAATATATCTTTGAAGCTGACCGTTCCAGTCCGTTTTTTTTTGGAGTCAGAAATTTTGAAAGTATAACAAGAAATTAATTATGGACTATTCGGATCCCGTGGGTTACATCGCGAAAATATTTTATTTGGTGGCGTAGCTATTGTTGAGTAGGATAAAGTCTCTTGAAATTTTAATCCAGATCGTGTCTTTAATTCTACACAGATTTGCTTATTAATAAATATTATATTGTGTTCACAGACTTTTACATGAATAATTACGTGATTAATCATTGCGAGGCAGACAATATGTACAATTATCGTTTAATAATTATGCAGAGGTACCTCTGCACATTGATGACGGATGTGTGATGGATCAAGTAACGCGGTAGATCAAATCACAAGATCAAATAATCTAAGGTGATGTGATGACTCATTATCTAATAGCATTTTTTTATCTAAGTAGGATAATGAAGGTTGGTGCATTTAGTTTTTGTCTGTGAAACATGTCTAGGGATTTAAGAGTATTTTATTTAAAAATATTATTATTTGCATGTCTATATTGTCCACGAAAATAGAATACCTGATTTAAATGCACCACATTTCCATTTTATATGGCTTCATGTGGTATAGTAACACCCATTTGAATTGACCACTTTATTTGTTATCACACTAAGAATTTTTATAATGCGGACTTTTTCACTAGGGTGGCGTAGAAAGTATATATATTTAATTATTAACGTAGTTGAGTAAATTAAATACATTTCATTTAAATTGCACATTAAATAGTAATCAAATAAACAAAACCAATAAAAATGCATAATAATGGTGAGCAATAATCATATGCAGAATCTAAATATTCCACGGACTTGTAGGAAATTTCTTCATCTTCACAATCATATGGTTTTATAGCTATTGCAAACTCATTGCCAGTTGTCTGGCTGGATAGGTCTCACTAATCATCATAATAATTTAATAATAATAAAAATCACTAATTTTTATATCATAGAAAACGTTTATTTGGTACCAACACAATCAAAATAAAAACAATCATGGTTAAGCGTATAAATTAGGGTTTACATAGCATACTTATTAACAGAAACAAGTATAAAATGGCACCAAAATGGCCGCCGCTGAGCATTTTGTCATGATCGTTGAGGACCATGACGCCGATTTTCAGCAGTCGCCAAATAATAAAATAAATATACACATCATATCACATCACATCATAATAATTCAAATCTTGATCAATTTATTTTAAGCAGTTTATAAAACTAACGCACAGCAATGTGTTCCAAATAAATTTTGAGTTTAATGTTTTTATAAACCAGGAAGCGGCCACTCTTCATTACACAAACTATGCATGATAGCAGGCAGTCATATTGACGACTAAGTCGGTATTGTTATTTGACGGAATCGAGCTTAATCCCGCAGACTTTTTATCAGACCCATATTCTATTAAATTATGTATCACAGTTTTTTTCGCGTCTGTGAATAGTTGCCTGTTGTTGCTTCACTCAAGTGATTGAATGAGTAAGTGATTGTATAGGGATTACTCCTTGAGAATCAGGGGCCATGCCATAGTCATCCCGGCAGTCCTCTCCGTATAGCATTTATTAATTACGTTACGAGCGTATATAAATGCTCAAAATGCGCAGCATAAAATAGTCTACAATTCATGTAAAGGCCGGTGATGATAATCTTCATCATCATCAGCCATTTGACGCCCACTGCAGGACATAGCCCTCCCCTAATGAGCGCTATAGCACCCTGTCTTCAGCTTGCCGCATCCAGCATCTGCCTGCAGTTCTTCGCAGATCGCCATCCCACCTAGTCGGAGGGCGTCCTGCATTACGTATAAGCTTTATATATAAGTACAAAATAGATATAAATAAAAAGAAGAACTATTTTTATTAACACTTTTTCAGGTGCCGTGGTCCCGGATGACCATCCGGGACCACGGCACCTGAAAAAGTGCCGAAACGTTGGAAAATTGTAAAAATGTAATAAACGAGCATAAATCCGTATAAAAACAGTTTTAATTATGTCTACTGCTCGTGTTAACCTTAGAAAAAACTATTTTTATTACTATTTTTTTTTTGATGAGAAGCATTTAATTTTTATTTGATATTCCTTTCTTTTATTGATTCGTAATATTAAAAAAAAAAAGAATTACTTAAACAAAACATCTAAAGTAATACTAAATTAATAACGAAACTAAAATCTAACCTATAGTAATAAAAATAAATAACTATTTTCATTGGCACAGGTTTAAAAGTAAACATACATACATACATACATACATACATACATACATACATACATACATACATACATACATACATACATACATACATACATACATACATACATACATACATACATACATACATACATACATACATACATACATACATACATACATACAATACATACATACATACATACATACATACATAACCTCACGCCTGTATCCCAGAGGGGTAGGCAGAGACCAGGGACTGCCACTTGCCACGATCCTGACAGATCACCTTCGCTCCAAAAGTAAACAAAAACATGGAAAATGTTATAAAGTTAGGTACCTACTTTCTAGTCGTCGGTATTCTTTCGGTGTTTCTAGTGTAGTAGAATGAGAAATCGACGGCCTCGGTGGCTCAGCGGTTTGTCACGCTGACTGTAAATCCGAAGGTCTCAGGTTCGATCCCCCGCCGGGTCAAACTAGGAAAAGAACTTTTCTAGTTTGTCTCGGGTCTTGGATGTTATCTATGTATTTATTGTATTAAATCTATCGTTAGCACCTGTAACACAAGTCATTTAGTTGTACTTAGTATAGGGCTAACGAGATCTGTGTAATATGTCCATGAATATTATTATTATTACTAAATGCTAATTTTTCTCATGTTTGTCAACGCTTCCTTAGTTATTTAAATAGGAGAGACTGGAAATTAGATACACAGATGGATAGATAACTCTTTATCGCCGATCAAGAGGTTTCATTTGAATATATATGTACTTCCTAAATCGGCCGGTATCTGACGAAATTCGTCGTATCCGAAACCACCAACAAAATGCGCTTCTTTTCTGTTATCGCTTTGACTAAGTAAACGATTTGACTCCGACACGATGGCGTAGGCCATTCACGGCCGGTGATGGAAAAAACTGTTTTTTTTTTCAATTTTAAGAACCTATTAAGAGGCTAAAAATACCGCCCATGCCGGGATTGGAACCCGCGACCTCTGGTTAACCGTACCAGCGCTCTCCCAACTGAGATAGATAGAGAACACTTTATTGCATAACCAGAAAAATATTACAACCATGATTCTTAAATCTAAGTAATGTTATACAATTTGCGTCTTATCGCTAAGAGCGATCTCTTCCAGACAACCTTTGGATGGAATGTATAACTGAGATAACAATATTGTCTGTATTATTTGCAGACATCTGGCTGAAGTAATTTCCATCACTTGCAGCCCCGAGTACCTACTTTGCAGTTAGGTTTTACATCGGAATGATATCGCTGTAAACCTATTTAGAGGCTAAAAGATCCGCCCATGCCGGGACTAGATCATTTTCAATTTGTAAAACAAACAGTTTAAAATGTTTTAAAAATGTGTTCATGTGTTTTAATTTATGTAGCATATTATTCTATTTTTATTTTTAATGCACTAACCCGTGCTAAGGAACAAATTTAAAAACCTATTTAGAGGCTAAAAACTTCACCCATGCCGGGATTCGAACCCGCAACCTTTGGCACGGATAGCCAGAGGTTGCGGGTTCGAATCCCGGCATGGGTGAAATTTTTAGCCTCTAAATAGGTTTTTAAATTATGTAGCATATATACATCCCACTGCAGGGCCTTCTCTCAAAAAGAGAGAGTATGGCTCTCTTTTTGAGAGAAGTGGTGGTGATTAAGGAGTGGGCTTAATCACCACGCATGCACGGTAGGCACGGTAGGCTTTGGTGGTGTGATTGGCAACTCCAAGCGCTGAGGTAGTTGAACCCCTCAGACACTCAGGTCTCGTCACGATGTTTTGCTTCACTTGTTTCTTCCACCTGTGCTTGTGTGTTTAAATCAAGTTTTTAGCCCTTTAATTTTGTACACGTTTAATCAATTAAAACCGTTTTAAACGTTCATAAAGGCCTTTGAGTTATTTCCTTCCGGGTCTTTCCTGTGGGCTAGGCTGACTAAGCTGTCAGGATGGTTTTAAATGGCTGGGCAAGCCTACACTATCTAAAACACTATCTAAGGCACTACAGCGTTTGAGGTCCTTTCACCTATTTAGTGTAGTGAAGGTGCCACTAGAAGCTTTATAAATCATCTCAGTACGTAGATGTAAAGGCTCTTAGGCTGGGCGCATGCTGAGACGCAGGCGACGCAGCACAGCGCAGATTTTGTAAATCATGGAACGTCATTGAGTTACGTACGCTGCGGCGCAGGCATGTGTCTGCCCTGCTCGGCGTCTCGTTGTAGTGCCGGCACAGATCTCTGCGCGACGCATGCACGCACGTCGTCGTAGAGATTTTACTAACAATTTTGTTGCAATGACAGAACATTTAAATGAATTAGTTCGCTGTGAACCTTGTTTGTATGATAAAAATCATCCAGACTATTCAAAAAAGACTTTGAAACTGTTACTATGGGTGAGATTTGCCAAGGAATGAAGCGAATAGTTGCGTCGCAGCATGCGGTGGGGGCTATGTCTTCAGCAGCTATGTCTGCCTCAACTGCCCTGCCCTGTACTGAACTGTGCTGCGCTGTGCTGTGTTACCTGCGTCTCAGCATGCACCTAGCTTTATTCCATCCTTTTGTCCGCAGGCTCAACTACAAGTGCCCCACCGGCTACAACTCAGCGGACTATTTCGTCTCTATCTTGGGCATAGAGGTAGACAAGGAGGCGGCGAGTCGCGATCGGGTCAGGCGCATCTGCGATGAGTACATGCGCTCTGACATCGCTTGCGAAATAGAAAGACGTGTTGGCAATGTCACTGACGAGATCGAGTACTTTAGCGGGGATAGTAAGGTAAGATCTATTTGTACCTACAAAACTCATAAAACTAAAATAGAACGATCTGATATCAACTCTTTGCATGTCCCCACTGCTGGGGACCGGGTCTCTCCCTGCATTGAAGAAAGGTTAGGCCATACTCCACCACGGGGACTAAGTCCGGGCTTGTGGAGGATTGTAAGGCAGTGGAGGGCGTTACTGTCAGAAGTTATCAAGTCGCCCATAAGCCCTCTGACTGCCGTTACACGACAGCCGGCACCAATGGCTTAGCGTGCTTTGCGAAGCACGGGAGGGCTCGGATAAAGCAATGCCAACAGTGGTAGTCACAGGATGGTAAGCCCATCCAGCACCTGACCACGCCTGCTGTTGCTTAACCAATCTGATTGATTCCAATCACTCAATTCTACTAGCCAACGAGCGCTTCGTTCCACTTCCACTAGGCCACTAGACCGCTTCAATAAAAAAGAACGATCGCTAACAGGTAAACCAAATAAGTTTCTAAGAGCGGCTTTATGCATAAAATAAATTGTGAAGTATCTACTTATTTTGGAATGTATGAAAGAAAACATTAATCCAATATTCCACACAATGAAAATACATTTCCTCAGGCCGTTTAGGCTACAGAGCGTCTTATTATACAAAGAAGCATTCGAAATAAAAAACGGCCGTAACTTTTTGCGTTTGAAGAAACTCAGATGTTGGATTTTTTCACAATATTTCACTCATATAAAAATTTTAAGTAAAAATTCTTCAAAATTTTATGACATTCAAAAAGAAGTTCATCGTCAGGCTATACTAGTCCACTGCTGGACATAGCCCTCCCCTAAAGAGCGCGACGTTGTGCTATCATAGGGGGTAATGCCCATAATCCCCACGCTGGGCGTGCGGGTTGGGGATCGTAGTTCGGTGGAATTGTACTGCAGGGGGCGCTGCAGCCCACCCCCCAGTTTGTGTCCCTTAGTCGCCTTTTACGACACCCGGGGTTGGTGCTATTCTCTAGGCCGACACCACACGACACAAAATTCTTTTTACTTCTGTAAATTATCAAAAACCTTCAGGAATACTAAATATTACATCTACCGACATTACACATGTGCCATCACCAGTAATCGGGTAGATAAATATTCCGTAGAAACAGTAACTTATATAAGAAACGAATGATGTAAAACAGCTTTTTAAACTTGTTGACCTTGAATGCACACACCGTTTTCCACGTGGCTTAAGGCTGCATGTATACTACGTCCCATTTCAACACTGAATCTGAAGCGCTCGCGGCCTAGTGGAGCCGAGTGACTGTAATCAATCAGCTGAATGGGTGACGATACCGTAACTACTCCTAGTGGCATATTTTCCGAGCGCTCCCGTGCTTCGCAACGCATGCTAAGTCGTTGGTGCTGATTGTCTTGTAATGGTAGTTGTCAAGCCATGTCAAAGGCCTGATGGGCAGCTTGATAACATCTGACTGGACCCGCCACTGTCATACAATCCTTCACCAACCCGGACTTGGCCCCCGTGGTGGAGTATGACCTAACCTTCATGCGATGCAGGAAGAGACCCGATGTGGGCATCAACGAAAACAACTCTTCTCTTGAGACATCGCGTTCTCCCAGAAGCGCGGGGCCTCCATCGTGCCTTACTCTTAGTGTGCATGGAGCTTAACTATCAAACAAATAACTTAAAGTTCATTAGCACTGTAGAACTATATTAGTGCAAAAAACCAACAAACTATTTTATTAAGCACAGTTTCTTGGAATTTTGTTGTGAATTTTGTGGGCGTTTAAACAACTTTATAAATAGGCTTTACGTAAGTGTTAAAATGGATCCGATTAAAAGTTTTCTCGTAAACTTGCAACATCTATTAAGCGATAACGAAACCAAATTAACTGTCAAGTAGTCTTTAAAATGGGTTGAGCACACGTTAAGACTCTTCAGAGGCAGTTTAAATGGTTTGTGGTACTGTAATAATATTCCCTGTATAATAATGTATAATATTCTGTATAATAATAACCCAATTCTTCCCGCGAGTGTCGTAAAAGGCGACTAAGGGACAGAAACCGGGTGTGGGCAGCAGCGCCCCCTGCAGTACAATTCCACCGAACTGCGATCCCCAACCCGCATGTCCAGCGTGGGGATTATGGGCATTACCCCCTATGATAGCACAACGTGGCGCTCTATAGGGGAGGGCTATGTCCAGCAGTGGACTAGTATAGCCTGACGACGCTTGTAATAATATGATAGCTTTTGTAGGGTTGCTGGTTGTGTGTGGACAGGGTCGCCGTGTGGAGAGAGCCTCGTAGGAGCTATCATGTTGGGTATCAGTCGTGAGTCGTGTCAATAAGAACACATGTTACCATGGTCGTATATTGTATCAGTGCAAGTCTGAAGTGTGTGTGAAGTATTCCTTTATTTATCTACTATGTTTAATACTTTATTTTATAATTATTATTCAAGAAAATTTTATTTACAATAATAAATAATAGATGAGTAATAAAATAACGTACTTTGTACATTAAAATCTTAAATAAAATAATATAAAGTACTCATAACTAAATATAAAATACTGCACCGAGATCATGGCTGCCTCTGGGAAGGGTCCCCAGTATGCTGGCTACGTTGCCTCGCTGGATGGCGAGATTTATCCTCTGACCGAGGTAATAACCAGCCCTGGGGTCCCTGGTCGTGTCGATGAGGCGCAACGGTAGTTATCTATTTTATCTACTTACTTAGTACAGGGGAAAACCGTAACTACGGTCATAAGGCTGAGAACTCACGATGCGCCGCGGTTGCGGTTCCGAAGCCTCTGTAAAATATTTTATGTAAAATCTTAAAGCGCATCTTTTTACGCGATTTACGCCCGCGCCTTAAATCGCTCCGTCAGTTCTTAGCCGAAGGAGTACCTTAGAGAAATCGCATTTTTATAAATGAGACTGTATCGGGCATTACAAAACGATATTAATTCATGACACAATATGAATACCAGGACTATTTGCTACTATCAAAACGCATAATGTAAATTTCATTAAAAAAATCATCATCATCCCACCTCTACTCCACCACTGCTGGGTACAGGCTTTTTCCCCTTCACGCCATCCTTCGCATCCGGTCTCGCCATCCGCATCCACGGGCTCTCGTCTGGCCACATCGTCCGGCCATCGGGCCGTTGGTCTACCCACTGACCGCCGTCCGGCTTTAAACATTGTCCTTTTTTTTCAGAATGAGGAGGATGACTATTTTGAACGATACTTAACTCTGTAAGTACCTAGGAAACTTCCGTCTTAAAACTACAATTTTAGTTTATTACATTGGCAATTCGTTGTACCTACGTTGCATAGCCCAGGGCTCCTAATTGTTAATCTGTGGGTTGATCGACTTAACAATGGAATTGTCATAGTAAACCATGAATTGCAGTTCAATGAAACGGGTCCCTGATGTACCTATCTAGAGAAAGTATTAAAGAAAAATAGCTACAAGTTTTTTTTCTGTCCTTAAAAATTATTGATATTTATTTATATTCTTTTCAATGCACTAACCCGTGCTAAGGACAATTTTGAAAACCTATTTAGCGGCTAAAAAATGCACCCCACGCCGGGACTCGAACCCGTGACCTCTGGCTATAGCTTTACAAATGTACATGATATTTTCTAGGGTAACACGAGCACTAGACATAATTAAAACTGTTTTCATACGGATTCCACTCGTTTTATTATATATTTTTTTTACAATTTTCCGACGTTTCGGCATAACTTAAATGTACATAACTTAGAAAATAAAGTCATTGGTACATGCCCGCACTGGGAATCGAATTTGGGTCACTCGCTTCCGAGTCCATTGTTACACCCACTTGGCTACCGCCTCTCGCTAAAGTGAAGGAAAACTTCGTGAGGAAACCTGAGTGTCTCACGCGTTCAAGTAGCTCAGCGCTTGGAATTATCAATCCGCGGCGGGCACGCGTGGTAATTAAGCCCATACTCTCCCTCTGAGAGAAGTCCTGTGCCCCGCAGTGGGATGTTTAGAGGATACATAAAGAAATCTTTGATGATTGATATTAATATTACAAATCATGCGATATAATAATGAATATCAATCATTCAAATCATGTAACTCGATACCTGCCTGACAGTGATATTTGCGCATGAACTTTGCATATTATTACAGTAAAATTATTGATATTTATTAGTGTATTGGGTCATTTTAACATCTGAGGTGTCAAGTTATATTTTATTAACTATAATAGTCTGTATCTGTAGAACCTAATAGCCGTGACGACACAGTATCAAATAATCGAAAAATTTACGAGATAAGGGGAATGTACATTAAGATGAATTAAAACAGAATTTTGACTAAGTTTAATTGTAATAAAAAGAGATTACCAATATTTTCAATAAAATAAAAGACTATAATACTGCTTTCAGCCATTTTGAAAAACTCATTACACCGCGTGACGTCACGCTTATGTTAACATTGGTGAACTTCACCAATGCTTTGTTGTGTCTACTAGTGATTACGATGTTTGTTTGCCTGGGCGTGACGTCAGATTCGACGCCATGACACTGCGAACTGTTTTCCCACAGATTTAAAATAATTATAGAAAAATGGCTTTAACCTTCAAAAAACTTTGGTTTGTTACTGGAATACAGTTTTTTTTTGTAAATAATACAAGTGTCCCCACATTTTAATGAAAATTTAAAAATCTTTCGTCATAACTACTTATTATTCATATTTAAATAGAAATGACACTACGTTAAAACCAAAACCCAAATATTCGTTAAAAACAAGGAAATAGGCAAAAGCAAGGAATATTATTAACTGGCTGTTAGGATATTTTATAGAAAACTGCAGACAGAATCCGTTTAATTATACGATTCTTGTTGCCATAGCAACGCAACAAATAATTATCTTAGAGTTTGGGCTTCGAAAATCGTTATGATAACAATAAAATAGTGCATAATGCCGCTGGAACGCATTACCGAGATATTCTCCGTCTCAATTCAGATATTTGTCTATCTGTATGCCAAGTTTCATGTAATTCCGTTGCGTATATTCCGTAATTGAGTAACAAACATCCAAATATATTTTTGGCCACTTTTTTGACACATCTTCTATAGTATAAAAATAAATCGCTGAATGTGTTGGTAAGCGCAAATCTCGGGAGCAGCTAAACCGATTTCGCTAATTGTTTTTTTAGAATATTCCTTGAAGTACGAGGATGGTTCTTACGGAGAGAAAAATGTAAAAAATTAAAGAATCGACTGTTAGTACGAAGTTCGCTGCGTCAGCTAGTTTATAATATTAGTAAGATTATCCCGTATCTATTTCTCCTTTGGCTACGGCCTTTGCTATTAGCAATAGCCGCCAATTGTATCTGCTGTTTCTGTAACAATTTATCCGGTAAACAATAAAGAATATTCTCTTTAATACATATATTTTTTTATTATTAATATCGTTTTTTAATTATTATTAATTAATAATAATTTAATTAATAAAATTAATAAAGAATCTTATCCCTGAAATACAGGGTGACAGTGGGATTTCACCCAATATTATATATTTTTTTGCAGAGTCAAAGTGAACTTCTTTGTCCAATTCTACTGGTTGATGTGGAGAAATATACAGTCAGTGAAACACAACAGCACTATATGGATAGCCGAATTTTTATTATTATTGGTAAGAAAGCACTTTAGCACTTCTTATGTCTTTCTTCATTTTCAGCTTCGTCACTTTGTTTTGCTTTCTGATATCCGCTGTAATCTAGGGTCGTTGTCGGCCTGAGCCTAAAGATTAGCGGAAACCATTTTTGGTGTCCAGTTTTTAATTAATTATAAGTTTTATTTTACGAGTATAATGGTACCAAGTAGACATTTGGTAAAAACTGCCGGCAGATGCTGGATGCGGCAAGCTGAAGACAGGGCGCTATGGCGCTCATTAGGGGAGGGCTATGTCAAGCAGTGGACTACATAATATAGCCTGAAGAACAAGAAGAAATAGACAAACAAATGGAAGAAATCTCTTACAGAGATAAGCTCGCCTTTGTAAATGTATTTTCTTTCATTGTATTTCTTTTTTGTGTTTTTCGTGTACAATAAAGTAAAGTTAGTAAAGTAGACATTCCTTTCTATATATTTATCAAATAATCTAAGAGTCAATGGGCAATTCTCATAGAAAAACGTAATTCCATAACAATCGTAAATTCGTAATTTTTTTTTTAAATTGTATAATTATAATTCATGTTGAGCTAAATAATTAGTACCTTGATGCGTTGATTTTTTCTATTCACTAAGCGTGCCGACACTTAAGGCGCTTCATGGTGCTAATTAGCGTCACCAATGGAAAAAAATCATGACTTGTTTCATAATACGTTTTTATCTAAAAGTGAACATGAGAAATCTTAACAACTGTGGTAACTATTTTTAGAACTACAGTCTAGAACCTAGAATCAACAGCCTAGAACTTTAATCGATTTCAGCTACAAACGGCCGTACGATGATTTTTTTTTCCATTGGTGGAGCTAGTTTGCACCACGAAGCGTCTAAGGGTAGTGAATTATTAAACCTAAAATTATACCCTCCACGGTGGTGAATTTACGTTTTCCAAAATGAGAATTTTGTGAAACGTAAATTAGGGGAGGGCTATGTCCAGCTGAGCAGTGGACTACATAATATAGCCTGTAGGAGAGAAGAGAAAATAAGAATTACCCATGGTGTGAAAGAACACGTCACGTGACGCGACTTTGTATTCAACTCGCGACCATCCTGGCAAGGCCCGAGCTCCGATTGTGATGCCAACTTGTCTTCCAGTTCGTAGGCCTCATAATCTCCATCCCGTACGTGGGTCACTTCGCCGAACTGGACCAGCAAGATATCCAAAACGTCGAGGGTCTGCTGTACCTCACCATCACTGAGGACATCTTCCTCTTCATCTATGCCGTCTTCATCACGTTTCCCTCCGAGATGCCAATTCTGCTGAGGGAGACGGCCAGCGGCCTCTACAGCCCTGGGCCGTATTACTTGTCGAAGATGATATTTTGGGTAAGACTTACAGAATTGCTCGCAGCTTTTTAGCTTTCAATTTCATTGTTGTCCATTGATTTTGATCCTTGTTTACACAACTAAAAGGTTCATATTTAACTGGAACTTTTATGATATAGACCTTTTTGACGTTGTCTTTATTTACCAATGGCAGTTTGGCATTCATAGTGCGCATTTGGTTTTTAAGTGTGCGTTTGGTCACACTGGTTTTCATACTAATGGGTCATGTCACTACTTCTGCAGAGAAACTGTTCACGAAAGTTGAACAAGGATTGAGATGGTCAGTTCTTGGTTCGATATCAACTCTTGTATGTCGCCACTGCTGCGGCACAGGTCTCTTTCTATATCGCAGGAAGGTTAGGCCATACTCCACCACGGGGGCCAAGCCCGGGTTGGTGGAGGATAGTAAGACAGTGGCGGGCCTTACTGTCAGATGTTATCAAGTCGCCCACAAGGCCTCTGACATGGCTTAACGAATGCAGTTTTTGGTTGCCTGAAGTTTTTACATACTCAAACTTACACGTACTACGTATATTTTTATGACATAGTATTAATTGGAGGATTACGTAATCTAAATAATCAGCCAACCAACACTTTGGATTTTTAATGTCGATGATTTTTAACGTATTTCGTTACGTCTATGTTTACGTTTACGGCTTTTGACTTTTGTTAGGTATGGTGCGTGATCCCGAAATTGTCTAAAAATCAATAAGCATCATTGTATTTGATTCGCTTTCTTTGTTGCGTACTGCCGATATTCATTAAATTATTTACCGCTTTTGTATTTAGTATTCACTATTAGGAGGAAATAGTTCGTTAAAAAAAGCATTTGGTGGTTTATATAGCTTCATTAATGTCTATTCCACAAATGTAGGCAATCATTTTGTGCTCCTCCAATCACTGATTTATTACAGAGAGATAAAAATTGTAAATAAGTTACGATGATGTAGATAGCATATCTTAGCATGTGATATTTTTTTATTCAGAGCAAGAACGGTCTTGTTGCCAGTTTCGTCAATGTTATGTTTGGTAATTATCGAATACAATGTTCTCCTTGTACCAAGTTAATTAACATGAATGAAACGTCTCAATTAACTTTGGCCTATTTGATATAGGGAAGAACATAGCTACCTACAATTATGTTACTGTTTTATCTCCGAAATTTAAGTAAAAAATACATTAGACGTCATACACAGTTGAAAGCTTCATTTAATCATTAGAGTGAAACAAATCGAGCATGAAGTAATGATGTCGTTTTTAAGTAATTCTTAAGCAAAAGGGGCAGTAGGTAACCCAACTTAATTTAGTAGAGATTCTATCATACGGTAGAGAAACTATTAAAACAGCGATTGCGAGCAAAACTATTATTTTTCATTAGTATTATTATCGTGGGCAAACCTGAAGTGTCTAAAGTGTTCAAATATTATCTCAGCGCTTGAAATTGCCAATCCGCGGTGGGCACGCGTGGTAATCAATCCCAAACTCTCTCTCTCTTTCTAAACGAAGGTTTGTGTCCTGCAGAGAGACGAATGTAGGCTACTTTAAAAAAATATCATAAACTTATCTTGCAAAAATTTTTGAAATGTAGATGAATTTGCCAGTTTAAATTTCTTACAAATTATTTTTTTTTAGGCTTACCTTTCTGTTTAAATCGGAGAAAACCCAATCTCAGCAGCGGAGCCTTATTTACAGCTATAAATTACCACCTATAAATTATATCTGCACTATCTACAATCTCAAACTATCTCTACGCTCTCACTATATACTATCTTAAACTATGTTTACCCTATCTACAATCACAAACTATCTCTATACTTTCACTATCTACTATCTCAAACTACCTTTACACTATCTACAATGTCATACTACAGATGCCCTGTCTACGATCTTAAATTATCCCTACACTTTCAACAACTACCAAAAATCTAAGACTATCTCTACACTATCACTATATACTATCTCACACTATGTCTACACTTTCTCAAACTATCTCTTCACTTTCACCAACTATCCCTCATTTTACAGATCCCCCGAGCAGTGATTGAGCCAACACTGTTCGCAACCTTAATCTTCACCGTAGCTGGCTTGAAAGGAGGCTTCATGGGCTGGCTTGGCTTCACCTTCATCTGCGTCTTGTGTGCCAACTGGGCCAACGCCTATGGTGAGCTACTTTCGACTTTAATCAGTTGTATTACGATCTATCGCCTTGAATTGGAATTCGCATTAGATGAGGTGAGGTGCATTAGCATTGAAATAAAACAAATACCAACTGTAAAATTATCGTCTGAAATTTATCAGAATAAAAAAGTAACGTGGTTACTCATGGCATTATGATGTTAAAATCCGGGTTTTCATGCATTTCAATCAAATAAATCTACAAGAACATCTTGTAATCTAACAGAAATTCCCAACCTTATCGTAATCTAACTATTCCGTATCCTCTGGAATCTTCCCTACAGTTTGGAATAAATCTCAGATCATTCCTCTCCCTACAAAGGCCCTACTAATTTTTCCGAACAGTGACCTATATCAAACCTATCATTCCCGTCAAAAGTCCTCGAACTAATTCCCATTTTTATGCACAACAAAGTCTCTAACTATCCTATTTACGTTAAGCTTCCACGACATTATAAAACACATCATTACATAATTAAGTCCCCCTTCAAAAGATAATACAATTCCTTCGTTCTAGGCTCCTTCCTCTCGGCCGTGTTCGACAGCATGGAGACAGCTGCCCTGGTATCTGTGCCCTTTGACCTCATCGGTACCATGTATTCCGGCATCTACCTCAACCTGGACAGCGTTAAGCCCGCCTTCTCCTGGCTTCGCTACGTCTCCAGCTTCTACTATGGCGTTGAGTCAATCTCCATCTTACAGTGGAACTCCATCGAGACAATAAGCTGCGTCAGCACCCCCGGAACGCCTTGCATAAGGACTGGGCCAGAGGTCCTGAAGCGGTTTGGCTACGACGAGGATCATTTCTGGAGGAACTGCGGCTGCCTCACGTTGATGTATTTTATCGCCCACGCCGTAGCCTACCTGATGGTCATAAAGAGAAGCAGGGGCACGCCTGTTTATTAGATTGAGCTCCAAAATGTAAGACACCGGTATGTAAATTACTCTTTGCATCTTCCTCGATATACTTTGTGTGTCTTGTCTAAAGACTAAATATACAGGATGAATTTTTGAGACGGGACAGTAAGGGCGTAACCTTAACCACTGTAATTACAAGAAAACGTTTTTAGGATTTAGGAGGTATTCTGTAAGTTGGCAAGAACATGGTCAGTTTTACACAAAAAACCTTTTTGATGCAAATCGATCCAGTTTCTTATAAGAATATAAAGTTTCTACTGAACCGAATCAGTTTTGAGTGCTAGATGCGTCAGAAATCGCGACAAACTTCTTCTAAGTATACTTTTCGGTAAAAGAGTCAAACTTCTAAATAAATTCAGAATATCTATGTATAGTCTCTTAAAGACGTTTTCCTGTAACTATAACGGCTTAGGTAATGTATACTGTATGTACTATAAAATGTTACTTTGTTTTTAAGCTCTGTTAAGAATAAAGCTGAAGTGGTGCTGGTTACACCTACACCTACTGAATAATCCTTAATAAGTGATTAAAACTAAAGACTACGAATTTGTAAATGCAAACATAGTATACCCGCCAACACTCCTGCTGCATTACGGACAAAAGATTTCCATTGGCGGCTGAATGATAATTATCGAAGATAGAAACTTACGGAGCCTTAAGCCAGCGCCCAATCAGAAGAAACGTGTGGCAGGGCTATAAAACGGGAGCGGAAAAACACTACCGTTATACGTATAGATTTCGCCCCCTCCCTCGCGTTGTTCATTTTGTACTGGCTTCATCCCGTCTTTTTAAAACATTTTGTAAAAATAGTAGATTGTTAACCGAGGGTAGAAAGGATCAATTCACGAGGTATTTAGTCTGTAGTAGGAATTAATTCTTTTACCCGTGTTAGACACTCTACTTTTCATTTCGAATATGAGGAAAATGAAAACTCATTTTTAATATTCAAATCTTAGCATAGAAGATTATTACTTATCTATTTTTTTGAATTCTGTCACAGATATTTAACAGATTAGTACCCCGCCAATTTATGTCGACTTTTTAAATTTTAAATATGGAACTCACCGCGTAATTGTTGCGGCTTATCCAGTTTTGTAAGTTTACACTGGCTGTTAAGAAACTCACATGGCCTAAACATTTTTTTTAATTTTGTTTTTAAAAAGCCAATTTTTTTACATAAAACTCTTCACAGCTGACAGTTGTTCAATTTTTAAAGTTAATTCCGGCCCTTAGGTGGGAAGTAATTTGTATGAGTTTTTCCCTCTCTATAGAGGGAAGCAGCATTTTCCACCCAATAATCCGATACACTACTTTCAGAGTATAAGAAATTAAAAAGTCTTTTACGCGTCTTTGTCGAACCTCTTTTGTGCCACCGGCTAAGAAGTCTATGTAGGTACATCTGTGTTCCCAAAACTAGTTACAGGCTTTACAACATAATGTAGGCTCTACAGCCTAAACCGTAGGCTACTCAATGAAGGGTAACTTTGTATGACAAGTCCACTAATAACAGTTAAGATTTTAATTAAGTTTTTGTACAACTTTTTCAACATGTCTTAGATGGTAATGTTAAAAATATATTAAGTAACGTTAGTAAGCGTAGCCTTTTCTTTCCTCCCTCTTTATGCCCCAATAGCCAACGAGACACCAGAACACTGCGACGAATAAAATGCCCAGGCTATCTTCGAAGATGTAGTTGCTTGAGTAGCCACTTTCAGCTAGGTACGAAGCACCGTCCCTGACACAGGCTCGAGTCGAATTTGACGGACATTCTGGAACAAAACATTGCTCAAATACAAATAAGTTAAAATGGCCCACACTTCTATTATGATATAAAATCATCAAGTTTGCATAGTTTAGATTTACAGTAAAATGATGATTTAATTTTTTGTTAACTACTTAAGATGGCATGCTTTTTCTAATCAACATTTTGTTCTAACTAGTTTTTTTTATATATTTAGTGATCTAGATATTTAGTGATCTAGACTCTTTACATTTCTTCAACCCTTCTACAGGAGTGTACATTTTGCTATAAAAACTGTCTATAAGTAAACGATCACTGGATTATAAAGTTGTTGTTGAAAGTTGCAAGGGTCTTCCCGAAACTCACCTATGAAGTCAATCTGCCGCCAATAGATGTTGCTCATCGCGTCCAGCCCATAGTAAAAATGGGACACGTACTTGAAGGTGTACAGCCACAGAGGGACCGAAGAGAGCCTTAAAAACGCTCCTGACGCCAAGTATAGAGGAAGGTCAACAAATGACATCACCTCCCCTGTAATGCCTGACGATGCTAACCAGGCTCCCATGCCGAGGCCTGTGGAACAAAACTTAGATTCATCATCATCATCACCATCATAATAATAATAATAATCATCACCACCATCATAATAATAATAATCATCATCATCATAATAATAATAATCATCAACAACCAATTATGTCCCCACCGAGTGGCACGGGTCTCTTCCCTGAGGAAGGTACTTAGAAAGGGGCAAACTCTTACCATAAGCCATTGATGCGACTGCCGTCCACATCAAGGCGGCCATGAATTCCAATGTGGTCATCACGTGGTTTGGCAGAGCCACGGTCAAGCTTGCGATGTTCACGAAGGCCACCGGGTAGATTATGCAGTGAGGGACCTGCGATATGGCGGGGATGAGTGACTTTTTCACTATTTTAGATGACATACAATACAGTACAAATATTTTTGTCAATATATATATCGCACCCTCAGAACAAAAGAGGCCTAAGTAAAAAAATAGTGAAATTGAGTTACAATGATAGAGTCATAAAAAGGTATGCCGTGGACGGAAGATTCGTTATGCTCTTTTTTTACAATAAGTGCCTTTGTTTTACTATTCATCGGATAGAGCATACCTTTTTATGTCTCTCTATGATTGTTAGGTACTCAATTTTTTTGAGAATTTTTTGAGTGTTTAAATTATTTTTTGACTAAGGCCTCTTTCGTTATGAGGGTGCGATATATTGACCAGGAGGCCTATGTACAGCAGTGTTTTGATGTGCGCTGATTATAGATAGATAGATACATATATTGACAAAATATTTATACTGTATTGTATATCATCTAAAATAGTAAAAAAGTCACTATATATTTATATTGGTTTTATTTCATAGTTATTTTAAGTAGTTTACCAATATGTTTAAATATTATTTGTAAGTCAGTTAGTTTATGTACATATTCTCCCAATATAATTCATGTACACCTACCCACCTACTCTTTTGATCTATAAGTTCTATCCATCCTAAGGTTGTCTAGAAGGGATCGCTGTTAGAGCCTAGCACTCTTTAGTAATCCGTGGCAAACTTAACATTACGTAGGCCTTTTAATGGATTTTATTTTCTAATGTAATTAAGAGTTCGAATCTAATCTAATCTCTGCAGAACAATGTGATTGGCGTGCTGTTGGTTAATGTGTAAAAAACAATGTTGGTAGGTACCTAAATTCCTTAATCCAGCACAACCTCATCTTCGTGTACTATCAATCAATTCATTCAATAACTATTACTTTTCTTATAGTATCTACAGGTAAGCACGTGAAATTAATTTTACCTTCTTTGGCTACTCACATAGCTAAAAAATCGCGCCATGTAGTAGGCCGACCCACTATAGAGGCCCTTCTCTCTCCGGAAGAGAGCCATCTCCTCGTCGAAGGCAAAAAGTGCATTGTAGGCCATCCCGTAGCAAACTTCGCTGGTAAGGAGCCAGAGGAATCCCTGGATATCCTGAACTCCTCGTTGGGTAGTTCCTGAGATGCCCACGTAGCAAGTTCCGATGATCATGCCGGAAATCAACTGGTAGAGATAAACTATTAATAATAGGAATAACTGCCACACAACACTTGTTCATCATAGTCAAACCATTATGTCCCCACCGAGGGGCACGGGTCTCTTCTCTGAGGAAGGCATAGGCCATACTCCACCACAGGGACTAAGTCCGGATTGGTGGAGACTTGCATGACTAGTGGCTGGTTTTACTGTCAGAAGTTTTCAAGCCGCCTAAGGCCTCTGACTTGGCTTAACGACTGCCATCTCTCGACGGCAGCCGGCACCAACTGCTTAACATGCCTTGCGAAGCACGGAACCGCTCGGAAAAATGCCACTAGCGTTAGTCATGGACGGTCACTTTTTTGGCGGACAGTTCGTGATCGCTAAAGATCACGCAGGCAGCCGGGGCTACGAGCGAGCAATGACCTGTTCTGAGCCTAGATTCTGCTTATTCATTGTGGTACAATGATAACTGCATGAACATGGCGATTGAATTTCGTTGCTGCTTCAAGTCTACGCGCGCATAGACATCGAACCTTCTAGGCAGCAATGGTATAAAACAATCCCCACGTGACCCGACCACGTATCTGTCATGGTGTTATAATTAAAGTCCTGGCCCCAAACAAGTATAACCTGTGCTATGGTAATCAGGTAAGGACAACACTAAAATGGAAATACACACAGACTGAGGTATTTCGTACTTGAAATTTAAGGCGGCCCCCAGTAAGAACCAAACCCACGATCTCCACCATGCTAAACAGATGTGATATCGCTAGAGCAACGAGGCAGTCAATTATACTTATATGATGATATTGGGTCGTTGGTCTAAAGGGGTTGCTTGAGGTAAGGCATTAGGTCAACATATTTATTAGTTAAGCTCCGACTATGAAGTGAACCGCTTAATAATGAAACAAGCTATTTAAAATAAAAGTTGCTAAGTAAACACTACGAATATACGTCACACAAACGCTACTGTGTGCGTATAATAAATAATTGACATCGTTTACATTGATGTTAATACTTCATCTCTCCTTTAAGACCCTTCACTTGGTCAATAATTTTTTGCTTTTTTCTTCAACTATTATAGATATTATAGTAGAGCGTCGAAAAAAAATCTAGGCAATTTTAGACAAGATGACCCGTGAAACGATTCTGTGAGTACTAGCTTAAAAAAACTGGAGAAACACGTAAAGCCACAAATCGCAGCTAACATCCATCAACTAAAACCAAGGTTAAGATAAGATAAGAATATTCTTTATTGTACACACCAGAAAATTATTACAGAGACAACAGTTACAAAAGAAGAGGTACAATTGGCGGCCTTATTGCTGATAGCAATTTCTTCCAGGCAACCTTAAATCGGAAAGATTGCTGAAGGAGAATTTGAGACATTGAAATTGAAAGGTTAGGCAACTTACCATAGAAAAAAAGAGCTTTATTATCTCATTCACGACCTGTCTTCTCAAGGACAGCGATGACCGCCACAGGAGAAGGATCACCTGCTTCAACCAGTGCCGCTGGGACCTGGGAAACAGCCTCTGTTATCTCACGATAAGGGTCTGTAGGTGCATAGAAGAAATCACATCGCACTAATATTATAAAGGCGAAAGTTTGTGAGTGTGTATCGCACCCTCAGAACGAAAGAGGCCTAAGTCAAAAGATAGTTAAATACTCAAAAAATTCTCAAAAAATTGAGTACCTAACAATCATAGAGAGACATAAAAAGGTATGCTCTATCCGATGAATAGTAAAACAAAGGCACTTATTGTAAAAAAAGAGCATAGCGAATCTTCCGTCCACGGCATACCTTTTTATGACTCTATGATTGTAATTCAATTTCACTATTTTTTGACTTAGGCCTCTTTCGTTCTGAGGGTGCGGTATGTTTGTTACTTCTTCGTGTCTAAGCGGGTAGAGCGATTTTAAAATAAAAATTTGATATGGAGTTAGTTGACAGCTTGGATTAAAACATAGGTTAAGTTTTTTAGCGGGAAAATATTTTATTCCTATGGGAAAATTTATAAACTGCGGGTAACACGGCAGGGCAAAGTTATTGAGAAATAAGTGCATTCAATGAGGTGTCTAAAATGTCCACTCAACGATTTTGGCAGTAAGCGACGGACTACAAACTTATAACCTGTCTAAACTACCATGAAGCAACTGAAACGGCTTTTAAAAGTCTAAGAAATCACAAAATATTAGTTTACTGAGGGCCAGTTTCGGAATTGAGAATTTCGCTAAGTAAAATAGTTAAAATGTAATGCGGTCTCTTTGAATGTCTCAGAAAAGAGCGTACCTAACATAATGTTACGTAGGTATTTATTTAGTGAAATTCTCAATTGAGAAACCTGTCCTTATTCTGTTTGGTTGGTTAGTCTAGTTGTGACTCAGGTCTCGAAGCTATGGATTTTTTGGGTATTTTTGGGTCTCTTCTCCCGCGACACCGAAATGTAATCATTTTTTATCCCTGCAAAATCCACCTTTCGGAGGTGTCCTGGCCAGTTAGTACAATGGCACGAATCTATTTTAGGTTATATTAGGGAAAACAACAGCTTCTTATAATATTATACAAAAGTTTTTATCTACTTTGATTTTACAAAACTGAAAACGAATCTCTTATGACAAACATTACGCATAGGCCAAAAATAAAAATAAAAGTTTTATTACGGTACAGCTGTATCATATTATAATTTTTTAATCATAACGATACACCTTCAAAACCTCCAGATTGACCAAGAAATTTGAACCTCTACTTAAAAAAAAGGTTTCAATGAACGAGTCCGCGGCGGCGCAACACGCATGCGCATTCGATGTTTGCGCCTTGGCGCCAAAATTTTTCATTTTAAAAACTTTTCAATATTTAAACAAAGTTTGGTTCTGTTTAATATTATTTTATGTAGGTATTATGTATGAGAGTAGACACTGTACATAACATGGTCTTATAACACTCGTGTGATCCTATAAAAAACTCACCTTCGGCTCGTGTTTTTAAAACACACTCGTGTTATAAGAACCCTTACTATGCAACAGTATCATACACTACTATTTACGTACAGTATAATTATCCAATAAAAGTTTTCCTCGGCTGTTTTAATTAACACAGGTTGCTGAGATGTAAAAAAAGGAACAATAAATAAACATGAAACAGGTGAGTCTGAAAATGCAGTTCTATAGTGCCTAATTAAATGGCAAAGATTTTTTTTAGCCCTATATATAACCCTCTGGAGGTCACGGGGGAGGGAGGTGGTGAATGCTCATGCATAACAGCACGGACCCGGCCGTGCTGCCAACGTGGGACTCACAAGAAGTGCGCCTACCCACTACGCCACCTTGGGACTGGTTTTGGTCCTAAGGACCCCTAAACCCACATCGGGAGCGACCCCCCTCGAGGCCGAGGAGCCCTCCTCGGCCTCGAGGGGGGTCACTCCCGATGTCGCACAGCGGAGCTCCCTAGCGGAGCGTCCGCTTAGAAGAGTTTATATTACAAAACTGCTATGAAAGAGCAGTGACGCGCTGAGGGGGAACCTGACAAGGGAGGGGGGATGGCAAAGATCTATATCGAGTCAATTTGTATCGAGTCACACATTTTGTGGCGCTGAAATGTCAGAATTTGTAAATGTACGGAATGTCGCCACTTTTGACGTCTGTACTATTTTGACGCGCGCACCAGGTATTGTTGAAATTCTCACGTCTAGTGTACGGAAATTGAAATCGCAAAAATCAGGATACTTACAGGATTAAGAATTTTCTCAACGTAGGTAAGTATCAATATGTGAGCATTTTAATGTACTTTGCGTGTGAGACCGAGGAGATGCCTGAAAAAGAGGTCGCTTGACACCATAATGGAAGACGCAGATGAGGAAGATTGGAAAGCTGGAAAGAATCAGCATGGAAGAAAGATGTAATGGAAGGAGAAAAATGAAAGAGAAATGTTGAAGATACCAAGATTTACACCGGGTTGTAGGGACACAGGAAGTAAGTTCCATTATTTACGGGCGACTCTACCTATTTCCTAGACGTTCGACATTACTGTTCTGAGATTCCCACTATTGATTTTCTTACTGGACACAGCCGATCACGATGTTCAACCAAATTTTTTTTAATAACTCCTGCATAATGCTCATACATTTTACCACGTAAGTCTGATCACGTTTATATCTAATTTCAAACGGCAACGTTTCCAAAGCTTCGGGAATTAAGGCAATTAAGTTTACACTATATAACCCGTTAAATGCAAACAGTCATAGCTCACCAGAATATCTCGTAACGCCATCGCGTGCCCAGTGGAAAAATTTGGGCCTATCTTCCCAGGTTCTTTAGAACCGGTTACTCGCAGAGGCTATTAAAACAACGGAGGCCATAAAAAGAAAGAAACGACCGGGAGGTGACGTACAGTTGACAGCAGATCGGCCCTAATTTACATATTATGTCTCAAGCCACCCGTAACGTAAGGCCGCGTTCAACACCAAACCAAATGTACAGTACATTTATTACTACATTACAGTACATTTAGTACAAGTAATGTTACTTGTCCATTTCAGTAAACAGTAGGTCTGAGAATAGGTAGTAAGCTAATTAATATGACAAAACAATGTTTGCGGGGTCAGCTAGTAATTATAATAAAAGTCGTTCTAGACTGATAATTTTATAGTCTCTTAGCTTTTAGAATAGACCTCGACTACTATCGAATAAAATCGGATATATTCGTGTAATAGAAATATTTGAACTAATATGACACTTAATTTCACATAACTTTTGAAAATAGTGAAGAAAAGTTTTATGCAGAGCAGGAAGTAGTATTATACTCGTGTGCTTTCGGGGAAAACCGAAGCCTACTCTAGAGCCCGAGGTATATTCAAAAAGCTAAGAGACTATTCCTACTCGTATATAGATACCTATTTGAGAGCATTGAACTGTTACAATTGCAGCGTATCACTAGTCACATACCTACCTACGACATATGTGACCGTTCCGTGACTACCGCTAGTGGCATTTTTTCCGACCACTTCCGTGCTTCGCAAGGCACGTTAAGCCGTTGGTGCCGGCTGTCATGTAATGGCAGTCGTTAACCCATGTCAGAGGCGGGCGGCTTCAATACCTCTGACAGTTAGTCGTGCCAATCCTCCGTCAACCCGGACTTGGCTCCTGTGTTGGAGTATGGCCTAGCCTTCCTGCGATGCAGTAAGAGACCCGTCCCCCAGGAGGGGGGGGGCATACAAGAGTTGATATCATATCGTATTATTTTTCACCTCCGAGCTACAAATGTAATTTAATGAATGTGTATTTCTATCTTTTTTGTGCATCTATAATCCTATAGACTGGGGCTCGGGTACCCGTGGGGACATACAAGGGTCGATGTCGAATTTATCGCCTTTGGAATACTATCGAATTGCCATAATAACCATGGTTGGACCTAATTATAGGTATTAAACTGGCAAGTGGTAGTCTGAAAGTTGTACTTACACTACAAAAGTAGCCTTTGGTTGGACCGTTGAAATTGTGCAGCTTTCTTCGCCCAGAGCCAAGAGGTTTTGGAAAGAACGTTGTATTTTATCCATATAGTTCAGATTTGTGTTCGGATCGTTCGATATGGCCTTGATGTAGAACTCAGCCGGGTTGTAGTTCTTTGGCAATTTGAGATTTATGCTGGAAGATAGAAAATTGTAAGTACTTAGATACAATCAATGCATGCTTAAACAAAAATCCTATATATTCCTAAGGGTACGGAGTTTTTTATTTATCGAAATAAAACTTTGTTAAGTTCGCATTTCACGCGGTTTTTGAAAAATCATTCATTCATAAATTAATTCATTAATTCTCTCTTTCCTTATCTATACATATAGTTACAAGCACGTCGCTTCAAGCACTCTATCAAACAGCGTCACTTCAAAGCTATTGCATTAAAAAAAAACTGTGTAGAACGTATTTTATTCTCTAAATATAGGTCGAAAGTTTTTAGTAGGCGTGATCGTTGCAAAGACGAACCGTTTTATAAGACCGTTTTGTGTTCCGCGACCACAGAACAATGTTCTGTGTCCGCGACGATAGGACCGTTTTACGTTTCATTCTGAAGCAGTGCCAGCGACTCTAAAGCAGTGCCAGCGTTTGTTCGTCGCGAGACCAGTCCTTAGATTGTTTGGCGCGGATATGTCCTTTAGTGCTATATTAATAGAGTCTAGAACGTAATGAGATCATTGCGACGTCGTCGTCGGCTCCTTGCTCGTTCCGTTCGTTTTGGTCTGTGATACAATAAAGTAATCTTTATGTCTATGAGTATACAGTCGAATATCGTGTAAAACAACTTATTTTTTCCGATGTTTCGTGATTTCGTCTCGTTCGCACTCGTTTGACCGTCCTCTGCGCCTTGCTCGCTCGCATACAAGTTGCGAACGAGGACCGTTTCGAGGACTTGTTTTCGTTCCAGAAAAAACGGTTGCGTTTCGTCGTCGAAAAATCGGACAACGACCCACTCCTAGTTTTTAGCAAACTGATTAATTGACAATACGTACGTACCTTTCGAATAAATCTCTGCACTGCTCCTGCGACCCATGGAACACCAACTTGCCCTCCGCCATCAACATTATCGAGTTGAATTCCTTGAACACAATTGATGAGGGCTGGTGTATGGAGCATATTACCATGATCCCTGAGTCTGCTAGTTTTTTCAAGGAGTTGACTACTAGTAGAGCATTGGAGCTGTCTAACCCTGTCGTCGGTTCATCGCAGATCAATATTTTTGGGCTTGACAGTAGCTGGAAAAGATTAACAATGTTTAGTGATACCATGTGAGCGGCGACAGCCTGAAGAGACCCAGGTTCCGATTCCCTGTGCGAGCATGTAAAAATGACTGTTTTCTAAGTAATGTACATCTGTGAAGTTATAATAGCAATACTACTCGCTACTGTGAAGAAAAAATCTGAGTGTCTGATTTATTCACTTACCTCAGTGCTTGAAATTCTTAATCTGCGGTAGGTACACCGAGGATTGAGAATTTCAAGCGCTAAGGTGCTAATTACGCCTGTAGAGGAAGCGTGGTAATTAAATCTATGCTCTCTCTCAGAGAGAAGGCGTGTACCTGTAACGGTGCAAACCTCTTTACACCATTTTTTTATATTTCTTTAATACCGTCTATCATTTTCAAAATTTAAAATTACGTTTAACATTATAAATAAATAAGAGTTGAAGTCGTTCCAGTTATACAGAGTGTCTCATTCAAATCGGTCAGTATGGGAAAGTCTAAACCTATAAGACATACGAAGATCTGTTCCGAGGAACCATGTCATCGATTTTAATAACAAGAAAAACTGCATTCATACATTCTAAAAAACATCTGTAGGTACTCCGTTCGGGAATCGAACCCGGTGGTTTTAAAAAAAACCTACACTATTTCTATTTAGATATCGATTGTGTAGGTCTTAAGCAGTAAATGTCTGTATGAAACATGATGTCTAAAATGAATAAAATGCATTGTTTTCACATACTTTAATTTATTTTTGTAGGTGCTCGAAGTGACCGCCGCCTTTTGCAATACAATATTCAACACGTTTAGGTAACGATCTTCATCTTTAAATAAGTATCTACATATTTATTTTAAGTGGGCTTTTCAATTGATTGTTAGTGTTTGATTAATAGAAGTTTTTTTTTTTAAAACAACCGGGTTCGATTCCCGAACGGAGTACAGATGTTTTTAAAAATGTATGAATGCAGTTTTTCTTCTTATTAAAATCGATGACATGGTTTCTCAGAACAGATCTTCGTATGTCTTATAGTTTCAGACTTTCCCATACTGACCGATTTGAATGAGACACTCTGTATATTAAACAGAAAAAAACTTGATAAAAAAACAGCTTAAGCAGGTAAAGTATGTTAGTCTGGTCTAGTTGAAATGTCAAGTAGTAATGCCCAAAGAGTATATAACCACTACGTTTTAGTAATGCCCAAAATAAAGGAAATCTCAATGAAAACAAATGGGTGACGTACGTAGTCTATATACGGTGACGTAATTTTAAATTTTAAAAGTTATGGACAGAATTAAAGAAATATAAAAAACGGTGTAAAGAGGTTTGCACCGTTATATCTAACCGTAACCTATATGTAACCTCTTATGGGAACACGTGCAGACTATTATTATAATATGCACAACCAATTCGCGAAAAGAATATCAAAAATGTCTTTCTCAAAAACATCTCTCTTTCACAAATGTATCTATCACTATCAATCCATACAATCATTATTATTATTATATTATATACAACCAATTCGCGGTGAGAATATAAAAAATGTCTTTCTCAAAAATATCTCTCTTTTACAACTGTATACTATCACTATCACTATCAATCCGTACAATCATTATTATTATTATATTATACAACCAATTCGCGGTGAGAATATCAAAAATGTCTTTCTCAAAAATATCTCTCTTTTACAACTGTATACTATCACTATCAATCCGTACAATCATTATTATTATTATTATATTATGTACAACCAATTCGCGGTGAGAATATCAAAAATGTTTTTCTCAAAAACATCTCTCTTTCACAAATGTATCTATCACTATCACTATAAATCCGTGCAACCATACCGAGGTAGCCAATGATAGTAATCTTCTTTCTCCACCGGACAAAGTTTGGATCGTGGTGTTGGCGTGCTTCCGTAGCATCAAACTGGACATTAAATCGTCAAGTATAAGTCGATTTTCTGATCGAGCGCAGCTGCCAAGTTTCATTTCTGTCTGAAAAGTAATGCTCGAGATTAAAGATATTTAAATGTACTTTCAAATGAACGTTCCAACTATTACTCCGTTTTAAGTCTTTAAAACTAAATAATTTTACTTAAATAAGCTATAATTTTACTAATTGCAAAGTCGTGTTTAAGAATTTTATAATTCTAGGGTCTACACGGTAGGTTCTAAAAATTGTGGTCGCAGTTGTTAAGTTTCTCATGTTCACTTTTAGATAAAAACGTATTATAAAACAAGTTATTTTTTTCCATTTGTGATGCTAGTTAGCCATGAAGCGCCATAACAGCATATTTTTATTTCGTTCAATGTTCCGATATGGCAGGAAATTGGGAGGCCCGCACAGCGCCCGGGTGACAAACGTCACCCTGACTCCAGTACGACGCTTAATGTCATGTGATTGGACTCTACAATAAAGTCAGGAACCCAACTAAATGACTTTTCAATAGGGATGTATGACCCATCTAATAACCAAACTAAATGACTTTACAGATTTCTGAAAAAACGGGACCGAAGTATGTTTAGTGAAACCCTCAATAAATTCAGAAATAGGCGGTCTGTAACAATTTATGCTCGAGTTATTTAAACAAAACGGAACAATTAACCGATTAATTAAACCATACCCTGAGGCATTATGTTACATATGGAGACTACATGCATGTCCACTGACAGTCAAATTGCCCCAAAAAAAACGCTAGATGCTAATTTATCCAAAAGCCTTGAAAAGTAAAAAAGTCTGTTACCTACGCAAATCAAAAAACAGCCTTCAAACAGGATGGTTATATAACCAACCAGTTAGCTTGAGCCTTCTAAGAATAGGCAAAGTTAGCAGGAACTATGATTTACACATGGCTCACATAGCATAGTATACAACTCAGCTCCGCATTCTCGAAGTAAATTTAGCCAACGTGCGTTACAATTAAGTGCTTTTATGAAACAATTTAGCCAAAATATGCCTTTCCTTTTTGGTGCGCTCTGAAGTTTCTATAAGCATAATTAATTTTTTTATGGCTATAATGTTTACGAAGGTGTTAATTCTGACATTCTGCATTTAATTATGACGCATTGTGTATGCAGATGCAAATTTAATAGAAATTTTATCTATCTATCAATTTTGGAACAAAATAATGAAGAGAGTTGAGGAGAGCCCGAGTTTAAACGTTTAGAGCTTGAATATTAAATCGGTTTTGCTTAGAATGAAACTTAAAATAGGTACATTCTGTAACTGTGTTTGTCTAAGACACATACATACGTAACATATGTACACTCACGTCTGTATCCCGGAGGGGTAGGTAGATACCTATTAACTGTAAATCCAAAAATGAATTTGATTTAGTGTTTGGATTCACTGTTTTGAGCAAAAGGTCGAATATCACAAATATTTATATAGTAATATGTATGCATGTATATATTTTTATTTAATATGTTATAAGAAAAAAACGGAAGTAATAAAGACTTATCAGTAATGGTACAGATAATCATTATTACTACTGTTCTTTCATAAGGAAAAGAACATTCTCTCGTCTCGAAGTCAACCTATAAAGATATTACGTAGAACCACTATACCTACGTTTAGAAGGCTCGTAGCCTTGCGTTATGTCAGATACCAATCTTTTATTTCGGATCTACTCGAAACCTCGAGTATTATGAAACACTGACCATGAACCTTAAGTGCTCCGAGACGCTTAAACTCTCCATGAAGACCTCGAACTGTGGTACGATCTCCAGAAAGCCGTTGGGAAGCTCAGTGACCGGCACACCATTGACGGTTACGCTACCAATGGAGGGTAGTGTACTTTTACCGGCTAGAGACACTAGGAACGTAGTTTTCCCAGCTCCACTAGGAAAATAAAATTATTGTAAATACGAGTATATATGTTACAGTCAAAACTCTTAAACGGTCAAAACTAGTTTTGACTGCTAAAATCAGTTAAAAGTACTTTTATCCAAAGCTGTTCAGTAACATTTGAAATCGATATCAACCCTTGTATGGGGCTAGGATGTCGAGGCATGGAGCGTGTTAGGTTGAACATGTAAGATCGAAAACCAACTCGACACTGTTGGATACATATTAGAATTTTGCTTTATTTTTCGGAATTTTGATTATAGCAGTCATAACTAGTTTTGACCGTTTAAGAGTCTTGACTGTAACATATATACCAATAGGGTGTGGAGTAACGAATGGATTACCAGCTAGGGGAGCACAAAGTCACGATAAATTTGTATCCTATTTTCGGCTAGCGCTAGATTGCTTTATTTCACAGCGAGATGTTGCTACTCGAAAGTAGGATAAAACTTTTATCTTGACCTTGTGCCCGGACAGTACGATGGCACGAGTGACGCGTTTTGTGACGCTAAAACGTCAGAATCTTGACAATTCATGTACTGGAAAGTAGTGACATTTGACATTCATTACGCGTGACTAGCGTTGTCGTACTTCCCAGACTTAAACCGGGTTCTGGGTTCCGGGACTTAAACAGGGTAGCTGATAAAGATAGTTTGGTAAATACTTCCAAGAAGCAAAAGTTCAAAATATTCTATCATTTTATAAAATTTATAATACAAAAGAAAGTAGAGATAGTTACATTTTTAAGTTAATAATGGCTCGCCCGATTTTTATGGTCTTCAATTTGTTTGATTTGTCTCCGTCTCAAACTGCGGAACGGCTTAGGTCAGTTAGGACCACTTGCGTCAGCCCGGGTTAGCTTATTTAACTCGAGTTAACCGGTTAAATCGGGAAGCGCTCGTGGCCTAGGCGAATCGAGTGATTGGAATCAATCACTTGGTTAAGCAACAACAGGCGCGGTCAGGTACGGGATGGGGGAGCGTCCCGTGGCATTTTTCCGAGCGCTTCCGTGCTTCGCAAGGCACGTTAAGCCGTTGGTGCCGGCTGTCATATAATGGCAGTCGTTAAGCCATGTCAGAGGCCTTATGGGCGGCTTGATAACTTCTGACAGTAAGGCCCGCCACTGTCTTACAATCCTCCACCAACCCGGACTTGGCCCCCGTGGTGGAGTATGGCCTAACCTTCCTGCGATGCAGGAAGAGACCCGTGCCCCAGCAGTGGGGATAACAAGGGTTGATAACGAACCGGTTAAATCAATAATTTCGTTTGCGAAATTATCGATTTAACCGGTTAGCTCGAGTTAAATGAGCTAACCCGGGCTGACGCAAGTGAGCCTTACAGTCGGAGCAACCGTTTATTTAAGTTTTGACAGCTCGATTTAGTGACGTTCTATGAAGTTACCGAATCGATTGATTATTCCATTTTTTCTTCGCCTTCGCTACATAATCTACTCGTTACAATATTGTAGTAAAACACGTTGCGTCAATATTTTTTTGCCTATGGTTTCCTGACAAATAAATTAACAATTTCATGGGTGTGTGGGATTTCATCTGTCAAAAGTTGTATTCTATTCGCGAGCTATACTACTTACTAAGTCATTTCTTCACGTTTTGATTAAGCCCATACTCTGCCTGAGAAAAGGTGTGTGCCCACCGCTGTCCACTGCTGGGTATAGCCTTTTTACCCGCCTGCGGCGAAGCCCAATTACCCGACTGCGGCGAAGCCCAAAAGGAGGGTAATGTGTTTAGCTCGTATATTATGTAACGTATGTATGTATGTCCGATTCCATGTCCCTCGTAACTCCCTAACCAATGGTCCGATTTTGTCAAATAAGGTGTCATTCGATTCGTCATTCTTGCGCGGGTGTCATAGGCTATATCAAATTAGCAATATGAGGTTAGAACCGTGATGAAAAATTAAAATCGTTAATAATCCTCTTTAAAGTACAACTAGGAGTCAGTAGATGGCGCTGGTATATTTAAGTGAAAGTGAAGTTTCGCTAGTCACAGGGCCAGTTTCTGTATTGAAAATTTCATCACTTAAGTAACGTTCTGACGCGCTCTTTTCTGGAAAATTCGAAGAGACAGCACACCAGTTACCTATTTACTTAGCGAAATTCTCAATTCAGTAACTGATTAACAGTCCATTATGATATAGATAATTCTTTTACAGTAGGCACGGTCTGTTAGCTTTTATAATACACCTCAGCTACTAATATCAGATAGAATCGGATTTATTTGTGTAAGAGAAATCGGAAATAATATGACACTTAACTTTACATAACTTTTCAAAATAGTGAAGAAAAGTTTATACAGAGCAGTAAGTAGTATTACACTCGTACCTATGCTTTCGGCTAAACCCGAAGCCTACTCTAGAGCCCGAGATATATTCTAAAAGCTAACGAACTGTAGTTAGTAGCTATGGCGCTTATTATGTCCAGCAGTGGACTAGTATAGCCTGACAATGAAGAAGAAGAGGTAGTTATCTAATATTATTCATACCTTGGTCCAATTATTGCAACAAATTCACCACCTTTCACAGTTCCCGACACTAGAACCAATAAAACAATTTATCATTGTAAGGCGTGGGGCACAAAGGAAGGACGTGGGTCGAGGGCATAGAAAAAACCCGGCGTCCTCTTAATTTAATTTCATATAAAATATGCTCAATGGGATAAAAACCACACTGGTAAGACGATGCGAGGACGGGACCTATATACAACGCTTCACGCCTTTTCCGCGCCGTTTCCCACGTAACAGTCATATAAGGCGCCCTAGGCCTTATATTGACCTTTACAAGCGTACACCTACTCAGTTTAAAGGTTTATCAGCTGACGCTAACTGTGAAGGAAAACATCGTGAGGAAACCCGCGCGTTGGTCGGCTTCGCAGTGTCACAGGTGCTGCAGTGTCCGAGTGGTCCCTTTAACCGTCTAGTGTGAGTCAAGGTACTACTGGACGCTGGCGCTGTAGAAATGATAGATAGATAAAGGAGACGGGGATTTCTGGGCCCGATTGTAAATAGTTGAGATACGGTTTAAAAAATTCGTTACATTTTTCTATTTTAAAATATAAAAAATGAGCTCAATTCACAATCTGGAAGACGAGAAATCTTAAAAATAAGTTTATGACCCTAATAAAATAGGATGCCGATTACTTTAATTGATTAGTCTGCATGTAGTAACCCGTATTTGTCAACTGAATTTTTAATCTGTGTCTTTGCTAACACATACCGCACCCAGAGCCGTTAAACCAATTTAAAAAAAAACCTAACGCACCTAACAGTGACAGGGTGACAGGCGTGACAGCTCCCTGACTCAATCTATGATCACTCGTTTTCTCGTATCGTTTAGTGCGTTTTGAGTGTATTTCCTGTTTTTTTGTTATTATAATTCTTCAACCAGTGCTTTCTTTCTACAGACTTACGATCTTGCTTAACTTGTACGGACACGGATAAGTTTAGTATAAGTTTCATTGTCAGCTTGTTGCATAGCCTCACTTTTACTAAATCTCTTATAACAGACTCTGCTCTCAGATTGCCAAAATCCGCAGAATTTTCCGAGATGGTTTGCTAATATATAAGCTCTAAATTGACATCTCTTTCACCTTTTTACACCCGGGCCCAAGAATGTATGAAAGTGTATCCGTCTCCTTTATTTAATGGCACAATACTCAAACATGTCATAAACATTTTACAACCTTGAAACCAACAGAAATATTAAAAAAAAACGAATCGAATCGAAATTTGCTGATGCCGGCACATGCCCATTAACTCAGTTGGGAGAGCGCTGGTACGGTTAGCCAGAGGTCGCGGGTTCGAGTAGGCGGAATTGTTAGCCTCTAAATAGGTTTTTAAAAAAAGGTTTTCTAAACTTGAATAAGTTTAAAGTTTAGAAACCCGTTTCTACTACAGATTCGGCGTCCATTATGGGCTTTTTTTACATTTAATCGGACGTCCACCTGCTTCTGACGTGAAAAATACAAGAGAGAAAGTAGAGTTCGCATGTGAACTCTCTCAAAAACTTTATAAATCTACGTTTCTCTTGAAGCCAGTTTTATTTTTATGAAAACAGTATCGGCCTCATTTATTACAACTCAATTCCTAAAAACACTCCAAAAACGCTCACTAAAATATTCTATGGTGGAGCTTTACAAGGAAATACGTAGCCACAGATTAAATAAAACGCCTCTAGGAGTGTTTTAGTGGAGCTGTGTATTTATAAATAATCCCGCAAATAATTATCATCTATATTCGACAATCCTTAGGGCCAGTTTCGGAATTGAGAATTTCACTAAGGAAATACTTAAGTACAGTTCTGTCAATTCAATTAAGAATTTCATTAAGTAAAATGTTAACTGTAGTGCCATCTCTAAGAATTTCTCAGAAAAGAGCGTACACGTTACTTAAGTATTAAGAGAGAGAGAACGAGAAATAATTTAATTATTAATAATTTAATTAATAATTTCTTAAATTATTTACTTAGAAATCCTTAGTGAATTCCTAAAAACATTCTTATCTTATCTTGTCTAATCCTCAATTCAGAAACAGGCCCTTTGAAGCTTTGAGTGTACTCAAATAGCTCACCATTATTCAAAATTGGCAACTTAGGTCTCGTAGGCTTTCGTCTGTACCAAGGCTTCTCCGCTGGTATCCACACGGTCAGTTCGTCTATGCTGATTGCCAATTCGTGCTCTGTGGTAGCGTTTTGCATGCTATTCTGTAAAGTAGCAGGAATTCTGTAAACTAAGGCGCGGAAGATTGTGAGGCATGCGACCGCCCCGACGGAACGACCACGAGACGTTACGAACGTTAAACGTGTCAAGAACGTTACGACTAAGAAGAAGAAGACACACTTGAACCATTTCTTAGTTATATTCTTTTTAATGCACTAACCCGTGCTAAGGACGCATCGAGGAGTAATTTGCATCACTTGCAGCCCCGATTACTTAAGCCAGACGTCGCTGCCTGTACGTAATACAGAGAGTATTGTAAAGAGGTTCAAAATTTCACTGATGCCGGTGAGTCGAGCATTAGCTCAGTTGGAAGAGCGCTGGCACGGATAGCCAGAGGTCGCGGGCTCGAATACCGGCATGGGTGGAATTTTTAGCCTCTAAATAGTTTTTAAAATAGTCCTTAGCCCGGGTTAGTGCATTAAAAAGAATATAACTAAGAAATGGTTCAAGTGTGTCTTCTTCTTCTTCCTTTGTAATTTGCATTACTTGCAGCCCCGATTACTTCTGCCAGATGTCGCTGCATGTACGTAATACAGAGAGTATTGTAAAGAGGTTCGAAATTTCACTGATGCCGGTGAATCGCCCATTAGTTCAGCTGGAAGAGCGCTGGCACGGATATAATCCCGGCATGGGTGGAATTTTTAGACTCTAAATACATTTGTTAGTTAGGTACCACGGAAGTCCTCAATTGAATTTCCCACCAACTACAGGCGCGGTAAGGTGCTGGATGGGTGACCGTCCCGTGACTACCGCTAGTGGCATTTTTCGGAGCGCTTCCGTGCTTCGCAAGGCACGTTAATCCGTTGGTGCCGGCTGTCATGTAATGGCATTCGTTAAGCCATGTCAGAGGCCTTATGGGCTGCTTGATATCTTCTGACGGTAAGGCCCGCCACTGTCTTACAAACCTCCACCAACCCGGACTTGGCCCCCGTGGTGGAGTATGGCCTAACCTTCCTGCGATGCAGGAAGAGACCCGTGCCCCAGCAGTGGGGACAAAAAGGGTTGAAATCGGAAGAAACACAAAGGAAAACGATTGTTTTATTTTAAACTCCATCAGAAATCATATTCAATTCAATTCAATTCAATTTATTTCAACGTAAAGAATTTACATTCTGTTTGCTGAATGTCAAAGTACAATGTAACATGAAAGTGAAAGCCGCTGCCTTCGGGCCGTAATGTAGTGGAGAAAAAGGCAGCGGGAAAAAAAACTCCACTCTGACCATCTTTTCTCAAGTCTTTTCATAAGTGCCTGTGTCACTATTTACAAAGCTAACATTTAAACTTTGTTAACCCTTAGAATATGCTTTACTTAATTCCGGAGCCACTTTTGAATATCAACTGATCTATAGACTGAAAAGAAACATTTCACGAATAAAACATTGAAATGCTTTTTGAGCTAGACTGTTAGTAAAGTTCCTACTTTTAAAAACAATTAGTACACCAAGTCCTACCTCGCTATAAGCATTCTCCTTGTGATACATTTTCCACAGCAAAACAAATGAAAATCACATTAATAAAAAAATCACCGCACAGCCAGCTAAAACGAAACAATTAACGTCTACAACTAACTTAACAATGCTGTCAAGCATTTTAATGAAACGGGATCATTAGCTCGGCGTAGTACATTACGTACGTTGTAGGTAACATTAATTATCACAGTTCAAATAAAAGGGAATGATAAAACTACATGGCACCTATGTAAGGCGGTACCACCTGCACAACTATGGAAGACAAGTATGTGGAGATAAATAAATTATTACTGTGAGCTTACATAAAAGACTCTCTTTTTTTACGTTTTTTTATGTAGACTATATACGTCACACTCCAGGGCACAGGCCTTCGCTCAGGGAGATAGTATGGGCTTAATTACCTCGCGTTCCCACCGCGATTGGCAATTACAAGCCCTGAGGTATTTCAACACCTCAGATCTCAGGTTTCCTTACGATGTTTTCCTTCACGTTAGCGAGTGGTTTTGCTACTTAATTAAGTTTATTTATTCTGTATAAAAAATTGAATCAATCAATTTTCGCAAAACTGCAAAGCAATATGTTGGTCAACTTACGCCTGGATAAATAGATGAATAGTGCCCTTGTTGGCTCAAGTTGGCCTTAGATAATCACGCATTTCGAAGTAGGAGGGGTACCTAATTGGGAAACCAATATAAGATAAAAAAAAAACGATGGCTATCGGCTGTGACGGTTAATGAAATATTTGTCCAATAAGTTTTTAGTTAGATACTTAGCTTAATAGATTTTTCATAGTTATTTAATGACACTATAATAGTTTGAGTAATTTCATCAATTGTGTAATATTTTGTTCGATGAGTCATCTATAATTTTAAGGAGATTCGTTTGAGATGGTATAATAAAAACGATGTCCATTTATAATAAGTAATGTATCTTCATTTAATTAAATCAACAAAATAAACACTTCCACATTCACATAGAGTACACACGTTACATCTAGGCTCGTAACTTAGCAAGTAAGTAATACTTAATAGTACGTAAAGTAGTATGTATTTTACATATCAAAGTTAACCTATGACTTGCCGCGGATGGCACATAATGGCATAGCCATTTTGCAATTCGAAAAAATATCATAATGCACTCAAGTTAGCTACATATTTAAATAACAATTAGTTTTATTGGCACTTCAAAATGTACATGACATGAGTTTCGATGAAGAAATAGAGAGAATGTTAAATAAATTCAAATTTAGAATCCGTTACGACCGCCATCTTTTACTTCGCTTCAGGCTCGAATTCTCATTGTACCATTCCAGAATGGTGCGCTCTGATTGGTCAGCACGCGCAGGTCTTGCTTCCAGTTCCTCGGCTGTTTTCTCCGTTGGCTATTTTGTGGTCAAGTGCGAACTTTTCGCCGTCTTTCGTGTCGCTGTTCTGAAGTAGCTTGTCGTTTAGGAGAATCTGTACAACGAAGAAAATGTGTCAAGCTTTTAGTTGTAAAGATATATGGATTAACCACATTATACATTAATTTTACAATAAAATTCTCAATTTAATTTCCTTACGATGGTGGAGCTTTACATGGTCACGGTTTTTACGGTTTGTATATTTTTAATTTTCTTACAATCTTGAAACTTGACGCAGTCAATTTGTGCGTAGGATTCCGCGCACACTGACCGGTTTCAGTTTCGAGATTGTATGAAAATAAAATAGCGAATTGAGAATTTTAATGTAGATTAATGTTAAACGTACATGAGGATATTTTGTTATTGTGGGACTATTTTTAACGTCCAACACCCTTGAAACCACCCTTTTGTTTTCTAAATTGTAACAATTTCTAACAACGAGCAACTCTACTTCTAGGCTCATAACGCTTTCCCGCATTCTAATACAACACAATAGCATAATAGAATAACATAAACTGAAGCCTGTATACATTCCGGAAGCGTAGGCAGACATCAGATTCTGCCACTGGCCACGATCCTGACAGATCTCTTTCGCTCCATCAACAACCATTACGTAGACATTCAGTCGTTGCATGCACGCACGCCGGTACGGGTATTTTATTATCTTGCCCTTTGCTTATACATCTCCTATTTCGTTGAAGTGTATCCGCCTGGAACTTGTCTTACTGACTCTTCCATCCACTTTCGTCCGATAGATGATAGCAAATGACTTAAATGTATAAAAGAAAATAAAGGGAAAACTTCGATGATTTATTTCATGGATTTCATGAATAAATTTGGACCAAACTTATACCTCTGAGGAAATCGATTTCTAAAAAAAAAAAAATTAATAAAATCTGACAAAGTAACAAATAATTAACGAACAACAAACAAAACTAAAAATAATATTGAACCGAGGACTAGCCTCTTTTTTGTTGTCTCTGTTTTAACTCTACATATTTAGCAGATCCAGTCACGCTATTGCATAACCATTGTAACCTCGTCCATTCCAATTTGATTACGTAAAAGCTTTGACTCGCACACTAAGGCTCTATCTATAGACGCTTATTAGCATTTATCTCGCAGATTAGGTCGGACGGCGACCAAATTTATAGAAATAGTCGTGGTTCAAATAACAGGAACATTCACACGGCCGTTAAGGTTTTTAGTGACCGCAGCGTTCCAAAAAAGTATTTAAAAAATCTTCAGCTATTTATCTACTAATGTCACTGACCAGTTAAAAGAGATAACGTTGGAATGTTTCCAAATTTTAAATACAGCGGTATAGGAGAAAAGGGTATTCTCTTCACTTAGTCAAATGTCACAAGGTTAAGTACAGTCCATAATATAGCGATCTGAAAATTAATAATTTGAGTCTATGCATAATGAAACTAAGGCTGTTTTTACGTAAAATAATAATGAATGTAAAATAACTATAGTTATTCATTCAAGCAATGAATAACTATAGTTTGACAAGTGTAGTCTGAGGTGGAGCAAAAGGAAAATCATATGAAGTTATCCTACGAATAAAATGGGCCACAAAATATATGAAGTTATGTTCATTTTTACTGTAAAATTAGGAAATGGGCCTCTAAACTTATTATTAAAAAAATTTTTGAGGAATAATACAATTAGTTTTTGATTAGATCATGTAAGACATGTTGATTATATCTGATGTATATTATGTTGCTTGTTGAGACGTTGATTTTATTCATAAATAGACTAATTAATTACCATACCTATTCTAAATATTTTACAAATCCTAAGCTCCGCTTACATCGTTTAAGCAAACCCTGTTTGTCAACCCTAGCCGAGTTTCGTATATAATTCGAAGTTTATAATGACAATTCGAGATACGGTGCGCGTTAGTAAAGGTTGATGTCGACTGTATACGCAAAACTATCTTGAATTTATATGACAGAGTGCATTTATAGAGTCTAGAGCCAGGGGAATTCCCTGTAGTACATCACAACCGTGAGTCAAGTGCGATGCTTATTATTCATAGCGTAATTATGCCGGAGTTTAGTATTATTTTATTATTCTGGCGCTAGCGACTTGGAAGAGGATATTGATAACGTTGTGGTCACATGATAATTATAGGAGGGATTCTCCCATTATCGTAGGACTATCCTCTGTATTACGTAAAAGGCCAAAGACTGAATAATCCAAAAACTAAGGATTGTTTAAATTGTGGTATGAGATATACCCCTAAATTCTTAAATCCTGTATAATTCAGTAGTGATGTTTTATTGGTAGGCGGTATAGACATTTTTATATTTCGGAGATATGAATGTGTGGGGTAGGGTAAGGGTGGGGTACATTTATTGATACGTTTATTTATTTTTATTTATTTAGATACCAAAGAGCATATAAACGAAGTAGAGTGACAATCCCATACAAAAAATCGTACTCCGCTAGAAAGCTGAAATGCCCGTTGACGGATAGATGTCGCCACGATCTCATCAGCGAGGTTCGATTTTGCTAAAAATATGTAGCGCTATCGGTGCTTTGACAAACCATTTAAACGGCAAGTGAGCCAATAGTTTGTTGAGAATTGTATTTATAAGCATACATTGTCGATTTATTTAAATAAGCAGAATTCAAACATACTCAAGCAATTTCAATGAATAGAAACGCAAGGCCGTGTTATAAATGAAGGCGCCATCTACCATATTTTGATTTAACTACTTAGGATTTTGAAGAAAAAGCTAACTAAGAGGGTAAGATCGGTTTGCTAAATCAATAGCAAAGAGAATAGGTAGTGTTTTTCCTAGTCGTAAAACTAGTATCGTCACCTATCGCATATTTATGAACTAAATTGCGAATTACGTTAGAAAGTATGGAGATTGTCACTCTATGTGTATATTCTCTTTGATAGATACGTTTGAAATCGTGAACCTGCGGTAGGCACGCGTGGTGATTAAGCACAATATTCTCTCTCTCTCTCTTTTTCTCTCTGTGAGAGAAGATCTATGCCTTACAGTGAAAAGTAGGCCTTACAGTGAAAAGTAGGGTTACATTAAAAATGCTTGTTCCAAAACACACCGACAAGAGTTTGTGTTTTACAACAACGTTGAAATTTGTGTGTTTATTGACTTTTCTTTCCCGTTTTTTTAGTAACAAAAAGGAACCATGCCGCCCTTATTTGCCCCAATGCAGGGCACAGGGCTTCTCTGAGAGAGAGAAAGAGAGAGAGAGTATGGGCTAATTTAATTCTATGTATGTGTTATGTAAGCGATCAGTTACTTCCTTCTCCCCTGAAGAGATAGCCAAAAGACAGTTCATTGATTAGAACTTTTTTTGACAAATATGATATTTAACTACCATATCTTTTAACTTCATTGTATCCCAAGTTTTATGAAAGTATTAGGAAACATTTAATAGATACCTAATCTGGAAAACCAGACTTCTACCAAAGAAATTTATTGCTTAAAAAGTCATTAGAAAACCATTTAACTTATCTGATTTAAAAAATGCTGATTTGGAATGAAAAGACCTCGTGGATTTTATTTATGAAATCACTAATTAATAAGCAGATTTTTTCTAAATATTTTGCAGATCCTAAGCTTACGTAACTCGCATGACACAACGTAGTTTAGTGGGTGTATTAAATTGGAACGCTCTGTGAAGGAATTGAGAACTCAGTGAGTAGGTGTACCGAATACACAGAGGCCAATTCAGAATTCGAAATGAACATCAAAAACTAAAATAAGTTCGTCTTTGTACTTTTGATTTTATGAGTGCTATAAATAATTTTAATAATAATAATAATAAAAATTATGAAAAAAACATCAAAAATCTGCAATAATATTTTATAATATTACAATGCTGAGCTCTCCTTTGTTTCAACATATTTGTTTTTAGTGCAATAAAGACTTTTTCACTCATTAATTCATTCATTCATCTATTCGTTCGTTCGTTCGTTCATTCGTTCGTCGGTCTGTCCCTCCGTTCGTTTGATCCTTCGTTCGTTCTTCGGTCGGTCGAAAGGTCGGTTGGTCGTTCTATAACATTCTAGATATCAATCTCCCTGGCCAATGTCATTCATTTCAGAACACCCATTTCAATTTCAATCATATTCAATAATCGCTATCGTAAAAGGATGGAATGTTTTTAAAGTTTTTTTTAACTTTCACTTACTCTCGGCCTACCTTTCCTTAGGGCTAGAAAATGCAGACCTTTAGTACAATAACAACCTAAAGAAAAACATCGATTCCCACTGTCCATTTTCTCTACATAGATCTTAGATTACCTTATTAACTAAAGACCGCGCAGCCTCCTCAATATTGATGTTCTCTTTGGCAGAGGTCTCGAACCATCCGGCGAAGCCTTTCTCGCGACAGTACTCGTCCATCTTGGCTGGCTGGTTGACGACCCCTTCCTTCTGCTGGTCGCACTGCAAAGATTTAGATTAGGTTAATACTCGCTATCAACCATTGTATGTCCCGACTGCTAGGAGACGGGTCTTTACCTACATCGCAGGAAGGTTAAGACATACTCTACCATGGGGGCCAAGTCCGGGTTGGTGGAGGAGTATCTTATACTCCTCCACCCACCGGCAAAGCAGCGGGCCTTACTGTCAGAAGTCATCAAGCCGCCCATAAGGTACCTATCTGACATGGCTTAGCGACTGCCATTACATGACAACCGGCACCAACGGCTTAGCGTGCCTTGCGAAGCACAGAAGCACTCGGAAAAATGCCACTAGCGGTAGTCACGGGACGGTCACCCATCCTGCACCTGACCGCGCCTGTTGTTGCTTAACTCAAGTGATTGAATTCAATCACTCGGTTCGATTAGGCCACGAGCGCACGAGGTTAATACTCTCCACTGCCATTTACATTCTGTTGTTAGGTATTTATATTGTGTTGTTAGGTAAAATATCAATAGCATCTTATGTAATAACAACTTTCTTAATTATAAATGGATAATAGAACCATCTTAATTAAAATACCCTATTCCTAAGAGAAATTTATTTTCGGATCGGTAAACGCGGAAAACAGTTATCGCTGAACTAAACCTAAACTTATATTTTGATTATAAAAGGAATTACATTGGAAAGGAAAACATTGTTACTATTAGAAGGTACTGCTAAACCAGTACTATGAGGAAACGGAACTTTTGTTACAAAATGTCACAAAAGGCAAAGTTCAGATAAGAATTATAAATATATTAGATGAGGTTCACACTAAGAAAAAAAAATATATACAAAGGTATAATTGATATAAACGCAACCTAGGCTCCCAGGTTTTATTATTTCATTTTTGACGTCTTGTGTAAACGATTGGCATAAGATATGTTTTTTTCCTCTATGGCACTAGGTCAACCTATGGTGAACTTATGGACGGCTTGATAACTCCTGTACATTCTTTTTTTTTAATGCACTAAACCGTGCTACTCTGTATTGTCAGAAGTTACCAAGGAATTATAAATTACTTTCCGCTTAACCCTTTACCTGCACCAACCCGGACTTGGCTCTCGTGGCTTCTGTGCTTGGTAAGGCACGCTAAGCCGTTGGTGCCGGCTGTCATGTAATGGCAGTCGTAAAGCCTTATGGCGTCTTCATAATTTCTGACTGTAAGGCCCGCCACTGTCTTACAATCTTCCACCAACCCGGACTTGGCCCCCGTGGTCGAGTATGGCCTAACCATCCCGCGATGCAGAAAGAGACCCGTGCCCACGAACCCCGGAACCGAACCCGGAAGAACTCGAAGAAGCGATGATGTTGTCATCCCATGGTTCCTACCTTGTTAGCCAACAGTATGCAGGGAATGGGCGATCCGTCAGGCAGCTGCACTTTGCTGTCAAGGTCGTTCTTCCACTTGACCACGGCGTCGAAGGTCGCTGTTCGGGACACGTCGAATACTATGAACGCGCCCACCGCCTCCTTGTAGTATACGCGAGTCATGTTGCCGAAGCGCTCCTGACCTGGAAGAAGATCTATCGTCAGGCTAATGTCTTCCAAGAATATAGATAGAACCCTTTATCCTATCCTACAAATATTATAAACGCGAAACTTTGTAAGTATGGATGGATGTATGTGTGTTACTCTTTCACGTAAAAACTACTCAATGGATTTTAATGAAACTTTACGATATTGTAGCTTATACATCAGTATAACACATAGGCTACAATTTATAAAGGTATTGTGTGAATTGTCCAAAATATGACGATACGTGTCAAGTGCGGAGGAAAAAATCTACCCGGTAATCCTGCGTAGACGAAGTCGCGGGCACCAGATAGTTGTACGTAAAAAAGGGAATTACACAGATATTTGTTAACCTCAGAGTATAGACGGCGGCCTTATGTCTAAAAGCGATCTCTTCCTTTATAAAGGGGATGTCCCAGGGTGATACTGTTGTCAATGTATATTGAAGGCATAAGGAACGGTCATCGTCACAGTCAAATGTATTAAGTAAGGATAAGGGCTAAGTTTGAAAACCTGTTTCTTGGCAAATAATAATGAAATATTGCAGTAAAATTATTTAATTATTGGAGTGACTCTAGAATACGGGGCCGCTGAATTAAATCCTCAAATTAATATGGCCAAATTGATTTCGAAGTACATAAAAGTATTTACGAGTATAATGGTACTCTACTTGCGTCAATAGATAAATTTACAAGCATTATGACATAATTATACTATTTTAATTTTTATGGTAGTGCATTGTCCTTAGCACGGGTTAGTAACCCGTGCTAAGGACAATTTAAAAACCTATTTAGAGGCTAAAAATTCCACCCATGCCGGGATTCGAACCCGCGACCTCTGGCTATCCGTGCCAGCGCTCTATCCAACTGAGCTAATGGGCAACTCACCGGCATCAGTGAAATTTCGAACCTCTTTACACTTTTCTCTGTATTACGTACAGAGAGAATTATGACATAACCTAACTATTGGTTAAAGTTTTAAGACCCCCTGCAACCCCCGCACCTGTCTGTTAACTTTCTTTTGTTTTTATTTATGGTCTACATTTTTATTTTAGTGTAATGGAGACAATGCTTGCATAAAAAAAACTGGGTTACTGTAGAAAAGATGACTGATATTCTATTAAGAAACTAAAGTACTACGTTTCCATGGCATGAATGTTTGAAATCTATTTTGTATTTCGTCATAGAATACAAATTTCCTCAGAAAAAATCATTCTTATTGATAAGCATATCAAGAGCTATATTCTCTTATTCTATAATATAAAAAAGAAAAATTAAACAAAAATTAAAGAATCGATTTTAAAAACCTATTTAGAGGCTAAAAATTCCAACCTATTTTTTGTGGAAATAATAAACTTATCTTATCTTATCCTTGCCGGGATTCGAACCCGCGACCTCTGGCACGGAAACGCTCGTGGCCTAGGCGAACCGAGATTGGAATCAATCACTTGGTCAAGCAACAACAGGCGCGGTCAGGTACGGGATGGGTGAGCGTCCCGTGACTACCGCTAGTGGCATTTTTCCGAGCGCTTCCGTGCTTCGCAAGGCACGTTAAGCCGTTGGTGCCGGCTGTCATATAATGGCAGTCGTTAAGCCATGTCAAAGGCCTTATGGACGGCTTGATAACTTCTGACAGTGAGGCCCGCCACTGTCTCACAATCCTCCACCAACCCGGACTTGGGCCCCGTGGTGGAGTATGGCCTAACCTTCTTGCGATGCAGGAAGAGACCCGTGCCCCAGCAGTGGGGACATATAAGGGTTGATAACGAAATAGGTTTTTAAAATTCGTGCTAAGGACAATTTTAAAAACCAAAAGGTTAGTTCATTAAAAATAGTATAAAGAATCGATGGTATGCGGCACGAAGTTCGCTGGGTCAGATAGTTTATGATATTAATTTCGAATCTCAGTTCTGCGGCCCCATATTGTACAGAATCTTATAATCTTAGAAACTCTCAGTACAACATACCCAAATTATTAAAGGCTTGAACCTACGGAATACCTGTTATGTCCGAAACAGGGTCTAAACCATTAAAGCTGGAAGAGTCATAAAAACAAAGAAAAATATGACCATCAATCCAGCTAAGATATAGGTAGCGACCACTTCTGTGTCTGCCGACATCTTTTCTAATTTGCTCCTACTTATTTGTTCGAGCAAAGTCCACTTTGGTTGGAAAACGAAGAAAATAGACCAGACGCCTTATTATGTCAACCCAACTCTGTGACTGAGTCTTTTTAATCTGTGTTTGTGATCTGTTTCCTTTGACAGCGAATTGATTTATATTTTTTCTACGATTTGCCAAGGAGTATACTTGAGCCGAAAATTCTGTCATCACTGCAGAAAGAGGAAAGAACGAAAGAAAGATAGACGATCAAAAAGGCAAAATCAAGAATTCTAAAGAACTCTACAATTCATGACAAACTATTCTTTGAAATGCGATCTAATAGATAGATAGAGAACACTATATTGTACATAAAAAAGGAAATTACACAGATATTTCTTAACCTAAGAGTACAAACGGCGGCCTAATAAGCGTGACGACAGTACCAAATAATCCAAGTTTTAACGATATTACGGGAAAGTACTTATTAAAATGATTTAAAACACTGATTTAGTTTTATAAAAGAAGAGATAACCAATATGTTCAAGAAAATAAAAGATTATAACACTGCTTTCAGCCATTTTGACTAAAACTCCAATCACACCGCTGGTTTACCTTAAAGGTACTCGTATAGACGTAAGAAATCATATTGTTATTCTCCTTTCTGGATGAACAATAAATTAAGTCTTCTCTGTTTACTTATCTATCAATTTACTGTGCTACCATAACTGCAAATATCTTGAGTCAACATTATCCAATTAAGATACACAAGATACACAATCACAATTAAGCTAAACTATTTGAAAAGACAGGGATCTATTAGTAAAATTGCGAACATTATTTAAACTAGGTATTCATAATTGGTAATGACCCTGACACTATAAAATGCAGACAAGAATTAGTCTCTAAAAATTTGTAAAATTAACGCTAATGTAACAATCTCATTAAAAATGCAAACAGAAAAGGTAATGTTCAGCGAATTCGGTGCATGGATTTAAATCTTGTATTAACACGATTATATTCTTTTTGTTGCACTAACCCGTGCTAAGGACAATTTTAATTTTGGTTACCCAGAGGTCGCGGGTTCGAGTCTCGGCATGGGTGGAATTTTCCTCTAAATAGGTTTTTTAAAATTATATTAACCCCTCATCGGGCATGGGTGATATGTTTTTTTTAATTGGACTTCATTTGAAGTTAGCCAACTAACTTCAATTTCATGTGTAACGATACTTCTTTACAATAGCTGGCCGGCCCAGCCGTCCAGACAAGTTTGAATTATTTCAAAGGAAATCGTCACGTTTTATTTTGGTGTCAGTCCAGTTGAGACCCAAGCTAGGCTAGGGTTTCAATTAAAAAAAAAGTTAAAATAATTATATATTAGTATTGCTCAATAAGCGTTTCAGATCTACAGTACTATGATGTCATTGCCTTAAAGATTAAGTGACAAGATATAAACGCAGCTGGATAAAATCTAAAACAATTTCTCTTGCTACAAATATTGAAAGAGGAGATTGGCAAACACGTAAAGGAGATGCCAAAAGGCGCTTTCCCAATAGACGACTGATGCCATAGATAAAAACTACGAATAAAACATCACTGAATAAATTTATCGGAAAATAGTCCTGTTGATCTGTCGGGAACGTGGCAGTAGCGGTCCTTAATCGCAGCCTACACGTCTAGGATACAGCCGTAAGGTTACGTTTTGTCTGATCGAAATACAGACGATTTTGTGAAGATCACGAAAGGAAAGGCCAAAGGAGAACAATAACAAAAGAAAAAGCCAAATAAGAAAAATGTATCTCAAACGGTTCAACCAAATTAACGAATAAAAAAATAATTAAGCACAGATCTTCTTCTTCTTCAGGCTATATTAGTCCCCTTCTGGACATAGCCCTCCCCTAATGAGCACCATAGCGCAAGGTTGTGCCATCATTGAGGGGTAGTGCCCATAATCCCCACGCTGGGCATGCGGGTTAAATTGGGGATCGCAGTTTGGTGGAATTGTACTGCAGGGGGCACTGTGCCTTAAGCACACATGAAAACAAACAAAAGTTTATAGAGAACACAAGAACAGTCATAAGCAGTGGATTTAAGTAAAGTAAAAATGCATTTCTTGCGACCGAAGCAAATTCGACAGTAAAAATATATAGATTCATCATCATTAGCCAATTGACGGCCATTGCAGGGCATAGGACTCCCTCATGGTTTGCCAAGCTTCACGGTCTTGTGCCGTCCGCACCCAGCGAATCCACCGTCTCGCACCTAAGCCACCGTAACCAGGTCGTCAAACCATCTGTTGGAGGGCCTGCCCACAGATGCATGGCTTACAAACACAGAATTTCAGCTCAGCAAGTGCCGCCAGAGACAAGATATTCCTATGGACGTGGTAGTTTTTCAGCACTCACCTGCTTCAAAAACTAACAGCCACATATGTTTCGACCAAAATTAAAGGCAAGGAGTTAAGAACAAAGAAATAAACACACATAAAAACAAACAAGGTAATAAAACCTACCGCCACTCCGACTCTCCGGAAGCTGCTGGAAGAAATCTCTTTCAGAGATAAGCTCGCCTTTGTACATTTATTTCATTATGTAATGTCCTGGTGAATGATTCGTGTGCAATAGAGTATAAGTACCTATCAGTCAGTACCTGCTATATCCCATAGCTGCAATCGAATGATGGTATTCGCGTCCCAATTCAAGACTTTCAACGCGAAATCCACTCCAATGGTCGCGCGGTAGTGTTGGCTGAAGAACTGGTGGACGTAGCGCTTAATGATGGAGGTCTTCCCGGTGCCCAGCTCGCCTATGACGAGGATCTTGTAGAGGTGCTCGCGCCGCTCAGAGCCTGGCGAGGCTGCGTGAGACTGCAATAGAAATTTTGAGGTTAGAAGCGGGAATTTTCGTCTTTATGTTTAAAATGCTGGTGGCCTAGTGGATCCGAGTATTGGAATGATTGGGTTAAGCAGCACCAGGCGCGGTCAGGTGCAGGATAGGTGCCCATCACGTGACTAACGCAAGGCACGTTAAGCCGTTGGTGCCTGCCGTCGTATAATGACAGCCGGCGCGATGCAGTAAGGGACTTGGCCCCCGTGATGCAATAAGACCTAACCTTGCTGTGATGCAGGAAAGACCCGTGCCCAACACGTACCTATGTGCTGTTAATTATTTGGATTATTTAATATTACATAAACTCATGCCCGTATCCATAGCCTAGGATTTGCCACTTGTCACGATCCTGACAAATCTCTATCGCTACATCAATATTCATTATAGTACCTGCGTATATGTACGCGTAGTACCTCCCTTTTATAGTATTCCCTATTGCCAACCCTTGGGTAAAGTTATTTCTTCCATAGTTAGGTAGGTTATTCAACATTTTTTGTACATGTATATAGACCCGCTTTTTACTGCTTCTCCGAGTCTCGAAGATTTGCTGGAAGAAATCTTCTGTAATGTCCTGTTAAATGTTTCGTGCACATAAAGTGTAGTAATGTTTTTTTAACATTTTCATTTTCAATTCTAGTGGATGCTGGACCAGGGTGGCCAAGGACATAAAGTCTTGGTAAGAATAACACACTGCGACTTAGAATCGCCGTAATTTAAACTTGCAGGAGATAACGCAGTTGAGGAAGTTACGCGTTCAAAACAATACGTTATCAATGCACGCGTCACGGCGACTGTTGATTCAGAGTGAAAGTGCAAAATTTACAACAAGAAAAACGTACAAGAATGATGCCTTAAGGGTCAGTTTCTGAATTGAAAACCTAGAAAAGGGCTTTACAGAACATTACTAAAGTATTTACTTAGTGAAATTCTTTTTTTCATAATTCAGAAAACGGCCCTATATCAAAAATAGAGTTAAAATTGGTATTAGAGTTAAAACTATGGCTATCCGCCAAAATGCATTCGATTACCTAGGCTAATACAAGTTCATACAAGAGGTTAGCTACTGTAATCTTAGTGGTAACGCTGACTTGCATCAAATTCTCAAATGGGGATTAAGTAGAGTTTAACCAAAAAAAAAAAATACAGTAGTCGATTTAAATTGCTACTTCAGCGACATTGTAAGTTGGCCCAACTAGAAATATTCATTGATTTAAGAAGCTTCAGTTATATTATTCTTATTAATTATTTATCGTACCAAAGAGAATGTAGAAAAAGGTAGTTAGGTAGATGGTAGGTAAGGTTAGGTAGGTTAATGTATGTATAATCAAGAACACTGTTAGCAAAATCAAGCGCATAAACTGCGGCATACACCTCAGACACTAAGGTTTCCTCACGATGTTTGCCTTCACAATTAGCGAGGGGTATTGCTACAACTTCACAAATATACATAACTTAGAAAACAAAGTTATTGGATCATGCCGGGATTCGATTCACGACCTCCCGATTGTGAAGCCTGCGTTAGCTTCCATCGCCATTATTATTATAATAAGGAATTAAAACTCTGGCATATCCCGTACCTACCAAGCATAATCTCTTGACGATTCAATAATATATAAATAGATACTTTTATCTCCACAGAAAACTACTGCGTGCCTTTGTCCCCCAATCGCGCTGATAAACTCTAAGGTCAATTAAAGAAAAAAATTAAAACCGGCTATCATGTAACCACTTGCTCAATTATCACATCGGCGAAACAATGCCAACATTCAAGACGAAATTCCGGGTTGAAAAAAGTTAATCGTGAGCACTTACACTGGTCGAATTCGGTTTCGGTTTTGGCGCCATTTTGAGGAGAAATGCCCTAGAAAAAAACCACTAGTTCCAATGCCCCTTCCGAGGTCCGTGTCAAGAAATACAACAGTAAGTCCAGTGCAGGAAAACACGAGCACTGCCGCGAATGATCTCGTACGAAGTGCCCCACATTTCAGTGCTTCTGACGAGAGTGCCAACCGTGACACATCCTTTTATCAACACACTTAAATACGACTCTTTATTACAATCTTGATTTGAATAACAACAAAAGCAAAATTTATATTTGTATTAAAAAACGTTTTATTTAGCCTCACTTATAGGTAACAAAATTAGCGGCGAGCTGAAGACAGGGCGCTATGGCGCTCATTAGGGGAGGCTATATCCAGCAGTGGACTAATATAGCCTGAAGAAGAGGTGACAAAAATGATAGGGCTCAGTTTAGTGCTCTGCAGGCATCGTCACAACCGCACCTGTCCTCATTAACTAAAACATAAACTACAAAATAGAACACTTTAATCATAACAGAATATGAAAACTAAAACAGAGACACTGCTTGATTCGAATTTCACTGGACGCCTGAAACACAACTTAACCGACTGGCGTACTAGACGATATTGCACTATCTATCCACATCGATGTCAGTCAATAAGTACTTGTAATCTTCCACTTGTAAAGCAAACAGCATTATTTTATCGGCCAAACGATAAGAGTTGACTGTTGACTGTTTGTCATTTGGACTCCTTGGATCCGACGCAAATCAATAATCGATATCGATATCAACCCTTGTATGCCCCCACTGTTGGGGCACGGGTATCTTCCTGCATCGCAGGAAGGTTAGGCCATATTCCACCACGGGGGCCTGCGGTTGGCAGGCAGTATATCGTTATCGTTATCAACCCTTGTATGTCCCCACTGGTGGGGCACGGGTCTCTTCCTGCATCGCAGGAAGGTTAGGCCATACTCCACCACAGTATATGCTTAGCATTAATTCCGTTACATATTACATAGTATTTTTATTGCTTAACGTATTAATAATAATAACCAACAAAATTTGTATTTGGATCTATATCATGATGATTGGCCTTTTTGCATCTACGTAATGAGATAATGTATACAGCGTCCAGTGGTATCCTCACTCACACTAGATGGGTGAAGGGACCACTCGGTCGCTGTAGTGCCTGGGACATGGTTTTATAGATGGTGTAGGCTTGGATCTATATGGTATGGTCGTTATGTTTGGTCTCCCTTGAAATTTAAATGAAACTAGACATGTGCTGCAGAAGTCAAAAACATGGCAAGATGGAAAGAGGATGCACTAAAGAAAGTCTAGACATTCTTGAATTATGTAACGGCTGATAAAACTAAATTCCAATTAAATTATAGCATTCTGCGATTGATGTTCGTTTAGATTAGATAAGATAGATACATAGAATATTCTTTATTGTACACAGAAATTGCAGTAACAGAAATTATATAAAAATATAATACAATTGATAAGATAAAAAATATAGATAGCAAAGGTTAGCTCGTACAGATTCATGTGGATTTAGACTTATTAATACATCCTTTATGGGGCACTGTATACGGATCTACAATCGGATTTCTCAAGATATATTAGAGAAGCGCTCGTGGCCTAGTCGAACCAAATGATTGGAATCAATCAATTGAATTAAACAACTACAGGCGCGGTCAGGTGCAGGATGGGTGACCGTCCCGTGACTACCGCTAGTGGCATTTTTCCGAGCTCTTCCGTGCTTCGCAAGGCACGTTAAGCCGTTGGTACCGGCTGTCATGTAATGGCTGTCGTTAAGCCATGTCAGAGGCCTTATGGGCGGCTCGATAACTTCTGACAGTAAGGCCGCCACTACCTTACAATCCTCCACCAACCCGGACTTAGCCCCCGTGGTGGAGTACGGCCTAACCTTTCTGCGATGCAAGAAGATACCCGTGCCCCAACAGTGGGGGCATACAAGGGTTGATATCGATATCGATTGATTAGTTATCACTGACGCAGTTGGAAGACAAAGATGTCTGGTATTTAAGTAATGTTAATGAGGACAATCATGTCTAGTGTAACTTTAATTTGAAAACACTGTTAATTAAGTTAAACCCCGTTTTGAAAAAAATAATATAGAGTTTCTTAGTTAGCTTTTTCTCCACATAATCTATTAATTGTAAAACGAACAATATTTACGTTTATTAAGTAATATTTCGTGCCGGCTGTCATGTAATAGCAGTCGTTAAGCCAAGTCAGAGGTCTTATGGGCGGCTTGATTACTTCTGACAATAAGGCACTACTTACAATCCTCCACCAACCCGGAGTTGGCCCCCGTGGTGGAGTATGGCCTAACCTTTCTTCAATGCAGGAAGAGACCCGTGCCCCAGCAGTGGGGACATACCGGGTCGCAATCGCAAGTGCAAGTGCAAGTAAATATTTTGTTTTAATTGTGAATAAACAGGAGGAGCGGTAGCCCATGGACTCGGAAGCGAGAGTCGCAGGTTCGATTCCCAGCGCGGGCATGTACCTACTACCAATGACTTTGTTTTCTAAGCTATGTACATTTGTGAATTTATAGCAGCAATACCCACTCGCTAACTATGAAGGAAAACATCGCGAGGAAACCTGTGTGTTTGATGTGTAGGTACACATCAAGGTTCCTCGGCGAGGTCGCCGCTTGAAATTGCCAATACGCGGTGGTGTCGTGTGGTAATTAAGGCCACACTGTCTCTCAGAGAGTATGGGATGTACTCGTATTAGATTGAAGATGACTTGAGAAAAGATGGTCAGAGTGGATTTTTTGTGCTGCTGCCTTTTTCTCCACTACACTACGGCTCGAAGACAGCGGCTTTCACTTTCATTTTACATTGTACTTTGACATTCAGCAAACAAAACGTACGAGTAAGTTCTTTACGTTGAAATAAATTTGATTAAGGGCTTAAGGAAGAAAAAAAACGTTTGAGTAGATAGTATGACCGTGCGATTCAAGCCTACCATAGTATAAGTCTACCAGTCACTATACTTTAACCACAAACCTACCTTCCTAACATAGTGTAGGACCCTCCAACCAGGTGGGATGACGATCTGCGAAAAACTGCTGGCAGATGCTGGATGCGGCGCTATGGCGGTCATTAGGGGAGGGCTATGTCCAGCATTGGACTACGTAATATAGCCTGAAGAAGAAACCTACCTTCAAGAACACTCGAATAGTGTAAGACATGGCAGCTTCAAAAACATTTTTCTTTTTTTTTCTACTAAACCGCGGTGAAGAAAAGCGCTGCGAAATCCACCATTACACTGTTAGACTTGCCAACGGAGTGGACATTGCACAACCGTTGGATGGAACCGCAGTCCGCGTGCTGCGTTACCGCTGGTATCGGGTTTCATTTACGCATGATCGCACTGACCTCCAACCGCCAGTGTGATAGGCACCCTTACACCGCAAATAATAACAAGCATACGCTCGGAATGCGTGCTTTATGAAGTGACATAGATGGTCTGCCTTGGTGGTCTAGCCGTCTTGACTAACGGTACCGATGTCGTGGGTTCTAGTCCCTCTTACGATGAGGTTAGTTTTGTGGCGTGTTTACGGTTGCTTAACCTAAAAGTACAGTCTGTTAGCTTTTAGAATATACCTCGGCTACTATCGAATAGAATCGGATATATTCGTGTAATAGAAATATCGGAAGTAATGACACTTCATGAACTTAATAAGAAATAGTATATTTCATTACAAGTGAGGAAAGGCTGTCATCGCAAAGAGTTCCGACAAAATAATGTCTACCCGAGCCGAGCCGCAGACGAAGGCGAGGGATGATAGTCGGAACAAGTTCCAATGACGGTTCCGCACGTGTACTGAACGACTATTTTTAATACAGTTGCGAAAAAAATAAGCAATTTAATAAAGAAAAATTATTTGGAAAATGGCGCCAACCGTAAAAAAATATAAGCAGAGATTTTTTTCCACCCATTCTAGTAGGCAAAGGGAACTATGCCCATACAACCAAGTCTTCAGTAGAATTTTTTATTGATATGAAATGAAAATGAAATTTAATGAGATGAATTAAAATGAAACCTAAATTAACTCATTCAATCAAATCATTAAATCTGATACTGAAACAAAAGTAGCTCATAAAAACTTTATGTTTTTTTTAGTAAAAATTTCATGGTTGGTTATTCTTTAATAGACATTATTTTGACAGTTGAAAAGAAAACGCACGAGTGCGGGAAAGGTAAAAAAAAACACGAGTGTGTAATAGCCCACATCCCGCACGCTATACGTCCCTGTAATACGCCGCTTTCTGAGCAACTGTATTAAAAAGTTTTATACAGAGCAGGAAGAAGTATCACCTTCGTGTGCTTTCTCGAAGCCTACTCTAGAGCCCGAGGTATATTCTAAAAGCTAACAGACTAGACAGGGTTGTACAGTAACCCAAAAGTAAAGTACTTTTAGGTTAAACGACCGTTGCTGACTGTACGTAATACAGAGAGTATTGTAAAGAGGTTCGAGATTTCACTGATGCCGGTAAGTCGCCCATTAGCTTTGTTGGGAGAGCGCTGGCACGGTCAGCCAGAGGTCGGGGGTTCGAATCCCGGCATGGGTGGAATTTTAAGCCTCTAAATAGGTTTTTAAAAACCTGTCCGATGTTATTTTCGCATGCACTTTGGCCAACTGACAGCTGTTAACAGTTTATTAAAGGCTTGTTAGTGAACCAGAAAATAAGAATAAGTGCAGAAATCTTAGGTGTAACTAACACTAACATCTACAACTGAAGCTGGATTAGTGACAATCTACTATATCTTACGACACAGCACTTTTAATACATGTAGAGTTAGTGGGAATTGTCTCATTCACATTTGTCCTGCCCGAAGATTATTAACTAGCGACAATTGATTGATTGTGACGGTCAATAGTTCGTTTCGCATGGGAAGTGCTTTGGGCGTCACTTAACAAGGGTATAAGCGACGAACAGAGTTAGCTGGACATGATGTCCTATCTACAATCATAATACGCCTTATCCATGTCGAGTCAAACTGCCGCTTATCATGTAGAGTACAAGAATGAAAATCGAGTGAATAACAGATAGGTATTCTAGTTTCAATTATTGTAGTACGGCTTAAGAACACTATGACCATGTTGATGGTGTATCCTATTCATAGTTGCAGTTTGCAACAATCGATTGATACAATTACTAGCTATGTTGTTCGTACTGAAATATGTATATATATTGTGCAATATAAAAGTTCATGCTATCTTTTGATGGACTCGTGGCCTAACGGAACCGAGTGTCAGGAATCAATCACTTGGTTTAAGCAACTACTGGCGCAATCAGGTGCTAGATGGGTAACCATCCAGTAACTACCGCTAGTGGCACTTTTTCCGTGCGCTTCCGTGCTTCGTCTGTATAGCCTGACGACGACGACGACCTTCAAAATTGTTATACACGGTATATACTTGGTAAATATTGATTGATTACAGAGACATTCTTAATTTAATTATATGTATATTACGCTTATGTTTTATGTAAATATTTCTTTCTTTGTATATAATCCTACTTTATATATAATTACAGTTTCTTACACAATCACACTGCAACGGCTGAACAGTGTTACATAAAACTTGGTACACAGATAAACAATGATCTGAATTAAGTCAAAGGGTACTTGATATTCCAGTAATGCGTTCCCGTGTTATAATATTTAATTCTTACGGCAACCTTTCTTCGAGCCAAAATGCAAGATATTTATTTATTTATCACGTTTCCATGGTAACAAGAATCCTATAAACTGATTCCGTGGCAGTTCAACGTTTGCCGGGACAGCTAGTAAAGTGTGTAATAAGTAATTAATATTTTAATATGAAAATGTTCTTCCGAATCAACAAATACAGCGGACGAAAGTTTTACACAACATGATAACAAGGAAGTGATTTCCGTTTACGGTAGTTTAGAACTTCAAGCGATTAGATTAGCCTAAAGTGAAAATATCTTTTCGAATTTCGAAATTGGCATTTTAGGTTACAAAATATAACCAATTTTTTTATAGCAATCGGAAGAGCCATTAGTTGTTATTAATGAAAACTATTTAGATCCCTAATTTAATAATCTAATGTTTTTACTAAACGTTGCAAAAAAGTTAACAACTTGTTTACTATTCAAGTAGGTATTACTGAATACGTGTAGAGTTCCAGCCATTATGGTAATTACTTAGTAAGTAAATTAAATAAACATAGTTCTAACCTCATAGTCATCACCGGCCATGTTATCTCTCAACACACCCGCTATCTCTAGATGCCACAGATAAACTGCGAGTAAAAGCCAACGAACCTAGCACTAACCGGGCGACGAAAACAAATTTGAAAAACTCGCGTGCACTTGAACAAACAAAACAAAATTTCAAGTCTCGTAATTTTCGTATATTTTTTTATTAACAACTGCGCGTCTACGCGTGTAACTCGATTAGCCGGTTACGTAACACACCGGGCGTACTCACGAGTGGCATGGGCCGGCCGCGCGCGCTGAAAACTACCGTCAAATGAAACGTACGGGTAACAGGATCGCGGTCTCACCGCTGAAGCCGCAGCACTCGCACACCGTGAGGTAGCACTCGTCGCCGGCCTCCTCGAAGGTCATAGCTGGCAAACGCAAGCTAGAGACGCGCGCGCATCGCCCCGCGGTACTACGGCCACTGCTCTAGGCTCACCTGTGTCTGCGGCGGCGCGGGCGCGCTGCCCTCGCCAGCCTTCTCGGGCTCGATGAGGTCTCCGTACGGCGGCATCGCGTCGGCGTATCCCTCCTCCTCAGTGTCGCAGTGCGACTGCGACGGCGAAGCCGAGGCGAGCCGCGTGCGCGCCAGAGCCACTGCCTCCTCCAACGACCCCACCCCCTCCTCACGGTCCTCCGACAGGCACGCCGACGCCTGCGTCACGAAGGCTATGCGGCGGCGCAGCGCGTTCTCCGGGCTCGGCTCCTCCACCGGCTTCTCCATCTCGACCTCGACGCTCCTGCGTTTCCACGCGGCCTTCGTGAACGGCAGCGTGGCCACGGGGTGCTCGGAGGCGATCGGGCTGGCGGGCGAGTCGGGGCTCGCCGGCTCAGTTTCCGGAGTAGGGATAGTGTCGGTGACGGCGGCGGGAGCTGAAGCCTCGCTCGTTTCAGGCGAGTCGTCGGGTAGAGGCGTGGTGGCGGGGGAGCGCTCCCCGCGCTTCTTGGTCATGCTGCCGAGGCGGCGCACGAGTCCTTCCTTCCTCTTCTCGCCGGCGGGCGAGCCGTCGGTGCTGCGCGAGGCGCCCGAGGCGTCGCTGGCGGCGGCGTCCGCGCGCGCTTTCTTATTTTTCTTGCGCATGGCGTGCTCGTCGCGCGCTATCTCACCGTCTGAGGCGGACGACTTGTTGGAGCCGGTGCGTTTGATAGAGCCGATGTGGAAGGGCGACCCGGAGCGGAACGGCGAGCGGAGCGTGTGGAGAGTGCGGCGGAGGCGCGAGGGGGCGGGCATGGGGGGCGGCGGCGGGGGCTCCTCGTCCCGCATCGTGGTGGGTAGCTAGCGGGTCAGGCGAGCGCGCCGGCCCGACTGCCGCCGCGCGCGCCCTTACACCCGAGCTAGGGACCGACCTTGCTGCGAAGGAGCCAATCTCGGCTGCTTTCGTGGAGGCCCTGCGAACCACCTAAATGGCTAGTCGACCGTGTCTGGATGCGATTTCAGGGCTTACGCAACGTTAGCGATTCTAGTTAGCAACGCTGGCACACAATGACAGGTGTATAGAGCGACATGGAGCTGGCACCCTCTCGTCTTGCGGGGTGCATCATAAGTTTAAATAAACAAACAGGTATACCAGAATGTGCCGCAAGTCCAATGTCAATTCACTTGTAAAACTTACCGGTATTCTGACCATAAGGCTTATCGAGGAGGTGACAGCACTGCTTTCACGTTGTGAATGGTCCAAACTGTTTTTATCGATGACATTTTATAATGTATATTATTATATACTTGTGATTGCCACATCCAAAAGTAATGTGAGTAATCTAAGAGCGGATTGTTGTATCTATTGTTGACAATGTAACATGATACATTGATTAAAGATTGTATCGAGTATACCCGTATCGGTTAATCGACAGGTAGGTAAATAATACCAGCAGAATTATCCACTTACATTGAGACGGTAGACAGGTTTGACAATTTAACCAGTGGTCACACAGAAGGGAGGGGTGATGTGAAGAGACATGTCATTAATACATGTCACTTTCATGTACTGAAGAAACGGTTCGAAGCCCACACAGAGAGGATTTCCTTCCTGTGTAGGCGCTAGCTTAGACGCCGCGCTTCATCGACACCTTCCCACATTATTGGTCAATCGGTAGTTGCTTTACCAACACTAAAGTAGTCGAATTTATTTCCAAAGTACATAATCCACTTATACCAAAATACCTAGATTGGACATAACTACCTATATGTACAGTCAATAGCACAGCAACGATTAAGGTGCACGCGTGCTCTCTACTCAGTTCCGTTACGGGTGATTTTGCAACCAATATGTGTGATGCTTATGGCATTGGCCACTGGTTTCTTCCACACAGGCTATCCTAGCGAGAGGGCCAGGGTTGCACCTACTGACGTTTCGGGTTGAAATTAGTAGGGTACTAACTCTAATATCAAGGAATCTCCTCTATAATTTCAGTTAGTTTTAGGCTTGGTCTAAATAAAGCCCTGTATGAACTATCGTTATCAACCCTTGTATGTCCCCACTGCTGGGGCACGGGTCTCTTCCTGCATCGCAGGAAGGTTAGGCCATACTCCACCACGGGGGCCAAGTCCGGGTAGGTGGAGGATTGTAAGACAGTGGCGGGCCTTACTGTCAGAAGTTATCAAGCCGCCCATAAGGCCTCTGACATGGCTTAACGACTGCCATTATATGACAGCCGGCACCAACGGCTTAGCGTGCCTTGTGAAGCACGGAAGCGCTCGGAAAAATGCCACTAGCGGTTAGTCACGGGACGCTCACCCATCCCGTACCTGACCGCGCCTGTTGTTGCTTAACCAAGTGATTGATTCCAATCACTCGGTTCGCCTAGGCCACGAGCGCTATGAACTATGGTGCAAATAAATTAATAAAGTATTATTCTTATTCAGTCCACTGCATTGTACGCATTTTAATTTCAAAAATTTACGTGCAAAAAAAGTATCTATAAAAAAAATTACAAAGGTATATCGGAATCGATCCCAGAACCTCTGGATTAGAGGTTCAGATGTGAAGCGGACGTTTTACCAAGCTACTACACCTTTTACTCAATACTACACACTTTACACAATTATGTTATGTTATGTACACGTTTTCAGAGCTCTAGAATACGTTACACATTCTTAGTTCAAGCTTATGTAACATGAAAATGACGTCAGTGTTTCTTGTTCACTTAAAAAAAAAGCCATCAACGGAAGATTTGAAATAATTATTCCAATTATGGTCAAACCGGTCTCGGCCGATGCCATAGAGTTAGTTAGCAGCTATTCCTATGCTGCCTAAAGATACATCAGATAAATATAACACGAACTGGCCATTAAGTCCACTATTTGTGCTCAAGGATATTTTAGCCACGTTGTTGTTTGTGCGTTATGTTTTGTGCAATAAAGTATTAATAATAATAATAAAGAAGAGAGAAAAAAAGACGTTCATAGTTACATAGAAGGAAAACAAACCCCAAGGTTTGCTGGAAGAAATCTCTTACAGAGATAAGCTCGCCTTTGTACATGTATTTTCTTTAATTGTATTTCTTTTTTTGTGTTTTTCGTGTACAATAAAGTATAAACTAAAACTAAACAAATACAATTCACATGAATACAAGATAGGACAGACCAAAGTCAGAGCGTCTTTCCTGCGATGCAGGAAGAGATCCAGAATTGGGGCCATACAAAGGTTGATATCGACTCGTTCGGGCCACAATCCTGTGGTGCCCGAATAATGAGCGTGAACACGACCACTAAAGCCGGGTCCAGACGCGTGTAACGTAACGTCGTGTGTGCAGACAGCACTACGAGCGCTACATGTAATGCTCCTAGTTTGTCCACACGCAGGATTCGCGTTCCATTACACGTCATAATCACATTACACTGTACACGCGTCTGGACCCGGCTTAAGAGAACGAATACGAACGGGCGCACCAACGAACAGGGGCAAAACGTGCACCAGCATGAGCACAAACGAGCGTGAATACGTACCGAACGAGCGCGTGCACGAACGCCAACGAGCAGTAACGCGAACAGGCACTATCATGAGCACAAACGAGCGCGAGCTGTAACACGAAGGAGAGCGAGCAAGACCACTAAACGTACGAAGACGAATGAGCGCGTGCACTAGCCCCAACGAACGGGGGCACAAACGTACACTAGCATGAGCACGAACGAGCGCGTGCACGAAGGAGCGCGACCACGAACGAGCGCGAGCACGAACGAGCGCGAGCACGACCGAGCGTGAACTGGAACACAAAAGAGCGCGTGCACAAGCGCCCACAAGCACGAGCACGAACGGGTGCTAGCATGACAACGCAAGAGCGCGAGCACCAACGAGCGTGAACAGGTATACGAATGGACGCGTGCATGAGCGCCAACGAGCACGAGCACGAACGGGTGCTAGCATGACCAAGAAAGAGCGCAGGCACGAAAGAGCGCGTGCACAAACGACTGCGAGCACGATCACGAACGAACACAAGCAAAAACAAGCAAGATCGCGAGCACGCGATCAAGTTGTACACAAGGTTATTTCTATTATTTCGGTTAGACATTTTTTTCTACCATTTTTCCATTTTTTTAGTCGAGATATTAGCACAAAAATTTTTTTTTCGATTTTACAGCTATGTAGTGGCTCAGTTTAATAGATAATTAATGATTTATGGCACATAATTATGTTTAAGAGAACGTACATTCTCGTATGTACGAGTAACAGTAGCATTTACTGAAGGCGACATTGATAGAGCGCGTAAATCGAATTTAATAAGAGTACATGCATGCGTGGCGTATTTGGGTACTTTTTATCTTGCCCTTTGCTAATACATCCCCTTTTCGGTCGAAGTACGTCCGCCTGGGACGTCCCTTACCGGCCCTTCCACGAACAACATATATTATTTTAAATATATTCCTTTAATAATCCTTTTCATATATTTTTTTAAATATATATTTTTTTAAATATATTCCTTTTTTCCTATTCGTTTTTTGCTATCACTTTTAGCTACCCTTATAAGTAACATTCAGCACCAGAAGACTAGTTCTATCTGGCTATCTTCTATACCTATGGTCGATGAAGTGGATGGAATGCGATAAATTTTCTGTGATCTACATTTACTTTCTAATTCAAATGTTTTTTTCTGTGAGACCACCTAAAGAAAGGAAATATTCAGTCATTGGCTTAGGACCGGTTTCTCTATTGAGTATTTCACTAAGTAAATACTTAAGTAACGTTCTGTCACGCACTTTTCTGGGAAATTCGAAGAATTCTCAATTCAGAAACTGGCCCTCAGGTCTCCATCACGGAGTCAATATCAAATATAAAATTACATAAACTCATGCCTATTTCTCAGAGGCTTAGGCAGAGACATCTGCTTGCTGCCATCCTATCAGCTCACCATCCCTTCATCTACGTCATTATATTATTTTTAATGCACTAACCCGTGCTAAGGACAGTTTTAAAAAACCTATTTAGTGGCTAAAAATTCCACCCGTGCCGGTATTCGAACCCGCGACCTCTGGCTATCCGTGCCAGCGCTCTTACCAACTGAGCTAATGGGCGACTCACCGGCATCAGTAAAATTTCGAACCTCTCTACAACATTTTTACATTACATTTTTTTCCAAAGACCTGTATGTTACCATTACCTATGTTTATGACAAATAAATGTTTTGATTTGATTTGAACATTCTCTGTATTACGTACAGGCAGTGACATCTGGCTGAATCCCGGCATGGGTGGAATTTTTAGCCTCTAAAATAGGTTTTTTGTCAATATCCATATCAACATGCAGTCAATCAATATCCTCTTAGCAAATCTCGCGGTTTCTCGAGCTTCATTTGAATTATGATGATGCACAGTATTTAGTGACGACGAATTGACGCTCAATCCATAGAAATCGAATCCACAGACGCAACTTGTGTTGATACGCTTGCACAGTCCCATATCTAAGCGACCGCCTGCCATTGACGGAGTTTACACGTTTAGTCTGGCATCAGTTCAGTCCGTGACCTTGATCAAGCTCGGATTGATACCAGACTGATATCAAAATATTCGAATATCCGTCAGCCAGGTCATCAGTCCACTGAATATACAATCAGCCTGCCGTAGTTTAAATAAACTGATAGATAGATAGAGAACACTTTACTGTGCATAAAAATGGAAATTACACAGATACGTATTTCTTAACCTAAGAGTACAAACGGCGGCCTTATCACTAAAAGTGATCTCTTCCAGATAAACCTTTGGATGGACTGGACTAATATATTGAAGAAGGAAGTAGATGGAATTGTGGTAATTAGTATTTGTATTAGTAATCATGTGGGTACAGTGATATCGTTCCGATGTTAAAACCTAACTGCAAAGTAGGTAGTCGGGGCTGTAAGTAATGCAGTTTGCTTAAGTCAGATGTCGCTGCCTGTACGTAATACAGAGAATATTGTAAAGAGGTTCGAAATTTCACTGATGCCGTGAGTCGCCCATTGGCTCAATTGGTAGAGCGCTGGTACGGATAGCCAGAGGTTGCGGGTTCGAATCCCGGCATGGGTGAAATTTTTAGCCTCTAAATAGGTTTTTAAATTTGTTCCTTAGCACGGGTTAGTGCATTAAAAATAAAAATAGTGTAATAGATGGAATTGACTGACGCCAGACTGAATCTGTAATCTCCGTCATACGGGCGCGGCGGCTTCCAATGTAGAGTCAAATAATAGGAACAAATGCAGCCAGGCCAGGACTATATTTGTGCCTTTCGGGGTAGAGACTCTGGGGCCACGCGGTCCAGAGGCGCGACTTTCCTTTTGAGGAGATCTCGTCGCGCCTGGTTGTCGCTTCAGGAGACCCAAAGGCTGGTGCCTACTTTGGCCAAAGGTCAAACCTAGTCATACAGCGAGGCAGTGCCGCCAGCCTTCTCGGTACTCTACTGCCCGACAGCGATCTGGCTCAAATATTTTATACAAATTTACAGAAAATAAGTTTAGTAAAGAGAGTAAAGAAAGTAAACTTTCGTTTTTACATTTTGCAATTATGTTTTTTTTTTATGCCACACCTGGCAATAAAGCGGCTTTTTCCGCACGCTGCGCGTACGGAAAAAGCCGCTTTCTGGCCAAGTGTAGACATAAAAAGATGTACACAACACGGGAGGTAATAAAGAAAGCTCTCGATCGCATATTTACGTCCCTCGCTTGCAGCTCGGGCCGCAAACTTCTGCGATCTCGGCCTTTCTTTGTATTACTACCCTAGTTGTGTAATGTACTAATACATCTGTTTATGGATATAATTATGTTGTAGGAAACTATTGTGTCAAATGAAATTGGTGTACAATTAATTATATGTACAATCTATACTGTGTACTATTATTTTGTATACGTGTAAATACTGTATATGTGTAATAACTCAATTAGTCAAGATATTTATATATTATAAAAAATAGCAAGAATATAAATAGAAAGAAAATAAGTTAACCACTTTTGAAAAAAAACTTGGTTGGAAAAAAAAAGTGCCGCTGGACGCTTGTATAAATCATCTCAATACGTGGAAACGGCAATGTCACGATTGCAATACCATTGAAATACGAATGGTTACTAGACTACCAATAGTGTCAAGAAAGCAACCATTAACGTACTGAAATGACACTATTGATAACTTCTTGGCTTGATACACTAATGATAACGCCATTACATGACAGCCGGCACCAACGGCTTAAGATGCCTTGCCAAGCACGGAACCGCTCGGAAAAATGCCACTAGCGGTAGTCACTGACGTTCACCCATACTGCACCCAGGTGCAGACCTGACAGCGCCTGTTGTTGCTTAACTCAAGTGATTGATTGCAATCACTCGATTCGATTAGGCCACGAGCGCTTCTCACATGCCTTATAGGAGGCTTGATAACTTCTGACAGTAAGGCACGCCACTGTCAGACAACCGTCCACCAACCCGGGTTTGGCCTCGTGGTGGAGTATGGCCTAACTTTCCTGCGAAGCAGGAAGAGACCCGTGCCCCATCAGTGGAGACATACAAGGGTTGATACCGAATGACACTATTAATCAATTATGCATTTTAGAGACTTGCGAATAGCCAAAATACAGGTCCACCAAGTTTGGCAATGTCTGTCAGCCTTTACATTATAGCTCGGCTACTATCGGATAGAATCGGATATAGGTATTCGTGTATTAGAAATATCGGGACTAATATGACACTTAATTTCGAAATCAGAACTCGATCATCAGTACGAAAACCGGCGAAAATTGGCGAAAACCGAAGCCTACTCTAGAGCCCGAGGTATATTATAAAAGCTAACAGACTCTATAGCTGAATTGATAACTGTACCATTGGTAAAGTTATTAAGATACTTTTATAGTGAGAAATAAACTTTACTGCCCAGTTTGTCGCTGACAATAAGATATTAAATAGGTCGATATCAAATGTACACAAGAGCTATTTGTACGGCTTCCACCTTCCGCCTCATACATAGGAGTCCATACAAATGCCTGCTGACTGCTAAATAGCACGCTTCATCAGGTAGGGGACAGCTTGATGGTAATTACGAGACAGTTTACTTCGGTAATAATCCCTCAGTGAGTCATTTGGTTTGACTTTATGTAGAAAATGCTGTATTGCACTATAACATAGATAAATAGATAGAGAACACTTTATTGTACATAAAAATGGAAAAGTCGGCGGCCTTATCGCTAAAGTGATCTCTTCCAGACAACCTTTGGATGGACTGGACTAATATATTGGAGAAGGAAGTAGGTGTACAAAAGTATAATAAGCATAGTTGTACAAAGGCGAGTTTTATACTAATGAGTACTTTCTTCCAGCAAGGGATCTACCTATTTGTATTGCGAGACGTATTGTATTGCATAGGGTCTTGAGTGGTGATCAAGAATCAGGGAACTCTACGTCCAATTTTTATCACACATTCGAAGTAATTAAAATTCTCTCTTTCTTTTGTGTTATATTTACATTAAATTACACTGTAATTTTTCTATCCAGTGGCCTGTTTCACAGAACTAAATTTTATGATTTCAAATGTGGAATGAAAAATAAACCGGCCAAGTGCGAGACGGACTCGCGCACCATGGGTTCCGTACAATTTTTTCGGTAGGTATTTACAAAATATAAGTACGCGACAGAAACGCGCTCGGTGTTGCGGTACCCGTCACGTGGCACCTAGTCAGTGGCAACTGTAGCTCACTGTCTGGGCCCATGCGTTTTATCTTGGCACTGGCAGCTTCAATGTTACTAAACGTTATATGTAAGAAATTTGCGACTCTATCCAACTGACTCAATACAACGCTGCACGCATGAAAGAACGTATATAATAGACCACGTCAGAATTATTTCGGATGTAATTGTATTGAACTACAGTCCCCCTAGTCTACTGTTCGATTATGACCTTTGTATCAAATTAAACGTTGTTTGCCTTGCGCACCGCACCGGAAATCTCAATCATCGTCATTCGTCTGTCATCTAGAGAAGTGGTTCTTAACCTTTTAGTAATGAGAGACCATTTTACCGAATTTCTGTCTTGTCCGGGACTACCTAGTTGGTTTATCCTTATTTCGCAATAACGGCTTTGCGGTCCACTTGGTGTGCCTCCAGAGACCGCTGGTGGTCCACGGACCATCGGTGGTTAAGAACCACTGATCTAGAGACGCTGATGTCTGTGGAGTATAAATAGATAGAGAACACTTTATTGTACATCAATATCGATATCAACCCTTGAGTGTCCCCACTGCTGGGCCACGATTCTCTTCCTGCATCGCAGAAAGATTAGGCCATACTCCACCATGGGGGCCAAATCCGGGTTGGTGGAGGATTGTAAGTGGCGGGTCTTACTGTCAAAAGTTGTCAAGCCGCCCAGAAGGCCTCTGACATGACTTAACGTCTGCAATTACATGGTTATTGCACATAAAATGGATATTACACAGATATTTATTAACCTAAGAGTACAGACTTCGGCCTTATCACTGAAAGTGATCTCTAGTGTTTGTATACTGCGTCTTCTCTTTGCAAAAGTTTGTAAAGATGTTAATAGTAGAAATTATGCACGAAATTAGTTACATGTAATTAAATGGACGATAGGTGTGGAGTGTTTCATAGAACTACTCGTCATTTTTATGTAAAGTCGATTAACCTACAGACGTCCGATTTAACCTACCTACACCGAGCTGTCAAATACATACATAATTTGACACTTCGGAAATAATAAAATGAAAAACTCAAATACAGGAAACAGGTTACGTAATAGGTGAACTGAACTATAACAATCTCAGCTGTCCTATTGCTCGCCGTTGCTGCTGTTAAAGCTTGCTTGACATCAATCATTGACAGATTGAAAAAAAAAATCAATAAATATTTTAAAAATAAATTAATTCATATTCATGGTCATATTACACAGATCTCGTTAACCCCATACTAAGTACAACTAAATGACTTGGGTTACAGGTGCTAACTCGACGATAGATTTAATACAATAAATACATAGATAACATCCAAGAACGGAGACAAACGAGAAAAGTTCGTTTCCTAGTTTGACCCGGCCGGGGATCAAACCCGGGACCTTCGGTTTTACAATCAGCGCGCCAAACCGCTGCGCCACCGAGGTCGTCAGCACGTCAGTAGTGCGCAACAGCGCAAGTGTTAAAGTTGTAGAATTCCTCTATGCACTCCTGATCCACCATCAGATGCTACCTTATTATTGTATTATCATTAAAATTTCACATTCACTAACAGTTTCAAACGATGCTAACTCGGTTACTTAATTTCTAGATTTGATAGTTGTTGACGACACAATGCCTTATTTTGTCAGTTACCATGTAAACAAGCTAATTTACTAAAAGCATGTTATAAAAACCGGATTAGTGCGAGTCCGATTTGTCCACCAAGGGTTCCGTAAAAATCTGTAGGTAGTTAAATAAATAGTGCAGGAATTGAGCCTCGCAGTTTTTCCCGAACTTCAATTAAATAACCCAGTTTATTTTTCAGATTTTTCTGTATACGTACTTGTTCCGTAATTGCAGTTTTTAAGCCATGTCAGAGGCCTTAGGAGTGGCTTGATAACTTTTGACAGTAAGGCCCGCCACTGTCTTACAATCCTCCGCCAACCCGGACTTGGCCCCCGTGGTGGAGTATGGCCTAACCTGTGCCCCAACAGTGGGGACATACAAGGGTTGATGTACAATAAAGTGTTCTCTATCTATCTATACTCCACTTGCGCTGATGTCTCTAGATCAGTGGTTCGGTATTCGGTATGGTGGTTTGATAATGTTCTGTGATTAGACAAAGTTGCCAAGTTTCATAGTTCCAGGTCAACGAAAAGTATGCTATAAATTTTTAATCCCTTGAGTGTCGCAATATAGTTTTTTAGCGGCGTAAGCGGCCGTATCTTTTGGTTTACGTTAACCTAGAAAAAATTACAGCTTCAAGCGACTCTAGACTTGAGTATATGGTTTTAATTTCAACTGAGATTAAGGGTATTTAGAGATAGTCGGCCGGACACACAACAAAGTAATCTTATCGTGATTCCGTATTTTCCTTATGAGGTACGGAATCCTAAGAAGACCATGTGTACATAAACGCGCACCCAAAATGCACACTAAACGGAAAAAATGGTTCGCATAACACGGGTGAGCTACCACGTGAGAGCGGTAAAGAACCTAACTATACCACTAGCTACCGGAAAACATCATGAGGAAACCTGAGTATCTAAGGTATTTAAATACTTCAGCGCTTGAAACTGCCAATAGACTTGTAATTAATTATTGCAAATGGTAATCTACCCGATAAGTCATCTTCGTACGAAGTTTCAAGAACTCTATCAAAGGTTAATGTTCAAGGTAGGTAAACGATAATGGATCAGTCAGTCAGACATTTTGTCACAGTCTTTTTAAAGACGGCGCGTAATGAACAACATATCTTGCTTTAGTTAAAACGTAATTACCTTATTTCCAGACGTTTTGGCAGCGTTACAGTTGCCGTGGTCTCGGGTAGACTGAAGTGGCGAGTACCACGGCAACTGTAACGCTGCCGAAACGTCGGGAAATAAGTTTTTACCTAATAAATAATCGTGATTTGACGCGTTTTATATAACTATGTATGAGTATCGCGAATCATTAAGAAATAATAATATCTTGCTTTACATTGTCAATCTAAATTCGACGCTACGCTGGTGACATACGGACGTTCCAAAGTATGAAATGGAATAAAATATCAATAGCTCTCCACGTGTACAAAATCAAAATCTCTTTATCTTTTTAGTATAAAGTTAAAATAGGTGTCCATACACAATCTTTGCCCGATTTCACCAACAATCCCTATCTTTTAAGGGACACCTATCCCTTTTTAAGGGCTACCTAACGGTAGTTTCGCTTTCACGAACGGTAAAGCGTCACTTACGCCGCTAGGGGAACCCCTAAATTTAGGAGGCCGATTATTGAGCCCCTAGCCTTAGGTGACAGTTTCTTTGCCGTCTAAAATGGACAATTTGTTAAATTTTATTGGTGACTTTGAAGGTCTTGAAGATCTGGACTTCTTGTCGAAGCCAAGGCTTCTTAGGCGGCCTCGCATTTATCGAGAAAGGCTCGATTTCTTTGCAAAGTACAACGACGTGGATTTTGTTAAGCGTTATAGGTTATCGAAACAGACTGTTCTTTTCTTACTTAACAAAATTGAAGTTCGCTTCGAATTCAAAGATAACAAGTGAGTTTCAGTTTTGTACTAGTACACATTATGTACCGACTTTTATGTTTTCTGTGACATTACGTGCATGCACCCTCTATTACCTACTCAGTTGCATTACGGACGATAAAATATAGGTAAGTTACCTAAAGGTCTATCTGCTATCGATTGTACCTTCACAGCTACAAAAAAAGACCTTAAATTCCGCCTACAACCGACCGAGATTTTAGAAACATAGTAAAACAAATTGTTTTGGACTTTTTGGCTGTTTTTTTTTACTGATGTCGCAATGAGATATCATCAGACAGCCATCCACTTTACATGTATTATTACATATTTTACTAAATATTAATTGCTGAATCAAAAATTATAATGTAATAAAGCTTACAATGTAGTCAATTGTCCATTAAAATGACTCAAAATACTTAAAAAGAACTTACCGGTAAGTTGACGCTAAAACACAACACTAGACCATAGACAAAACATCACCTAAGTAAGTAACCCCTAGTTAGGTGATTCTTTGTACGGTGAAAACGAATTTAAGTTGCGGGATGGTTTAGGGAATCACTTAAGCTAGAAGTTCCCTAGTTAGGTGGATGTTAGGGGATTGTTGGTGAAATCGGGCAGTCAGGTATTCTGTTTTAAATTATGAAACAATTGAAACTGAAATTGTTTATTTAGAATAGAAAAACACATACATTCATTTTTTAAAAACCTACTTAGAGGCTAAAAATTCCACCCATGCCATTCGAACCCGCGACCTCTGACTATCCGTGACAGCGCTCTTTCCAACTGAGCTAATGGGCGACTCGCCGGCATCAGTGAAATTTCGAACCTCTTTACAATATTCTCTGTATTACGTACATATTCATTACAGTGGTCGCCTAAAACCAGTCTAGTGGTGACCAAAAGAAAGAAAAACTGATAACACTTTGACATGTCGTCTGAAAATATCAAAATAATACCAGTTGCAATCATATCAATAAAATGAAAAATACCATAACATTTTAAAATTTAAAATCTATTAAATTAATAAGAAATACTTAATCTGAGCAATTATTTTTTTAAGAAAAGCCAGGATTAGTGATGGGAATTTTTGTTTAATAATTTAATGAAATATGTCACAAATAACTCATAGCGTTTAATAAAAAAAATAATGCATAGTAAATTGCATTGATCTTTTAAAATTTCTACTAACATTTAAAAGTTGTAGTTCTTTGCAACTTATTAAGGCTCTAGGGCGCATCGTAATCCAATAAAATCGACACATTACACATTGGGTACTTAACCCCCAGCTTTTCGAACGCTAACAGTCCGTTAATTTATTGTTAACAGCTGTCAGTTGACAAAAATGCGTACAGAAAAAACAACTGACAGCAGTAGATTAACAGACTGTTAGTGTTCGAGAAACTGGAGGTAACACTAATGCCTGTATCCCGTTGGGATTAGTAGAAACTAGAGTTTGCCACTTGCCACGATCCTGGCAAACCTCTCTCACTTCATCAACATGAATTAGTCGTTGCATGCACGCACGCAGGTTTCGGGTACTTAAATCTCGCCCTTACACACACCTACATACATACACTTAAACACACACACACACACAGTTTACGAGTACCGAAAATATTGTTAAATAAAGTTTAACGCTTATTGTTTAACATTGTGGACATTAAGAAATTTCAAGAATTTATTCAAGAATTTTGTTATTCTCACATCTTGTTAACCATTTTTATTTCGCACGTTACAAAATTGTTTACTCATTATTAGGAGGGCACTGATACCTGTAATACAGGATTTTTCCTAGCATAGGTATCAGAGGGTCGTCCCAGGCGGACATACATCGATCAGATAGGGGATGTATTAGCAAAAGGAAAAATAAAAAGTACCCGGAACCGGCGTGCGTGCATGCAACGTCTTATGAACGTTGACGAAGCGAAGGTGATCTGTCAGGATCGTGGCAAGTGGCAGTCCCTGGTCTCTGCCTACCCCTCTGGGATACAGGCGTGAGGTTATGTATATATGTATGTAGGTATCAGAAGCACGCATCAAAAATGAATGTAACTCTGATTAACGTCTTACTATATTGTAACATGATGTAATTTTGTTTTGTATGTGTTTTGTGTCAATAAAGATTATTATTATTATTATGGGGGGGGAACGGGTTTTTTCAACTGTGATTGGTGGGAGACATTAATCTCAGATTCGTGATTCACAGTAGTTGCACATTGAGAATTCCGTACTAGCCGTTAAAGTCGAGGACCTGCATTACTCCCGGTAATGCAGGTCCTCGTAAAGCTCTTTAACTTGGTGCTTAGTCAAAAGGCGACTCCAAGATCTTGGAAGAACGCCGTGGTCACGATCCTGCACAAAAAAGGAGATAAAACAAAGCTCAGTAATTACCGGATCAATCAGTCTGCTCTCTCAGGTCTACAAACTGTTTGCAAAGGTCCTGTGCAATAGGCTGACCCGTTCACTGGACGAGTATCAGCCTATCGAGCAAGCCGGCTTCCGGAAAGGGTACTCAACAATAGACCACATTCACGCAGTCAAGCAGCTGATGGAGAGAAGTAGAGAGTTCAACCGGCCTCTGTGGTTTGCATTTGTCGCCTACGAAAAAGCGTTCGACAGTGTCGAGCACTGGGCAGTGTTTCATTCTCTCCATCGTTGCAATATTGACAAGCGATATGTGGATATCCTCCGGGAGCTGTACAGTTCCGCCACAATGCAGTTCCATTAATCGAGGAGTGCGACAAGGTGACACCATCTCGCCTAAACTGTTCACCAATGTCCTTGAGGACATGATGAAATTACTAGAGTGGAGCCAAAAAGGCATAAATATCAATGGTACTCACATGTCGCACCTGCGTTTCGCCGACGATCTGATCCTCTTAGCAGAGAACTCCTCAGATCTTCAGATGATGCTTGCAGAATTGCAAGAGTCATCCCTGGGAATGGGTCTAAGGATGAATATGTCTAAGACAAAGATTATAACGAATCGTTACACAAATAGACCTACTATAAAGGTAGGTGGTGAGCTAGTAGAGGTCGTGAACGATTACGTCTATCTTGGGCATTGTTTAAATCCCAGGTAAAGGAGATTGAAAGGAGGATTCGGCTGGGATGGGCAGCATTTGGTAAACTGGATGACGTCTTCAAGACTAAACTGCCACAATCTCTTAAGACCAAGGTCTACAACCAATGTGTCCTGCCCATACTTACTTACGGTGCGGAAACATGGACGCTCACCAAGCAAAATATGCACAAAATAAAAGTTGCACAAAGAGCGATGGAGCGTGCCATGCTGGGCATATCGCTTGTGGACCGCGTACCCAACGTAGAAATTCGTCGAAGAACCAAGGTCGAAGACGTTGGTGAGCGGATCACAGACTTAAAGTGGAGATGGGCGGGACACTTGGCTAGAAGGGAAGACGGCCGGTGGACCAGGACAGTATCGGAGTGGTGGCCAAGGGAGGGAAGGAGGTTGGTAGGCAGACCACCGACACGATGGTCAGACGACATCGTGAGGGTTGCGGGTCAGAGATGGATCAGGTTAGCACAGGACCGTGAAGAATGGCGCAATAAAAAGGAGGCCTATGCCCAGCAGTGGGTTGATGTGGGCTGATTATAGATATAGATAGATTATTATTATATTATTTAGTCGAAGTATGTCCACCTTGGACGTCTGTTACCTAATACATTCCCAAAAACAATCCATTACCCCACATGAATAACTCATTAATAGAGGCTACTCAACTATAGTTAAATACGTTTATTAATTAGTTTGACGTACTTTTTATGGGTTATAAGTTTACAACACAAGATGGCCAAATTGACGTCAAGAGAACGGAATTCGGTATTGAGCACAAACGAACCAAAAATCGTGATAGATAAGTATTTACACGAAACGGGTAAATAATGGTCCTTACATGTATCTGGTTGCTCACATCGGCTTCAATCGCTTCCTCAGCAAACATATTTAGAGAACAATTCGATTGACAAAAACACAATACAGCACAAATTTCAAGTCCGTTGGCACATTTTTGAAAGTCACAAATACTCTGAAATAGTAACTAATTTAAAACGCAACTTTACCCTGTCACAATACCAAGTCTACGTTGCAATGCGATATCTCGGACTGAAGGTGGGGGACATGTTTGTTTAGGTAGCCTGCCGATATAATCTCTGGTCTAATCGGTCTATCTAAGTTGGTTTGCGATAAGCGATGGGGACTGGAAATAAATTATAGTATAACTACAATGTTCTGGTTTATAAATGGCTCTACATGGTTGAATACGCAGGCATCCAAATAGGTGTTATTTATAAAAATACCTACTAAGACACTCTTCAAATGTTGTTTAAGTTGGCTTGAGGAAAGGACAAATTTTAAACAGCATGTGAAGAGTGTTGTTTTTGTATATTTTTACAATAAACATTTAATCATCATCATTAACCCATTATGTCCCCACCGAGGGACTCGAGTCTCTTCCCTGAGGAACGTATAGGCCATACCACCACGGGGCGGGGGCCAAGTCCGGATCGGTGGAGGCTTGGAAGACTAGTGGTTGGTCTTACTGTCCGAAGAGGCCTCTGACTTGGCTTAACGACTGCCATCTATCGACGACAGCCAGTACCAACTGCTTAGCGTGCCTTGCGAAGCACGGAATCGCTCGGGAAAATGCCACTAGCGTTAGTCATAGACATCTTACCAATTCATACACTGAACGCGCCCTGTGTTGCTTAGCCTTCGTGATAATTAAAGATCACTCAGGCAGCCAGGACTACGAGCCATTCAGCATTCAGTAATGTGTTTTTAGAAATAAGATTATGAATCAGAAATAAGATATTAGTAGGATTTGCATCAAATTGGCTTTAGCTTAGCAATGAGATGATTTATGCAGCGTCTAGTGGCATCTTCACTCAAACTAGATGGGTGCTGCAGTGCCTGGGAAACAGCTGTTTGTATGGTGTAGGCTTGGCCACCTATACCATCTTAACGCTGCAGTGCCTGGGACACGGTTTGTTAGATGGTGTAGGCTTGGCCACCTATAGATACCATCCTGACAGCTTAGCCCACAGGAATGATTAGTCAATACGTGCGGAGCCAAACACGCCATGGGTTCCCTGACGATATTGTGGCTCAAAATTCGCAAATGTACGTAACTTTGAATTTAAACAGTCATTGGTACATACATACCCGCAGTGAGGATCGAACCTAGGGCTCTCGCTTGCGAGTCAAATGTTCTACTGACAGGGCTACCACCACTTAGCAGAATTACATCTTCTATAATATAAAAATGAATCGCTGAATGTGTTGGTAAGCGCAAATCTCGGGAGCAGCTGAACCGATTTCGCTAATTCTTTTTTTAGAACATTCCTTGAAGTACGAGGATGGTTCTTACGCAAGGAATTTTTTTTTAAAGAAACGACTGTTAGACGCTGGGTCAGCTAGTTTCTAATATTAGTAATACTGTTTTGATTTTACTCACCTGAAGCAGCGATCGTCCATTCCTTGTGTTGGACATGATTTTCTCGTTGTATTTCAATTTGTTCTTGGGACACTTGCTCTCACGGCTCAACAGATATTCATGCACCGATTGCTTACTCAGTTTGTCTATCATTCTACCCTCAAAACTTTCTTAAACTTTAGCGACAAAAAACTTTTTAAATAAAAAAAATAACACAACACTCCGGCAATAGGTTTTGTCGTTCACATTAGCGTCTTTTATTGTATTTTAGGTACACAATAAATTCATTCAAGTAAATAAAATATTAACGCATGTTTTTCTAACACCTCGTACGATTTCAGCAAGATTTTTTTTATTTTTTTTAACTATATGATAGAATGAAACTGGCAGGAAAAATTTAAAGACAAAAATCACAACAGCGTTCTAAATTCAAAAATCGAATATAATGACGCTGAACAGGACACAAGTAGTAGGTACCTACTCTTATTGAAAAAACAGAGTCGATTAGACTGTTTAATTTTGTAGTATTTTTCAAAACTTCGGGCGCAAATATTTGAGCAAAATCACTTAATGAAACTGGCAGGACAAAATCGCACAAAGATCACAACTGCGTTCTAAATTGAAAAATCGATTATGGCGCTGAACAGGACACAAGTAGTACCCTTATCTAAAGAACGGAGTCGAGTAAACTATTTAATTGTGTATATAGTTACACCCGGCCTCGTAGAGATAATTCGCAACCGAGAATATACTTCTGTTGTTAATTATTGTCAGTGCGTTTTAATTGTCGAAATTTATAGTCAGGCCAGTGGGTCGTTGGCGATCCATCCAAATAAAGGAAAGTAAAGTAAAAATTAAAAACCAAATAGAGGCTAAAAATTTCACCCATGCCGGGATTCGAACCCGCAACCTCTGGCTATCCGTGCCAGCGCTCTACCAATTGAGCCAATGGGCGACTCACGGCATCAGTGAAATTTCGAACCTCTTTACACTATTCTCTGTATTATGTATTATTTATTACCAAATTAATTATGTTGTGGCTTAATAGTTAAAAGGACATTACTGTTAATACACAGTTTATTTTCCCTAATAAACAGGGTTAACAGTTACATTTAAATAACATTAAGTCGTGGTGACCTTGTCCCCACACTAGACTAGGCCTGTATCGTGGGCGACGAAATTTTGCACAAAAAGTGTTATCAATTTAGACGTGCAGTGCTGAAATAGTCCGATTTGATTAATCACAGCAAATACATTATATATATATTTTTAAATTGTAATCCATCTATGGTGGTATGCATTGGGACCCACCCTACCACCAGGGGTAGGGCTAGTGGTATGGTGGGTCCGCAGTGTAATTGACTCACATTAAGACACTAAGTTAAATCTAACAAAGAAATTTCTATAAATTTTATTCTAATAATGTAATAGCTACTTTATTCTTTTGTCATCCAAGCCATGAGATTATGGATGAATAGATGGTTGAAGCATTCCGAGTCTATTGCGGTCCCGCGAAGATTTTTTTTGTGTAGTCTAGCTTCCCACTGCAGGCCTTGGAATTGGGTACAAATAAACACGGATGTAAAATAAACTTTTCATTTTCTTTTAGAGAGAGATAAGATGAGATGAGACGAGACGAGACGAGACGAGACGAGACGAGACGAGACGAGACGAGACGAGACGAGACGAGACGAGACGAGACGAGACGAGACGAGACGAGACGAATTAAATTGCCCAACATTACATTAAACTTTTGTTTTATTTGTTTTCTTGTATTGTTTATTGGAAAACCAACAGCTTATACACGAGGTATTTTTACAAAGAATAAGACGAATCAGATGTAAAGCCAATAACAGGTTTTCACTGACAATCAGATTAACATTTGGATTTACATAACAAAATTATCTTAATGTAGTATGTAGTCTTAATGTAATATTTTTTTTTTTTGTATTTTACGTGTTTTTTTAATTTAAATTTATAAATGATCCCTTTATAAAGGAAAAAGGGTATCGTTCATTGACATAAATGATTTCAATTTTTTCTATCCCAGAAAGGTTTTATACTGTAGTAAACTATAAATTCGACACAATTAACAAAACTAGCCTAAGTAAATATTTAACAAATTAACAAGACAGATTTTTTTTATTTCTTCCGTGCATTCACCCAAAGAGCAAATAAATATTAATATCAATATTTTTTGCAGAAAATATTGTTGTAACATTGCAAAGGAGAACATTTAGTTAAACAAAAATAAATTTAAGGAATCCAAGTGAGTGTCGGGCGATGCGCAGTGTTGGGTTCCGTAGGTGGGTTTTTTACCTGATTTACAACTAACAGCTTTATGACGACCTCTGTGGCACAGAGGTAGTCCATCTGCCTACCATGCGAGAGGTCCCGGGTTCGAACTCCCGGGGATAAAAAAAATCCCCCAGGTCTTGGACGTTTACATGTTTGTGATGTCGTTGTTTCTGGTTCCCACGACACAGGGTATCCTAGTGTGGGGCCAGTAACAATGTATGTGCCTGTATGTAAATATTATGTTACTATTTATCAAAGTAATATTTAATGGAATTTGTACGTAGTTTTCCTTCTATAAGTTGGTCGTCTATTACTTACTTGTTAACTAGTAGGTACCTACTTAGCCGTGACAGTTTTCTACGACGGCTAAGATTTAGAACGTTTAGCCAGGGCAGGGGAGACGCCCCACTCCGACAAAAAATATTTAATACGCTTAATATTTTGCTAACGGATTTCTAAATGGATAAATTATTACCACACTATGGTCTGTGTGGTGTCGGCCTAGAGAATAGCACGAACCCAAATTCTTCCCGCGCGGGTGTTGTAAAAGGCGACTAAGGGACTCAAACCGGGGGGTGGGCAGCAGCGCCCCCTGCTGTACAATTCCACCGAACTGCGATCCCCAAACCGCATGCCCAGCGTGGGGATTATGGGCATTACCCGCCAATGATGGCACAACCTTGCGTTATGGCGCTCATCGTGGGAGGGCTGTGTCCAGCAGTGGACTGATATAGCCTGAAGAAGAAGATGGGGTAAGCGAGAAAAAAATGCTCATTAAAGCTTTATATTTTGCAAACGGATTCTTAAATTGGTAAATGGTTACCACACTTTGGTATCAGCGAGAAAAAATGTACCCAGGTAACGTTTTGTCGGTATGATTAATATGTAGTATGTATATAAAAATTTACTAGCTAAATGTAAAGATGTACGAGCGCTTCGAACTGTGAACTGAGCTACGTCAGTGCGACCTACTAACAGATGTACGTTGTTAGCTTATAGACAGGGTATCCTAGTAAAAAGCGGTGGCAGCGTGGTAGAACGGCGACTTCTCAATCTGGAGGTCGTGGGCTCGAATTCCGGCATGTACAAAAACTTTGTTTTCTAAGTTATGTACATTTGTGAAGCAGCAGCAATAACACTCGCTAAGGGTGAAAGAAAACATCGTGAGGAAGCCCTTGTGTCTGAAGTGTTAACGTACCTCCGCGCTTGCTACGTTGTTAGCTCATACACAGAGTATCCTAGTAAAAAGCGGTGGCAGCGTGGTAGAACGGCGACTTTTCAATCTGGAGGTCGTGGGCTCGAATTCCGGCATGTACAAAAACTTTGTTTTCTAAGTTATGTACATTTGTGAAGCAGCAGCAAAAACACTCGCTAACTTGAAGGAAAACATCATGAGGAAGCCCTTGTTTCTGAAGTGTTAACGTACCTCAGCGCTTGCTACGTACAATGGCCTAACTTGAGGCTAAGTGCGGAAATCTTAGGTCTAACTTTGGGACTAGGGATGCACGTAATTCCTCCACTGTATGGACTGTTAAGGGGGCCTCGGTGGCGCAACGGTTTGGCATGCTGACTCTAAAACCGAAGGTCTCGGGTTCGTTCCCCGGCCGGGTCAAACTAGGAAACGAACTTTTCTAGTTTGTCTCGGGTCTTGGATGTTATCTATGTATCTATTTATTGTATTAAATCTATCGTCGAGCTAGCACCTATAACACAAGTCATTTAGTTGTACTTAGTATAGGGCTAACGAGATCTGTGTAATAATATTACGCAGATGGACATATTATGTCCATGAATAGATATATTTTTTTATTTATTATTTATTACTGTTTGGAAGTTAATAAGGTGACAATAATGAGCGGATTGACCCTACGGTCATAAAGACGAGTGCGTGCTTGGCGCCTCAGCGTCACGGGTCAAGCTCACTTTGGGACAAGTGTCGGTCACTTGTCTTAAGATAAAACCCACATTAGGCACTATTTGTATTGTCCAGTGTTGCCAGATGGGGGAATTCCCTTCAAAGTAGGTGGTTTTCTTTGTTAAGGGAAGATTCTTTGGGGAACGGTTTTTGGGGGGAAAATACGGAGTTTGAGGAATTTTGTAGGTTATTTTTTATGCCCAAAAGAAGAAAGCACACGATTGAACGATAGCATTCTTTATTGCTTTCATATAATTTTTAATGGAATTATACGTGTGTATAATTCCATTAAAATTATATTAGTGCTATGAGGTAGATGAAACTAAATTAACATGGTCGAAGATGTATTATGACAGAAATATAAGTTTTCTCCTAAATAGCGCCACCAATGGAAAAAATCATAACTTGTTTTATAATACGCTTTCATCTAAATGTGAACATGAGAAATCTTAACAACTTTGATAACTATTTTTAGAACTTTCAGTCTAGAACCTATGATTATAATAGATTAGAACTTTAATCGATTTCCGCTTAAAACGGCCGTTTTTGGCGGAAAGTGATTAAATTCCTTGGTTATTGATTCCTAGGTTCTAGACTGTGGATTCTAAAAATAGTTGTCACAGTTAAGATATCTGATGTTCACTTTTAAATAAAAACGTATTACAACACAAATTACGATTTTTTTTCTGTTGGTGACGCTGGTTAGCACCCCGAGGCACTGTTTCTGTTTAATTTTTTTAAATACCATTAAAACTGTGTGGAGGTTTTTCTTTTGAAAGTGGCTATTTTTGAGGTGATTTTGTTCCATATCTGGTCAACGGGCCTACTGGCAACACTGGTGGGTATTGCAATAGGTCTGCCCCTCTATTATGTAATTATCCACTGTGTTGGGTTGTCCATCTTAAAGTTGCCGAAGTGTCAAAATATGTATGATTTTGACAGCTGCATAACTTAAAAAAGTAAAAAAACATCGACCTCACTCAATCGAGTGGCTACTTACATAATAGATCCCTGGTCAGACTCTAGCTGGTTTCCATACGGAATAGGAATATATGCGTCACAGTGTAGTGTGTAGTGTAATTGGTCTAAATTAGCTTAAACCCGGTTTCAGTCCTTTTTACTTACTCCGCTCCTACTCTACTCTTGAAGCCAATATAGAAGTTAACTACTTAGGTAGGTACCACATAAAGTATGGGGGTACCTTAAGGAGTGCCGTCATTTCATAACAAACAATTTAAAACACATCATATCGGGATAAGGCAATGTGAATGGGGAAAAGTCTAACACTACACACTATCGAATTTAAAACTGTATAATATGGATATGTATACATATACGATAGGAGGAATATATACCTATGTAGGTACTATTCTAGTCAAAACAAAATAGTTCACACTAGTTAATTTATATCTTGTACGTATTTAATTTAACGAAAATTAATTGATAAGTAGCAAAATATTTATGTTATAAACTCTGTATTATCTAAACACTTTGCTTGTGGTGTTTTAAACCAATTGGCTATATCATTTTCAGTAAAATACTTTTAGCGTTTTTGTAAAGATTTTTGTTTTAGCTAGGTTAATTACCTTTTAGTAATTAAAACTGTTTTTATTCGGATTTATGCTCGTTTATTACATTTTTACAATTTTCCGACGTTTCGGCACTTTTTCAGTTGCCGTGGTCTCGGATGACTGTCATCCGAGTAAAAACAGTTTTAATTATGTCTAGTGCTCGTGTTATGTTAACCTTAGAAAATACTAACCTTTTAGTATTTGTTTCAGCAAGATCTCGTAACTTTATTGTGTATCTATCTTTACGTATGAACTATGCTAAGAGTAAGGAGGCATTTGGATATGATTATGGCAAACAGAGTCATTTAATTGATTCAAGGAGCACATTAGGGCGGCTTGAAAACTACTGAAAGTAAGACTAGCCACTAGTCTTGTAAGCCTCCACCACTGTGGGTGAAGTACAAAATGAAATGAAAAGGTTTTATTCAAAGTAGCGCAGAAACCGCGGCTTAATGAACGTTACAATTCAAATTAACTGTCCATTTCAAAATCTAGATAATTTTGGAGAAAAAATGGACAGCTAAACTCCAAAATGGCCTATACCTTCCTCAGGGAAGAGACCCGTGCTCCTCGGTGGGGCATAATGGGTTGACGATGAAGTAGGAAATTCACAGGGTTGCAGCGGAGTTTTTCTCGCAGAGCTATCATAAATGCTTGGAAACATACTCTGTTGCCAAAATAACTGATTTGAACAGCTGGAACTTACAAGCTCACCTGCGGCTGACGACTACCCTTGTCAGAAACCAAACGATTCGAAGTCGCTTGCAGAAGAACAACAAAGATCAAGACGACGATGAGTAACAGGAATCCTTTTGACTAGTGCCCTAATTCTACTAAATGTGTACATACATTACAGTTCATCGGGAGTGCAAAGACTAAGTTTTGCCGCTAACGGTATTTTACTATGAACTCTTTTCCCTGTAGGCCTAAGTTAATGTATCTCCCTATGTTTATGTAAGTTTATTATTGTATTCCACCTTCTTTTCCTGCACTACCCTTTGCCAGTCTCTTCAACACCAAAGGTCTGCTGGAAGAGAATGCTTCTTGCATTAAACACGCCCTTGTACATTTACTCATGTAATTAGTGCAATAAAGAATTAAAATAATAATATTAACTCTATAATAAATAACTGGACAAATCAAATCAAAAAGGTTTTAGTCAAAATAGCACAGTAACTGCGGCTTAATGAACGTTTCAAGTTAAATTACGTCCATTTAAAAATCTCGATAATTTTGGAGAAAAAATGGACGAGAAAATCGAAACTTTTAAGAAACCAATAAACGATATGATAGGTAGGTACTGAAGAGTCATATTTGTGTTCTCTAAATATAAATGTTGTCCTCGGTAACTGTCTGGCTCGACGTGTTGATCTTTTAAGGTTATCTCGTCAATATTTGGACTGGGGATTAGATCAGTGAGGCCTCTAATCTATCTATCTAACCAGCCCATGAATGAAGCCCACTGCTGGGTATAGGCCTCTTCCATTTCACGCCAACTCTCTCGGTCCCTAGCCAATCTCGACCACTGACCCCCGGCCGCTTTTTTAATGTCATCCCTCCAACGGGCAAGTGGTCTACCCACCGAACGACGACCGGTTCTTGGCCACTCCGTGACTGCCTTTGTCCACCTTCCGTCATCCCGTCTCATCAGGTGTCCCGCCCATCTCCACTTCAACTTTGTGATCCGTGTGCCCACTCTTCGACTATGGTCTTTTGTCGGATTACAACGTTGCGCACTCGATCAACAAGTGAAATGCCTAACATGGCTCGCTCCATCAGTACCTAAGTAGTTAATATATTAAATGTGAAAGTCTGCGAAAGACGTTTGGATGTTTGTCACTCAATCACACAATAACTGAAACTCCCATGACAATGACCCGTTTTCGGCAGAAATTATGGCATTACCGGGATATTAATTATCCTACATCTCAATTGCGGTGGTAGCTCAGTGGGTAGAACCATGGACTGGCAAGCGAGAGCCCCAGGTTCAATCCCGAGTGCGGGCGTGTACCAAGGGCTTTGTTTAATTTCAAAGTTACGTACATTTGCGAATTTGTAGTCGCAATACCACACGCTAACGGTGAAGGAAAACATCATGAGGAAACCCGCGGCTTGGTTGGCTCCGCACGTATTGACTAGTCTTTCCTGTGGGCTAGGCCGACTAAGCTGTCAGGATGGTATAGGTGCTGGGCAAGCCTACATCATCTTTAAAACCATGTCCCAGGCACTACAGCGTCGGAGTGGTCCCGTCACCCATCTAGTGTGAGTGAAGATACCACTGGAAGCTGTATAAATCATCTCATTAAGTAGATGCAAAAAGGCCAACACCAAAAAATATCTCAATTGAGATCTACGTCTATCCGTATGCCATTGACCCGTTTTCAGCTTATATTCTCAAAGCAATTCACTGATGGCGCTTACAGGCGTGGCCATAGAGGCGTGCTAAGCAAAATTTGACAGACGTGTCCCTGTTCTTGTATGAGCACGCCTATAAGCATCATCATCAACCCATTATGTCCCCAACGAGGGGCACGGGTCTCTTCCCTGAGGAAGGTATAGGCCATACTCAACCACGGGGGCCAAGTTCGGATTGGTGGAGGCTTGCAAGACTAGTGGCTGGTTAGGGGAGGCGAGGCATTAGGGGAAGGCTATGTCCAGCATTGGACTAATATAGCCTGAAGAAGAAGAAGAAATACTTAAGTAAATGAGTGAGTGAGTAAGTAATTTATTTGTGACTTGAAAAACTTATACTAGACTATAACTAAATTTTCACATACATGTTTTATATAGTTCATAATTAAAATTATTGAGCATCCGCTGCTGTGCTAGGTTCATCACCTGTACCTATTACAGCAGACAGCGCCTACTTCCTCCATTTACAAAAATAGTAATGTACACAATCTATAAATTACTGTTGAAAAACAAAAGTATTTAAGGAAAAGTGTTCTCCTGTAACTGTTCTCCCTCTATGTGTGTGAGTAAGCGTGTATGAGTGTAAGTTTGGCAGAGAGAGGGTGAGTGCTACTGCCAAAAATAAGTACTTATATTTTTTTATAACGGTAACGTTCTGCCACGTACGTTTCTGAGAAATTAGAAGAGACAGCACTACATAATTTACTTAGCAAAATTCTCAATTCAGAAACCGGCCCTGAGACCATTTAGTATAAATCAAGCACGGTGGCCTCCAATGGGAGTCAAACCTAAGACATCTGTGTGATAGGTAAGACTGTTAACTGCTAGACTAACGAGACAGTGGTTGATGTTGGTGAAGAGGTTAGAAAAAGACAAATATATTTATTTTTGAAAGAAGTTAGGCATTTAGGATCGTGACAAGAGTATTTTTATATACCTAAGTACTTACCCACTTATTCAGTAGCTACGCAACAATGTAATGCGTAGCAATAATCTAGGTATTACATAGTTGCAATGTCGACAAACAGTTGCTGATAAATAATATCATTAATCCCATTGAAGATTCGTAACCTAGTTATTTTCCGTTTCCACTTGGTGTTACGATAGGCACAGTTAGTTACTGCAATAAAGATAATTACAAGTTATCTTTTAAACAGTCGCTACTATTGAGATATAAACAAGACTAAATAATGCACGGGCCTATTCTAAAAATAAATTCGACTATTCCCAGAAAAAAATTAACCGTCCATTCATGCGGGACGGTCGGAGTATGATACCCATACTTATTGTAGTCTGAGAGTATAAATTATAACGTACTTCTAGACTTCTATCTACTATTGAGATACAAACTAGACTACATAATAAGTACTACAATACAGGTCTATTCTCAAGATAAATTCGACCGTTTCGCCACAAACTTGAAGCGCCCACTCTCGCAGGACGGTCGAAGTATACTTACCTACTTACATACTCGTACCTACCTAACTCAGTCTAACACCCGTATTCCAAGACGTTCCTGAAAGTCTCCTCGACTCAATATTCAACGGAGGTGGAGTCGAGGAGAGGTGGAGGCATTTCCTTGAGTTAGCATTGTCAGTCAGTATTTAGAGTGTATACTCGAGTGACAATCAAAATAGGTAATCTGTGGTTAACTCGAGTGAGAATTTGCTTTTTTTATGTTGGCAATGGCGATGTCATGGCTCAGCACAAATTACAAATTAGTTGCTAAGTTTTGACGGGCAGAAGTTTTACTTTCTCGAGGAGGCTTCAAGGTAGGTCCCGAGGTACCTACCGTAGCTTTGACAGTCGATTCGTCGATTCTTCGACTCGAGTAAGAAACTTGCTCGATTGGAGGAATTTAGTACCTACGTTTTAAAATACTGTTTTCCTCGGTTGAGCAAGAGTGGACTGGAGGTAATTTCGAGGAACGTCTTAGAATACGGGTGTTAGGGTAGAAATTATTAAGTATTTCTACGTATGTACTATTGAGATACAACAAACTAGACTAAATAGAAAGTACCTACACTATCGCCTATTGTCGGCACAAACTTAAATCGTCAACTCATGCAGGACGGTCGAAATACGATACATGATACCCAAGTAATAGGCGACCAACTTAACTAAAGCGACCTTGTTCTACGTAGCGTACACTGCGCGTAGCTCCACACCCACTTAGCTGGTTTTTACCCATAGTTTTCACAAATACTGTCAAACCATTAGTGAATTTTAAGACCCCTGGCCGTGAATCTAAGGTAAAAAAACAAGGACTAGACCAGGTAGCAATAACGCCAAGAACTGTAGTTTTTAGAATATATGCTATCTAGTAATTCCAGGTTCCTACGGGCGTCTTCTTCTGGTTACCTACATGTCTCACTATGACAAGACATTCCTTTTGGTTAGATGCTGTTATCTGGTATATTCATTCAGTGTCTTGCCAACAGAAGACCTAATGTTGTTAATCAATTTCATTGAACTCTAGTGCCCTCTATCTTTCCCTGAAGTAGGTCCGATTGAATGCTTGAGCAAAATTCAATAGAGTGCATGAAACATTCTTTCATTTCCATTTGTTCCAAGCACTTAGAACGCTTGGAAATAAGCATGACGAAAGATTTTTAAATCCTCTTCCATAAAGTGGGAACACATTTATTATTTACAATAAAACCTTTTCAGTACCTAATAAACTAAAGTTTAACAAAGGTTAATTGTTAAACAAAGGTTAATGGTTAATAAGTAAAATGACTAGACTAAAATGGGGGTCGATTCTCGCCCATGCGAATTGAAAGCGTCGACGCAAACATTCGAAGGCTTATGACATTTGTCGTATAAAAATAAGATAACGTAACTCGACAGAGTCATTAGACATTTATTTTCTCATTCGAATTCAATTTAGCATGGCGTTCAGAATACAGATTTTGGCTGTCGCTCAACTTTTTACGTAGAATTCCAAGTCAGAAGCCTTTGAGTCGTATACGACTTATTTGCTAATGAAGTGAGAATTGGCACCCTGGGGTGTTCCTCCGCGCTCGCAAGGCACGGGGCCAAAGCGCACACTACCGCGACACGGGTGAAGTTTGGTAAAGTCGTCACGCGGTGTGATGGGTGTTTTAGTCAAAATGGCTGAAAGCAGTATTAGAATCTTCTCTTTTACTGCAAATATTGGTAATCGCTTTTTTTATAAAACTAAGGCCAGGTTTTCACGGTCTTAGTACGCTCGGAAAGAGTACGCCATCCGAGTAAACTAATGCTCCTGATTGGACGGCTTTTCGTGACAACACCAAAATATAAAAACCTATTTAGAGGCTAAAAATTTCACCCATGCCGGGATTCGAACCCGCAACCTCTGGCTATCCGTACCAGCGCGCATCAGTGAAATTTCGAACCTCTTTACAATATTCTCTGTATTACGTACAGGCAGCGACATCTGACTTAAGCAAATTGCATTACTTACAGCCCCGACTACCTACTTTGCAGTTAGGTTTAACATCGGGTTAGTGCATTAAAAATAAAAAAATAAAATAGTGTAACACCAAAATAGCCAATCAAAAGCATTAGTTTACTCGGATGGCGCACTCTAACCGAGCGCACTAACACCGTGAAAGCGCGGCTTTGATCTGAGTTTCAAATCCTTTTAATATTTAATTTCCCCTGTATAGTTAAATCTTTGATTAGTTGATACTGTCGTCACGCCTAGCGCAAACAAAAGTCTACACCGGGTAGAAATTAATGTACGCCTTCCACGTTAGGTTTTTATTCGCATTAGTACAATGGCCTCCTAGTTCCGTGTCGGAACTACAGTGAATTCCATTTATGCGTACAACTCCAAACGGTGGAACTACTGCGAATAGCTTTAGGTACTTTGACGCACCAGTCCCTCCCTACCATTAATTGAAACATTATAATCTAGGATGCCTAATAATGAGATGATTTATACAGCGTCCAGTGGTATCTTCACTCACACTAGATGGGTGAAGGCACCACTCCGACGCTGTAGTGCCTGGGACATGGTTTTATAGATGGTGTAGGCTTGCCCAGCACCTATACCATCCTGACAGCTTAGTCGGCCTAGCCCACAGGAAAGACTAGTCAATACGTGCGGAGCCAACCAAGCCGCGGGTTTCCTCACGATGTTTTCCTTCACCGTTAGCGTGTGGTATTGCGACTACAAATTCGCAAATGTACGTAACTTTGAAATTAAACAAAGTCATTGGTACGTGCCCGCACTCGGGATCGAACCTGGGGCTCTCGCTTGCCAGTCCATGGTTCTACCCACTGAGCTACCACCGCTCATGGGTAATAAAGCCTAATAAAGAGTATTAATCTCATTTAATGCACTGTCTAGTCAATTTAAAATGAAAGCTCTTAAAAAAATGGTTTTCGGTAACCTTTATAAAAATAAAGGGGCTAAGTACGTCATTGATCTTATTAACGTTTAACGGACGAAAATGTGTTAAAACAATACTCAATATTTTTTTTTCCAAAGTATCTTTATTCAACAAACTAAAATCTACTTTCTTGAAATAAAAAAAACAATCAATGCTAACAATCTTAAATGCCAATTCATCTAACTTATAAGCAATTATTCTATAAAATTGGGTTGTTGGCTACCAATAAATATACGGTTAGTAGACATGGCCAAATACAAGAAAGGCAAATAGGCAATACGGACAGAAATATTGTATGAGCGAAAGGCAAATAGCTTTTCAGTTCCTTTCTTCAATTAACAGTGTTATACTTTCCCAAAAAATTAAAAGGATATACCTATAATTAAAATAGGTATCTTAAAAGGGTCGTCAGAGCACATTAGTCAAATTATTATTAAATTATTTTTTAAAACAACATACGTAATTCAATTCGTACACTTTGATTTGAATTACGTAATTTTAAACACAAAACATGTCTTTTTCAATTCATTGTTTCATGACCGTCTTCAGTCATTGTGATTATAATAATAATATTTTTATAGAGTCACTAGCTGACCCCTCAAACGTTGTTTTGCCATATTAATTTGCCTACGCCTATTCTCAGACTACAATACACAGAATCATAAAAATCGTTGAAGCCGTTTCAGAGGAATTCGATAATTCGATTCGGGTTAGTGCATTAAAAATAAAAAAAAAATGTGTAATCATTTGAGTACAGTGATATCGTTGCGATGTTAAACCTAACTGCAAAGTAGGTAGTCGGGGCTGTAAGTAATGCAATTTGCTTAAGTCAGATGTCGCTGCCTGTACGTAATACAGAGAATATTGTAAAGAGGTTCGAAATTTCACTGATGCCGTCGCCCATTGGCTCAATTGGTAGAGCGCTGGTACGGATAGCCAGAGGTTGCGGGTTCGAATCCCGGCATGGGTGAAATTTTTAGCCTCTAAATAGGTTTTTAAATTCGATAACAGTCGATTGTTTTGGGCATTTATTCTTTAGTCCACCGACCCTACAAAAGTACTAGTACAATCTTATGTACCTCAGAGGCCGACCTCAAATGAACAAACACACATACAAAGTAATACATAATGCAATACGTAGGAAACTAAAATAAACAATACCATTCATTACTTTATGTGTGACGTCTAATTGTATAAAATATAACTTAAAACTACAGGTAAAAGGAATTTAGTTAAACACAGCCTTTTCTTATGGCTAAAATATAGTGGGTACTGGGTAAGTAGGTAGAGTCGACAACAGAGTATAGTCTGATAGCTTTTAGAATATACCTCGGGCTCTAGAGTAGGCTTCGGTTTTCGCCGAAAGCACACGAGTATACTACTACTTCCTGCTCTGTATAAAACATTCCTTTATTTTGAAAAGTTAGGTATATAAAGTTTTGTGTCATATTAGTTCAGAGATTTCTATTATACGAATGTATCCGATTCTATCCGATAGTAGCCGAGGTATATTCTAAAAGCTAACAGACTGTAACCTTACCGAGGTATTTTTATATGACTCGCGATGCTTATACATAGTTATATATGAAACGGATCGCGATTATTTATTAGGTAAAACGTAATTACCTTAATTCCCGACATTTCGGCAGTATTGCAGTTGCCTTGGTAGTGAGGGTAGGTGGTCAACCTTCAAGTCACTTTTAGTTTTTCGCGGGCCGACACACAACACCCACTTCGTCCGCGGACAGGTCCGGCGATAAGGCGCGTGACGTGTATTTACTTTTAGCACTGGACCTAATAAATAATCGCTATTAGACCCGTTTAACAGCGCAAAACACAACTTAAGTAATCAGGGTCGTTACTACGAAATGTTTGTTAAAACATTAACAAAAGTAAAAGTTATTTAATAACAGGTGATGGTTGATAAGCTGGCGATTGTACGCTTTGTGATGCTAATATTAATTGAAGTATTCAAAACAATACCTACATAGGTTTCGAGGAATTTTGCAATAACATGTTGCACATCGTCTTTATAGTCTTACGGTCATATTTGTACAACCACGATTAATTGTCACCCAACTGTAAGTTATTATCACATAATGACAACTGTATGGCGCTCTCTTTTAAAAATATTTGTATGCCTAGAAAGGGCAAAGATGCAGAATCTGAATACCACCTTTGAAGTGTACCACCTTTTTAAACTCATGTTTAACAAATAAATATCATTATCTTTTGTAACATTTTTTCCGGTATTCAATAAAGAATATTCTTATCTTACCTTATCCCTCCAAAACACTCTTTAAAGGCAGTTTAAAGTCTCTTCGTTTACGTTTCAACCACTTACCACAGTCCATTGTAACACAAACGGCCTCTGAGAAGTGTTTTAGGGAATCGTGTCTTCATAAGACCGTCTAGTTTTAATGTAATCGTGGGATTTTTGTCAACATGTCAAATGGGTGATGTAAATCATTAACATAGCAACAAAACTGTTAATTGACAGTTAAGGCTGTTCTTACGTGGAGCATGCATGATCTCGCTCGCATTTTACATATTCGATTATTGTAATGAGTGACATTTTGATATTAATGTGGTTTGGGAGATTGATATTAAAAACTACATACCTATAAGAAAACAAAAATGTAATGAATATGTCTGCCATTTAACTAATCAATCAACTAATAAACTAATCAAAGCCTCAAACCAGTTCTATAAACAAATCAACCCTGGGGGCATACAAGCCCTCACTGCTGGGGCACGGATCTCTTCCTGTATCGCAAAAAGTTTACGCCATACTCCACCGCGGGGGCAAAGTCCGGGTTGGTGGAGGATTGTAAGACAGTGATTGACAGTGAGCCTTACTGTCAGAAGGTTATCATACCGCCCATAACGCCTCTGACATTACTCATTTTACTACATTAAAAATGTAAAATTGTGCGAGCGAGACAGCATACTCCACGTGAAACTGCCTTAAGGCGCTTTGAGGTTATGTCTAGAGGCACCAATGGAATAATAATCATAAATAATACGTTTCTTTTCAGAAAGTAAACATTACAAATCTGTGATAACTATTTTTAAACCATACAGCCAACGTGGTATAGTGTGGCCATTAGTGCTGTGCACTCCCTGAGGTATGCGCGCGGCGAGACGGGGGGGGGGGGGGGGGGAATCGATTGCTGCGCTCAGTCAGTGTGCCGTCAACCCACCTCGCCTCACCTCCCACCTCGCCGCGCATACCTCAGGGAGTGCACAGCACTAATGGCCACACTATATCAACATCCTAGGACTTTAATGGATGTCCGCTAAAACGGCCGTTTTTGGCGGAAATCGATTAAGTCCTAGGTTGTTGATCCTAAGTTCTAGACTGTAGGTTCAAAAAATAGTTGTCATAGTGGTTAAGATTTATACATAGCCTCACGCCTGTATCCCAGAGGGGTAGGCAGAGACCTGACACATGCTACGATCCTGACAGATCACCTTCGCTTCATCAACGTAAGTCTTTGCACGCACGCCGGGTACTTTTTATCTTCCCCTTTGCATACATCCCCTATTTGGTCGATGTTAGTCCGCCTGGGACGTCCCTTACCAGCCCTTCCAGTCACATCCGCAATATATTTTGTTTCGTCAATAATTATTCCTTCATCCTCTCCACATGTCCAAACCAACGCAACATTACTTTCTCAATTCTAGTCACTACATCCTCTTTGAGTCCACAACGTTCTCTAATCAGACCACTGCGTATTCTGTCATTCAAAGTAACACTACAGATACTTTTTTTTGTTTTAGTTAATGGCAACTCGGTCCTAATTTGGACGACTATTTCTGCCAATGACGAGTCAGTCATAGGAGTGAAACTTCGACTTTGGTCGGTTTAGACAATCCTTTCATAAACTGGATTCCATCGCGTGTCCGATAGGGAACCTTACTTCTCAAGATTTATTAGTTAAGATTTATGACGTTTAGTTTTTGAAAAAAAAAACGTATTATAAAACAAGTTATGATTTTTATTTCACTGGTGGCGTTAGTTGGCAACCCAAACGCCTTAATGAATTGTTTTTTTTTTGCGCAGGATGGAGCGTCAAACAAAATTACATGCATGTGTGCAGTGACTGGAAGAGGAGAGCCGAAGATCAGTGGCGTATCTTGGGAGAGGCCTATGTCCAGTTGGACTGACATCGGCTGATTATGATGATTTTTGAACTAAAACTTTCGTAAGCACAACACATTGTAGACTTTTAAGTAGTAAGTATAAAAACCTATTTAGAGGCTAAAGATTTCACCCATGCCGGGATTCGAACCCGCAACCTCTGGCTATCCGTACCAGAGCTCTAGCCAGAGGTTGCGGGTTCGAATCCCGGCATGGGTGAAATATTTAGCCTCTAAATAGGTTTTTAAATTTGTCCTTAGCACGGGATAGTGCATTAAAAATAAAAATAGTATAAGTAGTAAGTAGATCCGGACTAAAAGTCTACGATTATGATGATGATAAACACAATGTAGACTTTTAGTCCGGATCTACTTACGGGTGTTGTTATATCGGAAGAGTCGCTGTGTGAGCTCGAGCTCCGTCTCTGCTCACCATGATTAGGCTCTGCGAAGCGGAGCGATACCTGGGGCATTATTACGTAAGTATCCACCGAGTCGAGTGACGTTGATTTTTACTTTTGTTAAGCTACTCCGGCTGTCAAATGCATACATTTTTTGACACTTAGGAGTCGTCTAAATGCTTCACTCGACAGACAGTGGAGTGCTACGTAATAGGAGGGCTGGTCGGACTGTTCCAATATAACAACACCCGTAAGTAGATCCGGACTAAACGTCTACAATGTGTTGTGTTTACGAAAGTTTTAGTTCAAAAATGATGAACACAGATAATATTTTATACCAAATTAACACTTTCGCGCCACCGTGTACGTCTAATTACGTCTTTTTCTCTGTGTTGTTTGTTTATACGTCTCCAGGGCTTCATTGCACTTGGCAGTCCTTTCTACTGTATGGAATACTTTGCGGAAATCCATAATAGCATTAAAATGTGAAAATTACTTTGCTAAATTCCGCCAAAAATCCCACAAGCACCATGCGGTTAGTTAATGCACCGCCCTCCCTCCCACTTTTTCTAGCAGAAGCAAGACTCGAACACACCACCACCGACACCAATACTCGGGCTCACTTGTATCTAATTTGTGTCTCACTTGTGTCTAATTTGTAATAGTCTAATTTGTGCACTTGTGAGCCTGAGGATGCCTCGTGTTAGAGGCGAAAGGCGTCGCGTATTTTCTCACACAAGTATTAGTGTCGGTGGTGTGGTGTTCGTGTCTTGCTTCTGCTTGAAAATGTGGGAGTTGAAACGGTGCATTAACTACCCATTGTGCTTGTGGGATTTTTGGAGGAATTTAGCTAAGTAATTTTCACATTTTAGTCCTTTCTACATCAAACACTCAGGTTTCCTCAAGATGTTTTCCCTCACGATTTATGGTATGTCAACACTTTGATTGCGCGATGAAGTAATGTTGGAGGTTGTAGTGCGCGCGCAGAGTTGACATGTGCTCGCCACACTAGCATTGCACGCCTATTTGTTTCAATCTGGCGTGTCGCAGACCGTACCCACTGGATCATCAATCACGTAACTCCCACCGTCCCTTCTTCTTCCCTCGCCAGGGTCGGCCTGGGACTAAGGGGGATGGCATTTTGGCTTTACACTATTAACAGACCATCGAACTTGGTACGGGCCGTACAGCGGATTCGGTAAGCTCCATACCATATCCGTTCGTCTGGAGAGTTGTCTGCCGAACATTATTATTAATATTTCGTGTACGCTCGGTTAGATGGAACGCCAAATCTGCTTGCAGCCCGTACCAAGTTCGATAGTCTGTTAATACTATAAGGGGCCGCAAGCATACCATAAGGTCCTAGAGTCTAATACCTACATATTTTTTCAATAGAATGGTACAAGCACGACAATGGTTGTTATTTTCCTCAATTTGGTAGTCAACAAAGCAATAGCAGTAGTGTCATTCGACGGGTATAACCCGCGTAAATTAAATAGGCATCTCTCGCGAAGATCGAATCGCGCAGGGCGAAGAGTTAAGTAGCACGGGTTATGCCATCGCAATGCGATGGGTTACTAGACTACCGATAGTGCGAATGAAACGACCATTACCGGACTAATATGACTTCTATTGAACAACTATGCATTTTAGAGACTCGCCCTCCAGGTCAATCAACAGCCATTAATAGAGGGGTCTTGTGGCTCGGTCCAAGACCAGATGGAAAAGTAAATCATTTACATTCTAGTTTAATTTCGTTCAATGCAAAAAAAAAACGCTTGGGCGCAAAGACGGAGTCTGGATGGCAAATGCCCCCTGGCTCTAAGGCCAGTCCGTCTGCTGGCCTCAGTCCCCCTAAGAGGGCAGCTTAAGGTTTTCCTTGTCCCGGTGGAGCATGTAGTGGGAGACGTTCTCGTATGTCAAGAACGTGATCATCGTCGCCGGAACCACTCGGACCAGATTCGGCTTCAGGCCCTTGTAGAAGCCGCGCCAGCCCTCGTGCCTGCAATATTTAGGTTAACAAGAGGTTAGAACTTTGTGGTCGAGTTCTATTCGACATGTCCGCCGGCGCCGCGTTTCATAAACTACATTTCAGAAGGTACAGCCTGATAGCTTTTAGAATATACCTCGGGCTTTAGAGAAGGGCTTCGGTTTTAGCCGAAAGCACACGACTGTAATACTACTTCCTGCTCTGTATAAAACTTTTCTTCACAATTTTGTAAAGTTATGACATTTTATGTGTCATATTAGTTCCGATAATTCTATTACACGAATATATTCCATTCTATCCGATAGTAGCCAACGTATATTCTTAAAGCTAAAAGACTGTACAGTAAAGTTTTAGTACATCGAATGGGCATTGTCATAAATATAGTTACATAGGCCTGTAATTCCTCCACCAACCAGGAATTGACCCCCGTGGTGGAGTATGGCCTATTATGTACAAGGGTTGATATCATATCAATTACAAATAGGCTTCGCAAGGCACGTTAAGCCGTTGATGCCGGCTATCATCTAATGGCAGTTGTTAAGCCATGTCAGAGGCGTTATGGGCGGCTTGATAACTTCTGACAGTAAGGCCCGCCACTGTCTTACAATCCTCCCCAGACTTTGCCCCCGTGGTGGAGTATGGCCTAACCTTCCTGCGATACAGGAAGAGACCCGTGCCCCAGCAGTGGGGAAATACAAGGGTTGATACGTTATCAACAAATAGGTCAGTAAGTCATTGCTCATCATAACTTTGTAATAATTAGATACGGACTTAATGTATTTTTGTAAATAAGTGTGTGATTTTTATGCGACTTTCTAATGTTCGTTTCACACATGAGTGAAAGGCTTGATAGTTTTGAATAAAAAACGCCAAGATATTTACGTCTCAGAGTTCTAAAAAAAACAACCTTTTTCTTTCTGTACTTTGTCCAAAAAGAGTAGAAATTATAGAGTAAGATTTTGCTCAGACTTTTTGTCTATGTTAGTTAATTTGTTGCATTTAAAAGCATTATAAAAATAAAAACTACAGTAATTTCATTAAAAAGATTTATTGCGCTTAATCAAAGGTAGTAAATGGTGTTAATTTTCAATACTATCAATAATAAAGTTTCACTTCCGGTTTCTTGAATTTTTGGACAAACTGTATGTTTACACAGATTTATTAAATCATATGACGTACTTCCGGTTTGGTACTGTTTTTTTTTTCACTTATGAAATAAAGCAGCCGAATCGAAATATTCTGACTAGGCTCTCAAAAATATACAAAAGCAGAACTTTTTTAAGACAATGCCCATTGCCATAGTAAACCAGGAATTGTAGTTTTATAAAACGGGGTCCACAGATAAGGAGTTGCATGACGCGACGTGCGGACTCGATTAAGCCAATGATACTTGCCTTGATCCCTATAATGCCGTGGTTTCAAAAAAATCTGTAGCTCATGCTATCTGCTATCTGCCTGTATTAAACGGCTGATATTTTCGGAAGGTATGTTATCGATTTGTATTGACAAGTGAAATAAACCCTTATTATTTATGTCAAGGGGAGAAAAATTAAATATGAAAACGATTGTTTTATCATCATGGTTTTGATATTTAATTTTTCAATTTGAGAATTACCCAAATACAATGTGCAGTCGCAGTACAAAGTACGGTCTTCAATGTGAAACAATAATTTACCTTTGACTCCTACATTGGCAAAGCGCGAATTTGTCTTCAATGTGAAACAATAAGTTACCTGTGACTGCTACATTGGCAAAGCGTGAATTTCATAAAATTACGCAAAAATTTAGAAATATGCAAACGAAACAAAAACCCTATAAAGTAAAGTCGGGATTGCGCATTTTAGACAAATCTGTAGAATTAAAAACTGATTTGGCAAATCTCGTAACGGATGGTACTATGCTATCACGCCATACGAAAAAAATTCAAAAAAAGCGATAGCAAGCTACTAACAAGCTAAACTACTAATTTTGTGATGTGATGACATGACCTCCTACTAATATTATTTATTTATTCAAACTGTTATTTAGACATGTATTTATATAGGTACCTCTGAAATTATCGTTTTCTATTTTTTTTTGTACATCTACTTCCTTCTCTAATGTATTAGGCCAGTTCATACAAAGGTTGTCTGGAAGAGATCACTTTTAGTGATAAGGCCGCCGTATGTACTCTTAGGTTAAGAAATATCTGTGTAATTTCCATTTTTATGTACAATAAAGTGTTCTCTATCTATCTAATACTTACTAGCTGACCCAGCGAACTTCGTACCGCCTAACAGTCGGTTCTTTATTTTTTTTTATTTTTCTCTCCGTAAGAACCATCCCCGTACTTCAAGGAATATTCTAAAAAAAGAATTAGCGAAATCGGTTCAGCTGCTCTCGAGATTTGCGCTTACCAACACATTCGGCGATTCATTTTTATATTATAGACTAGGTTACCCAGCGAACTTCGTACCGCCTAACAGTCGATTCTTTAATTTGTCTCTCCGTAAGAACCATCCTCGTACTTCAAGGAATATTTTAAAAAAAGAATCAGCAAAATCGGTTCAGCTACTCTCGAGATTTGCGCTTACCAACACATTCAGCGATTCATTTTTATATAATAGATATTATTACTGGCTACCCACAGAACATGTTATGTTCTGTGTGGCTACCCATAGCACAGGGAATCCTAGTTTGGGAGCCAGTAACCATGTTTTGTAACCGTTTTACAGTAAAGTTTTTTCATTTTCATTATTAATATTATAAATGAGAAAGTTTGTCACGATGTTTGTGGCGATGTTTGGTACTCAAACACAAAATAGCCGCTGAACGGAGTTACATGAAACTTGGCATTTGCGTAGACAAAGATCTGCATTGAGACTCAATAATAATGTATTTAACATTAACGGGAGTCTCAATTCAGATTTCCGTGGGATAATATTTTATTGTTACCGTTATGTACCATTTAGAATACATTTTTTAGAATCGACAACCAAGGAGTTTAATCACTTTCCGCCAAAAACGGCCGTTTTCAGGGGAACCCGATTAAAGTTCTGATCTATTGATCATAGGTAAGTCTAGACTGTAAGTTCTGAAAATAGTTATCACTTAAGATTTCTCATGTTCACTTTTAGATAAAAACTTATTAAAAAACAAGTTATGATTTTTTTTCCATTGGTGGCGCTAGTTAGCGTCCGAAACGCCTTAATAGTAAATGTCACGATATCAGAAGTATTCAATACTAGCGGCCCGTCCCGGCTTCGCACGGGGGGACTTAAGATTTTTTACATAGTTCTACGTTTTATTGTTTGCGAGTTCCTAACTCTATTTTCTGTAAGGCGCTGCGAGCATTCAGCACTCGATTGTCGTTCGTGTAGTTGTGATGATCGGGTATTTTGTGCTGAAAGACGAAGCGCACGTTCGGCGCTTGATTCCCTTGCACGTGATTGTGACATTCTGTCACTATTTTGAGCAAGGCGGTGCAAGCGTTCGGCGCTAGATTCGCTTGCACGTGATTGCGACGCATACGCTCTCTGATTTGCGAGACGATCAAAATTTTCAGAAACTGATTCTTCATCACGTCGTATTTTTGCTAATCTCGCTTGAGAGCAACTTTTAGATAGTTGAAACCTTTTTTTTCTTGGCATATTGATGATATTTTTTTTATTACATAAAAATAAGAATAGAAATTAGGATATTTTAATTTCTATAGAAAAATATGTAGAGAATAAGAATAGAATTTAGGATAAATATGGAAAATAAGGGTATAAGTAAGAATAGAATTTGGGATATTATAGCAGTAAAGCCTGAATGAACAATTTATAATTAGTTCTGAAAAGAACTCGAACAAAAAATGCAAGTTAAATAGTCTACAAAATGTTTAAGATCGGTTACGTGACACGTCTGCTGCGTAGGGAGCCAACCGCGCGAATGAGCCGCGCGGCTACCTATCTCACTGATCTGACCTCCCCTCCCCCGCACCGCAGCGTTGCCCGGCTGGCTAGTCACTTCACGCCGCGCGCCGCCGCCCCGCGCCTTTTTTATGTATTTTTGAAATAGTAAGTAAGTACTTACCTAATAGGTATCTTTTGGATGAATTAATAGTCTGAAGGTAACCAATTGAACAATTCAAAAGTTATCTAGAGCAAACTTTTATAAGGATTAAACCATTTACTTCGAAATCCCGTCGCCAAAATGACATAACTTTGGAGCAAACATCTAAATCATTAAAACGATTGTTATGGGTAAACTATAAAAGGTAGACATATGCTCTCGCGGATTTTTTTAAAGATAATGTTAAGATGAACAATTCATCCATAGAGCATTTTTGTATAACTTTAACTATATGCTCAGCGCACGCCACGGAAGGCCTCAGAAACGATACTTTTGCCCCGTTTTTGAAACATTTTCGGTTACTGCTCCACAACTATAGGACCTAGCGTGATATTATATAGCCTATGTTACTTCTGAATAATGCAGCTTTCTAATGGTGAAAAAATTATTGCAATCGGTCCAGTAGTTTTTGAGTTTATTCATTACAAACATACAAAAATATAAATCTTTCCTCTTTATAATATTAGTGTAGATAGTGTAGAAAATTGTGTCATCACACCTATAAAATCGGAAATGCAGTTGTCACTATTATTACTAAAAGTAACCGTTCGTTAAGTTGGCATTCCTGCGACAGAGTTAGCGCCTCGACCAAAATCTAAAATATTTATTGCGTCGCCATGGTAACAAGAGTTATTATAAACGGATTGTGTGGCGGTACGCAGCTCGCCTAGAATATTGATGGGAGGCGTACAATATTTAAAAATAAGACCATTAACATTCAGTTAAACTAGCAATACCACTCGCTAACGGTGAGGGAAAACATCGTGAGGAAACCACACTGAGGTATTCATATACATACCTCAGCGATTGAAATTGTCAATCCACGGTGGGCTCGTTTGGTAGTAAATCCCATCTCTCCCGAAGAGACACCTATATAGGTTACATAAAATAGAAATGCGTCCGTGCAAACTTTTTGAAAAATATTTTTAATCTGCGACCTAACTCAAAAGCTAAAAAAATATTATATTTCTGACACGTTACTTACCGTACCGAATATTTATGCAATTGGCGGAGTGCTAAAAGGTTCTGACGAATTATATAGGGTTACAATAACAATGGAAACCATCTTCAATTTGCTATCATTTATTGATTACACAAATTGAACAGGCAAAAGTGGACTAAGGAGTGGACTTTCTGCTATTTATATAAAAATATATAATTCTTATTAACTGAATTATCATAGTGGCCAGCCACCAAAGATTAAGTATAACGTCATCCTACAAAAACCACTACAAATACATTAATAAATTAATATGCGCCATCAGATTTGTTATATCACATTGTTTTCGTGTCAAAAACTTGGTTAGTAACGAGCCTATTAAAGTATGTCTTACGTTATCTTACGACAAGGTGTTATTTAAAAAAGAACTAGGGAATAAAATAAATAACTTTAAATAAAATTGTACTAGAGAAAGAAATCACTTACAACGGGGAAAACGTGTGAGTTTTTAATAACATTTTTACTTATGCGAAGCTTAGTGATGCTTTACAACTTAGAGGATCTTTTAATTTATGTTCTTGGTATATTTATACTTAAACGCTTAGATGATAGTCATTTCATTCTGCTTAGTGAAAGGAAAAATAAAGCGAGTCAAAATCTATAAGATATACACTCGCGGTCTGAAAATGTTTACTACATTAAGGTTGGTAATTGCATGCCCAAATCTATGCCACATGTTCGATGATATTATGTGATTTGATTACTCATAGAGCATAGATTAGGCATAGAGTATAGAAAAAGCAATAGAGATTCACCCAAGCGAGGTTGCCATGGTTTTACAATCAATTACTATTATCCTAGTATTTTTGATAAATGTTCAATTAAAAAATTCAATTGTGTCAACTTTTAAATAAAGCAAAGAGTTTCATCATCAAAACGTCATGAATACTCTTTTTCTTAGAATCGATGCTACAACTATTAATAAGTAATACGTACCTAGATATAGCATTTTAGACTTTACTGCACACAGTGTGCTAAAGAATCTAATTTGAAAACTGATAAACATTTTTAGACCGCGACCGTACGTACAAGAGTCTAGCGTCGTCTCACCACACATGTAACTTGTCGCTTTTCATAACAAAAACATTGTCTTTTCTTTCAACAAATTCGCGAAAATTTCACCAATCATGATATTTATGCGCGAGAGAAGATCTAAGTACCTATTATCACAAAAATTCGCAAACTAAAACTAAATTGTGCTAATAATCTGGCAACACCGTGCTGAACACGCGCCACTGTGTTGCCAGCTTTAAAATTAAGACTTCAGTCACGATCTGATGGGAAAGAGTACAGCTACTATTAACAAGGGAAAAATTAAATACAAAATTCTATTTCGATTACAATTACATTTTACAACACACAACATATGTCGTGAGACAGGATTCACAGCGAAATCACACTTAAAATTAACCTCCATAGATTCTATTTTACAATACAATTCTGCAAGCCACTAATTTAGAGACAATTCCGGCGATCAAATTACAAAGACACTCGTGAGACAGTGCGGTAACGTAGTTTGTTATGTTGCCAAGAAACTAAATTCGCAGAAGATATGCCAAATTGTGTCATTATTACGAATAAATTAACAGTTATTTTTGAATACTATTGACATGTAATGTAGTCACATAAAATTAAAGTCACCATTCGGCACTACATAGAACGAAGTAATTTTAGAAACGTCATTTTAGAAACGTCATTTGTACACAGGTATATTTAACTCTAAAAAGTCCTGATGTCTATGTTATTTGCTAAACATCTTATTTTTTATATCTATAGCCCCATCGGTGCAATGATAACTAGAAACAATAGCCATATACATGTTGCATAATAAATGAAAATGTTTAACACTCAGGATAAAATGCATAGATTTACAATAAATAAATTTCTAGACTTAATTCAGCCCTGATCTTACAAAGTAATAACTACTTACCGTTAAAGTGGCAATGGATCCCATAGTTCGAATAAACAAATATGGCTGACAGTTTTATTTAACCCTCCAACGGGCAGTTATATTAAATTTTTCATTGGTTTTGAAATTTATGGTGGGAACGATTATACCAGTGCCTGTTAAAGGGTTAAACTGTTTAAAATGCAATTTTCCTCAACGCCAACATAATTAATATTTCTTAACGATTCGGGATTCTTATACAAGAGTTATATATTGATTACGTCAGGAATTAAGGTAATTACGTGTTACCTTATAAATAATCGCGATTAGACCCGTTCATTATATAGCCAACATAATTGTTTATTGAACAATCCGTCTTCCACTGAGCGCCACTAAAATACTGACCAATAAAACTTCACGACAATCTATTTATCAACCTGCGCGCTGTCTTAGCTTCGCTTCTGCAAAACGCATCGAATTAATCAAGACACTTGTTAAAATGTGAGCCTCTAAATTAGAAAAAAACCCTGTAATACAGTATTGATTCATAGATATTTTTAAGAGATTTTAACACTCTGAATTGCACGAGACATCTATGAAATGTACAAAACACAGTTGTTTTTTCGAGGCGATCACTTCATGTATTAACGTCATCTGGCACCCTTTTCACCAACGGTACGGCCATGTGGTATATGCATGATTATCTAACCAGTGCGAACTAAACTAATCCCTAAACTAAACTAATTTGCAAGTGATGCAAATTACTTCAGCCAGATGTCGCTGCCTGTACGTAATACAGAGAATATTTTAAAGAGGTTCGAAATTTCACTGATGCCGGTGAGTGGCCCATTAGCTCAGTTGGAAAGAACGCTGGCACGGATAGCCAAAGGTGGCGGGTTCGAATCCCGGCATGGGTGGAATTTTTAGCCTCTAAATAGGTTTTTTAAACTAATCCCTTCGATTTCTTCTCATTCGCACCTATATGGAACTCTATGACCATTTCTATAGCGAACAGGAGCGCAGTAGAGAGCATAAACTCAATGCTATCGTCTCAGGTATAGGCAGAGACTATGCACTTTAACAAAGCAATTCAACTGACAAATGCTACCACAAAAAATTGTGTCGAAACGCTACTAACTTTTGCACATTGACAATTTGTAATATGGCGTCCAGTATCGCTTAGAGCCGGTACCTCAATTGAGAATTCCGCTAAGTGAATACTTAAGTAACGTTCTTTCAAGCACTTTGCTGAGAAATTCCAAGAGACAACACTACAGTTAAGCATTAACTTAGCATAATTATCAATTCGGAAACTGACCCTAAGGGCGAGATAAATAGTCGCTTCTAAGAACGGGTCTTAGCGAAAGCACTTGCTTAAGAATCGATTTGTCTATCATAGACAGTACTTTGGCACTCTCTAAGTCGCGAAACCCGGACTAATTCTTAGCATTGACCTAAGAATATGCTTAGCTAAGCAATCGTATATTTTAGTAACGCATTGATACTTAGCTAAGTTAGCCTGAAGTAATGCTTAGGGAAGCATGAGTACGGACTTGGGCTAAGCAACGACTATTTATCTCACCCTAAGGCTGACATTCAGAGACGAAAACTAAGCAAAGACATGTCTTAGAAATGTCAAAATCACGTACAAAATATTTATATTTTGACATTTCTGAGACCGATCTTAGCTTAGTTTTCGTCTCTGAGGGCGAGATAAATAGTCGCTTCTAAGAATGAGTCTTAGCGAAAGCACTTGCTTAAGAATCGATTTGTCTGTCATAGACAGTACTTTGGCACTCTCTAAGTCGCGAAACCCGGACTAATTCTGAGCATTGGCCTAAGAACATGCTTAGCTAAGCAAACGTCTACTTTGATACTTAGCTAAGTTAGCCTGAAGTAATGCTTAGGGAAGCTTGAGTACGGACTTGGGCTAAGCAACGACTATTTATCTCGCCCTGAATGTCAGCCTTAGTGTCGTTCGCTCGACTTAGGATGAGCGTACCAAAAGTTGGCAGAAAAACTGTGGGACCTAACGTCAATAGTTCTATCCACTTTACAAGTAAAGATAAGGACTTAGGGCAGCATGCTCACTGAAAATTTCTCGCATGACGAGACATTATAAATCTAAAAATGATGTCTCAGTTCAAGCAATTCCGCTTTATCTATAAACCACTTGTCCCTTGTTTCTGGTTTAAATTGAGAATGAAAATGAAAAATTAAAAAGCATTTATTTAACACCAGAAAATTATAGTCACAATCTAAGAAAGAACCAAGTTACTGAAGTTTATCTTTGATCTTTTCATGCGATTACAGTTAAGTACAACTAAGGTGGATTAATCAGAGTTCCCTACACAAGGCACAGCCTATATCGTAGGGAACTATAGACAATTTGTTAAGTAATTACAAATACAATTTATGCAATACAAATAATAAAAAACCAAGAGAAATTTAAAGTTTTCTTCGTGCGAGAACATTCCCCCGTGCCCATCACAAGTCACAACGGACGTGCGATCGTGGCGACACAAAATTAAATTAACCCTTAAATACATAAATTCTCGGTAAAGATTTTTAATACAGTTCAAAGAGCACGGTCCCGTGACGTCAGTTGTAGCAGAGTTTCGTCGGGTAGTCCCAAACCTTACAGGCTTAAGGATTACTTTAGATTAGCATCGTGGCGCCCGCACATCACTGCCACGTTGTGACATAGATCTCAATACTTTTCGAGGGTGCATTTCCCAAACTCGGAGCTACAGCTCTCACAAACTCCTGGACACTCGTATTTTTTTTAATCTGCAGATTGGATGGTTTCTTAATTGACAAGTTCACTAAGTAAATACTTAAATAACGTTCTGTCACGCTCTTTTGAGAATTGTGAGCGTCGTCCACAACACAGGTATGCCTAGTGTGGAGTCGCTGTGAACTGGTAAATCCAAGTTTTGCTAACTACCCACCTTTTGTAAACAAACATTCATATGTTAGTTATTAGCATTATTTTTATTAAATCTAGGTCTCTTCTTGTTTGAACCTGTTATAATAGATATATTATAAGCAAAGTTGGATTTTATGTGGCGGTCAAATAAAGATTTTTTCATTTCATTTCTTTTCTTCGAAGAAATTCGGAACAACACTACAGTCTATTTATTCTTACTTGTCCAATTTAGTAAACAAGATTCTACCCTTAAACTGTGACTTTTTAGTCCAAAACTGCCATATTTCCATAAATGAAGTAACCTGGAACACTCTTTTAGATAACACGCTGCCAATTTTATAAACATAGTTCATGGTAGTTCATGAATTTGCGAGAAAATGTCTAGTTTAGTCATCTAATCTCAATTTTAAAGTTAGAATCTTGTTTACTAAATTGGACAAGTAAGAATAAATAGACTGTACAGTTAACTATTTACTTATCGAAATTCTCAATTCAGAAATTGGCTTCCAGAGTGCGCCAATGTCCAAGTAGACACATTCCGCGGCAAGGCCCTGCTCCTAAACTCTTAAAAAAGCTACCAACAAGAACAACTAAACAGTCAGTGTACATGTTTCCCATCAGATAGTCGGCACGGCTAATCGTTATTGGTGAACTTCTCCCAAATGAGCATAACGAGACATATGTTGGGCGTTACGTGTAGTAGATACGGCGTGAGTCCCTTGTAGAAGCCCCGCAAGCGTTCATACCTCCAAGTCTGCTGGACGCAATGCCAGGCGCCGTCGTAAGTGCGGTGCTGGTCCTGAAGCCGCGCCCTCACCACCTGATAGGGGTATGTGGCGCCGGCGGCGATCAGTTTGGAGACCGCCGCGAACGTTAGGTACTCGACGGAAGTCTGCAAGGAGAGGCGTTACCAGTTTTGGATCACTTACCACCTTGATAACAAAAAAATCGTCGTCGTTATCAACCCTTGTATGTCCCCACTGCTGGGGCAAGAGTCTCTTCCTGCATCGCAGGAAGGTTAGGCCATACTCCACCACGGGGGACCAAGTCAGGGTTGGCGGAGGATTGTAAGACAGTGGCGGGCCTTACTGTCAGAAGTTATCAAGCCGCCCATAAGGCCTCTGACATGGCTTAACGACTGCCATTATATGACAGCCGGCACCAACGGCTTAACGTACCTTGCGAAGCACGGAAGCGCTCGGAAAAATGCAACTAGCGTAAAAAAAAATTAAATTGAAACTGTTTACTTCATAAATAAAGACCACAAAATATTTTAGTTCTGGAAGCTAAAGGTCTTCTACATAAGATTATAGTGCTTCCAGAGGTTGCTCAATATTAAAGTATTGTGAAATTTATGACAATCATTCGACCGAGAGCCTTTTCGTCATAGAAAAAGAGTTTATAGTTAGTTTGTACGGTGATACCGCAATTAGCTACATAGTCGGTGTTGCCGACCGACCAATCAACCTTTTTTAAGTTTTTGCTACTTTCTTACCTTTTTCTACATTGCGTCTAATTTCTACATTACGTTCTTCTGTCAAATACGCTCCAATAAAGTATGTAAAGCTTTGGCTCGCACACACACCTCGTCCAAATCCCATAGCAGCTTTAAAAAAAGAGAGAGCCACTTACCAGCTTGATGTCAATGGGCAGATTCCTATACTGATTGTAGCGGTTCTTCATCTCTTCGTAGGTCATAAACTGGAGCGCGCCGTGCGACACACCAAACATGCCGGGAACGAAGCCCTGTAACACATCCAGGAGAGCTGTTAGATTATCATCGTCATTCAGTAGCTTACTTTCAACAACGTAACATAACCGACTATAAGTAAACAAACATACTCGAAGATCTGAGGCACACACTTTAAGAAACTCTTTGTATTAGATACAAAATAAAAAGGATTCTTTAACAGCACATAAAAGGAGTCCACTGTTGAACATAGACCTGGATCCGATTGTTGCCTATGCGAATTTAAATCGAAATATTTGAAGGATAAGATTATATTTGTATTTAACGTAAGAAACCGAAATATATTGATTTTGCTAAGTAAGTATGCAGGATGGCTGCAAAATTTGCAAAGTAAAAACATTTTTTCCTCGTTTAATTCGTAACGGCGAAAACGCTATCCGCCATCTTGAAACCATCTAAAGTATGTAAGCAAACATCTTTCAGCCAGAGCCAGTGGACATTGATTATTATAGGACTTACATCAAAGTGATCTTCACATAAATACACCCGAGTTTCAATTGATAAAGAGTCGGGGTCTCTTTTGGCAAGTTTGAGCCAAGTTTTTCGAATGTTAATTTCACTGGGTAGGTATATTTTGGATGTAAATTCGATGAAATCATGGTTGCTTTGTTGTTATTTTACTATGCTCAGAGATCGATCACTTACAGAAAATTGAATGTCAAACTTTGTTTACAATTTTTTGGACTTCAAACCATAGACAAAAATGGCTGACCGCGTTTTTGGCTGTTTAGGAATATAATGTTTTAAAATTTATTTTTATTTTTCTTTTTGTCCTCAAAAAATATACTAAAATATTTTTTCGTGTAATGGTACAGTTATTTACCGTTTAAGACTTACTTGAAAAGAGAGTCAAATAGCAGATTGGCTCAGAGTCATAATGTCGTAATCATAATAATAATTGGCTGTCGTCCGACTTTTTATGTAGAATTCAAGCCATACGCCGAATTATTTGCTAATGAAGTTAGAATTGGCTCCCTAGTCTCTTTCACGCCAACGAACCCGTTCTTTAGGGTTCCTCTTGCCCCTTCCGCGGGGCACTACTATCTAAGAGGGGAATAGTGGCTGAGGCAGTCCTCAGCCACTATTCCCCTCTTAGATAGTAGTGCCCCGCGGAAGGGGCAAGAGGAACCCTGGCGAGGCGAGGCCGAAGGGCAAACTAAGTTCAGGCCAAGGCCGAAGACAGAGACGAATGGTGTCGGCCTTCGGTCTCGGCGTGTTCCCACGCACAAGCCCTAACTTTAAGTAACAAGCCAGGCCGAAGACCAAGCCCCGGGAAGCCGCCAATATTAAAATAATGTATTATTATTTATGATTAGGTACAGAAATTTTGTAACCCTTACATTTAGAGGACAATTTAATACATTACTGCCGCGGGCAGCAAAAGAAGCATTGATGGGCGACGTGTGAATTGAATATGGGCCTAGGCCAAGCAGGGGTACACATACATAAGTCCATCAATCATTGCCTAGTTTTTACCAAGCGTTGTATTATTACTCGTAGTTATATTTATTCAGATAAAAATGTCATTACAAAATAAAATAGTTACTAAACATATCACACTTAATAAAAAAAAAAAACATGCACAGAACAATATCCAATAAATTTTCGTCAAGAACACATAAACTAATAATAATAATTTAAACACACAAAAAAAAACACTAACTGAACAAACCACTCCGGAAAATATCTGAGCCAAAGGATCCCAACACGCTGGCAGCATTGCCACGCTGCACCGCCAAAGAGACCCTCTGTCCCCGATACGCACCGGAGCGGCAGTCAAACCCACGGTCCTTCAAGTGGCGACCCAGCTCCCTAACAAAGATCTTGGTCAGAGTCCCCCAAACTCCCATTGTCTCTACCGCAAGTGGAACAAAAATTTAATTGTCCATAAGGGCACCATACTTTTGGCACTTGAGCGTAGCTGCCGATTCGGCCGCGGCACCGGGTCTAAGAGAAGTAGCGGCCAAGTGCGAGGGAGCAAATGTACAGACGCAAGTTGCGTCCCACAGTAAACCACGCCCTTTCTCCCAGGGCACAAGAGTAAGACCGTCCGGGCGCTTCCCATCTGTGCGACACAAGCCCGGAGGCTCTAGCACACAAGGGACGTTGGCAGAAACCAGAGCCCTCCGGATGATGTCGTTCAACGAATGGTGTCTAGACAATCTACCCGCACTCCTAACACAATGCAGCCCGTGACGTCCAAACTCATCCACCCACGGCCCACAAACACATCGATGCGGCTCGAACACGTTGCAACCCAGACGAAGCGCCACTGCTATAACACGCAGGGAGTCATTGTCCAGCAACGTACCTAGCTGTAGCCTATTATTACTTGTATTTGTTGCATTTATTTTTATTATCATCAAATAATGCGTGAAAATTTAAGTAGGCAGAACTTTTAATTTGAAAATAGAATTGCTTTTCAAAATGAAATCAATGAAATACAGCGAAAGTATTTTTCCGCGTTAAAGCGTTCATTTTTTTTTTTGAACAACAGCTTTCTATTTCGATTTCAAGCAAGTTCAAAATATAAATAAAACCTTTGATACGTTTTATTACCTACCTATTTGGTTGCCATGTTTCGAAGTAATTTTGTCCTATTTCTAAATTACACAACAGATATGAGTTTACTGTGCAATTTGTTCGCCCGCTAAAGACCGACAGATAATAATGGATTTTCATTCACCTTTTGCAGGCCGCTACAATGTATTTAGCCAGTAGGGCAACTTCGATTTATCTCGCAAATAATGCTCAAATTTCAAACCAATTTCTAACCATTACATCTGCACACCGAAGGGTTAGGTTTGCCACTTGCCACGATCCTGACAAATCTCTTTCCCTTCATCAACATTAATACGCCGGTTTCGGGCATTAAGCAAGATAAAAAATCTTGCTTAATGCTACTTGGTCGAAATACGTCCGATTGAGACCTCCCTTATCGGCCTTTCCACCCACTTTCGATAGATACATTTCTTTCGTCAATCTTTCTGCCCCCATGCTCTACATACGTCCAAACAAATAAGATAACAATTAGTAAATTCAGACCAAATACGATTTCATTACGAATGTACTTCCGAGCTCCAAATATGTAGTGAAGAGCTCTTGTTTCCGATTTTAAACTTTGAACCATACCTACTTAATTGACACACAATACGAATTGAGGATAGTCCCTCGGTCCAGCCACGAAATACGGTATTATAGATAACACTCTTGCTACTATTTAATGAGCCGTTTTCCGCACAAAATCTCAAAGAACTTCATAGATTACGCTTGTAGGCGGTTAAGGCGGGCACATTGAGTCTTTTAAATCTGTGGGCAGTTGAAGCGTTCGTAGCCTAGGCGAACCGAGTGATTGGAATCAATCACTTGGTTAAGCAACAACAGGCGCGCTCAGGTGCTGGATGGGTGACCGTCCCGTGACTACCGCTAGCGGCATTTTTCCGAGTGCTTCCATGCTTCACAAGGTACGTTAAGCCGTTGGTGCCGGCTGTCATATAATGGCAGTCGTTAAGCCATGTCATGTCAGAGGCCATGGGCGGCTCGATAACTTCTGACAGTAAGGCCCGCCACAATCCTCCTTACAATCCTCCACCAACCCGGACTTGACCCCGTGGTGGAGTATGGCCTAACTTTCCTGCGATGCAGGAAGAGACCCGTGCCCCAGTGGGGACATAAAAGGGTTGATAACGATAACGAATGTGGGGCACATACAAGAACAGGAGCACGTCTGTCAAATTTTGCTCAGCACAGATTAATTTTGACAGCCGTAGTCCGGTTCGTCTATGGCCACGCCTGTAAGCTCCATCTATGAATTGCTTTGTGAATCTGTGCTGAAAACGGCTCATTACAAAACGTTCTTATTTCAATTTTAAACACAACGGGGGACTTACGTCAAATTGACAATACAGGTTGATAGTTTCTTGAAACATTAAGATGAAATACGATACCTAGGGTTAACGCCTACATGAATGGGAACACTTACAACGGACCATGAGTGCGCTGGAAGTGCTAAATTAAAAATATGAAGTGTCAATCAAACAGACGAGTATGCTCTATGAGTTTATAACCGAGGTCCAACATATCGATATTTTTGTTCACCTATGCAATATATTGTATTGCATTTAAGATTATACTTATGTAATTAATTTTGTGTGCAATATTTAAGTAACATGCCACGACTTATGAACGTTTATGAGCCGAGCCACCTGTCAGAATCGTGGCAGGTGGCAGTCTTTGCTCTCTGCCTACCCCTCTGGGATACAGGCGTGAGGTTATGTATGTATGCATTTAGGTAACATTAAGATTTTTGGCATTATCAATTATCATAAGCGTTTTGTTATTAACTGTAAGTTCTTATTGCATATATAAAATAAAAAATCTATTAAAAGACGCACTACACAATGCACCTCTATCCAAATTTATTTGTTTACAGTCTGATCCACAATCTCTTTATACGGATACGAAGTATCATAATCCTCCTTATCTTCCGTAAATAAAGAGTTGTTTCATCACAGTTCTACAAACAACTTTTACCTAGAAGGCAACCTTGAAATCGCGGCAAAATATCGGCTGTTCCTTGGTCCCATAGTCACAGAGCCAAAGTTAATAAAAGAACCGTACCGAACCGAAAATGTTATTATACGATAGAAGAATATTTAAAAGATAATATAGATGAAATGAGATAAATAATTGTATAAATGTAACTTTATAAATATAATTAATTAAAATTGTATGGTAATTAATCAAATTAAATTTAAATTAATGTAATACATACTTTTGTATAGCACTTTAAAATGTTGCGTGCCCTACAGGGTCCACAAAGATCTTATCAAATAACTGTTAAGTTATAATGTAACAACCTCGAAACTTGTGGAATGCAATAAAGTATTGAGAACCAACATTTTTTCGCGTCTAGAATGTATTCTCGGTGACCCATTTTTTGGAAAGGTTCCGTATTGATAAGCAGTACGCTTAGCATGTACGTTTTGACTCTATCTCGACGTCGAGACTTAGGCCCACTTGCGTCAGCCCGGGTGAGCTCATTTAACTCGAGTTAACCGGTTCGTATTATACGAAATGATCGATTTAACCGGTTAACTCGAGTTGAATGAGCTAACCCGGGCTGACGCAAGTGGGCCTTAGGAGTACTTGTCATGTCGAAAGGACGATCATGGCAGCTAAGACTTGAGATAGCCAATGGACTGCTGTCTTTTCCACCTAAAAGTAGTTAATGCCAAACTACATAAAAGTATTGTATCTTTATCTGAGAACACTATAAATATTGTTACTGATAAATAGTTCTATGCACTGAGTATGGAAGGGATAGGAAGCGCTCGTGGCCTAGGCGAACAGAGTGATTGGAATCAATCACTTGGTTAAGCAACAACAGGCGCGGTCAGGTACGGGATGGGTGAGCGTCCCGTGGCTACCGCTAGTGGCATTTTTCCGAGCGCTTCCGTGCTTCGCAAGGCACGTTAAGCCGTTGGTGCCGGCTGACATATAATGGCAGTCGTTAAGCCATGTCAGAGGCCTTATGGGCGGCTTGATAACATCTGACAGTAAGGCCCGCCACTGTCTTACAATCCTCCACCATCCCGGACTTGGCCCCCGTGGTGGAGTATGGCCTAACCTTCCTGCGATGCAGGAAGAGAGCCGTGCCCCAGCAGTGGGGACATACAAGGGTTGATAACGATGCACTAAGTATTGTAAAATTAAGAAACTAACATCTAAAAGTAGTGATTGATAATACATCAAGAGTACAACAAAATTTATATTTTTCCTGTCAAATCTATGCTCTCGAGGCCTTGTATTCACCTCCGTGGGTACCAGACATGTCTCGGTCTCATATGTCAAATTTATTGCCTTACTCGGCCGATATCATCTCGGCAATGCCGCCATGTTACCCAGTTGTAGACAAGTCTCGCTCGACCCCATCTCGGTCGCGGTCGCCATGTTAGCGATGCTCGACAGAGAACTTGACATTTTTAAATAGAGAAGGGCCTTTCTCGAGCTTGGCATGCTAACCATCTCTTTAGATAAGTACTCTGTGCACACGTAAAAGAGGTTACTGTCACCTTTTTTTTTAAAGTGAAAATAAATGCCGCCAAAAATCCTACTAGCGCCATGCGGTTGCTTAATGCACCGCCCTCCCACTTTTTCAAGCAGAAGCAAGAGTAGCAAGATACGAACACACCACCACCGACACCAATACTTGTGTGAGAAAACACGCGACGCGTTTCGCCTTTAACACGAGGCATCCTCAGGCTTACAAGTGCACTTGTCACGTTTCAATGCTATTATGGATTTCCGCAAAGTAACGCCTGATTCCATAAAATAGGTACCTTTTTTTACAAAACACCGAGATGTCATATTATTATATAAGAAGCTTAAATACGTCCCACAGTAGGACACAGGCCTTTTCCTAAAGTAAGAGCTTAATCACCATGCGTGCCTACCGCGGATTAAGCCCTGAGGTATGTGAATTCAAGCATGTAAAATTCACGAGTTTTGTAGAATCTGTGTAAATTCTGTTATTAAGGAGTCTTCTCGTCATCCATACCGCAATGCTTGAAAACGAAAGTTTTTAATCAGTGCGTCCTACCTGTCATGACCTACGGGGCCGAGACATGGACCCACACGAAAGGGCTGGTCCACCAGTTCAAAGTCGCTCAGCGAGCTATGGAGCGAGCTATGCTCGGAGTTTCTCTGAAGGATAGGATTCGTAACGAATGCATCCGACAGAGAACCAAAGTTATCGACATAGCTCAGAGAATCAGCAAGCCGAAGTGGCAGTGGGCTGGCCATATCTCGCGAAGAACCGACAACCGTTGGAGCAAACGTGTCCTTGAGTGGAGACCGCGACTCGGCAAACGTAGTGTGGGACGCCCTCCGACTAGGTGGGATGACGATCTGCGAAAAACTGCAGGCGGATGCTGGATGCGGCAAGCTGAGGACAGGGCGCTATGGCGCTCATTAGGGGAGGGCTATGTCCAGCAGTGGACTAGTATAGCCTGACGATGATGATGAAGATGAAGGAATTTGAAAAGACTAAGTATGGAGTTTTTTTGTCCATTCTCCAAAATGATCCAGATTCTGAAATGGACACCTAGTTTGACTTGTAACGTTCATTAAGCTATAGTATCTGCGCTACTTTGAATAAAACCTTTTCATTTAATTTCATTTCTTTTCATAAATAGCTCATACATTCAGGTTTCCTCGCGATGTTTTCCTTCACTGTTAGCGATGGTATCACTACCATTACTTCTAGAAATCTACATAACTAAACAAACAACGCCATGGGTACATGTCCGCGCTGAGGTATAATAGAAATTACAATACCTGTAACCAGGAAGGGATTCATGTTCGATATAAAATGCAACGCGTAAGGCCTTGCCTGCTATATCAATAGTAAACACAACCGTATCTTTATAAATATCTACGTATTTGCTAGTAGCTATACCCATGAGCTATACTAGCTATAACAGCGGTGGTAGCTCAGTGGGTAGAACCATGGACTCGCAAGCGAGAGCCCCAGGTTCAATCCCCAGTGCGGGCATGTACCAATGGTTTTGTTTAATTTCAAAGTTACGTACATTTGCCAACTTGTAGTCGCAATACCACACGCTAACGGTGAAGGAATACATCGTGAGGTCTTTCCTGTGGGCTAGGCCGTCTAAGCTGTCAGGATGGTATAGGTGCTGGGCAAGCCTACACCATCTATAAAACCATGTCCCAGGCACTACAGCGTCGGAGTGGTCCCTTCATCCATCTAGTGTGAGTGAAGATACCACTGGACGGTGTATAAATCATCTCGTTAAGTAGATGCAAAAAGGCCAATATTATTATTATACCCACGAGGAAGTTGGTCCGAGATTTGAACAAAAGAACTTTAAAAGGTATCGTATAATATTCTTTTTGCTGCACTAACCCGTGCTAAGGATTTTTTTTTAAATCTATATTTACAATATTCTCTGTAAATAATACAGAGAATAAATTCAAAATTTAAATCATTTTATTTCAACGTAAAGAATTTACATTCTGTTTGCTGAATGTCAATGTACAATGTAAAATGTAAGCCGCCGCCTTCGGGCCGTATTTAGTGGAGAAAAAGGCAGCGGAAAAAAAAACTCCACTCTGACCATCTTTTCTCAAATCATCTTAAAACCAAATACATCAGTTGCCATATGTAAACCTAATAAGATTTCATGATTGCCATTAACAACCCTAAATGCCAAAGCATTAGTCAAATGTCTCACAATAATAGGAGAAAACATAAGTGCTGCGGCCAGACACACGAACAGCACTCGTTCACGAGCATAACGCAGTGCTCAGCCATCATCAGTCTCAACCATTTTGGAGGGAGATAGATGACCCGAACACCACGCTATTGTAAAGAGGTTCGGTTCGAGTCCCGGCAGGGGTGGAATTTTTGGTTCGAGTCCCGGCAGGGGTGGAAGTATACCATGGGGTATCTTATTGCGCCGGACATAAGTACTAGAATCGAACAAAAAGAGTATCTAACCGCTAACACTCTATTCCTTAACGTAATATTTGACTGAATTTTTAATAGAAAATTAATGTGCGAACTCTGCAGAAAATGTGCCGAGTAAAAATACGACACACTAGATACCAAATTACTTTCAGGGAAATGCAATATCTATTCTTATGACCTCATGTTCACTACAGACGGCTTGCCGCTATACTACAGAGCGCAAGATATCACATGGGAGCAATATCTAAAGCCTACACATAAGAACTATAGTGCCCGTCTTACAATACGAATAAATACGAAATTAATTGTCCTTAGCACAGGTTAGTGCATTAAAAATAATATAATACGAATAAGTTAGAGAGTTTAAGCAACTGTACTAACGTGGTAAGTACAGTTCCATAGATTCTGAAACTCATTTCGGTCGACCTCTTTAGGAATTAAAAATGTCTAGTGGCACTTTTTTTTAGACTTCTTTAATTCTGTATTATCTATCTGTAACGAATCATAAAAATTGCTATTAAAATTATTATTATTAGTAAAAGAAGAATAATAATATACTAAGACCAAAGCCCCAAGCGCTAGCATAATTCAGCGAAACTAGTGTTTGACTCTGGATTTCAGGTTCCAGGTTTTAAAAATTACTATCACCTTATTTTTTACTGTTTTTCATTAACCGCTTTTTAATGAAAAACAGTAAAAAATAAGATTTTAGAGTTAGTTTTTTACTGTTTTTCATTAACCGCTTTTTACCTTAATGTTTTGTTGTGCTAGTGACTTATCGTTTCTGTCCAGCTTATGTGTAGAGCCTGCTTTTGCCTCATTCCTCTCGCGCCAACGCCATCGGCGTGCGAGCAGTAGAAATTAACGTAAGAACCAGTCTACCAATCCTATACAGTCCCCAGATACCCATCCTATACAGTCCCCAGGTGGTCGGCCTGAACAAATGTACGGTTCTGTACATCTGTTCAGGCCGACCACCATCGTCTTGTACCGCCTATTATAATGCCAACACTATTGGCACACGTGCAAGCTAGAAATTCACACGAGGACCAGTCCACTCACTCTAAACAGTCCTCGGAGGCCCTCGGATTTGTGGATCTTGCTCAGGCCGCCCACCATCGTAATGTACCGTCTGTTATAATGCTAATTCTATTGGCGCGACGTGTAAGCTAGAAGTTCTCCCCGGAACCAGTCCACTCTCCCTATACAGTCCCCAAGGCCCTCGGTCCTGTGGATATTGCTCAGGACGCCCACCATCGCCCTTTACCGTCTGTTATAATGCTAATTCTGTTGGCACGACGTGCAAGCTAAAGTTCTCGCCGGAACCAGTCCACTCACCCTATACAGTCCCCGGATGCCCTCGGTCCTGTAGATCTTGGTCAGGCCGTCCACCATCCCCTTGTACCGCCTGTTGTCGACCAGATGCTCGTCGCTGTACTGGAGGCAGAGTCGCGTCTTCACCACCCATATGGGGTTGGTCATGATGAGGGAGAGGACGCCTGCCTCGGCAGCCGCCAGCATATGCAGACCTGGCCCCAGCGGCGTACGCGCGTTCCCGCCCTGGATCCACGTCTTTATTGCGTTATAGCTATGGGACAAAACTGGATGTTTAGTAATTATCTACATGCTGTTGGCCTTATTTATAATAAACACAATTCCTTAAACTAAAACGCTGACTTAAATAGTCTGTGGTGGAGATTTGACAAGGAAAAGAGATAATCACAGATTAAATAAATAGCCCCTCAATTGGAGTGTTTTAAAGGAATCTTGTCTTCATAAATAAGGTCGTATTATCATAAACAGCTACAGATTGTACTTTGGTTGTAAAAGCAAAGACACTTATTGCCACTATTATAGGTAAATTTATAACCACTCATCTGGTACCTAAAAATATTTTATCAATAAACGTATTTTAGGAATTTTAGTTACTTAAATATTTTATAACGGACCTTTAGTCTTTGTATCATTGAATTCTACACGGGCGAAGTCGCGGGTACAATTATGGCGATGAGTTCAACTTGAGAAGTTGATGACTTTAGATGGGCATCAAAATCCTATCCTATATTATATAAAACTCGTCCGAATCGCCTTCACGGATTGTTAAGAATTTTTTGTGTAGGTCTGAGAATAGGTCGAATGCTAAAAAATATGGCAAAACAACGTGTTCAGCCAGTAATACATAAATAATAGTATTTTGCCCGTCGCCTGCTTTAAGGAAAACTAACCAATAATATTTTTGTGATAACGGTACTTTCCTCTCGCTCGGATATTCTTGTATTTTTTTTATTCTAACAGAACAACCTTCGACCAGAAGGTAAATGGTAGTTGAAAGGATTATTGTGGTAGCGGAGCGGTAGCACACCGTCTTCTCAATCAGCAGGTCGGGTGTTCAGATCCCGGCATGTACCAAAGACTTCCTTTTCTATGTTATGTAAGTTATGTGTGAAACCCTAGTAGTGTTGAAGTGTAAATATACGAGTACCTTAGTAGAATGGTCCAACTCTGGGGATAAGTGCAGTAAATCTCAAGTCTAACTAACGATAAATAAATAAACATTTATGGACATATTACAAAGATCTCTTTAGCCCCATACTAAGTACAACTAAAGACTTGTGTTGCAGGTGATAATTCGATGATAAATTTAGTACAAAATACAAAGATAAAATGCAAGACAAGCGAAGACGAGACAAACTAGAAATGTTCGATTCCTAGTTTGACCCGGCCAGGGATCGAACCTGAGACCTTCGGTTTTACAGTCAGGGTGCCAAACCGCAGCGCCACCGAGGCCGTCATACTAACTATTATCCACTATTGCCCAGGATTTCTCAATACATAACAGTCGTAAATTAATGTACTTAGTCAGTTCAAGTTGAACCAATACCAAGTGATAAGAGAAAACAAACACTTGCGGAGACTAGGTCATTTCATTACGCATTGAGCAAACAACAAAAAAAACAAAAAAATCCAGTTCAGAAATAGCACGTGGGTTGGAGAAGAATGGGTTTTTTGTTGTTTTCTGTAGCAACTTTCTGTAGAAGTTTCTGCCAATTTCGGAAACATTATCCCAGTTTCCCAGACTGCAGAAAGGCACCAAAGAATGACTGCTGATGTACATTGTATGATATGAGTCATGGCCTCTTAAATTATGCGCAACAGAGTAGAAACCCTTAGTAAGGCCTGAGCAATTCCAATGGCCTTACTAAGGGTTTCTACTCTGCAATATCACCCTGAGAGTAAATACTCAATCAATAACAATAAAGAACTTAAAACGGCACTCAGAAAACTTAAAGAGGCCACATAAAACGAGTTTATTGTAATTAAAAAGTTGAGAAAATTCAACAGGGTCACTATTTTTAAGTGAACATAGACTCTTGGTCAACATAATAATATTAGGAATCACTAATAAAAACGCTGATGTTCTTTTGTTTTCAACATTCATAATAGTTGCCACTTTAATATTTAGTGGCCAGTTATAATTAGAAACCTAAAAAACTGGATGTACTGGCTCTTGCTATAATGCTATACAAACAAATCTCTTAGAGGGCACTCGATGAAGTTGGCTAAGCAACCATTGACAGGCAATCCCAGAAAACAGTTCTTGCTGAACAGTTTAGTGAATTAGGTAGTGAACAATTTAGCTCTGGCTATCTTATGCAAATAATTTCCTTGCAGTGCAGCGAGATAATGCCGCCAGCGTAGTGGGCACCTTTGGGTCAGATATATGTCCCAGGGCGTCTTATTCCCTTAATGATTTTTGTTTTTCGTTGTTTTGTTTTCATTTTCTAGTTTCAGTTCTGACGAAGCTTTTTGTGAATTAATTTTAATGTAATATGTTGACATTTGGGATTTTTTTATAATTTTATTGTTATAATTATTTAAATGACTGTTAGTGAATACGTGGAATAAACTACCAGCGCCAGTAATTAGTGCTCCTTCAGTGAACTCATTGAAATATAGATAAACATGTAACAAGTGCATGAAAGTTATATATACGCATCCGTTTAAAGCTGCTCGTGTATTAGTTAATTATTAATTCAGAAGTGTTATTCGACTTAGGGCAGCAGCGCCCCCTGCAGTACAATTCCACCAAACTGCGATCCCCAACCCGCATGCCCAGCGTCGGGATTATGGGCATTACCCCTCAATGATGGCACAACCTTGCGCTCATTACGGGAGGGCTATGTCTTATAGTCCACTGACTAATAAAGCCTGAAGAAAATTCCACTTTGAAATCTTATTCCCATAATTTTTTTTGTCTTTATTAAGCTTACGTTATCGTACGTACGTACGTTATCAACCCTTATATGTCCCCACTGCTGGGGCACGGGTCTCTTCCTGCATCGCAGGACGGTTAGGCCATACTCCACCACGGGGGCCAAGTCCGGGTTGGTGGAGGATTGTGAGACAGTGGCCGGGCCTCACTGTCAGAAGTTATCAAGCCGCCCATTATATGACAGCCGGCACCAACGGCTTAGCGTGCCTTGCGAAGCTTAATAGTGAAAAATTTTGTTAGAATAGGGTTTGTTAGAGCGGTGGTAGCGAAACGTTGTAGAACGCCGGCTTCGCAATCGTGAGGTCGTGGGCTCGAACACCGGCACACCAATGATTTTGTTTTCTAAGTTACATGCATTTGTGAAGTTATAGTAGCAATACCACTCGCTGACGGTGAAGGAAAATATCGTGAGGAAACCCTAGCATCTAAAATGTTAACGTACCTCAGCGCTTGCTACGTACAATAGCCCACCTATGAGGCTAAGTGCGAAAATTTCAGGTCTACCTAACTAACCTAGGGTGTCAATTATAGTAAGTAGGTGAAAGGCACTAAAAGTATAATGTTATTAATTTCCAATACTCACAATAAAAAGTAAAAGCCCCATGCTGACCCGGAGCCCCACACGTTGGGCGTCACACCCCTGTAGAGACCTTTAACTCCTTCTTTCTTCACGATGGTAACAAAGGCACTTCCCAGCCCGTCATATCTGGGCACTGTTGTTGTTCTACCATCATTCACTGGAATAAAACATTTGGTTTGAGTTTAAATAGTAATTACTAGCAATTCCATTGTTTTTCACTTTAACATGTGAACAGTGTTTTTTATATTATGTATGGTTTTATTCATTTTGTGATGTTTAATTTGTTGTGGTAGGTTTAGGGTAGCCGTTACCTATTTATTAATAAATCTATTAATAAATACGGTGCCCTCCAATTGATCCCGCAGGGAAAATACAAAGCTGCATAAGACCATTGTTATTCTACCATCATTAACTGGAATTAAACATTTGGTTTAAGTTTTAGTAGTAACTACTAGCAATTCCTTTTTTTTTTTCTTTAAAATGTGAGCATTTTTTTTGTGTTCCGTATGGTCTACGGTATTTTGTCATGTTTTATTTGTTGTGGTAGCCACAGGAGAACTCACTGGCTGCAAAACTTGTCTGAAGGTTTTCAGTTAGGGAGCATCAATTTGTTCCGAGCTGCCACATACTGGGTTACAGTGGCCACAACGATAGCCAACCTCCAATAGGATATGGCAAAACATGAAAGCTATTTATTTTATTTATTGAAATTTACATAACTTAATCTAATCTAATTCTAAAGCTAAACCATGACAGGTTATAAAAAAACCAGCTCAAAACTTAAAAATTAAGTTAGATTGTACCAAGTATGATGTTTTTTTGTTTTGAAAATAAAGTATTATTGCTATGTTATGCTGTTCACTGCACAAAACAGTTATGTATACTGAGTTGGAGGCCCTTTTCTGCAATAAACAGTTTTCTTACATATAATTGAGAACTTGTCTATACTTTAGTTGGATAGGACATTTTACACAAGCCCAAGATGCCAAGAAAGCAGAAACACAATACTGTTTTCTCCACAGCAATTTATACCTCTATGAGCCATCAGGGCAGGGCAGGTTACTGGTTGGATCCTGAGAAAGAAACTATCTAATTTTTTAACTTTTTTAATAAAGATTCCCAACCCAAAACATTAATAAGTATTACCCGTCACAAAATCTTATTTTCGATTCATCTCATCAGGTTAAATTACAAGAAATAAATGATTCATCATGAAATGTGCAATATTTTCTTAATGTCTGTTCTGTTGATAATAAAAACATTATCTAGCCGCCAAGAAAAACATTTAGAGATTCACAAATCACAGTCAGACCAGTGTTATCAGAAATTTATATTTTTGTTCCCTTGCTCTCTTGATTGATAAGATAGGCAACAATTGTGTAATACTGATTTGTTAACAGTCCCTGTAACATTAATGACATACAATCACTGCTCCACGCTTTAATTTATGGTAACTTTGAACTGTATTGTGGTGAAGTATGTATCACATAACACAGAATAGATTGTTAGAAAACCTATCGTAACCTGAAAACATTGAAAATACAGTTACAAGAGAACATAAAGGTCAGGGTGTAGCAAAGGGTGTGCAAGGGAAAAAACACTTAGAAAAATTTCGCAAAAAAAAAAATAGGGTCCCCGTAACCCATTCTTTTTATATTTTTAATCAAAGGGGGGCATCACAATGATCAACTTTTCCCCCTAAAAAAATATCTAAATTAAATATTTCAGATTTTACAGGCGATTTAAATTTTATATGGCTAAACACAGAAGAAAAATTGACTTCAGAAAACAGGTCCCCGTAGCCCCTTCTTTTTATATTTTTAATCAAAGGAGGGCATCAAAATGAGCAACTTTTCCCCCTAAAAAAAATCTCTAAATTAAATATTTCAGATTTTAAATCGCCTGTAAAATCTCAAATATTTAATTTAGAGATTTTTTTTAAGGGGAAAAGTTGCTCATTTTGATGCCCTCCTTTGATTAAAAATATAAAAAGAAGGGGTTACGGGGACCCTATTTTTTTTTTGCAAAATTTTTCTAAGTGTTTTTCCCTTGCACACCCTTTGCTACACCATGACCAACATAAATGTTCTATCATGTCTTTGTTTAGGAATATTCGCAGTTCCTTTGATTCCAATCCAGGCAAAAACAGCACGAACAATTCTGTTGCAAAATCGACCTTATAACATGCGAGTGAAGGTAACGAAAACGTGGAATGCAACTCACCTGCGAATCTGATTTTGATGAGATCCAAAGGGTGCAGAATCAATGTGGACGTGACACCACCTGATATACCAGCTACCAGGTGCTCGTACTTGATATGGTTCATTAGAGCCAGCTTAGAAGGCGAGTTGTTCTTCATTGAACTCATCGTGGTATTTTTGGTCGAGTATAGGTACTAGAGATCACAGATATGTAAAGGAAACCACTACAAGCATTTTGCGTGGACTCGCCCGGATTTATCTACCGAAAAACACTTTCCCAATTGACTTTAACAAAATTTAAGGCTAAACAAGCTTCACTAAACATTATTCCTTTCCTTTTGTAATATTCCCACGAAATTACGTGTGCCGGATGATTTCCGTGCAATCGAAATGCGACGTTTCATTACATTTTTTGCAATTTATAAAAAAACGTGTTACATTGATAAATAAATACTTTAGTCTCAAAATAATATTGCAGTTTTAAATTAACATTGAAATAATGAAATATAGTAAAAAAATATCTATTTCTAATTTGTTAGCATAAAATAGACTAAAAAACGCATTTCATTGTCCGTTTACAACGTACAATTTTCGTACAAAGGAACGTTATAAGCTTTTCTTGAACGCAGCCAAATAAATGTTGCCATTGTGAGAAAAACTACAATTAGGTTTTTCCTAATTGTAGTTTTTCACAAATTAGGAAAAACCTAATTGACCACAAAACACTCAAGCGCAGTTTAAATAGTCTATAGCAAAATGTAAGGAACTCAGGATGGTCACGGATGTAAAAGAAAGATCCGTCAGGATGGTATAGAAACTGCGCAAAACTAATCTATCCAACAAAAACAATGTCCCATTTTATGCAGCGTCCATGAGGTCCCTTCACCCATTTAGTATGACCGAAGGTGCCACTGGACGCTGTTAAATCATCTTAACGTTTTATTTCGTGTTATTCTTACAGATATTAATGATTTCATAAGAAATCATTAATAAGGATATTAATGATTTCATAAGAAATCATTAATATCCTATGATTTCATAAGAAATCATTAATATCCTTACCTTATCCTTAATACCCTTGTGAAATAATAATATTTCACAAGGGAACAAGATGAGACTTTGTTTTGATTGCATAGAATTTTAAGACTCTTCTTTACCAATTCGAGGTCGGTGATTTCAAATCTACCCACATTTTTTCTCTAACTGCTTTAGTTTTTGAGATTCAAATATTGACTGTGTTTTCGTAGTAGTTAACTTTCAAAAAACGGACCAGTTTATTTAAAAATTATACTTATATTTTTTACCATGTCCATGTCGCGAAATATCCACCAAATATCTGCGAAAATGATCCTAACCGTTTCTAACCCTAACAGTAACTATTTTCTAATCTGTGTCCTAACCTAACCGTAATATATGTGGTGAATATACATTTAAAGATTGAAGACTAACCCCCAGTTTCTCGTACACTAACAATCTGTTAATCTACTGTTAACGGCTGTCAAATGTTTTTTCTGTATGCACTTTGGCCACATGACAGCTGTTAACAGTAGGTTAACGGCTTGTTAGCGTCTCAGAAACCAGGGGTAAGTGTGTAGGAGTTCGTAAAACGGGTATACTTTGTTCACTTTGAATTTTCTTTAGAAACCCGCGATAGGTACAAGTCGGGTACTGGGTGATGTAAAACATGTGTCGAGTCTTTGATTATGGGCAAATAAGAATTATGTCACTCGCTCCGGGAACTCTCAGTTCGCTCGGTCTATGACGGTGACCATGCGTGATTATTTTGGTAAATATGCGATTATGGTCTTAGTCTTATACTCGTAGAGACAATAATCACAATAGAATCGCAAGTTTATTATTGACTTAAAAGTAGTAAAAATATTTTTTGACTTTTAGAATATAATATTTTTAAAGAATCTATCTAGCTGCCAGCTGGCAACATTAAGTCGACTTTTGACAGAAAAGCATTTTCTTTTTCGATTGCCCATTTATTACGTAAATCGGCGAGGAAGCGCAGTCATACAAAAAGGGTCAAAAACTGCGAGAAAATGTTGAAAGTGGCGACTTCGTTGAGGAATCTCTCAAAGCCTAGCTTTCAGGTACGGCTTCTGGCGACGGCCGCCAACTACAAACAGAACCTTGTCAATGTCCCACCGACTAAAGTCACAGTGCTTGACAATGGCATGCGAGTTGCCTCTGAGGATTCCGGGGCCGCTACCGCCACCGTAGGCCTGTGGATCGACGCCGGGTCCAGGTACGAGAGCTCCAAAAACAACGGAGTCGCTCACTTCCTCGAGCATATGGCCTTCAAAGGCACCAGCAAGCGATCGCAAACCGACTTGGAGCTGCTTGTCGAAAACATGGGCGCGCACCTGAACGCGTACACATCGCGGGAGCAGACCGTTTTCTACGCCAAGTGCCTCGCCAATGATGTGAACGTGGCCGTCGAGATCCTCGCCGACATCATACAGAACTCTTCGCTCGCCGAGCCCGAAATCGAACGAGAACGCGGCGTGATCCTGCGCGAAATGCAGGACGTCGAAAGCAATCTGCAGGAGGTAGTGTTTGACCATCTCCATGCCACAGCATTCCAGGGCACTCCCCTCGGACAAACCATCCTGGGGCCCACCAAGAACATCAAGAAAATCTCCAAGGCCGATCTTCAGCAATATATCAAGACTCACTATCAGCCTGCACGCATTGTCCTATCTGGAGCCGGCGGTGTGCAGCATGAGAAGCTTGTTGATATGGTCAATAAACACTTTAGTGGTCTAAAGAACACAGTCGCTGAGACCCCTGGACTGAACCCATGTCGTTTCACTGGCTCTGAGATCCGTGTTCGTGATGACTCCATGCCTCTGGCCCACATCGCAATTGCTGTTGAAGGAGCCGGCTGGACTGATGCTGACAACATTCCCCTGATGGTTGCCAACACCTTGATTGGTGCATGGGACCGCTCCCAGGGTGGCGGTGTGAACAATGCCTCACACTTGGCTAGAGCATCTTCCGTTGAGGGCCTCTGCCACAGTTTCCAGTCGTTCAACACATGTTACAAGGACACAGGCCTCTGGGGAATATACTTTGTGTCTGAGCCTCTGAAGATTGAGGACATGCTGTACAACATCCAGGGTGAATGGATGAAGCTGTGTACCTCAGTGACTGAGGGAGAGGTTGAGCGTGCAAAGAATCTACTGAAGACCAACATGTTGCTCCAGCTTGATGGCACTACCCCAGTCTGTGAAGACATTGGCCGCCAGATGCTCTGCTACAACAGGCGTATCCCACTCCACGAGTTGGATGCCCGCATTGATGCTGTAACTGCCAAGAATGTCCGTGACGTCTGCTATAAATTCATCTATGACAAGTGCCCAGCGGTCGCTGCTGTCGGACCATGCGAAGGTCTGCCGGAGTACACTAGGATTCGCTCTGGCATGTACTGGCTCCGTGCGTAAACCTTAAACTCTAGTTAAAAATTTAGTGTCGGTATTTAAATCAACATAAGAAACTTGTATTAAAACTGCTCGCCCAAATGTCTGTAGTTTTATTGTAATAAAACGCAAATGTCTTTGGTGGATTAATACTGGAATGTGTATTTATTATAAAGGAAGTGGAAGCACACGAAATGAACTGTAAATAAACCATTCTGTTTTACAACATTGCAGTTTATTTTCATAATATTCCCATACAAACCTAACAGAATAAATATATGTTTATAATAAAAGCACTTAACATTAAACAATAGCAATACTGTTCTCAGCCTGCTTTTCCTCTGGCTTCTCTTGAACGCTGGCCACACTAGGCCTTTGTATAGTACTTATTTTCCTCTTCTTGCCATACGGCAATACCTCTTCTTGGTGACTAATCAGGCTTGCCGACGATATGAAAACGGACACTTGTTCTGGCGTGGGACAAGCGACGATCAGTTTATCTTCGTAAGTGTAGCCAGCTGTTGTAAGTAACTGCTCGATTTGCATGAAGTAGCCCACAACATTGTTCTGGAAATTGAAAGGAAACATCATAATCCACCTAGATAGCTACAAAAAGAAATTTAACCGAGTAAGGATGAAACACCAACGCGGTGGCGGTCCATACAGTCGTCCTATTAAAGACCACTGGTAGCGGAGCGGTAGAACGCCCGGTTTTTCAATCGCGAGGTCGTGGGTTCGAATCCCGCCATCTACCAATGGCTTTGTTTTCGATGTTCTGTACATTTGTGAACATATACTAACAATGCCACTCGCTAACTGTCAAGGAAAACATAGTGAGGAATCCCTAGTATCTGATCAGCGCTTGCTACGTAGGTACAATGGCCCAACTATGACGCTAAGTGCTGAAACCTCAGGGTCTTACTACTGCAGTGAATGACGTCTGTATGGACCGCCAATAAAATCTGTTTAACCATTTAGCGCTCGTGGCCTAGTCGAACACCGAGTGATTGGAATCAATCACTTGGGATAAGCAACAGGCGCGGTCAGGTGCAGGATGGGTGACCGTCCCGTGACTACCGCTAGTAGCGTTTTTCCGAGCGCTTCCGTGCTTCGCAAAGCACGTTAAGCCGTTGGTGCCGGTCATGTATTGGCAGTCGTTATGCCATGTCAGAGGTCTTATGGACGGCTTGATAACTTCTAACAGTAAGGTGCGCCACTCTCTTACAATCCTCCACCAACACGGACTTGGCCCCCGTGGTGGAGTATGACCTATACCTTCCTAAGGGAAAAGACCCGTGCCTGCGATGATACCATACACAAAATGGATGCCTAAACACAATACTTATTCTTATCTACTTACCCTGATAGGTCTGAAAAGTATGAACTCCGTCTCCTTGTTAGCCAAGTACAGCTGCATTGACCTTTGCAGGGGGGCCAAATGAGCTCTGATCCGTCGCTGGGCCTCGTTCACTGCCGCGGCTACCATCTCCGGAGTCGCCCAGGGTTGCTGCTTGAGCTGGTCAACTGGCTGGAAAGCTTGAGCCTGGGGAGAAAGCCGGTGACTGTAAACTGGCGGTTAACACGCTTGACTAGGTACCAGAAGTGAGGTCATGAGTTCGAGGGAGGCCACTGTACCTAATTTGTAGAAATGGCGTTAGTCTGCGTATTTTTCTATGTATGTGATTTCCTTGACTGGTTACGATAGAACAGGGCGTCTTAGTTTGGGATCAGGACCAGTGATTGTGTTTTGAGGAATTTATTGTTATGAAAGTTAGTTATTATTATCTATTTTAAATGCTCTGGGCAATTTTTCTCTGATGGCTGTCACTCTGCGATTCGGCCGATAGGTCAGTGTAGGTGATTGTTGCCAATTTGGGAAACAATTAGTACTTTAGGTTAAAAGTCTCACTGTTGTAAACCATTTTTTTTTATTTTGAATCTGTCGTAGCGCCGGCTGCCTGAGTGATCTTAAACGATCGAGTTCAGTGCATCGGTGGGTGACCGTCTAACGTAAGACTAACGCTAGTGGCATTGTTCCGAGCGGTTCCGCGCTGCGCAAGGCACATTAACCAGTTGGTGCAGGCTGTTGATAGATGCCAATCGTTAAGCCAAGTCAGAGGCCTTAGGGCGGCGGCGTGAAAACTTCTGGCAGTAAGACAAGCAATCCTCCACCAATACGGGCTTGATGGAGGTTGGCCTATTAAGGGCGAGACGGCCTTTCAGGGAACTAATTTAACCTGACTAGGCAAGAAGATGGAAGGTGGACCAGCAGTAACGGAGTGGCGGCCAAGAATCGGATGAGGTCAGAGTAGACCAACCGACGGTCGGACTATGCGGTCCCGTAGATGCAAACGGCGAGACACCGCGAAGGGTGGTGTGATGGGGAAAAGCCTATACCCAGTGGGCTAAATATTGCCTCAAACTAACCAAAGACCTTCTTATAGTTATTAGTTATAGCGTCGTTTTTTCATCGATGCAATCATCGCCGTGAAGTATAGGGGTATCTGAAGACTGAGCAGAAGTATGGTTGGGTTAGGTTATTTGTAGGAGAGCGAAATTTGGTGGTACACACTTTCCCCTCCGTTCTTAAAGTAAAGCGATTTTTTTCTATATAAAATATAGTCTTGGGCGTCTCAGAATCTCGACATCTATAAAGTTGTTTCACTATGACGATGCATCATTTTCGATATTTGAGAAAATCCCACAAGTGCTATGTAACAAAGAACAGTAAAATATTCTTACCTTCTCAACGAACAACATAATCGGCCCAGCGAATATATCCGTGGCATCCTTGATGAAAATCTCGCAACTGCCCTTGAGCTGACGGTCCACCTCCTTCCTGGAGTCAAGTAAGTGCTCTTTCACCATCGGCGTCCCTTCCAACAAGAATTCCAGCAGAGCGTTGTTGCTGCTCAAAGAAAATATCTGCCGCGGCTTCTGAATCAATCCGTACGCCGCGCTCCTCATATTACTGAAGTCTAAAGATGTCTCTTTGACGACAAAGTCGACCTGGAACGGCGCGATTTGCTCCCGAAGGATAAGCAAGTGCTTGATCTGGAACAGCTCGCCGTCTATGTTGGTTTTCGTAGAGGATATCTGCTTCGCTGCGCTGTCTACGCTTTGTACGCAGAGGGAAATGGCCTCCTGGGCTAGGCCTTGGAATACACGCTTTTCCAGGCAGCGGTAGAGCCGTGAGAGTGCGGATAGTGTCCGCCGAACGCCTGGGTACCTGAAGATATTACGAGAGAGGTTACAGTAAGTTACTATGGATTGAGAGGTCCTTAGACGAATAGCATGTATGCAGAGGTTGTGGCCGCAACATAGGGACCTAACAGCATCAAGAGTCTGATGAAAATCCTAAGTGGTCAATCAACTATTACATCCACATCACTGTACTACGAAAAACGTTTCGGAACCACCTAGGTCTCTCAGAACAACTAAAGCAATAAAGAGTTTTCTCGAACCCAAAAACTCTTTCGAACAAAGGCCACGCGCCAATTCTTTCTGCCGTCGGGCACACAGCTGGATATATCCAGCTGCCGTCACCATTATCAGACAGACCTGCTTCAGACAGATAGTCGATCCAGCGATTTACTTCTATATTACGCGGACTAATTCCTAAACGATTCCAACCGTCAACTTCCAAATCCCATACAAGTTAGTTTGTCCTGTGGTTCACGCACTTAACTTCATAATTGGGACACTGTACATAGAATAAATCCCATACTAATTGCTATCACAAATGTCAGGATTCGGAGCGCATTATTAGGCCACTGGTGGTCATCCCAAGCCGCGTGCCAATTCTAATGTGTAAGAATGTCTAATGACATTGGACAAGGCTGATGAAATGGAGGAATGCTCTAAATACTCACCACATGCCGTGCAAATCGGCGGGAGATGCCGATGGTCGCCTCTGCGCCTCCACATTAATACTGGCCACTTCTTGTGACGTAGCGGAGACGTCTGACGTCACGGAGTTGCGCGAATCGCTGCGCTTGAGGTTCTGTTCTTGGATGGAGATCGCTATTTGCTGGAGAAAAAAACATCACATTTTGTAATTCCAAGATGGCGGCCAAGATACTCAGGACTTTTTCACGGTTTTGTCCCACTGCAGTTTAAACGCATACTCCATCTCTGGTCAGAGAGATAGATAGAGAACACTTTATTGTACATTAAATAAACACAACCGGTCCTGTGCGAACTGCAAAGTTGCAGTAATTGGTCATTTTAGAGACAACCCTATAAAGTATATAAGTAGACCTTACTTTTATCACGGGTACGGGCCCAGCGCCTGCAGCGTCGCAGGAATCGCAGGAGTTGCGCATGTTACAGGAATTGCGCATTTTATAGGCAATCTTGTCGCAGCTTACCTCCATCATGAGCAACTTGTCGGGGTAAGCGCGTCCTACCGATGCGCAGGATTTAGGCATTTTAGACACAACGCTATAGAGCAGACCTTACTTCCATCACACGCACCCATCGCCTACAGCGTCTTGAATTGCGCATGTCGCATGAGTTGCGTATGTCGCAATAGTTCCGCATGTCGCAGATGTTCCGCGTGTCGCAGATGTTCCGCATATCGCAGGAGTTGCGCAAGCCGCAGAAATTGCGCATTTCGTAGGCAATCCTGTACCAGCTTGCTTACCTCCATCAGGAACAACTTGTCAGGGTAAGCCAGGTCTCCGGCGGCGGGGCGGTAGTGCAGCACGTCCGCTCGCAGATGCACGAGCGCGCGGACGTCCAGTAGCGCCGCAGAGCCCGCAACGTAGCAGGAATTGCGCATGTCGCAGTAGTTCCGCATGTCGCAGGGGTTGCAAATGTCGCAGAAATTGCGCACATCGCAGTAGTTATGCATGTCGCAGTAGTTGCGCGCATGCCACAGGAATTGCGCAAGCCGCAGAAATTGCGCATTTCTTAGGCAATCCTGTACCAGCTTGCTTACCTCCATCATGAGCAACTTGTCGGGGTAAGCCAGGTCTCCGGCGGCGGGGCGGTAGTGCAGCACGTCCGCTCGCAGATGCACGAGCGCGCGGACGTCCAGTAGCGCCGCAGGAATTGCGCATTTTAGAGACCTCTTTAGAGTAGACCTCACCTCTATCACGGGCACGCGCCCAGAGCCCGCAACGTAGCAGGAATTGCGCATGTCGCAGTAGTTCCGCATGTCGCAGGGGTTGCAAATGTCGCAGAAATTGCGCACATCGCAGTAGTTATGCATGTCGCAGTAGTTGCGCGCATGCCACAGGAATTGCGCAAGCCGCAGAAATTGAGCAATTCTTAGGCAATCCTGTGGCAGCTTGCTTACCTCCATCATGAGCAACTTGTCGGGGTAAGCCAGGTCTCCGGCGGCGGGCCGGTAGTGCAGCACGTCCGCTCGCAGATGAACGTGCGCGCGAAACACGAGCCGCTCTTGCGCGTCCTGAAGCAGAGAGCGCGCGCACGCACCTAGCGCCTGCCGCGTCGCCGCTGAGGGGATTTTTAGTGTCTTTAGGCTGCGTCCCAGGTGGTCTAACTTAGTGCAAACTTAGTCTTTTCAAAGTCCTTAATTAACAGTGTTTACACAATTTTTACAAAACTCATGCATTTTACATGCGTTAATTCCAGACATCATTGTCATCTAAATAATCTTTAATATTATAGTAGCCCTTTTGGCACAAAGTGTACTTTACACATTTTTTGAACCGCGTTTCAGTCAAACTTAATATATCTTCAGGGATTTTATTATAGAAACGTATACAATGATTATAAAAAACACCAGGAAATAAAACAAACATAAAATAATTGTAAAGATACAGTACAATTGGCGGCCTTATTACTTAGAGCATTTTCTTCCAGACAACCCAGGATGGAGAGTTGCGAACTAACCGCATGGTGGTTGTGGGATTTTTGGCGGAATGAAGCAAAGTTATTTTCACATTTCAATGAATAGCTGAAGGAAAAGTGAGACGGGTACCTGGTGCAAATATGAATATGGTAATAATAGTATTAAAAAGTGAAAATTACTTTGCTAAATTCCGCCACAAATCCCACAAGCACCATGCGGTTACTTAATGCACCGCCCTCCATGCCACTTTTTCAAGCAGAAGCAAGACACGAACACACCAACACCGACACCAATACTTGTGTGAGAAAATACACGACGCATTTCACCTCTAACACGAGTAGAGATGGGTAATGGCCCAGGTTACATCCCTTACATCCCATCCCTCGTGTTACACGAGGCATCCTCAGACTCACAAGAGCAAGTGGAGTTGAAAAAAGTCTGCATTTAACTAACCGCATGGTGCCTGCGGGATTTTCGGCAGAATTTAGCAAAGTAATTTTCACTTTTTAACACCATTATGGATTTCCGCAAATTAAAGCCTGATTCCATATACATAATATAATATGGTAATAATAGTATGGTAACAGTACATACGGTCGTTATTGACCTGCTCCTCGATGACCTCTACCCGCAGTATGACGCAGAGCTCGGCCAGCGTCTCCAGGTGGTTAATGTGGATGATATGAGGCCGCAGGGTCTCGTAGAGTCCCGTGCACAGCGACTGCAGATACTCGCTGGAGGAGTAGATAAGATAAGATTATTCTTTATTGTACACTGGAAAAACAACAAATACAAAATAATCACAAATGTACATAGTACAAATGACGGCCTTATTGCCAAAATATGTTAAATTAATTTATTAAGTTATGTGTTAAATTAATTTGTGAATAAAACGATTTCTATTCTATTCTATTCAAAAGCAATTTCTTCCAGACAACCTTACGATGGAAAGTTGGCGAAGGAAAATAGAGAGACGGGTGGCCTGTGCAAATTTGAATATTGATACATACTCATATTACATACTCCGAGTAGGAATTGATTCTTTTACCCGTGTAAAACACTACTTTTCATTTCGAATATGAGGAAAATAAAATCTTATTTTTAATATTCAAATCTTAGCATAAAAGATTATAACCTTTTGTTTGAATTCTTTCACAGATTCATATAACAGATTAACTAGTATCCCGCCAATCCATGTCGACTTTTTAAATTTTAAATATGGAACTCACCGCGTAGCTTGCGGCTTATTCCGCTCAAAGTAGTTTGCGCTAAGTTCACACTAGCTGTTTAGAAACTCACAAGGCCGCAGCATTTTATTTTACATAAAACTCTTCACTGCTGACAGTACGTAGATAGAGTAGAACTATAGATCAAGGCACAGTGTAACCGTTTTCACGTCGGTGAATATTATTTGTTTGTGTGCGTGAATGTTGCCACAGTAAAAGTGAATTGCCATAATGAGGGATAAAATATTTCAGTCGTTCATAGGCCATGAATAAAAATGCAGATTTAGTTTTGAATTTTATTAATCATACATGTCTGACAATTGTTTGCAGAACGTAGCAAACGTTTTATAAACAATTGTCATTTTGTATAATTAAAAATACGTTTTATTTTACACGTTTAAATTTTACAAGTTAAGGCGCTTAGGGACGCTATCTAGTACCACCAATGGAATACAATCATAAACTGTTTTATTAATAAGTTTTTTTCATATATAAATTCACCATATAAAAAATCTTTCGAAGGGTACCTTAGACCACCAAAATGTACATTTTGTCGAAATGTAGAGAGCATATTCGAGCATTTGATGTAGGTGACCAGTTCTCTCTTCTAAATGCTAGCACCCATTTTTCCAGAACAGAACTATTTTGAAGAAATCTGGAAAAGAAACATTGCTAATATTAATAAATATTGTAATACATTAAAATATAATAAGTAATAACTTTAGTATTATTACTCGCGATACTCATACATAGCTGTTGTATATTGAACGGGTCGATTATTTATTAGGGAAATAAGGTAATTACGTTTTACCTAATAAACGATCGCGGCTAGACGGTATTGTACGAGATTCATTGATACAAATTCAAATTTGAATTCTATACTGAATTCAAGGGCACATTGCTTGCGGCAGAATGCACAAAAACACCGAAAGGGTTCTTGCGATAAATTCGAGTTGACACATTTTCTGCTGAGTGGAATGAATGCTGAAAAATTATATGGGCAACAAGTCACATAGGAAGGCGATGCAGCTATCTAACAAAGCATCAGGATATTATATTTGATAATTCAGTGCTGTAGCCGTAATGTTTCTGTCTCTATTTTTTTTATTATAGATTTCGATATCAACCCTTGTATGTCCATAACTCTGGAGCACGGTTCCTGCATCGCAGAAAGGTTAGGCCATACTCCACCGCAGGGGCCAAGCCCGGGTTATAGTTTTAGGTACATTTGATTTTTAATAACGATACATTAAGTATTAAAGATTCATAATATATTTTGATTACGTTTGTAACTTAATATCTGTACAAGGACAAGCCGTCGAAGTCTGGGACTTCGAGTTAAGTAATGATCACGCAGCGTTGCCAGATATACGATTTAAATCGTATTCATACGATGTTTTACATTTATGTTGCATATACTCGTACGATCAAGGGGCAGAAATCGTACGTAAACATACGACTTTTTTTAGATTTTATTCAACCAAAGTACTAATACCAACATAGCACGTCACTATTTATTCTTTTACTTACTAAGTAGCAACCCTTAAGGTAAATCTAACTAATGTGCGACGTTACCGGTTACTCGTTTTTGTGACACAGATTATGAACGCTGCTTCAGTTCAGTCAATCTTATTAAAACAAAGATCCGAAATAGGCTGAGCAATGAAACTCTAAACGGCACACTTTTGGCAAAACAACATATTAAGCGCTATGGGTGATGTGTGGATTTTTCTCAAACAAGAGCAATAATATTAACATTACAGTAAAACCCTTTACGGGGATAAATAAAAACCGAAAAATAGTGTGTTTATGTTTAATCGATTGTTTACTTTAAAGTAATAAAACAAAGGTTTTGAAAACGTTCTGTTTTTTTAGCAGCCTTCTTAGGGAATACTACTTTTTATTTTCCCATCGTACGGTCGCTTATAACGTCTGCCAACATGGTCAAGTAGATCGGGATTTTCGACATAAACGGATGGCAACATTTTGTTACTCTTCGTTTTTTTAGGTTAGGAAAGAAAATTCTATTAAATTGCTTTTCTTACGGACTAGTTGCAAAGCTACTAGTTGAAACTTAACTAAAATACTCAACATAAGGCAACTTTGGGCTAAACAATAATTGAAACACAATAATTACTTACCTATCAAAGAAAACTTCCCCCAAAGCTCTTTCTTAACGATTTCTGCATACGAGTACACTACAATTCACCATATTTCTCTATTTAGGTCACTTTTAATATATCATTTCACAAATACACGGTTGCTCTTCGAAACGGCTAGCGTAGCGTTAAATATGATAAAATTTTCAAAATCTTGTCGTTTGTTTGCCCCCAAAAACGTCAACTTGACACTGGGGGCAAACAAAAAAAGCAGTTACACTTTTGCTGTTTACTCTATCTCTTTCTCACCCATGGTCGCTACGAAGTTTGTTTCATTTAAAACTTGTATGTGTGCGCTGTGGCTTGCTCTATAGTTTTACTCCCTCTACGTGACAGTAGTAGTTCATTCCGGTGGGAAGTAATTTGAATGAATTTTTCCCTCTCTAGGGAGGAAAGCATCATTTTCCACCCTATAATCAGATAAAAACAACACTACTTTCCGAGTATAAGAAATGAAAAAAAAATTAAGCACTCACTCCAGCGGCTGCGACTGCTGGCTAAAAAAGTGCGCATACAACGCGCACTCTTCACGGCACGCGTGCGCTAGAAGCGAGCACGCCGTCCTGAGCACAGTGCAGTGATCTACTTGGAGTGCTTTGCCGGAGGCAATACAACTAGACGTTAGATAGGTTTTAGCTAGTTTTATGGCTGTTTTTGAATAATTCATAAAAAAAAGTAATTTTCAAGTAATTTAGCTTATATCCAAACGAAAATACACCCGTCAAAAGTCTACTCATCTCTAAGCATCTCGAATCCTACGGATAGGCACTTCTAGACAAAACAATCAAAGCGAGGCACTCACTCCAGCGCCTGCGACTGCTGGCTAAAAAAGTGCGCATACAGCGCGCACTCGTCTCGGCACGCGTGCGCCAGAAGCGAGCACGCCGTCCTGAGCAGAGTGCAGTGGTCCCGCTGGTGAGCTCTGGCGGAGGCGGCGAGCGCGGCGGCGGTGGGGCCACCAGCCACGCGGCCGCGGTGGGTCGCGTACTCGCGTTGGACGTCCGCGAGGAACGCGGCGTAGCTGGAAATATAAAGCCTCCTTCAAACATCAGGCTCTACAGGTGCTTCTCAACTAATCACACACACACACACACACGTACACCCTCGCACACACACATACACCCCTCCGTCTCCTCGCGCCGTCCACTTCCCAATTCCATTTAATTAACTTTTTTATTTAAACCTTTCTTTTTTTTTGAGAATATGTAAATCCTTTTAAGTATTAATGCTGTATATAGTTATAGGAAAATGTATTATTTTACTTAGTTTTTATTGATAATTAACAAATGTATAATATAAAAATGAATCCCCGAATGTGTTGGTAAGCGCAAATCTCGAGAGCAGCTGAACCGATTTCGCTAATTCTTTTTTTAGAATATTCCCTGAAGTACGAGAATGGTTCTTACGGAGGGAAAAATAAAAAAAAAATAAAAAAAAAACTGTTAGGCGGTACGAAGTTCGCTGGGTAAGCTAGTATAAAATAATTACAAATGTACAAGACCAGGCATCATACCTATTTATGTATTAAAAAGTAAACCGCTATATAATTTTCTCCATTGCTTGATATTGTATAGTAATTTTACAAGTGAAGTCTATTTTTGTCTTTATTGTTACAATAATTGTTTGCAGATATTTTTTGTTATTTTGTGGTGTTGGATTTACAAATAAAGAATAATAATAATAATATATAGCTAGCTGTGCCCCGCGGTGTTACTCGCGGTTTATTAGGGAAAATAATAATTGTGACTTATGCACGTTAATGAAGCGAAGGTGATCTGTCAGGATCGTGGCAAGTGGCAGTCCCTGGTCTCTGCCCGCCCCTCTGGGATACAGGCGTGAGGTTATGTATGTATGTATGTATGTATGTATGTATGTATGTATGTATGTATGTATGTATGTATGTATGTATGTATGTATGTATGTATGTATGTATGTATGTATGTATGTATGTATGTATGTATGTATGTATGTATGTATGTATGTATGTATGTATGTATGTATGTAGGTATGTAAATTGTGTATTAACAATAAAAGATATTTTTCCGCAGGAACACGTAGCCTATGTGGTAATCCAGGGTGTCACCTAACTCCGTACCAAGTTTTATTAAAATCGCTCCAGCCGTTTAGACGTGAAGAAGTAACAAACATACACACTGACAAACTTTCGCTTTTATAAGTCTTTCTCCTTCCTCATTCTTGGCAAGCAGTAAAAGACCCGTGGGCCGTGCCCTAGCAGTGGGGACACACTAGGGTTGATATCGACATAATTTCATTATAATATTGTGATACAACTAGGGGAAGCGCTCGTGGACTAGTGGAACCGAGTAATTGGAATGAATCACTTGGCTGAATGAATTACCTTGTCAACCTGAGATGCGAACGGGTGCCAGCCATCAGTCTTCTCGTGACCACGATGACTGTAACGTCGTCGAAACGTCGAGGTAAAATAGCAATAAATAACTACGCGATTAAGCCCCGAAACTATTCTAACTATGAATCACTTGGGTTAAGCTACAACAGGTGCGGTCAGGTGCTGAATGGGTGACGATCCCGTGGCCACCGCTAGTGGCATTTTTACCGAGCGCTTTCGTGCTTCGCAAAGCACGCTAAGACGTTGGTGCTGGCTGTCATGGAATGGTAGTCCTTAGGCCATGTCGGAGAGGACTTACGGGCGGCTCGACAACTTCTGACAATAAGGCCCCACTGCCTTACAATACTCCACGAACCCGGACCTCGCCTCCGTGGTGGAGTATGGCCTAACCTTCCTGCAATGCAGTAAGAGACCCGTGACCCTGCAGTGGGGACATACAAAGGGTTCATTTCAGTTCTCCGCGGCGCTCCGCCTCGCTAAGGCCTCGCGGTTTTAAAGTTGTTTTGTAACCGCAGAGGGAGGCCAGAGGTTAGGGGGGGTACGAACTATTAAAAATGTTACAAACGTCATCCGTAATGGTTAGTAGAAAGAAACTAACGGAAGATAACAGAATTATGTTATTTAGAATCAGGGAATGAATATTTAAAAAATTAACGACGACTCTTAAGTATTTCAGTATACTTAGTAAAAATCTCAATCCAGCTTCATTACTCACTCAGCGTTAACCTCCGCCCTTTTCTCAATCTCGCTGATGACCATTTGCAATTTCGGAGCAGCCGCCTGGAACTTCCCAAAGTACACCGCATAGGCCGTGTACATATTGTCCTGAAACGGAGAATATTATTAGATTATTGATTTTTACGAAGTTACGTACATTTGCGAATTTGTAGTCGCAATACCACACGCTAACGGTGAAGGAAAACATCGTGAGGAAATCCGCGCCTTGGTTGGCTCCGCAGGTTTTGACTAGTCTTTTCTGTGGGCTAGGCCGACTAAGCTGTCTATAGGTATAGGTGCTGGGCAAGCCTACTCAATCTATATAAAACCATATCCCAGACACTACAGCGTCGGAGTGGTCCCTTCACCCATCTAGTGTGAGTGAGGATACCACTGGACGCTGTATAAATCATCTCATTACGTAGATTCAAAAAGGCGAATCATCATTGATTTTTAGATTATGAACGAATTAAGCCGGGTTTTCACTAAAAACGCTCGGTCCGAGGGCGCTATCCGAGTAAACTAATGCATCTGATTGGCTATTTTGGTGTTGTCACGAAAAACCGTCCAATCAGAAGCATTAGTTTACACGGATGGCGCACTCGGTCCGAGCGTACTAAGAGCGCGAAAACCTGGCCTTAAATTAAAAAAAAAATTCCACCCATACCGGGACTTTAGATATTTATCCAGTTTGTTTTTAAACATATTAATGCTTGTGGCTGTAACTATTTCTTCAGGGAGTTTGTTCCATTCTTTAACTACTCTATATTCCAATAGTTTCAGTTCCAATATCATACCTGATCGGAGGCATCCTCGTCTGATGGCGTCAAGACTTGCTCCGTGGCGTGGTTGAGGACGTGCGTTACGTAGGAACGGATCAGCGAGATGGCCCGGCTCTGCAGGTGACGGTACTTCACTTGGTAAGCGTGGGACTCCTTGTAGTTACTCTGCAACCGGGAACAAACCTCAAAGTTAGAATGAAGTTAGAAAAAGACACGGGGAAACATCACAAAAAACGTCCCACTGCAGGGCACAGGCCTTCTATCAGAAATAGAGAATATGGGCTTAATTTTAAAAAACATATTTAGAGGCTAAAAATTCCACTCATGCCGGGATTCGAACCCGCGACCTCTGGCTATCCGTGCCAGCGCTCTTTCCAAGGCTTAGTGCATTAAAAATAATATAATCATGGGCTTAATTACCACGCGTGCCTACTGCGGGAGGTATTTGAACGCTTCAGACACACAGGTTTCCTTACAAAGTTTTCCTTCATTCAGCGAGTGATATAACATAACATTTACATACTGGCACATACATTGCTTCTGACCCCACACTAGGATACCCTGTGTTGTGGGAATCAGAGTGCTTAGTGCGAGTTTTTTAACTACTCGCTCGCGTTAACGTAAACTCATATTTCTATGGCATCGAGGAAGCGCCACCTAGTGACCAGTATGGAAATTAAAATTGCTGAGTGCGAGTTGTAATGGTTTACGTTAAGAAGTGAACACGTTTACCAGCCAAAACACAAATAAACGCGAGTGCGAGTTGTACTGTGACAGCGTTTTGCCAGTTCGAACGGTTAACTTACTCATACTCACTACTCAATGCTCGATTAACGCGGTAGTAAAGTTATTCGATTGGATTTGTCAAACTCGCACTAAGCACTCTGCATGTAAACATCCAAGACCTGGGGTTTTTTTCTCCAGCCGGGATTCAAACTCTTGCATGGTAGGCAGATGCGCTACCGCTACACCAAAGAGGTCGTCTACTGCTATATTGCTACTACGAGTATAAGTTCACAAATGTACAGAACTTATAAACTAAAGTCACTGGTACATGCCCGCACTGGGAATGAAACCTGGGTTTATCTCTTCCCAGTTCATGGTTCTACCCACTGGCACTACCCTCGACGGTTAGCAACCGAAAATATATATATATCTCGCACTACCCTCGACGGTTAGCAACCAAAAATATATATATCTCGCACTACCCTCGACGGTTAGCAACCGAAAATATATATATCTCGCACTACCCCCGACGGTTCCGAAAAAATATATCGCTCATTTGGCAAAATATTGACGCAAATGTCCTTTTTCCAATTTTACAGGAGAGACCGTTGTTTCATTCAGAAGTGTTAGAACTTTGTCAAAATGCCACAACGACAGTGGCGCTGTCACGCGATAAAAAACAAAACTACATTACTGTCATTTTTTCCCCAAGTGTAAACAGTTATTTCGGGTGTTTTGGCATACTTAACTCAAATTGGCAAAAAAGAACATTTGCGTCATTATTCTGCCAAATGAGCGATATATATCTCGCACTACGCACGACGGTTAGCAACCGAAAATATATATATCTCGCACTACCCCCCGACGGTTAGCAACCGAAAAACAAAAAATATCTCACATTAGTCTTCATGTACTCGAGACACTCGTCGATCCTGGCCAGAACGGAGAAGAAAGCTTCGCTATTGACGGACATAGTGGTGCTACTCAGCCGCTGCGAGAGACGTTCCACTTGAGTGAAGTACTGCAGCTTATTCTTTATCTCGTCACCTGTGAAAATTAATTTATTAAACTTTTCGCGACTTCTGTCCAGGGGGATGAGTCATAAAAAGGAAATTAAAAAATTTAAAACCTTAAGGCTATTATACTATTTTTATTTTTAATGCACTAACCCGTGCTAAAGACAAATTTAAAAACCTATTTTTCCCGGAAATTACGAATCCCGGCATGGGTGAAATTTTTAGCCTCTAAATAGGTTTTTAAATTTGTCCTTAGCACGGGTTAGTGCATTAAAAATAAAAATAGTATAATCATGTGGGTACAGTGATATCGTTCCGATGTGTAGGTAGTCGGGGCTTTAAGTGATGCAATTTGCTTAAGCCAGATGTCGCTGCCTGTACGTAATACAGAGAATAGTGTAAAGAGGTTCGAAATTTCACTGATGCCGTGTGTCGCCCATTGGCTCAATTGGTAGAGCGCTGGCACGGATAGCCAGAGGTTGCGGATTCGAATCCCGGCATGGGTGAAATTTTTAACCTCTAAATAGGTTCTTAAGGCTATTGTTAAGGGTGTTTGCAGTCTATGTAGTTTATTTTGTACACGTATATGGACCCGTTTCTTACTGCTGCTCCGACTCTCCGAGGTTTTCTGGATTTCTTTTAATTAAGTAATATTCAACTTAACTGTCTAATTATTTAATTAATTAATTATGCTATGCTGTTATACACTAAAATTACACTGTGCAATATTTTTATTTTATACCTACCATCTTTACCTAAAACTGTAATTTATGGCAATAAACTATTGAAAACTATTGAATTGAAGAAATGTCTTAGAGATAAGCTCGCCTTTGTTCATGTTATTTCTTATGTAATGTCCTATTTAATGTTTCGTGTGCAATAAAGTATAACAACAATAAGCTGCCCTCTTAGGGAGATGGGGGCCAGCTGACGGACTGGCCTCAGAGCCAGGGGGCATTTGCCATCCAGACTCTGCCTTTGCAGCCCCCGTCGTCAGGCTATACTAGTCCACTGCTGGACACAGCCCTCCCCTAAAGAGGCTATACGTTGTGCTATCGTCCCCCCCCCCCCAGCATTCATTTGCTGCATCGGAGCATTGAACGAAATTAAAGTAGGATGTAAAACCAGTGCTACTGACTACGCATGCAGTCATAGCAATAAGCTGGCCCCTTCCGTTTTACCATAAAACAAATACGTATATATTGATTTGTAATTTTTAAGCATTGATTTTATGGTAAATAAAATATTTTCACTTTCACTTTCCAATGATTTACGTTTCCATTTGGTCGTGTTAATCTTAATAATCATAGTGGCTACTTGCTTGATTGTGCTATTTAGAAAGAAAGAGAGACATTTATAACACCAACAAGACACATCACAGAAACAAAAAACCAGATAAATTAACATAATATAAACACAACAGATATAAACGAAATATACAATAAACGAAACAAAACAAGACATAGGTTTAGCCTGTGGTGTGTCTAAATTGCCACAAAAGGCAGCTGACTCAGCATTGTGCTGAGGGAGTGAGCCCTCAGCGCTGATTTTCAGTCAGTGCCCGAGGTAACCAATTATATGGTTATTTGAGCTATTGTGCCATGTTTCCATGCAATCTACTTTAGAGCTAAACTATATAAACAATTATTTTTCTTTCTAATATTGACTAGTTGCATGTCTAGCTACCAATGTGTTAATTCCTAGGAAATAATTAGGATGTGCTGAAAATCAACGCTGTGCTGAATTGTTCGCACACCAGCATTTAACGTCAGGTTCCTCAGAACTCATTCTACTCGCTACAGGTAACATATGGTAAATAACTTTGTAAATAACGTTAAGTTGTTAGTTCGAAGTTCGAAGAGGTGAACCAAAAATGCAAAAGTTACAAGCAAAGACTCCAAGGACATAATAATATATTGGCAAGAAACCTGTTGGATAAACAGGGAAACAGAACACGCCTAAAAAGATGGGAGATATTGAATCTTGACAAAAGAAACTAAAATAATGGACTAATTCCACAAAAAAATTGTTGATGTTTAATGGAGCATCAACTTGAAACGTTGTATATTTTTACAAATAATAATGAACTCTGGAACGACTTCAGGTGTGGTTTTATTTGTAGATATCTGTAGTAATATTAAAACAGAAAAACTGGATAAAAACGGATAAGCGGAGAAGCAGGTAAAAAAGTCAGATCTGGTCAAAGGCTGTAGTGATGAAAAATGAGGGAAATCGAAGAACGTAATTTAAATATTTGAAAATAATAGAAAAAGAAATAAAAAAATATTAAATACCCTCAGACCGCATCTTATTATAGCTATAAGAGCCGATGTTAGTTCTGCGAACTAATTCTCTTAATCGAAAGTTGCTGTGAATTACCTATGCTGGATAGCTTGTTTTGATCTGCAAGCAGCTGTTCACTCATAGTATGAAGGGCGTTTGTCTTATTCGAAACTAGATTGTACTCCTCGGTGAGTTTGTTCAGGTCTCCCATTGTTGCTTCAATCTGAAACATAGCAATGAATTACAACAAAATGCTGAAGTTTTCTCTTTCTATAGATATTTATAACCCTCTTGGTAAAGCCTTGGTAGAGGAGCAGTGTAGAATGCTGGCTTCTCAATCAGGAGGTTGTGGTTTCGAACCCTGGCATGTACCAATGACTTTGTTTTCGAAGTTATGTACATTTGTGAAATTATAGTAGCAATACCACTTGCTGACGGTGAGGGAAAACACCGTAAGGAAACCCTAGTGTCTGAAGTCTAAACGTACCTCAGCGCTTGCTACGTACAATGGCCCAAAAATGAGGCTAAGTGCGAAAATCTTAGGTCTAACTAACTAATTCTCTTGGTCCCCTGACAATCTTATCCATGTTTTGCAATGGCTTTAGTAATGGTAAGTGGGGCAGCATAAAGAAGTCCTGATTTCAATTACCTGATCCATCAATAAAACACATTCATTTCTTCTATCCTCCAGTTGTTTGTAATAAGTCTCATAGGGAGCATCATTAGCCTTCACCTCACTCTGAGACAGCTCCTCGTACCAGTCTAGGAACTCAAATGTTGTGTTGACTTGTGGGTGAGTTGCTTCAACGTCGGCTTTTAGGGGTGATTGGGACTGCTCCTAAAAATAAAATTTGATACATGTCATCAAAATGATCCAGGTGAAAAAATATAGAAGATGTTAAAAAGAAAATATACCATCAGGATTTTAAAAACTGGCAACCAACCAAAATTATCTTAGCTGGTGGTTGATGTTGGTTGGTGATGATGGTGGTTGGTGGTTGGTTGAAAGGTATAAATATAAATTTCTTTATATTTATACCATTTATTTATATCAGAGCATATGATGTAAAAATACAATGCATACTGGACACAAAAACAAATAACTATCTTATATATAAAATTTTGCAGGGAAGGCAATCAGGACCGTCTCAGCTTTGTACAAATCACTTCTTCTCAGATATTGCAGTGTACATGTATGTGTCAAACCCACCAACCAACACTATTTGTTTTAATTTAAATGTACATTACTCTTACGTACATTACGCTAGTTTTTAAAGTTTATCGGCAAAAAGTAACTGATGCACTATGGGATACATAAGTACATGATAAAAGTATAAAAAATATTAGCACTCAATGAAACTTTCAGCATTCTTGTAGCACAGAGTGTACAGTACTAACATCATAAAAGTCCCTTCGGGAATCTATGTATATGCGCAGACTAGGAAGAAGTGGAACGAAAGTACCCGAAGCTCTAAGTACATTCAACATGATCCTTAACCGATATGGTTAAGGTGCAGAATTGATTGCCGCAGTAGCGCTACCTATTTCGCTCACGCTAATATTGCCAAACTAATAGTCACCTGCATCGATGATGTTCAATCAACCAATAGCAACAAAGGCGGGTGGCCTGCCATAAAATGAAACTATATGATTGGTCGATCAACTTGCCGTCTGAGCAGGTACATTCGCGAGACTTATTTCTTGTGTAGCACTGTACTAGAGTGCAATGTAATTTGAAACTGTTTTCAAATTTATTTTGTAAGTGTTCATTTGAATTTTTTTTGTAATTATGCTGTTTAAGTGAGTTTAAGGGAGAGCGTTAGTAAACAAGCATTATACATGTTTGGATAAGTATGGGTCTGATTGATTGAATGGCCCAGTACCTGGGCCATTAGGTGTGAAGAAAACATTGTCCTTGCATTATGAAACCATTATAAAGAATTTCCAAGTACCGCAAAATAATCTGCTTAGTTTACAAAGCACTTTTGAGAATTTTTATACTCAAAATCTTAATATATGATATAAAAATACTAACTTCTTTATCCGATGAACCTCCAGTTATTAAAGCTTCTAAGTCGAGAATTGCTTCTCTTTGTTCCGAAGTGAGAGGCGCCAGTGGATTCTCCTGGGCCTCCCACTGTAACAGTCGATTTTGGATCTCCTTCAGCGTCATATTATCCATAGTTTTTCTCTAAAAATGCTTCATTTCTTTTCCACAACAAACTCGAATTTTTTGTTGACGTCAGACCCAAATGTCAAAGAGACACATTGGCTTATACTCTGTGGTAGTGGTAGATATATCCGTTTCCGAAAATATTTTTTTCCAAAACATAAAAAACATCTTTTGTCTAAAATATGTATGTACATAATAATAAATAATAACGGCCGTACATATTTATAATAATACAATCCACACTCGAAAAACACTGATTAAAATAGTCTATAGTGGAGATTTCACTAAGATTTTACAGGGATTAAAATTTAAAAGTACTCTAATGTGTGCTTGAAGAGTTTTTTATTTAATTAATTTTTAATTTAGACTAATAATAACTCTATGATTTTCGTCGCGATAAATCTGAAAGAGGCGAGCGTGGCGCCATCTATTGTTGAGTAGCAATAGCAATACTTATTTGGACAAAAATTAGGCAGGTATCCAAAATATGCAAGGCTCAGAACAATAACTAATTGTTCTGAGGTACAAGGAGGTTTCTTAAAAAGGTACCTATGATAAAAAAAAAGTTATGCGATTGCTAGCGGCCACCACACTCACACAGTTGGAGTCTCACACAGAAGAGACGGGGTGAGCGCGCTAAAAGTACGTCCTTTCTACGGGGGCTTTGACACAGTGCTAACTAGCGCCACCAATAGTAACCATAACTTGTTTTTTTTAGCACGTTTTTATCAACCTGTAAAATGGGAACTTACAGTCTTTAAAACCTGTGATTAGAATTTTAATCGATTTCCGATAGAAACGAGCTTGGTTGTTAATTCTAGGTTCTAAAAATAGTTATCACAGTTGCTAAGATTTCTCATGTTCACTTTTAGATAAAAACGTATTATAAAACAAGTTCTGATGTTTTTCCATTGGTGGCGCTAGTTACCGCCCCGAAACGCCTACACCCTAAAAAATTGCATCAATACAATAATACCTACTCGACTTCTGCCGGCCTAGCTACCTCTGTAAATAAAATACAGCCGTTTTTGGAAAATCAGCTTTAGAACGCTATGGACCTAGGTTCTTTTTAGTAGGTTCAAAAATAACTAGGTACTAGATTTATTATACGATTTATGACGTTCACTATTTCCAAAGAATTGTTGTAAAAGAAAATATGTTTGTTTTCGATTGGTCAAATATACTTATCTATGGCTAGCACTAGTTACTCAGAATAATAATTATTCTGAGACTAGTTAGCAACGCTTAGTAGCTAATGGCGCCTTCAGTACCTTTTGTACGAAAGTGGCATATTTGTGTTTCCGCGCCCCCCGTCCCACGTCCCAAGCCGCTGGCTCACTTTTTTTCATTATTCTCAGCGCCATCTACCATGAACTGTTAAAACTTTTGTCGAATGTTGCTTGTGATAGGTACCGTGCAATAGTAACTAATGAATAAAAAATCCGCCAGATGGCAATAGCTGTAAAGTTAAGCACTGTTGCAGATCTAAAGTGCGTTCACGTTAACTTGACGCGTGAGAGAATTGGTAGCACTGAGATGTTTACTGTTACCATGTTAAATAAGAAATCATTCCCATTACTTAGGGAAAATAAAAGGATTGAGGGCTTGTTTTACCATCTTCCGATTAGGTCCAAAAGCTAATTCACATGTTATGTCCTTGTTACCAATTCTCTCACGCGTCAAGTTAATGTGAACGCACTGTAATTGAAAGATTTTTAAGTCACTTTTTCAAACGATCTGGCGAGTGAGTACACCCCTTGAAATGAAAGCGATTCAAAGCGGGATTTGAACCCACACTCATTGTATCACGGTTATAACCACATTCTGTTTTTCAAACATGGGATTAATGTTTTATGTATATTTTGTTTTATTCGGCTTTGGTCTGGGTAAACAATGTTATCACATCATTATTATTAATACGTTTATTGCACATAAGTAAAAAAATACAATGGCAATGTGGCGGACTTAATGCTATAAGCATCATCACACTTTCCCACTAATATTATAAAGGCGAAAGTTTGTGAGTATGTTTCCTACTTCTTCACGTGTAAATGGCTGGAGCGGTTTTAGTAAAATTTGGTATAGAGTTAGCTGACACCCTAGATTAACAGGGCTACGTTTTACTGCGGCAAAATATCTTATCACCATGGGAAACTCGATCAAACGCGGGTAACACCGCGGGGCACAGCTAGTTTTAAATAACGTCCACACAAAACAATCCCTTGCCGTGGTCCTAAGCTAGGAACTAGACAAGGACGTCACAAACATGTAAATTGATAACAGTCGTTGATATTTTTCAAATTGATAAGATGTATGATTCACATAGGAAACGATTTATATAAAAGGTTTGTTTACATGTAGACCAAAGCTGAATGACATTAGATATAGATAAGTACATAAGCGATAAGTTAAAATTATCTTTCTACCTATACAAGTTTCTTTTGGTAAGCTTAAGGTAAGGGGTCACACAGAAAGGACGTGCGACGGGGCGCGAAAGACGCTAAGGGCCGATTTCTGTAATTTCACTGAACACTGGTTTCTGTATTGAGAATTTCACTGAACACTGGTCTCTGAATTGAGAATTTCACTAAGCGTAAATAATAGTTACGCTCTTTTCTGATAAAGATAAAATAAGATAAGAATATTCTTTATTATACACTGGAAAAACCACAAATACAAAATAACTACAAATGTTAAAGCACAATTGGCGGCCTTATTGCTAAAAGCAATTTCTTCCAGAACAATTCGCAGAGACAGCACTACAGTTAACTAGAAATAAAATTTTCCATTTCAGACCCTCTCAATTCAGAAACTGCCCCTAAGTTAATACCTAAGAAACATTGTATCACTCTTTTCTGAGAAATTGGAAGAGACAGTACTTCTTCTTTTTTACAATTTAGGTACTTAGCGAAATTCTCAATTCAGAAACTTGCAATGAGCGTTGTATAGAAACTTGCAATGAGCTTTGCATAGAAACTTGCAATGAGCGTTGTATAGAAACTTGCAATGAGCGTTATACCTATCTATAGAAATCTCTTTCTCGCCTCGCCCCTTCTATGTGAGCTTCGTCCCTTCGGTTCAGTACGATTCGTTTATTCATCATCATCAACCCATTATGTCCCCGCCGAGGGGCACGGGTCTCTTCCCTGAGGAAGGTATAGGCCATACTCCACCACGGGGACCAAGTCCGGATTGGTGGAGGATTATTTCGTCTTATGTAATGTTATACGTTTTCTTTCTGTTGTTATTTATATTATGTCTATTACCTGTTAACTTTGCTTCTGTGATGTGTTTTGTTATAGTTAAGGCCTGCGCAGACGAGAGACTATCCCCCGGGTACTTTTTTGTCCGTCACACGAAGGACTAAAAGTACCCCGAATATTTGCTTCCATAGCGTATGCTTCACTCAATTTTCGAGGAACAAAATGACCGCACTCCGTAGGCGTTGAGTCCGCGACAAGTACTTGGAGGATTTTTTTTAAGATTCAGGGACTTTTGTCCTCCGGGGACAAAAGTCCCTCATCTGCGCAGGCCTTTAATGTCTTTCTTTCTTTTTCTTAACCCTTTAACAGACGGAAGTAGTATAAATTTTACATTAGCTTTGGACTTTATTTCCAAGTGATAAGATTCAATTCCTTATCAAAACTTGTACAGCATTGCCTGCTAAAGGGTTTCAAGGCTTTTGCACGTCCTTTCCATCTGTGTGGCCGCTACTAGGGGAGTCAAGTTGGATAAACAGTAAATAAACCAGTATATTTGAGAAGTTTTGCATTTATTGGGTATGAGGAACCTTTCTGGTCAACATAAGCTACAATGGACATTCTGTTTACAGTTATATTTACAAATTTTCAGTATTATAATAATAATATATATATCCATATCTAGGGTAATGCTTTACGAGTAGATTACTGTATTCACAATAATTATGAAGAGCTAATTTCATCTATACACATACGTAGCAATTCTTGTACAAAATACTACTGCTATTTGTAAATAGTCTCCATTCCGACCGCTGGGACCGCACCTTCTATTCCACTCAATGGGATCTCAGTGGCTATCCACTGAGCCCCTTCGTTCACACTTCCATCCAGCTCATTATCATCCACGCCGACAGTCCACAGCCCCCTTGTTCGATCATTTCAAGTTACAACGAAGCTAGTTTTAAACACAGCGAATATTTAACTTATTACGTTTAAGTTTTAGGTAAAACCTCTCACGGATATCGTGCCGATCTGTCCGTAGGCCTCGGCCGGCCCTCTCGCAATCAATATGTACATCGCATTCAAGTCTCAAAGGCATAATTCTATTACAACTTGTACTATATACAAAACAATAATATTGAATTAAAAAAATACACATTAGATCGCTATAATCTCTATTAACGTTACACAAGGTTGGAATAAAAATAGTATTTCTTCATTTAACTTCAGCGTGCAAAGTCTACTAAAGCCAGCGTTCGCATGTAAGCCATCCGTGCAACGATCTAGGCTATGTTTAATAACATCTAGTCGCGGAACGGAGCCGCGCGTTACAAACATTTAACATCCATTACAGCGTGTATTCACTAATATAATAACTAAACGAAAGCTCCACACACACAGGACTACCGCAGATCATTTACTCTTGGACACAAGGAACAAACACATCGAAAATTTAAACTCAACGCAGCGAAAACTGATAAATAACTTACATAGTTACGCAAAAGAAATACAAAATAAATTAACACGCAGTCATTGTTCAAACTTGTTTACCATAAAAAAACGTCTTAATTGATATCTTAAATGGAATACATTATTGTGGATAACGATAGCTAAACTTTAAACCGAATAAAAATAATCAAGAACTTGCACACACATCAGAACGGGACTCGTTGCCGCGATGCGTCGCAAAAGCATGGCAGTTAGCACGAAGTTGCACCCTTACAATTAGTAATAACAGAAAAAATATATTATCTTTTTTTTATAATCCGAAGCATACAATTGAAGGCATAAGTGTGCGCCGGCGCGGCGCCGCGCATCGTTTGGACGCGCTGGACTCGTGACTGGTCAAGTCCGTGGACCCTCGGCGCTCGACCGGTGTTCCTCCACTCACTCCTCGACTCTCCGTTAACCTACTAATTAACATAGCACAGCCATAGTGACTCCGGCGTCCCGCGGGGGCAGGGTCGCGCGCCGAGGGTGGAGGGTCGTGTCAGCCGGTGGGACCGGCATGCGTGCTCAGAGCTGCCGCGGTCGGCAGCCTACGAGACCGGGGGCTGCGGGCCCTGCTGCGCCGGCGGGGGCTTCGTCCCGGCGGCCGGCAGCTGCGCGAGCGTATCCTGGCTCGCGTGCGCCCGCAGGTACGTGTTCTCCACCTCCAGCTGGTTGATGCGCTCCATCAGCTCGGCGATGCGCTCCTTGAGGACCTCCACCTCCTCGCGCACCGCGAACATCAGGTGGCTCTTGACCAGATCCTGGAACAAGGAGAACGCCGGGTAAGACATTTGAAGAGAAAATAATTAAGAGCCGGGTAAAGACTGGGAGGAGTATAAGCGGAGGTCTAGGCCTAACAGTGAAACGTATCAAAAATCCTGACCTGTTCCACAAGAATTGAAAATCTGTGAAAAGAGCTTACAACAGTTTTTATTTGTCCAAAAGGTAATTGAGAATGTGTGTGTAAAAACACAATGTACGAACAAGATCGCGACGTATTGTTGGAAAACAAGTCGATTTCACGAAAACTCAACACCGCCGTAAAACAAAATGTAGAGTTCTAAACACAGAAAAATAGTCGGGCAAAAAAAAAACGTACGACTGTACTCGGCACGACCACGTAGCAGGGGTCCTTCTGGCCCCGCTGCCTGATCTCGTAGAGGCACCCATCGCGGGGCTGGTGCGCGACGTCGATCATTTCGAAAGAAAAACTCGCGATAACTTCGTGGTCACGGTACGAGCGTAGCCGGCGGCGGCTGAAGTGCGACTGGTGGAGCGGTGACGGTGATAAGGCGTCGACGGATTAGTCACAGGGCACAAGTCTCGCGTCCGCGTCCTGCCAGGCGACTGATGGTCTGCGGGCGCGCGTCGCCCTATTTATCATCGGTGGGCGCGTCACTGCCACGCGGAGCACCCGTGCACCCTAGCTCGAAAACACTAAGTACACACAGTTCACTCCGGCATAATAACAACAACAGAGCTCGTGTCGTCTGTTACTATACGTTTTGTGAGCGATAAACACTAGCCGATACGGAAAACGACAGATAGCGAAGGAAGTAAACTTTGAGAAGGTACTATGTTGCGATAGTGTACTAATGGAAATATTTTGAACCGAAATGTCCTATGTATGCAATGGAATGATGCAAAGCGTATGATTAAGCGTCGTTAATTAATGACGGTACTTTGAATAATTATATTGCCGCCATTAAAATTGGTATTTTGCAACGATGCTAAAGACTCTGGTCTATGAAAGTCAATGATGTTACGGACGGCAAATTTTATACAGTCCATTGAAAGTCTTAAATCATCATAATCATTGACTAAATTGTAAAGAGCTTACTAAATAGTGAACAAGAATCATTTAATCACATTTAAGCAAACCTAAAAGAATTTTGAACTTATTAATTTTATTTTTAATAAACGGGAAGATAAATAGTACCTCGAACCGGCGTGCGTGCATGCTACGAAAAACGATGTTAATGAACCGAAACAAATCTGCCAGGATGGTAGCATATGGCAGACTCTAGCCCTCTAGGATACAGGCGTGAATTTGTGTGTGTATGTGTAATTTTACTATCCTCAGCTTCCCGCCTAACCATATGCCACGCCCATTTGGTTCCCACGACACAGGGTATCCTAGTGTGGGGCCAGAAGCAATGTATATTCATGTATGTATATATAATGTTATTTCGATTTTAGGTTTATGATTCGTGTGCCTATACCTTCGACTTTGTCTTTTATTGACGTTTCACAAGAGATTGCTCGTATCTTATAAAATCGTCAAGAAGACTTGCAACGTAGTCAGTAAGCAATTCCAATACCATATTAAATTTAACGACAAATCATAAAAATACCAATAAAATGTCTGAGCCAATTAAGACTATTTATAATAATAATATATCATTAGAAGAGATAAGAGCGGTGGTAGCAGAGCGGTACAAGGCCGGCTTCTCACTCGAGAGGACGTGCGTTCGAATCCCGGTTAGTACCAATGACTTTTTTTTCTAAGTTACGTACATTTGTGACATTTTTGAACGAGTGCTGTTCGTGTGTCTGGTTGCAGCACTTATGTTTTCCTCTACTATTGTGAGACATTTGACTAATGCTTTGGCATTAGGGTTGTTAATAGCAATCATGAAATCTTATTAGGTTTACGTGGCAACTGATGTATTTGGTTTAAGATGACTTGTATATTGTATAGAATCAGGCGTTACTTCGCGGAAATCCATAATAGCATTAAAAAGTTAAAATTAGGCATCCTCAGGCTCCCAAATGCAAGTCTTGCATTTGGGAGCCTGAGGATGCCTCGTGTTAGAGGCGAAACGCGTTGCGTGTTTTCTCACACAAGTATTGGTGTTGGTGGTGGTGTGTTCGTGTCTTGCTTCTGCTTGAAAAAGTAGGAGGGAGGGCGGTGCATTAGCTAACCGCATGGTGCTTGTGGGATTTTTGGCGGAATTTAGCAAAGTAATTTTAACTTTTTAATGTTAAGATGACTTGAGAAAAGATGGTCAGAGTGGAGTTTTTTTTTCCGCTGCCTTTTTCTCCACTACAATACGGCCCGAAGGCAGCGGCTTACATTTTACATTGTACATTGACATTCAGCAAACAGAATGTAAATTCTTTACGTTGAAATAAATTGATTTGAATTTGAATTTGTGAAGTTACAGTAGCAATAACATGCTCTAACGGTGAAGGAAACACGAGTGTCATACTTTGTAGACTTTTAGTCCGGATCTACTTACGGGTGTTGTATATCGGAAGAGTTCGACCAGGTTTCGCTCCGATTCGCAGAGCTTAATCATGGTGAGCAGAGACGGAGCTCGCGTCTCACACTGCCAAGCAACGAGCAACCGACGACGCGAGCTCAGTCTCTAAATGTAAATGTAAAGTAAATTGTACATATGCATATTTTAACGTTCTAATTATTTGTTATTTTTAAATGTTATACTTATAATGTTTAATGCAATTAATTACGCAATAGTTTTAACTGTAATGTAATTATTTTTCTTGCAAATAAATAATTATTTAGTCTCTGCTCACCATGATTAAGCTCTGCGAATCGGAGCGAAACCTGGTCGGACTCTTCCGATATAACAACACCCGTAAGTAGATCCGGACTGAAAGTCTACAATGTGTTGTGCTTACGAAAGTTTTAGTTCAAAAAGTGTCATACTTTTCCACTTGAACTGGCTAATCCAAGCACATACTCTGTGTCTGAGAGAGGCCTGTGCCCTACAGAGGGACGCATATAGCCTGAGAACATTCCGATAGAGCCAGCTGAGGAAGAAAATATGTTGACGTTTACATACGCAAGACCTGTACGCAACAAAATTAAATTTAGATTCACTTTTTTCTCCGCTCCACCCACGTGAATATTTCGTAAAGTATTTCTATCCAAGCATTCAAACACGTGAGTCAAGATAATAATATGCAGTCAAAAAAACAACAACCGGAGTCCATCGGACGGTGCTTGAATTGAGAACTTCACAAAGTGAATACATAGGGCTGGTTTCTGAATTGAGAATTTTACTAAATAAGCACCTAAGTAACGTTCTGTCACGCTCGCTGCTGAGAAATTTAAAGAGACAGCACTACAGATTTTTTTTATTCATGGACATATTACACACATCTCGTTAGCCCTATACTAAGTACAACTAAATGACTTGTGTTATAGGTGCTAACTGGACGATAGATTTTAATACAAAAAATACATAGATAACATCCAAGACAGAGTTAAGTATTCACTTGGACCTTACTCTTCTTAAAAAAGAACGAGACACGTTGGTACTGTAGTGTTTACTTGCGGCGACGGTAGGCCAGTGGGTGGAACAATGGAGACGGAAGCAAGAGACCCAGGTTCGATTCCCAGTGCGGGCATGTACCAATGACTTTGTTTTCTAAGTTATGTACATTTGTGATATTATAGTAGCAATGCCACTCGCTCAGGACACATCGTGCGGAAACCTGAGCGTCTGAGGTGTGCAAAAAATCAGCGCTTGAAATTGCCAGTCCGCGGTGGGCACGCTTGGTAATTAAGCCCATACTCTCTCTTTGAGAGTACGCCTGGGCCCTGCAGTGGATGGTCTATAGGCTACTTTTTTTATTGAAATTACAAATTAAAAAACGCAGTTGTTAGATCGTATGGACGATTTCACAGTGGACGATAAACGTAACAAGAAGACATCAAGACTCATACATTTCTTTTTCTTTTGTTTTTTTTTATGTTAGTAAAATAAACACAATAACTAAAAAAACTTCTTTACATTTGGAAAATAACATTACCTCACACCCGTTTCCCAGAGGGGTAAGCAGAGTCAAGGGGCTGTCACTTGCCACGATCCTGACATTCGCTTCAACAACGTAAAAAATAAATAAAACGCGGCAACAAAAATCACACACATCGTAAACTGAAGCTTCAATATAGAGTTCTAAAAATAGATGGGTCATATTAGCAAAGAGATGCGTGGGTACTGAGCACAGGCACCTTCAATAAGTGTAATCAGCACGATACAATTGCACCGGTTAAAACCGGATCTCGTAACTCTTTTATTGGAGGGTCTTGCGTCACTGTTGTCTATACAAAACAATTGATGGAGCGCCAATGAGACCGATCGACGATTGAATAAAAGAAGATAATAAAAAACACATAACATACTCCTCTGGGATACCTCACGCCCGTATTCCAGAGGAGTAGGCAGAGACTGCCACTTGCCACGATCCTGACAGATCACCTCCGCTTCATCAACGTTCATAAGTCGTTGCATGCACCTTATATTATAACCTATGAGACTAGCGCAAACATGACCAACCGATTGAGATCTTATATGTCAAAATCTAACCATTGGTTAAGGAGTCATGAGGGAACAGAATCGGATATACATACATGTATTTTTTATATAGCCTATAAACCCGGACTTGGCGCCCGGAATGGAGTATGACCTAACCTTCCTGCGATGCAGGACGAGACCCGTGCCCCAGCAGTGGGGACATACAATGGGTTGATACCATAAACGTCCCGGCAGGATAGGGCAAGACACACGCCTACTCACGACTTGAACACCTCAGACAATCAGGTTTCCTCACGATGTTTTCCTATACACATATGCGAGCTAAGCACATTACCCTCATTTTAGGCTGTGCCGCAGTCAAATAATAAAGAAGTAAGATAATTTTCACTGTATCGTTAAAAACAAGATAAAGTATAGGCGCTGTTTGTTTGTGATAATTTCACTGCAACATTAGATAGGTGTAATGCTATCCTAACGTGTAGCAGACAGTTCTAATCGCATTGTACACAACGATGCCATTTCGTGTTAGTGGGTGACAATGACAACATAATGGAAAATAGGCTGAAGATAATGGTCGCTTGGACGATTAGATCATGAAAAACGCGTACATAAATGAGTTGAAATAACAGAAACATAACATAACCTCACGCCTGCATCCCAGTGGGGTAGGCACAGATTATGGACTGCCACTTGCCACGATCCTAAAGCCGGCTTTTAACTATGGGATGTAATTATACTATTTTTAATGCACTAACCCGTGCTAAGGACGTACGTACCGTAATTACGTACGTAATACAGAGAATAGTGTAAAGAGGTTCGAAATTTCACTGATGCCGGTGAGTCGCCTATTAGCTCAGTTGGAAAGAGCGCTGGCACGGATAGCCAGAGGTCGCGGGTTCGAATCCCGGCATGGGTGGAATTTTTAGCCTCTAAATAGGTTTTTAAAATATGGGATGTAATATCTATAATATAAAAATGAATCGCTGAATGTGTCGGTAAGCGCAAATCTCGAGAGCAGCTGAATCGATTTCGCTAATTCTTTTTTCGATATTCCAAATTTACAATAATAGGCTATATGAAAGGTTTCTGAAAACCATATCTCAGATTTTTCGTTGACGTTTAATAAGCACTCAAAAAGTGATAAGTTTTAAATCTTTCGTGTATTTTTGTAAAAAAGGTAAAAAAAAACTTTTTTAAAATAAGCCGCCATTGCTGCAATCGCGAGATCAACGAACTGCGGGCGCACCATGAAAGGCAATGGATGATGTAATGAAAGAGTCCAAGGGCGTTCCGGACGAGCGAAAGAATGACGAACAAGCCGGTGGAACTCACAGCAGGAACAATATCATCACACTAATATCACACCAATATTGTACAATATCATCATCACTCTAATATCACACCAATATTGTACAATATCATCAACACACTAATATCACACCAATATTGTACAATATCATCATCACACTAATATCACACCAATATTGTACAAAATCATCATCACACTAATATCACACCAATATTGTACAATATCATCATCACACTAATCGTTATCGTTATCAACCCTTGTATGTCCCCACTGCTGGGGCACGGGTCTCTTCCTGCATGGCAGGAAGGTTAGGCCATACTCCACCACGGGGGCCAAGTCCGGGTTGGTGGAGGATTGTAAGACAGTGGCGGGCCTTACTGTCAGAAGTTATCAAGCCGCCCATAAGGCCTCCGACATGGCTTAACACACTAATATCACACCAATATTGTACAATATCATCATCACACTAATATCACACCAATATTAAAAATATAAAAAACACCAATATAAAAACAGAGAAGGAGTTAAACACAAATGTACATCTGGATACAGGCTTCACCAGTTCTATAACTGCCTGCCTGAATTACAAATAATAATAATAATAATAATAATAATATTGTACAATATCATCATCACACTAATATCAAACCAATATTGTACAATATCATCATCACACTAATATCAAACCCATATTGTACAATATCATCATCACACTAATATCACACCAATATTGTACAATATCATCATCACACTAATATTCTAAAGACGAAAGTTTGTGAGTGCGTTTGTTTGTTCATTGTTCACGTCTAAACGGCTGGAGCGATTTTAATAAAATTTGGTGTAGAGTTAGCTGCCACCCTGGAGTAACACATAGGCTACTTTTTACTGCGGGAAAATATCTTATTCCCATGGGAAAATCGAACACCGCGGGGCACAGCTAGTGGACGTATTTTTTTTACTCGTTAACTATGAAGGAAAATATCGTAAGGAAACCTTGAGTGCCTGAGGTGTTCAAAAACCTCAGCCCTTGAAATTGCCAAGTGGAGTATGGCCTAGCCTTCCTGCGATGCAGGATGAGACCCGTGCCCCAGCAGTGGGGACATACAAGGGTGGATATCAATCGTATATAGTAATCGTACGTATCCGTTGATCTATAATATAAAAATGCATTGCTGAATGTGTTGGTAAGCGCAAATCTCGACAGTAGCTGAACCGTTTTCGCTAAAACGCTGTTAGGCTTTTCGAAGTTACTTGGTTACTCGGTTATTTAGGCATGTACAATTCACATGTCTCTGAAATTATCATTTTCTATATTCGTATTAATCCAGAACATCAATGGATGTCTGGAATAGATCACTGCTAGTGATAAGGCCGCGTACTCTACTCTTAGATTAAGAAATCTGTTTCATTTCCTTTTTTATGTACAAATAAAAACCTGTGAAACTGTAGAGTGCGCCATAAATGTAATAAAAAATATATATGAAAAACTATTTAGGATTCACTCATCTGACCGCAGCCTAATAAATAGAATATAATAATAATCATCATCATCAACCCATATGTCCCCACCAAGGGCACCGGTCTCTTCCCTGAAGGTACAGACTATACCATCAATAATATAATCATAGACAGAATATCATTTTCTTACTTCTTACTCGCTCGCTCTTGAAGCGCTTGTGGCCTAGGCGAACCGAGTGATTGGAATCAATCACTTGGTTAAGCATCAACAGGCGCGGTCAGGTACAGGATGGGTGAGCGTCCCGTGACTACCTTCGCAAGGCACGTTAAGCCGTTGGTGCCGGCTGTCATATAATGGCAGTCGTTAAGCCATGTCAGAGGCCTTATGGGCGGCTTGATAACTTCTGAAAGTAAGGCCCGCCACTGTCTTACAATCCTCCACCAACCCGGACTTGGCCCCCGTGGTAGAGTATGGCCTAACCTTCCTGCGATGCAGGAAGATACCCGTGCCCCAGCAGTGGGGACATACAAGGGTTGATAACGAACTTCTTACTATAATAATTTACAATACAAAACAAACAAAAAAGGGGTAAAAATGAGTCAGGAAAAATCACGTCATCGATACTCTGAGGACTCGACCGCAAAACCGAAGATACTTCTACAGTAGGCTATTTGATAAGTTTCTGAAAACCAACTCAGATTTCTCGTCAGTGTAATTGTAGATGTCTCGACTGTGTAGTTTAATATAATAAATGCTCAGAAAGTGTTAATTTTTTAATCTTTCGTGTATTCTTTCTAAATGAAGCAATTATTAATTCATTTTTAAAATAAGCCACCAAAACACTCTTGAGCAATATGGCGTCGCACAGGAATTTGTGACGTCACTGGTCGGTAAGCAAATTAACGTCGAGTCAACTCACGGGTTCTCGGACCGCTATATTTACTGAGCTGTGACGTCACTGTCGATTCGACCAAACCTGGCCGTTTTCGATAAAATTGCTACAGATATAAAATTATCACGTTTTGTCCTGTTTTTTGCAGAAATTATCCATTTTTTTAGTAAAAATGCCTTAAATCGGTTTTTAACTCATAATTAACTTTTTCCACACTGTCAAACAGCCTATTTGAAGCAGGGAAGCAACAAACAAGCGTAGCAAAACAAAAACTGCCGGTCGGCAGCCATCTTTAATTTAATGTACATGTTTTTAAAAATGACATCATCGTCGTACATGGCCGGTCTACACATACAGTTGAGAACCAAAACAACATTCGGGTTTGTTTTGATCCACTCAATAATAATTTGGTGGAGCCATGCGCCTTATTTGAATATTTATGTTCTTGTTTTGTTTTCATTAACTGGAGTTTTATTTTGGCGCCAAACTTTAATCAAATGTTGGTCACAATGGGCTTTGTCCTAGAAGTGACAATGTCAAACATTAATAATTAATTATATTACATTATTTCTTGTATATTGGAATTCATTCGAACTTCAGACCTTTCGATTCACACCTAATAAAAGGTTTAAAATTTTTGTGTAAAAACGAACGGTTCTTTTGTTTGTTTTTGGCAATGTTGCCAGGTTTATACCACGACAGTTCTACACATAGTTGCTACCAACCAAAATAGGTCTACTTCAGTAGCACTCCATACGCGTGCAGCGGTGGTAGCGGTGCATTAGAACGACGGCATCTCAATCAGGAGGTAGAAGGTTCGAAGCCCGGCAACTATTATACCAATCGCTAACAGTGAATGACTTACAAAGTTCTTTTAACATATCTTATTCTTGTTCGTGTTATATATGTTGTCACTACAAATTGGCTGTAAATTTCCCTCCCCTGGAGCTTGTAGACGTACATTCATCTTTTTCGCTGTAGGTATTAATGAAAGCAGCCAAGTCGAAATAGTCGGCCTAGTATAGGCTCTTAAATTGCCTATTTATTTACTCGAGAAAAAATACCCAATACTTGTAACTATTTATAAGACGATGCTCATTCCTTCCTTCTTTTAATTAAACCAATACCAATAAAAATAATTAATTAGGTACTTGATGTATATATTTTTTTAAAGTGAACAGTGTAAATCTTAAGAAATCTATACAGCAAGTTATGATTTTTTATCCATTGGAGGCGCTAGTTTGCACCAGGTAACGCCTTAAGGCAAGGAATTACATAAAGTACAACACGAAAATTTAAATTTACAGTTGGAAGTTGAAACATGTGAATAAACATTAATTAGAGCTGGAATACTGCGCAGTGGTAGATTATTTAATGGGCACTTGTACAAATATTGCAAACCGCAATTTATTGTTTTTAAGATACACAGTCATGTTAGCGGTATTTCTATTTATATCTGTGACATAGTACAAGAAAAACTATGAACATACACAACATACCTAACATATTTTTTTCATAAATAATATGTAACTCGACCGGAAGACATTCAGGAGACAAATAAACAACGTGTGGAGTAAAGAATGGATAAACGTGAAAGGCGTTTGTTGGTGTCGATAATTATATTCTTTTTATTGCACTAACCCGTGCTAAGGACAATTTTAAAAACTTATTTAGAGTCTAAAAATTACGGAATACAGAGATTATTGTAAAGAGGTGCGAAATTTCACTGATGCCGGTGAGTCGCCCATTAGCTCAGTTGGAAAGAGCACTGGCACGGATAGCCAGAGGTCGCGGGTTTGAATTCCGGCATGGGTGGAATTTTTAGCCTCGAAATAGGTTTTTAGTATCGATAAATGAAACTAACTGCGATTTTTTTATTTTACCTTCTAATATTTCGGATGTTAAACAAAAATTATTGATAGATAGATAGGATATTCTTTATGGTTTTAAGGTTGACAGTTAAGATGTCTTTTAGCGTCTACAATATCTCCAATTGCCAACAACAGATTCTACATTTAAACTTTGACGTTCATTAAGTAAACATTTTGTTGTAATAGTAAATAAAATTCTTTTGATTTTAAAAACCTATTTATTCTTTTGATTTTGTTTTCATAAAAATATCTATTCCTTCGAACAATTTCAGGCGAACGAAAACACTGTAACGCTTATCGTATCGGCTTCCTCCAACCTTAAAGCCACTGGCACTAATGAGACGACTAGGTATTATAATAAAAAAAACACTGACGTCTCACTAAGATAGGCATTCGAATAAACAAGCAGCACCACGCTACGGGTCATGTGTGCTCGTTAATTACATGATATCATCCACTTTACATGACTAAGGGGGGTGATCCTAGCTAGCGTCATCCAAGCTGATCGATAAAACTGCTACTAAAGTGCAACGATACTGATAAGGCGCATGTTTTGAGAGCAAGTGATAGTCTTCTCAGCGTGTCGATGGCAAACAATTTTCATCAGTCTTACTAGACTGGCAAATGGCAGTCCCTTGGATACAGGCCCGAGGTTATGTTATTCTTACTAGACAGTTGCGGCCCAGAAGTTTGCGACGCTGACTGCCTTATCATTTACAACCATTAGGTCCTCCCGGTCTTGGTCTAAAAGGAGGCCTTTGCCCTACAGTGGGAAACCCATATTATGGAGGCTACATAAAAAAAGGTCCTCCTGAGTAGGTATTAGGGCACGCAGGGCACGATGACAGATGGACCATCGTCTAGGAAGTACCGCACAGACACTTCAAATTATCGCTGACGGGATCCGCAAACTCGCATCTGGACATGTTATCCTTACTTTGGCCGATACGGTTCCGCACCCGGTTCAGGGATTTCCGTCTTCTTCTTCAGGCTATATTAGTCCACTGCTAGACTTAGCCCTCCTCTAATGAGCGCCATAGCGCAAGGTTGTGCCATCATTGGGGGGTAATGCCCATAATTCCCACCCTGGGCAAGCAGGTTGGGGATCTCAGTTCGGTGGAATTGTATTGCAGGCGGCGCTGATGCCCACCTCCCACTTTGTGTCCCTTAGTCGCCTTTTACGACACCCCATCCGATAGATTTTCGTCTTGCGCAGGGCAATTTATGCCCAGGCGGGAGACGCTTCGACAGCAGCACAAACGGGGTAGGCAAGGAAACAGCCTGAGCCCAGATGTTGCAACTTCGCTTGCGTTGGCCCCGTGGTCAAGCAAGTATTTGGACGGGTTTCTGAATTGAGAATTTCACTAAGTAAATACTTAAATAATGTTCTGTCACACTCTTTTCTAAGAAATGCAGACAATAGTTATGTATTTACTCAGTATGAAGCCGTGTTTTCACGATCTAGCGGACTTAGCGGGCAGAGGGACAAATTTTAGATACAAAGATGCCACTCGTATCGGGTACACCGGCCGTCTTAGTAAAAAAAAATGACATCCTGAAGAAAACGGCCATGTTTTTTACTCGAACCGCGCTCTACTCGTCTCGGCTACTAAGATGAAATCGCAAAAACAAAATGGCGCCTATATGGCGGCACAACCACATTTGCCGAATCATCTTATATGTATCGAAGTAACTCCTTTCTTTACTTGGACGTCTCCATGGAAGCAACAGTCATATGCAGAACTCACACGCGGCTGCTATCAAGAAATATCCGGTTAATAATAATTGTAAATACAAAGCAAGGTCGCGATGTTTTCGTAAACACAGCAGTCCCACCAGGTAACGTGTTATTTACGGATCCATCAAGATACAGATCTGTCGATTAGCACTTTATACAAAATTTTCCTCTCCTATCGTCCATTCCCAAACCCTTTCGATATGAAAAATACACACGGCGATAAGGCAGCGTGTCGCTTCGGCAAATAGCTGATAATGCAGCAAACAGCGTTGCTATCACAACACTCAAGCTTGTTATTGACGGAGGGTCTGAGTCTCCGCACAAAATGTCTCATTATTCCTAAGTTTACCGCCTTGATTATGTTACTTTAACGTATACATCTGCGAAAGCGGAATCTTTACTTAGCTCTGCCGCAAAGATATGAGGCGTGATATGTATCACATATTGTGGAAACCGCATTTCAGTGGATATCTGAGACATGACAGTGATATTGAGACACGTAATTGTACGAAATAGTCCAATACATATTTCGTTTTTGCACACAGATCTATACATTAAAAGTTACATAATCAAGGCGCAGTTAAGGTTAAAATACGAATTGAGTGCAGTGCACTTTGAAATGCTTTCATTAAGTCATTGTTCTGAACTTCAAGGTTTTTTGTGGCCAAGTGAAGGAGCACTAAAAATTATGTATTGAAATAAATTACTGTAGTTGGAGTGTCTCGGTAAGTTTTATGAAAAAACATCGTTAAGGAACCCTGACTTTCTCCTGTGGTGTTCAACAACCTCAGTATTCGCTGTATTCTGATTTCATATACTAATATACGCACACGCATCGTAAACTAAGGTTTGTCGGAGACACGAGTCGAAAGGATAAGGATTTTCGTTTAGTACGTAGGTTCTTCAAGTTTCAGCATAGTTTTATCCCCTCGCTTTGCTTCGAAAACATTGCTCGTTTCAAACCCACTAAAGGTAGTAGAGCAGAGTAATAAGAATGCATCTAAAATATCAAATCGTGACGCTTTACAAGTCGCGGCTACGGCAAACGTGACGGCTTCATTACACAGCTGCTAGTTTGTTTTCCTAGAGAAGTTCAGCGGGGGCACGTTTCCTGGAGCGCAATGGACTTCGTGCGCCGATTGGGATCTGGCGCGTGCGCCGCGCTTCGGGTTAGGGCGCACCCCGCGCACTTGCTCGCTTAGCATGATCTTTTCACCGAACAACGTGCCGTCTCACTCTCGCACGTTACGCGAAGCGAGATGGAAACTATACTATTGTTATTTCTAAATTGAGATGATGACAAAAGAAGCGAGTTTTTTGTATATAAATAGTCGACATTCTGTTACATTCTGACGTTTTGGCGCCACAAAACATTGTCGATGCTAGTCATGCGTTTTGAACGTCAAAAATAGCTACTTTTCAGTACAATAATTGTCAAATTCAGAATCGTGCCATCGTGCTACAGGGGCTGAAACGTCATGCTAAAGGGGCGGTCGTTGGCAGCACGCGACTCGGGTCATGTGGGATCAAGGCGTAGCAAATACCAACAATACAAGATGCTGATAAAACCACACGAAAGTCAACGGAAGCCGCGGCGATGGGGGCCCGTTAGGTGAAAGCGGATGACGACGATGGTATAACGTTATACTGTAACTTTAGATATGCACTTCTTGCCCTCTTGTTACCTATCGACAGTTTTGTGTGGTCATGAAACCGGTACTGTCGACAGAACATCAAAGATAGTACGCGTCTAGGGTTACCAGGCCCAAAAAATGGGAAAGCTCGGTACACCGTTTTGCCACGATTTTTTTGCCCGCGCCCGCGAAATGGCAAGTCATGCGAGTCAAGCGTTCGTTAAAACCTAACAAACTCATGCCTGTATCCTCAAAGGGGTAGGCAGAAACCGTAAGCAGTAGGCCGGAAATAGGCAGGGACTTAAACTTGCCGCGATCCTGACAGATCGATCACCTTCGCTTCATCAACGAGCCGGACTTTTTTGCCACGGTAAGTCGTGCCGTCAAGCGCGTGAGTGACGTGCGTTTGTAAAAAATATAACATAACCTCACGCCTGTCCTGGTCTCTGGGCCCGGAGGGGTAGGCAGAGACCAGAGACTGCCAATTGCCACAAATCTGGCAGACCAATCCTTTCGAATCGAAGCCGGACTTGTATATAAAATGGCCGGACACGACTGTAAAAAGTGGCAACCCTATACTCTACATGTCATGAACTCTACGCTGGGGTCTGTTAATCATGTGATGTTTTAGCAACGTTTTAAAGTTCTAGGGACCAACCCCTTTACTCTCCACGCTTGTGTTCAAATTGCGCCACAGTTAAAAGCAATAACTGAAATTAGAGTGAAATAACTAAATAACGACATAGTAAACGTTTTAGTTCTACGAAAAAGCATTGAAGTTATTGAAACTGCAAAGGTTAAAAAAAATTAAAAGCATTTTTTGGGTACCTAAATTAATACATGAATCACCAAAGTTACAAAGCGGTCAAAAGAAAGTAAAATGAAAAGGTCGATCTGACGATTGACGGCCTCGGTGGTGCAGCCGTTTGGCACGCTGACTGTAAAACCGAAGGTCTCGGGTTCGATCCCCGGGCGGGTCTAACTAGGAAACGAACTTTTCTAGTTTGTCTCGGATGTTGGATGTTATCTATGTATTTACTGTATTAAATCTATCGACGAGTTAGCACCTATACCACAAGTCATTTAGTATAGGGCTAACGAGATCTGTGTAATATGTCCATCAATATTTATTTATTTAAAAAATAAATATTTTTAATTTTTAATCTGGTAACCGCTGGCCACGTGTTTGCGCTCCATTGCCGCTCCGGGGTTAGCTTTCCTTCCGTGTCTATTCTCGGGCGTGCCGCGGGTCGCGCCCGCGCATACAAATCGCACCGGACTGCGTAGCACGAGACCATGGGGCCTGGTTTTATGAAAATACTTACTGTGCGATGTTCATCGCAACCCACAGATTAACACGTAGGAAGACAATGTACATCGAATCGCCTTGATAAACTACGATTGTTCCAAATGTCTTTCGTCTACCTCAACTCTTTCGTCCACCTCCTTGACTGGTAGAAAATGCTTATGGCACTTAGTTCACCGCCTTGTAAGATTTTATTTTTAAGCGCAATAAAAGTATTAATAAATAAATATACCTATACTATTTTTATTTTTAATGCACTAACCCGTGCTAAGGAACAAATTTAAAAACCTATTTAGAGGCTAAAAATTTCACCCATGCCGGGATTCGAACCCGCAACCTCTGGCTATCCGTGCCACGGCTATCTGGCACGGATAGTCAGAGGTTGCGGGTTCGAATGGGCCCGGCATGGGTGAAATTTTTAGCCTCTAAATAGGTTTTTAAATATACCTGTCTTTCATACTATCGCAACGTCGGGATTCTGGCAAGATTTGGTGCGCATAATTAGGCCTCTTCAATAGAGTGATATTCGTACGACAATGGTTGTTCCATTGACAGACTAGTTACCAATCGCAATCAATTGTATGTGCAACTTAAGTCGGTCGGGGCCTCGCGCGAATAGATCTTCGCGAGAAAAGCCTATTTAATTTGCGCGGCTTATACCATTGTAATGATAATATACTGTTATCGTTTAGTAGAAGCAAATAGAAGCATTTAACAGGTATTGTCGTAGCTATCATTCTATTGACAACCTATGTGTGTCTAGGTTCTAGTGCCAGGGCCGGGTTTTATAAAACTACAATTGATAGTTGATTAGAAAAACTCAATGTAAATTACGTTGCCGGCTACAAAAATTAACCCCGTTTTCTCTTACACTAAAAATCTGTTGATATAATGTACAATTTGTTAGTTGACAGATTGATTGAAAGTGCACGAAAAATATATCATCAGCGATGCTGTAAACAATACCTAAGTAAACCTACTTTTATTATACGAGAAACCGTGGGTTAGTCGTGCAATTAAGCAACACATATTTTAGAGCCACTTTCTCTTGATACATTTACAAAACGCATTAAGACGTGGAGGCTTTATTTTTACAATGGAAAGCATCCATTTTGAAACTGCTTATTAATTGATAGGGACGGAAATAAATTATTAATCACGATCAATTTTTTGCAAATGACTTTGTCATGCAAAGACATACATACATAACCTCACGCCTGTATCCCAGAGGGGTAGGCAGAGACCAGGGACTGCCACTTGCCACGATCCTGACAGATCACCTTCGCTTCATCAACGTTCATAAGTCGTTGCATGCACGCACGGCGGTGCAAAGAGTGCTATTTAAACGTAATGACCTCATTACATTGTCCCGTTTTTTCTTTGATCGTTTTCTAATAGATATAGATAGATACATGGAGACCACTTTATTGTATATAAAAAAAACTAATCTACATCTGCGTAATCTGCAACATCTAATTTGAATAGAGTACAAAATAAAAAGTTATTTGGTCCAATAAAAGTTAATTTATTTATACTTTTATTGCACTGAAAGTACCTAACCGTTTGCGGCGGACTTTACGACTTTCAGTATCTACGTGACAAATAACATTATTAAATTTGAAATAAAAAAAATTTACTATCGTTATCATTATTTATGTTCGTTAACAATTTGATGTGCACAACTGTATTCTTCATTATTTCTAGAACATACTCGTAACAACCATCACAAGACTACAGTTGGAGTTCAATTGAAGAGTCTCTTTACTGTTCTACTGATGAACGCCTATTGGCCGTGAGATAGTACGACAGAATCTGCGGCAATCCAACTGCTTTTAACCAGGCCATGATGTTATCCCACTCCAAACTGAACCTAAACACTTTGAAATAAAGTCTAAAACCAATGAAAAATCCTTACTACCCATGCCTGGTTAAGGGTTAAGAAATAATAGATAAGAACGCAGTCTATAGAACGGGAATAACCATACAACAATTAAATAAACGATAGCATATAACCAGTACCACCAACCCGGACTTGGCGCCCGTGGTGGAGTATGGCCTAACCTTCCTGCGATGCAGGAAGATACCCGCGCCCCAGCAGTGGGGACATACAGAAGGTTGAAATAAAAAAAACAGTAATAGTTTCTTCAGTAAATGGACGCTTAGACCATCACGAATTAAACGAGAGTTTATTTTTACTCGAAATCGATCTTCGACTTGTAAGGATATAAAAACAAAAAAACCGATAGAACGATTTCACAGGTTTTCGCTATTTCAATCAATCGTATATAAGCGCACAACACGTATATAAGCCAGCAAAGTTTGAGGGACTTTATAGTACGCGGGCCGAACACCACAATGAGGGGATTAGCATGCGCCGGCGCCAGCGGCCACGTGCGACTCTTCACAAACAAATACACACTGGCAGGGATCATACTTGCTAATGCTGCAAAGACGGGAGATGGAAATAAAAAGTCACAGGCCCGTGAACAATGAAAAACGCCGCGACAAGACAGGTTCAGGTGAACAAAGACTTGAATTCAAGAAGTTAATCTTTATGCACGACTTGGGTAGAAAGAAATTGAAGATTCTCTGTATATCAAAGAAAACAGCGCAGTAGCTAGTAATAAAATAGCGCAATCTGTGGAATTCCAGGTCTATTTCCAGACTTATCCAGTCCAAGCTCTATTTTCAGCACGAGCAGATCTAAATTACGTAACACTATTTGCATCTGAAAGAAGTTTCATTTGGTGATAATTAGAGTTTCCCCGTCTTTGATGCCGGCGGCGACCGAAATAGATGTTTGTGTTAGAACAGATGGAAAAAACCGGGTCAGTGGTGTGTTATGAAGACGGACACAACAGCCAGTGGCATGAGTTCCACTGACGAATGTACCTTCGGTACCTTTCAACACGAGAAAGTAACACACATGGCCTTAATCAAAATGAAGTGTTTCGAGCGAACAGAACACTGAAAGGCAAATATTTGTTGAAAGGATCAAAGGCATCGCAAACAAAGGACCTGAACAAACAATTGAAGTAAACAAAATGCTTTCGAATAACATCTTAAAGCACGTGAGGTGATAATGAGAATCCGGTTAACTTTATCGAAATGCTTTATTCCACTAATAATCTAGGGAGTTACGTAACGGTGATACGAATTGCGACACAAAATTATGCGCGTGTCTTTTGAATCCAAGTGCACCAGGTGAGTTATGAAATAGATGTGTTTGTGCTCGGGTCGCGGTCGTCAAATGTGAATCTTGTCATTGGAATTAGATTTCCACTACGATAGTCTCAAAATACTCGTAGACTAAATTCCGAAGAATATTTAGAGCCATCAGTTTAGCAAGCCTACAAAACGAAAGACGTCCTTGTTACATATTAATGGTACGAGTATAATGTCCAAAAATAAATTAAACAAAAATCTGCTCAGTCGGAACGATTTGCGATGGACAGAGCAACATTTTTTGCTAACTAAACGAAGCATTTTAAGTCATAATCCGCATCAATGAAAACCGAAATACGTCCACGCGAAGTCAAAGTCCCTAGTTCAAGTTATTTGTTGGTCATTATATGATATTGATAAATTACTATATGGATCGATCAGATCACAAAATACAGAAAACTGGTGTGCGGTAATGATGATGTCACTAATATAATCTAGGCTAATCTGAGAATAAGCGGCTCAAAAGAACTTTTCATTCACCAGTCGCCTAACAAAATGGTGAGATGTTGACTAGATAAAGTTGACAAAGGGGAGCTCACCAAATCATGTGATTAATTATTAAGCTCAGCTGATTCTCACAGTGATTAGATCAAAGGGGATGATGCGAAGCCTGAAGTAGGGGTTCACACGAGCGTGGCAAGAATGGTGACCGAAGATAGTAACGTGATAAAAATACGAGAGATGTGTGGTACATTAGCTCGGGATTGGGGTCAATCGTTTGAGGCCGTTTGCGTCGGGCTAATAATATCACACGCGTAGAGAGAGATAGCTTACTACACTAATACCTACACGATATACGATCACATATTCGTATCACTAAATGCAATGGACAGAAAAGAGGCAATGAGGGCAAGTAAACATCAAAGCAATGGCCAGTGACCTGCACCATAAAGAAAATCACAAACTATGTAGAACTAGACTCAATCCGCTAGTGTAAAATACGAGTATGTCAACGTAGTGTCAGTATTATTTTAATCAGATTCTGCTAGGTATTTTTCTAAAATAAATTCCTTAACGTCACTATTAGTTATCATTACGTATGTTTTTACAAAACACAACAAAACGTATCATCAATAAAGTCCACTGGTTTAATTACAGACTACGTCGGAGCTTTCCCGAACAGTGTTGGTATAATAATAGGGACGCTTCGTATAGCAGCAAGGTAACAGGATGCGTTTCCTGTCTATTAAATCAGGGAAGTCATTAGAAATACTAATATAATATTAGGGACGATTGATCTATAGCGGTGATGTGTGCTATGCTAGCTTACAATTTCGATAGGATCCTTGAGCAATAGCTACACTAATGTTCAAGTCCATTGAAATGAGATACAGGCGTCAGGTGTTCTGCAGGCATATTTAGTACGTTTGTGTCTCTACAAACTTCTTAGATGTTATCAGTGGGCGCTGGATAAAATGTTATTGATTGTTTATTTATTTAAATAGAATATTCAAAAATATACCGCAAAGCAAGCAAGGTCTGCTGTTTACAAATTTCCTATATTTAGAGTGGGCTGAGGTGCAACAGATGTGGGCCGCTAATGATGTTTCTCAATACCCTCTGCAAAATATTTGATGCTTTATCTTTAAATTATACACAACGGGAAACATAAATTTCTAAAAGCAATATATATGACCCAAGCGCACAATGACAGACAAGATGGAAGTAAGCAAGAACAGAAATCTTCAGCGGGACTCAGTAAAATAATTCGTTGCAAATGGGGCGATGACTCGACAAGCAGAGCCGGTTCTTTGTTCCAAGAAGCGATCGAGAGCACACGGAACCGACGGCCGACTGACACGGCACAATCTGTCAAGTATCGTGTTTAGAATCGGCGCGAAAACTGATGATTGTATTGGATTTAATATTGGATGAAATTTGCGCGTTTGCTGTTCTATAAATTTTCATCGATTGAGGAAATTCATAAAAATACACAAACTAATGAAGAAATCAAAATACAGAAATGACATTGGGATAAAATATAAGCAAAAAATAAGGCGACAAACCAGTTAACTAGAACAAAATAAACATTGACAATATTAAAGATAGCAACAAGTAAAACGCACTTAGCAATGTTGACAGAACACAATAACGTTGTAGAGAAATCTTACTACGTAAAGAAACAGTAGCGTTGAGTTGTCTCTCTCCTCATTCTATTCATCATAGTTAAGAAATGCGGTTAACATTTTCCACAATTCAATACACTTCATTTGTTTAACGGTAGTGTGCTGCATTAACATGTCACATAATTGGCTCAGCATATCTGCCCTAGCTATCTAGAGTTCCACTGGGATACCGGTCTCTACCATGAAGCCACCCGTCTTTATAGACGCGGCTTGGTGACATTTATTGCTAGCCGTTTCCTCCCTTTATATCCAATTATGATAATAATTTCTACTGGTTTTATGTTAGACTTGAGTCTCACAGGACGATTAGCTTTGTATGTGGTTTAGTATAAATAAAATCTTTTGTTTCACAACATACAGGTTGCTGCTTATGGACTCAGAAATGTGACGATTTCACGACATACACACTCTTGTGTGGATATGGCCATACACACTGAAGAGGTTAATCATTTGTGATTAAAAAGTTTTCTAACCACTTTGATTCTAAAAGTGTTTATCCGAATTTAACTTCTTGAAATATCAAATTAATATAATTTTCTAAAATTTGCGCTTTGCGTGCTCTATCAATGTCGTAGTCTCTGTTAATATATTTGATTTAAAAGGTATTAATTTAAAGCATTATCTGTCAAACTAAGGCAGTACATGTGAGAAAACACGTAAAAAAACTTGAGAAATAATTAAAACTTAGATATTTCAGGAATTGTATACACACTTGTAATGTATTGTTGGTAGAGATTAACGCTTAAACGTGTACATTAATGATAATGCTACCATCGTTGCACAAGAAAAAGGTTTTCTGCACATATACAATGCAAGTCACGTTATTTTTCTGACGTCGGTACTTGAAAGACTCATGTTGAATTAGCTACAACCATGAGAATACTAGCACTGGTTTTGACCTTTTATGGTAACGAGCTGCAATTTTCTAACCAACGCTTTGTAGTCTGACGCAATATTGACGTTAAAGGCACATGTATTTAATTGAGTGATGAATGACGACTTATTGATGCAGTTGCTATGAGCTTAAAAGGAGAAGAAAACGTGACCAATCTTACCCATGCTGATAATGTTGTAGAATGAGGAAAGAAACAAGAAATATGACGCTACTTACCATTGCTTGCTCGATCTTGTTGTCGATCGCCACCGCACTTGTGCCGGATGCGCTGCAACAAAGAGAAAGAAATATTGAGCTTGTGTTCTAATTACAATAGGTTATGTAAGTGTAATTAAAATGTAGTTATGCCAATCGCTGTTGAGTTAGCAACAGCCCTACACATTCACGCATGTTTACTTAATCATTCACGCACGATCGAGCCTCCATCCGGGAAAAAGAGAAAATCCCCCATCCGATGCGTAGGTATACGCAGCCCAGAATCAACTGGGTCAAATCCGGACTGATAACAATAAAAGAAACTATAAAAGGAAGGCAATTACGAAGTGCTATTCAATAAATTATAAACAAGTTTATGTGCAGGATAAAGTCTGGCGAATGTTTGTTAAAACACATTTGACTTACGCAACGACATTCACACTTTACCGCAATAGGAATGCGTGCATAGACTGTTCATAATCGATTGGTACCTAGTACATTTTCAATTTAAAATTGGCAACATATGGCAACACAGATCAGTACCACCACTTATTGGAAGTTATATTTATGTTTAAAAACCTATTTAGAGGCTAAAAATTTCACCCATGAAGGGATTCGAACCCGCAACCTCTGGCTATCCGTACCAGCGCTCTACCAATTGAGCCAATGGGCGACTCACGGCATCAGTGAAATTTCGAACCTCTTTACAATATTCTCTGTATTACGTACAGGCAGCGACATCTGACTTAAGCAAATTGCATTACTTACAGCCCCGACTACCTACTTTGCAGTTAGGTTTAACATCGGAACGATATCACTGTACCCACATGATTACACTATTTTTATTTTTAATGCACTAACCCGTGCTAAGGAACAAATTTAAAAACCTATTTAGAGGCTATGCCGTGAGTCGCCCATTGGCTCAATTGGTAGAGCGCTGGTACGGATAGCCAGAGGTTGCGGGTTCGAATCCCGGCATGGGTGAAATTTTTAGCCTCTAAATAGGTTTTTAAATTTGTTCCTTAGCACGGGTTAGTGCATTAAAAATAAAAATAGTGTAATCATGTGGGTACAGTGATATCGTTCCGATGTTAAACCTAACTGCAAAGTAGGTAGTCGGGGCTGTAAGTAATGCAATTTGCTTACGTCAGATGTCGCTGCCTGTACGTAATACAGAGAATATTGTAAAGAGGTTCGAAATTTCACTGATGCCGTGAGTCGCCCATTGGCTCAATTGGTAGAGCGCTGGTACGGATAGCCAGAGGTTGCGGGTTCGAATCCCGGCATGGGTGAAATTTTTAGCCTCTAAATAGGTTTTTAAATTTGTTCCTTAGCACGGGTTAGTGCATTAAAAATAAAAATAGTGTATATTTATGTTGATTAAAATAACGCAACTGGTGAACTACAGCTACAGCCTACAATTATGTTAATGCAAATGCAGGTTTAGACAAAACCGGTAATTTTGAGAAAACTAAGCGGCCGGCGGATGATTACGCAAATATTGGACGTTTGTGGATAAATATTAAAAAACCGTTGACCTGTTGAACTAGTCGGTATTTGTAACAACATAAAGGAACAATGGAACAACGGAATAGTAAGATACCAGACTTCTCTAAAACTATATTAACACATTAAATTTCTATTGCGTGTTGGTTATTTCAGTACGAAAATATATTTTAAGTATTCTGATTCCTCTGATTTACGTGCGGCTTTGCTCTTATAATACGGGGATTACAAAAGAATAAAAGCCGGTGGAGAAGTACCTACAGCAAAAGAGATATTTTCCTATTTCTAAACACAATATTTATTATACGTGATCAATTGACCTGAAAAATAATGCCACTATATCAATTGCTGCAGACAACCAGCCGCCAATCGAATCGACTCGATAATAAATTACGAACGCAAATTGCCAAAAGATTTTAGGTCAGCGAAATAAAAAAGTAGAATCATAGTTAAAAACAAATTGTGATGTGGATCAACGAACCCAATAATGACACTAACACAATCGAAGATGGAGAAATTATAGAGGTGATAGTGGATGATACCAACAAAGTGTCACGAATGATGCGCGCGTCAGAATGCCATGTGCTCGACACAGTCTAGTTACGGCGCGAGAAGTCATTACGGATGACAATCGACCGGACTTGCCCATTATGATACAATCTGGCTGGCATAATCATTCGATGGCTAGCGTCTATGTAGAACGACTTACTTGACTTTCTCTGAATGTAAACTTGAACCCATTGGAGCGTTCAAAATGAGCGTGCCCAACCAAATTGATTTGTACTGGTCCGCCACTACAGTTCGCCAAGAAGAGAACTCTTTGGTATTAAAATTATATTTAAAAGAGGCTTATAAAATTAATGTTGAAAGGGCAATGTTTTACAATAGAGTTTAACAATTCATATTTAACCTCTGGAAGAATCTAATATTTTGTGTTCTTCAGCAGATTAGGTATGAAATGGAATGCTTTATCCCAATTAAATTTCTTCTCTAAATAACATGTCTAAGCATTCCGAAGCGGAGTTGCGAAAGATAGAGATAGTTGACAAAATTGCAAACGATGACGACGTGCATGAAAAAGTAGACTTAAGCAGCAGAAACACAAGGACAGGTGAAAGTAGTTTTTCAAGACGACTTTGTTCACTAAAGACCGCCAACAAAAACACAAGGCAATGTCGATGAAATTGAAACAAGTAGAGAACTTCCGACTGCGTTAATATAGGCTGCTAACGTTAATATAACGTTTGAGAAATTGCGAGTCGTAATTCTATACTATGTGATAAATAAAATTGAAACAGAAAATCATGAAAAAAAAATCTTCATGAACACATTTGAAGTTCAGAGGCAAACGTCTACATATACAAGAATAAAGTTCAATAATAAAGCCCGCTTTAGCTATTGTTTAGACAGACATACAACTGCATAAAACGGTAAGTAACAACATTTAAATCTAACACCTGCATAACATTGGCAACACGACGATACAAATCACACGTTTTGATCTGAGTTTCCAGAAGTTTACTAGTCAAATCCTATACTATTTTTATTTTTAATGCACTAACCCGTGCTAAGGACAATTTTAAAAAACCTATTTAGAGGCTAAAAATTCCACCCATGCCGGGATTCGAACCCGCGACCTCTGGCTATCCGTGCCAGCGCTCTATCCAACTGAGCTAATGGGCGACTCACCGTACGTAATACAGAGAATAGTGTAAAGAGGTTCGAAATTTCACTGATGCAGGTGAGTCGCCCATTAGCTCAGTTGGATAGAGCGCTGGCACGGGTAGCCAGAGGTCGCGGGTTCGAATCCCGGCATGGGTGGAATTTTTAGCCTCTAAATAGGTTTTTTAAAATAGTCGAATTCTGTCATGCAGACGCCACAAGCACGGCTCGGGTCGTACTACCTGTGCAGGAGTGACTTTCAATAGACTTAAAATGAGAAACGGTCAGTAGCCAAATATACCACATGCGAGCAATCAGACTTAACATAATTATGTCAGTCAGCGTAGACAACCTGGCAACAAGACAATTTTGAAAAACGTTTGGTTTGTGTTGTTGTCACGGGCGAATTACACATAACCCAAAATAACAGCAAATATAAGCCAAAACAAAATCAATTGAGCAATTACGAAGTAATTAAAAAGATTGAGTTATATTATAAGTATCGTTTTTGTCAACGGTACTCAAAGATCAACGAGAGAGAAGGAGAATAGTGTTGTGTTCATTGATCGAATTAATAAAAATCTTAAGAATACCAAGAGAAGCGTGCCTTTGTAATTTTGCAGCGCACGTGCGTGCGTGTTTACGCGGAGCACATAGACTGGTCAAATTCAATAGATAACGCAGACAATAATCCCCAGTTCAACAGTTTTGTCACATAAAGGATTAACAAAAGGCGTTCCTACGTTTAAAATTTTAGGACCGGCTTTGTTGCAAAGTTTCTTTTATGACGGAGCTGAGATCATTCGCGACCGAAATAGTTCTAGTCGATTAACAAAAAACGACAATTTTAGCATACTCCACCGCGATAAATCAGAACAGGTTTAATAATAAAAATGAACTGGAAACTGCATGAGATTAGCTCAATAAAAAAAACTTTATATATATACAAACTCGAGGCCGTGATACGAATGTGGGTTTTATTATTGGTTTGCTACTCGTTACAAACGAACAAGTTTTTGTTATTGTTTACATTTATATAGCGGATATCGATTTGAGAATCGAAAAATTATGGAAAGGATTTTTGAATCGCCCGTATTTGTTGTCGTTGTTATTTGTCCCGACTCACTTTTAAGGATTCACGCCAAATTTAAAGGTGTCTTGAGATAAGATTTGTTACAAAATTCTATATAGCCACTACATATGGATGGAGTCCACTATGGCATGCGTCATTCAATTCAAATTATTGATAAAATAAATACAGTTGAAAGTGCAAAATATGCAAACTAAGACAAATCGGTGTCAGATTTAGTTCACGGAACATGCGCCAAAATCGCTAACAAATGCACGAAAGAAAATACCGAGTCATTTTAACTACGTTTCGTTATTTACTCCATTGTCATACAAAATAGTCCAGCATGAATCACGACTGCATTCGATTACGTCGACAAAACTGTTCCTACCTATAAAGCAAAGGTCAGAAAGGAACAATGCAAGTCAAGTCATGAAAATAATGAGTTACTCATTCGAACCTTCACGAGTGTCAAGCGGTGATATTATCACTCCATTGGCCAGAATTACATCTCGGGTCGGTACTCTTTCATCAATTCACTCTGGTCCATTGCTGCGAGTGTCTAAAAGCATCATCACAATTGCTGCAGCACGCTAATCAATTAAGTCTCCGTTCTCGGTCACAGAATGACCAACAGCTCTATCACGATCATCGTTAGCGATACAATATGCTTAGGAACGAATCAGTAATAGCATATTAGGTACCTGCTGCAGGGGCAAAGAGCATTATTTTGTTATTTATTCATATTATCGTCAAGCGAGCGGCGTGCAAGGTCGTCGAAGGGAAATCGACGGGCACTGAGACCAAATTATTAGCGACTAGCTTCCGTGGGAAAACCGGCTCTATTTAGGTGCCGGTAAGATTGAAGTACAGCCCAACGGTTAAAGTGGCATTTCTATACTAACTTATGTCGACACACCACTGGCGCCACCAGTTGTTACAACCGTTACATCTCGAGGCGCTGTTTCATAATCCATTCGCACTTCACTGTACGTTTCTATTAGCGGAGGAAATAGAGTGGCACAATGTTATCAATTTATCAATAAAATGTACTGTTCTATTAACTGAAATGTACGCTCAGCAAAGCGTTGCAAACGCTTTATTGGATTAGAGGATGTACAAACAGTTTGACTGATGTGAATAGGTGAAATGACAATAAAACGTCGCGTTGCCTGTTGAATAAATGTTGGAACACGATTCAATTTATTTAACAATCGCTAAAAAGCTAATACAACAAATCGTGGATATACAGTCGACGATGAAAATAATATCGAAACGGAGAATATTAGTAGGACACAAGGGAGTGAAATAAAGTGTGACATTCGAGACAGGGTATGTGTCACGCGATACAGTCACGCCATGTGCTTTCCCTACGCCACTTTAGGATTAATGACCATGGAAGTTGGCTTAATCTGATACAATAATGGATAAATCAGTTCGATCTTTACTTACAATGCAACATACATTACCATAAAATATGCGGTCCATGCTAGGAAACGCTCTATGATTCGATGATCAAAAAATCTAAATTAATAGGCCTACCAAATATGGTAGCGACCAATCGTAAGACGCTTTATTGGTCATCCCAACCAAGGATTCCGCCTGACATTAAAAATAACGCATGATTAATATCCTGCTGACGGATGACAGATGATGTTGCAATTTGTTTAAAATTTAGTCAGTTCTTTAAACGGAAGGCTGCAATAGGCATATAATGCATCGATAAAAATGCTAAAAGGTCTCGACAGTGCGAAACAATTTATTGTTACGGACAGGTCTCTATTGCAGTGGATCGATAAAGCAAGCCAGACGATAGAGCAGAGATGTTTAGTTCAATGGCGGTGGCGCTGACGTCACGGAATGGCTGCTGTCCCACTGCAGTAGCCAACCAACACGTTCGGGGACCTTCACCGACTTACCGGCTCTGTAATTAGCCGTGAGAACCTTCGCGACCACAGTACAACCAAGTTGCTAGGGTCCAGAGTAACGCTTAAATGAAAAAGCAACTGCAATGTGGCGGCGTGCTAAGGTCGACGACTGCAAGCCGGATCTCGAGCCGGCGACAAGAGTGTGTAAAAGAAATCTTTGGTACTCACACAGGGTAGAAGTAGTCGATGTATTTGACGACCACCTCCCTCAGGAGATCTTGTTTGTTCATGATGGAAGCGTAACTTGTGCTTATGAGCTTAGTCTGCATGGCGTTATCGGCACTCTCCAAGGACTGTTAGAGTCCTTTGCGTAGATTGTGTTGGTGTTGTGCGCGGTATTTTAATTCTGGTATAAAAGTATAAAAAAGGTTTTGGCCGTGTTGGCACGCGAGCGACCGTGGCGACGCGTTGCAGCGGACTGGCCAGACGGGTGAGAGGGGGAAGGGAGGCCGCGGAGCGCAGGCGGCGCGCGCACTCTACGGTACCCACGACGGCGATGGCGTTCCGAAACACCTAGACAACGAAAACACACAACTTGACGAATCTCAAGTCAGCTGAGCGTCGATTTACAACGTTTGGAATCGACGCTACGATCTTTAACGCGCATATCAAGGCTGTCTGTATGTTTGGCCCAACTTTTTTGCTAACCAAATTATTATGTTGTTGAAAATACGTGGAACGCTAATGGAAGAGTAATTTAAAGTCTAGATTATAGACACAGAAGTTATTTTATGTAATTATGTTATTGTAAAAAATTACGAAAAAAGTCAATAAAGCAATGAAGTATTACTCAATTCAACACGTAGAGCATAATAACAATGATGACAAGTAATAGAGTAAAATTAGCGTTCATTAACTATAAAATAAGTAACGCATGAGATACGATGGAAACGAGCAGACAACGCTGAGGCACAGCAAACAAGTCCGCTAGACGAGTGTCATTAAACAATTGCTGTCATTACTGCGCTGAGTAGATACTTCCGCGTATTGTTGCAACGACTAGAAACGACTGTTGCAAAAAGACACATATTCATTAAAAAAAAATACATCTTCATTGAATCAAATATATTTTATTTACATACTGCTAACCGAAAAGAGCCGGTAAATAAAAAGTCAAAACTTAACTTGACTTAGATTGAAACGTGAAAAACGATATTACAAAGATAGTAACTATTTTGCAAGGATGTACACTGTAGTTGGTACGAAATCATCGTAATGTTACAAAATTTTGACTATGTTATGAAAGGATTAGATATGTCAAGATTATATACGACTGTGTAATCATTTTGAATGCATAAGTCTGCACTACTATCTCTACTAGACTGTAGATAGACAACAGTTGGACTTTGTTCCACGAAGACATTTCGTCGCCAATTAAACTTTCACGTTGGTTATGTCACTTGAAATCCTGTTAGATTACCGATATCACTAATTGAATGCAACGGTCTCTACAGCTTTACTAGTTTTGCATATTTCTTAATATTTATGAAAGACAGACGTTTAAACGGATTGTAGTTCTCACGAAAGTGTCCTGAAGAAAATCTTAATGTAGACGTTGGTTAAGGTGAATCGCGCTAAAAAGTGGTGGTAGCTCAATGGGTAGAACAATGGACTCTGAAAGATTGACCCAAGCTACCAGTGCGGGCTTGTACCCTTAAATTTGTTTACTTTCAAAGCTACGTACATCTGCGAATTTGTAGTAGCAATACCACAAGCTAACTTTGAAGGAAAGCATTGTGAGGAAACCCGCGTCTGTACGTACTGACTTCGCTTTCCTGTGAGCTAGGCCGACAGCTGCTGCCTAATGGTCCCTTCATCCATCTGCTACGAGTAAAGGTGCCACTGGACTCTGTGAAATAATCTCATTACGTAGATGTAAAGGTAAAAACTTTTTGAGGTGACTCACTACTTAGTATTAAAATGCGTAAATACGTTGTTGGTTCGTCCTTCTTCCATAGAGCAACGGTTGAAAAAGGTTTTTTGACAGAAAAGTGACATAGAACAATATTCCAAAGATGGGTCTGAGTATAAAGCCAGTGAATCAATCATCACTGATAAAGAACAAAATATAGTTGAATTGTGGTTTGAGATACTAAACGTGCAAAGGTCGTAGCTACCTGTTATTACTCCGACATGCGACACGTGAGACTCCTATTGTAAATGTAAACAACAGCTTGTTAATGTTTAATGAGATAAACGAGACATAAATTAACAATAGTTAAAATGTTAGCAACACATTGTATAATATCGTCATTAAAATCTCTTGAATATACATTAACAAATATAGCTCAAGGTAATATACGTTTATTGAATAATATAGAAGATTACAGCTGATGATGCTTTTAACATATGCCATTGAATGTTTAGGATTAGGTATTGATAACAAGGTCAATAATGAGTACTCAGGCGTTAGTGACGAACAATATTGCTTTGAAGGACCAATGGAACCTGAGAGTCAATTGCTGTACGATCCACCATATGCAATTAATTACTACTGACGTGACTCACATGTGACGATTAACCAGAGATAATCTCCAAGGAGTTACATCACCATTGCCTACACATCGTATATTATACGATCAAAATTAAAGTACCAGTGTTGGTATTATCACTAAAGAAATGTTGCTCCAACGCATTTTTGTGAAATCACAGAAATATTGTCATTCATTCTAATCCTCACCTAACCTTTTCCTTTTCAAGTTTGTATACAAACGATAAAGTAGAGAATTTATCAAGTGGCCAGATCCCGTTGGGGGTTCCAACATCATTGCCACAATAAGATGTCCTTTCATTGAGATTTCCGCTAGTTTACTGCGATAGATCTATTGTGTTCTTCAAATAAACCTCAGAATATTCTGCCGCGAGCCTTGCGGCGAAATATCCTTACTACATAGGCGAAGCGACTATAATGCCAAGCGACATAGCTGCTATCTCTACAACTACACTAACAACTTTGTGAGAGACCAACTCTGAAATCGCGAATAAACGTATCCAATCGCGAATAAACGTAAGGAACAGCTGATACGAGTATGTTTTGGGCTATTTCAGAGTTCTTATAATAATGTTTGATGATTAAAATAATAAACTTAAGTTTCACCGGTCCTTCATTCAACACGCTGTAGGGTTGGCATTCATGTGGTTTTTTAGATTTATCTTTGGTTTATTCAATATGAAGTTGCATGAAACAATGCCTGAACATTCAATTTTATTGTTAACTGATGTCGAAGTACGAGTACGTACTTACACGTCGATTGACGTAGTGAAGGTCGTATCGATTGGTAGTGAACACAAAGAGTTGTTGGCCAAACTCGATAGAGTGTTTACCATAAAGTGGTTGCAATATTTAATTTTTTTTAAGGTGAAACGAAGTAGAATCTACTGAAAACCCGCGTAAACCTCCAGATTAAAGATAAGGGCATTACAAAAAGTCGTGATATCCAATCTGTTTTCAAATAATCAGCTGATACCATTACGGATTTTGTAGTGCAAGATATCAGAAACACTTGATATTAATATTGTCTGTCCGTAGTTATGAACCAGACACTATGGTGTAATATATTTTAAAATAAATGGTGTTTACACTCGTACATTGATCCAGGGCACTAGTTACTATTGAAAATTGGATGCGTTTGACCAAAACCAGTATGGGCAGACTTACGGGCACCAAGTGTTTCTACGTGCGAGTGGTGACCGCGGCGGTTCAGGTGGCGGCTTGGGCGGGGCCTCCGGTGGTAGGCTGAGCTTGAAGCCGGTCAGCGATTTTCGCCGCTTGGCCGCCAATGCCCTGGAGGCCAAATCAGAGTCGTGGCTGGGCTCAGGCGGAGACGCGGCGCGCGGGCAGGTCCTCATGTGCGCTTGCGCCGTAGCCACCTGCAGCAGCTTACTCGACAGACTCCGCCGCTCCAGCGCATCGCATGTCGCGCAGCGTCCGTCCTCCATGGCGGCCCTCGTGTGCTCGACCCGGCCCCGGCGCGGACACTGAGCGCGTACTCCAACGAACGTGGTGATTAACTGATGTCATCCGAACTGCGCGTCGCCCGCGACCACAACCGCTGAACGTACTGTTCGCCGCACGGAACTAGTAACAAGACGCGGTGTGCCGCGAACGAAATCGATATTCGACCGAAATAAGCTTAATGCGATAAGCGGATCGCGATAAGGTATACGACACGTGAACAGGAGTGTTGACCTAGACGCTGGCACGGCTTCGCGGCTGGCCCTAGTGCGCGGGCGGCGTGGCGTGTGCGACTGCGGTCATCATAAGCGGAGCACCCCCGCCGCACTCGGTAATCCAAACGCTAGTGAAGATATCGATGTTTGCGGTGAATAATATGGCGACTCGCGACCGATTGTGCGATCTTTGTGGCTCGTCGGTGCGAGGCGTGTCCAACCCGATGTGACAAGGCATTCCAACATTCCGCTGGAATCGGTCCAGGTGTACGATATTATAAATAATAATCGCGGAGACCACTCTAACACCCAATTAAACATTGAAGTATCACTGTTACATTCTGGGTGTGCGCAAAATTTACGTATTATTTAATTTAAAAAGACACAAACAAATTTTCATTACCTTGCACTAACTTAAACACTCTAAATTGGTTTTTGAGGTTTGTAGAGCAGATAATTCGTTACAAGGACGTACATGCTGTTTTGGAACCAGCTTTATTTTCATTAAGTTTTGTCACTCCCATGTGCTGAATACATCACGCAGCAATTAATCAAATTTAACGTCCGCCGTTGAAATTTCCACTTCATTTTCAACTACACGGGATGCTATGAATTTTGCGGGACGCTTTAATTCGAATTCATATTTTAGCAAGTCTTCGAAAGCGACTTCCTTTACGGCGTAAACATCTTTCATCATTGGGTTCAGTTTCGTCTGCTTTTTAGTTTCAGGAAACGGTGGCACATTCCAGTTAGCAACCTGCGGCCTCTACGTAGAGCTATCGACATCTGTCATGTCTACCGTCCCCGAGAGTCACAAATACGGCTCTTGATGCCAAGTTTTCGTCTCGTTCGACAGATTTGGATGTTCATCATCGCAAATAACACAAAACATTGGCTCGGTGTCGTGTAGACACTAGAGTTGGTCAAGTGGCCGCGAACATATGTTGTAAACAAAATATGTTTTAATGCAATTAGTTGGGTAGGTGGTTGTTGGAATAAAGTAAATTGTATGAGTATGTCGATAATTTACATTAAACGTGCATACTAACATGCGTAGGTACGCACGTTTAATTGAACCAGACTATGGTAGCAGACCGTGACCGAAGAATGTAATAAAAATGATGGATGTGTTGGTGTCTGAATGGCTAACTTTCATGCAATCCTCACTATCATACCTTGAATTATATCACGACAAAATAAGTCAACGTACTGGACGAGTTCAAACATTTTGGTACCGTCAGCCAATTTTACTTAATCACAAAAGAAGATTTGCTGCAGATTGATGCTACGATTCTTTTCTCGGTACAGAAAAGCACTAGCCTTAAACGTCCTAAGGAAACCAGGTAATGTACTTCCACGGTTTTCATTTCCACGATGTTATCTTGCAATCGCTTTTAAATTGCTTCCCACTCGTATGCCGGTAATACATCGTGTGATGTTGAAATGGCGGGCAATGCTTAAACAGAGCACTGTGATAAAGGTAGAGATAATAAGTAATTTGAGCAATATAGCACTATCATCAACCATATTACCATAATACCGGAAGTTACAACGATAGTGCTTGCATACGTATCAGTTTTCTTCTATCATAGTCTACTACAGATACTTGAAAAATAGAAAAAAACAACCAACATACGTCAAACAAGTAAATAAAAACTTAATTGTGGTACAATGCAGAAATAATTTGCAACATCCTCTAAGTAATGAGACTAGAATCAAACAAAAAATAGCTTATGTTTTTCCCTATTAGTCGAGTGAATATTCTTAACTTAAGTTGTTGATGCAATCAACAACAAAGGGACAAAATAGATTTGTGAATAATAATGATAAATAACTTGTAGTCGTTAAATTGGAATTGGATTCCGCTTGGCAGACATGGTCAAACGCAGTATTACTTCACATCGGATTCATGTCAAACAATTGACCTGTTGTAACATGGCAAGCGCAGGATCGGATTTTGCTTCCTCTTGTCCTAGGTAACTCTATACGAAAAAATTTAGTAACTAAAGCTTGCACTGAACATTACAAAACTAGGAGATCCTTTATTTTAGTGCATTCACGATCAAAGCGTGGTTTTCCAGATTACATAATAATATTTCGTGTTTCCAGATTACTTATTTCGGACTTTGTAGTCATCACAATATTATAACAAGTCTTTGAAGTAGCGCTACCTGACCAAAAATACAATAACGCTACATGTGCTGCAGCTGTTAAAATTTGCTTAGCAATAGAAATTGACAGACTAACCACCTGTTTCATACTGTTTGTTAATAGTCACCAGTTGACCATAAAGAATTTACACTCAGTTTGCAGAATGTCAAGGTACATACAGAAAACAAAACAGGTGTTCACAGTAGATTAATGATTACACTAATATACCAAATTATTATATCTCTGTCAAACAAATCACATACCTACACTTGCAAAGTTTCGAATCAATACAGTTGGAAGTAGGTTAAAACTGAACTCCTATATTGGTTACATAATATTTACGATGCAGTGACTTATTTTCTTTTAAACTGATACAAGCGTGGTAAAAAGTGATATCTCTGGGGCAAGCGCAGATAAAACGACTGCCATGTTAGACCCGCTGACCTTCACATGGGTACAAACATCTTTCGACACACAATCGACAAAATCTTCGAATACAATATTTGTTGTTACCAACAGACCGAAAAAGAGTGTCGAACTCTACCTGTCGAGTACAATAGACATGTGCCGGTGAAGGTTCGCTTTGAGGTCGCGTCTCGTGTAATGCTGCTGGGGCTGCGGACTCGGCGTGCTGATGGGGGGCGAGGGCCCGACCGGCGGGGTCCGCTTCCCTATCAGCACCTTCAACTCCGCCATCAACTTCTGCACCATACGGACACGACTGAACAACACCGCACCACGCACAATAATGAGTTTCAATCCTCAATCAGTTGGATAAGACTTGCCAAGACGCGACCTGGCGTGCATCGGCGGCGGCGTGACGTCACCGATGCATGTGTAAATAATCGAGCATCGATATCGGGAGAAGCGTCGTCGCGTAACGCGTGCGGGCTCCGCACTGTCGGACCGCATTCGACGGTGACCTCGACGCTTTTTATAAGTACCGCGATGCGTTACGACGCTCCGCGGTCGTTTACGTTGAATAAATTTCGCGAATTTATTTCGAGAGGCACTCCGAACACGCGTGTGGACGTTTTCATGTAGCAACGCGTGGTTAATCAAACAAAGTTCACACTAAGTCATTAAAGTCAAGTTCAGAAAGAGGAGAGAGTCAGCCAGCAAACAATGATATTTAGGTCGAATGCACTCGCGCATCACAATGCTTTCGAATCAACTGGGTCACAGTGAGCTTTGTACAGCATTATCTGTACGCGGGGTGGCTGCTTCAACGCTGAATTGGACCAAGGACACTCGGAAAATACCTATGCGATGTCACGCAGCGAATCGTGCAAATGGCCTGAAATTGTATAAGATTGCGGCGACTGCGACTGAATCGTGAACACATGTATCCGAGTGAACAGTTTAGCTAAAGCCTTGAAGAACAATAATTCATTGAGGCGAGACTCCACGGCACGGACCACTCGGCGCGTGTATTCAAAATAAACCCCGCTTTGAGCATTGAATTCAAAGCAGAACCGGTTCACATTGGGCAGAAATAGCACAAGCAGGAGGTTCTAAAAAACCAAAAGCAATTCCCCAAATTGAAAGCGAAGATTTCGTAGTATTGTGGCTTGGCTTGGCGCGGTTTTATAACAACTGGAATTAACTTTCTTTGGATTTATGTCTGTCGTAAACAAGCTGTGCAACACTAGGGTAAATAGCACTAAAAACTAAATAGGTCATTCTTAATGTACAACTATAAAATTTACAGACCTCACGTATGCAAACAAACAACAAAAACTGGCTAAAGTATCTTTCTTTGGGTTTCGCGATCAACCAAAAAACGTCTCTTGAAAAAAATTACGAATATTTTTTTATTGATTTTCAGGCGGTACGAATTTATATATAAGAAAGGAAATGATATACACGGATTTATCACTAAAGTGACCTCTTTTTGACAAGCATTTAAAACATTAGTACAGTATTTTCATACGAATGCTGAATTGCTGCTGCTACAAAATTCCAATAGTGCGTGCGCGTAACCAATCCAATGAGTTTGTGGCCAGTTTTGGTAATAAAATTTGTCCTTCCCTCGAACTCGAAAGCGGTCATTTGCAGCTCTTTTTACGATGCTCGGTGGTATAAATTTTATTTTTGGACGCTGCTGGCGACAAATATTGAGATCAATTTTAAGACCATTGGCTGCGTTTCGTAACTACTGTTGAGGGCAGCGCGGACATTGTGGCTGCTAATAAAACTGAAATGTATCATAAAATAGATTCGACACGATTACATGTAAACGATGCAACAACTGTCGCGACGAGGAAGAAGTGAGCGTTAATATAGTATCCGCTAGAGACTGTGCTTCGACGAAGGCAGCTCTTAATTAGCATAGAGCCTGCCGGTTTGAATGAACTACTCTATCCTGTATTAACTTTCTACCTAAAGATAAGATAGGGCAAGATTAAACGGCTTAATCTAGGGGCGAATTGAAGCTTCCGCCAACTATACAATTGAGTACAGACACGGGGAAGTCACTCTTGTAATTTCCTGATGATAAGTGTCCAACGCAGATAATAAACTGGACTGCGTTAGGAAAATTAAGGAAATTCTTTCAAATAATCTTGCGTTTTTAGATGAGCACACAACAGACAAACCGTCCCAGATTGAATTGGCGCGGTAATAGAAAAAACAGGTAGAAGGTCCGCAAGTTAGAAATAGCAAAAACCTTTGTCATCTTTCTCCAAAAAAATATTTCGTCATAATGGGCCGAGCAATTTCATTTTGTCTTAGCTATTGTGTAGCAAGTTGCAATGGCGTAAGCTTCCAAGTTCTAAAAAGTACAAACGAATAAATTGTAGTATATTCCAAGTACTCTTATTATTCTTCAAGTAAACAAAACTAGCTTTATTGATTTTTATTTGAGTATTTCAATAGAACTATGTTTGTGAATATTTAACAAGGTGGACGAACGAACCAGCCAATCCTCAGTTCCTGATTGGGGTTCATTGAACAGGGCTCACCCTATCCCACCCTCGCCTTACGTTCGCACATTATGTGGCCCATAAAATGACGTAGCCACCTATATCACTGGAGGGATTCAGACTGCAACCTTGTACTAGGTGAATTTATTGCAGGGAAGTAACAACAACGAAATCACTAATAAATGATCGCAAGACAAAGAAACAAGGAAAACACCACTAAGCCCATTCGTAAATAAATAAGAGTCGTTATAGATAGAGTACGTGGAAGCGTGACCTAGTTAGCTGTTACAGGGCAATTTGTTGCAGCGAATAAGGTACTTACCAGATCGCCGCCACGTAACAGAACGGCGTGCACTGTTCTGCTAAACACCTGTCGTTGTTTATCATTCAGGCTGCTTAAGAAATACTTTCGCGGTTGTTTCTGTCGAGGGACAGTCCGGGACGCGTCGGTCCACAGCGGGGGGTTGGAGAGAACTGAGCTTGCGCGCGTCCCTATTCCCGGCGTCCTTGCTTAAAAGGGGCGGCTGCGAGAGGGTGGTGGCGCCATGGTAGCACGTCAAGGCAACGCGTCAATCAATATGCGAGATGAGTACCGTATCATCAACAAGCCTGCACGCACTCGAAATCATATGTTTGTGCAAACCTCTTATGTCTACAGCAATTCATTCACAATGCGTTCGGATCGACAACGCACGATTTCGCTTTTACTAATAGATCTCTGAAGTGTATACGTAGAAACCAAACACAACCTAAGGATATTGCGTTCTCTACCTATCCAGTTTCTTGGCTTGGCTGCTTTTTCGATGATTAAGATAGAAAGACACTTTACCAATAAATTGGAATTGAATGATGTCTTTACCAAAATTCGGTATCATTGCAGGACTAGAGAAATATGGTCAGAATAAGAAGAAGAGACACTTAAACGATAAATTGGAAGTGAATAAAGTCTTTCCCAAATTCGGTATCATTGCAGAACTACAGAAATATGGCCAGAAGATGACCTACAAGGAAGTGACAATCGTAGAAAAGTAAATGCAACAGGCAAGCTGAGGCACGCAACAGGTTTACGTATGCACATCGATGCAGAGATGCAAAAGACGCGTTACATAACAAATTCGTATGTGAGTGCCTTTTCAATAAACACTACATCAAAGTACCTTCATCAGTGCATTAAGCATGTCATGTAGTAAAGTGGAGAGTAAGAAGAATACGAATAAAAATAATTTCATTGAAATTCACAAACTAGTTTAAAATTAAATACATTAGTAGCATACGTTTATTTCTAGTTTAGTTTGGCAAACTCAGGTGATGCTATCACGGTTCTTAAGGCGTGTGCAGCGCTGATTTTCAGTCATTCCCTACTACCAGAGCTGTTGTGTGGGTGAATATGTAGTAATTAAATAGAAAAGACAGTTTAATTGAGGAAGTATCAGATTGAAGCTAGTCTAGCAACTAGACGATAACAAAATAACACTGTCTAAGAAATGCTAAAACTCAAGACAATAGTAATTGAAGTCTACAAAGACAAAAAAACTGCACAAGAAGAACGAACAATACACAAAAAATAAACAGAGTTACATAAGTTTACGCAGTTAACGTAACATACGATGTACGCTATCTGCCGTCATATCAAAACGCATCGTTACGAGACCAGACAGTTGATCGACATGAAACGTACCGCCCACAGGCTCGCAGATTGCAATAGGGTTTCCCCATTGTTGGCGCACAAAATATAAATAATTTGGAGATTTTTAAAAGAATTTTTGCGCACATTGAACATTTCCGGACAGCCTCTGTTAGTTTAATTTTGTTAGTGTTATACCTCAGTTTTTTGGTCTACTTACACACGAATGTGGTTCAAGCTATAAAATAGTGAAAAAATATATGGTTTCTATTTTCTTTTGCTTTACTATTATTATTATGTTGGTATATCATAAGATGCACATGCACGGCCCCATTTATTATTATTGATACCTACACCAGCAGTTTAAGGCTGATGCGTGTATCACTGCCTACACTGGATTGTTTTTGGTATATAATTTTCCATCACATTTTTATCCATCTATACGTCTGGCTTAATTTCGAACTAAATTAAAAAAAAAACACCCAGAACACTTGAATAAATGTTAAGTATTAAACGTAAGACTATTTCTTTAGTATAGATAACAACTTCCATAAAAACAATTTGCATTAACATAATCTCAATACCATCATCTAGATTCCCTTGACGGTCACGTCAAGGTTGATTTTAAAGAAAATCGATACTGAAGACCCAGTTTTTGCTTTATTTCAATGACCAGTAAACAATGAAGTTCTAGTATTTGCACACTTGCATCAAAGTTGAAAGAATGATGCAAGTTAGTACCTAATAAAAGATTTAAATAGTGTTCCTAAAATTTTGATATCATTGGCGAAAACAATAATACTCTAATTCAGCTATTACATATTTTATTAAAGTAAAAGTTATGAAACTGACCAAAAAACCTTCTCAGTCTGGTTATGCTGTGTGGTCATAACATCAATAAGGAGATTTTTTTGACAGTGTCACAACAATTTTACGAATGAATCTAATAAATGCATCTTCGCAAGCAAAAAATAATAATTCCAAAACGGGATCATATGAACTGGTGGCATTATGTTGATTAAATCTTATTTTGTGTTACATAAACAACACAACACTACGTGACGTAATTTATGCACACCTGGACTTCTTTATGATGATTGCCATCATCACAAACCAAATTGGACAAGATTGATCAAGAGGAAACACAATGTAATTGATTGAAAACAATAACAAAAGTGTAAAGATAAAGTAGAAACCGATCGTTAATGGCTAGATGCTATTAGTGTGAAACGAAATAAACATGGTGAATTGGCCGCAGCCAATGGCTGGACTAATCTAACCGCAAGGGAGCGCGGGCGCAATCGATACTTTCCCTTTTATTCTCGTGAAAGTGATGGGGCATTTCTCTAAAAGGGCTCTTTTAAAAACTAACTGTCGAACGTCATCACCGCAACTTAGCAACAAACATATAAGTGCAGTAGACGATTGACGCCAATGCATACACAATGATTACAGTAATTTATTAAAATTACAGTCTTACAGTAAGAGTTTTATGAAATGCATGGCAGATCTCAATCACAAAACACGTGTCGAAACATCTACAATGTGTCAGATAAAAACAAGCATCAATCAAAGTGATCTAAAATGTCGAGAATGAAACAGTGCCAATTTAATGCATTCCTAGAATGTAAACAAGAAAGAAGGAAAGCGGATCTCAAAGTCGGTCAACTAAGTTGACCAGGAGATGCACGGAGAGCATTCTAATAGCATCGATAGGGATTATCTGTTAACACTTAGGGCCACGACACCTGGGCACGAAAACAAAACAATGCAGACTTTCTAAGCAAGAGGGACTTTCACCTAAGTTCGGCACGCCTTAGTCTTACCCTTTGTAGTTGCATGGTTACCAATTAGTTATATAAAGTACTGAGGCACGAGCTCAATTGAAATTAGATAGGTTCGTGTGTTTTACGTTTCGACGCTTATGTTAGGTTTCAAGGTTATGCCTATTAAACAACGAGTTTTGACCTTTTTTTTACACTGAATAGGTTATAATTATGGGTAATGTGTGCACATGCAAAATTATATAATTTTTCGCGACTTCGGCGGAGCTCAAAAGGACGGTAATGTGTTCGGCTTGTAAGTATGTATGGAAGTATGTCAGATTGTATGTCCCCTCATAATAGTCAGATTCTGACAAATAAGAATTCAATCGAATCGTGGTGTTTGTGCAATTGTCATACATGAAATGCTAAGTATGATCAGCATTAACCCGTTATCAACCCTTGGATGTCCCCACTGCTGGGGCACGGGTCTCTTCCTGCATCGCAGGAAGGTTAGGCCATATTCCACCACGGGGGCCAACACCGGGTTGGTGGAGGATTGTAAGACAGCGGCTTGATAACTTCTGACAGTAAGGCCCACCCGCCTTACTGTCAGAAGTTATCAAGCCGCCCATAAGGCCTCTGACATGGCTTAACGACTGCCATTATATGACAGCCGGCACCAACGGCTTAACGTGCCTTGCGAAACACGGAAGCGTTCGGAAAAATGCCACTAGCGGTAGTCACGGGACGCTCACCCATCCCGTACCTGACCGCGCCTGTTGTTGCTAAACCAAGTGATTGATTCCAATCACTCGGTTCACCTAGGCCACGAGCGCTTCATTAACCCAACAACACAAAAATCACTAAAAAGGCAAAGAAGAAAGTACTGAAATAAATAATAAGTAAGACTGCCGAGCCATTAACTGCCATTAACAACTAAGCACCAGGGACCCTAACTCACAAATTTAGCTCATTGCAAGGTACCTAAGTTCGACCCGCCGGCTTAGTAGCTAATGCTCGACAGTCGGGTAGTTGGCTCCGCACTTTTTATTTCAGTTCTTTTTTTACATTACATAGACACTTGTATAAATTTGTCAAGTTGAAGTCTTTACTTTTTATGTCTGTTCATAAAACTCAGATCTCTAAAATATATTTTATTGATCTTAAGATAACAAGGCAGTAAAACGAGCATTGCGTTATGTCCATAAACACTAAAAAAAAATATATATGTGAAGGACAGGCTCAATCCTAGCGTCTGTTTCGACATTTGGCCTCATGTTCATTCATCGATGCATATATTTCTTCATCTTTTATTCTTCAGGAATGTGTTGATTAGTAGTTATATTTGTATCATGTATTGCTATAACGGTTCTATCATTATTTCATTGTTCTATATTTTATCCTTATTTTTATTAATAGTACTTATTAATAGACACATCGTTTCTTCATTGACCATGAATTTGTTTGTTCCTAACATAGTTTTGAAATACTTTTTTGGTGTCATGTCATATTGTCATAATGCTGTATCTAAATACTTATGTTTTAGCGCAATGCAAATTAGGTGAGCGACATGCGAACCGACGATTGTTTTAAATATTGTGTTTGCGCAGGTTTTCTTAAATAACTTTCTGAATGTTGCCTTAAACGCAAATCAATAGCCAAAACTCCGAATAGACGAATACGTCAAGGGCCGCCACATTTAACATTAATAAATCTGTTCCCTCGTCCTCAATCGAGGTAATCAGTGATAGGCGTCGAGTTAATCCGAGATCATCGCACCGTACTCACCCAATGAAGTTCTTTATAAAGCAGTAGACAGCGAAGAGCGTCGCGTCATTGAGGCCCAGGTCAGGCTTGATCGGGGGCAGCATGACGGCGGCCGGCGAGGCGTCCGTTGGCGGCGCCCGCACCTCCGGCGTGGCCGCGCTCATGGCGGGCCGCGGCCGCGGGCCCGATGCGTGAGGAGCGATCGTGGCGGCCGCTCTCCGTGGAGCCACAGCCCTGGCGGCACTACCCGCCCCGCATAACACCACCGGCGCTCCCGCCGCGCCACTCAGCGTCCCGTCCGTCCCGGCGCGCCTGACCCGCGTCTTCACTCGCGCGGAGCACCGCAAACACGAGCCCGAGGCGGCAGCACTTAAGCGGTCTATCGATCGCGACGCCGCGCATGCGTCCTGAACTACTCTCGGGACTTGGACCGGCAACGTCGGTGTCGCCTCACACGTCCAGCATGAGAAAGCCGAGGTAGATCACAAGAAAGAACCACGGGCAGAAGAGGTACATGCAAACTGGCATTGCTAGTGAAAAATGTAAAGTCTCGAGGTGAAGTTCAGTGATGAACTCGTTTTATCGTAGCTGCGAGCGCGTGGAGGGGGGAATGGGCACGTGGATGCGCGTGCGGCTTGTTGCGCGGCGGCAGTCTGACTGGGCGCGCTCTCGCCGCGTGCATGCCGCCCGCCCGATATCCGCTCACCGCTCCACAGTACATACCTACATTCACACTGTATAGAACCTGCCCACCTTGATTTACATACTAAGTGATAGCCTTTACCTCACTCACTACTCACTAAAATCGTCCTAAAGTGTTTTCGGTGATATCCGAATAACAACCGCTTATGAAGTTTATCAGTTCAATGATAATAATAACATACACTGAATTAAGACCAACGCCTGCCAAGATAATTTTGATACCAAAACGATAGGTGATCGTGACTCTTTCCGGATGTATATGATAAAGGCAGACTACATGACCACTCCAATGCCCTTGATGCAATTCAATAACTTTGGCTAGTCATAAGACTGACAAGAATAAATTTAAAAGTTTTCATAGTGGAGTAAATGCAGCAAGCCTTAATAACAGATAATATGAAAAAATCTCGGGGACACGTGAACGTGTGTCCATGCAAGGCTGCAACCCACTCCCATCGCCGATAAGCTTAGCAAATAGATACCACCTCATTGGTATCTGGCAACGTACCCAGACAAAAAATGCCAGAGAAGAAATAAAATATGAGCAGCATACGGTTGCACTGAAAGTTGAAACCGAATCCTCTAAATAGTCTCGAGAGTTCAACGATCCCGCGATGGAGTGACGGACAGCGTACTGTCAAGTGATCATAAAGTTGAGAAAAAAAACATGCTCTCCCACCCGGCAACATGACGCAAGCCTTTTTGCTAGACGTCCAAGAGGTTCTTCTATTTCGTCTGATGAACTTCCATCTTCAATCTAACCTCTTTATTAACAGTTGAACAAAAAAGCAGCTCGTACCTCATTCATTAATTGCGACATATCAAGTGTCTCCGCGTACATTGACCTAATATGGACAATCTGCAGCATGTTGGTCGGAGCTTTTCAATAACACGCTGTCTCACGGTTAAGGTATAATTAAACGTTAAATTAATTAAGATCATCGTTTTTCTTGTCCATCACATAATTTAAGTGGTATGGTTGTAATTTATCAGTATCACTAAGGCGTATGCTAGATAATGACTGCATTTCCAATTGCAAATAATTTCATTAAATTTGCAAACGATTTACACTAATTTAATTTGCAAATGATGTACATATACTAATGATTCCTAATTGATTTGGGACTTTCGCAGCCGTTTATTGGTGAATGCTGCCGAATTCACAGCGTCACAGATATCCGTCTATTCATAACTCGCCCTGTCAGCAGCTTAACACCAATAAACGGTGGCAGATCTTATGCACCAGCTTTTATCGTTAAATGTTCCGCTGACACAGCCACCGAGAAGCGATGAATTATACGGACAGTCGTAAAGGGAAGCCAACGACTGTGACTAACTACTTCTCTTGGCTGCCTTATTGTCGGACATCGAGTTGATCCTCTCATCTTCTCGGAAGATGCATCGTGCACTTCCCTGTCTACAGACCAGTTCTTAGAACGCAGTGGCACTATCTCAGCCTATTAATTGGTTGAGTTATTAGCGGCTGCGTACGTCAATTCTGCGCTTATGTGTTGCAAGTCATTTGAAAGTTGTTACTTTTATCTCTCGCCGTATTTTCACTATATTTCAAGGACAGCAGATTGGCATCTTCAATTCGCCAGGTTGAAGTGAAATTAACTCTTCCATTTCGACTGGATTTAATCACTAACACGAGTGAAACAATACTGCGATTCTTGCAATAGTACGTTTCGGCTCTACCACAAACCGCTATTCCATTATTCATTATGATCGCATTGCCGCGCCATTCCTAATGACAGTCGCATGTGGTTCAGAACATGGTTCACCATGCTTGGCTGCATTCGTGACAGCATAAAAATTACAACACCAGCTAGCAATCAGTGCCATGGTGTTAAGCGCGGGGCGCTCGCGTGCATACTTCTATTGATGCAATATGACCCAATTGCAGTCACTTCTATGAAACTGTACCCCACAATAATCACACTGGCAATTGTACCCATATTGACGGTGCTATAAATTGAACCGCGACTGTAAAGTCCAAAGTAATATAGTACTCAAATAGAACCAGGAAATTATAGTCAGCTATTTGTTTCATACGGACATTACGCGTATGGAGTTGGATAATTTGCAAATTGAAATTGAATTGCAATAAGAAAGTAATAACCTGATAGCAGTTAAAGACTATCTGTCGCCGGATCGTTTACGCAAGTGTGAGTAGATTTCCCGCACGCGCTGCCTTACGAGCAGCTGATCTATGGCGCAACCTTCCATCATTATGAGACCATTCGCCGCCTTAAAGAACCGGCAATTTTACGTTAAACTCATGTTCCCGGCGATCAAGCTTAATACCTAAGAGATAAAGTTTAATTTTCATTGTAACGTAGGCATAAGAATATTGTGTCCGCGGTAAATTTGCAATAGTGGCACACCCGACAAATACTTGCTTCAACGTTAACACAGCATAAGCCTAGATTTCAAACTGGTCGGTAGCAAAGTCAAAGGAATTCTGCTGAATGATGTTGGCCGACCCACTACAAATAAAACACTATCACAGGCTTAGCGAAATGATTTCATCTTCCCATTACCTCTTGGCAAGGGCTTGGAGGGCTAAATATTCCGGTTAAATATGCAACATATCCCAACCACCAGACTCGTGTGTGGACGGAGGTTGGCATTTGCTCATTCCTCATGGATTTCGAAGTAGAAAATTAGGTCACCGCATGCTTTATTCAAAATATTGCGTACTTTGTCAACATAGACCGAACGTTTGCATTATGGACTATTTTCAGCGATGAATAGTAAAGTGTCGAAACCGTACATTCTTGAGCTTACGTATTGGTGGCATGTTAGTATATTATGTGCTGAATAAGTGGACATAATTCATCGAAAGATATTCACAATTGGTTGTAATATAACATTCTTGTTATTAAGGACATTATTTATTGCACCTAGAATCAAAACACATAACTAACAGCATTTCTTCTACACAATACTCCGACATTAATTGAATTAAAAAAATATATGTATACATATGATATTTACAACCCAAACCACCTTTATTCTAGACAACATTATTATGACGGGAAGGTTTCCGAACGAGAATGAGAGTATTTAGTGCAAATACGATTATTATTACTGACAAATCTTAAAACCGCTATTTGCCGAATTCGGAATGCAAAAAAAAGTGAACTGCCTGAATCGAAAACCATTTCGAGCTTAGCATCTAAACTACAGTATTTTTAATGTAAGAGATTTTTATCATAAAAGATGAGCCTTATTTTGAGTAAATAATAATATTTAAATGCCCTTCATATGACCTCTGAGGACCTCTATGATGACGTCACATGATTACACTATTTTTATTTTTAATGCACTAACCCGTGCTAAGGAACATATTTAAAAACCTATTTAGAGGCTAAAAATTTCACCCATGCCGGGATTCGAACCCGCAACCTCTGGCTATCCGTACCAGCGCTCTACCAATTGAGCCAATGGGCGACTCACGGCATCAGTGAAATTTCGAACCTCTTTACAATATTCTCTGTATTACGTACAGGCAGTGACATCTGACTTAAGCAAATTGCATTACTTACAGCCCCGACTACCTACTTTGCAGTTAGGTTTAACATCGGAACGATATCACTGTACCCACATGATTACACTATTTTTATTTTTAATGCACTAACCCGTGCTAAGGAACATATTTAAAAACCTATTTAGAGGCTAAAAATTTCACCCATGCCGGGATTCGAACCCGCAACCTCTGGCTATCCGTACCAGCGCTCTACCAATTGAGCGGTTGCGGGTTCGAATCCCGGCATGGGTGAAATTTTTAGCCTCTAAATAGGTTTTTAAAAATGACGTCACATGTTAAATCGTCTGTGGTAGTAGTTATTCCGTGGAAAAAATACCAATGGCCCGTCAACTTCATCTGTCAAACACATCGATGTCATTCACATGTCACACTAAACCACAGACAAATCCAATCACGAGCTCTACCTACACACAGAGTATGTAACATATGACGTCACGCCGAATAATATTCATTTTAATTAAATAACAATGATAAACTGGATTAATCACGAAAAAAATGAAATTAGTTTCTTAAAATTACGCCTACTATCAGAATATAAAATAAGATCCGATCATAAAAAAACTTTGCATCCCTAATTGTTTGTCATGATTGTGTGTTTGTGATGATAATTTAGAAGATCAGGTTATCAGTATCAGTTTTCGCACAAGTTAATCCACGATTATTAAATGAAATGTCAGTGGAACTAAGATCCTTACAATATACCAGTAAAAATCTTTTTAATACAGTTGCTCAAAAAGTGGCGTATTACAGGGACGTATAGCGTGCGGGATGTGGGCTATTACACACTCGTGCTTTTTTTTACCTTTCCCGCACTCGTGCGTTTTCTTTCCCAACTGTCAAAATAATGTCTATTAAAAATAAAAACCAACCATGAAGTTTTTACTAAAAAATCATAGAAGTTTTTATGAGCTACTAATTTGTTTCAATATCAGATTTAATGATTTGATTGAATGAGTTAAGTTAGGTTCCATTTCATTTCATGAAATTTCATTTTCATTTCATATCAACAAAAAAAATTCTACTGAAGACTTGGCTGTATGGGCATAGTTCCCTTTGCCTACTAGAATGGGTGAAGACAAAAAATCTCTGCTTATATTTTTTTACGGTTGGCGCCATTTTCCAAATAATTTTTCTTTATTAAATTACTTATTTTTTTCGCAACTTTATTAAAAATAGTCGTTCAGTACACGTGCGGAACCGTCATTGCAACTTGTTCCGACCGACATTTGTCGGAACTCTCTGCAATGACAGCCTTTCCGCACTTGTAATGAAATATACTATTATAAAAACTTTACAAAAGCTTCTGAATTGATGGACCAGTTTGTAACCAGTACCACGAATTGATCCTATGTGAAGGATCTTGTTTTACTTTTCTATGTGAACTTAATTTAGAAAATTTTTAGGTTATTTACGTAACTTAGTTTTAAAGTGAGAGTAAGTATCGTTATCAACCCTTGTATGTCCTGACTGCTGGGGCACGGGTCTTTTCCTGCATCGCAGGAAGGTTAGGCCATACTCCACCACGGGGGCCAAGTCCGGGTTGGTGGATGATTGTAAGTCAGTGGCGGGCCTTACTGTCAGATTAAGTTATCAAGCCGCCCATAAGGCCTCTGACATGGCTTAACAACTACCATTATATGACAGCCGGCACCAACGGCTTAACGTGCCTTGCGAAGCACGGAAGCGCTCGGGAAAATGCCACTAGCGGTAGTCACGGGATGCTCACCTATCCTGTACCTGACCGCGCCTGTTGTTGCTTAACCAAGTGATTGATTCCAATCACTCGGTTCGCCTAGGCCACGAGCGCTTCGTATGTATGCCAACAAACTATCATTTAGTTTGGCGGAAATTATTGGTTATAAAAGTTGCATGTACCTTTTATAGAATAAACTCTTATTTTATTTTATTTTACTTTATTAGGAACAACAACAGCGTAAACTGATTATAATTACTTATAACTAATAACTAAAAATAAGGCCAATAACAGTTGTCCACAGTTTACCAATTAATTAACAAACGCATTAATTAACATGCTTGAAACTGCTTTAAAAAACAGTTAATAGCCAAATATTTAATGCTTGGCAGAATACATTAAAAGTAGTTACTTACTTCTAGTTAGGTAATTAAACATGAAAAAATTAACAAGAGGGAAAATGAGTACTATTATGCAAGTTTTTGTTTGGAGTCACGAGTGTGTATTAAAGTGTGTGTGAGTTAGTGTAAAGGTGGGTGTGTGATTGTATGTGAGTGCGTGTGATTGTGTGATAGAGATTATTTGTATGGATACATTCATAAAGTTACATTAAGTTACATTATGAAGTCACTGGATTGTCCATGATTATATTTATGATAGCATGTTTGAAAGAATTCTTAGACTGAGAAAAAGGGTCGGCATCTGAAAATTTATTATTATACAGGCGTGCCAAACGTACCAGAGTGCTGTTTTGGGCATAATTAGTGTGCACAAAAGGCACATGCATCAGCTTTTGATATGTATGCCGGGTTCGTCGCAGTGGAACAGTGAGTCCAAGTGAGGATAAAAGAGCAGGTGCGTCAAGTCTGCCAGATAGTATATCATACAGTAAAGCCATATCAAGTAATTCACGACGTTCATTGAGAGTCAATAAGTGATGGAAGCGGCATGAGTCTGTGTAATCAGGCTTATAGATTTTAGCTTTAAAATTTAAATGCTTTAGAAAAATTGATTGAATACGTTCGATGCGATGCATGTGTGTGACGTATTGCGGACACCAAATGCTAGAGGCATATTCTAGGATACTTCTTACGTATGCGAAATATATCATCTTGATACAAGTCAAGTCTTTAAATGGCGTACATGTGCGAAGAACAAAACCAAGGTTACGATATGCGCGATCTGTTATGTAATCAAAGTGCTTGTCGAAAGTAAGCTTTTGATCCAAAATTATGCCGAGATCCCGGATAGTATCCACGCGGGTTAGAGGATGATTATTGATGTGGTAAGTAAAATTGATAAGTTTAGCGCTCCTGGTGAAAGAAATCTGAATACACTTGCTAACGTTCACATTGATTCTATTTAGTCTATAGTACTCGGATAACCGGTCTAAGTCCTCCTGTATTTTGATGCAATCAGTAGTGTCAGAGATATTAAGAAATATTTTCTTGTCATCAGCATACATCAAAAACAGGCTATTCTTAAAGGCACAGTAGATATCATAAAGATATAAGTTGTATAAGAGAGGACCCAAGTGAGACCCCTGTGGAACACCGGACGGAATTTTAATAAACTCTGAGCTAAAACCACTAACAACAACACATTGACGTCTGTTGGCCAAGTAAGAGGAGAACCAGCGAAATAAATCACCCTGGACACCGAGAAAATAGAGCTTCTGTAAAAGGATGACATGGTCAACACGATCAAATGCCTTCTCAAAATCCGTGTAAATTACATCAACTTGCTTGCGGCTGTCCATTTGATGAAGAACATATTGCAACAATTCTGCCAGATTTGTCACCGTCGAACGGCCCTTTAGGAATCCATGTTGCTGCGGAGGAATATACTTGGACAGAGTTGAGTATACCTTGTTGTAGACTGCCTTTTCAAAAACTTTGGCAAATACGTTCAAAATAGATATTGGCCGATAGTTATCCACCTCCCTTTTGGACCCCTTTTTATGAATTGGTACAATATTAGCATCTTTCCAGCAAGTGGGGAAAACACCCTCTGCAAGTGATTGATTGTAAATTAAAGTAAGGGGAAAACTTAACTGAATAGCGCATTGTTTTATAAAGAATGGTGGAACACCATCTGCCCCGGGGCCACCACTTTCCTTTAGCAGAAACAAAAGTTTGGAAACCTCCTCCCGACATATTTGCAATGAGCTTATTAGCACAACGTCATTGCAGTAAGGAGGGGTGAAAGGATAACCCTCGTAGGTGATAGCGGCTTCACAAAAAACAGATTGAAAGAAACTGTTAAATCCCTGACATATACTGGGTCCATCCGAGAGCGTAAGACCTTTGTGCACGAGATTACGTGGACAACCTGAGGAGCCACGAAGTGCCTTAACAAAGGACCAGAGATATTTTGGATCGGTTTTTATTTGTGTTTCCATAGATAACACATAATCTTTGAAACATTCATCCTGCAAAACTTTTTGACGCCTACGTAGTAACGCAAACTCATCGTAGTCTCTAGGGTTTTTAAAAGATTTCCATCTTTTGTGGGCCTTGCCCTTTTCACGAATTACCCTAATAAGCGAGTTATTATACCAGATAGGGTAATGGCATTTTTTATTTCGTGTATCACGAGGTATGTACTTCTTTATGGCTGTTTGTATGATCTCAGAAAAAGCGTCAACGCAATGATCCACACTTTTGCTGCTAAACAGCTCTGACCAATCTGTGCCATCAATAAGCTTACGTATTTCCTCGTAATTACCTCGACGAAATCTATATCTCAGGCTATTGGACTCAGGAAGTGACATGACAAAAATATCGCTGCTTTCAATCTCAAGTGAGGGATGGTGAGCATCCTCCTTTACAAGACCCACTGGAGCACGACGTACCTCTATGGTAATAATACTTTTTTTTATTAATATTTACGCTGCAGTATTTAAAGAATTCCATTGAGATTAATTATGCTGTTTTTAAAGAAAGAACAATAGCTGAAGGATAGGTGCGCATATACCCGTGAGAACGGTAAAGCCATGTGGCGGTCTGGATTCCCACAACGCTTACGTAGGTATAACCTACGACGACACAGAAAAAGATTGCGCTCGCGTGGCATTCTTGTATCATGGCTTTGTGTTTCTAAGAATGACCGATGTGACCGTGTTATGACGTCGGGAGAACCCTTCACTTTTCCTTGTCATTAGGTTTCACCTTCGGTCCTTTGAGAACATTAACTTAATCAATGGATTTAATGAGTCCTTTAGCTTTTGATTTATCTCTACTCGGTCCTACTCAAATGATTTTATTAATATTTCTGTCACGAAAGAGATTCCCAGTGCGGGCATGTATCAACGACTTGGTTTTCTAAGCTATGTACATTTGTAAAGATCTAGTAGCTGTGCCACTTGTTAACAGTAAAGAAAGACATCGGGAGGAAACCTGAGTGTCTGAGGTATTCGATTACCTCAGCCCTTGTCATTGCCAATCCGCGGTGGGCGTTATACGTTATCGTTATCAACCCTTATATGTCCCCACTGCTGGGGCACGGGTCTCTTCCTGCATCGCAGGAAGGTTAGGCCATACTCCACCACGGGGGCCAAGTCCGGGTTGGTGGAGGATTGTGAGACAGTGGCCGGGCCTCACTGTCAGAAGTTATCAAGCCGCCCATAAGGCCTCTGACATGGCTTAACGACTGCCATTATATGACAGCCGGCACCAACGGCTTAACGTGCCTTGCGAAGCACGGAAGCGCTCGGAAAAATGCCACTAGCGGTAGTCACGGGACGCTCACCCATCCCGTACCTGGCCGCGCCTGTTGTTGCTTAACCTAGTGATTGATTCCAATCACTCGGTTCGCTTAGGCCACGAGCGCTTCAAGCGGTGGGCACAAGTGGTAATTAAACCCATACTCTCTCTGAGAGAAGACCTTGCCCTGCAGTGTAGGAGTGATCGTTGCAAAGACGAACCGTTTTATAAGACCGTTTTGTGTTCCGCGACGATAGGACCGTTTTACGTTTCATTATAAAGCAGTGCCAGAGACTCTAAAGCAGTGCCAGCGTTCGTTCGTCGCGAGACCAGTCCTTAGATTATTTGACGCGGATATGTCCTTTAGTGCTATATTAATAGAGCCTAGAACGTAATGAGATCATTGCGACGTCGTCGTCGGCTCCTTGCTCGTTCCGTTCGTTTTGGTCTGTGATACAATAAAGTAATCTTTATGTCTATGAGTATACAGTCGAATATCGTGTAAAATAACTTATTTTTTCCGATGTTTCGTGATTTCGTCTCGTTCGCACTCGTTTGACCGTCCTCTGCGCCTTGCTCGTTCGCATACAATGAAACCAGTTGCGAACGAGGACCGTTTCGAGGACCTGTTTTCGTTTCAGAAAAAACGGTTGCGTTTCGTCGTCGAAAAATCGGACAACGACCCACTCCTACTGCAGTGGGACGTTTATAATAATATGCTACATAAAATAAATATATTAAGAGCACGTCAGAAACTCGTCATAAATCTTTGCTCTGTCCTTGGTAGAACAAGTAAAATCATTAGTTTACATTTGCTCAACACTTGTGTTAGCTTTTTCAAACAAATGACTGCATTTTGACCCAAAGATTAATTGTACTGATAAACTCCGCTGTTTATATGCAGGCAATTGTCTCACAGAGCTAGGTTACTACATAATTACATGCATTATTTTGCCACGTGACAGACGTTTTTATTGTGTTAGCTCGTTATTTTACATAAAACAGTGCGGTGTGACGATAGCGGTCTATGTAACCAACTCCCTGAAATTTTGACTGATGTTATTTGAACGAGCGTTTTTTGTGAGCTATTCGTGAATAGGTGTTGTACAGTCACGAGCACTTATGACTGCACTTCATTTGCTTGTCCAAGTCAAAATAGCCAATTTCTCATACATCACGCTAGAAGAGGTTAATGTGACAAGATTGTAAGGTGTTTACATGTTAGTGCACGCGACTGTACGCGAAGAGCTAAACGCTGGCAATATTGATTTTCTCAAATAAAATCATTCTGAGAGAAGGCCTGTTCCTCGCAGTACGATGTATATAGGCTTCTTAACAAAATCTGTATTTAAGAAAAGACGTCTGTATAGTTATTATGAAGGCAACATCTTCTTCACGACAGAGTCGACCTGCCTTCAGGTCGACTCTGTCGTGAAGAAGATGTTGCCTTCATAATAACTATACAGACGTCTTTTCTTAAATTTTCAGCTTATTATTGTTATCGGATAGTCAGCAAATATAATGTTAATCTGTTGAATATTTCTCGTGAAATTTTTAATATCTCATGGTTAAATTTCTGACCACTCGACCTAAACTCGATTCTGTATGGAGCAATTAAATGTGTCATATATTGAGTAGCGCGGTACATATTCGTTCGTCCCGGCATTAGTTTCAATAGTGCAATTGGCATTTAGTGAGAAAAGAAACGATCGCCTAGCCGGTCAACACAGCTATGGGAACATGTTTTAATTAATTTTGTAAATACAAATGTTATCTGCAGCTGTCATCACTTCCAAGTACTTCTTTGTAACATCTCTTCCGTTTTTTCTTTAGAGGTTTCTAATCTAAATTATAAGAATTGTGAACGATTGTATGTTTAGGTGTATTTCACGCTATCACGCATTAACAATTGAACGGATTTGTACGACATTTATCATTCAGAATGACTTGAAATAAAATAAAGAGTAATTACTTTGTAACTGAACACCACGCGTACGAATTCACGAGCGGAACTATTCTCAAATGCATTAACAAAACATTTGTGCTCAGCGATTAACCAAATTCCCACTACGTTCCATTCTTCATCTTCTGCGACTGAGTCACAGACGCGCAAACGTCGCGGACCAAAAGAGAATTTCCGCGAAGCGGCTCGTATCGCGGAGCTGTCACGGTAGACGAGCTGCGACAGACGCAAGCAAGTCGACGCGACGGACAAAAGGGCCGGCCCTGTGCTGCGAAATGAGAGGCCAGAAGATTCGTCGTATCTTACATGTCAGCCTTTCTACAGAATATAATTATTCTTCGAACAGGGGCCTAATTAATCCATTCGGAATCGTAACGTTTGCGACAGGGATTTCTATGAAATTTGACACTGGAAATCGCTTAGGATTTGGTGCGAGTAATATAGAGGCGACTACCGCAAGTGGCATTTCCGGGCGCTTCCGTGCTTCGCAAGGCACGTAAAGCCCTTGGTACCGGCTGTCATGTGACGGCAGTCGTTAAGCCATGTCAGAGGCCTTATAGGTGGCTTGACAACTTCTGACAGTAAGGCCCACCACGGTCTTACAATCTTCCACCAACCCGGACTTGGCCCCCGAATATGCCCTAAACTTCCTGCGATGAAGGAAGAGACTCGTGGCCCAGCATTGGAGCTATACCAACGGTTGATATCAAATACAGGGATATATCACTGAAATTAATATGAACAAACGTACTCGCAGATTGAGACCGTGCACGGTCGAAGGCGACCGAAGGTTCTCGTTTGCGTTTGCTTCACTGTCCTCCATAGTACTCTGGCTAGAACTTTGGCTTGCTTTCACCATAACGATTCTGCATAGATTAGTTCCCTACCGTTCATTCGTATTTGTTCGGCTAAGTTCGTAAGTACACAAAATTACAAACCCCTATTTGCACCATTCTCTTGGAATTAAGGTCTACTGAAGCTACCAAAGTAGACGAGATAAGCGACAAATGCGGACACTTACAAATATGGGAATAGGAGGCAAGAAATTCTTCCACTCGTAACTATCAGGTGTCTAATGTCAAACAAACATCAACAGCATTCGTATTCGCGTGCGAGCTCCTATATGATCAAATCTGTCTTCTGTTAGTCCCTTTAACGTGCCTGTAACTTGACCAATTAGCGTGCGACACTTTGATGCGTGTATCTCATATAGTGTCGCTTTGATCAATGGTTATGTTACTTTTGACGTGCCATCTCCTTTGGAACGTTTTTGAGAGCCAAGTGTTGCACAAAAGGTATCCGAACATTTGTTTGAAATACGCAGGTCATAGAACTTTCATAAACTAGTTAACTACAGCCTTAGGATGTTTGTTACCTACATGAAGGTCCATACCTTAGATATCCATTTCAAATTTACATGAATATTGTAAATGCTTCTTAGTGTTTATAGAACTTTGTAAACTATTCGCTACGTTGCAACAGTTTTGACGCACGCAGGATGTATTAATAACTCCGAATGTTATATGGACACTAAAGTAGCGTAAATTTATATTCTCCAAGAGCGTTGGTGATGAAAATCTAAGTGGTGTTTTATTCAAAAAAAATTATGCGTAACTGTGTCAAAAATAATTTTCTATTAAAATTTTGCAATTTAGTTAAAACAGAATCTGCACATACATGGTTAAAGTCTTTTGTTAAGTAAACATTAACCTGTATTAGAAGGCTTCGCTTTATATTGTTGTTTCTTTGAAGTATGTAGTGAATGTATTGCCACTAAACAATCTTTCTTTACCATTTTCTTTTGTATAAACGCGAAGGGAACCGCCGACATCACAACATCAAATAAGGAAATAATTATTGGCAGTGAAAGCTCCCTTGTTTGTTGCCAACAATGTGGTTAACCACAGCATTTGTATGAAGGCCAGACAATCTGCTTCTATGATCATCCCGGCATTCTCTTGCGTTTCCTAATTTCCCTTTTGCCGTGACCGGAGGGGTTATCGAATCTAATGAGTTTTGAATACGTGGGGCATATTTACAGTCAACAACATTATCTTAATTACAAGACCAGTTGACAGCATACTCAACAAAGGACTCGTTCTGATAATGTGGACTGTGGACTAAAGTATACTCTAGAGCCGGTGCCAAGTAACGTGACCAACTCATACATTTGGGGCACCGACTCCAAAATATATTTCTACAATACCTACATTAATTTACCTAGTATGAATTTAAAGATCATGTTCGTTTAAATTATTTCTGTGATTTTAGTGCTGTAGTGTTTTGAAGTCTGTTTCAAATTTTTATTTATAAAAATGTATAACTAGATTAATTCTGACGTAACATGTGTATCGCTGTGACTCCGGCAAATTGTATTTGCACATGTCACAAGAAAAAACACCCAAATCATTTCAAGTGCCTTTAACATTTTAAGAGTTCTCTCGATTTCTGCAGGATTCCATCATCAGATCATGATCCATCATCACTTCATGACCACAGGACTACCAGTGAAGTCTTCTTAACCACTTCGAGAAATTAGGTAAAATAAAAGCAACGAATTGAGAATCTCCTCCTTTTTAAGTCGGTCTATTCGATGTCAATAACAGTTACCTACTCAACTCTTTCGTGCATTTCTCTGCAAGTTCCTTGTAGGGTTTTTTCCCTCTAAATGACTAGTTGTAATAATCTCGATTACGCCATGGGGTTAGTTCGCTGGATGAGACGTAACTGTGCAACTTGCAACAATATCATAATAATACTATCTGCCCGGATTCCCATAAACCTTGTTATACCTTTGAATCACCGTGCAATGTTAATGATTTAAAGCCAGAAATAACCTGAAGCATCAAAGGCTCAGTCAGTAACAGAGTTGCTGAAAACCGCTACACTGATGATGCGAAACGAATTTGAAGTGCACAAGGTCTGGAGGCAATTCGGCACAGCTTCGCTACGCGACCGATTTAGGTAGCCGTGTTGCTAATACTAAAATTGGTTGGAATTTGAAAACACTAATATCAAGGCTTTACTGCTCACTGCCGACTTGTAAGTGTTATTATAGGTAGGTACTTCATTATATCAGGTTTAGCAGCTGAGAAATAATTACCTATGTGCAACATTCGGAACTGCAATTTTCAGTACCAAAGATGCAATTGTTTTCCAACTAGTTAATTTAATTTGAAAATTATATTCCTGTGATGACTACAAGATGATTATTGTATCGTCGCAGGATAAACTCGTCTTCGACGACCAACTGACGACGCGAGCTCCGTCTCTGCTCCTAAAACCTGGTCGGACTCTTCCGAAAAAGAAGCCTAGTAAGATTATCCGGTTACAATAGAAAGGTAGTACTTACGAAAGATTTAGTTCCAAGACGAGTCGAACCAAACCAAGCAGCAGTTAATGAAATGAAATAAAATTAAAAGGTTTTATTCAAAGCAGCACAGAAACTGCGGCTTAGCGACTAAACAAACCATCCCATCATTTATTTCCTTAAAGTAACTATCCAAAAGGATGGAAATAACTTCAGAGGTGGGAACTCAAAGCAATGCGCTTTAAGTATTTAGAAGGAGCAAATTGCTCAAATTAATCTGTCCAAAGGCTCTCCGTAAGCGGCTCATCACGCCATGCCAACCATGGTGTGCGATGCACCCCGCAACCGGTTATTTAGACTTGCAACAGCACATTAGCGTTCATGTAATTTAAACGAAGCTTTGAAGTGCATCAACATATAAATAGAAATTAGAACAATCACACAACATTTGCAAGACGTGATAGCCGCGGGCTGAAATCTAGAGTCGGCATAGAGTATTCACTTCAGGTGAGTTATTTATAACGACACGATTCCCTTAAAACACTTCATAAACGCAATAGAAATAGTGCGTGGTAAAGTCCTACTTCTGTGTATTTATTTATAGCGTGGCAAAGGAAATAGTCTTTATAAAGTAAATTTTGGTGAAAACTTTCGACAGCGAGCACTAAAAATTAAGTAAGTGAATCACGAATTCAATTAATGACACCGTCAATGCTTTAAGATTCTGATATTAGAGAAGCAGAAGATAGTACGCGTTATGTGATGGCTAATGATAATAATAGGGCTGTGTCTGTCCATTAAACAATCTTTTGAAACAAAAGGCCTTTCACAAACTAGCATTAGCCACAGTTGTATATCATGCCCTAATGGTTAGTTGCATAACAGCCCTTTCATTATCTTCAGAATCAAAGGCGTTTACATCTCGACACAATACAGATGTGCGAGATACACGTTCGCCTCACTCTCACGAGCTCGTCGTGGTACTTAATATTTGAAATCATTGGATCGCAATAATTTTGAAGCAGTTGATTTGAAATGCTTAAAAGTTCGCTGGAGACAATGTAATATGCGAGAATGTTGAGCGATACAATGACGCAAATGGAAGACATATGAGAAAAGGGAAACCCGGCAAGTTGGCACCGTGCAGGCGTGTTATGTAACAGATTTACGAAAATAGAAGCGTGATTCAATCAAATTTTAATAAGGGCAACCAACTCACGTGCATTCTTATTAAATATTTCATTTGAATGTATCCCCACTGCTGAGCAATGGCCTCCCCTACTTTTCACATCTCCCTGTCTCCAGCCACCTCGCACCATGCAAGAATCCATTTAGTCCCGCCATCTACGCCTTGGTCTGCCGAGACCTCCGTGTCCATTTTGCAGAACCCAGTTGGTCGCATTTTGATCCACCTATCTGTGCTCATACGGCAGACGCTAGCCCAGTCCCACTTTAACCTGGTGGTTGCCACTTTACATATATAAAAAATATACTCATTACTTCCGAGAAATACTAACAAAAAAACGAAAAGTACTGAATTTCATGGCGTCAAAGGCATGCTTGCTCCAAGGCTTCTTATGGTATTTTTACAGTAAACATTTTAAGAGATTGAGGTGCTGCTGTCGACTGTATATTTATTATAAATGCGCAACTCATATAGGCCTGGTGGTAATTAAGCCAGCAGCAACATCTTCAGTTAACTTTTTGGTGAAGATTCGTTGCAAATTACGCATCTTACGAAATTTATGTTTTATAATCCCATAATAATAATTTACCGCCGGTTTCTGAAAAGTCCATTTCACTAAGTGAATATTATTATTTTTACTTTAATAATAATTAAAGAAAATACTTAGTGAAATTTGTTAATTTAGAAAAAGGCGGTAACACGAATGGGTGTGTTGTATCTTCTCTATAATATAAAAATGATTCCCCGAATGTGTTGGTAAGAGCAAATCTCGAGATCAGCTGAACCGACTTTGCCATTTTTTTTTAGAATATTCCTTGAAGTACGAGGATGGTTCTTACGAAAAGAAAAAAATATAAACATTAAAAATCGACTGTTAGGCGGTAAGAAGTTCGCTGGGTCAGCTAGTTGTATATAAAAATGAAAATCACATAGATATTTTATTTTTATTCCAACATCACTGCAAGTTCGTACGCACAAGCGCACCATGTCTTTGAGTCCTCAATGTAATCAATGTCGCAGATTTTGAGCTGTCGCCGCGAGAAAAGCAAAAATTCGCGCCATCCCGCTCTCATCGACTACAAGAGCTCAGTACGAGGCGATTTCTAGAGAAGGAGCCTTCCTTGAGGCTTGTATGCTAAGCGAACTTGTCAAAGTCTTTAAATCAGTTTCATTGATGATTTAAACCATGAACAGGTTAAAGACGGTTACAGGCAGCCATTTTGTTACAAGATTTTTCCACAAAAACATAGCGATAAATTCTTTAATCGATAGGTAACGTCAAAGGCACTGATTAAAAATGTTAATCACCGCAGTACTGATTAAACATATTTCGTAAAATCATAAATTAAATTATGATCTGTTACTTTACATGTATTAGCTGACTGGCGTACGTTGTTTTGTCATACATGCATACATACATAACCTCACGCCTGTATCCTAGAGGGGTAGGCAGAGGCCAGGGACTGCCGCTTGCCACGATCCTGACAGATCACCTTCGCTTCATCAACGTTCTGTATTGCCATATTAATTAAATTAGCCTAAGACCTAATCTCAGACTAGCCAAATATAAAAAAAAAATCATAAAAATCGATGAAGCCGTTTCGACGGAGTTCGATAACAAACACTGTGGCACGAGATTTTTATATAATATATCAGATAATAAATATGAAACATGTATTATTGAATTAAGATAGGTTGCCACTTGCCCCAGTCACACCTGATGGTATACGAAATCTATGGGTTTCTGATATTTCATTACTTAATATTTGTATTTGTTATATACTTAATATTTGTTTAATTACTGTGTATTGTTGCTGGCAAAACGCAGTATCATATTACTTTTTCAAATTCAGGAAAAAGAGTATGAACGAACGTCGAAAAACCGCGCAAAGATGAAGGAAAATGCTTCAAACGTCGAGTTGCACACAAATTGCAAACAGGTCCTCTTGAAAGCATGACTGGTTTTAAAAGCTCCCCAAATCGAGTTTTGTCGAAAAATTAAAAGGAACAAAACTTAAGACAAAACACTGTACGCGAACCGCGGGTCGGTTGAGTAATTTCTATCATTTACATGATGGATTTCATTCTCCAAATAATGCTCACGTCGGCTGGAGAGCATTATGCTAATAATGTGGGCTCTTGAGGCGAGAGCGGGGTACTCCGAAAATTATTCTGATGCGTGCAGAGTACTTATCATAAAATGAACAATTTCGATGATACCTGTTGGATTATTTCAATGACTGGAGACTAACGTTTAAAATAACTTAAGTGTTGGCCTTGAAAATAATAATATAAAATCAATATTATTTTTTATTATTGAAAATTTATTTTTAATTTTCAAGTTTAAAACTTAGGAGGTTAAACTATTCGAAGCGTGAAGAATTACAGTCGGATTATTGAATGTCAAAGTGCAAACTACGTTCTGGTCTGATCGAAGAACTACGTTTACATATTTTTTTTATTTTTAAAGTTTCCCTACTCAAAAACGGGACTATAACTACCCCCCTCCCTATTTTGTCTGTCTGTCTGTTACCAGGCTGTATCTGATGAACCGTGACACCTAGACATTTGAAATTTTCACATATTCTGTATTTCTGTTGCCGCTATAGTACTAACAGAATAAACAACAAATAGTACCAACAGAATAAAATAAATTATGTAAGTGGGGTTCACATACAAGTGTGATTTTTGATATTAAATTATTCTTGCTAGCACAGTACGTCGCAAAAGAAACAAATCCATAAGCTTATTTCTTTCCATCGGTATACGAAAAGGTATCCTCTTGTAACAGTTAGCTATCGATTCAATTGAAATTACTTTAATTAAAACTGTTAAACAATACTGGTCATTAGCTTTGTGGTATGCGATCTCCGTGGTATATCTAGTTTCAGGAAATCGATGTGATCACTGGAACTCTATTAACAAAGAAAGAAAGCATGAAATTCCTCAAGACTTAAACTAGGCAGTTAGTCTCTTTCGACTAAGCACTGTATGCAAAGAAATTATCTGATCTACAATATATAGATATCGTTAGGATAAAAATGTGATTATCAAAGTAATATGCCGCTAAAAAATATACAAAATTTACAATCATCCGCGAAAAATTCAGAATTTGTAATCAGCTCCACTTTTTACTACAATAATCTAAAAAACCTATTTAGAGGCTGAAAATTCCACCAATGCCGGGATTCAAACCCGCGACCTCTGGCTATCCGTTGTGGCTATACAATAATCTAGTAAAAAAGTCGAGCTATTATAGCAATGAAATGCGACGCAGTAAAATCAAAGACTCATTGCAAAAAGTAAACTTAGTTGTTTGTGTTCGAGAAATGCTACGGGGTAAACGATATTTAATTGCAGAAGATTAACATAGCAAGTTGCTATTAGGTGAGTGAGTGAGACAGAAGACAAATGAAATTCGAGGCGTCTTGTTTTTTTTACGTAGCCTCATGTTTGTGTCTTTCGCTCGAATGAATCGTTCGTAGCCCCGGCTGCCTGAGTGATCTTCAACGATCACGAAGGTTAAGCAACATAGGGCGCGTACCGTGCATGCATGGGTGACCGTCTATGACTAACGCAAGTGGTATTTTTCCGAGCGATTCCGTGCGTCTGCACTTTAAGCAATGGGTGCCGGCTGCCGTCGACAGATGACAGTCGTTAAGTCAAGGCATTAGGGCGGCTTGAAAACTTTTGACAGTAAGAGCAGTCACCGGTCTTGCAAACCACCACCAATCAGGACTTGGCCCCCGTGGTGGAGTATGGCCTATACCTTCCTCAGGGAAGAGAGCCGTGCCCCTCGGTGGGGACATAATGGGTTTATGATGACAGTTCTCTCGCAAACCGTGCCACACCCTTCGTGGCAAACCCCCACCCAGTTACAGGGGCGTGTGTTTTTATCATGTATTTCTCGCGTCGTTTTCTTCAACATCATTAGGAAAGGACCACAACGAATTCTTTTTCGAATTCGAATTTTGTTTTGAGCTTCTGTAGTCAACATTTTGTACGGCGGGCGCGCCGGTTGGCTCGTTAAAGGAGCGCTGACATCATCGCCAAACTTAGCTCGACCATTGTTATTATGCCACGCACCGCTGGGCGAAAGCAGATTGCTTATCGGTGCCTGGATGCTGAACTGAATATTGAAATATTTATTGAACAAAATATCGCTGTGATGTCGTCCATCAGAGATGGTTCATGGAACAACAACAGTCACCAGTGGGATTCGCAAGATTTCAAAACGTTTCAACCCTTACCAATCGAATTTTCAAGATGTCCAATTTTGGCAGATGAATCCGCATTCCCGAAACGTAAAGTAATAAAGTGAAATACAAGTTCCTTCATGGTGCGTTTAGTTCGCTATTGTAACAAATTGCATTTTGTCGATGTTAAAAGAAAATAAATCGAGCAAGGACCAGATTAGAAATTACGATCCACTCACGCACATTGTACTAGTATTATTTGTTTTTTTCAAATGCGCGCTTTTATCACGCTATTAACGTGCTACTGTATCTTCGACCGAAGCTTTCCATTGACTAATAATATGCTTTTATAATCCATCATACCTAAGTAATGCCTAGTTCAGCTTTAGTTTAAGATTGTACTTGTACATGCATACAGTTCAATGTCAGACAGTGTAGTATTTTGATCTAGGTTCACTGAGTTTTATGTTTGAATGCGCGCGTTTTGCGTGACGAATAGTACTTGATGAGTTATTTTATGACAGTAAATCGATGGTTTCTTGTCACTTTTGAAAATGCTCAATGGCTTTTTTAGCATGCGCTTGACAATTCACAGCATACATAGCGTTGTACAATGCTACTGAAGACAAAATGGTCAAGAAAAAGCAGTCTCTTTTGAATATTTTGAGGAAGCCAAGAAGCGAGTCAGACATAAACAATATTTTTGATATTTTAATTTAGTGTCTTGAAAATACCCTATAAATAAATGAAGGTAGGTACAGAACTAAATAAGAAAATGTTTCATATGTAAATAAGAATATTTATTATACGGCCACTGTGAACTACAATGTAAAGGTATATGCGGATAATAAGTAAGACCCCATATATTATGACTGTTTGTTTAATTATTTTATTAAGCAAATTTATGCAATCTTGTGGCAAATTCCATTGCGTTATGTTTAGCAGAATGCGTGTCAAAAATCCAAAATTCCAAATGTTATCCACTTATGTCAAAGCGTATCTTCCACATCTACGTAACAATACTTAGAGGACGCCCCAGTCCCCTTGTTTGTATGACAGGAAACACAGTTAACCTTAACGTAAAATTCAAGTTCAATATACTTGGAACAAACTAATTAGAGTGGGTGGCCACTGCAAAACGTGCAACCATCATCAATATTAATCAAAAAATCATTACAAGAGGCTCACAGTAAAAATACTTACAGCATTTTCAGACCCAACTCTGACGCAATATTAACAACGGGTGTTGAATATAATACATACATACATAACCTCACGCCTGTATCCCGAGGGGTAGGCAGAGACCAGGGACTGCCACTTGCCACGATCCTGACAGATCACCTTCGCTTCATCAACGTTCATAAGTCGTTGCATGCACGCACGCCGGTTCCGGGTACTTTTTATCTTTCCCTTTGCTAATACATCCCCTATTTTACTCGATGTAAGTCTGTCTGGAACGTCCCTTACCAGCCCTTCCCCTCACATTCGCAATATATATTTGTTTCGTCAATCTTTCTTCCTTCATCCTCTCCACATGTCCAAACCAACGCAACATTCCTTTCTCAATTCTAGTCACTACATCCTCTTTCAGTCCACAACGTTCTCTAATCAGATTATTGCGTATCCTGTCATTCAAAGTAACACTACACATACTTCTCAAGGACCTCATTTCAACTGCATTAATTCTACTTTCTTGCTTCTTTTGCCACACCCAAGTCTCGCTACCATACATAAGTGTTGGGACCAGCAAGCCACTATGAATAGCCAATCTAGCTCTTTTGGAGATGTTTCGGCTGCACACAATGGAGTGCAAGGCATCGTTTACACAATTTCCCGCTTTTACTCTTCTTTCTATATCACCTTCACACTTTCCATCCCTCGTAAACAGGCTCCCCAAATAGACAAATTCTTTTACTTGTTCCACTCTTTCGCCTCTAATCGTTATCTTGCACTCAGTCATTTCATCATCTTTTTCAAAGACCAGTACTTTCGTCTTACTCACATTCATGTTCATACCTTTCCTTTTAAAAGCCTCATCCATTACCGTGACTTGTGTCTGCAAATCTTCGACCGACGATGCAAACAACACTTGATCATCGGCGTACAACAAGCATTTCACAAGTAGCTCACCCATCCTTATCCCACATTCATCCTCTTTCAGATCAGTCAGGCAACTATCCATGAATAAATTGAACAACCACGGGGATGCGACACAACCCTGTCTCACACCCTTGCGGATGCTAAACCAGTCAGTATACGCCCCATTTATTCTAACGCATGACCTGGAGTCTTGATAGAGAGACTTCAGAGCTCGCAGCAAGATGCTGTCCACCCCATACACAGACAGTGCCGAACACAAGTCATTCCTCACAACTCTATCATAAGCCTTCTCCAGGTCTACGAACGCACAGAAAACCCTTTGACTTTTGGCCAAGAACTTTTCCACCACACGTGTTGAATATAACTAGTAAATGAACTGAATATAACATGTAAAATGTTGCAAAGATCATCATTCATTCTAGATTAATTTGATCAACCCGATTGATTCAGATTGGAAGTACGTTGTTGAACTAAATTTGTAAATCATTCATTAGTGGCAGACGGATTTTTCCAACTTCACAATGATAATGTTAATGTGGTCCTGGTAAAAGGTGTGAATGAATACGGTGCTAAATTGATCAGTAAAATTATTATTATTCTCTGTTGTAATTTTACTACACTTTAAATGAAAAACCACTAACATTATCATTCTCATTTTCATGAATACAAACAGCCACTTGGTACAAGCAAGGAACACGGCTCGATGCTGTTATTTGAAACATCTTCATAAAAGAGCCGAGTCTCGCTTCAAATTAAATTCGAATCCGTGGCAAAAAAACATTGCGGTGGCAAAAAAGCAAACCTGTTTACTCTACCATGATGATCAAGAGTTGGATAAAACCGCTACAAAAAATTGGCTATGGAATTGCGCAAGTTTGCAAGTGCGTACTTCTAATTTGACTTTTACTTGAACGCTTTGGTTTGATGTTGTTCAACGCAAAATTTATAGCAAGGGCAGGAAGAGGAAAAGTTAAAGACCAAATGGAAGCTGTTCATGTTGTTTTGAACAGAGGAGAGTTATAAGAGAGATTAAACTTCTTTTTAGCGGTCACGGATTCTGATGGAAATATAAAAATTATTGATAGCAGTAAGCCAGACGACCAGAAAATCGTAAGCTAGCGTGAAATAAACGTGGCATATAAACAGCATTCACTTTATTCAAGACATCATAATTTCTGATAACTTACATGCAATCTTTGTAACTTGGGATTTCCCAGTGTCTCTTTAATATTTTGTTACCGTTTGCTCCACCCTGATTGATGAACAAGACAAATTGTTCACTGTCTTTGTCTTCGGTATTAATGAAAATGTATCTTAATAAGTACGGCAGTACGTTTATTTGCAATTGCCTTTCTCTCACAAATCGCGGGAAAACCCACAAGGTTTTAAATACAGTTTAGGCCGCCGCCGCCGCCTGTAAAGTTTCCATCATACATTACATAGGTACATTTGTGTAACTTTAGCGGTTTTGGTAGCGCACGTCAAAATAGCTCCTAGATGGTATTTTTTTCTCGTATCGTAGTTTTCGCTCGTAGACACTTATCGTCATATTTTGGACAACTCACACAATATCTTTATAAATTGTAGCCTATATGGTATTCTGATTTCTGATGTATAGGCTATTGTAAAGTTTCATTAAAATCTATTCAGTAGTTTTTACGTGAACGAGAGACAAACATCCATCCATACTTACAAACTTTCGCGTTTATAATTTTAGTAGGGATTAAACGAGATTAATGGCGATTGTTTATTAGGTAAAACATTATTAATGCTCTATGCTTTGTGCAAGGACAATACGTAACCGTAGAATAAATAAACTGGCACTGAGGAGCATTTTAAGGAATTGTGTTTTAATCAATAATACCGTATCGTTTAAAATGTTTGTCAAAAAAGCGTCGCAAACAAGAAACAAATCGTGACTTTAGGCCATTTTGAACTAACGACAGAAGGTAAAACTTCCCCTTTTTGTTCCAAATTCGCCCTTAACCTGATTGAGTAAAGTGTACATATGTAAAGGTCGACTTTATCTGTAGTAATGGGAAAAACAACTTCGAACAATATAATTGTTTTCTCTGTGATCAGTTATTGGCACTCTGAATTTAGCTACTGAGGTATGTTATTGGCACTCTGAATTTAGCTACTGAGGTATGTAGACGACTATGACACACTGGTTCGTCCGGAAATATCCGCTTATTGAACTGTATTCTGTCGCCCAATCGATTGCGATTGGTTGCTAAGCGAGCCAAAGTGACTTTGTGTGGACAAAGTCTTCAGTTTCGGTCGGTACCGGCACATTAAACGGTGATGTCATTATTTTTTTGCCGCGACGCTGTCATGGTAATGCAAGATGAATTGCTTTTTGTTCGTGCTCGACAGATGGTGTTCACAATTGCTTCGATTGTGTTTCACGTTCTCTCCGTTATTTAGTTTGAGCACGATTGTCTGGGTTCGCTAACTTGGAACTGACACGACATGAAACATCTCAGGATAAACCAACTAGATTTTCACGAAACTCTCTTTCAATGGCCAAACTCAAAGGTAATTAGCATCAGCGCATCGACGTTCACTCTTTGGCTCGGCGATGACACCCACATGCTTTGCCGTCCAAACCGATCTGCAGCGTGAAGAGCTAAAATAAAAACTGACAGGAAGGCGTCCGTCACTCGGTACGGCTATTTGCTGACGCCCGAGCGCAACCGTTCCGAGAATGGTGCTAGTGCCCTGTGCCAGGTGAAGATTTTCTACATAAAAGAAATATAGTCTTGGGTTTTTACATGCACGGTGCTTCAATCTATTGTTAGCCACAGAGACAAAGCAGTAATTTATCAATAATGATTGACGCCCTGAATAATTGCTATCGGCTACGTCTGGCTTGAAAAAGAACCTGATGTTGAGTTTTAGCCTCTATACATACGTCCACAAGGGAATTAAATTGGCAAGCCACGGGTTTACAAAGCGAAACTGGCTACAGGAACCGAACCTAGGTACCTGAATCGCTTAAAATGCTATTAATAAATAAATCCGAAATTAGCGCGCGTACAACGTCTAAAGAAGGTCAACCTTCCAATCAACCTTGAAGCGAATGAGATCTGTCAGGATCGTGGCAAGTGGCAGACCCTGGGTCCCCGGGATAAGGCGTAAGGTTATGTTATGTGTGTAAATTAATATACAGTAGCCACATTCAATGTCGAACCGGCATATCAATCAATAAATTTTATAGACACGTATCGCAATAAAGCAACACCGTTAAAGTATCCGATCGTAAACAAGCCGAGACGATTTGTTTTATTTGAAGGGATCTCATAAAATCGACAACAAAACAAACGCTCAAGACCACCGCATTGAGGGATGTAGTGGAAATCTCACCGGTGTCCATTCGGTCTAAAATTAGTTCACCGCTCGTGGGCAAGACCATTCTCTGTGCAGCGATGCGTTTCTTCGGAAAAGTGTCGGCTATTTTTGGAGTTCTCAAAACGTGGTGAACAAACTCGGCTTTTCTTCCTCGTTTTTGTTTTAATTGCGGCCACGTGCGAATGAAAGGCGCTGTCGATGTTGTCTTTCGACGGACAAATTTATTGCGCGTGGAGTTTAAAACTTTCAATCCATTTGATATATTAAAAATGTTTTCTCGCAGCGAAAGGAAGCCTAAACAGCACTTTGTCAACTGTCTCAAAGTTATCTTTACGACAAACTAAGCCCGTGTCGACATTGGATCACCTTGACCTAAGCTGCGTCCGTGGTTAGTGGGATTGTTCATTGTTGTGTTTATTTCACATCTTCATTACATGCTTCTTGTAAAACAAGCATTTAACATTGAAATGAAATGAAAAGGTTTTATTCAAAGTATCACAGAAACTGCGGCTTAATGAACGTTACAATTCAAACTAGGTGTCCATTTCAAAATCTAGATCATTTAGGAGAAAAAAATGGACAAAAAAAACTCCCAACTTAGTCTTTTCAAAAGTCCTTAATTAACATAGTTTATATAATTATTATAAAACATAGAACTCATACATTGTACTGGCTTTAATTCCAGACCTTATTGTCATCTAAATAATCCTTTATGTTATAGTAGCCCTTTTGGCAGAAAGTGTGCTTAACATATTTTTTGAACCGCGATTCAGGCAAGCTTAATATATCTTCAGGGATTTTATTATAGAAGCGAAGATGTAGAAATACAGTTTCATTCACAGGGTCTAATTTGTCATTCCCCAATATAACATTGCTGTCTACCGTTTTGACATTTGGAAGAGTGAACTTTATACATTTCGTTTTTTTGAGTTTAACAATAAGTTATTAGGAGTAAACCAATTTAGTACCCGAGAGAGAGCATTGTATTGTCTTATTTGTATTGTCAAGGTCATTTTCTTGTCTCTTAATTTTAAAAATAAGTGACGTGTCATCTGCAAATAATACTATCTCTGACATATTTTGAACCATGAACGGCAAATCATTTACATATACGAGGAAGAGGAACGGCTCCAAAATCGATCCCTGTGGCACCCCTATCCTGACCTCTGATCCTGAAGATTTAGTTCTATTCATATCAGCTCTTTGAACTCTCCCTTCTAAATATGATGTCATAAGTTTTAGGCTATTCCCGTTTATACCATAGTGCTTTAATTTTAAAAGAAGTGTTTTATGGTCAACGCAATCAAATGCTTTCGACAAGTCACAGAATACGCCTATAGCATCCTTGCGCTCTTCCCATGCACTAAATATATGTTTAACTAACATGACGCCGGCGTCCGTTGTAGAGCGCCCTTGCGTAAAGCCGAATTGCTGACCATGGAGAAGTTGATAGTCATTGAAATGTGTAAGCAGTTGCCCCAGAACTATCTTCTCGAATATTTTACTCAAAACGGGTAGAACTGAGACTGGTCTGAAATTTGTGGGATCTTGCTTATCACCACTTTTAAATAAAGGAACGAGCCTACTATATTTCATTAGATCAGGGAATATACCCTCATCTAAACTTTTGTTAAAGATTCCGGCTAAATGGGGTGCTAGGGTATCGATTACTGAGCTAACTACTGTTGCTGACATACCCCATAAGTCCTCAGTTTTTTTAAGCTTTAGCTTTTTAAACGATTTAATCACGGTATGGGCTTCAATATACTCGAACGAAAAATCGTGATGGCATGGGGGGACATTGTCTTTTAAAATACTTTCAGCAAGAGCTGGAGAAGAGTCTAAAGGAGCTGTCGTTACAATTGGAACATTTGTAAAGAACTGTTCGCCGTAGCAATGTCTTCATTTGAGGTTATTAATTTATCTAATAATTTATCTATTTTAAGTGAAAGTTCGCGATCTACTGATTTGGAATTACCGGTTTCCTTATTTATAATGGCCCAAATTGTTCTAGATTTATTAGACGATTGAAGGATTTTGGATTTTATATGCTCACATTTTGCGTTGTGGCAGACGGCCTTAAATAATTTTGAATATAGTTTAACATACTGTATAAAACTGGAGTCATATGTGTATGTTTTTTTCTCATATAGCGCATATAGTGTGTCCCTGCTTTTTCGGATGCCGGCAGTAGCCCATTCACTAAATGCTAGTTTATTTCTTTTTGATGATAACTTTTTCAATTTAAAAACTTTTTCAAAACTATCTGAAACAACTTTGAAGAAATTTCCATAATGAGCATTTGCATTAACGGTCTCATTATTTTGTGTAGGTAAGCTACTTTGTAAGTAATTTCTAAATAATTCCATCTTTTTTGCTGTCATGGCCCGATAAATTATATCTTGTTCCTTTTTTTTTAAATCTGCTTCAAATTGGACAATTTGACCATTTGACCATTGTGGTCTGACTTTAAGCAAGTTACTGTAGAACAATGCGAAAATTCACAGTCGCAGAATACATTGTCAAGACAGGTGGATGTGTTTTCGGTAATCCTAGAAGGCTCTAAGAAAATATTAACTAAATTAAAAGACTTGAAAATAAGTTTTAATTTGTTATTTAAAACGGAGTCTACCAGCAAGTCTATATTAAAATCTCCACAGACTATAACTTTCTTGCTACTACTTGAAGCTACCTTTAAAACATCCTCTAGTACGGATTCAAATAAACTGTAGTCACTGGCGGGGGCCCTGTATACGCTTAATACAATATGCTTAGCCAGTTCAACACATGATAGTTCTACAACTTTTTCAACAGAAAGTCTGCTAATATCTTTTCGTTCTTTATACTTCAAACTACTATTTACTATTATTAAAGATCCACCATGCAATGCAGACTTTCTATTAAAGCAACTGGCTATTTCATAATTATTTACAGAAAAATTCATTTGGGACTCCAGTAGCCAGTGCGCTGATAGTTTAAATCAGCAGTCAAGCTTAACCTACTTATACTAGGTTTTTTTAAAACCTCAGAATACAGAGGTTTGAGTGTAGAACTTCTACAGTTAGCAACTTTAGTTGGTCCCTGTTTTATTGTCTTAACAATAATGGGGTCATAAATATTGAATGCCAATAATTTGGCAATCTGTCGTTTCGAAGAAAGAGGCACATGCATTGTGTCCCTAGTCAATATAAAGTTTCGAATAAAATTATTCGTATCAAAATATAATACTTTGTCTCGATGGCCAAAGGTCATATTATGTAACTACTGCTTCTCCACAATTATGCTCGCAAAGTTTGAAACATTGCCGTTTCTGATCTTGTTCAATGCGAAATTTTAAAACAATTCGTGGTCTTCCACTCAATTCAATTTATTGCTATAATTTACAGTAGAAACGTCTTAAGTAGGCATTATTCATATAAAGTACATGTGCAATTTTACCGAGCACGGCATGTCATATAATAATATTATTACAAAACATACATATATATATATATTAGAAAATCAAATTAGTATCTCGACGCCTTGGCTGGTAGTTTGTCTGTTTCATTCTGAATTGTCAATGTCTGCCTACAGACTGAATCCTTTGGGAGTGTCCAATAGAGACAGTTGGATTTCCGTTTGTCATTCCACTCGCAGATCTTGCGGCTATTTCGTTAGCCAGTTTGGCTGATGCTATCTCTAATAAGATGTTAATGTAATACTTGGCACGCCTCTACGGCCACCGACTTCGACCTATCAGATTTCTATATTATTAGGTGCTGACTAAACACGTTTGCCTTGTTGTTTTTTTAGCGTTCGCAGCGGAAAAGTTTTCACGGTCCGATTGTTGTTTTTCTGGCCGACAACTATTCCACTAGTCATAAGCGTGATGTTATTGAAGTTGTAAATGTTATTGAAGGCAACGAAGATAACAAACATACAACCAGTTGTACTGGCGCCAAGCTATGACTCCGTGATATAACAAAAGGACGTCAAAAACATAGAGAACAAACAAATTACGGCTCCCCACGAGAATATATAGCCTACGATCCCCGTCTTGGTAAACCAAAAGAAATGAAATGGTTTTATTCAAAGTAGCGCAGATACTGCGGCTTAATGAACGTTACAAGTCAAACTAGGTGTCCATTTTAAAATCTAGATCATTTTGGAGAAAAAACGGACTAACTCCAAACTTAGTCTTTTCAAAGTCCTTAATTAACAGAGTTTACATATTTTTTACAAAACTCATGCATTTTACATGCTTTAATTCCAGACATCTTTGTCATTGTCATCAAAGTGTTACCACACCACTAAGACACAAACGTGGCATTTATGATAAGCATGTCAAAGCAACCCAAAGTTCGACAAATAAACTAGCGATGAAATAGAGACAAGCTCAGGGTTACCACGAAATAATGCAAATGAACTAGCTACCTTAGCTCTATTGAAATACCAAATCTTAACAAAACCACCCCAATCCCGCCGAAATCGATAACCAGAAGGGGTACATTATTTACATGCCCACCGCCTATACAAAACGTGGTACTTCAACTGAAAGCGTCCAAATAGGACGGGGAATCTACTGATAACTTGTTCACTGCCACACTTGAGGGTTTAGAGGAAAATATGTTCAGTGTCCGTGACCCAGGGTTCGGTTTGCGAAGCCGAGAACGCCAGACTCTACCAGACTGTATGTCGCCGCTGGCCTTAGAGCGGGACGGCCTACAGTTACAGCTTTGCGTGAGCGAGACAGAGCATGGCGTGGAAATAAAAACACGGTCCGAGAGCGCGCGGTGACGTAACACGAGAAGCGCATAAAATTTAAGATTTTATGGACGAAACGAAAACTTGTTTTCAATACGAATTGCGTGCGTAATGTAACTTTTTGGCGTAACAAATAGTTCTCTAAGAAGTTTCAATTGGCATTCTTACCACCACGATAATTTACGACGACGACAGTTTTAAAAAGTGTAGAACATTTTTAACAAAACCGTCTGCGTACTACATTACATTACATAACCTCACGCCTGTATCCCGGAGGGGTAGGCAGAGACCAGGGACTGCCACCTGCCACGATCCTGACAGATCACCGTCTGCGAAGTATGCACTAATAACCATTTTTTTTCTAATGAACTTCAACAATTGGAGTGGGTGCCAGCAATATCTTAAAATTTCTACTATCCCCGGTAAATAATCGACAAATAATCGGTGTCGTTACTTTAAATACCTACACTTAATATTATTTCTTAATGGCTCGCTGAACATCGCGATTCATTAAGAAACTTAGCGTTTTAAACATTTTGCATTCAATCAAATCAAAAAGGGTTTATTCCAAGTAGCACAGAAACTGCGTCTTAGTGAACGTTCAAGTCAAACTAGGTATCCATTTCTAAATCTAGATGATTTTAGAGAAAAAATGGTCAAAAAAAAACTCTAAACTTAGTCAAGTCCTTAATTACCAGAGATAACATAATTATTATAAAACATAGAAGTCATGCATTGAAATTTATTTTCGTTCTTTGAAAAGAATTTTTTTTTAATTTCGATAAGGTTCCTTGGGGTGAAATGTTGAAAATACGATACTAGATGCATTTCTGAAAAAAAAACGGTGCGAATGCAACCTAAATATAAATAAAATAAAAAAATATTTTATTTCGTTATCAACTTAACATTAATTTTACACTGTGGTGGGGACTTCCTATTAACCTGTGATCTATTAACCTAAAACACCTGTGCCAGGAAGCTCCGCTCTTCCTATATTCGATTTATTTAGTTAAGTACAAACATGCCTATACTATTATATAATTTGTTTTGAACTATGAGTTAAATATATGCAATTAATATAATTTGAAAGTATTAAGTAATGAAGAGTTTCAAGACACCATCATCCACTTTCCAATTCATAACATCTTAGAATCCTAAACCTTAGTTTTTTTCAGGCAAGGCGTTTTGTTATCTGTGTCAATAATATATGTAGTGAATTATGTGCACGTGCGTAGACCCATTTCACACATCCACTTCGACCAAGGCTTGCGTAAAGAAACCTCGCACAGAGATAACCCGCCTTTCCACATGTATTTTCCTATGTTGCATTTCCTGTGTCGTGTTTTCATGTGCAATGAATTGTAATAACTTAGCTCCTTCGGATTACTATTTTCGTAATAATGCAAAGAACACTTGAGATTTGTGGAGGGCGTTGGTAAATAATATGATATCAACCCTTTGTATGTCCCCACTGTTGGGGACCAGTTATCCTGTGCCAGTGTTGCCAGATGCTGGCCGGCCAATGTCGCCAAAACACGGAAAAAATTGCCTATTTCTTGTAGCCCAAATAGCCACAATAAAACTTTTTTTTATAGTACGCCAGTAGTTTATGACGTAGCTGTTTTATTAAATTCTATCGAATAATCTTAAAATGTAAAAATACCTTGTTTTAAGAATACAAATATGTATAGTTCCATTGTCGCTTTTAATATTCATCGTTTCCTTCATCGCCATGACAAAAAAGCAATTATACGATAAATAAAGACCGTGCAATTGCAACCCTTTATGTATGTCCCCACTGCTGGGGCACAGGTCTCTTCCTGCATCGCAGGAAGGTTAGGCTATACTCCACCGCTGGGGCCAAGTACTGGTTGATGTAGAATTGTGAGACTTGGTGGAGAATTGCAAAACAGTGGCAGGCCTTAATGTCAGGAGTCATCAAGCCACCCATAAGGCAGCATACATGACAGCCGGCATAACGGCATAACGCGCCTTGCAAAGCACGGAAGCGATTGGAAAAAATGCCACTAGCGGCAGTCACAGGATTGTCCCCCATCCAACACCTGACCGCGCCTGTTGTTGCTTCACCCAAGTTATTTCACACGGTTCCACTAGGCCAGGAACGCTTCGTAAATAGTTTATCACCCGGTATTGTAATCTTACTCGAACGAAGTCATGGGAACAGCTAGTTACCTTTAAATCGAACATCGATGTGTATGGCCGCTCATTTATTTTCAAACTTGGTTTGAAATTTAAAAGCAAACGAGCGTATCGTTTATCATCAATGCTATCGTGGGTTTGGCCATGACTGCTTTGTCGTTTCGAAATAGATTTGTTGTTGCAGTAAGTGTAATACCGGCGAAGAAACTAGAACATCGGGGAATTTTTATAGACTTGTTCTCAGACGTCTTACCGCCTGTTTTTCGGTGGCAGAACGGTTAGTGGACTAAAGCGGTCGCAGAGTAGTTGTTTTTTTTTCTAAGTAAATCAGGTTGACACTGGATCCCAGTCACGCCTGGTGGTAAAAGAAGACGGGGCCTAAGATGGTACGTGCTTACCTGTTACTTGTTTAATGCCGGTTGACTCTTGTTTTAAAGACACTCAGGTTACATGTCTCCGGAAAAACATACGACGGCAACGTTGTTCACAACTTTGCCGTTGCCGTTATAAAAGAATTCGCGAATGGATTGATGCGGATCCGCCGAACTTCCACGACAAAAGCGTGCATTTGAGCCACTTGTCTGGTGCTCTGATGGAAGAAAGCGGATGGGGGGTACAAGTTCATGCAGCTCCTGTGCACGCTCTCCAAAATACACCGGTTACATGGGTAACCGATAGATAGGCAGATCCAGCGACCCGCAGGGTCGATGACATTGGATAATAAACGTACATTCTTTCAAAATAGATACATAATTCAAAGTGCGCTCTTATTAAGCCTCGTATCCACTAGGCAACAGTTGGCGCGTGACATGTCGCACAACATATTGCTTTTCATTTTTGAAATGCTAACGCAGAACTTTGTAAAGCAACGTTGTCCACCCATGCATGGCATGACCAGTCATCGACAACATTTAGCTAGAGGAACTAGTGTTAATTTCATCGTTGCGCTTCAGTTCTCCACTAGACAACATTTAAAGAAAAAGAGAGAGAGAGAGAGGAAGGCAGGAAGGAAGGAAGGAGAGAGGGAGGAAGGGACGAAGGGAAGGAAGGAAGGAAGACTTTTATTGTACAACAAAAAAAAAACTCAAATGCGTATAAACTTTGATGCTCAACTGCGTGTTGCACGGAAACATACAACAAGCTAAGGGTCATGTTGCACCTAGCCGGCAACGTCGCGCACTGTTGTGCAACGTTGCTGAACATGTTGAGCGTCACGTGTTGCGCGCCAAATGTTGCCCAGTGGATACAAGGCTTTATGTTTACATAGTATATTGGACGAATATAGCACCTATGGTAACTGCATAAGCCCGATTAGCTTACCCGGAATAATCGGATAGCGATTGAGGTCACACATGCGTCGAAGCAGCCTAAGTGCACAGACTTTCCGGCGACCACTTCAAGAGACACTTATTTTCCATTCAAAAGTGACTTTTACCACATTACAATTAGGTTTATTATAATCATCGACGATTGGCTTGGGCAAAAAAAATCTATATTCTTTTTGTAAAATTATCTATATTGTGGTCAATATTTTTTCGATATTTTTTAACGTATCAACTCAATGTCCTACTTAAAGAGTTCTACGGATGTTTATATCCGATGCTTAACTACATTAGGTAATAAAACTTTCTAATAACTTCGTCAAGCGCCTTTGTTTAACGAATATTACTTAAAAGCGGCCTTATTTATAAACAATAACATACAACACTCCCAAAACCCTGACTAACCACAGACTAAATAAAACGTATCTAGGAGTGTTTTAGTGGGATCTTGTTTTTATAAACAAGGCCATGTGGTCTGCTATATTCCTCTCCGATCGTCCATCTGGAGAAGGCGGATGTCCTTCTTCCTCCAAATGTTGCAGAAAAAATTGTAAATTAAAACGCTGCAAATAAATATAAGTTGGTATGTAGATTTAAAGAGGTAGCGCCTTTAAAATTCATACTCATTACTTAGCTTTCGTTTTGATTACGATTTGCATATCTTGGACTCAATTAGCGAGATATATTTACCCATTATTATATCATACAGTGGGTCACAACAATTAGATTTCGTAATTCTTGTATCCTCGATATTATTCACGCCTGTATGCAAAAAAACCCACAATTATAACTCGGAGTTTCGCAGAATTTATTGTGCTTTATTAGTTTCAACGCAATCTCGCCGAAGCCATCCAGGTGAGCGGTGAAAACGTCTAGTGCAAAAATAACCGATGACTACAACTGTACAGAACATGATGTCAGGCCGTCCAGTGACATCACTACAAAGTATCGCGTGAGACATGTACTAATATGACGTTACTCGCGAAAAGCTAATTAACGAAAGGAGTGATGAGATGGCCCTCATGGATAACATAAACGTTCGCTATAATTAAAATTAGTGTTGAGGAGATAGATGTGAAAACATATTAATACACACCTTTGGTAATAGGTATTAGGTATATAATAAGCGAATATGAAAATAAACTACGTTCCGCAAAATTGAATCAACAAGTGAAAACATTAATTTAGTAGCATCATAAAGAATACATCAGAAAAGGTTTCCGAGAACTTTCTCAACCAATTTGACGTTGCAAACTTGCAATAGTCAATTGCAGGTCATAAAAACCTACGCTTCAAGCGATACGTTCTAATATGGTCATTGGTCATGTAGCAATTATAAAATTGGAGCTGAAGTGGGCGAATAGAATAGTAAACGATGTCGCAGACTAGACTGGTCGTAATGGCATGTCCTAGATGCAAGGAGAATTTTCTGAGCCGATTACAAATGTAATAAAAATAAATGAGCTCGAATTGTCAAGTGCCAAAATCGCCTTTGAGAACACTTACATAAAACTCGAGAGGAAAGAAGCAAATTAAATTAGGACTCGACGATTTATCAAAACAACCAGTCGTAAAAACGTTGACAATGTTTCGCGAGTTTGAGTATAGTATTCGGGTCGTTCGCCAGCGATAGCGCAGAGATTTCAACACGTTCGTCGTGGTTATCTCGAGAGACCATAAATCACTGGTGTTGACTGCTCCAAGCGAATCTTGTTATGCAACTCAAACACCAATGCTAACACCGGGGGCGAAGGAAGCCGCAAATCACACGCCTGACTCACATCTTACTATGATGATGGTGATCAAGTGTGTAAACAAACAGTCATACAATAAAGTAACATTATCAAAATATTAACTTCCGTAAAGATCGTGATAAAACCTAAAATAGAGCCAAACGAAACGTCTTCTGCTAGAGATCCGTCAATTTACTAAATAAAGACGATGCCAAAAGTCAGGATGATATAGAGGGCCATGAAACAAATATAAGAGGGCTCTGAGTTCTAGAGCATTACGTAATAGGAGCTAACTTGTATTACCAACTACGGTTCTAACAAGCCTAAAGGTCGAGTTGACGGGCAAAGTTCACAAATACAATTCATTGAGTTTCTAGTCAAGTGTTTTGTGGCTTACTAAAAACTGCTTAGTAGTTAGTGACAGGAAGAAAAAACCAGGAAGAGAAATATTACGATTATACGAATTTCAAATTTCTACTGGCACGCATTGACAGCACTGCAAGTCATTACATAACCCGATTTGAACAAATATAGATGGTGTGTAAACAAATGTGACCGACCAAGAAATGGGTTATCGCGTTTGCCAGATGCGATAGCGAACGATGTTACGTACAACACAAACTAATTAGTCGTAGCACGTCACGTGAAGGTAAATATTTTGATCAGGACCCCAAATATTGATATACTTCGTGTGGAAATTGATGGGTCTAACGTAAACTGCTCCAATTCGAAAATCACGAATCTTCATAATCGAGGTTGAGTTTACACAACATGTGTTGTTACACAGTTTTTTGTAGTGCAAGGGCTTTTAGATAGTTACGTAATGCTATTGTGTATAAGCTATACATGCTAACTTCACTTTGGGGGTTTACTATTTAGGTGCGCAGAACTTTGCTGTTCGTTAGCGACAACACTTAAACTAACAATATCGAGTACAAATAACGATAAATACTCTCAAGTTGGAATCAAACGAGAAGTACGATGCACTACCATAATCGGTCTTAAGATCACGCTATCTGCAAGTCAAAGAATCTTTGACATCAATGAGACACGTGCGGTTAGGCGACCTACGACCCATTTTCGCTGCCTGCATCCGCTTGGCATCGACTTTGATAGACAACCGCTGATGGCTATAAAATAACACATGACAACGTAGGAACGCCTTCTACCACAGCTAGAAAGTCGCGAGGTCCGCTAACACCGAAAGCCAAATTGCTGACATTATTGCAAATTCGCCTGGATTAAATTATGGTGTTTTCATAGATACAGCAATATAATTTAGGCAGATTCTGAAGGCGCTTTGATTAAAGAGGTCAATAGAAAAAAGAAACGGGGACGGTATTAAAGATCAATTTGGGTTTGCTCATGAAGACTTATCGACGTCGCAAAGCTAATGGAGCTATGTAATGAAGCTATTTTTAAACATGACTCCAGTATATAAAAATAGCTCCAATCCATAATCACTTCACACCGATAAAGGAGTTTTGTTTAGTTAACGAGGGTTTATCGGATGGAAACGCAGGCGGCTTCTCACCGCTATATCGTAAAGGTTATCTAAAAAGTCGACCAAGCAGATTTGGTATAAACAGTGCGAGTAAGATTGTGTTTATATTAACAGCTTTGGTGTCTTAGAAGTGTATCTAACTAAATGTGAAATCAGTATTAACTGCCGGATAACTAAATGAGCAAGAAAATTAAATCGTTTTATCCACAATAATCGATACGAATTAAGCTATCAATCAATCAAGAGATGTGACAGACGATATACACAAACAAGTGACGATAATCATGACAATAAACTATTGTCAGGGTTCGTTAACTCTTCGAATGCCAAAAGGCCCGCACCATTTAGAATATTGAATGAGGAACTACAGTAGGTACGCACTTCCTAATTCAAACTGTGAGACGTTCGAATATGATTTTTGGTCGACAGACAATCGAATGTCGTATTCTGTCGTGCACGTTAATTCAAAAGCGTTGTTTGAGTTTATCATCCGTCATCTCAAAATCCTCAGAGCAATGGACAGCTTACTTATCAAAGCAAGACTTTGATTGCCAAATCTTTAATGGTTCTTAGGAAAAAATCCCAGGAGTAGATAAAAACGTGATTACGTGCCAAAATAGTTTCGTGCGAACACAGTATCGGAAGACAGAAAGACCAGTAATACCTCAACGTGTGATATGGTAACCAGACCAGGACATCAAAAACACGGAAAACATTCAGACCGAGGCCAAAGCTTTTATGATGCGGCCGCGCATCTGCGCGATGTAGTGTGGGTATCGAACAACAAACGGTTACTTCACAAGTTACCAGTGGATTTTGAGCTTGCACGGACAGAAAAGTTCGATAACTCGTGTTGTTATTTCGCATTTCCTAATGTGTTGTCCAATTTCCTCGTGTAACCCTAACAGATAGAAAGATACACAACAAAACAACCTGATAAAAATTACGTTGTATCAGGACCTGTAGATCAATAAGCCGCCCTAGCTATCGCTGGTAGTAGTGTTGCCATCTATAAAAAACAAAAATCTCACTCACCCGTAAAACAGCCGGACTTTTGGGTTTCACACCCGGACATTATGAAAAATTAAGGATTTTTGACTGAAATGCCACATAAAACATATAATTAAAATCCGGACTTTTTGTACTTCCGTTTAGTTGCGAGTCAGCAAATCTCGTCTCGCTCGATCGTTGGCTTTTGACTGATGTGATTGAAAAGAACGTATAGCCAAATTTGACTGCGTACGGGCTGAATGCAGTCAAATTTGGACGGACAAGATGTCAAAAAGACTAACACTGTCCGGCTTTATCCGGACAGTGGTAGGCTTGGATGACAACGCTAGCTGGAAGGATTAAGTGGTCAAGGTCCTGGCAGGAGACCGCGCAGGACAAAAATACACGTGGTGACTTCTTGTATTGGAGGCCAAGACCTACTTCAGATCGCTGAGCCAGGGCTAAGTAAGTTATATCGCGAAGATCGAGTTGCTATGTGCTAAGAACAATTTTGACCTATCTAAAGCGTATCATGCTAACACTGACAACGGCAAAGCCAACCGTCTGTATTTCTATTCGGTTCTTGAGGTGACCACTGGCACTTTGCCCGAGTCACGCGTAAACAATCTATTTCAGATGGACCCTCAAGTCGCATCAATCGGTGATTGCTGTATAACGTTGTATGACACGGGTGTTTTCAATACAATGTATATGCATTTCCAAAGACTTCGAACCAATACAGACTACTGTGTTATAGACATAGACAGAATATTCGACTTATATATTTAAATACAACGCACACATACTACTACTTCATATAAAATATAAGGTCAATCAAGTGTTGAAGGTACTTGCAGGTTTCCTAGCGATATTTTCGTTAACAATAGGTACCCAAGAACGAAATGTATAAATTTCTATAAATGAAATAAACGTGTGAATGAATAATATTACTACTGTAATGCTATCTGCCTACTGCGGTTCCCTCTCGTCACGATCGCATCATCGCCAAACATTACTGTTTACTCAAACTGTAATGTTTAACTCCGTGACTAATTTTTGTTTGAGCACTCAGTTGATAAAAAGTTACATTCCCAACATGTAGATTTGAATGTTTTAGAAACACGAATAAAATCTATATTGAATGAGGAGGAAAACGCAAAGCTGATTCCAGATGTCGCCACCGGCGAGTAGGCCCAATACGCCGCCATTAGCTTGTTGTTGATATTCGTGTTGAGTTTTCTTTCTTAATATTTACTAACAAAATGTTCTCCATGATGACCGTGCCGCAGCTAAAGGAAGAGTTAAGAAAACGGGAAGCTTCTGTTGTTGGTAAAAAAGCTGTTTTGAGAGGCTGTCCAATTTTTTCTTCTCATGGCCTTTTCCCACAACTTTCTTCTTTTAGAATCCTTGGGAAACATATGAATCCCTTTATTCTTACAACCACGTGCACCACAATTCGTCATTTTGTTAACTATACGAGAAAACAAATAAGTCAACAAAAAAATGTATGGCGTTTGACAGCTTTGACAGTTTATTTAGGCCTAGTCGATCATTCGCCCTCTGCCGGGATAAAAAAGCAGTTTTTCTCCCCATTTAAACAGCTGTCTAGCTACAGGATCTAACTACAACCCTATAATATCTATCTGAAAAGGGAGGTGTTGCTAGTTGTAAATTCAAACCACTTTTAATATGATCACAACTTCAAAAAGAAAAAAATAAGAATGGACCCGGGTGCTTTTTTTAGAATTATAGTAAGACTACTAAATTAAACTACTACTACATAAACGACTACTACTAAATTCAAGGATTATTTTAGTTTTTATTATTGCGCCCGCACATCGCCGGCCCGTTGTAATGAGGATACTCCTTAAGGCGGTCCCTCAAAGAGCAATTCCTATACAAATGTATATAATATACATTTAGACGAATATACATGTAGACGTTTATTTACAAACCGCTGGTCGGTTCGCAATGAAAACGTATAAGAATTAATTGAACAAGAACATCAATTGTTGCCTCTCCTGGACCTCCTACTAGTTGATTGGTAGAAAATGCAATTGGACATTATCTTTTGTGCAATAACATAACATTTTCATTCATACCGGCACATACATTGCTTCTAGCCCCAAACTAGGATACCCTGTGTCTTGGGTGCCAGAAACAGCAACAATACAAACATGTAAACATCAGACCTGGGGTGTTTTTTTTTGTACCCAGCCGGGGATCGAACCCGGGACCTCTCGCATCGTAGGCAGATGCGCTACCGCTACGCCACAGAGGTCGTCAATACAGAATTAATAATAATAATAAATTATTAATATGCTTTTTTTCATGTAGCCTCTATAATATGGATGTCCCACTGCAGGACAAAGGTCTTTCCTTTTTTAGACCAAGATTTTCGATTAAACCTAATTAATATGACTGGAGAAAAGATGGTCAGAGGTGGAGTTTTGTTTTCCGCTGCTTTTTTCTCCGCTTCATACTGGCCCAAGGCAGCGCCTTACATTTTTACATGGTTCAGGTAGTCAGTAAACACAATGTAAGTTTTTTTTACGTTGAAATAAAATTTATTTAATTTTATTTCATATAACCTACTCACAAGGCTAAAATTTCTTTTTAATAAGTTTATTTCCAATTCTAAACACGATGAAATCTCGATTTGTGTTCTCTAAACATATTGGCAAAGTTTCATTGCGCTCCGGCAGGTCGTTTGTAAGTAAAAACCAAACTACATTTGTAAGGGCATCGCTATGTTTGTAAGGGGAATCGAGGGGTCGCCTTAAGTAAGCTCAGCAATAGTCACCGCGAGGTGCACGACCGCCGTGTTTGTCCAGAGCGCGAGGGGACAAGTTTGCTGGTGTATTTATACACCTGCCCGTCAAAGAGATGAGGTGGGCTCATACGCTATCGCTATTGACGTAGTTTGGCCTCAACATTCGCCTGACAGTATCTGGCACATCGTCCCTGACCAACCCCGCGAACTAGGAAGCTTTCTTTGACACGGTATGCCGAATATACCGTCGATATGTGTTCGCACCATACCTAATTGCTGATCGCGAAGTAAAAGCTGAGCGAATTGGTTCGGTTGGCTACGCAAGTAGTATATAAATTTTAGGTAGGGCACGAGGCTCTCTATAAGAGAGAGAAAGAGAGAGAGAGTATAAGGCTTCATTACGGAGCGGTGGTAGAGGAGTGGTAGAACGCCGGCCTTTACATTCGGGTTCGAATCCCGGCACCTAACTTGTTTTCTAAATGACGTACATTTCAGAAGTCTTAGTAGCAATGAGTGTCTGAGGTGTTAGAAAGCTTGATACTGCAAATCCGCGGTGGTAATTAGGTAGTATCGATATCGATCGAATTAGGTAGTATTTTAAGATAAATTAATATATTCTTCGGTGTCTTGTACGGCTAGATAGAAAATGTTAGATGTGGGATGACGATAAGATGCGACTCATATAGTCTATGAGTGATATAGCTTATAAGAGTTTAAACAAATATTTGAGTAATATAGCTTATAAGAGTTTTAAGCAAATATTTTTAAATCATTCGATCGTCAACCGTCAATCGTCAACTGTCAAATTCAATACTAATTTGACAGAACCGTTCCTGATTTTCCTGATCACAACAAAACTATGTGCTTAAAACCTAGAAATAAGTACCTATTCACGCTAAAATAAAACACAGGTAACTTAACTTTGAAATAACCAACTCAAATAGTTTACCTCAGTAACAGCAACCACGTATACTGTTAATAATTTCTACCAAACCTTTGCCGTCATCGGGTGCCAATTCAGCACTTTCGTGGAAGAAAAAGCAGGCTATCATCGGCGAACTCACACAGCTGAGGAGGGCGACTTGATTGATTGCTGTTAGACACCGTACCTGGTAGACGGAAACCGTGTCACCCGTTTCGGAGGCATCGTCTTACCTGAAAAAGAAGCAAAGCAACATTAGCTATGCGTAATTGTCGACAAATAATCACAAACAACAGACAATGATGCTCATGGAACCCGACCCGAACCGTCCAACCCAATTTCACAGGACTACAATCCATGGTTTATCCACACATTAATAAGTTGGAAGACTTATTTTACTAATCGGCTTGGCATTGTAAATCGAATGGTCATCATATAGCGTAAATTGTAGTTTCGTGAAACGCGGCCCCTATCGTTTTGCGACGTTGCGCTGGTTGTGTTGCCCAGGGAGCCAAAATCATTAGCAAATAAGTCGTATACGACTCTAAGGCGTATAAGTTGAATTTTACATAAAAAGTCGAACGACAGCCAAAATCCGTCAATGAATGCGTTCAAATTTCTTACGCCTTTTAAACTCGCATTGTAATTACCATGCAACATTACGACACTTCAAAGCGAGCGAAATTTAGTAGCAAATTTGCGCATACGACTTTGTGAGTATACGAGAAACTGAATTTTATGCGACAATTAAATGTCTAATCCTTCGTATATTTTGCGTCTACGCTTTCAATTCGCATGGGCGAGAATCGGCTCCCAGATCGGAAATTTCCGCAAACTAAGGGTGGGACGTGAGTGAATCCTTCGCCGCTGAGAGGTCAGAGGTGAGGCGTTTTTAACAGAACATAACGAGTACAAAATAATAACAGGACGTATCAGTATGCAGAAAACTTTTAACAAGATACTCATCAAGTCATCAGTATTTATAAGCAAAACCTCTTTTGTGGAAGGGCTGGTAAGGGACGTCCCAGACGGACTTAGATCGACCAAATAGGGGATGTATTAGCAAAGGGAAAGATAAAGTACCCGGAACCGGCGTGCGTGCATGCAACGACTTATGAACATTGATGAAGCGAAGGTGATCTGTCAGGATCGTGGCAGGTGGCAGTCCCTGGTGCCTGGTATCTGCCTACCCCTCTGGGATATAGGCGTGAGGTTATGTATGTAAGTATGTACCTCTTTTGTGTTCCAATCGGTATCACAGTAAAATTCCGAACAGAGATGAACTAATCGTAATCCGTACTAATAATATCTCTAGTCTGTGACAAAGCTAATACTATTGACGGATTAATTTTATGCGGATGGATTGATTCTATGCTTATGAACCGTTTCTCGCTTTAACCTATGATGGAGCGAAATGCCAGAAAGAGAAGGACAAATGCGTTCCGAAATGGATTTATTAATTTAAAAAACGTTGCCAGGCCGTTATAATACGGATAGGCCTAAAGTAGTACATAATTTAAGACATTGTGTGACCAGTTTCATAGAACTAGATCTCCATGGCAACAGACCCGCGTTAATTTTTTTGTCTAAATTCTTACGTAATCAATATTAAAGACTGATGGAGGAGGGGAGGGTAAGACACTATAATACTAGCGTGGCTATACGAGTAATACTAGCAAGATACGATCGTGATTTTTAGTTACACTTGTATTGTGGTCTCTAACTTCATAGGTATTTAAGGATTATTTTAGGGTTCTCTGCCTTTTTGCAGAAACATTTTCGGCCGATTATCATTTGGCAACTAACGTTTCAAATAATATTATTTTGCGGAATAATCATTTGCCAACTATTCTTATATATTTTTTTGATTTCCCCACCTCGTAGTTGCCAACTGTTTGTTTGGTTTGCTTTTTATAAAGAAATCTTTCAAAATGCCAACTAGCATAGCGTATATTTAAGTAGCGTATATTTTACGCGTAATATTGATTCTGTCGGCCAAAATTTTTTTCTGCAAAAAGGCAGAGAACCTTCGGTCTTACATGTTCAATCTTACACGCTCCTTCGCGCTCCGCTACGCTACGCGCTTCGTCGCACCTATATTTTTGTCGCAGATTAAGTCACGTCGGCCACCCCTCTAGCCAGTAATATTTCCATTCCCAGTAATATTTTTCTTAAATTAAAAATGCAAATATATTTTTTTTATTATTAAATCAAGGTATGAAAAGGGAACTTACACTGACGAAACTTTATTCATCTAATAGTTGTTTGCCTAGTAAAAGACTTGACAAATAATAAATTCCCAAAACGTTTTGTGTCATTATAATAATCAGCTTAACAATACTCCTACCAAATGAAACATTGCGATACAAAAATTTGTAAATCGTTTGTTGTCAACGTAAAAAAAAAGGTGAAACGTTGGTTGGCAAGTGATAATCAGCGTAACAATTTTCTGCGAAAAGGCAGGACACCTTATTTTAGATTGTACCTACTGTAACATAGTATAGTATTTCAGGGCTATTTCTTAACAAAGAAAAGAGATCTGTCAGGATCGTGGCAAGTGGCAGACCCTGGTATCAATTTACCTACACCTCCGGGATACCGGCGTAGATTTATGTTAAGATAAGATAAGAATATTCTTCATTGTACACCAGGAAAAGAAAATAAAGATACGTACAATTGCCAGCCTTATTGCTTAAGTTTATGTTTAACCCAAATTGGTAAACTTGTTTTATTGTGTATTATGCTTTGTATTGTTGTAAGTTGTTTTTCTTCTTATGTGTTTTGGTAATGGTTTTGCGTGTTACTGTTGGTGTAGTAATAAATTTATTTTTTCTTCTTTTTCAAATATCATTATATACCTCTTTTCCGTCTGCAAATACTAGGCAGCCAAAAGTATTTTATTACTTTAATTTTCTACAAAATACATGTACTCCTAATTGTCTAAAAAATGTTGGCAACTAAATCGAACAACAAGTCGCCTACAATGTATCGATGACCGTACAACTAAATGTACGGCAAGAGAGCGATTGGGAATGCACAGCGCACGTTGCTCACCATGCGCTGGCGCAGCAAACACGCGGAGCGCATGTGATTGTAGGGCGTTTTGCATAACAACGACCGACTCGTGGTAAATTACAACACAATAATATGCAATAATAACGGCATACAAGATATGTAAACATCGAAAGTCTTTTACTGGAGAGTAGACATAAATATATTTTGGATTACATTTATATCCTGTGCCAGTGTTGCCAGATGCTGGCCAGCCAATGTCGCCAAAACACGAAAAAATTGCCTATTTCTTGTAGCCCAAATAGCCACAATAAAACTTTTTTTATAGTACGCCAGTAGTTTATGACGTAGCTGTTTTATTAAATTCTATCGAATAATCTTAAAATGTAAAAATACCTTTTTTTAAGAATACAAATATGTATAGTTCCATTGTCGCTTTTAATATTCATCGTTTCCTTCATCGCCATGACAAAAAAGCAATTATACGATAAATAAAGACCTTGCAATTGCAACCCTTTATGTATGTCCCCACTGCTGGGGCACGGATCTCTTCCTGCATTGCAGGAAGGTTAGGCCATACTCCACCACGGGGGCCAAGTCCGGGTTGGTGGAGGTTTGTAAGACAGTGGCGGGCCTTACTGTCAGAAGTTATCAAGCCGCCCATAAGGCCTCTGGCATGGCTTAACGACTGCCATTGTTTACTAAATTGGACAAGTAAGAATAAATAGACTGTAAATAGTGTAGTAAATAGAGGAGTTCACTGTAGTGCTGTCACTTCGGATTTCGCAGAAAAGAGCGTGACAGAACATTACTTATTATGTATTTACTTAGTGACATTTTCAATTCAGACACTAGCCCAGTAAATGTGTTAGTAGTAGTCGCAATAATTCAACGATAAAATGGCATACGCCCTATAGAATCAAGGTCAGTCAGCAGTTATATTACAGTGATACCTAAAGAATGTATTGTAGTGGTTATTGTAATAATATATTCTGCAAACTTTGCAAATCAAATTTCATGGAAACTAAGTAATTGCTTCGACGGCATTCATAACGGTGACTGGCTGTATACAATAAATAAAAGTTACACAACTATTAAGCTTGATTATCAAACCGATACAATTGGATTGACTAACGACACTAAAATTCGTGGATTTACAACTATTAATTGTAGATCATCAATAAAACAATGAATATTTTATGTAAGAAAACCGTAACTTGTAGAATGTTATGTGAATGAAAATATTCAGAGCGTATCTCTTCAATATCGTATTTGGACCTGCAACTGTCTTATTCAGTGAACACAATAATAGATAGATACCCGCTGTTAACTCATTCGTTTTAACTAAGAAATTGCATAATAGAATTGCATGTATCTAATCCGATAAGATTAGGTTACTGTCTTCTTCTTCTTCAGGCTATATTATGTAGTCCACTGCTGGACATAGCCCTCCCCGAATGAGCGCCACAGCGCCCTGTCTTCAGCTTGCCGCATCCAGCATCTGCCGGCAGTTTTTCGCAAATCGTCATCTCACCTGGTCGGAGGGCGTCCTATACTACGTTTGCCGAGTCGCGGTCTTGAGTGGTGACTGTGTACAGCCTTTAAAATCAGCAAGTCGAAGTGGCAGAGGGCTGGTCACATATGCCGAAGAATGCATGGTCGATGGGGTGAAAAGGTTCTGGTGTATGTACAGCCTTTAAAATCAGCAAGTCGAAGTGGCAGAGGGCTGGTCACATATGCCGAAGAATGCATGGTCGATGGGGTGAAAAGGTTCTGGAGTAGAGACCACGAACTGGCAGACGCAGAGTAGGACACCCAGCTCGCTGAGTAGACGTTCTGAGGCTGAATGCTGGCAGTGGCTGGACGTGGATGGCAGAGAAAAAAAATAAAATAAAAATGTGTTGGTAAGCGCAAATCTCGAGAGCAGCTGAACCGGTTCTGCTAATTCTTTTTTATTTAGAATATTCATTAAAGTACGAGGATGGTTCTTACGGAGAGAAAAATAAAAAAAATTAAAGAATCGACTGTTAGGCGGTACGAAGTTCTCTGGGTCAGCTAGTTTTGTATAAAAGTGAATTGGAAAGACAACTCGTCTTTTTCGCGCCGTCGCCCAATATCCTTTTTGTGTGTCGCAGACCTTGGTACTTTAGTGAAATTGTGATATCTACCCTTTGTATGTTCCCACTGCTGAGGCACGGGTTTCTTCCTGCATCGCAGGAAGGTTAGGTCATACTCCACCACGGGGGCCAAGTCCGAGTTGGTTGAGGATTGTAAGTCAGAAGTTATCAAGTCGCCCATAAGGTCTCTCACGTGGCTTAACGACTGTCATTACATGAAAGCCGGCACCAACGGGTTAATGTGCCTTGCGAGGCACGGAAGCGCTCGCAAAACCTGACCGCGCCTGTTATTGCTTAACCCAAGTGATTGATTTCCACTAGGCCACGAGTGGAATCACTGGGTTCCACTAGGCCACTAGGCCACGAGCGCCTCATAGTCAAATTAGCTACTAATAAAAAAAATACGTGTGCACCGCAAACTCTTTCCGATTGCGCGGATGGTAGTTCCGCGATCTCTGTCGTGCATAATACTAGGTCAAAGTTCGAACGCAAAGCTATTACATTTGGGACTAACTGACCGAAATAGCCAGAAGCAATATTCAAACAGCTTTGTATAGAGTTACTGCGCGAAAAACCGTTACGGCACGGTTTAATTTTTTGCATGAAGGCTAAGTAAGTAAAAAAAAATTAAAAAAACTTTCTTACGCCTCCTCTGTTCCCACTGCTGAGGCACAAGTCTCTTCTTGCATCGCAGGAAGGTTAGGTCATACTTCACCACGGGGGCCAAGTCCGAGTTGGTAGAGGATTGTAAGTCGGAAGTTATCAAGTCGCCCATAAGGTCTCTCACGTGGTTTAACGACTGTCATGTAATGACAGCCGGTTTTTTTAAAAGAAACTTTCTTACGCCTCCTCCGTTCGATTGGTAGAAAATTGACCATCGCATTGTATGATTACTTGAAGAGCAATTAATATTATAGTTTTAGAAGCCTTAACATCAAACATAAATTGACGTCTGTATGCTGTAGAGGTAGCCAGAGACATGTGAAGGTAGTACGATGACGCGAGCCACGCGTTTTGTGACCCTGAAATGTCAGAATTTGACAATTAATGTACTGGAAAGTCGCGACTTTCGACGTTAAAATCGCGACTCGGGTCCTTGTACAACCCAGGCAGGTCTGCCACTTACCAAGATTCTGCAAGACCCCTTTCGCTTCATCAATATCATTAGTAGCCTTAACTTCGTCAATTCGTAAGAATAGACCAAGTGTGGCCTTGCTTAATGCGATGAGACTAGAATAAAGTTCATCACATCAAAGAGTCTCATTGAAGTGATTAGCCAAGGGCAATAGTTGATTTTGTTACTTCAACTAAGAGCAAAAGAGATGAAGGTGGAGCGGTCATTAAAATCACCAGTCTCGTCAAATAAGATCAACGCTGTCCATCAGGTATGAACAGACTGACAGCTGATAACGGGACATCCGCTGCGTTTCCTTTGGAAACTGTCTGATCATTCGAGATAAGTACATCTTTTTAAACGACTGGGAAAGCAAAGAAGGTTAAGTTTTTCGCGCTTATGTTTTCATTGTGTACGTTTTCTTATGACTAATCAGGCCAAATCAGTCAATCAATCTATAATATGAAAATGAATCGCTAAATGTGTTGGTAAGCGCAAATCTCGAGAGCAGCTGAACCGATTTTGCTAATTCTTTTTTAGAATATTCCTTGAAGTATAAATGTCTCTCTCTCTCTCTCTCTCTCTCAAGTACGAGGATGGTCCTTACGGGAGAGAAAAAATAAAAAAAATTTAAAGAGTCGATGGTAGGCGGTACGAAGTTCGCTGGGTCAGCTAGTTTTTAAATAAATTTTTATGAGGTGTCAAATGAAAGGATCATTAGTCGGTAAAAAGTAACTGAAAAGTATTAAAAACAATTTTATACTCTAGCGTCTTTTGTGTCCCACTGCTGGGCAAAGGCCCTCATGCCCTCTATCTCTCTTTGTCCCTAGCCACCCGGCACCTTCCCGCCAAGAATGCATCTAGGTATTCGCTCTTCGATCTTCGCCTGCTGCGACATCGACGTCAATAAAATTAAAAAAACTTATTTTAGACCTACCTATTAGAAATCGAATGAGATCCCCCCGCCTGATGAGGTTAGAAATTTAAGCATGCAGTGTTTTTGTTTCAAAAGGATAAGTTTTTTTTCAAGTACTGCTGTTGAGCCGGGCTGCGGGAGTAGATTCGAGCCGTTCGTTAGGAGGAGCCCCTTTAATTTCTGATTTGATTTTTGATTTGACACCAAAGCGGGCCCAAAGTTCAATAAGCCATAAGAATGATGAAGACTTGTCACACTCAAGTGTCTCTGTAAATTATCATGCACGGACAACTCAAAAGGTGCAACTGTATAGTTGCACCTTTTGAGCCAAGTCCGGATTGGACGAAAGTGAATAAAGTCGTATGACTTTATTCACTTTCGTCCAATCTGGACTTGGCCCCCGTGGTGGAGTATGGGCTATACCTTCCTCAGGGAAAATACCCGTGCCCCTCGGTAGGGACATAATGGGTTGATAATGATGATTCCCCATCGACAGCCCAGTTGCCTACTGCTGCGTCAATACGCAGCGTGAGAGATGGCATATGGGGGAATAGACCAATGTCTATTCCCCCATATGCCATCTCTCACAGCCGCTAACCATCCGCATCCACGTACCGCCATTGATTCTTCTTCTTAAAGTGCCTCTCCATCACTGGAGGTTGCCAGTCAGCTCTTACAGCGGTCTCTGTTCAGTGAAATTCTGAACAGATCCTGCGCCGTTTAACACCGGCCCGCTCTTTGTTGTTGCACAACCATGACATCTTTCTCTTGCCCGGCTTCTCTTTCCTCTCACCTTGCCCATTTGTATCTCTATCTCTCAATTGGTATCACCCGATTTGCAGGATATGGCTTAAATATATTATTGCGCTGCTTGATCCAGCTTCTCGTGCATCCGTCAAAGGACTCCTCTATTTATTACAACACCTTAAGTTCGCTTTTGCTTCTTAACTAACAGTATTTTCTCCACTAACATATTTTTCTTTAGCCACTTAGTTGCGATTTTTTTTCCGTTTCTTTAAGTTACCATTACCTACAACAACACAATTAGCGGACACTTGGGCTCAAGCTGGAAAATTACGCGCGGTTTTAATTGCGTCTGCGGCCATGGATGAAGATTTACATGGCACTGACACGAGATAGGGAGCCACAGAAAGCCAGCGTTGGAAAACTGCCAATCACGAATGATAACCTAAATAAAAGTTAACGGATTTGAGTTACACTAGAAAAAAACAAATTCGCTGGCTCAGATTGCTGTTCATTATCATTACAGTCTCATTAAATTAATTAAAAAAAATTAAACATTTACATTTAAACATTTACATACTGGCACATACTGTTTCTGGCCCCACACTAGGATACCCTGTGTCGTGGGAACCAGAAACAGCGACACCAAAAACATGTATACATCCAAGACCTGGGGTATTTTTTTTTTGCGTCCTCAGCCGGGGATCGAACCCGGGACCTCTCGTAAGGTAGGCAAATGCGCTACCGCTACGCCACGGAGGTCGTAATTGAAATGTAAGCATGTACAAATTTAAGAAAACGAGAAAGTAACTGTAAGGAATATTATAATCCATCTTTTTTTCTCACTTGGAATTTTATAAATTAGACATGATGTAGAAAAAGGTATAAAGGAAGTAAAAAACGTAAACGTAAAAAAGATTAATTGGCCGGTCGGCGACACTATGTTTGGGGTGGGGACGTGTCTTTTGGTTTTGCTTTATATAAAAATATTAATAAATATAGTATATATCTTGCTCGCTCTTGACAGAGCGATCGTGATCCTCATGATGAGGCTTTATTGTAGTAGTCTACAATAAAGCCTCATCATGAGGATATATATATCTTGCTCGCTCTTGACAGAGCGATCGTGATCCTCATGATGAGGCTTTATTGTAGGCTAATGTTGCGTAACTCAAGACGCCATTCCTAGAAGGTGCAAGATGTCAAACTAGTGATGAACTTGGCATCTGAAACTTGGGTGTGAATATTGTGCATTTCCTATAGTATAACAACAAAAAATAATAACCGGTCAAATGTGAGATGGAAAACCGGCGTGCTTGCATGCAGCGACTGAAGTTGATGAAGCGAACGAGGTAGAGGTCGCAAACCCTAGTTGCTGCCTATCCCTCCGGGATAAAGGCGTGTGTTTGCGTATAGTATATGAGTTGGACTAGAGCTAAGGGCCCCGAACTGAATGGAATACTCGCACTTGGCTAGTTTTTTTAATGAGACGGTGATTTTTCGGTGTATTTGTCCGAGTCAACAATTTCCATTATTCAGCGGATATTGTTCACGATTCGATCTATTCTTCTACGGCTAACTATTTAATGACACTACACTGGACACATGCTAGATCGTTACTCACTGCAAGAGTTTAATTAAAGCGTTCGTTCACATTGACCTGTGCGGACCGCTTTGCAACACTATATTTTTTAAATTAATAGGTATCTGATAGGAAACACGTGTGTTTTCCTGGTATAGGAAAATGCCGATCGACCTTTAGATTTTGCACTTGGGACCGTTCTTATGTCAATGGTATAGAAGTCGAATTCAGATTAGATTATTTAAATAGTAGCTTTAATCGCGGCATCGCCCGCTTAATAAATTATCCCACGGGAACGCTTCACCGAAACATCAGGTATCCTACGTCACAATACAGGTGTTTGTCTATCTAAACGCCTACGACATCAGTACAAATCTCTTCTCCCAACCGAGGTTCTGACCATCCAGCCATCATGTTCTTAAAAATGTAAATCATAAGTTTTCCTGAATCAGTCACCTTTTCTGACCGATGACATACTACAGTTACAGGAAATCTGAGCGATGGCATCACACCATGCACACTAATGTCTATAGGAAATGACGCAATCCTTAATGATATAGCTGAAGCTGATGATGATGATGACAAACATAAACAACCCGATGATAATAAATAGTCGACAAACGCAATCAACACTAAACCATTCGATGTAATTAATATCGTCAAACACTGTAGACCCCGAATTCTCAAGAACATCAGAGGAAGAAACAGAAGATTGTTTCAATACAGAAAAAAGTTTAAAACAACCGAAATGTTTTCGTTACTTGTCTTATTTCAACCAGTTCAGCGTTCTTTCCGACCGATTACAAGTGACTTAACAAAAGACTAATCAAAATATTAAATACAAGAACCGATGCTATCCAACTGTGACATGACATAAAAATCAGCACATTTTGACTCTGGTTTGGCAATAACATGGACCTTTTACATTTTACAGTGTTATGTGCGTTAAATAGAATACTTGGCAAAGGGTTGCAGTGAGAATACGCACCTTTGGCACGCACAGAGAGACACGCGTCCCCATTTCACGAGAAGAGCAGCTGTAAGATGCTACTGCTCGACTGCCTCGTTGTTTTAGCGGTTAATACGCTTGATTGCCAAAACAGAGTTGATAGATTCTATTCCTACTGGAGGACGCCGTACTTGATGGATATCAATGGCCGCAGACTGAGTGTATTTTCGGGTTTGTGTTGTCCTTGGCGCGTTACTAGGCAATCACAACTATTAAATAAAAAATTGTCTGTTGGACCAACTTATTTTCAGTTGACAGGCGTCGTTAGTATTTCGTACAAGCAATATACTTATCCACTCCACTCTAATATACAGTGCACTATCGAGAACTTGTAATCAATTTTCACCGAATCGCCAAGGTTGCCCATACCCGAATTTTACTTTCCCCAATTTTCATCAGATCCTGGTCATAAGCCACCTTCACGTAAATTAATCAGGTTGGAATTTTCTAAGGTTTTAAAATTGTAAAAATTTAATAAACGAGCATAAATCCTTATAAAAACAGTTTTAATTAATCAGGTTGACTAGAATTTTGAGAGAGAGGAGAGGGAGGTACACATAAATTGAGAGATTTATAAGTATACCTGGGTGGTTTATCTAGGTAGATCAAGTCAAGGACAGCTAGAACGACTTTATCTGAGTCGACCTAGTCAATTAATTGAGCAGTAGACGCAGAGCAATTACACAAAGGCAAGAAAGTGCACGCGTTGTAATTTATCTTGATGCTAAAATATTCTGCACGGAACCAGTGAACGTACTCGTAAAATGTGTGCCAGACTGTGACCTTTTTGTCGTCTAAACTAAAAAAAGCCTCAAGGCGAATTCAAGCAGTGTAAGAAAACCGGAAATCAATTGCAATAAAATAGGTCAAGACCAGTGTTAATCTTGCAAATCGATCGTGTAGAATTTTTGTCTCAATAACATCTAAAAAGGCTCCTTAAATAAAGATAAAGATATTTTATTTGCCATAAAGATGTTGCATGTTTACAATACTTGCGGTATCTGCACTAGACTTTAAGTCTGTATCGCAGAGACCTGAATAAACTTTCTAAAATAATTGTCGACTCGTTCGGTAACGCTATGAAAAAAGGTATACAATCTATATAATTATGAGATCTTAGGGAAAACAAAAACAACTCTTAGACTAGGTTTGAAGATACATCTTAAGAAAATATATAATTACGTGTAACAATTTATGTGTGTGTGTGTGTGTGTGTGTGGCTGTGTGTGTGTGTGTGTTTGTGGGTTTGTGTGAAAGAGAGATAGTATTTTTCTTTAAACACAAGCATTAAGAATCTCTTCAGTTGTTTGGTAGTCCATATCTTGGAGCCAAGCCTCTATTGCTCGTTTAGCTTTGCTTGTAGGAAGATTTTTGATGTTATCAATGTGTGGGCAAATTTTGTTATATATATGTATAAAAGAAAATGGAGGAAAACGTCTGGCAAATGTTGTACGAATAGACGGCAGAGGTACTCTGTAAACTCGGCGGGATGCTAAGTTTATGAAATCTGGGGAGTTAACTGTTTTTGTATGTATTGCGGTAGCTACTTTAGTTATGAATAATTGGCGTACTCGATGAACGTTGCTTTCTTTGTAGAGTTCATTTGTAGGAAACCTGAAAGGCTTTCGTAACATAATGTTAAACAAATAAAACACTCGATATTGATAGTTTGTTAGCAAACATCAATGGACTTCGAAACCATACTTAGAAACATCTTAAACCGTGACCAACTCATCATAGAATAACTTACACGAAGAGCTAAGTACTAAAGCAAATAACTGCGAATAATTATCACTAGAGTTATAATAATTCATGTAATGCTCGAACACCGCGTGGGTGTAACATGACTGAGGCCGAAGACCATGAACAACAGCGGGATGATGTCATGATTGCTATTGCGGATGAAATTTAAAGCAGCAAAAAACGTGAAAACGCAAAAAAGGTACACGCCATCTTTCTTTCATAAGAAAACAAAAGGAGAAACATTAGCTGCAGGTTTTGAAGGTTCCAGAACTTTAAAAAGATTCACGCAAAACGCGCCTTTACAGCTGAAGAGGTAAAGTGTAATTTCCTGATGCTTGGAGGATAATGGCGGTCATTGTCAATGACGTCAGTGCGAGTCCTTGCACGGTCGGGTGCGCGGACGCATCCCGCGGCTGGGGTTACAACCGCTCCGGGATACGTTTCAATGTCATTTGTTTACGCATGTTGTTGCTAAGGGAAGAAAAGTGCGCATTTTATCGTGGATTGACCTTTTTAGAGGTTTAGAGCTGGATAAAGAGATTCATCGCTCTATTAAACGGCAGCAGTGATCAATTCAAGGGATTAAATCATAACTTTGTTCGAGTTTTGCAGCTATAGCCCATAAGAATTTAAAAATATATATTCATTATAAAATCTAAATATTTGCTTAGTGAACAACAAAATTGTTACTTTAGGAATTACTGCAATGTGTGGAGAAACCCACAATTTTCAGTTGTTTGATTTTATCCTTCCTATTACAATGTCCTACGCAAGAGCTTTATCGGGATCGTGGCAAGAGGCAAACCTTGGGATCTGCCTAAATCTCCGGGATAAGGCGTGAGTTTATATAATTTGCAATACCTACCTCTATGCCAACTTTTTGTTTCTGGGTGGCTTGCAAGTGGTGTACGTTTTTCATGACTCAGTCATAAGAATAGCAATATTTTGGACTTCAATGCCTCGAGAATTTTGAAAATCTGTAATTTATGAAATGAGGGGTTTTGGGTATTTGTGGACCTCAACGGCATGCAAAATTGCAACTCTGTAGACACGATCGATTTTGAATTACTAGCGGAAGTAAAAACAGGTTGAAATGGTTCGTGTAAAATATGAACTACATACTCGACTTGTCACGTGTCTAGATAATGCGATAAAATTATGTACAGACTAGATGTCCCATCACATCCGTGAGCAGAGATCACGTCTACGAAAAACTTAATGCTTCTTTAATATCTACCTACATAGAACGAAATTGATTTACATTTAATGTATAATCTTAACGTGCTAGACGATGATGGATATGTGCCTATATACCGTCTAAGTGTATGAAAGTTAACAAAAAAAGGCGCTGTAAAAACAGCCTAGTCGAAAAACAGAGTTCATTAGATAGCGTTTCGCCACATCAGGGAGGTCTACTCCCGATTAATTTCGGAGCACACTTTCTTAAGCTACAAAAAATAAGCGAAATTTAGGGGCGTTGTTTCTGTAGCAGCCATGTCGTATGACACGCCATAATAATATTACATGCAGTCGCATCCGGATGAAAAAATGTCGTCTAATGTAATGCGGCTTCTTCAAGTTCAGCCGGATTGTGGTAGGGATACAATCGGACTGAATATTCTACAGAGCAGCGTTCAACGTTTAGCTTTATTGTCATCAAGAATATTATTTATAGGCTGACTATAAATTGTAAAGAGAACGAAAAATAAATTATTTCCGATGTTTAAAAAAATACATACATTTTTTTCTAAATAATGGCAAATACATACATATAAAAAAAGGTTACCTAAAATAGAGGCTAATATTTTTCTGTGTGGTTAATATTGTTCGCACAAAGCTGGCATTGTCAGGGGATTTTTGTTCAAACGCGTCCATCTTCGCTACCGATATTCATTACATCATACTTAATATCCTAATAATAATGCCTGTGATTCGGTCGAATACACCGTACCCATTTTGATATGCGAAATAACTGCTTTCGTCCAAGGCTTTTACACATGGACTCATCACTATAGAAGTTTTGAAGCTGACGATTGAACTCACTATTTTCACGAATGTTATCAACGTTTGATACCTACTATTTCTAATTTCAATGTCAAATTTCACTTTGTTGTGACTCCCGTGTTGATTGTGACGCCATTTTTGTTTTTCTGCAGCGCTTGCGGCGATAATTGAAATTAAAACTTTCAAAGCGGCGTATATGCGCCTGTTTGTTTGTACAACCAGTGCGCTCTAAGTTTGCAGGTGACCGGCAAACTTAGAGCATACCGTTCATGGGCTACGCGTTTTTAAGGCGCTTTAACGAACACGAAGTGCTTTTACTATGAGGTGAAATTTATTTCAGCCCTATTGAAATCTGGTTAAACGTGGGGTATTGCCGTATTGCATTAAAGCGTCCTTTTTCAATCCGGCGCGCCTAAATGTTACACGGCTTGTTAAACGATATGGCTGCACGTGTCAAGTCAATTATTCATCAGTTGTAGAAAAAGCTGGAGTAGGGGCCAGTGCTTTCGTCGGGCATCGACCCCGGCACAGATTTGTTGCTAGGCACAATATCTAACGGCTCATTTGGACTACGCCTAAAGCCTACATAGCATTTCGGAGATCATAACCGATAGACAACTATCGGAGAGTGGAAATAGCGAGTGGCAGTAAGCAACATGGTGGTTGGGATAAGTTATATGAAAAAAAAAAGAATTGAACTATTGAACGATCCTAATAAATAAAAAAATATGGTAAAAGCATTTGTAATATTTTAACGACTGAGTGCTTAGTGCGAGTTTTTTAACTACTCGATCGCGTTAACGTAAACTCATATTTCTATGGCATCGAGGAAACGCCACCTAGCGACAAGTATGGAAATTAAAATTGCTGAGTTCGAGTTGTAATGGTTTACGTTGAGAAGTGAACACGTTTACCAGCCAAAACACGAATAAACGCGAGTGCGAGTTGTACTGTGACAGCGTTTTGCCAGTTCGAACGGTTAACTTACTCATACTCACTACTCAATGCTCGATTAACGCGGTAGTAAAGTTATTCGATTGTATCTGTTAAACTCGCACTAAGCACTCGGGTGATTTGTATGATGAAAAAAAAATGTAAAAGTGTAATAGATCTTTTAACACGACAAAACCAACTTAAACGTTATGGAGCCGATGATGATAATGGCAAGACATTTGTTAAGTCATTGGCTTTTAAATAGTTTTTTTCAGTAGCTTTATTATTCTGTGCCGTTAGATAATTAATTTAAATTGGTAAGAACCAACTGCAATTGTTTTCAATTTATTCTTGTAATAATAGAGTAATTATGTTATTCTTTTAACTCGGTTGTCAAGCACTAGATCTTCGGATGGCGAATAAAATCCTATGTAAAAAATGGCTACTCGGTCAGAGATAAATTAGATTTCTGTCCATGTTATTTATTCAATGTCACACTGTATAACCACGTTTAATTAGCCAGACAGAAGATAAGGCCCTGTCGACAAATGAGTGCAAAACAAATATACAATATTATTGTCAAGACAAATTATTATTTGTTGTACATTATCGCAGGATGTTAAGTGCATTTACACCGGACATTTACGTTAACGAATCGATTAACGAAACTTGAGAAGCTGATAGCTGACCTGGCGAACACGGACCGGAAGACGACGCAGCGTGGGCCCCTCCGCCAGATGGTCTGACGACCTGGTTACGGTGGCGGGGAGTCGCTGGCTGCGGGCGGCACAAGACCGCCAAGCTTGGTAAATCATGAGGGAGGTCTATATATAATATATATGGCATCATACTTTATTAAAAATTTACCAAGGCCAACTTTCAGCAAAGCTATCACACTAATATAAGATTGTTTTTTTTCTCCGGCAAATAAAAAAACAGCAGATTACGATGTGACTTTACGAGAAATGAAGAAAAGCATATCGCTATTTCATACTATACTAGCAACTTTTTTTTATAGTTCGACTGTAAAATAATGGAAGTTTTTATACATGATCGTACCTACTTTATTTTTATTTTTTTTTCCCACCCAATCACTCTTCATCTTCAGACGGCATCAATGATTAATAATAATTATAACAATTCTTTCGGTGTAAAGTCCGCCCGGATGAGCCATATAATAATAAATTAGGCAGAAGTACCTAAACATATAACAAAGTTGGTCTGGGCTCGACAAACAAAAATGTATAAAATATTATATTAGATTTTAAGTAGTTTGAGTGTAGTATATTATTGCATTTTTTATATTAAGTCCATCTTCTGTACCTAATACCATTTAATTTTATTTATGAGTTTATGCACCGGGACTATTACTAAAATGGAGCATTACGAAAATTACTGCTGGATTTCTATAAGAACACCACCTAATTAAAAACCGAGGAATTTTCTTCACCGTCACCCGCAAAAAAAGCGTTAGCATACAGAGTCCTTACAAGTTAATAATTATGATGACAGCAATTACATTCGAAAAAAGTGCCAGGAAATACACAGCAACTGATATAATCTAAAGTATGATCATTTTCCGATATCTCCGATAGTAGAATAGAAACAAAAGAATCTCACAAAAAAAATCTGGGCTCATTTTGGTCGCAGGACTGAGACCCGTTCATCTGTTTTAGTACCATTGTGTACCCTTGTCGTGACATCTAACAAGCAAGTCAACGACCTAGAGCCGCAAAAAATCGGTAACTCTTCAATGAGAGACTGAGCACCGTATTTTTAACCGTGACGTAGGCACCATGAGCGCAGCTAAAAATTATAATGATCTTTTGGCTGGAGGAGCTGCAAATAAATTGTTTGTTGAAGCCTTCTCAGATACAGCGTTAGAACAAGTAATTTTTAAGATGCTATGGGTAATTCCATTCCAGCAATCCAATTGTAACGCAAGATGCATTACAATTGGATTGCTTGAATTTCAAATATATTTTTGTCGTCATCTTCTTCTTGAGGCTTTATTATGTAGTCCACTGCTGGACATAGCCCTCCCCTGATGAGCGCCATAGCGCCGTCATCAGCTTCACTGTTTTGTCGTCACGAACTATATTAATTGGTTGGCGCATTTGATACGCTATTGTGGCCATATTCTATTAAATATAATATACGAGTAACTATCAAACCAAACCAGCACCCTAAACTTATATGTTGGTATCATGCGCTACACAAAATAGACACAACGTTTTAAAACTTTAGTAATGAAAACATTTTCTCTGATTTTTCTTTCCTATTTTCGTGTTTTGTGCAGTTAAAAAATAAGGGATCAAATTTATTTTTAAAAGGAAACAAAATAGTGTTCAATTACGTTACATGAAAATAGTAACTTACGTTACTTCCGAAATTGATAAATAGATAAATTTACATCGATCGATTTTTGGGACTAGATTTCATTCTTTCATTCAGATAATGGAATAACATTCTTGTCATTCTAAAAATCACCAGTCTTGACATTGCATGAAATGTTAAGGCCACTTAAAGCTTATGTTAACTAAACAGGAGATATATAAAGTACATATGAAATGGTAACTTACGTTTCAAATAGCAGAACTTTTGCAATTGGTATATCTGTTCTTGCTATTTGATTAAATATGGTTTCAATTTTATTTTTATACATTCTACATAAACTACGCCAAGCTTGGCCTGTGGGGGTCGCGATTAAGGTACACACCTTATTGATAGATTAACGTGATCTCGACGGAATACCAGGGTTGCCGGTATGTAACACTCCCGCAACACATGCTGAGTCGAGTCCACTTTAGGGACTCAATACTGCAAACCAATAGCTGTTCTTACTGTTCCTGTTGTTTATATTTCATTTTTTTTACGTATATTTGTTTCTATTGTTTTTACTTGTGTTCGTATTTAATTTCACTGTCATTAGTCCGTTTCTGTATGTTCGTTTTTAGTATTGTGTTCGTAAATAAATATACTTCTATTCTATTCTTCTATATAATAGCGACAAGAGATATTGTCGCGATTATATAAATAGTCATTGATTTCTTGACATTCATATGTCAAGAAATCAATGACTAGAATAATATCAACGCTTAGAATATCACCCTCAAACTAGCTTTTGATAACTTAACAAATATGAAATTATCCAAAAACTATTTCTGTTCTATTTTTACTCTCTGCCGTGGAAACATCTATAGCCAGCAGTCTGATGATATTTAAATGCGCAGGAGAACTAAGTACTTATTGTCATCTGATGGCATGACATCACCTAAATCTATATCTTAGTATATACCTCGCCAGAGGCACGGACCTGGGAGCCAAATTTCACTTCATTAGCAAATAATTTGTCTTAAGGTTTATGACTTGAATTCTACATAAAAAGTCAAGCGAGAGCCAACATCTGTATTCTGAAAGCCTTGCTACATTGAATTTGAATGAGTTAATAAATGTCTAATGACTCTGTCGAGTTATCTTATCTTATTTTTATGAACAAATGTCTAATCCTTCGAATATCGGGCGAGAATCGGCTCCCAGCTCACCGTAAAACAGGCTACATATAAGCCTAGCTGTGACAGCAGACATGTACCCAAGTGCATATAATACATGTTTTTCATTTTGAATACTTTCAACAAACAATTTTATCATTATCTATGAAGCTGAAGAGTTGCAAGTTTGTGAGATAATTTCCAAATCTGGAGACTGACTGGCGTGTTGTCCTGAAAATCTGTCACCATTTATCATAATTTACAACGAGACGCTAGTTCCTGCCTTTCATCATGTCCCATGTCCAATGGGACATTTCTGTCTTGGCTATAATTCTTTGGTTTACTATTTTCTTCTTGTAGCTATATAAACAAGCTGTATTTTTAATGGATGTACATTAAGCAAACGATAGAATCACTACCTTATGTCGACAACAAATACACATAACGGAGAAATACTCGTATTAGCGAAATCTTTTTCAATAGAAAACTCATTATCAAATAGCTTACAAATAGCAATTACCTTGAAGAGAATTGACCGTAGAAAATCGCAGAAATTAGAGGTTGTGTCAAATAAAGTCAACAAAATCTCGCCTACTACCAAATTGCAAGATTTTCGTAGGAAAATGTGTATGTATCTCGTGCAATGAGCTCCATATTTTGTGTATGTTTTTCATATACAAAATCACTGAAAACTTTAGCGAAATCTTTTCAAATGGAAAAATCATTTTCAAATAGCTTGCTTTACTTTGGACATCATGGATCGTCGAAATATAGTGGAAATTAGAGGTGTCAAATAAAATCAAGAAAATTTTGCCGAATACCATTTAGTGAGACTTTCGGATGAAAATTTGGAATAAATTTCCTGCACTCAGCTTCAGATTTTGTGCACCGAAAGAAACAATTCGTTGATGCGTTCAATTTTTAACCGAATTCAAAAAAGGGGGAGGTTATTAAATCCACGCGTATATTACTTACTTTTTTTATTTTAACCTCATCATCCAGTTGTTTTGTGACATTTACGTTTGGGCAGTCACTAACAATAACAAATAAAGATCAGTCGTTCAACTTAAAAATTAGCAAAAAAACATGGGCAAGCCGACAAAAAAGGCAGACAATAAACAGACAAATAACTTTAGGCAGGACACACACAAGATGAAAAGAATAACAAAACAAAAAACATCCCATCACATCAGAGGTAAATAGAGACAAATAAAAAAAACACCCAACACGTAAGCATGCAGACAAGATACGTTAAACAAAAAAACACAATGGAGAGTAAAAAACATATCACCGACACCTTGAATATGTACACACGAAAAACACTAGTTCCAGCACAGACAGTCAAGCGAGTGTCAATAAAAAACAAAGACCAAGTAACGATAGAAGGTAAAGCCAAACTTTCCGAGCGTGGAACGAGCCTACCTGGAGTGTGGTTGCCTCTCAGAGGGCGGTGGCGAGGGGGCGCGGGACGAGGTCGCCGTCTGGTTGGTAGACTCTGTAGCCGCTGGAGCCGAAGCGGGACTGCCGGCGCCGCTGCCGCCGAGTGCCAACGCCAGCCCGCAGATGCTGGAGAGTGAAGACAACACCACCAGGTCACCACAGCCCTAGCCTTCAGCGCTCATACTTCACCGACTTGGTTTGCCAGCCCCAAGTAGCTGATCCTCTCAAATCATTACAAATCACAAGATGAGCCCAGGAAAAATGAGGATGATTCTAATCCGCTACTTGAAACATGTAAACCATATTAATGAAATCTAGACACGATATCGTAGGGATAAAATACTAATTTTAAGTAAGACGACAAAAACAAAAACAAATAAAAACAACCTATTGGTTACAGCACATGGTAGGGAAATCTCCGCCAAGTAGAATAGTAACATTATTTCACAAAGACAGTAAGAGCAGTAAACATTTGCAAATATGTTACAGAGAACAGATAATCGAGCAAAGCGGATCATTCTCAGCGGGGTGAAGGTAAAGAAGCAGTGTCATTTAGTTAGTGGCAAGGCAATCGGGAGTGTGAGTATTACTGGAGTGTTGGTAAGCAAGCATTCTGGTAGGCATGTTTAAATACTTCGACGCAGACGGCTGAATGCGGATAGGATTCGACAATCCATTAAAAGTGTACTTCGTAAAACTTCGCCATTCGGAGAACAAAGTGGTCAGTTGGTCGTCTCTATCATATAAATCAAGTGGTTAACAAGGGCCTCGTATTTCCCGGCGATTGAAATGCCAATCAAGCTGAAGATAAAACTATAGAGGATGCCGACGAAGAAGAATCAGTCACGACGCGGCTAGAGTGGGCGCGAACGCAGTAATTAGCGCAATGACCACGTCGCAAGCTCTAGAAATATGCCGCAGCAGACGTATCTAGAGTCGTATGAATGGGGTGATCGCGTCAGATATGCTCATTAGCCAAGGCAGCCGCGGCGACGCCAGCTTCATTGTTGGCAAACGAAGCTAAAGATTATATCGAGTCACGATAATACATTTGTACTGCACAAAGTCTTCCTGTTCTTGGTATACTCACTAAGAAATGACTGATAGTCGGGTGACTCTGACTGAGATACTTAAATCTATATAGTTATTGTCAGTTTAGCGAAGGATTCAAAAACAATAGGTGCATCGATTATGTGTTTAATTTGAGTGTATGATCTATAATCAGAGTGTAACTTCCACGTATACTCGTGATAGTTGATAGTTGAATTTGTGTGTAGTCTGAAGTTAACATTGTGTGCCAACAATTTAGCGTCTACATGCCAAATCAATTATGTGAGAACGCTTAAGAAAGAACAGGCCGAAGTTTACGCGTTTTACCAAAACACTCAAGATGTACTTGTATAACGTAAATACTTTCTTATAAAACTCAGGAAAGTTCTTGGAGTGGCAGTAAGGTGATTCAAAAATAATGACAGAAAGCGGTCAAAAGGTTACACGGTGTATAAAAATACGGTTCTCTGAATAGCACAGCAATTCTTAACAAAGATTTAATATTAATTTTCACCACGAGATAGTTAAATGTTTATCTATGAAACGCGTTTTCTTGAGAGGATTAATTGTGCGCTCCAAATCATAATTATGAATCGGAATACGTTTGCGATAGTAATTGATATGGAATTTGTCAGACAATTGAGATCGTTTAGGATTTGGTGCGCGTAATATAGGAGCAGACCAATATTGTTAAATTATACTTGTGAAGAAACAAATTGAATATTTCTTTCGTAAACAACGATTTCGGTTTATTCCCATTTGAGGAATAAACGTTGCGAGCTGCAACTAAAAGGCATTAATATCCGTGTTTTGACATTTATGCAGATATTAATATAAAGGTCAAAAGAGCCATAACGACTGAGGTCAGGCGTTTGGCGGAAGTTTGATTCCAAAACTATAAAAGACACAAAGAAATTCAACACTGCTTGTTTTTGAGTACCTTTATGGCTGTCGAAACCGATCACAGGCGTAAACCAACTTTAAGGAAAACATTAAAACTCCAAGGACCGCATTACAGACAACTCTTTAAAAGACATCTTTTAGTATTAACAGAAATATATATACCATTAAAATCTAACCATAAGTGGTGTAAAGACGGAAATATTCAAGCAATGCACAACAGCCTTGTACGTGTCCTGTCACGAACGTGTGTTTGAAATCGCCGTGACACTAGCATGCATTTTGTGACCTCCGACAATCGCTAAGCCATTTTTAGGAATGCGAGGAAGAAATGCAAACTCCTTTGTGGTACGGTTAAAAACTCCGAGTCGATTGCATGCGAACTGAATCGGTCTAATACTCGTAATGGTCTCTTGGAAATATTACTTGCATCAGATACAACAAACAAGGCCGATTTAACACGAAGGTTAGGAAAGTTCTCGATAAAATCCAATTGACTTTCGATAATTAAAAACTTAAATTGCACTGCAATTTATATGCAGCGGGCATTCAATTGCAACAAAAAAATAAAGCAGAGTTGGTGTCGACGACGTTTCATTTGCTCGCATATCAGTGAAGGTGCAAGGTTTGCGTACGACCATGGATCTAATAAAGGTAAAGCTTTTATTTTAAAAATAAACCTTTGGAAAGAGTTGACCCCAGACAGGTACAGGACTTATCCAGAGGTAAGTAGTAGGTATGCCAATCGAAGGTGTGTCGATTTCTTCATCTGTATAGCTGTGTTATTGTGTTGCGAACTCCGTGATAAACTTCACGAACTTCTAATTTCAAATGCCACTGAATCCTAGTACAGGCCGCGGGCTAACCACGAATGAATTGCAGATTTCGCTCACTTTATGCAAGAGGAAAACGCAATACACGTTCGACGGGTTTTCGTTGAGTCACCCGCGTGCACTTTTTACAACCTTACGACGGAGGAGGTAATGACAGCCAATTACTTTAACCATTGGACTTTAACATCCGACAGGCAGACGGCAGAACACTGCACTTTTGAAGAACTGAACTCTTCTTGAGCTGATGGGTTAGTCTCAATTCATACTTTATATTGTTGATGGCATCAGATTAAAGAAATATTTAAGAACTTGACACGCAAATACGTCGTTACGTTTGTTCTTCATTAAGGCATGTTGTTTGATCACGTCACATATATTACAGCAGCGATTTTCATTTGCTCGTGAAGTACAAAATTATTCAGATTCCAGTTTGCTACCAAATTGTGGCGCTTCGCCAATTGCGAGACATATAACGTAATATTCTGAATCTGCGTCCAGAATTCCAGTCATGTTTTTAAGCATAATTGATTGACTCTAATAATCTTAACGTGTTTTGAAATAATTACGCGGAAATAAATTAGCAAAGCGCTCGTGGCCTAGTCGAACCGAGTGATTGCAATCAAACACTTGAGTTAAGCAGCAACAGGCGCGGTCAGGTGCAAGATGGGTGACCGTCCCGTACCTACCGCTAGTGGCATTTTTCTGAGCGCTTCCGTGCTTCGCAAGGCACGTTAAGCCGTTGGTGCCGGCTGTCATGTAATGGCAGTCGTTAAGCCATGTCAGAGGCCTCATGGGCGGCTTGATAACTTCTGACAGTAAGGCCCGACACTGTCTTACAATCCTCCACCAACCCGGACTTGGCCCCCTTGGTGGATTATGGCCTAACCTTCCTGCGATGCAGGAGGAGACCCGTGCCCCAGCAGTGGGGACATACAAGGGTTGCTATTGAAATTAGCAATAAACAGCGAACCAACAAATTATGTTTATACACACGTAAAATATCATGTCGAGACCGAGCGAGCGAGCGGTAACAATAACGACGTCAGTCAACTTCAAACTTCATATCAGCACAGCAAAATAGACGATAACCTTCAACTTGGCCAAACGATTCGATTGTGTAATGACAGTGCTGTTAAGCCAACAATGCGACCCTTTTAAAGGAATACGGTGTTAAATCATAAATACAGTCGTTTGTGGCGCGTGCTCGGACGATAGAGGTGATAAGAGCAACAGAACCAGTCATAGAGCATGGTCGCGGGGTAACCTTTTAAGTCACCCGACTACGCCACAATATGCATTTTAAATCTAGGAGAATAGAGGTTAATTTGAATAGACGACTCGACGCTGCGCAGGCAGTCAAACTGTAACGGAGTGATAAATGTTAAACAATCGTTCCTTATTTTAGAAACACTTTCCACCTTTTTTAGGTTTTCGTAGTTGGTCTATCTGGTGTCGGTTTTCAGTTAGCTACTGAGTTGTTTCCTCCATTGAAAAGACAAATTTAGGAGTGTTTTTGTTGATTTTTCTCCAAAATGATCGAGAATGGCAACCTTGTTATATTAGTTAGTAAGCTACAGTTTCTGTTACACTATTTTTATTTTTAATGCACTAACCCGTGCTAAGGAACAAATTTAAAAACCTATTTAGAGGCTAAAAATTTCACCCATGCCGGGATTCGAACCCGCAACCTCTGGCTATCCGTACCAGCGCTCTACCAATTGAGCCAATGGGCGACTCACGGCATCAGTGAAATTTCGAACCTCTTTACAATATTCTCTGTATTACGTACAGGCAGCGACATCCGACTTAAGCAAATTGCATTACTTACAGCCCCGACTACCTACTTTGCAGTTAGGTTTAACCTCTAAATAGGTTTAGCCTCTAAATAGGTTTTTAAATACAGTTTCTGTGTTATATTAAACAAAAACACTTTAATTGATTTAAATTAGCAAGGTCGGAGGATCACCCATTAAAGCTCATCTTTTTTTATGTAGCAACTCCTATAAACGTCCCGCTGCAGGGCACAGACCTTCTCTCAGACAGAGAGTATAGACTTAATTACCACGCGTGCCCACCGCGAATTGACAATTTCAAGCGCAGGTATTTGAAAACCTTACATACACAGGATTCCTCGCGTTGTTTTCCTTCACGGTTAGCGAGTTAGCGAGGCTTTAAATCATTATTATTTATATCTGCAGCCTTACCTGCCTTTTCTATTTTCAACATTGTAATACATATCATTTATTCATACCCACATCACTGATTGCAATATAGCCATACGTTCGATACGAACGTCGCGGGTTTCCTTAAAACTGTAGGAGACACAAATAGCCTTTGTTTACGTTTTTAGGCGCTTCTGATTGCAAGAGAGCTATGTTAATTTTACAAATAGCAACAGACATGAGATCACCTTCATATCGGTTAGAATCTCAATTAGCTTCGAATACGTGTAATATAATCTTAGTTACCAAGCCGTGGTAGCCTTAATGAACTCGGAAGCCGGAGACCCAGGAACGATTCCCAGTGCAGGCAATTACTATGAATTTGTTTATTTTCAAATTTACATACATCTGTTTGGTACACTGTTTAGAACTTATTTGCACTTATTTGGAAAGACACTTGACGCACAGTTTATCCTAGTTCGAGAGCAAGGGCTTCATTAATGTGAACATAATTCACTGTGGCACATTGTATTTCCCAATAAAGATATGTTTATTTCTATCTGCGAATTTGTAATGCAATACCACTTATTGACTTGCCTTTCCTGTGGGCTAGGCCAACTAAGCTGTTAGGATGGTATAGGTGCTGGCCGAGCCTACACCATCTAAAGACCATGTCTCAGGCACTGAAGCGTACGAGTCCTCCCTTCACCAATCTAGTGTGAGTGAAGGTGCCACTGGATGTTGTATACATTTCATTACGTCGATGCAAAGGCCAAAGTAATCTCAGATATATAAGGTCGCGCGGCTATCACAAAAGTCAAATATAGTACAAGCAAAATATAATTGTAATACCTGGAAACCGATTCTCGCCCATACGAATTGAAAGCTTAGACGGAAAATATTCGAAGGATTAGACATTCGTCGCATGGGCGAGAATCGGCTCCCTGGTATTCTCACAAAGTCGTATTTATATAATAAATTCGCTAATAAATTCGCTCGCTTTGAGGTGTCATAATGTTGTAATCATAATCATAATTGGATGTTGTTCGACTTTTTAACTCAGACCGGCAGTCTGAGTGATCTTTAACGATCATGAAGGTTAAACAACACAGGGCGCGTTAAGAGCATGGATGGGTGACCGTTTATGCCTAACGCTAGTGGCCTATTTCCGACCGGTTCCATACTTCGCATGGCACGTTAAGCAGTTGGTGCCAGCTGTCGTTGATAGATGGAAGTCGATAAGCCAAGTTGCAGGCCTTAGGGCGGCTTGAAAATTTCTTACAGTAAGCCCAGTCACTAGTCTTGCAAGCCTCCACTCCTCCGGCCTTGGCCCTCGTGGTGGAGTATGGCCTATACCTTGCTCAGAGAAGGGACCCGTGCCCCTCGGTGGGGACGTAATGTATTGATGAAGAACGACTTTTTAAGTAGAATTCAAGTCTTAAGTCTTAGAGTCACACGAATTATATTATTTATTTGCTACTGAAGTGAGAATTGGCTCCCAGCTTCGTGATTGTTGGTTACCAGTGCAACGTCGTATGCGCATCAACGAACCGCATCAATGTTGTCTTGTGGCTGGGGAATCAAATTAACAGATCCGAAGTCTGGATACCGTAACGTGTCAAATCAATTATCAAATTTGGGATCTAATATGAAACACTTCACAAATTCAAATTATTATGTTCTACTCTTTGGACACGTGGTGGTGAAATGAACTTTTCAGAAGTGTCATTCGGCTTTCCTAAACACATATCATGTGATATTTGTGCCAAGGGATGCCAAAAGTTTTCAAGGCCGTCGTGGGTCGACTAGAATATTTAGGGCCATATGTTAGGTATCTGGATTTAATACTTATTTTTACACACGTTTCATCCAACAATCTTGTTTCCCTTGACCAGTGTTGGGAGAATACAACACAAATTTCAGTAGGAATAAAAGTCGTTATGACGTCAACACGAAAATCTGCATGTAAACTGGATGGCATCGGAAAATATCATGTAAACTTTAAATTTGATTTTTTAACCTGACTGCGAAACGCTTTTCGACGTTATGTTTCTCCATCAACTTCACCATCACCATAAGAAAAATAGGTGTCCAATGAAAATGCAAGCATGCTAGCCGGTTTCGAATACTTTTTAGGCTTCGGATCGGATCGGATGATAAAAATTTTGAATTCCTTTAAAGGTTTTCTTCGCGATGTTGACCTTCACAGTTAGCGAGATGCGCCCGGTACGCCAAATCCCGTTTATGATTAGATAGTAAACATATTAAATTCAATCAACGACTTCCTTTAGAAAGTCTTTTCTCAACTTTTCTGTTGTAATGTACGAATGTTCGAAGTTGATTAACAAAGCAGTACAAAACATAACCTGAAAAAGAGAGCTCATAGTTACCCACTGTGGATCTCAAAACCGAAACAAATCGTTAATTCTATTTTCAACTGCGGACAACGCGTGAAAGAGGGAGTCGCGGTGAAAATATTTTCATCTTTCCGGACTACTACAGAGCCATGAGGAAGGGTTAAGGAGGTTATTGGTAATGGATAGAGGGAGGTGTTTACAGTCATCGGTAACGGAAATTTATGGGACGGAGCTGATAAATTATCCGCAACATTCCAGAATTCATCCGCAACTCTGATCCACTTGCCATACTTGATGTAGGCTATTCACTATTTTGCCTCAAATAAGATGGAAACTAAAAGGAGCTTCAACATCATTATCACATCTCATCTGACATCACATCTTGCAGTGTCGTGAAATTCCATGAGAAATCTTGTCCAGTTTGCTTTATTCAACTTAAGTGTGGCAGTTCGGGATGAATATAACCTGCAGTACCAACACCCAACGCAATAAAAGTTTTATAGACGTTCGTAACAAAGCCCGACACAGTCAATAAGGAAATCGACGAATTTAATCAAAACTCAATTACAAATATGACACTCAAGGTTAATAATAGAACCGAATGCGAAAATGTAATTTGGTTTTGTTTTTTGCAAATCTGTCTAGTTTTGATTGAGATATAATATGTGAGGGTAAGTCTAGGGGTTTATCCGATGTTACAATGTTAAAATACTATCCGACGTTTGTTATGTTCTTTCACTCGCAGCTTCCAATAAAAATGAAAATAACTGAGATTCAAGGCTGCCTGTATCATTCACTGCATTTTTGGACCGCGCAGACCAAGACATCAAATTTTGAAGTATTGATCGATCGATCTCAACCCTCGTATGTCGCCACTGCTGGGCCATGATTCTCTTCCTGCATCGCAGGAAGGTTAGGCCATACTCCACCACGGGGGCCAAGTCCGGGTTGGTGGAGGATTATAAGACAGTGGCGGGCTTTACTGTCAGAAGTTATCAAGTTGCTCATAAGGCCTCTGACATGGCTTAACGACTGCCGTTACATCACAGCCGGCACCTTAGCATGCCTTGCGAAGCACGGAAGCGCTCGGAAAAATGCCACGAACGATAATCACGGGGCGGTTACCCATCCTGCACCTGTTCGCGCCTGTTTTTGCTTAACTCAAGTGATTAATTCGACTTGGCCACGAGCGCTTCGTATTTCGAATTAACATAAACTAAACGTTGTGATGACATTACATTTGAGAAGGTCAAAAAACCATGTTCACATTAACGAAGTTTTTCAAATTGTGTGCTGTAACACCGGTGACCCTAAAAAGCGTTTACCTTCGGGAGTTCGCGACTCTACGTAACTAAGCGTCCAGTGCACCACGATAACCTCCACGATACGGCAATGTTTACGATGTTACCATCGAGTAAACAAAAGGTGCTGGACGTAAACAGAATGTGACACACGGCAGCCTCGTGGCAATAATAGTCATAATATGGAACGAGAAATGGTCACAACCGCAGGAACACGACACATTCGATATGAGAAACATTAAGAAACAAATTTGTAGTGGACATAAATAATGTGGCATTAAGCAACATTTTATTAGCGTTAAAATGAGGCTTAAAGAAGAATGAAGACGTGCAATGGAATAATCCGGCGGAATCAATTTAAATGCAAAACACAACCTTGAAGCTGAATGAATTTAAAAATAGCACGTTGATACAGTGTGAAAAATGGGTGTTTTTCGGTTGTTTTTACGAAAATCGGAAATCGATGTAATATATATATATATGTAAATTACGAAGAGCAAATCACAGTGTGTATTACTAATGCTTGCAGCGTCGATAGGTGCCACCCACGTCGAACAAAATTAGCCTCCTAACAAATCACTAAGAGGATTTTAGAACAAACGCTTCGAGACATGACAAATGTTGAACTGAATTGAGATCGAGGATGACTATTAGCTCGCACAAACATTAAATGATTAACATTAAGCGAGAGAGTGAAATGACTAAATAATGAACATTAATTGTTTTCTTCACGTCAGCTGAAACCTCATATATGATCGACAGAAGCCTAAATAATGGATGTCTACTTTCTGCGGGCCAATGCCACTCAAAAGGGTAGAGTAGGTGTTTAATATTCAGTGAGAGATGCAGACTGTAGTACAATAAATCCGATTCATCTGCTGATGATTCTTGTTGTTGCCAATATTTTGGTATTAATTCATGTATTAATTAGTTCATCCTAGCTCCAAGAGATTTTCGTGATTATCTTGTTACAACTTGAGCCCACTCTAACGCAAGTCAACTTAACTGGCTGGTTTACCAAACCGATGATGACGCAGGTCTGAAAGACCGGAATTAGCCGTGTGACGCGTACGCTTAAAAACAGGCTTAAGTTCAGGTGTCGATGAGCGTTGTATTACAGTTAGATCTCAGAGTTTGCTCCACTTTCCGATTTTGAGGCACTGGGGCATTCTAGGTACAAAACGTCTTCGGTTGCAAAGGTTGTTATGAATTTTATGTACAGTTATTTGTATTCGAATGAAAGTACAAGGACGAGAGGAAGATGTAAAACAAGTCAAGCTTACAAAAAAAAAACTTTATTCTTATCGTGGTCTTGACAAACGCTCAGGGACATTTCTGATGCAGAGGATCTCCCTTGCTGTGCAGTGTGGTAACGCTGCCAGCGTTATGGGGACCTTTGGGTCAAAGATGTCTCAAGGTGGTCTATTTAATTGACATTTTGTATTTTATTAACGATATTTTTTATGTAATATTCTTATCTTACCATCAAGTGTGAACATAGAACCAATCTTAAGTGTACAGTCGCGAGCACTAACATGTACACAAGTTAGGACCTTGTCACATTAACCTGTTTTAGTCTGATGTATGAGAAATTGACTATTTTGACTTTGACATGGTACTGAAATGCAAATACATGTTAGTGCACATGATCGTACATGCTCACACTTTACTTAATAAAAACCCGGCCAAGTATGAGTCGGGCCGCGAGCAGTATAGGGTTTCGTAGTTGAGCAGTAAGATTTTCTATTACCGTTAATATACCTATTTTCGTTAGTATGCCGAATTTAAGCTTTCTTTGTATTCCTTTGTCTCTAAGAGGTAAGCCGTGGACAGTCAGACAGTCAATTTTAGGGTCACGGACTTGTTGACTTCGTGATCCTAAAATTGACGTGGTAAGCCAAAAAATATTTGAGTATACCAACGTGAATTTATATGTATGTTGAATAGTAAATTTATGACGGCCTCGTTCCCTCTTAGCTAATTCTATTTTTTATATTCCATTCCGGAATTTAAATTTTAAATTTGTTCAGTACTGCCAAATTTGACCCAATTCACATTGAGACCTTAAACAGGCAACGTTTCAATCTTGTTATCTTTAAAATTCTGTCACATATCAGGTTTGCTATTTAGCACAACCAATTTATAAAATTATAGGTAATTCTAACGCATCAATACCTGTGCCGATAGCGGCTGACGGTTTTTTACTACAACAATTGAAAAGTACCAAGAACAACAGTGCTCTACCGCTGGGGCTGAGAAACTCTTTTAAATGGGATCAAAACATAAGTTTGAAAGCAGAGACAGTGGTAGCTACTACGCCGTAATTCCATTAGTAACATGACACCGCACATGTAAACCGTAAATACTGTTAAAAGTCGTGAAGGACGAGCGTTGAACCTGGAAGTAGGGTAACATGACAGGTTGACAGCTACTGCAGTATGGGGTTAACGACCCATTGGGGTGAGGGTTGAGGAACTGACATATTTTCCCACACAAATGGAGTAGCTAGTCGGTGTAAATATGTGCACATTTGTCGTTGAGCAAGTATAAACAAAGAGGGCACTGCCCTTCTTACAAATGAGAACATCCCTAGTACTTCTGTAATTGACTTAATATTGAGTATGTAAGTAAATTACGTTTGGCTGATTAGATCTAGTGGAGTTTTTAGAAGAACTAAGATTAACTGCATCTAATAATTTGAGTATTGGATGCAGGACAACACGGATAAAGGAGAACAGAAGCACATACCAGAAGTACATATAGCAGAAAAACATTCCACTTTCAGAAGGACGGGGAATTTAGAACTATCCTACCAACACCACTGAACCGAAAGACAAAACATAGAAGACATTCATCACCCTTAAATTAATTTGACAAAGTTACAACAGAGTACGTCGTGAGCCCTAACCGAAACGTCAATAACTTACTACATACAATACAATTACATATTCAAAACAATCCACAGTAATTTAGCCACCCACTAGAATATTCAAAGAGACACCTAAATTACTTTAAAACTGGACATCACTGTATCAAGGTCAATGTCACCAATGTTGTTAGAAAGAGTTCCAAAAAGTTTGCGTTTGGACAATATAAATAAATAAACTTGGATAAACAACAAGTGTTGAAGCCGTTTAAGACATAACAATCGGTAAAGTAATCTCACTCATCACCGATTAGAACAACAAAAACTAAACTACACCCCTGTAGTAAATTGACACCAAGGTCGAATTAGATCCGAGGTAAGGTCATTAACATCAACGGACGTCCGGGTACCATGATGATTGATGGTAACTTAATGGTGCTATCAAATGCCACAAAAGGTCTTTGACATCTTGTTTGAATTGTTTTAAGGAAGTTTGGCATCGATGAAATACGGCTTCTTTCGCCGTTTTAGAATAGAAATAGGGTACTTTGGCAGAACTTCTGTGTAGCAAATTAGTTTAGCAAACTTCGACGATTACACGCGAACAAGAGAAAAACAAATACGAAGTGTAATAACAAATACCAATGTTGAATTCCACTCCATTTGCTTCCGTTGAAAAGTGATCGTTGCCTTGCCTGCGTTCCCACATTAAGTATATCTCATATCCTGTTTAATGAGTAAGCTGAATAGTGATATCAAGTACACAAAGTACTAAAGTGTTATTGCTGTACTTCGCTGATAATAACGTGTTTACGTTGAAACTGGAACGTTCCGGATCTGTGAGGATATCATAACCAGATAATGAGGAATGATTTCATTCCACGTCGAATAGACAGAGATTCTACGTGAATTTTCGTAGTTACGTAACTGTTTTTTAATAGTTTTGTAAGTATTACACAGAGCTTTAGACCTAACTCCATTTTATTTCACCTGCCATGCAGGAAGGGAACCGTGCACCAGCAGTGGGGACATACAAGGGTTGATATCGATTTTATTTAACGTAATGCACGACTCGTATGGTGTCAATGTGTCCATATGATTTCAAAAGCTAGTATGACGAAATAAAACATGGTAACACATGATAAGCGGTCAACAGATCAGACTGATTAACTAGTCGTCAAGGAAGAAATTATTTCCAAGATATCTTTTTCTTCTTTAATCCTTCCCGCTCTTTAGCAGTACCATAACAGTAGTTTCTTTGCCGTTTCTCTTTTGCAGTTGGCGATTCTTTCGAATAAACCAAGTCCGAAGTATCAAAATAGACAGTACTAGTAAAATTTAATAGTTTCACGAAATATACGTTTTTTTACGGCATAAACGACAGCAAATTTTTGTTCCATTAACAAGTTTGATTTTTCCACAACATCAAGGCGCTGTAGGCCTGTATACGCGGTTTTCATTTTAACTCGACACTTTCAAGCATTTCTGAGACTAAAAGTCTTGACAGACGGACAGACGGACGGACGGACGGACGGACGGACGGAGTAAGGTACGGAACCCCAAAAACTAAACAAACAAATCTTCCGTCCCAAACAAGGAAGCCATTGCGACACAAAGTGACCTCTCCGCGGCCCATAAGGTTCAACAAATATTGATGCCTTATTCATGAGCATGCTTGACAGCGGAGATGCGCACACAGAGAGGTGTTTAGCTAAGAATTTTAGCGTGTCAGTGCAAAAGACATGACGGCACAACAGTTACGTGTGTTTACCGGTTCCGAGATAAACAATTTAATCCAGAAGTGGCACTCGGCACAAGGCGGAGCGATTTCAGTGGACCACGGGCGGTCTAATCCTAACACATTTTACGTCCTTCCTTCCTTGAAGGAACTTAGCTTGCACTGAGTTAGTCATTACTATAATGATTTATTTCAATTGCACAACATTACAAATAAAACTATTGCGGTACGGCATGTGGGTATTTTAAAGTATTCTCAATAGATTAAGAAATTAAATGATAGAAAACTGAAAGCAATCAATTGAGTATAAACACAACCATAATTTTTTTTCTTGGAATAGATAAAATATGGTGTTTATTTTTCAGCAGATCTTCATAATATATAATTAATTAATTCCTCGGTTAACGTCTTATTAGGAATAAAACACCCACCCAAGTCAAAGACTTGATCTCAAAATATGTTTAATCGATACACTTTATTGCACAATAAAACCATAACAGAAATTTAAATAACATAAAATGTGATAAAAAATACGTACGAAGGCGGACTTAAACAGAAATTTTTCCAGCCAGCCTAAAAATTTTGGAATGTTAAAAAAAGAGAGCGGGGGTAGGTAAATAAAATTCAATCAAAATTATTTATCTACTCCTACCTAAATTTAGGACTAAAATACTACTTGCTAGTTGGTCAGATGACAGTAAAGTTGACCTTCTGTTGCCTTTGTTTTGTGGTTCCAATGCGTGAGTAATGTAAAAATTAACAGCTATTCGCGGCTCCACTGTGTCTTGTTAATATTTAGCAGCTTAATTCAATGCTAATGTAGGAACAATCAGTTATTTTGTTTACTGTTGGATTATTTAGCGATTTTTCGGCCACATTTCATGGTTACCAGAAGCCTAGTAGATAATATTCTAGAGACACCACACTCTTCTGAACCAACGCCAACTCACTGTACCGACCGTGTGAGGGAGATTGATGATAGCGGCTGAATGAGAAATAAAAAAAAAAACATTACTATATTATAACATATAGGCCAAGTTTTCACAGTCTTAGTACGCTCGGATCGAGTACGCCATCCGAGTAAACTAATGCTCATGATTGGACGGTTTTTCGTGACAACACCAAAACAGCCAATCAGAAGCATTAGTTTACTCGGATGGCGCACTCGGACCGAGCGCACTAAGACCGTGAAAACGCGGCTTTCACATACATTGCTTCTGGCCTCACACTAGGCATACCCTGTGTCATGGGAACCAGAAACAGCGACATCACAGACATGTAAACATCCAAGACCGGGTTTTTTTTTGTCCCCAGCCGTGGTTCGAACCCGGGACCTCTCGCATGGTAGGCAGATGCGCTACCGCTGCGCCACAGAGGTCGTCAAAATTACGAACGTCTATACAACAAAAAATACGTGTCTCGGATACAACGTACTTACTTGTAATATTATGTTACCACCTACTAATATTATAATAATATTATGTTTAAATAGGTTTTTAAATATTATGTTACCTTTAAAATCATGGTTTCACCACTGATCGGGTTGGCTGGAATAAATTTCTATAGAAATAGGCTTGCCTATGTACTCATTTATATTACGCTTAAGTTTTGTGTAAATTCTCTCTTTGTGTACGATCTCGTCACATCACACTACAATATAATATAAATTAATATTACAAAGGTAAAAGTTTGTGAGTGTGTATTTTTGTCACTTCTTCACGTCTAAACGGCTGGACTGATTTTAATAAAACTTGGTATGGAGTTAGCCGACACCCTGGATTAACACACAGGCTACATTTTACTGCGAGAAAATATCTTATTCCCATGGGAAAATCGATAATCCGCGGGTAGCACCGGGGGGCATAGCTTGTAAAAAAATATTGTGTTACGAACGTACAACCAAAAATTTATGTTTGATACAATGAACTTAGTTGTAATATTATGTTTTCACGGCGAATTAGTAGCATGACTTTCTACGCCTCTTCTGGAGTCTTAGAAACATTTAAAGAAGGATAGCTAACTACAGAAAGAAGTAAAGTGACTTAAAGCAAGCCTACGAAAAGCAGTCGAATCAATATTGCCTGATGGATTTTTAGCGAAAACACACAAATTTAATCCTTTTCAGTCAACTGGAGTAAACAAAGTTGACCTTGGACTTGTTTACCCGAAACAGTTGCGTCATCGGGGCACATTGAGTCACGTTGCGACTATAAATCTTTCAGAAAACCCACCTAGACTAATAGACGATGGCGACAGTTAGTTACACTTTATCGATTAAAAATAGGAAAAAGTGTAGAGAGGCAGACTTATTTCAGAAAAGATTCATTTTCAGATTTCAAGATTTCAGAGATTCTGAACAATAAAACACGGCTGGTGATAGCAAATACATGTTGCTATCTCCAGACCTGTTTTTTACATTTGTGACGGGTAGACTTATAATAAAACACATTGAGCTCCTGCATTTTAATTCTGTGTCAAAAGTACGTAGGAAAAACTCGGCTTTCCTAAGGCAGCAAACTTCACTGGTGACCAGCACGCACGAGAACTAATACTTTAATAACTTTCTTAATTAAGCATATACTATTCATATGTATCTTAAATAATTTGATTGCCTTGTACATCTACTTCCTTCTCCAATATATTGTTCCAGTCCATCCAAAGGTCGACTGGAAGAGATCACTTTTAGTGATAGAGCCGCCGTCTGTACTCTTACTCTTGAAATATCTGTGTCATTTCCAAGTGTTCTCTATCTATATATCTTACTAATACAGTACTTATGGTTGACCTCCCTTCTAACGAAAAATACCCGGGTAAGCTCTAATCGCGTGGGACAGAATTGCGAATGTAGGATAAAAAGTTGAGCCTCCAATAGCTGACCCTACTAGCTGTCCTTGGACTGACGTAAGTAGTAGGAGAACCACAGTTCTGGCGCACTGACCTCCCGCTCTCCCAAGGGTCCCCCCTTTGGTTCAGAAAGTCGCGAAAGTTTGGGAAGCGGGTCCAAAAAAAAAAAAAAAAGAAAGTTTGGTGTCTAATCCCACTAAATCGGGTGCGCTGAATCGATTGCACTCACTCCCAGAGCTCTAGGATAAGCGGTTTCGGAGATAGAAATATCGTGCCATGGTGATTAAGATAATGGTATAATCACCTCATTAACAAAGCGATGTTTTCGTTTGGGCGTTATGATCGAGCAGGTCATTAGGGCTCAGGTGACTTGTTAGTCACCACAATGACTACACATTTTGTTTCTTATAACTCTTTCTTCATTTATTTTTATACATCACATAAAGCATAAATTAAACCAATCTTTCAGCATTACATCATTTCGAACGGTATTCTCAGTGAAAATATTTATAAAATTATCTAAACTCCTTCCACTATACTTATGGGCTAAGTACATCACGCAGTATTCTCCACAAACTGATGTTAACTCATTCTGCAAAATTGCGTTGTTATATCGCCATTGTTTACTATTTCTCAGTATAAACCTATGATAGGCTCCTGATGGCTTGCGACCGTATGAATCGAAGTATTCTCCAGTTCGATTTTCATCAATATGAATAGCCACCCAGTGAGATCCGGGCTGTGTGTCTGGATCAAAATTTCCTATCAAATACATTGGTACCTCTACTACCACAGGAATGCGGTTGGCGGCATACACATTATACCTCATCAGCGGATTTATTTTATATAAACAATCTTGTATGTCTATGGTATCCATGGTCAACAAATTGTTATACGTGTAACTGATTCAAAGATCTTTTGTATTGTGTAAATCCTGGAAGTGATTCACTTATTTTTGTGGTCCGTATTTCTCTGACCTACCTATACCATTACTTTTGATACTTACTGACGTCATTGGATGCTTTGCAACAATCTCATTAGTTATAGTGCACCGCTTCCGATGATGGAAAGTTTAAAACATTAGATGTTTGCGTAAATGCAATTAGCAATCAACTATCTGGTTTCCAAATGTTATCAATAATCATCTTGTTTCGTTCAACATCATTACTGACTAGGTTTAAACAAGATTAATAACGAGCAAAACTGACTATATAACGGCTTCCACGGGTCTGAGTACGATACAGTTTCTATCACCAACACGGTGAAGTCTTAAGTGAATCAGCGCAATTATCTCTGCACTCTTTCCAACACACCATGGAGGTAAGTCACAAATTTTGTTTTTTATATGTACTCTCTCAATAGCAAGGCAATAATTTATGTAGGTATAATAATTATTCATTGTTCTTTACAGAATTTTTCATCTGATCTCATCGTCGATGAAGAAAATACATTTAAGAATTACTACTATCCAACTCTTTCTGATGAGGAGGAGGACTCAAGACAAAATCGTAAGAGAAGTAACAGTGCAGACAGAAGCTTTGATAAGTTATTTGAGGTGCCAGCAAAAAAACATAAAAGCAAGAGTTCATCAACAGTCGGTCGGGCGAATAGTGAAGGCGGCGTGTCTTACATATCAACAAACGTAGATGACGGTCGAGAAGCGACTCATCTGATAAAAATTGAAATATACGACGTGAGAAAACTCGTCAAAATTCCACCCTCTCAGCACTGGAAACATGCCAATGTGCGAGTGAAATACTACTGCAAAGGTGTAAATAATAAACACCTAGGTAAAACCAAAGAGGTGGTTCATACAATCACCAAAGAAATCAGCACAACTCAAGACTGCCGGAACTATTCCTATAGTAACTAAGGGATTTTTACTTAGTTATTACTTAATGACCTATTCTTATTATTGAAAACAAATTGTAAGTGTACTAATGTGGATCGTATCTAAGTGATTAGTTAACTCGTTGAATTCCATTAGGCTAGAATTATAAAAGCCGAATGAAGCTACAGATATTGTAATAGTTCAAGAGTATCACTGTTCTGAGGTACACTATCGTTAACTATGAACGGTCACGATAAAGTTTGTGTTAGTGCATTTTTTGTGTCTAATAATGTTCAAAGTGCTCTGTGTGATTCATCATTTGATGAAGAAATGTCTGCTGCGTGTGTGATGCTAGAAAATAGCTCCATCAGTGACTCGTTTGATAAAGAAATGGCAGATCTTTGCGCGGCAGTTGAAGACAATATTGATGTGGAAGATCTAGCTCTATATGACCTGTGTGTCTCTGTGGAGAAAAGTCTCAAGTAAGTAACCGTTTATTTATAAATTTTCCTCAACCAATCAGCATGTAATCGTCAACTGCTGGTCAAAGGTCTCCCTCAAGGCATGCCTCTTCCCTCAACAGCCTCTAAGTTTCCTTGACTTTCCTCAACAACTCGAAATGATAACGTACACAAATTTCAACGCGTTTTATCTTTGTTTTAGTGATACACCTCAAGTTGGTCGAGGACAAAAAAGAAAAAATGCTGCGGAACTGAGCAGCCATGACAAGAAGTCAAGACAATCTCCAGAGCCCTCTACATCTGCAACTGTAAACGTGAGCAACAATCGTGATGGAGCTGACAGTTTGAAAGTGGAGTGCACCACTTGTCAGGTTTTTGTGACCAAAAGGTACCTTACTAATCACTACAAAAGTAATCTTCACAAAAATAATGTTCTCAAATCAAATCATGCGTTATCCAATGTCACACTCGTTGAAAGTGCATTCAGACATAGGATACTAACTTACAAAATTTTATCACATTGTGATAAGACAAAAGGAGAGTTTGAAACTCCAGAAGCATTTTTAAATTCTATTAAAGACACTGTTTCAACTTTGATTAGTGAATGTACCAAACAACTTAGAAACTTCAAAGTCAATTTCATTTTGCATGCTGATTTTGTACAAGAGACAAAAGACATCAAAAACACATTTGATTTTCAAACATGTAACTTCATCTTAAGTGAATCTGATGATCTAGACATTTTTATATCTAATTTACGAGATGTAATTGTTGAAAAAGTTAGTAACTTTGAAAAGAAAGACAGTGGTTGGTCCCTCAAGGAAATTAAACATATGGAAATGAATGTTAATAAATACACACCCCTACGAGGATCATCATACATCCCATTACCCAGGGATATTTTGCTTAAAAAAGCAATTATCAATGTGCAAAATAATGATAACCAATGTTTCAAGTGGGCGTTGCTTTCAGCCCTTTTTCCAGTACAAAAAAGTTCAGATAGGGTGACATCATACAGCAGACACAGCAACAAAATAAATTTTGGCAATGTATCACTTCCAATAAAACTGAAAGATATCAGCAAAATAGAAACCCTTAACAATATTAGCATCAACGTATTTGGCTTAGAATACAATGAACGTTCAAAGACACACACAGTTGTAGGTCCACTTCATTTCACAAAATCCCGTAAATCAACTCATGTTAATTTGCTATTAATTACTAATGGCACGAACAGTCACTATTGCTACATTAAAAACTTGTCTCGATTAGTAAGTAAAGAAGTAAAAAAATCAGATGGTGCAATTCATATCTGCGATGGTTGTTTGATATACTTTTCATCTCGTGATATATTAGAAACTCATCAAACGACAGATTGCAGACATATTCGGACTGATTTACCTAGTCCGGAAAGTAAACGTAAAAATTGGTTTGGTGAGCTGACACCAAACAATTTATTAAGTTTTGATAATTATCAAAATAAAATGAAAGTCCCGTTTGTAGTCTACGGTGATTTTGAGGCGTTTTTAAATCCAATTGATTCATGTTCCAACGATCCATCTAAGTCACATACAACAAATGTTCAAAAACATGAAGTGTATAGCTTTGGTTACTACATCAAATGTTCGTATGATAATAGCCTATCCAAATATGAAACATATAGCGGTCCCAATTGTGCACAGATATTTATGGAAAGATTATTGACTGACATTAAACAAATATGTAGTAGAAACAGTTTTCAAAAGTGCCCCAATCCATTATCTATTGAGACTCGGAGCATTGTATCACAAACCTCCACCTGTTTCATATGTGAGAGGGCACTAGATCAAAATAAAGTGATTGATTACGATTGGTACACTGGTGACTTTAGAGGTGTTGGACATCAGATATGCATCGATAAATTTCATGCGCCACGCTACATTCCTGTATTTTTACATAACCTCAGTAACTATGATGCTCACTTCATTGTTCATGCTCTAAATTTAGTACAAGGTGAAATTCAAATTATACCTCAAAACAAGGAAAAATATATTTCCTTTTCAAAACTCTTGCACATTAACAATCAAACTGTAAGCTTACGGTTCGTTGATTCTTTCAAGTTCCTATCGTGTAGTCTAGATAAATTAGCAAGAAATCTCAAAGATGAACAATTTGTTGATCTAAAAAAATCCTTCCCGTCTCCGGATGATTTCTCGCGATTAAAAAGAAAAGGGGTTTATCCTTATGAATATATGACATCGTTCGAAACTTTGAAGTTGACTTCTCTTCCCAACAAAGAAAAATTTTATAGCTCCCTTACAAATTGCAACGTCTCGGTTGATGACTACTCTCACGCTCAAGATGTGTGGCAACACTTCGAATGTCACAACATGTCAGATTACTCGAACCTATATTTAAAAACAGATGTACTACTTTTGACTGATGTTTTTGAAAACTTTCGCGAGTTATGTTTGAAAACTTATGATTTAGATCCCGCTCATTATTATACTGCTCCAGGATTGAGCTGGGATGCGATGTTGAAATATACAAAGATCGAACTAGAACTATTAACGGACTTTGAGAAAATTGCGTTCGTTAAGTCTGGTATAAGGGGTGGTGTATCTCAATGCAGTAATCGGCATGCTAAAGCAAACAACAAATTTATGGATGATTATGATAAGGATTTACCAAGCTCATTTTTAGCTTACTTTGATGCTAACAATTTGTATGGTTGGGCCATGTCACAGATGTTACCGACTGGAGGGTTTAAATGGGTGGATGCGAATGTTGATTTTAATACATCAGATACCTCTGATGTTGGTTACATATTAGAAGTGGACTTAGAATATCCCAAAGAGCTTCATGACCAACATTCTGATTTACCGCTTTGTCCTGAAAACCTTTGCTTTGGAGTTAGTAGAGAGGTAAAGTTAATATCAAATTTGTGTAGTAAAACCAAATACGTAATTCATTACAGAAACTTGAAACAGTGTTTGGAAATGGGTTTGAAATTACTCAAAGTACATAGAATACTACAGTTTAACCAAAGTGCATGGTTGAAGAAATACATTGATTTGAATACACATTTGAGATCATTATCCCAATCAGGTTTTGAAAAAGACTTTTATAAGTTAATGAATAATTCAGTTTTTGGAAAGACCATGGAAAACATTGAAAAACGGGTAAATGTAAAATTATTAACTCACTGGGAAAATGAAGGTAAAGTCCTGGGTGCAGAGACTTTGATTGCTCGACCTGAGTTCCATAGTCTTTCCATATTTTCGGACTCGCTTGTAGCCGTTCAGATGAACAAGATTAAGCTAGTTTATAATAAACCAATATATTTAGGTTTTTGCATTTTGGATATATCAAAAACTTTGATGTATAATTTTCATTATACTTATATGATGCAAAAGTTTGTTAACAAAATAAAATTATTGTATACGGATACAGACAGTCTGATTTATCAAATATTCACAAATGATTTGTATGCCGACATCAAACCCGATTTAAATGAATATTTTGATACATCGGATTATCCGAGCGACAATGTATTTGGATACCCTCAAATAAATAGAAAAAAGTTAGGTTTCTTCAAGGATGAAAATAATGGCAAAATATTTCGGGAATTTGTTGGATTGAGATCGAAAATGTATGCAATTGATATTGAAAATAAAATCGCAGCGAAAGCCAAAGGTGTTAATAAATGTGTTACGAAATCTATGACTATTAATAACTATAAGTCCTGTTTGTTTGATAATGATGTTAAGATTTGTGAAATGTACAGGTTTAGGTCAATAAAACATGTAATATTCACCCAAAAAATTAATAAAACATGTTTATCATCGAATGATACTAAACGACATATTCTACCAAATCGTGTTGACACACTACCTTGGGGTCATTACAAGATAGTATAGTTAGCATATAGGTTTTAAGTAATAGTTTGTAATGTTGTATATTTATAAGATAAACTAATTTGTATAAATTTATTATTAAGTGTGTATATTATGCCAAGTTTGATGTTGGATAAATAAATATATTGTTTTACTAAGCTCACCTCACTTCTTTGATTTCTTTCTCACGACTCACACGTATAACCCATAATGATTCATTTTAATCATCCTTTTACTGCCATAGTGGCGGGGCCAAGTGGTTGTGGTAAATCTAACTTCGTTACGAATTTCCTTCAAAATATAAAAGATATGTGTAACAAGGAGTTTTCCCAAATAATGTGGTGCTATGATGAAATGCAACCTTTGTATAATTTAAGTAACGTCATCTATCATCGAGGACTACCTGACATGGGTATGTTTGATGGAAAAGAACCGTATCTTATAATTATTGATGACTTAATGAGAGAATCAGATGGACGCATCGTTGATCTATTTACTAAAGGAAGCCATCATAGAAATTTAAGTGTATTCTACATATCACAAAATTTATTTCATCAAGGTAAAGGTCAAAGAGATATATCTTTGAATTCAAGCTACATTATTTATTTCAAAAATCCTCGTGATAAAACACAAGTTCGATACTTAGCCAGACAAGTTTCTCCAGAGAATTTAAAGTTCATCGAAGATGCATACAAAGATGCAACCAAAGATGCTCATGGTTATTTAATGATAGATCTGAAACAAAATACAAACGATATTTGTCGTTTTAAGACTAATGTATTTCCGTTTGATGGCAACTGCATAGTATATGTACCTAAAAAAGAATTCAAATACGTAAGGCATCAGCAAATTTCAATCATTCATGAATAATGCATCATAGTGTCAAGACACATCAAGAGTTGTTAAGAGCTTTACATACTCTTAAACCAAAATATCGTAGAGTTTTATTAAAGGCCTGTCAAGAAGAAGAAATAAATTGCATTTGTGAATGTATACATAACGTTCTTCGTGGTAAAGTTCCTTTACAACCAAAAGAAAAATCTAAACTCGGTAAATACAAAAACGTTCTCCGAAAACTATTACGTAAAGGAAAACACGCAACTAGAAAAAAAATTATTATACAAAAAGGAGGTGCATTTTTACCCATAATATTGGGATCAGTTTTAAGTGGGCTAGTAAGTTCGTTATTAAAAAGTTAACCGAAATGGAAAGCGCCAAGAAGATGTTGCTTGTTGAACCTGGTCTTTTAGATAGAATCAAACAAGAAACAAATACCAATACCCCATTATCTCGCTTAGATGTTGAAATGCAAAAAATATTGAACAGTAAAACAGATGATCGTGCAAAGTGGTCATTATATTTACAAACACTGCAAAGATACTTACACTTCGCGGAAGAAGAACGGAAACCGTTAATGTTACCGATTATAACCGAAACTCTAAGCGATGTTAATGTTGCAAACGACATGACTGGTTCATATATAAAAAAGGAATTAGATGATAAGAATGCAGTGGCACAACAGATTCCGGTTGAGCATGCTATTTCATTTAAACCCTCGTATACTGCAAAACATGTTCTCCAATTAATACCAAAATCTTACACAAAGAAAGGTGAGTTACTATTGGAATCAATTTTGGCAAGTAAAGATAAAATTTCTTGGGACGATGAAGGTACACTTATTATTGACAAGCAAAAAATTCCAGGTAGTAACATTGTTGACTTGGTAAATGACGCCTTAAGATCACTCAGACGAAGCAATAGCCCTATTGGATGGAAACCCTTTGCCAATGCATTAAAAGATATAAGAGTACCGTTGACTTACATTGGAAACAAGAAGTGGATTGAATACATTAATCAACTATACGCCGATAAAATTCAAAATAAAAGAGAAAAATCACGACAAGCTGAAGACTTTCAAGATGCACTGTCTACGAGTGCGAGCGAAATAGATTCTGCGGTAACACCAACTGCATCCATTGCTTCATACAAGCTTAGAAACAAAATAGATTGGGAAAAATGGAGCCCCTATTAGCAATAAATGATATTTATTATGATGTTAAACACCCCGCCGGCTATAGTAGTTTAGATAAGTTAACAAAAGCCATGCATGGTCAAATGTCAAAAGACGATGTTAAAAAATGGTTACAGGCTCAAGAAACATATACTTTACATAGACCTGTCAATAAAAAGTTTTCTCGGAATAAATACATACTATCCAATTATAATGAACTTTGGCAGGCAGATTTAAGTGACATGCGAACTTACTCAGAACACAACGATGGTTTCAAGTATATTCTTTGTGTAATCGATGTTTTCAGTAAATATGCTTTCGCTAGGTCAATGAAGAATAAAAACTCTGAGACTGTTCGAGATTGTTTTGAGAGTATATTTACAGAAGCTAATGCAACGCCGAGACACATCCAGTCCGACAAAGGTACAGAATTTATTTCCAAACATGTACGTCAGTACTTCAAAGAGTGCGGTATCAATTACTATACCACAAACAATCCCGACATTAAAGCTAGCATAGTAGAAAGATTTCAGAGAACTCTTAAAATGAGAATGTGGCGTTATTTCACTCATAAAAACACTTATAGATATGTAACTATATTACCTGATTTAATATTTGCATATAACCATACCGTTCATTCAAGTATAAAGATGCGACCTTGTGACGTAAACACGAACAACATTATGACAGTCTGGACCAATTTATATGACACTGGGAAGTCTCGTATATCTAATGAATCAAATTTTATGAAACCACCAAGTTACTATATAGGTGACCATGTGAGGATAACAAAGTACAAACATATTTTTCAAAAAGGATACGAAAGTAACTGGAGTGATGAAGTTTTCATCATATCCTCGATAATAGAGAGATCTCCTTGGGTGGTTTATACATTAAAAGATTTACAAAACGAACCCATAGTTGGGACATTTTATGAAAAAGAATTACAGAAAGTCTCTTATGACCCCACTACGTCATACAAAATAGATAAAATAATTTGTTATCGTTACATTAGTGGCAGAAAGGAAGCGTTAGTCAAGTGGAAAGGTTATCCAGATAAGTTTAACAGTTGGATATCTGCAGCCAATTTACAAAAAATATGACTAAAGAAAGTTTTTATTTAACATTGCTGAGTAACAGCTCCGTGGAGTATTTTCCCGATAACAGGACAACGAACTTTTCAACTAAATTACCAAAACCTCTGAAATTAGAAGGTGAATGGGCAGTGGGGATCGTCGAGTTTCAATACCCTTGTACAATGTTTAACGTACAAAAACATGAAAACATTGTTTACATAACCAAACGTATAATTATGCCTAATGAATCAAAGTCATCATCAGTTATGTATAAAAAACATATACCGGCAACCAATTATGAAAATATCAACAATATTATAACAGCTTTGAATAATTTGCGAGAAAATATTACATTCCGATTTGATGACATCTCCAAACTTGTAATGCCAACAATCAATGATGACTCAATCACATCATTAACCTTGTCACCTAAATTAAGTTTTCAAATGGGATTTGAACCAAATACTAATCTTGTCGATAAAAACTACCGAAGGTGTCCTGCAAATATATTTTTAGGACTACCATCGCAGTTATTTGTCTACTGTGACATTATTGAACCTCAGATAGTGGGAGACGTCATGGCACCTTTGTTAAGAATAATTCCATTGGATCCATCAAAGTATATCTACGGATCAAACAAAATGCATATATTCTCACCACCTCATTTCTTACCTGTTATGAGACGTGAATTTGATACAATTGAAATAGATATAAGATCAAGCACAGGAGAAAAGATACCATTCCAATTTGGGACTGTGAGCGTTAAACTACACTTTAGAAAAATATAATGTATTCCAAGCTTGATAATATAACTTGTCCCTATGAACACTATTATACACATCAGGCGGGGTCCGGTATTGGTGTAGTTTTCAAAGGATCTCCTTATCAACGTGGCCACGGCATTGGAAGTTTTTTGGGAGGCTTATTTAGATGTGTTTTCCCTTTGTTATCTAGTGGAGCAAAGGTTATTGGTAAAGAAGCGTTAAATGCAGGAGTAGGACTCTTGTCAGATATGGTCAACAGTCGTCCTATGGATGAATCTATCAAAGAACGTCTTAAAGAGGTCAATACAAACTTAAAAAGAAAAGCTGATGATAAGATTGACAAACTCATGTCTGGTTCTGGGTATATAACTAAAAGAAAACAACGAGCAGCACTCATTCAATCACTGCAGTCGAAAGTGAAGGCTGTTAAAAAAAATTCAAGAGCACTAAATAACAAAAATATCAAAGATATATTTTCAAGTTGAAAATGTCATTCTTACATAATAATTCTTGTGAATGTGTTAAGTCAGAATTAGATTTATTTGCTTTACCATCTACACAAACAAGTATTGAAAGTGGACTATGGATTCATTATAAGCCCATTTCTTCGCTAACCGATGATGGTCCGATTGAGTTTCAAGTTCCTGGCACCGGCGATGATTACATTGACTTGTCACACACTTTACTTCATATTAAGGCAAAAATATTAAATCAAGACTCTACCAACTTAGCTGCTGACACCGCCGTAGCTCCGGTTAATAATTGGTTACATTCTCTATTCAGCCAGTTGGATGTGCACTTAAATCAGAAACTAGTGTCACCACCCAACAATACATATGCCTACCGAGCATTTATAGAAACTTTACTGAATTATGCTCCCGCGGCTAAAGAATCCCATCTTACTTGTGGGCTTTGGTACAAAGATACTGCGGGCCACATGAATGCAACTGATAATAATAATTCCGGTTTCGTTAAGAGACAGACAGCTTCTCGTCAGAGTAAAGAGATAGAAATGATTGGACATCTTCACGGAGACATATTCAATCAAGAAAAGTTTTTAATTAATGGTGTTGAAATGTGTGTAAAATTAGTTCGTTCAAGGGAGAGCTTTAATCTCATGGCTGCTGTAGCAGATGCTAAATACAAAGTTTGCATAACCGATGCTACACTTATAATACGTAGAGCTCGAATCAATCCAACTGTATTACTCGCTCATCAAAAGGTATTAGCAACGACCACTGCTAAGTATCCAATAACACGTGCTGAAGTAAAAGTTTTAACTATACCGGCTGGAGTTCAGGGGAAAACATTAGATAATATATTTTTAGGTCAAGTACCTAAAAGATGTATTATTGGGTTTGTAAATAACGCAGCATTTAACGGTAGTTTAGTAAGAAATCCATACGACTTTGATAACCATGGTATTAATTCATTTAGCCTTTATATTGACGGTCAGCAAATACCATCTAAAGCTTTGCAACCTTCATTCAATGGTGGAGTACATACTGCTGCATACCATACGTTGTTTTCCGGGACAGGAATTCATTTCCTGAATGAGGGTAATGATATATCTCAGGAACAATATCAAAATGGTTACTGTTTGATGGCATTTGATTTGACTCCTGACTTATCTGCTAATTCTACTGCTCATTGGAATCTTGTAAGACATGGCAGTGTAAGGTTGGAAGTAAGGTTTGACAATGATCTACGACAAACTATTAATTGTATTGTTTATGCAGAGTTTGATAATATTATAGAAATTGATAAGAATCGTAATGTTACTGTAGACTTCAGTAGTTAATTAAGTCAAATGTAAAGTTTTTATTGTAAACTTATTAGAGCATTAAAAGAAAAAGAAAAAAAGCAAGTGCAGTTTTATTAATTTAATTATTCGTGTTAAGTAAAGGAATATTTTACAATTTGTTTTCAATAATAAGAATAGGTCATTAAGTAATAACTAAGTAAAAATCCCTTAGTTACTATAGGAATAGTTCCGGCAGTCTTGAGTTGTGCTGATTTCTTTGGTGATTGTATGAACCACCTCTTTGGTTTTACCTAGGTGTTTATTATTTACACCTTTGCAGTAGTATTTCACTCGCACATTGGCATGTTTCCAGTGCTGAGAGGGTGGAATTTTGACGAGTTTTCTCACGTCGTATATTTCAATTTTTATCAGATGAGTCGCTTCTCGACCGTCATCTACGTTTGTTGATATGTAAGACACGCCGCCTTCACTATTCGCCCGACCGACTGTTGATGAACTCTTGCTTTTATGTTTTTTTGCTGGCACCTCAAATAACTTATCAAAGCTTCTGTCTGCACTGTTACTTCTCTTACGATTTTGTCTTGAGTCCTCCTCCTCATCAGAAAGAGTTGGATAGTAGTAATTCTTAAATGTATTTTCTTCATCGACGATGAGATCAGATGAAAAATTCTGTAAAGAACAATGAATAATTATTATATCTACATAAATTATTGCCTTGCTATTGAGAGAGTACATATAAAAAACAAAATTTGTGACTTACCTCCATGGTGTGTTGGATAGAGTGCAGAGATAATTGCGCTGATTCACTTAAGACTTCACCGTGTTGGTGATAGAAACTGTATCGTACTCAGACCCGTGGAAGCCGTTATATAGTCAGTTTTGCTCGTTATTAATCTTGTTTAAACCTAGTCAGTAATGATGTTGAACGAAACAAGATGATTATTGATAACATTTGGAAACCAGATAGTTGATTGCTAATTGCATTTACGCAAACATCTAATGTTTTAAACTTTCCATCATCGGAAGCGGTGCACTATAACTAATGAGATTGTTGCAAAGCATCCAATGACGTCAGTAAGTATCAAAAGTAATGGTATAGGTAGGTCAGAGAAATACGGACCACAAAAATAAGTGAATCACTTCCAGGATTTACACAATACAAAAGATCTTTGAATCAGTTACACGTATAACAATTTGTTGACCATGGATACCATAGACATACAAGATTGTTTATATAAAATAAATCCGCTGATGAGGTATAATGTGTATGCCGCCAACCGCATTCCTGTGGTAGTAGAGGTACCAATGTATTTGATAGGAAATTTTGATCCAGACACACAGCCCGGATCTCACTGGGTGGCTATTCATATTGATGAAAATCGAACTGGAGAATACTTCGATTCATACGGTCGCAAGCCATCAGGAGCCTATCATAGGTTTATACTGAGAAATAGTAAACAATGGCGATATAACAACGCAATTTTGCAGAATGAGTTAACATCAGTTTGTGGAGAATACTGCGTGATGTACTTAGCCCATAAGTATAGTGGAAGGAGTTTAGATAATTTTATAAATATTTTCACTGAGAATACCGTTCGAAATGATGTAATGCTGAAAGATTGGTTTAATTTATGCTTTATGTGATGTATAAAAATAAATGAAGAAAGAGTTATAAGAAACAAAATGTGTAGTCATTGTGGTGACTAACAAGTCACCTGAGCCCTAATGACCTGCTCGATCATAACGCCCAAACGAAAACATCGCTTTGTTAATGAGGTGATTATACCATTATCTTAATCACCATGGCACGATATTTCTATCTCCGAAACCGCTTATCCTAGAGCTCTGGGAGTGAGTGCAATCGATTCAGCGCACCCGATTTAGTGGGATTAGACACCAAACTTTCTTTTTTTTTTTTTTTTGGACCCGCTTCCCAAACTTTCGCGACTTTCTGAACCAAAGGGGGACCCTTGGGAGAGCGGGAGGTCAGTGCGCCAGAACTGTGGTTCTCCTACTACTGACGTAACCTTTGGTGGACACGCGAAATTTTGTTGTGCAATTCGTTTAAGTGGCTCGAGGACACGCTGATACTGGGATAGGTCGTATTTGAATAAATAGGGGGACCTCATCATACATTTTTAGCTGAAATTTGATTTTTCAAATTTGAGAGCTAAAATTTGGTGAGGGCTCCGGGTTCTTTGTTGGTTTTAGATAGATCGGTTGATAGCACTTTATCCATCTATAATATAAAAATGACTCGCTGAATGTGTTTGTAAGCGCAAATCTCGAGAGCAGCTGAACGGTTTTCGCTAATTCTTTTTAGAATATTCCTTGAAGTAAGTACGAGGATAGTTCTTACGGAGAAAAAAATAAAAAAATAATTAAAGAATCGACTGTTTGGCGGCAAGAAGTTAGCTGGGTCAGCTAGTTGTACATAAAAATGGAAATTGTAGAGATATCACCGTAAGAGTTATCACTAAAAATGATCTCTTCCAGACAACCTTTGGACGGACTGGACTAATAGACTTCCTACATATCGATCCTTTCTTCGTTTTACTTTCATCATCATCACGATTATCAGCCGGTCAGTCCACTGCTGGCCAAAGGCGTCTCTCAAACATGCCACTGTGCCCGATATTCGGCTCTTCCTTTCCAGTTTTCTGCTTTGCGAATGTCGGCACTCGGTCACAGGTATTTCAGGTACTTCATGGCAGGTACAATTACGAAGTCATCCCAATATGCTAGTGATTCAACCACTGTAATGCAAATAATATCACCGTATAAATAGTATAATCATGTGGGTACAGCGATATCATTCCGATGTAAAAACCTAACTGCAAAGTAGGTAGTCGGGGCTGTAAGTGATGCAATCGACTTCAGCCAGATGTCGCTGCCTGTACGTAATACAGAGAATAGTGTAAAGAGGTTCGAAATTTCACTGATGCCGGTGAGACGCCCATTGGCTCAGTTGGATAGAGCGCTGGCACGGATAGCCAGAGGTCGCGGGTTCGAATCCCAGCATGGGTGGAATTTTTAGCCTCTAAATAGGATTTTAAAATATCACCGTACCAAGTTTAGATGTCATTTTGTTCGTTTCAGCAAAATTTCGCGAGAACGTACGGCGCAGATGAACTTTCGCGGTAAAGAATTGAAGCATAAAGTATAAAACACTGGTTGCATGCAAGAGATCCCTCTAAGCGATCGGACCAATTGTATAAAATTACTTGGATATCAAAAAACGTTGTTGTAATTCTTTTTTCTATCTATCTATTAGATCCCAGAGATCAAAATATTTCGACGCAAAGAATTTAAATTCTATAGAATGTCGATTCGATCCACAAAATTATTCGCTTTCTTCGGGTCGAGTTACAGTAAAAAAAAACTCCACTCTGACCATGTTTCCCACATCATCTCAACATAGTCATTTCCAAGCGTTTTTCCTCAAGGTAGAATACTTGAAACGATCGTTTGGTTAAATCAATCAAACCTAACGAGCATTTGCAGTAACTGGAACAACCGCGTACTTATATTTCAAAAGTTGAACAGAACGACAGTTGGAGCAAGTTGCGTACAAAACTGATATCAAGCCTTTGTATGTCCCTACTGCTGGGGCACGGGTCTCTTCCTGCATCGCTGGAAAGTTAGGCCATACTCCACGACGGGGGCCAAGTCCGGGTTGGTGGAGGATTGTAAGACAGTGGCAGGCCTTACTGTCTGCGATGTCCTTGCCTGGTACAATAGCATAGGGTAACCTACTCTTTGGGGCCAGGACAATAGATTGTGTTGTGAGGAAGATACAACGGAATTCGAACCCAGGTTTACGTGTTATTAAAATAATTTAAAACCTAATTACATCAATAATTCAAATAACGTCACAAGCGGGCACACTTCGATCTAATAGGAGACATATAAGCAAAGAGCATGATGATAACTGTGAATTGTTTAAAAAAACAGACGACTTCTTAAAAAATAGTAATATACGTAAATATTTTTAATATTTATATACCCAGTGTCACTTTAACAGTCAAGTCGAATCGAACGACTCCTCTCAAGCTAAAATCCATCAAGCCGTTTAGGCTTCGGAGCCTAACAAAGAAATATAATACACTACATGCACCTGCTCCAATGCCCATTGTGCCCCCACACCTGCACTGTGGAGGACCTAACAGTGGCCAACTATTGGGCAGGAAAAATATAAACTGGTCGAATCGCTGACACGAAAAGAAGAATACACTACATAAACATAACCCTCCATCTGGCGTAGTCGAGTAAAAAGTACACGAAACCGGCGTGGCTGCGTGCATGCAACGACTAACGTTGTCCATGTAGCAAAAGAGGCCTGGGAGGATCGTGGCAAGTGGCAAACTCTGGCCTCTGCCTACCCCTCAGGGATACAAGCGTGAGTCTATTGTAAGTCCAATATTTGTCGCAGCGACGCCGAAGCTTCTAGTTCTATCAACTCTGTGCTGTTACTAAGTGCACGGCAATTTTGCAATTGAAATTATAATAATTGCCGGTCTGCATTGACAGTGCCAGCCTTTGTGTTAAATTCTATGCCTTACGTAATATTGCTTCGCGTTACATTTGAATAATATTCGTAGGTAAATGTGCTGTCGCGTACATGGCGTCGATATAGCTTCTATAGCCGCGGGCAATTTATTCAAAACACCTTATTTTTGTTTAGTAGTTACCGAACCACAAACGTGGCTTAGAACGACCTGTGACCAGGTGGAGCGACGTCATTCGCAAAGCGGTGGGAAGTGACTGGAAGAGAGAGCCGCAGATCGGGCTCAGTTTCGTGCTTGGGAAAGGCCCATGTCCAACAGTGGACTGACCGCGGCTGAAATGATGTTGATGAGGTACCTACTTTGAAAGGGAGAAATGAAAAAAATGCAAAAAGATGATGTTGGTAACACGTTACCTAAACAAGCAAGACAAATATGTATACATATTATGTGGTGCGGATACAGAACGGGGCGAGTGTCAGACTCTTGTGCAGGACACAGGCCTACTCTCAGAGAGGAGTACGGGCTCAAATAGCACGCTTGCCACCACGGATTGGCCTATATAATATAACTAGCTGAGCCCCGCGGTTTATCGTATTTCCCATGGGAATAATAGGCCAGTCATATCAAACATTGAAATCGCCAACCTTTAGTTCTGATTTTATATACAATGTTAGAATCACTACCAGTAGCGTGTAAGATATTGTCCCGCAGTAAAACGTAGCCTAACGCATTAAGGCTCGCCACCGTCTTACAATCCGCCACCAACCCGGACTCGGCCCCCGTGGTGGAGTATGGCCTTACCTTCCTGCGATGAAGAAAGAGACCCGTGCCCCAGCAATGGGGACGTACAAGGGTTGGTATCGAAAACGTAGCCTAAGTGTCAATCCAGGGTGTCAGCTCCATACCAAATTTTATTTTGATCGCTCCAGCCGTTAGAAGTGAAGAAGTAACAAACATACACACTCACAAACATACACACTCATAAACATTCGCCTTTCTAATATTAGTGTGAGGTGTATATCTGTCCTGTGTATGTCCCAATGCAGTGGGACTGCGGGGTTAAGGCCTTCTCTCAGAGAGAGATAGGCTTAATTACCAGGCGTGCCAACCGCGGATTCGCAAGTTCAAGCGCTGAGGTCGTTGAACACCTCAGACGCCCGGGTTTCCTCTTCGGTTTTAATTTAAAAAGAATATACTTAATTCTGTGACGCGGTTCTGCAATTAGTAATTAAAATGCCATTTATGTAGACTATTAATTTTAAGTCGCATAGACGTAAAATAAACCCAAAAAAAAATGAGAGAAATTGTGATCCAAGTTAATAAATTAAGTTTCAAGAAAATTGCAAGCAATTATCGCCTCTCCGTCTATCAGAACAATGACCTGTTGACCCAAGGCATGCACGCACCGCTCAGACTGGCTACTAATGGTTCTCGTAAATTCGAGTTTGTGCCGATATATTATTGGGAACTGCCTTACAAAAACAAACTATAGTATTCTACAGCTATTGCTAAGGAACGTTCATTTTGCTATAGTTTTTCAAACCACTGAAAATTCATGGTGTATTTTGAAACCAACCCACTCGATTCCCAATATCACATACGCGATATATCGATACTAGATAGTCTCCAAAAACTTCGCATATAGCATTTCGGATCACATCTAGGCGAGATTCTTCGGACTTTAGTCAAATTAAGATAAAAATATTAACAAATAATTGGAGTAACATCCTACTTACTGTCTGAATCTCTTTTACTTGAGATCTATCTGACTTGTCTATTGCAAAGTGGTCTGTGCGGATTTTACTCAAGTTATCTGCCGGGGATTATACATACTATAAAAGGGTGGCGATAAAACACGGCTAGTGCACTGAGTAGCACGCTAAATGCGACTTAAAGATTTTTTAATAAATAGAATTTATTAAAAAAATCTTTATTTAGCCGATACAGGCTATGCCTAGTGTGGGGACACTGTTCCTTCTCCAAGTTATATTTTGTGCCATTCTACATTTGTCTTAATCCTTAGTTCTATAAGCTTCACAAATTTATAATTACGTACATTCACTTGAATAAATTTTTTTCACTTTTCAGTATTTTTGTTACTGTTACTGCGTTCAGCAATACCTATAGTCGCCAATGAGTACCTACATACATTAAATCATTACAAATTCAGAAACTCTACAAATCTAGGTGTTGCATTAGCTTCATTGCTCTATGTTGGATTCGGCTGTTAATTTTTACTTTTCTCAGCGAATGTATGCCAAGGTTGGTCTTGTAATGTGAAATAATGCGGTTTATTATGCAAATTAAGCCATCACAAAAAGACAGGCCTATAACGCGATGATTTTAATGAAGATGCTTGACAAATCGTTGAGTAAACATGTCAAAAAGACTGCGAGTAAATCGAATATTACCCGACTGCAGCGAACACCAAAAGGAGGGTAATGTATTTGGCTCGTATGATTGTAAGTATATAAAATAGAAATATTAGACTTCGGCTGTCACTAATAAACAATATTATACGAAAATTAATTTTCGTTGTTCAACCTTTATAAGTTATGGAAGAGCGGTTTTCCCCGTCACAGATATTTCATACTTAAAAGGGAATCCCAGCTGTAAGATTAGTATTTCCTCGTGTTATCACTGGCTCACTATCACACCAAGTCGGTATTACACGAAGCACGTCCAACCTCACTCCACGCTCTCATGCAGCGCACTGCCAGATTGACAGCTCCCCACCACTTGTGTGTGTGAGACAATGTACTATATCTATTTAATAGATACAAACACTACATCTCTTCCTTATCAAAATAAATTTATTTAATATTAGTTTTACTCAACTATAATTAAATTACAGGCGTTACCCGATTTATAATAATCATTCATTAGACATTAACTGAACTCAAGCAAAATCAAATTAGGCATTATAACATTATAATCATTAATATATAATCAACAATAATCAACTTAAGATTCCTGTGTTCCATCATCATTATGCTCATCGTGTAAGACCGGCGTCCATTGACCTTCTACTCTCTTTAAGTGAACTATATTTCTTCTTATTTGCTGTCCTGTTTCTTCGTTCCTTACAATAACGTCGCCACCTACAGACTACAGACACTAAATGTGGTGTGGTATTAAAACTCGTAGTTAATTTATTGTTTCTCTCCACCTCTTTTACATACACCTTATCTCCCATAGATATATCTGGAACCTCAGCTCTCCTTTTCCGATCGCCGTAAACCTTTCCTTTCTCTTTTTGTATTTTGTCTCGATCTCGTACTTCTGTATCGTCCTCTCTATCGTTCATGTCCTTTAACATAGGGATTTTGTCTCTGTTTTGGCGTTTGAAGAAAAGTTCCGATGGCGTTTTTCCTGTGACTGAGTGTGGAGTGGAATTATACATCATGAGATACTCGTACAAAGCCTCTTTAATGTCTTTTTTCTCTGTTTGACTTATCTTCAAACGCTTGACAATGTCCCTGTTTTGGCGTTCTACTTCACCGTTCATCTGAGGCCAATAGGGAACTGTGCTAAAAAGTCTTATATTGCATTCCCGACAAAAATCTTTAAATTCTTCACTTACGAACTGACGCCCATTGTCCGCAGTAATAGATACTGGGTAACCCAACCGACTGAACATCTCTTTTAATATTTTAATAATCTGGGCACTGGTAATTGTCCTAATTATTTTGACCTCTTTATAACGGCTGTAATAGTCAATAATCACCAAAAGATAGTCACCGTTAGGTAATGGCCCTAGTAAGTCCATTGCAACATCTATCCATGGTTCAGCAGGGAGTTCTCGGCGTTTCATTGGTGCTGGAGGATTTGGTAAACCCACCAAGGTGCATCCTTTGCAACTCTTTACAATTGTCTCAACCTCCTTGTCGATCTTTGGCCACCAAACTTTCGATCGCAATCGTCCCTTCATTGCCACGATCCCCGGGTGACCTTCGTGGGCGGCATCCAGTACCCGCTTCCTCAGTGATTGTGGGATTACAATTTTGTTCCCCCTTAATAGGACGTTTTCATGGAAACACAGTTCTGCTTCAAAAATTTTGTAGTTTTTTACTGATTCTTCCCAATGATCACCATAAATACCTTTTTTTACGCTGGCGATTTCTGAGTCCGACTCAGATTCTTTTACGATGTCTCGCATTGGGATTGCATGGGGCCTTGCCAATTGTACGATTTGATGTACATGGTCAACCGAGCTTATTTGCATGTTTGGGTTTTTGCATAACCGCGACAAGGGATCTGCAATATTACTCTTGCCCGGCTTATACTTCACGTTATAGCGATAAGCTTGTAACTTTAGAACCCATCTTTCTACACGCGCACAAGGTTTTGATTTTGGACTGAATAAAAATTCCAACGGTTTGTGATCGGTTATCAGGTCAAATTCTTTCCCAAAAAGAAATATTCTAAAATGTTCAATAGCCCAAACTAAAGCTAAGGCTTCCTTTTCGGTTTGACTGTACTTCCGCTCGCACTCTGTAAGCGTTCGGTTTCCGTAGGCAATAATTCGTGGTCCATTATTGTCAATTTGTACTAACACCGCGCCTAATCCTACGGGGCTTGCGTCTGCTATGACTTGTGTCTTATCTTTAACGTCGTAATATCCTAGTGTTTCTATGTCCGTCAGTGAATTTTTCAATTTCTGGAACGCATCGTCTTGTGTCTTGGTCCAATATTCTTCAATACTCGCCTTTTTTCCCAACTTCTTTCTTAATAGTTCTTTTAGAGGTTCTGTCGTCGTAGCCAGGTTAGGGATCCACTTGTTGATGTAATTCACGAGCCCAAGAAAACTTTGCAGCTCTTCAATAGTTTTTGGTACTCTGAATTCCGATATGCTACCAATATATTTTGGCAATGGTTTTACTCCTTCCGGTGAAAGTTCATGTCCTAAAAAATTAACTTTATGCGCTTTGTATACGCACTTCTCTTCATTCAGTAAAACATTGTTCTCTTTCAATACTTCCAGTACTTTTGCTACTCGCGGGTCGTGTTCTTCTTCGCTGCTTCCCCAAATTAGGATATCGTCAATGAAGTTTATTACGCCTTCGCACTTAATTAGTATTTTCTCTAAGATTTTTTGGAAAAGCTCTGGTGCAAATGTTATTCCGAACATCAACCTTTTATATCTGAAGAGGCCACAGGGTGTTATAAATGTCGTTAAATGTCTCGAGTTTGGGTGCAGTTCTATTTGGTGAAAAGCATTCTTTATATCAAGCTTCGTAAAATATGTCGCCTTCCTTATTTTGGGTAGTAAATGTTCCATACATGGCAGCGGGTGATTTTCTCTCAGTATAGCCGTATTAGCTCGCCTCATGTCTACACACAACCGTACTTCCCCGTCGTCCTTTAGTATGGGTACAATTGGTGAGATCCATGAAGATGGTTCGTGAACTTCTTCAATGATATCGCAATCTAATAACTCTTTTATTTTGTTTTCTATCATTTCTTCGAGTGGGATTGGTATTCTTCTAATAGGTTGCATAACTGGCTTCACGGTTTCATCAATTGGAATGTGTACCAAAACATTTTTGAATTTAGGAAAAGGCTTATTAATTCCTTGAATCTGATTGATTCCAATACCTAATTTCAATACTCCTAAACGTATCGCTGTATCTTTGCCAAGCAAGTTCCTTGAACCATCTTTAATAACATAAATGATGCTGCGATAAGTTCTCCCGTTGGACTTCATAACAGCTTCGAAGGACCCCATCACATCCAAAGGGGTTTTGCTCCCATAGGCCAGCATGATTTTATTTGGTTCCTTAATTTGTTTGTAGCACACGACTCTATTTTGTTTGAGGTAGTTCCATGTTTTATCAGTTATCAAATTTAGCTTGCAGCCAGAATCGATCAACATTGAAACTTTGACACCACCTATATCACATTCTATTGTAGCGTCGTCATTCACATTAAATATGTACTGAATTTCTTCCTCATCTAGGGAATTTATTGCTGTGTTTCTACGTGGTTTTTTGAAAGTATTTTTGTCTCGCTTTTCATCAATTTTTCTTTTGTTCTGAGCTAATTTAGTTTTACAGCATCTCTGAAAATGTCCCAGTTTTCCACAACCATTGCATTTCTTTCCTCTTGCCGGACATTTCATATCTTGAGAATCGTGCATATGGCTGCATCTGCCACATTTTATCATTGTCTTCCTTTCATCCGTCTTCCTTTTGTCACTCTCCCATTTCGGACTCTCTTTGTATCTCCCTGCGATAACGTTGACATCAGTTTGTTTTGATTTCTCTTTTAGTTCGTAACTTTCCAATTGATGATTTACCACTTCTATAGTGTTTGCTTCCGTTATAACTTTATGTAATGTGACTCCATCACCCATCGTTAAAATCTTCTTTCTTAATTCCGACGAGACACATCTTTCAATTATTTGGTCGATGATATGGTCATCCGGATTGTCAAATATACATTTTGCGGCTTGATCTCTCAGTTTTATCAGAAATTTTTCAAAACATTCTCCTTCTTCTTGCTTGATGAGTCGAAAAATGTGTCTTTCGTATGTTTTATTCTGCTTGGGTAGGAAGTACTCATCTAGCTTTTTAATAGCTATTTCAAAAATATCCACCCCTTCAGCTGCATCAACACTTGCACCAGGGAGGTTATAAAATATCTCTTGTAGACCCATTCCTCCCAAGAGTAACAATGTTGCTCTCTTCTTTACATGGCATTGAATGTTAGCTGCTTCAAGGTAAATCCGCAGACATCTTTTCCACTTCTCCCATCTTAGTCCTACTGAGGCGCTGTCTCCTTCCAAATCCAACTTGTCTGGCGGTGGTAAATGGTTTGACATCGCGAAACTCCGGGGCGCCCTGCAAAAAAATATTATGGAGAAACATAATTTACCTACCTCCAATTTAAAGAAAGTTTCAACCAATTTAATGGTTAACCGTTGAAATTGTAAGGAAAACATCTATCCATTAAATGGAGGTCCCAACCAGTTCAATGGTAGGCCACTGACATTGCGCAGAGAAGGTAGATAGGTAGTTTTAATTAAATAAAGTCTTAACCAATTAAATGGTTAGCCGGTGAAATAGCGCAGATAAGGTACTTTCAATTAAATAAAGTCTCAACCAATTTAATGGTCAGCCGTTGAAATAGCGCAGAGAATGTACCTACTTTCAATTAAATAAAGTCTCAACCAATTTAATGGTTAGCCGGTGAATAGCGCAGAGAAGGTACTTTCAATTAAATTAAAGTCTCAACCAATTTAATGGTTAGCCGGTGAATTATAATAGCGCAGAGAATGTACTTTCAATTAAATAAAGTCTCAACCAATTTAATGGTTAGCCGGTGAAATTGTGTGAACAAATCCTCCAATTGATTAGGAATCCCAATCAATTTACCAGTAGGCTGTTGACATTGTACGGAGAATTTACTTTCAATTAAATGAAAGTCTTAACCAATTTAATGGTTAGCCGTTGAAACTGCTAACTTAAAAAATAGATGCTTTTGTTATGTGAGAGTTTCAACCAATTTAATAGTAGCAATATCCTTATAGTCAGAGAGTTCAATTTGCCATATTATATCTTAGCACTTTAAATTGATGTTTCCTAAATGACATAAGGTGTGCGTTTTAATGCCGGTGTACTTATCAATTAATTAATTACACTTTATTGCACACGAAACATTTAACAGGACATTATTAATTATCTGTTCCTCAATAAATAAGAACCACCATCACTGTGACGATTGTTAACATAGCAGGAATGTTACTTAGTAGTAAGGAGGTCCTAATGGCACATTAAATTAGTGGGCTATACTAAAAAAAATAACTACTAATCTATTTTCCAAAACCTGTGTTTTAAATACATATAGGTATTTGAAAAGTCTCTCTGTAATTTGGCCAGTCCTAATCCCTTATACTTGAAAGGTTTAAATGTTTACTAGATTTAGATTTATTTGTCAAGTTTACTAGATAATTCTTCTAAACACGCAATACCTACTCACTTAATTATTTCCACAGCCTTATACTGTATTGAAGTCAATACCAGCAGGAATCGTTTGTAAGTTCGTTCGAGGTCATTATTATTTTTATTACTTTACCTCCAGACCAAAACCGAATGAAATAAAACAACGTAAAACCATAATACATATTGTTTCTTCTAAATAGTATGTCCAACTATATTCAAATTAAGATAGACAGAAAAATATATATTTTTCCTTCACCAACGAATAGGTACCTACTGATACTTCCGTTAGGAATTTATTTAATTCGTAAATTGCTATTTGTGTGCTTGGTGTTAAAGTATCTGAGGAAACAGAGATGCCCGTCGGTAAATCGATGACATAATTGATAAGGTACCCGAATAAAGTTGTTTACAACGCACCACGCCACCTTTCTGCCATTTTTCCGTTTTCGTAGCAAGTAAAAATGAAATTCTTGTTGCACTAACCTTTTATCTCGTCGCCACTTGTAAGATTAGTATTTCCTCGTGTTATCACTGGCTCACTATCACACCAAGTCGGTATTACACGAAGCACGTCCAACCTCACTCCACGCTCTCATGCAGCGCACTGCCAGATTGACAGCTCCCCACCACTTGTGTGTGTGAGACAATGTACTATATCTATTTAATAGATACAAACACTACACCAGCAAAAGAGTATTTTAAAAATAGTAATGGTTGTATTAAAAAAAAATGTTTTATTTTTATATTTGACCGATTCGATTCATCACTCCCTGGTCAGATATTGGCAAATAATATCTGTATTGCGCGAGTGGCAATGAAATCAGTACATACAGGTTGTCCTAGAAGCCGACGTCGTCCCTTCGAAGGCTGATAGACCAGCTAATGACTCACCAACATAACGTAACATGGCCTTAGTAAAAGTCTTCAGACAGATAGAGATAGAGAACACTTTATTGTACATAAAAATGGAAATTACACAGATATTTCTTAACCTAAGAATACAGACGGCGGCCTTATCACTAAAAGTGATCTCTTCCTGACAACCATAGTTTTTGAGATATAGTCACTTATAATAATTTCTTAAAAAATTACATCTCATGTTACTTTTTCAACTGCTGCAACTACAATTTTAAGCATTGTGGGATACAAATTCGTATTAAGGAATCCTGACCAGCCCTGCAGTTAAATAATGAGTTATATATCTTTTAACATGCCCCCTTTTGAGATTATTAAATAACACTTTATGTGGAGTTCTCTTTAAGGCGCTAAGGACCGCTAACTAGCGCCATCTGTGGAATAAAAATCATAACTTGTTTTATACTACTTTTTTATCTAAAAGTGAACATGAGGAATCTTAACAACTGTGATAACTATTTTTAAAACCTACAGTCTGGAATCTAGGATCAACAATCTAGGACTATCATCGTTTCCGCCAAAAACGGCCGTTTTTAGCGTTAACGATTAAAGTCCTAGGATATTTATACTACATTCTACGCTTGTATGTTGTAAAAATAGTTACTACAGATATTAAGATTTCTCATGTGTGTACTTTTTGAAAAAAAAAAAAACCGTATCATAAAACAAGTTATGGTTTTTATTCCGTTGGTTGTAATCTGGTTATAATATAATTTCAAAAGGGGGCATGTTAAAAGATAAATAACCCATTATTTAACTGCAGGGCTGGTCAGGATTCCGGATTTTATTCCATTGGTGGCGCTAGTTAGCGCCCCTAAGCGCCATAAGTACGTTTATGTAATATGTAATTTAGCGAAAATGGGCAGAGTGAATAAGAATCGCTTGTGCAATGTGGGTCTATCTGCCGAGAACAGATAGACTAACATTCTCGTAATGTAACATCACAGTGGATTTGCTTCGGTCTAGTTAGAAATTGTCAAATTTTGTAACGCGGGCTAAACCGCGGCGCAATGTTCCATCCAGCATTGAGGCACATAAAAATAACATTTGCTATTAAAAAGTTACACTTATATAACAAAAGTTTTTCTGCAAGACTATAACTTCCAAGTAAAACTTTCGTATTATAAGAACTATTGATGAACAATTTTAATGAAAACAGAGTTACATTTGATATCGCGCCATTGGTTTGCACTGATATTATTATCAAGTTGTTTTATCGAGCAATATTCAATGTCACGATATTAAAAGTATTCAATAAAATAGTGTCATGATACCATTAAAATCGGAAGTGCCGTTGTCACTGTGCAAATGTAGCCCGTTAGGTTGGCGTCACTGCGACGAAGTACAGCGTGTATCGATTAGCTCGGAAGGTCAGAAGCGGGAGCGGGATCACTTTTACTGAACTCTTGATGGAGGAAAGATGTCTTCACGTTATTATTGTATAAATTGAAACTGATTATACCATTCCAACATTTGTCACAACCCCACCCTCTCCTCGTTACCTGTTGGTTGTAATTGGAACGGAATGATTGGAATCAATCACTTGGGTTAAGTAGCAGCAAGCACGGTTAGGTGCTGCATGGGTGACCATCCAGTGACTACCTAGCTAGTGGCATTTTTGCGAGCGCTTCCGTGCTTCGCAAGACACGCTAAGCCGTTGGTGCCGGCGGTCATGTAATGGCAGTCGTTAAGCCATGTCAAAGGTCTTGTGGGCGGCTTGGTAACTTCTAACAGTAAGGCCCGCCAGTCTTACAGTCCTCCACCAACCCGGACTTGGCCCCCGTGGTTGTATATGGCCTAACCTTCCTGCGATGCAGGAAGAGACCCGTGCCCCAGCAGAGGGGACACACAAAAGGGTTGATATCGAACGACTAAAGCTCGTCAATTGTATTTTTCTTTAATGGAGCAACAAAGAATTTAAGAAAAATAAAAACTAATACAAATAGTTTTATTATTACCTGATAATTCATCCTTATTATCTGAAGATAGCATGGACAATAACAGATTATTGGCGTCCCTCGCACTAGGTCAGGCCTATCTTGTGAGGGCATTAGGAAAATATTAATTACCAGCTACATTTTTAAGTAGTAACGACGCACCAAGTTGATTATGTTATTAACTAATTTACATCCAGCAAAACGAACAAACAGCATGAAGCTAGAGTATACCTAAGTAATCAACAGAAAGTACCGGAAAGCGGAAATTAATGTTGAGAAAACGAAAGAGATGTCAATATCATGGCAAGTGGCAGACCCAGATCTCTGCCTAACCATTTCAAAATCTAGATAATTTTGGAGAAAAAATAAAAATAACATAACATTTTACATACAGGCACATACATTGCTTCTGGCCCCACACTAGGATACCCTTGTAAAAATGGCCAAAAAACTCTAAACTTACTTACATAATTACTATAAACATAGAACTCGCGCATTATACTGGATTTAATTCCAGACATCATTGTCATCTATATTATCCTTTATGGTATAATAGCCCTTTTGGCACAAAGTATACTTAATTAAAACTGTTTTTATACGGATTTATGCTCGTTTATTACATTTTTACAATTTTCCAACGTTTCGGCACTTTTTCAGGTGCCGTGGTCCCGGATGACTGATCATCCGGGACCACGGCACCTGAAAAAGTGCCGAAACGTTGGAAAATTGTAAAAATGTAATAAACGAGCATAAATCCGTATAAAAACAGTTTTAATTATGTCTACAGCTCGTGTTAACCTTAGAAAATACTATACAAAGTATACTTTACAAATTTTTTGAACCACGTTTCAGCCAAGCTTAATAATGTTCTTTTTGTTATAAATATTAAATATCCAATATAGACAGAAGCATTGGCTGTCAAAATACATTGACGGCAGACCCAGTCAATCGACGACTGGAAGTACCGCAATGCGGTTAGATTGATTGATTGATTGATTGATTTTATTTTAACAGAGCGGATATTTCCTATTAATTTTCAGAATGGATGAGTTGACAGAAAGTTGGTACAGTCGACAGCACATCAGCCAATCCTATATCTTATTAATTAAAACTTGTTCAAACTTGAAAAAATTCTTGTTAAGTTTAAAAACCTATTTAGAGGCTAAAAATTTCACCCATGCCGGGATTCGAACCCGCAACCTCTGGCTATCCGTGCCAGCGCTCTACCAATTGAGCCAATGGGCGACTCACGGCATCAGTGAAATTTCGAACCTCTTTACACTATTCTCTGTATTACGTACAGGCAGCGACATCTGACTTAAGCAAATTGCATTACTTACAGCCCCGACTTAGCCTCTAAATAGGTTTTTAAATTTGTTCCTTAGCACGGGTTAGTGCATTAAAAATTAAAATAGTATATTCTTGTTAAGTTGCTTCATTGAGCATCTAGTTTTTATGACAATGGCAGTCTGGAGGAAACTAATCTTACTAATGTAATTCATAGAGTACAATCAGGAATGTTCTATAGCTATCTAGTGATAAGAGTTGAAATTGTAGAACATTACTTAGATTTAAGAAATAAAATGAAAAGGTTTTATTTAAAGTAGCACAGAAACTAAGCTTAATGAACGTTAAATTATGATTGTACTCAATTTATTTTCTGCCTGTGCAATAAAGTGTTCTCTATTTATCTGTGTACTGTAACGATACTTCTTTATAGTAGCTGGCTGGCGTACCCGTCTAGGCAGAGTTTGACTTATTAGAATATCGTTATGTTTTGTCTATGTAGGGTGAGTCGTGTTGAGACTCCCAGGCTACTCTAGGTTTTCGTGATAAAAAATATAATTAAAAAGAAAGTATTATTGCTAATTCAACGTTTTAATAACTACTGCGATTACATTTTCTTGCGAAATCGCTGATAACCTAACTAGAAATGGGCCGGGTTCACGTTCTCGTATGACGGACTCCAGGGAGTAACAAGCGGGATAACTCATCCCATCGAGAGAAAAATGTTTTTTGCGGACCGAATTTGCAAAATGTTTTGTACAATCTTTCAACCATGTTGTGTCTTGCTCTCATTTTGCCCTATCCTATCTACTCGAAGTATTTATGTGAATTGTTTTTGTTTTCCTTGTTTGTAACTAGCCGGGTAAAAAGTACCCGGAACCGGCTCACATGCAACGACTTATGAACGTTGATGAAGCGAAGGTGATCTGTCAGGATCGTGGCCAGTGGCAGTCCCTGGTCTCTGCCTACCCCTCTGGGATACTGGCGTGAGGTTATGTTATGTTTGTAACTTTGAGCGGTATGCCTTTTCTTTCTTGTGATGTGTTGCTTTGTTTCAATCAGTTGTTTCTTTTTTTTTACTAATATTACGTTTTAAGCCTCGTGGCCTTGAACCCAAGGCAGGAAATGTAGCATTACATATAGGCTGGCTAGAGTAAGCCAGCGGCCAAACAGAAGGGGCCCCCGAAAAGACTTTTACCTACAATATCATTCTTCTACTAGCATCATTTTGTAAGCTGATGATTCTCTAAACTGTAAAAATAAAAAATGTACTAAAGGGGCGGGACGAAACTCACACAGAAGAAACGGGGCAAGGGCGCGATTTCTATACAACGCGTAGCCTTTTCCGCTCCCGCATCACACGTCTCTTCTGTGAGGGCGCTGGCCTATGTTTTTGGAGTCAACGTTATAGCTACGAGATGGACACGAAAAATACTGTTTTTGGCATAAAGTTGCTTCGTAGACTCTCATGCTATATTCTTCTTCTTCAGGCTATATTAGTCCACTGCTGGACACAGCCCTCCCCTAATGAGCGCCATAGCGCAAGGTTGTACCATCATTTGGGGGTAATGCCCATAATCCCCACGCTGGGCATGCGGGTTGGGGATCGCAGTTCGGTGGAAATTGTACTGCAGGGGGCGCTGCTGCCCACCCCCCGGTTTGTGTCCCTTAGTCGCCTTTTACGACACCCGCGGGAAGAATTTGGGTTGGTGCTATTCTCTAAGCCGACACCATACAGCAATCATGCTATATGAACATAATTATATTTGGCGTTATGGTTTGACTAACACTATCATGACTTGAATGTAGACCGGTCGAATTGCTGACACGAAACGAAGAAGATGACTTTAATGTAATGCTAGGTCCATAATGCGGTTTTGTATATCTTTTGTAATAAATAAATGATATCTAGTCCCTGATTCGTTACCAAAGATTTAGTTCTTGTGTCGTGGGTCTTAAAATCACTGTTAACATGATTGAGAGACACTTTTTGCAAATACGATCTGCAAAACAAGTAAGTTTTTTTTAACCGGAGGCGCTAGTTAGCCCACTAGATTCCCTTAAAGAACAAGACATTCTTTGCAATACTAAGTTCTCGTGGCGAGAACTTTCTTACCGGCCCACCCGGAAATACTCTACCTCGCGCATCTCTACCAATAACCTAGAGCGCACGGCCTCAGTGATGGATACGCTGTCGGTATGTATGATATCGGCCGGCAGATGCTGGATGCGGCAAGCTGAAGACAGGGCGCTATGGCGCTCATTAGGGGAGGGCTACGTCCAGCAGTGGACTACATAATAAATAAATAATAAATAAATATTCATGGACATATTACACAGATCTCGTTAGCCCTATACTAAGTACAACTAAATGACTTGTGTTATAGGTGCTAACTCGACGATAGATTTAATACAATAAATACATAGATAACATCCAAGAGAAACTAGAAAAGTTCATTCCTAGATGGACCAGACCTTCGGTTTTACAGTCAGGGTGCCAAACCGCTGCGCCCCACCGAGGCCGTGAAAGCCTGAAGAAGAAGATTTATCTGAAGATGCTCTCGAGAGCACAGCACGGCAGCATGCGACAGTACGACAGTACTAACGCAACAAATTTATCGTACCACGAGAGAACACCCGACAAATCAGTGCTATTTGTTCTCGGTAATTAGTTTGATAAGACGACAAAGAGTTCCGTGGAGAAGTCACTGCGGTCCTTTAAGTCCATATCGTCGTTCATTACTCTTGGGTGATAATAATTTTGCTTGTATATTGTTGTAGCTGTAACACTCGGTAACCGTGAGGAAACCTGAGCGCCTGAGTTGTTCCCATAGCTGAGCGCTTGAAATTGCCATTGAACGGTGGGCACGCGTGGCAATTAACCTATACTTTCTCACATGTTCCCTGCAGTAACACGTGGGTATAATAATATAATAGGTCACATAAAGGAGTAAGTAGGGCGGTGACTTTCAAAAGCTGAAAAGTGAAGTAAAATCTTGAATTAGGTAGGTATATTCTCCCTCGGTTTGAGCATAATGGTTTGATGATGATGATTATGACATATTTTGATATTGGGTCCCGTAAAGTAAGAGGTTTATTGGTGTTCAATAGCTTTATCACCTCGAGGAAATAAAATAACGTCAAAACCATGATTTATTAAATTGTACCTAAAATATATCTTGTTATTAAACGGCCAAGTACCACTCTTTCACACAACTTAATAATGATGATATATGTGTTTTAAGTTTCGCGACCATTAGCGGCGGCGCGACTCCGACAAACTTGGCGCTCTTAATTATTCAAAACAAACATTATAACTTCAGGACACTTTTAACGCCATCTATACATTAGTGACAAGATCAGAACATGAGGACAACAGCGCCCTCTACCCACACAACCAGTAACTTTTTGGTTGCTTCCTTCAATTACGTCGTGTCGGTTCAGTTTTCAAGCGCTAGATGGCAGTATTGTAAAATTATTGGGACGAGGTTAGGTAACCTTACAAAGATAATAACAATACCAGAAGGTGTTTTTTTGTATAATATTGGAGCTAAGGGGCGCTAATTAGCGCCACGAATGGAATAAAAATCATCACTTGTATTATAATACGTCTTTATCTAAAAATGAACATGAGGAATCCTAATATCTGTGGTAAATATTTTTAGAACATACAGCCGTCTTTAGAAAACGGCCGTTTTGGGCGGAAATCGATGCAAGTCCTAGGATGTTAATACTACATTCTAGGCTGTATGGCCTAAAAATATTTATACCACAGATATTAAGATTTCTCATGTTTACTTTAAAAAAAAAACGTATTATAAAACAAGTTAAGATTTTTACTCCATTGTTGGCGGTAGCGCTTGTTAACGCCCCTAAGGACCTCAATTAAGCCAATCAAACTAACTAACTCTAATAAAACATTTTTTTTTGTGGTTTTTATTTTATATTCGTCCACTCCCAATAGTTAAAATACGAAAATAGGAAGCAGTAATTAAAAACAAATCAGCCAGTGCAAAGTTACAAAGACCGTGCAAAAAATTATAATGAAAAATTTTATTATTTGAATTTAAACGGGCGGCAAAATGTAAAATAACTACATAATGAAAATAAAATAACAAAAAGAGTGAGCCGCCCGAACAGGGACTTGAACCCTGGACCCTTGGATTAAAAGTCCAATGCTCTACCGACTGAGCTATCCGGGCTCATGACGGTGCAAGCAAAAAACATATACAGTTTCGTAGCTGTGATTATGCACACAATGTTTATTTTTAAAAATACTCGAATTTAACAATATTATATTAAAGAACTTTTATTTCACAACTTTACGTAATAAAACAAAGGTACTACGTCACAATGTACATAGGGACACAAGACTAAAATGATACCGCTACTCATCGCTAGATGGCGCTGTACGGCACAAAAGTCAACCATGCTATATTTTTTGATACATCGCTTGTAAACACATATTCACGAATGTGCCTTTTGAAATGGTCTTGAGAAGATGTTCAAATGTCCTAAAATGTTTAAAACATCAGTCAACACTTCTTTTAAAGGAAACTGGCTAAATTAATGCTCTTCTGACTGTAGAGGATAATGCTCCATTAAACAAAAAAAAAATCGGTGACCGGGAGCGTCAGTAGTGCTGTTTTGTTTAAGTTTGAATAGGAAAATAAATTGCAAGAACTGAAGACAAAACTGAAATACCCACGCGAAAGCCTTGCCATTAAGTGAGACACGTAACTTTAATGTCTGGAACTCTACATGTCTAGCTTACGTACCTACTCATGCGGAGATTTTACATCTTGGTGGAAAAGAGAAACCACCCGCCCCAGACCTAAATCGATAGCAGGAAACTTCTAGAGCCTACGCGCTATTGGGCGGTAACAATTGGACGATAACGGTAGCTGCACGACTTTATTTTCCATACAACGGTCGAGGGCCACAGTAAATGTATGAAACTACATGTCGTGTCGTTACGGTTATCGTAAAACCATCGATTCTTGGAGTCTGTAGTGCAAAATAACACGTTTACCAACCAAACAAAACGTTCGTCCTCATTTAAAAAAAAGGTGAGTAAATATAAAAAAATAAAAATTTATGTGGTTGTGGCCGCTAAAATGACGCTTGGAATTGCATATCTCCGTAAGGCACTCGCGTCTATGTTGTCCATGCGTCATTTAAGGGCGTCAAGTCATGACTCACGCATGTTGCTCTGTCTACGTCACAGCCACCGTACCTGTAACAGATGGAAAGTTGGTCAGTTAAATTAGCGTTTTGCCATTAGTGGAATTAGTGTCCTAGTGATAGTACGTTGATGACAGAATACAAGGATTTTTTTTAAATCAGCATTTCCTGAAACATACTTCGTCATTATAGTCTTATTGCTTCTGTATTTTTTAAATTTTGTTCTTCTATTTCAGCTTTCTTCTTTTTATAATTTCGATTATAAAAAAAACGGGAATTCCCAAAGTACTGTCATATGAGAATGTTATATGAAATTATTGTTCTTGTAAAATACTCGCTGAAAAACAATTATATTATTGTGTATCCTCGTAAGATGTTGGTTGATCTTCCAAATTTTATGATACATGAAAACGTGGTCTTTTTAATCAAATGGCAACAACTTGCAGAAAAAAATACCAGTTCCATATACACTAGGTAACATTTACACAATTCCTCTAAAACACTACCCAAATGTAGTTTTAAATAGTCTGTGGTAACGTATTTCCCTTCACCACAAACTATACTAAGGGTACCTACACACACCTCTTCTTTATATTCTTTTTATTGCACTAACCCGTGCTAAGGACAATTTTAAAAACCTACCTATTTAGAGGCTAAAATTTCCACCCATGCCGGAACCTATTTAACCTATTTAGCGATTTTTAAATTGTCCTTAGCACGGGTTAGTGCACTAAAAAGAATATAATCATGTGGGTACAGCGATATCATTCCGATGTAAAACCTAACTGCAAAATAGGTACTAGGGGCTGCAAGTGATGCAAATTACTTCAGCCGATAAGTCGCCCATCAGCTCAGTTGGGAGAGCGCTGGCACGGTTAGCCAGAGGTCGCGAGTTCGAGTCCCGGCATGGGTGGAACTTGTAGCCTCTAAATAGGTTTTTAACACCCCTTCTTCTTCTTCTTCTTCGTGTGTCTCTCCACCAATGGAGCTTGGCCCTCGACTCCGCATATTCTCCGCGATTCCTGCCAAGCGAAACAGAGCTTCGACGCTGGCAACTTCCATCCATTGTCACCATTCATCATCGATTGGCATCTGTTAACGAATTTCTTTAAAAACCTAAAATCGTGACAGCTGCCAGTCAGTACATCTATGAAAACATTATGTAAGTCAGCAAAAATATCAGTAACTTTAAAACTTAAGGTAGCCAACACAATGTAAATACTAGAAATAAACATAAACTTTCGTTCCCAAGATTTGGGCTAGCAAACATCCTTCATGGGGCATTATATGCTGAAAATATAATAAGCTTGCTTGAAACGCGGTTCAAAAAATGTGTTAAGTACCTATACTTTGTGCCAAAAGGGCTACTATAACATGAAGGACTATTTAGATGACCATAATGTCTGGAGCTAAATCCAGTACAATGCACGAGTTTCATATTTTATTATAATTATGTAAACTCTGTTTATTGAGACAGGACTTTGAAAAGACTAAGTTTGAGTTTTTTGTCCATTTTTTTCTCCATAATGATCTAGATTTCGAAATGTAAATCTAGTTTGACTTGTGACGTCGCAGTTTCTGCGCTACTTTGAATAAAACCTTTTCATTTCATTTCCTTATGTCTCTGAGCCACGACTTCCTTCCTCTCCCCACACACTTTATTTCCTCAATCTTCATCCTACTCACCCTGTACAGTACACCCATTATGGAATCTCTTTTCTATAAATAAGAAGTTATTTAATTTATAAAAACACTATAAGTACCTCCCAAACACTACACAGAAACATTTTAATTAATCAATGATTTCTTCTTTCTCTTTTCCATTGACTATTTAAGCTGAACGTGAGGACTGTTTTAAGAAGGCCTTGTTTTAAAAAGAAGACCATAGATGTTTAATTTTTAGTTATCCACAAAGCTAACTTCGTAAGATGTTTGCCTTTTCATGTGTTTATTTTTTTGGTAAGTAGGTACCTGAAACCGCTTGCGTGCATGCAACGACTTATAAACGTTGATAAAGCGAAGGTGAACTGTCAGGCTAGTGGCAAGTGGCAGTCCCAGGTTTCTTGACTACCCGTCGGGGATACAGGAGTGAAGTTATGATAAGTTATTTTTTGGTGTGTACAACAAAGAGTTCTAATCTAATCTTATCGTTACTTAATTGCGGAAACATGTGAAGTGGGCTTTATGCGGCGACTTACCATGCAGCTGAATTTGACAGTTCCTAACTTAGTTCACGGGCTAAGAATAACTGTTGTGAATGAACCATTCGCTGGGGGCGAACGTGACGTAACATTTATGACGTCACACAACCTACTGCCGACTAGACGTAGACTATGTATTGGAATTCTAATGCGCTGGAAAACTTCCATGGAGTTAAACAAAACTGTGGGCAGGTACGCCACCTTTCTGGGAAAATAAATCTACCTATCTCTGACAGACTTTAGAATAGTTTTATATCTTAAGACGCTTCGGGGTGCCAACGCCACCAATGACAATAATTATAACTTGTTTCATAATACGTTTTTACTTAAATTTTATCAAAAACATGAGAAATCTTCAGCACTGTAACAAGTACTTTTAGAACCTGCAGTGTAGAACCCAGAATGAACTACCAAGGACTTTAAGCCATAATTAGGTAGCCAGTTGACATAGCCACAGAAAGTATTGTGAATAAAGTTATGTATGAGAGACTGGCCAGTTCTAATATATTGAAAATATGATTAACAAAAATAGGTACGTCCCAATTTCAAAATCCCCTCCATATTTTGCGAGCAATTTATATTATCGGGCCGCGCCGTGAACATTTTCGCGCTATGATTTTTAACGATTTCAAGTGTCGCCTCAAATCGGACGAATCAACCTGACGGCTTCAAACGGCATTCACGGTTGAAGACCCTTCCAAGGCAACCGCCTTTGGCATATCGAATTTAAGTTCGGTCGACTAATTTTAGGGGATGAAGAAAGAAGTGTTCGCCCTTTGACCGCTGTTACGGAGGAAAACGTGCTAGTAGTGAAAAATTTTATACAAGACAATTGGCGAGTTACTTATCAAATGATTCAGTATTTCTGTAGATGGGATCGGAAACCCTTCAAGAGATTCTACATATGCATCTTCACGTGAGGAGAACAGATTTACGCTGGATGCCGCAGACCCTCACCGACGCTCAGAAGCAGAACCGAGTGGAAGGGTGCCCTGATGATATGATCAACATATTGGAAGCAGGCTCGTCTCGGCATATTTACGACATCATTACAAGTGTCGTGGCTTTATTATAACAAGCCATCGCCAGTCGACGGTATGGGTATTTCACAACCAACCAATGCCTACCAAAGTGAAGAATCAGGGGGAAGATTTTGACCGCGAGCTTTTCCAATGTGACTGGCGATTTGGTATCAATTCCTTCACGGTACAAAAGAAGCATCAACGTCGAAAGGTATACTACCAAATGATTGGCAAGTTTTCTCTGTTGTGAGCAAGAAGCAACCAAACACAGTACTGATTCACAACGACAATGCACCCGACCACACCACGCGAAAAACGCGGGACTTCCTGGATAGCTCGCCACTGGTCAAACTCCTGGGTCACCCTACTTACAACCCTCCTCCCTACGGTGGCGAACAGTGGGAAGCGAAACAACGACCTCCGACATAGTAATAAGACGTGATACCTTTAGACAAACAAAGCAGTCAAAAAATCATAATTGATTGACTATGTGGACTAACACTGCATGGTGTTATCCACCCTTTATATGCCCCTACTGGTATCTTCCTGCATCGCAGGAAGGTTAGGCCATACTCCACCACGCGGGCCAAGTCCGGGTTAGTGGAGGATTGTAAGGCAGTGGCGGGCCTTGCTGTCAGAAGTTACCAAGGCGCCCATAAGGCCTCTGACGTGGCTTACGACTGCCACTACTTGACAGCCGGCACCAACGGCTTAACGTGCCTTGCGACGCACAGAACACTGCACGACTTCTTTTTATTCCTGAAAATAAAATTTCAGCTCAAAGGGATACAATTACCGTCGCCGGAAGATTCAGCGTTTGAGCAGGCTGTAAATGAGGTATGTGCGGCGGACTGGAAAAAGTGTTTCGAAAACTGGTTCAGAAACGAAACGAAGACTGAAACTTTGTACAGAGGCTGTTGAACAGTACATTGTAAAAAAAATATTGTAAGTAAATTTAGATATAGAACACTTTATTATAACTTTCTCGCAATACTTTTTTAAATGACCAGTCGTCATTCAGAAATAAAAGGTTATGTTCTGTTTTCATCACCATAAAAATATAAGCCACTAGTCCTCGCCCAATACAAATATAAAATGTGCCTGCAAATTAGGTCTGCCTGTGCCACACCCTGGCCAGACTAGACCGAAAATAGGTGGCACTAAAGGCTGCCAATCCCACGAATTATTATTAAGTTAAAGTTAGGTAGGTAGATAAAATAATATATCATGTACAGTCTTCAGCAAACTTTAAATTTTTGTAACAAAGTCGCCTTTAACGTAACTATTACAGTGCAAGTATGTGAAATGAAAAGGTTTTATTCAAAGTAGCGCAGAAACTGCGGCTTAATGAACGTTACAAGTCAAAGGTGTCCATTTCAAAATCTAGATCATTTTGGAGAGAAGATGGCAAAAAAAAACTCCAAACTCAGTCTTTTCAAAGTCATGCATTGCACTAGTTTTAATTCCAGACATCATTGTCATCTAAATAATCCTTTATATGTTATAGTAGCCCTTTTGTAAAGTTGTAAAGGCTGATGTGCTGTCTGTAGAATTAGAGAGTAACCGGAGCTGGCTAGCGGCAAAAATAGAAATAAAATGGTACGCAAATGATAGAACTTAAGGAACTAAGGAAATTCATTATATTATCATTAGTGGCCTATGTTAGGGGGCGACCCTGTATTGTGGATTGTTAGGATATGTTTCCTCCACCAATAAAACAGTAAAAGAGCCAGCTCACGGTTCTGACTTTCCCAACTAATTGATGCATCCCGCCATACTTTGGCGCAGGGATGCCAACTTAACGAACGGTTACTTTTAGTAATAGTGACGACGGCACTTCCGATTTTAAAGGTATGATGACACAATTTTATTGAATACTTTTAATATCGTGACATTTCCTATTAACCGATAAAGCAATCTGGGAAACATTATCAATGCATACCAATGCCAGAATCAATGTAATCCTGTTTTCCATTAAAATTGTCCAAAATCATGACATTGACAACCAAATCCAAGTTCTATAAACCAGACCTCTGCTGCCGCCTGTGCGACCTATTAGTCAGACAGCTCTAATCAATAAGCTTTCAGTAGCCAAAATATTTACTAGTGTTGTATTCCACTGATGTTTATTCAGTAAGTAAAATAAAGCGAGCTGAGGTAAAGCTGCGGTAATACGATATTAGTATTAGCTGGGACTGAATGAGACAAGTAAATGACTAAATAAACTGTAGGCCACTAAGATGGTGGCTTACAGTCACCTGGACTACTAACATTCTTCAGTACCTTGTGAAAGCCAAAATAGTCCATTTCTCATCCATCAAGCTAGAAGAGTTTAATGAGACAAGGTTTTAACATGGTTTTGCTCGCGAATGTAACACATCTTAGTGAATTAAGATTTTTGCATAGTTTAAAGGCGATATTGCGCATCGTACCAAAAATTTACTGCTACGATGAATAGAAGCGGAATGAAATATATTTATTGTCAAATTTCGACAATAAATATGAATATACAAAACTTAGTCATTCTGTGCAACATCGTCGAAACGCATCTTAATGCTGGAGTTGTTTGACTGCCTCGTTGGTTGGTCGGTTACCATACGGCTGACTTGCCATGCCGGAGGTCGTGGAATTTGGTATAACTTACTTCGAAATGTGAAACGCTCAAGCCTAGTGGAACTGAGTGATTGGAATTAATCACTTGGGTTGTGGCTTACCCAAGTGATTAATTACAGTCACTCAGTTCCAGGCACGTTCAGGTATTGGATGGGTGACCATCCCGTGACTACCGCTAGTGGCATTTTATCCGAGCGCCTGCTTCGTACGGGACGTTAAGCCGTTGGTGCCAGCTGTCCATGTATTGGCAGTCGTTATCCATGTCAGAGATCTTATGGGCGGCTTGATAACTTCTGACAGTAAGGCCCGCTACTGTATTACAATCCTACACCAACCTGGACTCGGCTACGTGGTGGAGCACGGCCCAACCTTCCTGCTTCCTGCCCCTGCAGTGGGGAAAAACAAAGGGTTGATATCATCAACTTTTCTATATTTTTACAACGTAATTAACGTATTTCATTAAACTTTGATCGACATGTGAAATGCAATCTTATGCAAAGAATTTCCCTTGCAGTGCAGCGAGGTAACGCCGCCAGCGTAGTGGGCACCTTTGGGTCAGATGTGCCCCGGGGCGGCTTATTCTCTTAGTGTTTTTTGTTTTTCTTTGAATGTTTTGTTTTAATTTTCTATTTTTAGTTCTGACGAAACTTTTTTAAAAACCTATTTAGAGGCCAAAAATTTCACCCATGCCGGGATTCGAACCCGCAACCTCTGGCTATCCGTACCAGCGCTCTACCAATTGAGCCAATGGGCGACTCACGGCATCAGTGAAATTTCGAACCTCTTTACAATATTCTCTGTATTACGTACAGGCAGCGACATCTGACTTAAGCAAATTGCATTACTTACAGCCCCGACTACCTACTTTGCAGTTAGGTTTTAACATCGGAACGATATCACTGTACCCACATGATTACACTGTTTTTATTTTTAACGAAACTTTTTGTGAATGAATTTTATTTTAATATAATTATTGACTTTTGTAATTTTTTTTATTGTTATAATTATTATTTCTTAATTTTCTTAGTTTAAGTAATTTGATTGTATGTGACTTTTTTCAATTAATAAAATAAATACTCTTCAACGTGTGAAATTGTAAACAAACCTCTGAGCTAAATCGTTAAAATACGGGAAGCAATAATGTCCATCAAGTTGTTTGCTCGTCGTAGGTCATGCATGCATCTCATTAATTTCAAGAATTATCAACCCCAATCGATGTCAATTTAATGATTTTGATTTAATCACATTGTACGTATACATTACCCAAGATTTTGTTAATGTTTTTTTGGGCAATAAAGTGGTCCCTAATAAAGGGACCAGGACAAGTGATCGTGATCCATCTTTCTATAATCAGCCTACATCAACCCACTGCTGGGCATAGGCCTCCTTTTTATTGCGCCATTCCTCACGGTCCTGTGATAATCTGATCCATCTCTGACCCGCAACCCTCACGATGTCGTCTGACCATCGTGTCGGTGGTCTGCCTACCAACCTCCTTCCCTCCCTTGGCCACCACTCCGATACTGCCCTGGTCCACCGGCCGCCTTCCCTTCTAGCCAAGTGTCCCACCCATCGCCACTTTAACTCTGTGTTCTGCCTACCAACGACTTCGACCTTGGTTCTTGGTTAATCGTGATGTGTGGAAGTTATTATTGTTTTGATAAGATAATAATAGTCTGTATTGTACACTGGAAAAAAAGCAACAAATACAAAATATTTACAGAGGGGCATAGTACAATAGGCAATAAAAGCAATTTCTTCCAGACCACCTTACGATGAAAAGTTGCCCATGGAAAGTAGAAAGACGGGTTGTATTATTAATTTTAAAGCAGTGCTACCCAACATTACCATTGTTCTGCGTTTTACATCGGAATATTTTCATGCCTTCGCATTTTAAAATTTCGGAAAAGACGTTCTGGGTAGGTGGTATTATTAGCTTTAAAGCAGTGCTACCCAACATTACCATTGTTCGGCGTTTTACATCGGAATAGTAAGGCATGAAGCCTTCGAATTTTAAAATTTCGGAAAAGTAGTTGCGGTCGAGTCGACCACTAGAGGTCATCGAACCAAGCCGAAACGTGAAAGAACAAAACGGTTGTGTCGGTGTACTAATTATAAAGTGAATAGGTATAGGTATTGCCGAAACGTCCGCATGTGGCCAGTTCTCGCCGGAATAATTCGGCGATTTCCAAACACGACCGAAACTCTTTGCAAAGGCACCGAGTGTAGTAATCTGAATAACATTATTGTCACGCAAATAATCCAAGCATCGAAACGGCGCTCAGGCACGCTCCATTGGGTCGGTCAGGGATGCCGAAACCGTGGGTATATTAGGCGAACTGTGCTACTAGGGAGAGCTCGGAAAATGTTTTTGAAACATCCAAATTAGGTTTTGTGATTTCCAACAACTTTTGAAAACACAAGCCTGACGCTTAATTATGCGCACCAAATCCTGTCGGAATCCTGACGTTTGCTATAGCAATTATGTAACGAAATTGGAATCGTTCAGGGTTTGGCGCGCGAATTATGGGACCGCTTTAGAAGCGCTCGTGGCCTAGTCGAACCGAATGATTGGAATCAATCACTTGAGTTAAGCAATAACAGGCACGGTCAGGTCCAGGACTACTGCTAGTGGCATTTTACGAGAGCTTCTATGCTTCGCAAGGCATGTTAAGCCGTTGGTGCCGGCTGTCATGCAATGGCAGTCGTTAAGCCATATCAGAGGCCTTGAGGGCGGCTCGATAGCATCTGACAGTTAGACCCACCACTGTCTTACAATCCTCCACCAACCTATACTTGGCCTCTGTGGTGGAGTACGGCCTAACCTTCCTGCGATGCAGAAAGAGACCCGTTACCCAGCAACGGGGACATTCAAGGGTTAGAAAGAAAAAAGACCTCGCCCAACATTTTACGCAGAAAATTATGCATGAGATTCGCGTGCCATTAGTTCGCCACCCCTGCCCCAGGTCCTTGCGAAACCGGCGTATACAAATAAGATACAGAATGAATAGATCAGTATCCAATTGCTGCAAAAGGAAACATTAATCAACTTGTTAATTGCAACTATAATTTAGTTAACGTACTGTACGACCGCTGTGATTAAATTGACTGCGTATTGTTCGTTCGATGGAACTTGCGAATTGGCAAGCTTTGCATAAGGGCTAGAAAAGTTTTTTTTTTAAATACCACTATATTAACATTTACATCAGGCACATATATTGCTTCTGGCCCCACACTAGGATACCCTGTGTCGTGGGAACCAGAAACAGCGACATCACAAACGTGTAAACATCCAAGACCTGGAGTTTTTTTGGCCCCAGCCGGGTTTCGCACCCGGGACCTCTTGCATGGCAGATGCGCTACAGAGGCTTCTTTTTTCTGCTTGTGCAATAAAGTGTTCTCTATCTCTAATTTAGAAACATAGGAGAACACCCAGACTGAGGTAGTTCGAAAAAAACTATTTCAACATGTGAAAAAGTATTTTTTTTAAAGACTTTCTTAATTATAGCAACATTCAACATTGACATTCCATTTTTGCATTGTTCCGGTCGGTTGTACCTTTATCACTAAATTTATATTATAGTACTAGCTGACCCAGCAAACTTTGTTCCGCCTAACAGTCGATTCTTTAATATTTTTCTTTCCGTAAGAACCATCCTCGTACTTCAAGGAATATTCTAAAAATTAATTAGCGAAATCGGTTCGGCTGCTCTCGAGATTTGCGCTTACCAACACATTCAGGGATTCATTTTTATATTATAGAAGATACTGTCCACACTCTTAAAATATACCAGCATTTTATATCCTGCCCCGGGGTGTTACCCGCGGTTCATCGATTTTCCCATGGGAACAATACATGTTCCTTCAGTAAAACGTAGCCTATGTTTTAATTCAAGGTGTCAGCTAACTCGATACCAAATTTTATTCAAATCGCTCCAGCCATTTAGACGTGAAGAAGTAACCAACATACACACTCCAAACTTTCGCCTTTATAATCTTAGGGTGATGATAGGTCATTTCTACAATCTAAACAAGACGAAACCGCAGCGGGGATCGGTTTCCAATGCAATTTCTTCACAAATTTCGCCCCTCTACAAGCTAGCACTAAATTTTCAGCCTCTAGGCCGAATCGATCGCCAGCGCTTCCACCGAACACAAATATATGGATATCATAAATGTTTTCGCAGTGAGGGTACTGCGAAAACATGAAAACACTTTTCGTTCAAAACTAGCACTAAAGATGCATGAATAAGAACCGTCCCAAGTTCCAAATGAAGTTCACAGAGTAGCCGAGAAGGACAGGTAGAGACGGTTTGTGAATTCAGAATTTCACAAAGTAAATTCATTAAATAACGTTCTGTCACCCACTTTTCTAAGAATTTCGAAGTTCTGAATTCGGAAACTGGCAAAAGGTACACAGAAAACCACTTCCTGTGAGTTGCGTGGAATTCGAGATGACTAAATTGCAACTGCACGGGTGATGTAATAGCGAAACGAAACAATAATGAGCAGGTAAAGTATCGTGTTATTAATTCATTCCACACCCAAATGAATCATTGCATCGAAGCCACTGTGATACGGGGCGTAATTCGTAACATGCTTACCTACCATGATCAGGTTATGCCACGACAACCAAGGGCGATTCAAGAATGACGCATTAAACAAAATATCCTAATTTGTTCATCTAGGTATTGAAACTAAAAACGTGTCAGCATCTAAAGACAACTAATCAATTTTTTTTAGTAGCCATGACTGCGTCGTACGCCCCCTTGGGCGGAAGAGGGGCGGCCAAGGATAACCTGGAAATGATCTATAGAACAAGAGGCCAAGTCGATCGGCACTAGCTGGCCCGAATCAGAAGCTAATGGGAACCACCGTCAGATGTGGAAATTTGTGGTTGAAACCTATGCTCCCCTGGGAGGTAAAAGATCGGAGAAGAAGAAAATTCTTAATTGTACACCAGAGCACATATTAACAAACTATTATTATAATTATTATCATATTATTAATCTGCTAACAAACTGTTACGCAGTCTGGCAGAAACCAGCTTCTGTATTTTTTGTATTCTTGTTTGAATAAACGTCTTCGGACAATCAAATCTTGTAAAACATCTAAAGACAGAGAGTACAATTGGCGGCCTTATTGATTAAATAAATTTCTTCGAGACAACCTTATGGCGGAAAGTTGCTGAAGGAAATAAGAGACGGGTGTTCGGTGCAAATATGAATATAAATATTTAAAAATATTTAATAATAATAGAAGAATGCTCCCCACTGCTGGACAAAGGCTTCCTCTTTTTTTTGCCACTCCTCTGTGTCCTTGGCCAACTCTTGCCACGCAGGGAGCCAATTCTCACTTCATTAGCAAATAATTCGAGGACTTAAATTCTACATCATAAAGTCGAACGACACCCAAAATCTGTATTCAAAACGCCATGCCAGATTAAATTCTAATGAGAAAATAAATGTCTAATGACTCTGTCGAGTTACTTTATCTTACTTATATGCAACAAATGTCTGAGCCTTTGAATATTTTGCGTCTACGCTTTCAATATTTGGCTAGCCAATAATTAGCTTAGAAAAAAATACGTTTCATTGTTTTCCCGAAATTGCAACGAAGCGAGCGAATACGAACATTGCATATGCGACGATTGTAAAATATGTCTCTGCCAAAAACACTGCTGCGTCCAATTAAAGTCACGTTGAGTTCGGTACATACCAAATGCGGTTTCCATTGAAACCGAAGCGGACATTTGTAAACTTTTTCAGGAATGAGGGAAAATGTACGAGCGATGGTTAGTTAACGAAATATTATCCAACAACGTGCATATGAATAGTTTAGAAAACACTAGAGTACGATTGTTTTGATATAATTGCAACGAGAAATGAGTGTATTTCAACTTTTCATTCAAATTACAGAAAGCTAGTACTAAAGGTTTAGTCATTTTGTGATAGGACAGCAATAGTTACTGCTGCAATAAAGAAGTTGTTACATAGTTGACAATAAAGCTTACACAGAGAAATGACAAATCCGGGAGCCAATTTAACTTCATTAGCAAATAAGTCGTATACGAATCTAAGGCTTATGACTTGGAATTCTACGTAAAACGTCGACTGACAGCCAAAATCTGTATTCTGAACCCCATGCTAGAATGAATTCGAATGAGAATATCTTATTTTTATAGGACAAATGTCTAAGCCTTCGAATATTTTGCGTCTGCGCTTTCAATTCGCATGGGCGAGAATCGGCCCCCTGCTCCTGCATTACGCGTACCAAATCCTGATCTATTCCAATCGTCTAGCTGCCAAATTCCATAATAATTTCTATCGCAAACGTCAGGACTCTGATCTGGTGCGTATACTTGTAATTAGACCAGTGAGCCTAACACATTTATCACTAGGTGCGATGTCTTTATATTTCTTAAGAAAAATTTTTAGCCTTTGCATCCAAGTAATGAGATGATTTATGCAGCGTCCAGTGGCACCTTGATTCGTACTAGATGGGTGAAGGGGCCACTTAGACGCTGCAGTGCCTCGGTCATTGGTTTAGATGTACTCCATCTTTTATTATTAAACCAGTACCATTCTAACAGCTTCATCGGCTTAGCCCACAGGAAAGACTGATCAATATGTGCGGAGCCAACCAAAGGCCCGGGATTCTTTATGATGTGGTATTGTTACACAAATATACAAATGTTCGTAACTTTGAAAATAAAGACATACATGTCCGCGCCGGGATTAGAACCCGGGTCTCTCGTTTCCGAGTCCAAGTTCTACCCTCTGAGCTACCTACCATATTTCTTTAGAAATCCATTAGTAAATTGGAATACGATCAAGTTAAACATATCACATCTTTATCTACCTACTTATTTTGTACGGGAGGCCCGACCTATTCTGTGTGTTTTATCTACCCACACGTAAGATACAAGCGTCTTGTTGCCGTCTTGATAATGACTTGATAAATGAGGAACGGATAACACAATTTGGAGCTGAAAATTCCCATAGTGACGTCACGTACTTCGCCTACGTATGTAGGTTATGTAAGAGGTATCACTGTGCGGGTCTAATCTCATATTGTTCAACATTTTAGAGACGTCATTCATCACAAACTTCAAGGCTTTTAGTCCAATAATAAAACTAAACCAACAAAGATGACTAGGTAAGCAGACCTATGCAGCTTCGCTAGTCACTAGCTTAATTTAATAGACTTACACAACCCAGTAGTATTGAGTTGATGGAGAATTAAAAAGTGAAAATTACTTTGCTAAATTCCGCCAAAAATCCCACAAGCACCATGCGGTTAGTTAATGCACCGCCCTCACTCCCACTTTTTCAAACAGAAGCAAGAGACGAACACACCATTACCGACACCAATACTTGTGTGAGAAAATACGCGACGCGTTTCGCCTCTAACACGAGGCATCCTTAGGCTCACAAGTGTAAGTGATGAAGAAATCAAATAAAATGTACCGTACACGTTACTACGAGTATCTTAAATCGATGCCTTGTCAAAGATACCAGTCTATCGATGACGTTTCATTAGTACCTTTTTTCTCCGTCAGAAAAATAAAGGCGCCAAGAGTAGCACCACTGCTTCACGATAGCGTGCCACCACTAGACTTGCGGAGTGTGTCTTTGAAGGGAGTAATCGTATCTCATTATCTTCCGTCTCTGGGACGCGGACGTACTATATCTAAATCATATCTTTCAAATCTCTTAGGGCGAGATAAATAGTCGCTTCTAAGAACGAGTCTTAGCGAAAGCACTTGCTTAAGAATCGATTTGTCTGTCATAGACAGTACTTTAGCACTCTTTTAGTCGCGAAACCCGGACTAATTCTTAGCATTGGCCTAAGAACATGCTTAGCTAAGCAAACATCTACTTTGATACTTAGCTAAGTTAGCCTGAAGTAATGCTTAGGGAAGCTTGAGCACGGACTTGGGCTAAGCAACGACTATTTATCTCGCCCTTATACTCTCAGGTTCAACGAGTCGGCGAATTGATTTCGATCGACTCCTATGTTAATCTGATGTTATCCGATTTCGCGTCGCGCGTCTCATTTCATAGGGAGCTCCACACAGAGTATGCGGACGAATGAGGGGGCTAATTAGATAGATAGATAGACATAAGATTCATTTCCATAAGACTAACACACGTACACAAAGCATCACTTATTAGACAAGAGAGAAGCATACAGTAATAATACAAATTTAGTTAATCATTTTATGCGGTACAGTAAGTAGCTACCTCAAAATAAGAGTGACAGATTTGGGATACAACACAGATATATTATCATCATCATCAGGCTATATTAGTCTACTGCTGGACATATCCCTCCCGTAACGAGCGCCATAGCGCACTGTCTTCAGCTTGCCGCATCCAGCATCTGCCTGCAGTTTTTCGTCATCCTACCTGGTCGGAAGGCGTCCTTTATTACGTCGCGGTCTCCACTCAATTTTTACGTTATATATATATATATGATACTTAAGCGTCATACATATATCCTACTAATATTATAAACCCGAAAGTTTGTAAGTATGGATGGAGGTTTGTTAATCTTTCACATGAAAACTACTGAATGGATTTTAATGAAACTTTACAATAATATAGCTTATACATCAGAATAACACATAGACTGCAATATATGAGGATATTGTGTGAATTGTCCAAAATATTGCGATAAGTTTCAAGTAAGCAACAAAAATCTAACATCTGCGAGCTATTCTGGCGCGCGCTGCCAAAACTGCGCTGCCAAAACGCCACGCTGATATAAGCTACTTGAAATACCAATCCTGCGCAGACGAAGTCGCGGGCACCAGCTAGTATGATATATATGTATCATATCAATATATCCCGAGTTTCCCAAGTCTATAGCACTGAAATAGCAAAGCGCCACGGGATAAAAAAGCCGCGCGCTATTGCCAAGTTTCTTCATACGGCGCACACGCAAGTGGGCGTGTAACGCTGCGCGTCTGAAACGTCACGGGTGCCCAATGGGGGTCACCACGCTGCCGGCCAATTGTGGGACACGCGGTGGGAGATAAATATGCGGAACCAATGAATGGGCGCGTGGGCGAGCTCTAAACTTGAAAGACAATCAGCAGCATGGATGTGGTGTAGTTCTGAGAACGCGCCGGGCAAGGGATCAGAAGGAAAAGATTCAACGTGAAGAAGTTTGACAAGGGGGAAGGGACGCATTTACATTACCCAAATTATTTGTGCAATGAAGAATTTGTACCTACGTTCGTTTTTTTGGAGCATAAATACGTCCCACTGCAGGGCGATATATTATGATAAAAAGCGCGTTCTGAACAAACGACACAAATCCATGGACACACAGTTTTTAATTGCACATACTCACACGAAAACTAATGCACCATTTAATGCCAGCATGTAGTAGAACAAGGCGCGTACGTATTTACGACTAATCATTATTATTAAATACACAATATTTGGGGACGGTGTCAAGAGGCTAATATATATTTACTAGAGACAAATCAAGAGCTTGCACAATGATATTCTCTGTGTCCCCGAACGAAATTGAGTAATATAAGTCGAAGGAATCAAGACAAGGCGACATCAAAACAGTAGAGGAAGCGGTTTTCATGTATTTTCTGTGCTATTGCCCCGTGGATCACCTGTTCAAGACAGCACAGGTCTGTCAAACAGAAGCAACAAGTAAAATAGCAATTAGAACTGAAAATAAATGTTAAGGAGGGCAACGCACTATCGAAGGTAAGTGCAACGCACTTAAACGACCTTTTGCGTGGGTTAACATCATAATTCTGCACTGGCTTTTAGAATTACAAAGAGTTGCATTAGTGTTTACTAGTTAACACCAGCAATTTTCCACTTCAGTTGAGGGCATACTAATAAAGACACACTGAATAGGTAGACAGATAGATAGAAAACACTTTATGGCACAACCAGAAAAAAGAATACAGCCATTCCTAAATCTCTGTAATGTTATACAATTGGCGCTCTTATCGCTTAGAGCGATCTCTTTCTGTAACCTTTGGATTTAGTGGATTACATGAAGAATATAGTCGGCAGGTGCATCATCATCATCAAACCATTATATCCCCAACGAGGGTAAGAGTCTCTTGCCTAAGGAATGTATAGGCCATACTCCACCACGGGGGCCAAGTCCGCATTGCTGGAGGCTTGCAAGACTAGTGGCTGGTCTTACTGTCAGAAGTTTTCAGGCCGCCCCGAAGGCCTCTGACTTGGTAGGTGCATGTAAGTTCCTACATATAATTACATACTATATAAAGTACATATATTTAAATAACATTAAATATCTATATAATTAAATACATATAAGCAACAATTTTTCACTTGTACAGTGAGGTAGTGAGATTTCACCAATACCTTGAATAAGTTGTCTCGACTTGGCCCACGGAAGAGTTAGCATAAGAGACAAGATTGGCATGAACACGCAAAAACACAGACAGCTTCCTTAATTAGGTTTTATGAACGTGCAATAATAAACTCAATCAGACAGCTCGGATCGAACCAGTCTAAATGAAACGTGAGATTCCTCCAGTTAGTCGGCAAAAAGTATGCAACTCTGAAGGTCAGATGATCGTAATAAACGTAACGTAGGTTTTACGTTTTATTTTAGCAACGTTATGTTGTCGTAAATCATCAGAGTTGGGAAATAAATATCTTGGTGGGTGTCTCTACGCTTTTGTGTCCAATCGTTCGTGTGAGACTGCAAAACTTGAACGTATGAAGTTATAACGTTATTTACGACGTAGCAGAACAGTTATTCAAGTACTTTTCTATGAAAGGAAACTCATTATAAATGAAGCCCAACTTAATACAGTCAATAGCTATTTATAATAACGATAATTGATTTAAAACACAATGGTTTCGAGGACATTAAAGATTAAAATAATTGTAAAAACCAAGTCACAAAAACTAGCATTACCTGTAACCGTTAAATACAAGAGCATTCAATTCGTAAGTCAATATTAGATACCCTCCCCACGCTCCCTTAATTACCCCACCCCACGATGACTTAATTAAAGCCTCCTTACTTGGCTGAATTGTTCGGATTCCAAAACAAATGTACAGCGTATTCGTCCGTAATATACTCTGGAAATAAACTTTGACCGAAGTTCATAGGTATATTGTTATGTTAATAATGAACGTACAGAAATAGTAACTGCGGTTTTACATTTCATAATTAGCATGATCGCTGCTAGCATTGGCTCCATTGACGAAAGAAAGCAGACGGCGGGCAGACAGGGCACAATGGCCGGCCTAAGAAGTGGGTTACAGACACCGCCACAGAGAAAACTCAACTCTAAAACTATACACATAGGAGTCAAGTAGAGAGAGACGGAGCAATAATTGAAGACAACGGTTCGCAGCCAGCTGTCAGCTCCGATGAAAGATCCAATCTCATGCCTGGAAGCGATGTTAATACTGCTTCGCATACAATCCTTAGAGTTATGGGCGACATTATAAGTCAGGGATGATGTTACGTGCGGCGGCCGATATGCAGATCGAGTTATAGGAACAATTATCTTAGTAAGCAAAGTAGAAAAGTTGGCTGTATGAACTGCAAACTTTCACGGTCTAGAAATGTATAATCGCTCGCGAGGTTGGCGTGATAAGTGTATCCGAGTTTGGAGTTTTAATCTGTCTAGTTTAATAATCTCTTAGTGTTTCTCTTAGCTATCGTAAGTTTACAAGTGTAATAATTCGAATCTGCTCGTAGTTTTCGTAGATATAAAAGGTAAGAAGTTAGTGTTTTTCAAATACGTTGTTTACATCTGCAGTGCAGCAAATTAAGTGGGAACCAAACTAAAAGTCATATCAGTTAAGCATGTTTTTCCAAAACATACAAATACGCTAGAGTAAAAGATTTCATTTAGAATTTACTATATGATCAGAAGTTAAGAGGGATCACTAGCGCTATTTCATGGCGTCCTTATAGTTTGGGACCAGGGCAAGACGTGTTTGTGTTGTGTGAAAGTTATTTTGACAATTATTCTAAAATGATTTCAAAACAACCTACTTAAGTGTACTAAAATCATAACAAAATGCAGTAGGCAGCTCGACAATAATTCACCACACGGCCCGTCTTTCCAAGCATCATAAAGAAAGTTTAAAAAATATGAAAGACTACCACACTCTTGTATTGTCCGAGACATTCTTAATGCACGACGTTACGCCAGAAAGAATAGTTCGATGGACACAATAAGCTAACGCAACGTGAGGTAAACAGCACACCGTTTCCTGGAGGGCAGACGCCTTACATATAAAACGCGAATCCGAGAACTAATAAGTTATTGCATCACGGACATCTGTACATGTCATGAGTACAATGAACTTCGAAGTTATGAAGCCTAGGCAAGCTTGTTTCGTCGAGAATCGAAAATTATTAAATGCATAGACCTGGAAAACCGGGAAGCCAATTCTCACTTCATTAGCCAATATGTCGTATACGACTCTAAGGCCTATGTCTTGGAATTCTACGTAAAGAGGCGAGCGACAGCCAAAATCTGTGTTCTAAACACCATGCTAGCATGAATTCGAATGAGAAAATAAATGTCTAATGACTCTGTCGTTTTATCTTACTTTTATTCGACAAATGTCTAAGCCTTCGACTATTTTGTGTCTTCGCTTTCAATTCGCATGGGCAATAATCGGCCCCAACTGCAATCTAAACGATACAGGAATAACAGAGCCAACTGCACAAGTCAGTGAAAAGGAAACTTGGAACGAAAAAAAGTGACCAAGATACACGTGTAAACCGAGATCAATGAACTGGCGAAAAAAATCGGCTATCGGGCCGCCTTACTTTCTAACGTCCGTCGTCAGTCATCGCAAAAAAAGTTCATTCAAAAGACTTAAATGAGGGCGCGCGCCTTGAGGGCACACGAGGCAATCGCGGCCAATAAAAATGTTTCAGGAAATCGCGGCAGACGCTGGTGACGTCACCGCGACAATGGCAAATTGGGGCAGCGGCTTTGCTGTTTAGCTTTTTTTGAATAATTAGCTAATTTGTGTCCCACTTCTGGGCAAAGGCCTACACTTTCTCTCCACTTCTCCCAGTCAGCGGGCATTCACTGCCACCCTGGCAGAAAGATCGTGAGGTCGTCCCGCCAACTCCCCCTTAGTGGGCCACGTTGGCCAAGGGCTCCCTTGTATTTTTTTTATGTAGCCTCCATTGGTCAAAGGCCCAGCACTGAGACACAATCGAGGCTACATAAATACATATGAGGCTTTCCCTTTTGCTTTCCACTCCTCCCTGTTCATGGCCACCTCCTGCCAGTCTGGCAAAAAGTGCATTAAGTCCTCAGATCATAGAAAGAAGGAGATATGCCCTAGCCGCGAAATAAGTCCGGTACCGCTGTCGCCACTTTTGAATATGTGTGCGTTTTCATTACATGCACAATATTGTAAATATAAGGTTCACGCACACGTCTGTCCAGTAATTTACTAGCGTTCTAATCTTTTAATTGGTTCGCACACTATGAAAAAGAATTGTACGAATACACTCGTACACGTAAACAACAGCGTCGGTGAACTCCTTAGGGATGGAACACTTATATCAAATAATACATATATCGATAAAATGATCCGATGAGAGGTTATTCATTTATTAACAGTATACTTCGTGTTGGGATGATACAAAAAAACAGAGCATGTTAAATTTACAAAAACAATATTATGAAAACAAAAAACCCTATTTTAATTTACTGTCCTGTGAAATGTAAATATTTATTAAGTACGTGTCTTTTTGACAGTATTTGTGGCTTCAGTATATGATAAAGATGCAAAACTTGGCTTTCTACTAATATAGAATTTGATTATTTTGATAATGATGATGACCCCTGTACTGTATACTAATACGATAAGTTAAAAATGGTTATATGTTAAATTTGTTTGGACAGAACACCACTGAAGCATACTTGGTAGTGACTCTGTCCGGAAAGCTAGGTCTTCTGGGTTTCAATCCTGGTTATGGAAAGAACTAATATTTGTGTGAAGAGCATGTCCACGGTCAGGGACGCATTTGTACCTGGATCTTGGATATTTCTTTGTATTTTATTTATTAAATGAATCCCAATGTAACGTGAAATGCACTTACATTACCATTTACAAATTGGCTTTAAATATTGGTAACTCTGTTAGGACTCTGTAAATTAACAGCAGTTTTTGTTGGGTGAAAGAATGAAGTGCTCACTTTTTAAGAATACAATAGCAATTACTTTCTCATTCTCTGAAAATAATTCACCCAGCTATATAAAAAATAGAATAAACACACACATAAACTCGAAAAACAACCATTTTTCTGAAGAAATTGCCACTTGTCTGAGTAACAGCGATATATTGGAATTCAGTAGCCACGCTTGGATTATAAGGATTAACTAAAGAATATGTTTATGGCTGTGATTTTCATGAAATGTGATGGAATGTATCATGGGCCTGTAAATAAAGTAAGTTCCTAATTAAAAATACAGTAAATAGATAGAACTTTTATAAGCTTGTCAAAAAAAATTTCAATGAAACTTTCGAAACATATATAGATTAAAAAAATAAAATCAGCATCCGACTGAAATCCTACAGAGAATATTTTCATTATCGTCATCATTCAGCCACAAGATATCCACTGCTGGATATAGGCCTCCTCCATGGATTTCCAAAAAGACCAGTTGAAAGCGGCTTACATCCAGCGTCTTCCTTCGACTAGGATGAGATCTTCTCTCCATCTTGTCGTCCGACGCTGCACTTGCCGATATGACATATAAGAAAGTACCGACATACCCTATTGTGGTCTCCATTCGAGAACTTGTCGGATCTAAAATGGTAAATAAATTATTAAAATACTGAAAATGCTTTATTTAACTTGTTTTTCATTGCATAATCGAATTTCATTAATAACATAACGCTCATAAAAAATTTAATATATAAGACTATGATTTAGTACCACAACCACATCACCTGATTTGTTTCTTTAGAAACACTTTCTTTTGGAGAGTTATGCGTCGTCCATATGAAATGAAGATTGTGATTGTGAAGTGATAATTGAATATTCTAAACCATGTAAAATTTTATCGTGATTTTAAATATACTGGTACCTCAACCTTTATGGAACTCGTTATTACTGGTATTTTCAAAGTAGGAACTGCCCACGGAAATATTTTTTCCCCCACTTTAGCATCTGGAAACACTTCTCTGTAAAATAGATGGAGCAAATGGTACTTTATTTGAAAGGAAATCAGTTATACCCTCTGTATTTTGATCCATTTTTCTTTCGTATTTTTCTTTATCTTTATTAGAAACTTTTTGAAATACATGTTCGAAGCTAGGCCTGTTTTTAATAAGGCAAAATCCTTCTACTAAAATAAAAGCTTCCTTAGCAACGCAAGCTGAAGTCTACGCAGATGGAGTCGCGGGCAATAGTCGACGATAAGACTAGATACCTAGTCTTACAATAATAAAATTGGTTCTAGTAATTTTGGAAGTCTGGACGAACGATTATTAATGCCTCAATAAAATCGATACTTAATCAGTCTGAAAAGAAAGGAACTACCCCATCACTATGTCTCCAGCTGACCTACTGGAGAATTTGACATTTCGCGGCAAATACATGCGGCCGTATCTCGAAACATCGCATTGAACAATGATCAGTTTTGCGTGACGGTTCACTGCGGGCTGGCTTTTCCTAGTTAGCAAACTTCCACCAAAATCCTATATAGAAACAGCAGTGGAGTAACTACAATGTAATAAATACGTCCCATTTACGTTCTTAGTAATGGGATGCACATTGCACATAAAATTATTATAATTATGATTTTTCGTAGTTTATAAGACGAATATAGTGAGTAAAATAGGTTTACCGGTGAAAAGACACTCCCCTGTTTTTGAATAGCATGGATCACAGCGATTTCTGCAGGTAATTACTGCGCAATTAGGCATTTTTCTCAGATGTTACTCGACGGCTGGCGCGAAGCGATTGACGGCCATATTTTAAAGTTTCGCAGAGGTTAGCCCAAATGGGCTAACGTTGGGCGACAGTGCCACGCCCACAAGGCACTTCTCCTTATTTTTGTGTTCTGAGATTAAGTCATTCCGTCTCCCGTGTATTATATTTTTATCTTAGTGTCAAATTGTTGCAGGAAATCGCGGCAGACATGCAGCAGACGATGATGACGTCACCGCGACAATGGCCAATTGGGGCAGCGGCACTGCTGTTCAGTTACTGCGAGTTCTTACAAATTGCGACTTTTAATAAAAAGAAGGCGGCCAGTTGCTTGCGCGTTGGACTAGTCATCGAGGGTTCCGTAATGAGATGATTTATAGTGTCCAGTGGCATCTTCACTCACACTAGATGGGTGAAGGTATAAATCGGACGCTGCAGTACCTGGAACATTGTTTTAGATGGTGTAGGCTTGCCCAGCACCTATACCATCCTGACAGCTTAGTCAGGTCAGGAAAGACTAGTCAATACGTGCGAAGCCAAACAAGCCAGGGGTTTCCTCGCGATGTTTCCCTTCACTGTTAGCGGGTGGGATTGGTGGGACTACAACTTCGCAAATGTAACGAATGTACGTAACATAGAAATTAAACAAAGTCATTGGTACATGCCCGCACTGTGGATCGAACCTGGGTCCCTCGCTTGCGAGTCCATTGTTCTACCTACTGGGCTACCACCACTGTGTACAGAGGGGTCCGTACCGCCATAAAATATACTGTAAAGACATGCATTTGTTTCAAGAGTCAAGTGTAACCTATAGTGCAGGCTCATTCCTACGAGTATATCTAGTATAACAATAATAATCGACCAAACATCACATGAGACTCCCGCTATGTTTATTTTATTTCTCGGGGTAACAACAGGATGAGTTACACATAAAAATGAACTTATAGTAAAATACACAAGTGAATAAAGTAAATTAACACATCCCTTCGAGTATCCCACTGAGAACAAAACTGATTGTAGTTTGCGAAGATGAATGTTCTATTTTAAAAAGTTGACTTCAACAAAACACTCTTAAAGCAGAGTTTAAAGCCGGTTAATGAGAGGAGTTCCTGTTATCCGCCTTTAACTCCGCCTGCGAAATCAACTTTTTATTTAAATAAGACCGGTTTATTTAACTTTTTTTAAATTTGTAATTATTGTGAATTAAGTGTGTCTCATTACGAAGATGCAAACAAAGAATATATTTTTAAAACAGTCAGACTGCGTAGGCTTAGTAGTGGCATTGGCACCTCAATAACGAACCCTAAAAAGGCCTTTTGTTCCGAGTCTACTAATACTCAATTTATAATGCAAAGCTATGCACAAGAGGCGGTTACTAATGGAGCAAACAAGCGAACCGCATGCACAGGCTTCCTTGACCGAACTTTGCGTGGCGGCAAATGCAAATACGGCATAAAGTCTGCGTTGCATCAATGGGAACGACATCGACAACGCCTTTAGCAATTTTTAGAAAGAAGAAGAAGAGTTTAAGAGCCGGTTTCTGAATTGAGAATTTCACTGAGTAAATACTTAAGTAACGTTCTGTCACGCTCTTTGCTGAGAAATTCGAAGAGAGAGCACTACAGTTAAGTGTTCACTTAGCGAAATTCTCAATTCAGAAACTGGCCATAAGACTAATACAATTCTATATCTCGAAACACTACACGTGGAAACTGCAAGGTATAAAACACTGTTTATTTTTAAAACTGTAATAAACTGACTGATAATGATCAGTCATGTTATTTCGTTAAAAGGTGAAGTAGGAAAACGTGAATGCAAAATACATCTTGAATACCTAGGTGACGAAATTTAATTTTTTTTTTTGAAAATTAATGAACTGAATGGAAGAAATAAAAATGGTTCAAAAAGGTAAAAAGGTTTGCACTGTTACAAAACACGCATTCCAGACTAGTATCCTTTACAAGCGTGGAATGCCACAGAACACTAATCATACAAATGACAGCCATCGAGAGACCGGTGTTCGACACCAAGGTCGTGGTGTCAATGTACAGAACAGGACGCCACCTGTCTCCGTTACGAATATAAATAATTATTATCACCAAGACAACTTCAATGGTCTGCCAATTGGAAACAGCCTTTTGCCTTATTGAGAACGGGTTGTGTTGCTCTAAGGTTAAACGTAACGATTGGATTTTCATGTAAATCAAGGGCTAATTTAAACCTAAGTAACTTCGTTATAGGCACGAAAATTGGAACTAATTTGCATATTATTTATAGCGTGAAAATTGCTTAAATTCTCCTGTAACGTAGCTTGATCACTTGAATATTCTTTTTAAACTTCATTAATTTGTAGTTCTTGTCGCTAAAAAAACAATAAGTCAATATTTAATCGTTTGATTTTATAAATTTGCATGATAGTTGAAGCGTTAGTGACGCTATACCTAACAGCAATGTTTTGGAAAAACAAGAACAGCCTTCACCTGGTATGTCACGACGACATCATTCTCTTGGCCTGTGACGGACCTGAGAATGCTTTACCGTCAATAGTCCAACAATTAAAATATAACCACGTTGCATGTGATGAAAAACCACCTAACCAAAGAACGAATACTAACAGAACACCAATTTACCAAACATGACAAATAGCAGATACCCTGAAGACTTATGCAGACATAAAGTCCTACAATAAAGAATAGTCAGTGAATCAACGAAGAAATAAACAGAACAAGTAAGAAGCATGAGTGTTCGATAGTGAATCACATGTAAACCGTTGTGAGAAAATTGCGCCATTTCCAGAAATGGACAGTGACAGTTCCAGTCTGGAATCTTTGTTCGGATAATTGCAAAGTTCACTGAACCTTAAAATGGTATTATGAGAACGTTTGTTCACTTAAAAAATACAAGGATTTGAGACTTTTTAATTCAGTTGAATCGCAATGTACTTATGGAATATTACTGAGTTAAAATTGGAGGGTCTTGAAATCATTAAATAAGTAAAACGTGCAAAGGAAAGGAGAAAGAATGCTGTTCAACAGAATGATAACGACGACATTTGTAATGTTTTAGAAAGTGCTGAAGAAATGTATGAATCTTGATAAATACATCGTGATAATGTTGATGGGATGTAGAAATACGTGGTGGCGTTACAAAAAACTCTAATATCTAAAATCGTCTATGAAAAGCCAATCCCGTGCAGCTTACGTAAGACGGAGGCGTTTTTTCAACTATTTGCAATGTTTATGAGAATGCGGACTGGCACGTCTCCAATGGGACTTTTTAATCAAATTAATTCATTGAGAAACGTTTTATAGCCGAACGCGTGCAAACAGACAGCCGCGACCTCCCCAAGGTCGGCGGTATATTTCGGTGTACCAAGAAGTCTCCGTAACTCTGTTGCATGTCAGAGTTGACTTTGTATTTCTTTGTCTACCCTTCATGTACAGTTTAGACTTTTTTCTGATTGAAATTATCCAATTTAGCCTGCCAGTCATCGTTAAAAGCTGCGCCTTGAACTTCACGTCGGGAGGCAGGGACGACCTTGGTCAAATTTGTTTCGTGTGGGTTAAGTTAAGACTGGATATTTGTTAGCGGTGTATAATTATGTAAATGTATCCTAAAATCTTAAATCAAATCGCGTTATTAAGGACGTATACGTCTTTTTATAAACCATTTCAAACCTCCATATGCGTAATACCATAACCATATTTGCGAAAATGCGATCGGGCATCAGGTCCTATGTAAACAGAACAATTTTATAAGACTGTGTATTGTCATGGTCTTAAGCCATTTTCAACCATCTTGGTGTATGTATGTAATTCAAAATCGTATAACGACGTTTGGCAGCAAACATCTACAGAGCAAAAGCCTCTTCTTTATTGCGCAGTGGTCTGTCTGCCAGCACATGGCCATCCGGAACGTGAGCAAATATAAAATAACTACGCAGAATCATATTTGAAGGGCTTCTGATGTCAATTTTATATGCATACTCGTAAAAGAATTCTTCGATGTTCGGTATTATTTAAAATAGAATCGAACAGAGTTTATTTAATAATTTGCATGCACCATTACAAAAAGATATATGAGGTACATTGCAATTTAGATAGATAGATAGAGATAGAAAACATTTTATTATTCATAAAAATGGAAATTACACAGATATTTCTTAACCTAAGGACAAACGGCGGCCTTATCACTAAAAGTGATCTCTTCCAGACAACCTTTGGTTGAACTGGACTAAAACATTACAATTTAGCTACTGAAATGAACCGATTCGAATTGATAGTTGTTGTGTCTCTTCGTATGTACGTACGTATAGTAACTATAAAGGAAAACCAATAATCCGGTATGTCATTTTGTAACAAGTTGTCAACTAACTCCTCTCTAACGGTGAAGGAAAACGCAGAGAGGAAACCTGAGCGTCTGAGGTGTTCAGATACCTCGAAATTGCCAATCTGCGGTGGACACGCTTGGTGATTAAGCTCATACTCTCTCTCTCTCTCTCTGAGAGAAGGCCTGTGATCTTCAGTATATAGGCTGCATTATTTATCAATTGACGGCCTAACGAAAAAAAAACACAATTCCTTAAAACATTCCAAAAGAGGCGACTAAAGTACAGTCTGTTGACTTTTAGAATATACCTCGGCTACTATCGGATAGAATCGGATATATTCGTGTAATAGAAATATCGGAACTAATATGACTTCAAAATAGTGAAGAGAAGTTTTATACAGAGCAGGAAGTAGTATTACACTCGTGTGCTTTCAGCGAAAATCGAAGCTTAATCTAGAGCCCGAGGTATATTCTAAAAGCTAACAGACTGTAGTCTGTGGGGAAGATTTTACTGGGACAACGCAGAACTGCAGACTACACGCCTCTAGGGGTGTTTCAGTGGAATCGCGTATTTATACATTTAATGAATAGAAATATGTACAAATAGTGAGCCTGGGGCACAAAGGAAAGTCGTGGAACGAGGGCGCGGAAAAGACACGACACTTTGTATAGAATTAGCGCCCTTGCCCCGTCCTTTCTGCGTGGGGTGCGTCCGGCCCTTCAGTAGAATATTGTATCAAAGTGCCGTGTGTCAAAGATCCTTTCATAAGTCAATAACTGTAGGGTAAAAGTGTCCTTAAACTCTATAACGGCAGTAGACGCTCGCTCAAGAGCCTCAGAGTTTATCGTTCGTTGCGGGTATTACACAATCGGCACTAAGGGATCGTCGTATGAAACTCGTAATGTAAGATATACTCGCTGGCTCTCAAGAGTGTGTACAGCCGGCTTTAAACACTTGACAGGGCAATTCGATAGACGATGACTAATGCGCGTTTGCATAGAGAAGTGAGTTTAATCGTTGCTTATGAGTCGTTCATCATGAGGATGAATGGTAAAGAAATATGTGAGGAGAGAGTCATCGCAAAATAATTTTTCATAATTCGTAAATGAATCTAAAGTATTACTAGGTATATTTTTGTTAACGCCCCTTAAGTGTAGCAAAAAAACTGAAAATATACTCACTCAAAGAGTGTCTATGGGACCTAATTACCAAACTTAAAAAACTAATTAATTCACTTTCGACAGAGCAAGTTTGTCACGGAATTAGAAAGAAAGGAAGAAAAACATTTATTGGAACAAATTAACACATCACAGGAAAAGAAAAACAATTTAAAAAAATATGCTAGTAATATAAAAGTTAGAACGATTATAAATATTTCCCTAGCTACTCGTGGAAACAGGATGAAGTTGCAAAATCAAAGCAATTTATGATTTTGTTACTAAAGCCGTGAATACATCTGTAGGTGCAAAAAAGAGAACTCGAGACTTTCATGATACAACACCGAATAACACAGAACCCGCTCACAAACAGTTCAGCTGTCCTAACAGGAAATACATAGACAGACCAGATTAGCTGTCTCGCTTTACAGTAAAGAACGAGAGCGAGATGGTGAGACTCGAGTTCGATATAAGACCAAGCCTCGCTAGCAGTACGCAACGGAATGCCTGAAAACCAGTTGCGTCCTGTGAACCGTATTTTATCGACGTCGAAATAACCCAGCAGTGGTTCCGCCCAGTGCTAAATCATCTGGTTGCAGCCGCGATGATTGTACATCGCGTAACAGAAAAAGAAAGAGCAGCAGTCTTCTGCTGCGGTTATATGGGCGTAACGAAGTGGAAGATTAATTTATTTATTCAGTTTGGAGAATCATCAGCTTAAACTTTCAATATAACAATGTGACTTAATATCTAAAAGCTAATTGTATTGTATTTTTTTTTCGGATAAATAACAATCCATTGGTTGTTAGTAAAATAAAACTCAGTATTAAAACTAAATATGTTAGTGAGATCACAAGCCATACATAAATTATAAAATAAAATATAACATAAATTTCAAAATTAAAAATTTCGGAGTTGAAATTAAAATTTTAATTTTCAATTTCTACTCCAAACTTATATTTTGGTTTACACAAAAGCGAGTCCCAGTGTCTAATTATTGGGCTATCCGTCCTCTCTGCTATAGCTTTCAGGATAGTGTTGGAGCCGGCCCGGATTCTATATCAGATTAGGACAAGATAACATTATAACAGATTCTCGCCAGTAGTAACACATTATAAAAACAGTTTAAACAACAGTTCCGTTACGCCTGAGCCTAGATTCGACCAATGCACTGTGGTAAAATGGCAATGAGCCGTTTCCAGCACAAGTTCACAAAGCACTTCATAGCCATCTATAGGCGTGCACATACGAGAACAGGGACACGTCTGTCAAATTTTGCTTCGTTATCAACCTGTCCAGTCCCCACTGCTTGGGCACGGGTCTCTTCCTGCATCGCAGGAAGGTTAGGTCATACTCCACCACGGGGGCCAAGTCCGGGTTGGTGGAGGATTGTAAGACAGTGGCGGGCCTTACAGTCAGAAGTTATCAAGCCGCCCACAAGGCCTCTGACATGGCTTAACGACTGCCATTATATGACAGCCGGCACCAACGGCTTAACGTGCCTTGCGAAGCACGGATGCGCTCGGAAAAATGCCACTTGACCGCGCCTGTTGTTGCTTAACCAACTGATTGATTCCAATCACTCTGTTCGCCTAGGCCACGAGCGCTTCGAAAATTTTGCTTAGCACAGAATAATTTTGACGGCCGTATTCCGGTTCTTCTATGGCCACGCCTGTAAGCGCCATCTATGAACTGCTTTGTGAACTTGTGTTGAAAACGACTAATTGTATGAAAACGGCGACTTAAATTTCTACGCGCGCATATACATCGAACCTTCTAGGCGTCAATGGTATAAAAAAACACCCCACGTGAGCGGATGATCATGTATCTGTAATAGTACTATAATGCACTATCAGAATTGAGGCCCAGGTCATAGATAAATTTCAACCAATGCGTCATGTTGAGCTCGAACTATTTCACTGCAACGAAATCGAATTTCTGTACTGTACTGTTTAGTACGCATTGCGATTTAGACCGCGCGATAGTTTCCGCAAAAATCTTGAAGATAATGCAAAATGTATGAGATTCACGTACCTGCGAAAAGAAATCACGCGAAAATTGTTCTCAGCGTGCGAATTCGTCAGAAAAAAATCGCGGCGATTTTATTCGCAATGCGTGCTGAGCCTTACGTATCGCATATTCTCAGTAAGCGATTTGATCGGAAAAAAATCGCGGCGATTTTATTCGCAATGCGTGCTGAGCCTTTCTTATCGTATGATATTAAACCAGCCGCACCCACATCCACTCGCGCGCATATGATCAAAACATACTTTACGACAACGAATAAAACAGACAAGAGCCCTTTGAATACCTACACATGGTATTGGCGGATTTCAAGACTAGCGCGGAGAAAATAACATTTGCCCAAAGTCGTAAAGTTCACAAAGTACGCGTTCGCTATTGCGTTCATCTAACTAAAGGATGTTTGAAGTATGACACAGAATCGGTGGTAGAGCGGTAGAACGCCTTCTCAATCGGGAGGTCGCGGGTTCGAATCACGGCATGTGCCAATGACTTTGTTTTCTAAGTTATGCACATAAATTTATGGTATTATAGTAGCAATGCCACTCGATAACTGTGAAGAAAAACATCGTGAGGAAACCCTAGTCTGAAGTGTTAACATACCTCAGCGCTTGCTACGTACAATGACCCAACTATATAAGATAAGAATATTTATTATTATACAACAGGAAAAAAAACAAACAAAATAATTATAAAGATACAGTACAATTGGCGGCCTTATTGCTTAGAGCAATTTCTTCCAGACAACCTACGATGGAGAGTGGGGCAACTATGAGGCTAAGTGCGGAAATCTCAGCGCTAGCTAGGTTTGACACAAAAAAGGATGCAACGTTCCTCTCATAACAAAAAAACACAAAGACGATACTCCTTCTTCAGGCTATATTAGTCCACTGCTGGACATAGCCCTCCCCTAATGAGCGCCATAGCGCAAGGTTGTTCCATCATTGGGGGGTAACGCCCGTAATCCCCACGCTGGGCATGCGGGTTGGGGATCGCAGTTTGGTGGAATTGTACTGCAGGGGGCGCTGCTGCCCACCCCCCGGTTTGGGCCCCTTAGTCGCCTTTTACGCCACCCGCGGGAAGAATTTGGGTTGGTGCTATTCTCTAGGCCGACACCAAGCAGCAGAATTGAAGCAGAAGGACGATACTACAGTTGGAGTAAAAAAAACTACTACGCAGATATAACTGTTTTTAATCAGAATCATTAATGGTCGTGTGTGCGCCGACGCAATGCCCACTGACCTCAGTGCGGACGAGATAAGGTCTATTTCGAGTGACGCGATAACTCCCGTACCTACGTCGAATGTTCAACTGATACGGCATTGGAGGCGCCGGAACCATACGACAAACACGTCACACGCACTTGATAAATCGATACCGTATCCGGTGATCGGGAAAAGAATATTTTTACGATAAGTCAATGGGTATAACGGTGGGCAAGAGAGGAACTGTTAAATATTAAGTAGTTGTTAAATATTTGTAAGTGAATATAATACATATTGAATGTGTTTCAAAAGAAGATTTTGTATTCTGTATTGGAAACCAGCTTCGAGAACAGAATGATTATCTTTACTCGAAACCAGGTATCCTAAAAAGAAAAATAATTCTGTATTCGAAACTGGTTTCGAAACTTCCAAAGTGGCCGAAGGGGAGTAAGTTTACTTTGACCTCTGTGGGGTAGCGGTAGCGCATCTGCTTACCACGCAGCGTACAGGTCCGGGTTCGAACCTCCGCTGGGGACAACAAAAAAAAAATCCAGGTCTCGGATGTTTACATGTTTGTGATGTCGCTGTCTCTGGTTCCCACGACACGTCCTAGTGTGGGGCCAGAAGCAATGTATGTGCCTGAATGAAAATGTAATTTCTATGTTTTACTTTGTAAAATAAGTTGATGACCAATAGAATTGTCATCAACCCATTTTGTCCCCACCGGCACGGCAGGGGTCTCTTCACTAAAGGAAGGAATAGGCCATACTCCACCAAGGGGGCCAAGTCTGGATTTTTGGAGACAGAACCAATACAACTTAAAATTTTTGATATGCATCCCAGTTAGAGGCATCCACAACAAATATTGTAGATGCTTCGAGACTCTTCAAATGTAGAGATTCTATATAGATTAAAATTTGTATGCAAACAACAAATTAGTAGCTAAAGCAATATAATCCTATCAAACTTAACAACTAATTAAGTGTAATTGTTTAGTGTATGAGAATAAAACCTTCACAACTTGATTTTTTTTAAAATTCGATTCGATTAAAAAAAAAAAGAATAAGAATAAGGAATAGAGCAAATCTTAGATGTGGATGTGAAAGTGATTTTAAGATAACTAGACCTGAGATTGTCACACTTAGCCTCACAGATGGGCCATTACAATTAGATTCGATTAAAATAAAAAAAGAATAAGAATAAGGAATAGAGCAAATCTTAGATGTGGATGTGAAAGTGATTTTAAGATAACTAGTTAGACCTGAGATTGTCACACTTAGCCTCACAGTTGGGCCATTATACAAGTGTTACAATACCTCGGAATACCTCAGCGCTTGCTGAGTACGTAGCTGAGGTATTTTAACACTTCAGACAATACCGTTTACGCACGATGTTTTCTTTTACCATTAGCGAGTGGTATTGCTACCATAACATCACAAATGTACATAACTTAGAAAACAGACATTGGCACATGGTACATTTGATATCAACCTTTGTATGGGCCATGGCGCGTGCCGTAACGGATTCTAATCGGCCTTAAGTTAAGAACTCAAAAGGATCCTGGGTGATTGTGGATAGTAAGGGTCTGTGTTAAATTTAATTTATTTACTTGGACAATCGTAATCGTTATCAACCCTTGTATGTCCCCACTGCTGGGGCACGGGTCTCTTCCTGAATCGCAGGAAGGTTAGGCCATACTCCACCACGGGGGCCAAGTCCGGGTTGGTGGAGGATTGTACGACAGTGGCGGGACTTACTGTCAGAAGTTCAAGCCGCCCATAAGGCCTCCGACATGGCTTAACGACTGCCATTACATGACAGCCGGCACATTAGTGGATTAGAATTCACGACCTCCAGATTGAGAAGCCGGCATTCTACCTCTCCACTGCCACCGTTCTTAATTCATTAAGCTATCATAAGCTAGTTTACTGATTTTATTTTCCTTTACAGTTCGTAAATGATAATGCCTGTCTTCAAGTTACTTTAGTATAAAATAAGCCCGTCATTGGCCTATGATAAATTATATAACAGTGTCAATATTAATTAACTAGTGCTGTGAGTTTTGTAAATAAATAAAATAATCGCTGCCTTCGCCTCTATAAACACTTTTCTTTCGGTATCCAGCAACAAAGTATTTTCCATTATGCGCTAGCCATATAAGGCTGTTTTATTGCCACGGGAAAACACCACAATGATCATTTTGTTTCATACAAATGTTACTTCGGTCACCGTAGTCTCGTGGCGTTGCATCACCTTCGGCTCGTAGTAAAACAAATCATTCACGTGGTTCAATCGACGTTACTACATACAGTCTATTTATTCTTACTTGTCCAATTTAGTAAACAAGATTCTAACCTTAAAATTGAGATTAGATGCCTAAACTAGACATTTTCTCGCAAATTCATGAACTATCATGAACCATGTTTATAAAATTGGCAGCGTGTTATCTAAAAGAGTGTTCTAAGTTACTTCATTTATGGAAATATGGCAGTTTTGGACTAAAAAGTTACAGTTTACGGGTAGAATCTTGTTTACTAAATTGGACAAGTAAGAATAAATAGACTGTACATACATAACCTCACAACTGTATCCCAGACGGGTAGGCAGAGACCAGGGACTGCCACTTGCCACGATCTTGACAGATCACCTTCGCTTCATCAACATTCATAACTCGTTGCATGCACGCACGGCGGTTCCAGGTACTTTTTATCTTCTCCGTTGCTAATATATCCCCTTTTTGGTCGATGTATATCCGCCTGGGACGTGCCTTACCAGCCCTTCAGTCACATTCGCAATATATATTTGTTTCGTCAATGTTTTTTTCCGATTTCGACGTTACTTCTTCTTCTTCAGGCTATATTATGTATTCCACTGCTGGACATAGCCCTCCCCTAATGAGCGCCATAGCGCCCTGTCTTCAGCTTGCCGCATCCAGCACCTGCCGGCAGTTTTTCGCAGATCGTCCTTTTACCTGGTCGGAGGGCGTCCTACACTACGTTTGCCGAGTCCCGGTCTCCACTTCAGAACACGTTTACTCCATCGGTTGTAAGTTCTTCGCGAGATATGGCCAGCCCACTGCCACTTCAGCTCGCTAATTCTCTGATATGAGCTATGTCGATAACTTTGGTTCTCTGTCGGATGCATTCGTTACGAATCCTATCCTTAATAAATTTACAAAGCCGCTGGCGTCGTAGTAAACAGACAGCCTTCGCGGTTTCAGGTGAGTTAGCATGTTAACCGAAGTAAACAGTGCAAATTTAAGGGTGCTTCAATAAATTATAGAAATCCGCGAATACGAGTGGGCCTACGAAGAGACTTGTCTTCACACACAAACCACGTGTATCAAATCATCTATTCGTCACAATCAGAACACCGACTGTTAGGCGAGGCGCATGTTGAGACGCAGGCGACGCAGCACAGCACAGCGCAGATTTTGTAAAGCATAGAAAGTCATTGAGCTACGTACACTGCAGCGCAGGCACGTACGACGCAGACATGTGTCTGCTCTGCGTCTCGTTGTAGTGGCGGCACAGATTTCTGCGCGACGCGTGCACGTCGAAGCGTGTTTACTAACAATTTTGTTGCAATGACAATATTTAATTAAATTAGTTCGCTATGAACCTTGTTTGGATCATACAAATCATCCAGACTATTAAAAAGGCATTGAATGAGTTATGGGTGAGAATTACCAACTAATGAAGCGAATAGTTGCGTCGCAGCATGCGGTAGGGGCTATGTCTGCCTCAACTGCCCTGCCCTGTAAGTAACTGTGCTGCGTCGCCTGCGTCTCAGCATGCGCCCAGCCTTAAGGCGGCTTTTGACTATGGGATGTAATTTAATAAATTTACATCTTAATACTTTATCGCTCGTCGTACATATTTTTATAAATTAGCTATAATATTATTATAGCAGTGTGAACCGGTCTCGTACAAAATCGGTCTCAAGATGTAATATATATTTTATACAAATTTTGTTAAGATCAAATATTTTCTGAGCGGTTAGCGGCGGTAGCGGAGCGGTAGAACACTAGCTGCGCAATCGGGAGGTACTGGGTTGGAATCCCGGCATGTACCGATGACTTTGTTTTCTATGTTACATCCATTTGTAATAATATCGAGGAAACCTAAGTATGTGAGGTGTTCAAATACCTACTTCAATGCTTAAAATGGCCAATACACGGTGGGCACGCGTGGTAACAAAGCCCAAACTCTCTCTGAAAGAAGGCCTGTGGTCTGCAGCAAATATGTTCTTGTATGTTATTTATTAGGTACCTACTCTAGAAATAAAACTGGAGAAATTAAGATCCGAATCAGTGCCTCGTAATTTTAGAATGTGATGTCTTGCCAGGAGGGACGTTGAAACATTTGCATGCAATGTAACACGTACGTCCGAGTAGTTTACCGAACTTGCATTTTTAATACAAACTTAAGAATACATAAGAAAGAAAGAAACAATACTATCTACCAAATACACATAACTTTACATCGACACATCTACAAAATCACAAAATACACTGATCGTGCCATAGAAGTTAAACCTCAAAATGCAACAATGAAAACGATTCCAATAATCCTTTCATTTACAGAAGTCATACCGTACACTCTGCACACTAGCCTTAAAGCTCTAGACATTCACCGATCAACCGACAGACATTTTCATAAAGCCACTACTATAGATATATAGATAGAAAGGTAACAATTTATTGTACACTACTTGTGCCCCGGTTTATCGATTTTCCCCATTGTAAATAGGATATTTTCCCACAATAAAACGTAGCCTATGTTAAAAACCTATTTAGATGCTAAAAATCTCTTTACAATATTCTCTGTTTTTAAAACTGTCCTCAGCACGGGTTAGTGCACCAAAAAGAATATAACCACGTAGCTTATGTGTTAATCCAGGGTATCTGTTATGCCAGTCTGTTATAATATATTATGCCAGCAGTTTAGTCGTGAAAAAGTAACAAACATACACACTCACAAACTTTCGCCATTTTAACATTAGTGCGATAAAAAAGGAAATTACACAGATATTTCTTAACCTATACAAAACACTTGTATCGTTCGAAAGTTTTTTGGCAAAGGCAACGAGCTCTGAAGTATTAGTAATTAATGCACTTGGGGGTGACCCATGCCAAATTGTACCTACCTCTGTTACGAGAGAAAACTTAACGTAAAAAAAAAATAACTTCCACACAACACAATCACTTCGTTATCAACCCTTGAATGTCCCCACTGCTGGGCTTCCTGCATCGCAGGAAGGTTAGGCCATACTCCTCCACGGGGGCCAAGTCCGGTTGGTGGAGGATTGTAAGACAGTGGCGGGCATTACTGTCAGAAGTTATCAAGCCGCCCATAAGGCCTCTGACATGGCTTAATGACTGCCATTATATGACAGCCGGCACCAACGGCTTAACGTGCCTTGCGAAGCACGGAAGCGCTCGGAAAAATGCCACTAGCGGTAGTCACGGGACGCTCACCCATCCTATACCTGACCGCGCCTGTTGTTGCTTAACCAAGTGATTGATTTCAATCACTCGGTTCGCCTAGGCCACGAGCCCTTCACAATCACTTGCCTGGTCCCAAATTGGGATACCCTGTGCTATGGTAACCAGGCAATGTCATCACAAACATAGAAAAAAAAGAAACTGTCACACACTCAATATAGCTTTCGGTTTATCAGGAACAAAATTAGATAATTACGAGTTCAGATAGAGTAATTACCTGACTTGCCTAGCAGCACCTGTAATCCTTACATCTTAATCAGCTTGATTCACAGGAAAGACCAGTTTAATACGAGTGGAGTAACTAACCCGTGGGTTACCTCATTGGGTTTTCCTTCACAGCTAGGGAGTTGTATTTAGGGCACGTATATGCAGGAGCATGTGAATTTATTTTAGGTTTTGGCAAATACGGTTTTATGGCGTGGCATAGTGATCAATTCCAGAGTTTGAGGCGGTTCAAACTCATGCGTACTGCGATTTAAAAATATTCCAATGATAAATAACGAATTTTAAGCCTGGCTTGTTTTATTATCAACAAAATATATATATTTTTTAAATATTCTTGAGTTTTCCGGAGGAAACATGATGAACAGAGATGTTCACATACCTCAGCGCTTGAAATTGCCAATCCGCGGTGGGCACGGGTGGTAATGTGCCCTGCAGTGGAACGTTTAACGCTCCAAAAAACACCTTTTTTTAATATACAAAAGGATTCAGCAATGAGCGTGCAACGACTTATGAACGTTATTGAATCGAAGGTGATGTGTCAGGATCGTGGCAAGTGGCAGTCCCTGGTCTCTGCCTACCCCTCTAGGATACAGGCGTGATATTATGTTATGTTTATGATTTAGCAGTAAGAGTGACACGTTATTTTATTATTTCATGCGAACGGCCATGGTCTAGTTGTAACTTTACAGGTGTGATGTCTAGATATTTTTTGAGTTTTCCTAATCATCTTTATTCAGCCACAAGAAGTCCGAAGTGGGCATAGCCCCCTCCCTCATGGATTTCTAAAAAGGCCGTTTGGATGCGGCTTGCAGTGGCAAGTGGCAGTCCCTGGTCTCTGCCTACCCCTCTAGGATACAGGCGTGATATTATGTTATGTTTATGATTTAGCAGTAAGAGTGACACGTTATTTTATTATTTCATGCGAACGGCCATGGTCTAGTTGTAACTTTACAGGTGTGATGTCTAGATATTTTTTGAGTTTTCCTAATCATCTTTATTCAGCCACAAGAAGTCCGAAGTGGGCATAGCCCCCTCCCTCATGGATTTCTAAAAAGGCCGTTTGGATGCGGCTTGCAGAGTTGAGTTGTTGAGTTTTATGCACGTAAGTGGGGACATACATGGGTTCATATCGATCGATGCAGGTAAGTATAAATTGGCGCAGCTTTCGTGCGGTGTCTTCTCCTAGAAAATTTTATAACCCGTTATGTTATATAAATTTAATTTTTCAAATTATAGGTATCTTATATAATTGTATACTTAAAATTAGCATTGCAATATTAAAATTAATCACGACTGTCCTGTCCTGAATTGTTGAGGAAATTATTATTTCCTCATAAAATTTCGCAGACCGGTGTAAAAGAATGAGCTGTTGATCTCGCGCGTCGAACGAAAAGTATTAAGGTTGTCAGGAGAGTTATCACTAAAGTATAATTATCTACGGATCTACTCGGTATACAATGTTTATTACGCCATAGGATGAAGTAAGAATTTACCTACCTGTACAATTGTACATATAAAAATAAATTGTTACTTACTACATACAAAAAAATTTAAGACAATCCTGTTTTTAGTGTTCCGTAGTCAAAGAACCCTCATAGTTTCGCTTCCGTCCGTCGGCCTGTCCCTGAAAGCGCCTCAGCACAGAGACGATAAGCTCGATAAGAGTATTAGAAAGCTGATGTTTAGCATATAACGTTCAAATAAAATAAAGATGAATTGAATTGATATACATATTTTTTACCCATAATAGGGATGCATTTTTATTGTAACCTACACCATATCGTTGGATTAATCGTTTTAAAATGTTGAAACGACTGTTTTTTTAGAGTAGAGCGTTTATTCTCCGGCTACACAAGATATACGGTTAATTAATTGTAGGAACGTGAAAAAAATCAGGTTAGCAGGGCACATAGACACATATTAAAAACTTAAGGAAACTATCACGGCTAGTAGATCTTACAAGTTAATGAGTAATAGGCGACCAACTTAAATGAGGAAAACTTTGTAATTTCTGTGTACAAGAATGAATATTCTATCTCTTTATCTTAGTACAAAATTCATTGAAAATTACTTTGATAAAGTTGTTAGCTCTGTAAAGCAAGTAAAAATCCTTCTTTCTACGGAACCCTACAATGGCCGTGACCCGACAAGCACTTAGCCGGTAAAGTTTTTTACAGTAAATTCTGTATTTTGTGACAAACAGACATCACCGTCTACCCGGCTCTAATTTCTTTCTTGTCTCGGTCTATGGTTGCCTGGAATAAATTGCTTTTAGTTATAAGGCCGCCAATTGTACTACCATATGACTGTAATTTTTGTGTAAAATAAACAATATTTTATCTATAAATAAAATAAATCGAATCCCTAACTTCTTGTAAATGCTCAATATGCGTTGCGTTGCCTCTAAATAGCCTTGTGGAAAGGTCAAGAAAGACTAATCTTTCAGGGACAACGTAATATAATACTGCGTGTTTTAATTTTCTTGTAACATTTTCTACACAGAATTTATTCGTGTAGAAGTGATACGTTTAGTATGCAAATTTCATTTATTACTATGCTTTAAAATATACAGTAGTTGCGGCAGTCGCCTTGTATTTTAGCCTGCAGTCTTTCAGCCGGCCCAAACGGTCACTCGTCTAGGAGTAGTCTAGACGTATGTCGAGCACAAATGTTATCTATCACTAAAGCAATACAGTGCAAATACGCGCTACCAATACGGCGAACCAATAACACCACCACACCACGACCGCAGAAAGTAATGGAAAATGGAAGACAATCGAAAAGATACCTTAAAATAATCGGGGTGGAGTTGGTAATTCGTTGGAGCGTTTGGCGGCACACGAGACGAGGCGGTGAAAGCTCGTCTGCCCTTGCCGTCTCTAGTTCCGCGAGAACATAATTGTATGAGTTCACTGAACTATTCAATGAAATTAATTGAATCACGAGGGCTTGAGAACGATGTCACCAATTTATATGTTTTAGCCTCTTTTAGTCAGACGGCTTAGAGCGGCTCGAAAACTTCTGACAGTAAGATAAGCCACTAGTCTTGCAAGCCTCCACCAATCCGGACTTGGCCCCCGTGGTGGAGTATGGCCTATACGTTCCTCAGGGAAGAGACCCGTGCCCCTCGGTGGGGACGTAACGGGTTGATGATACATGATACAATCGCGTAAGGCTATTTTTCGAAAACCGATCCCCCTTTAGTGAGATATCGTGAAATTTGGCTCGACCCACTCAGCCCTCCCCTAATCTCACATGAGATTATTTGGCTGGCTGGCCGGTAGCGGTCAAACAATTGAGGCACTACTGTGCCACTTTGTGGCGTTCGCATAACCGCGATAAATATGATTACCTATGTAGGAGAATTCGTCGCAATTTTACGCTGCCCAAAAAAAAAAAAAATACGTTGGACGCTCCCTTTCAAATTCACCGTTCTGCAAACGTTGCATGGATTAAAGTCCAACGATGTCGTGCAGTTGGCGTTCAATGTGAAACCGGCCATTTGTATGCAGTGCATTCCTGCGCTGGCAGATCGACACGGTAACCTGGCGACAAGGTCGCGACTGCCAAGATCAGAAGTCGGAAGGCTAACCTTATTGATTCATCTAATTACAAGTTAGGTAAACACGCTGATAAGAACGGTCTGACAAACAATCTTGCTGTGCAGCGCGGCAACATAGCCGTTGTTATACGGAATTTTGGGTTGGATGTAGCGCTCGTGGCCCAGTCAAACCGAGTGATTGGAATCAATCATTCGAGTTAAGCAACAACAGACGCGGTCAGTTGCAGGATGGTTGACCGTCCCCTGAATACCGCTAGTGGCATTTTTCAGAGCACTTCCGTGCTTCGCATAGGCACGCTAAGCCGTTGGTGCCGGCTGTCAAGTGGCAGTCGTTAAGCCATGTCGGAGGCCTTATGGGCGACTTGATAACTTCTGACAGTAAGAACCGCCACTGTGTTACAATCCTCCACCAACCTGGACTTGGCCCCCGTGGTGGAGTATGGTCTAACCTTACTGCGATGCAGGAAGAGACCCGTGCCCCAGCAGTGGGGACATACAAGGGTAGATATCGGGTCGGATGTGCCTCGGAGTGATTTGTTTGGTTTCTTATGCCGCCTGTAAACGTCCCATTGCAAGGCACAGACCTTTTCTCAGAGAGAGTACGGGTCTGTTTGGTTAGGATTTTTTATTTTTCAATGTTGGTTAACGTTTTCTACATAATTAACATAACATTTACATACAAGGACATACATTGCTTCTGGCCCCACACTAGGATACCCTGTGTCGTGGGAACCAGAAACAACGACATCACAAACATGTAAACATCCAAGATCTTGGCTTTTTTTTGTTCCCAGCCGGGATTCGAACCCGGGACCTCTTGCATGGTAGGCAGACGCGCTACCGCTACGCCACAGAGGTCGTAAATTTACGAAAAGTGCGTATGTATTTTCAACCGACTTCAAAAAAGGAGGAGGTGCTCAATTCGACCCGTATGTTTTTCTATGTTTGTTACGCGATAACTCCGCCAATTATGAACCGATTTGAACAAATCTTTTTTCGGCGTATAGGTAATACCTCAAGGGTGGTCCCATTTAAATTTATAATAATAAAATAATTAACTTTAAAAAAAAAATAAAACCGACTTCAAATGCGTGAACACAAAAAAAACTAATAAAATAATTAACTTTAAAAAAAAATAAAACCGACTTCAAATGCGTGAACACAAAAAAAAACTAAAAATAATTCCTAATACGACTGGCACCGACTCCAAAAAACAATAGGTATATAAGTATAACTATTGTAAGATATTTAGCTGGTTTAACTTTAATGACTTTGACATAGTTTAGGAAAATTATAGTATTAGGTAATAGATATAAGGAATTATTTTTAATTTTTAGTTTATTTTGTGTTCACGCATTTGAAGTCGGTTTTTTTTTTAAAGTTAATTATATATCCTCGTGTTTTGGTATTGTAAAAAAATAATGCCAAGATGACTATTAAAAAAGACTAAATTTCAAAGCATTTTTTCCATTTTTTCTCCAAAATAATCCAGATTTTGAAATAGACACCTAGTTTGACTTGTAACGTTCATTAAGCCGCAGTATCTGCGCTACTTTGAATAAAACCTTTTCATTTCATTTTGGTAATCTAAGCTTTTAAGCGTTTGCAGTTCGCATTTTATGTTCATTTGTGAAGCTCTTTTTTACTCCTATTATTAATAAATGCTTCTATTGTATAAACACCCAGTAGACATCAGTTTTTATGTTTGGATAATGAGGTAACAAAATTTTTGTCAAGCAATCTTTTTGTCGGACCATACCAAAAATCATAATTTTTATTGCAAAATCGTAGTCGGGTGGGTGGCTGGAATTGGATCAATGTGGAACTATAATGGGATAACGTGAGTGGGATGACCAAGCAATACGAATTTGATGATCGCGGAAAAAGTGGTCTGTTTGATGTAACGTCATTGGATTACCTATGTTTATGACAAATAAATGTTTTGATTGATTGATTTGATTTGACATGTTTATGATTTATTTAAATATGTATAGTCCATTTATTTAGGTAATTAATTGTTGTCGTGTCCAGCTAGGAGAGTACAAGGTCAAGATAAAAGTTGTATCCTACTATCGGGTAGCGGCATCTCGCTTTATGCGGTGAAATAAAGCAAGATGGCGCTAGCCGATAGTGGGATAAAACTTTATTGTGACATTGTGCTCCCCTAGCAGTTCTTGGACTCCGAATATTCGAATGTTTTACTATTCAAAAATTTTATGGGCTTTAGTGTTCGAGTATGGCCTATAGCTTCCTCAGGGAAGAGACCCGTCCCCTTCGGTGGGGACATAATGGGTAAATGATGATGGACTGTCAAATTCCATACTAATTTCACAGTTAGACGATTGAAAGCGCTCAGGATTTGGTGCGCGTAATATAGGGGCTGAACACTTTTTGAGATTGTTTTATTAAATATAACGAAGGCCAAGGATGCCTTCTCTTGCAAATTGGCAAAACCAGTTATTTAAGTAACTAACTACAGGTTTGTTAGCTTCGCGTGGTGACTTTTTCAAATAAAACTCTCAAGGGCCATTGAACTTTGTTAGTTATAAATCTCGGTTCATTGACTCGTTGGGGTACTTTCATGTAACTTTATATTGTTCAAAGCTAATGATTGATTCGTAATGCAATTATGTAAGACGTCAGTTGCAACCAGACAGGCAAGACGGTTTTGGCAGACGGCGAAGTTTATTCTCATTAGAAAGTCGCAGATTCGGCTTTGGGGGGCAACGACCGGCACTGCACCTATTGGCCCGCCCTGTACCTAGCAATATGTAATGCATCTACATTACAGTGAGTCTCGACTTTTTTTGCGATATTTCATTGAAGGTTGAACTAGTGATGGTGTGGTCGACGAATGTGCTACCTCAGCGCCTCCTACCGCCAGTTTCATCATCATCAACCCATTATGTCCCCACCGAGGGGCACGGGTCTCTTCTCTGATGAAGGTATAGGCCATACTCCACCACGGGGGCCTAGTCCGGAGTGGTGGTGGAATGGAAGACTAGTGGCTGGTCTTACTGCCAGTTTACTAAGACAAAAAGAAATTAAAGGTTTAGTGGAGTTGCAAATAACGTGTGTGAATGACAGTGTCGTGTCACGTTATGTCATAGGATAAGACCTAAAATATTCGATCGACAGTACCTATTTGTCACCTAATTAAGTACATTCGTCCGGAGAATTACATTAATACTAACAAATGTACTATAAAGTTCTAAGCCAGTACTTTAAATTAAGCTATTATTCCATTGTGGCCAAACTTTGTTGATACCGATTTTAATTGCCATGGTCAATTGGGCGTTTTCATGTATTGTAAATATTGCTATACCTAAATATAGAAAAATAGTATTTTGTTGGAATAGGTTTAAGTTTAAAATAATGCAAAATTTCAAAAGTTACGTTTAATGTTAGTCAAAACTTTTAAATCGACATTCTTTATCGGTGTTTACGTTTATAGCGGCTAACACTGTACATTTACATTATTAAACAAACCGAACATAAATTCTTTATATTATTTATTTTAATGCACTAACCCGTGCTAAGGAACAAATTTAAAAATAGCCAGAGGTTGCGGGTTCGAATCCCGGCATGGGTGAAATTTTTAGCCTCTAAATAGGTTTTTAAATTTGTTCCTTAGCACGGGTTAGTGCATTAAAATAAATAGTATAATCATGTGGGTACAGTGATATCGTTCCGATGTTAAAACCTAACTGCAAAGTAGGTAGTCGGGGCTGTAAGTAATGCAATTTGCTTAAGTCAGATGTCGCTGCCTGTACGTAATACAGAGAATAGTGTAAAGAGGTTCGAAATTTCACTGATGCCGTGAGTCGCCCATTGGCTCAATTGGTAGAGCGCTGGCACGGATAGCCAGAGGTTGCGGGTTCGAATCCCGGCATGGGTGAAATTTTTAGCCTCTAAATAGGTTTTTAAATAAATTCTTTAGTTAAAATAATATTTTTAAATTCTGCTATGGTGACAAATGACGAGATAAAGTAATAAATATTTCAGTCTTAAAATAAGGGACGAGAAACAGTCTTGCCTGAACTAAGTTTAGAAAGCCGGCGATATTGCTAATAGTTTCCGAGATTAATGACCCGTCACTTGCAAGTCAGCTATGAATTTGGACAGGAAATTGTCTATTGTTGGTTTTAAGACACCACCTAGACCGGGCCTGGCTTTCTCTTTCCGAATACTATTAGTGAATAAAATTGATGCCGCCGGTGCACTGACCCAATGGTCTCGATCTGCAGGCATGGGAGATTTATCGTTTTAATACTTTAGAAACATCAATTAGCTGTCTGCTAAATTGTACTAGATATTAATGCATTGAGCTGGCTGAGTAATTTCACTGTTGGTTTTTATCTAAGGCCTTTGGATAACGATAATAGAGCAGAACTATTGAAAAGCTTAAAAAAAAAAGAAAAAACCTATTTAGAGGCTAAATATTATATAATAATTGATATCGTTCCGATGTAAAACCTAACTGCAAAGTAGGTAGTCGGGGCTGTAAGTGATGCAATTTGCTTAAGCCAGATGTCGCTGCCTGTACGTAATACAGAGAATAGTGTAAAGAGGTTCGAAATTTCACTGATGCCGTGAGTCGCCCATTGGCTCAATTGGTAGAGCGCTGGCACGGATAGCCAGAGGTTGCGGGTTCGAATCCCGGCATGGGTGAAATTTTTAGCCTCTAAATAGGTTTTTAAATTTGTCCTTAGCACGGGTTAGTGCATTAAAAATAAAAATAGTATAATTATTGAAAAGCTTCTAGAAAGTATTGAACTGTCAACGACTGATAGCGTTTATCATCTAAGGCCACTTGCAGACCGACGCGCAGTAACTTGCTCAAGTAAAAACGACAGTGCCCATCGCAAAAAGTGATCACATGAACAGTAGTGGTTAGTACTAGCGCAAGCTACTACGTATTGACTGTAAGCGGTGTAAACAAGCTTGATGTAGCGAAAAAAACTGACAGAGCAGCTTCTGAAAGAAAGAAAGAAAGAAAGAAAGAAAGAAAGAAAGAAAGAAAGAAAGAAAGAAAGAAAGAAAGAAAGAAAGAAAGAAAGAAAGAAAGAAAGAAAGGAAGAAAGCAAGAAAGAGACACATTTATTGCATCAACAGCCACACACACAAAACACCTAACAAACAAAAAAAAAACTAAACGCAGAACTTTAAAAGGTAAGGTAGAAAACACAATTTAAGCAGTTTTGTCGCCGTGTGTTTCCGTTGCTAAAAAAGACAGCTAACTCAGCAGACTTAGCTTCTGAAGACATTTAGGCCTTCAGGCTTTATGATCTGCATTGAACGGTGGGCCAATTAAAATCCGCCGTAGGCCTGCGGTTGCCCGAGTAAAAGTAACTACATTGTACATAATTTAATTAATGTGAGATCGCTGGCAGGAAATTGCATCGGGACTGCGCGGAATGCCCATATGGTGATGCTCAATAAGTGGATCTTAAGACTCTCTGGTGAAGACTGGCTCATCGTTTACTTTTTTTAGAATTCGAGTTATTATTGGCCAGCAGCAAGCAGTTAGGTTAGTATTCTATACTCATGAATTAAATTTTAAAAACTTTAATACAATTCCTAAAACAGTAGAGGTCGAGAATACTCGGTAAATAATTTTTGGACTGTAACTTTAATGAGAAATTAGACAACGCAGCTTGACAGTTTCGCTTGTGTGAAGCATTTCCAAAAGAAAAGATCATAAATGGGTATTGGCATCTTAATACTGCAGCAGGCATCTTAATGTCCGGATCAAATATGTGGCACGCACGCTTGATGATCACACAATTTGACCAATCTATGATACTTACTCCCTTTTTATTTCTATTAGGGTTAAAGGAGAAACTCTTGCTAGACGCGAGCTTAGACTGTCAAAACTTAATAATAGGTCAAAGGCGTATGTAATAATAATAATACTGTCCTTTTGCATCTACTTAATGAGATGATTTCTACAGCGTCCAGTGGTATCTTCACTCACTAGATGGGTGAAGGGACCACTCCGACGCTGTAGTGCCTGGGACATGGTTTTATAGATGGTGTAGGCTTGTCCAGCACCTATACCATCCTGACACCTTAGTCGGCCTAGCCCACAGGAAAGACGAGTCAATACGTGCGGAGCCAACCAAGCCGCGGGGTTCCTCACGATGTTTTCCTTCACCGTTAGCGTGTGGTATTGCTACTACAAATTCGCAAATGTACGCATGTAATAAGAGTGTAACAAAATATACAGTTATATATTTGTAAAACAAGTATATTGTTCCTTTAGGAAACTCGAACTTCAGCTCAGTTACAGTTTGAATGTACGATGAAATTATTTTTTTATTGAGTATCGCAAGAGAAACGTCACCTCTATTTCTATTATAACCAACTGTGTAACGTCTACACTAAAGTCAACACTGTGCATTACCTGACAACCTTGTTTAAACATTGGTCATGTTTTAAGCTGCAATTGTAATTCTTTGTGAGCATCAAAACCAATTATTTATGATACTATTGTAATATGCCATATTTCTTACGATTTAACGAAATTACATGGTTCGTATACAGGATTGATTAATTAACACTTATTAGCTCGCCGACATCGGTTAATTAACTCCAAAACTGTTTCAATAACTGTTTTACGTAAATAATAGTCAGTAATTACCGCAAAGTTGCAAGCCCGCGTCAAAGACTTTTTGCAGCGATGCAAACATTTTCGTAGCATGCATGTATTTGTTAGAAAACACTTCAACACAAAAATATAGGTCGAGCAATTACCTTGAACACAGTCACGAAAAAATGCAACAATGACGGACACCAGAAAATAGAAACTGCGAAATCGGATCACCTTGTGCTTAATTACAATGAACGCTTCTGCATTCTGTTGTATGTGGATCGTTTAAAAAGAAAACTGTTCATGTGTACGAGAGCGCTAGACCAGCCGCAGGTGATCGCGTTTACGATCAACTTTATTACGAAGCATCGACGCAAGTCCTCTGATGACCGGATCGCATTCTTGGCGATGAAAATTCCAGACAGAGATATATTTAGCCCCAGGAATATCGACTACTCTAACAACAAGTTGCGAGGCTTACGTGCTACAGACCTATTAAGAAAGCTAATCCCAATGATGGTAGTGGATTTATATCTGCTCCGTGCTAATTAAGTGCAGAAACCAGAAGTTTGTACATTTATCGATATTAAATATCTTAATCTCTCGCGTTCTATACTTGGCAAGACATAAACAAGCTTAGTTAAGTCAATTGCATGTCTGGTTTTTATATTATTGTATTATCTTTATGAAGATTAAGGCACAGTACTAAGCCCGCCAGGTTGTAAATTATTCTTATTTAGGCTAACACCTTTTCAGCACGATCATTAATCTTCATACAAACTAATGCGGATTCGACCAGACACAACTGAATCAATTACGCTCACTATTATCAGGTCAAGAATCTACGTAGTGAAAAAGATCGATATTTAAAATAAATGGAACAAGACAATAAACCGATGTAAGAAAGTTCATGGTACCAACTGGTGCCGTACTGCGACCTTGAGCTTAACTTGTCCATTTATGGTGCCCGGAGTTCAGCCTTTCAGGTAATCAGATCGATGGACGATTTTTATAGAACACGTAATCTATTGTAAGCCAGCGACATTGACATTTCCGTAGCGCGAAGGAAAATCCCTCTGGCTTCTATTGTTATGAAAACGTGGGTTTGCGAGTTCGCATATTTCTAGGCTCAAATCACGAATTTCTTTCTTCGATGGAACTGTATTGTAATAGCAATACAGCTCCATGCGAAGAAATGTTCCAGAATTATGTACTAATTAAGGTGTGAAGCATTAGACGCACGCTTACTATGGATCCTGAAGTAGCCGTAAGCAGGTACTGTACGAAAACAGTGTCAGAATTAGGAATTTAAATCGCCACATTTCGCATTCACGAGGACGGCCGGCAGCGACGGCGCCACTTCGGAACACTAGACGCACTTTATGTAAATCACCATTGATTGCAAATCGGCCATCAATGTTACCGTATAATTCAGGAGAATACAAGTCGGAATAAATAAGGCAATCGAGGAGCGGAAAAGGGCTCTTCTATCGATTGGAGACGCATGCCCAAAGATGATTACAGTTGTAAGACATCTTTAGAGCTTTGAACTCTTGTTTGAAGACTGAAGCAGATCAAACAGTTTAGGGAAATAAGCTGTCAAAGGTTACGTACGTAGTGCCAATGAACTTGACGCATAGTGGAAAAGTAAACAACTTTGCACCACGCTACGAGTGGGTCATGCAGGTGCACATTTATCGCTTCCTGAACGGACCGACTTTATGTCGAATTCCACGATTCTAACTTTAAAGGCACCAACATACAAACATTTGAAATATTGAAATTCAATGAAGGAGCAATCCGTAGCACCGTTTCACTCGCAAATTTTAGGATACCATACGGCAATCGGCCGCTAGGTTTCTGCGGTTACGATGAAATGTTTTTCGCAACATATTTTTTTAAGGCAGGCCGCAAGCTATCATATTATACGAAAACGTCACGCACATTATTTGTGTCATATTAAAATGTGATACTGATGACCCATTCATTAGAGCTGGCCGGTTGCCATTCCTGGGACGTTTCCGGCAAGCGGCGATTCGTTCCGGCGACGCCTGAATTTCAATTGAGAACGTTTTCTGTAACGGACACGGCTGCGGCATGCGTCATGCAATCGTATTGTGCGATGATGACGGCGTCACACTCAAATAATTCACCGAGTATGCTCTCCATGATTGCATTGTTGAAAATAAATTCACGAGTATGATAAAAAAGATAACTAGTGCAAAAATGATAGCATCCAGACTGATAAATAATTTCGTAGTAGCACAAATTAGCTATGCAAATTCATTAGTTGGATGTTGTGAAGTAGTTAATAACAGATTAAACTTATAAAAGTGGAAGTTTCATTGTACATTTGAAACTTTCTTGGTATAGTCATAATTGTTCAAATAATTGAAATAAAAACTTACAAAACGAATTAATACTCTTTGTAACAATCCAGCTTCTTTTACAGTTACGTAGAAGTTGAAATAGTGGAAACACTGAGAAAATAAACCGCACCATAATAATTTCTCCAATCGCATTCCCGTGATAGGCTGTACCGGAGCAATCATCAACTGCTATAATGGGTCAATAAACCTATAGAGGTTTTATCAAACTCAATAATGTATTTCATATTGATACAGAACTAAATCACACTCCATGCGAATCTTATCTTACTCCTACGCTTCACCACTTTACAGTACTGGTTCATTGACTAATAATTTCTGCGGCGTAGTTGAGGAAGTTTTATGCAGTTTTAGGACAAAGGGGCCAAACACCAGATAAGATGCTTCGGACTGATGCACCAGAGGACACAAGCATTTTCTTCGTTTAGATTTTGTCCCAATAAACATGCTGGGCAGGCAGATTGGAAATCGCTTAGTCGGTCACATTTCTGCCGCAAAAGTCGGCTAAAAGTCGCTTAGTTGCTTAACGCTTCGTGCCGAAACCATGCTCCCATAGTTATGTACTGTCCACCATTCTCTACGATACAGGCTGTGCCCAGTGTAGGGAACATTGATTAATTCACCCTAATATTACTGTAATCGCACAAAAAGATCAATGAGCTACTAAAGTAGGCACTAAGTTAATGTATTGGTGTTATTTTCAATCTTTTTTAAACTCTGTACATTTTGCTTATTTTTGTGTGGTTCTTGTACATGTATGTGTGTGAAAATGTCAATATTTTTTTTCATCTATCGATATAATATCTATCTTACCATAATTACTGGTGTTGAATAAAATACTCTTTTAATTGTTAATCTAATCATTTCCCATCACGTCATAGGCTGTTTTCTTTCACTCAAAATGCGTGCGTGCTATGCGTTCGAGTTGAAAACAATTACCGATAAATGATGTGTATTATTAGTACAAACGATGAAATGGGTACGGAGGTCAATACAATACATATAACATAGCCGTTTCCACAGCTTGGTTATAATGTTCACATCTATTATCGGATTATTGAACCTCGCTCCTGCCCGCAATAACGGACACCGAGTTCTGAGCATTTTCAAAGAGTATAATTGACATATTATTATGATACGACATGTCATATTTCGTCATACAATACACTATACTTTCCTGACCTCAAGAGCTAGATAGATAGACTGAGATAAAGATCCAATAATAGATTTTCACACTGAACAATACTGTCGAGAGAATAGATGTGACTCGATAATTGGTGTAGAGAACTTATTAGCATCGATTTATTATTGGAATATTACAAGAAATAATAAATCGATGTCGGATGCGGCACTAACACTAACGTGACAAAGATGATAGTCTGGCGGTAAAGATAAACCATGCAAATAAGATTTAAAACACGGCACCCGTATCAAGGATGTTTGACTACGCAAATTGCTCGGTATTGAACGATAACAAGTGGCTACGATATCGGAAAAAAATGAGTACGATTTCTGATCTTACACGATAAGATTGCGGAGGCGACAGCGGACGACCAAGAACAAAGATGGTACACACAAAACTATTATTGCCAAAGTTACAATAACTAATGCAACTGTGACAATAACAGATTAATAAGTTCAATACGAAAGGTCAAATGTGTCGAGTCAGTTCCGCAGTTCAAAATGTTGTAAATTCTTTATTTCTGACGAAATCAATAAATTACTAGACTGAATTAAACAATTGAAGGTAGCTTAACTAATTAGTGCCGTAGAGTTCTCTAGAATTATTCTCGGAATGTAGGCGAGAGCCTCGTGCTTTAACTAGATAATTATTCGCACGCAAATTTGTGCAGGAATTCGGCATACCAACAACAAAATCGAGTAAGTAGGTTGGAAACACAAAACGCATTTACTTAGTAATTTTGATTTTATAACATCTTTTTTTTTATAACATCATCAAAAATTATCAAGATTCGTCTGAAACGAAGAAAAATTTCTGGGCCAGTGTCTTTGTCGATTGATTTTGACAAATAGCGCATGATAATTATTCAGAAACAAGTTCACACAAGTTGTCGACATTAAATATCGACATTCTTGGGGCGGCGTCATCTGTCTGACATGTTTATTGCGCCTCAACATTCGATACTGGTTGCTGGCTCTTTCTCTAAAGACTTGCAAAGCTGTTTTTTGTTGAGACGAAAAAGTGAGCCACTACACACAGTAGTGGCGGCACTTTTTTTAAAGCCAACGCGTCCTTGCGCGGCGCCATACCGTCACGCACCGACAGCCAATACAGTTGTTTGTTTAACAACAAATCTGATTGCAAGCGCGGTTGATGGATGACTTACCTCAAATGAGCCGAACCAGACTTTGCACGAAAGATTACAAATTCTTTGAGTCATTAAAGCTGATTAATATTTAGTCATTTGGTGGTATCTAGCTTTGTAGCGTGACACAAAACGAATCACAAATAATAATGAAAAAAAAGGAGACTGCGGCATTGGCAAGACAACTTAATAAGTTCTTACTCAAAGCGAATGCTACATACACGATATCACCATCTATAATCATCCCTTTTTTTTTCAAGTTTCCCGGTCTTGTGCCGCAAGCATCCAGCGACTCTCAGCCACCGTAACCAAGTCGTCAGATCAAAAAATCCCGCGGGGAGAACTGACCCACGTCAGAACTTGTCCCCCCAAGGGTCATCAGTTCTCCGAGCAACGTGCCCCCCACTGCCTCTTCGACTGAGCAATTCGTCGTGCTATGTTAATAATTCTTCTGAGGACCTCCTTATTCCTGATCCTTCTGCGGACCTCCTCATTCCTGATCCGATCACGCAGTAGAACTCATAACGTAGCTCTTTTTCGAATTAAGATTCATAAAATTCTTAGTTTACCGATTTTAACGCAATTCAGCGGATTTCAAAACGTCACCGCTTGTGTCATTAATTAACACTCTAATAGAAAGCAAAGTAGCGTTACTGTTGGAGGAAAATTATGTAATTAGATATGCAATAATGTAATTATTTTAGATTGAATTTGGTTTCTGGGAATTGTGGTCGACATTTTAAAAGACTAAAAAAACCCCAGGTCATGGATGTTTACATGTTTGTGATGTCGTTGTATCTGGTTCCCACGACACAGGGTATCCTAGTGTGGGGCCAGAAGCAATGTATGTGCCTGTACGTAAAAGTTATGTTATGTTACATTGAATTACTAGTAAGCATTGACATTTTGGAATTATTATAATACATTTTATGACATTAAATAACTATGACATTAGACTATGACATTAACAATTTTGTTGTATCAATTAATAGTATGCATTTTCATGTAAATATTGTAATGTATATGTGATCTTAGTTAATGAATTTATAAGTTATCTTTCAAAATTGTTTCTGAATAATGTGAAATGAAATAAAAAGAAGAAAACAATGATATTCCTTTACTTTTTAGTCTTCGTCAGAGAGCGCAGTCATTTTTAAAGAGACGAAAACAAAACTGACTCAATCGACAGACTTTACGATACTCAACTACACTCAACCAACAGTACATGCAGAAGAGACCGAGACATCCTGCGTCGCGGCGCGAACCACCACTTCCAGGGTTTTGTACAAACAAGTACAATTAACTGTACAATTACTGCCATCGACGCGGTTGCAAATTTGATATTTGTTTATTACATGTCAAATAACTGCAAATTTTCGGCTTCTGTCTGCGGTGAAACCCTTGCCTTCCTTGCCAAAATTCATGTTTCTGGGTCAACGGGAATTACCTCAGAGAGTTTCATAGGATTTCATAAAATTTTAATTTTCATGGCATTAATTTCGACTTCTTAGCTATATCCGTTTTTGAAAAAGTGTTTAACAGGCAAAACCGTGACAAACGGAAAACAAATCTGAAGAATTATCCAACTTGTGTTAATACAGGACGAGGAAAGGGGACTGGCTGATGGGCATTTGTTACATAGACTGAAGATCCAGTATTGTCTCGCGTCTCAATATAATATATTTCAAGAAGCAGAGCTGCCGTTTCGTAAGTCCACTTTCACCAATATAAGCACGCCAATAGATTGCACCGGCGAGTAGAAAGTACACGGACGGAAGATTCTTTCATGACGCTTAAGCCAACTTTATTTCGTTGTAAGCTGATATTAAAGACGCGCTAATTATTAATGAATTTTATTAAGGCAGAAACACTCTTTGATTTTTCGTTCACTAATTCCTGTTTCCTATGGCACGTAAGGACTATATACAGAATGGTTTATTTTTTTAGCTGCAGTGTTTTCTTCTTACACATATGGATTCTCTTAGTCGTATGTCGCTACAATTTTGATGTGAAAAATTCTTTAGGGAAACTTTGTGTTCTTTCGAATGATTGAAAAGAACTTAACTCGGGTCAGTGCCGCTGAATCGGGTGCACTCGGCTACTTCGGTCGGTGACGCAGAATACTTGAGTATATGATTTTATTTTCGAAGAAGCCAGGAGCGATACTTCATACCCAGGGGAGATACTTTTAAGAAACAACCAATGTTGATTGTACTTTTTATATTCCTAATATATTAATAATTTATGTGCCCAGCCATCAAACATCACAAAAAATAGTTAAGGAGTACAGAATTACATGAACTGTCAATAGAACTGACATTAGAGAATATAATAGAAAAAAACATAACATAAACTTACGCTTGTAGCCCGGAGGGGTAGTTAAGACCAGGATCCGCTCCTTGCCACGATCTTTTATGTATTATAATTTTGGTATATTAATACTAACAAATACTATAAAATCTATTCATCAAATAAAGTTGATTAATGTGTGTGATTTTTTTACCACAAAAACGACTAATTTAAATTCACCAGAAGAGACTGCTGACTGCTGAACTGTACAAATTGACCGAAAAAGACCCACAGGCCGTGTTCAAATCTTCCATAAATGAGGCAGAGTTTCGGCACGCCTGATTATGGTTGCTAACATTAATTACCGAGCTTTTGCAATTTAAGGTTTTCGAAGAACTAATAGTACATAATTTTAAAGTAGCGAAAGAGGCAAAGTCTGAGAGACATAATATTTGCGGAACATGTTTTACTTAATTTTTTTTTACAACAAAACACATGGTTTTAATTTTTACTATTAGATTACAATTATTAATCATGCTAATGGTAAGAAATTACAATACATTCTTATTTCATAGCGAAGAAAGATGGCTGGTCTGGCCAGGGGAGATACTTTTGAAAATAGTCTCAGGACCAGCCTGGGGAGATACCATTCGAGGGTTCATTGTGTGAATTTAGGTAATCTAAGTAAGATTAAATAACTACCATAATAGTAGACAACGTATTTTAAATAAAATAACGTTTCTTGACAAGTTTTGAAGAAAAAACTATTGTTTTCAGCGTCGCAGTGACAGCCATTTCCAAACATCGTAACAATACGAAAAGTAATGCTGGACGTAATTATTTAACCTTTATCTAAGTCACTACCATAGGCGTCGCAAGTTCGGCAAATATTAACTTAACAAGGATTTTGAAAAAAAAAAAAACCTTCAGGGAGATATGTAGAGAATTTTTATTTTTTAAATTTTGCATTGCCCAATTATTTGCTTCACTGTCACTGTCAGTAGGTACATGTTTTTAATTACAGGAAAGACTAGCCCAAAGTATGCCAACCCAATTGCAAAAACTGGTAGAATAACCACGGACCTGCCCCCTATTGACGTAATTATATTCCATATTGCTTCACAAACAAATTTCAGGCGTCATTGCGTGATTGACTAAGGGTGGTATTACACTTATCAAATATCTTTGTCCAATGTAAGATTTGATCAAAGAAATTGGACGACTTTATCAAATGTATTGGAAACACCGATATTTGATCAAAATATTAATGACACTTAAATCAAAATGGCTGCAAACAAGATATCGTGGACGATTCCAATGACAATTTTTTTAATAAATACTTTTTTTTGTTTTGACTTTTGGTTTTTCATTAATAACATAACGATAATAATAGCACCACTTATGCCCGGTTTCTGAGGTCCATTTAAACCCAGTTTATCTATTCCATAACGCTATTGATTCAATAACTAGACATTTTACGTTTCTGAACAGCTAAGCAAAAGATAAACTTGGTTTAAACTTCGTTCAACTTAACCGCCCGGATTTGGTCGTTTATCGAATCTATAACTTTATTTGACGTTTCAAGTGACATTAGACAGTTTAGGTTATTTTACATAAATTGTATTTCCCCTGTGAAAAACAACCAGAGTCTTGTTATTTTTATCTTGTTAGCACTATATTTTCATCCTAAATAATAGTTTGTTAGTATGGAGTACACTAGTTCATCAGATTCGGAAGTGATGGCGCTTGTTGCGTGCCCAAGTTTTTTTCTTGCCTTCTACTGTCGTTCCATCAGTTTTTTTTATTATCAATGATCGAAGCAAACTCTTTAGCTATTTCTATAAGCAATAACTTTTCTCGTTCCGTAAAGTTCTTGCTCCGTTTTCAGGGATCCTTTGTAGGTTCCATTATAACAATAGATACATACGTGCAGCAAGAAGGAAGAATAGATTAACACACAATTATGTAAAGTATGGACAAGTACCTAGGAACTGATCACAAATGTAAAAATGGAACTGATAAACAAAATTGCCGCACAAAACTAACATCTGACTTTTTTTTTTCTTGTCAGTGGTTAAGATACATTATTGGTTTAGTTTGTGAAAAAGATTTCTCGTCTATTAAAAAAAAATCTTACTGTAAGTTGATTTAAAACTATTATTTTAATTATTTTATGTATGAAAAGCCTGAATCTACAGTAGAATACAGATGAAATGCGTATGTTAAGAGTAGGCTTCAAAATAGTCCCATCTAATGGCGGAATGGTGAACTACTTATCGGTTCGATAACTATACGACCGTCCTGCGTGTACTCAGAAACGCATTGACAGTTAACTGACGTTTATTGAACTGATAACTTTATTGATTCTATAGCTAGTGAACTATTAACTGTGAACCTCAGAAACCGGGCATTAAAGACGCAATAGCAGCACATGAAGACGCTCCACGTTCCTCCATTTTCTTAAGACTATGCATAAAATATTGGACAAAGTTATTGGACAAGTGGAATGGGCTTACCTCAAAGAAATTTTATAAAATATTTGACAGCAAAATTGGACAAAGATATTTGATGAGTGTAATATCACCCTAACAAACATCCAACATAGTCACAAACTTTCTCATTTATAATATTATTAGAATAGTATTCTACTTGTTGACTTTAGGGACGCATCTATTTTATTTTACATTATTGGTGTGTAAAACTGATAAGAAACTATCAATAACATACAGAGTAGGCTTAACCGTGTCAATCTAGAACGTCACCCAAAGCATACACACACATAAGATCAGGAAAATGTAAACAACCTTACAAAACAAAAGAGATTAAAAACTAGCCTTATATTTTAACAAATTAATAATCTGAGAAATAAATATAAATAAATACTTTAACAACTCAGTTACATTGTATTAGAGATCAAAGCTAAACGAGTCTTTTTTAACTAGCGGAAACATCAGCCCTACATTTGCTACACTATTACATAAACACACTCAATTGAAGCGTTATCGTTCGTTATCAACCCTTGTATGTCCCCACTGCTGGGGCACGGGTCTCTTCCTGCATCGCAGGAAGGTTAGGCCATACTCCACCACGGGGGCCAAGTCCGGGTTGGTGGAGGATTGTAAGACAGTGGCGGGCCTTACTGTCAGAAGTTATCAAGCCGCCCATAAGGCCTCTGACATGGCTTAACGACTGTCATTATATGACAGCCGGCACCAACGGCTTAGCGTGCTTTGCGAAGCACGGAAGCGCTCGGAAAGATGCCACTAGCGGTAGTCACGGGACGCTCACCCATCCCGTACCTGACCGCGCCTGTTGTTGCTTAACCAAGTGATTGATTCCAATCACTCGGTTCGCCTAGGCCACGAGCGCTTCAATTGCTCAAATTGCTTCAATGGCAATTGAAGCGTGATTTGGCCAAATTAATATCAACAATGAGAGGGCTGTATCTCGGTAGAGGTTTCCGGTAACACCCGTAGGTCCGCTGATACGATCAGCGATCAAGACTGGGGGCTCATGTTACGCGGCCTTCGGCCAGAGACTCGGTTACTGGCGCGTCGGCGCCCGCGCAAGACACTAGACACACTTCGAAGAACGGACGGAAGTCTTGGGCACAAAGCCCGTCTGGGTTTCACGCACGAGTGACTCTAAAGGCGCTGCAGTTTTACGAGGCTCGATGTTTTGAAATGCATTCCGTTAGCCTCGTTCGGGTCGCGGCTTTCAGGAGGAAGTGTTCCGCTTCCTTGTCTAAGCTGCTTTCAGTTTTGTTGCTTTTAGAAAACAATGATTAGGCAACGAACGTTGAGAGTCAAAAATTGGTGCTAAACAAAAGATTACGGTCTTCGACCGATCTATCGATATCAACCCTTGTATGTCCCCACTGCCGGGGCACGGGTTTCTTCCTGCATCGCAGGAAGGTTAGGCTATATTCCACCACGGTAGCCAAGTCCGGTCGGTGGAGGATTGTAAGACAGTAGCGGGCATTGCTGTCAGAAGTTATCAAGCCGCCCATGAGGCCTCTGACATGGAGTCACGATTCCCATTACATGACAGCCAGCACCAACGGTTAAACGTGCCTTGCGAAGCACGGAAGCGCTCGGAAAATGGGTGACCGTCCCGTGACTAACCCTAGTGGATTTTTGCCGAGCGCTTACGGTCTTATTTATAAAAAAAAAGTAATAACCTACTCCTTTTTGGAAGTCGGTTAAAAAGTCTACTACACTAAAAACAATTCAGATATAATACCTTCAGAGAGTTAACAGTGAATTTAGAAAATTCTCTGAAGTTGTTCACTGCAGAAGATTATTATATTTAGATGGGAGAGTCTATTGAATAGTCTAAACTGTCCAAATAGTAAATTTTTAAAATGTCTTTTGAAGTCTCTGGGATATTTAAGCTACACGCTACTTAATTTGTTAGACGAAGCCGCACGACACGTTTTGCTTTCATTTTTTAAAATTAAAACAATGACTATTATTCTTGAGAATTTCAGTAGTGATTGGTATTAGTTTTAATTGTTGATCTCGCGAGATTGACACTGACATTGCTTATCTCGCAAGATCTCGGCTTAATGTTCTTGCGAGATTGTATTCCCGTTAATGACAATGATACGGGGATTAGGAAAATTAGCATGAATTAAAACTATAACTCAGGTCAAGAATCCCTTGAAGCTGCGAAAAAAAAAACTTTTAAGTTAACGTAAAAAATATACGACCGTTTATGCCGCAAAAAAACGTATATTTCGAGACTACCTACTTTCCATTGACCTAGAACTATGAAATTTGGCAAGTAATATCATATTCATAACAAGTATAGAAAACAACTGAAATCGATACAATTGGAATGAAATCATTCGATTCCTAAACTATTTGCAATATGAAAGTACCAACAAATTTGCACGGTACCCTCGCTGGGCGAGGCCGACACTCACTTGTCTGTATTCACCTCCAAAGCAGTTGTCTTGGTCCTTGCCAAGGCTTTCACCGCCCACCTTCCAGTCTAGGACTCTAAACAATACCAAACCGTAGCATAAACTTGGATACATTCTGGCTCGCAAGCAGCCAGCCAGTTTAGCCGCCGGTACACTTCGGGCCGGGCCGCTGTGGATTCACATCGCGCGGCATAAGCGCGCCTATCGAGCAAGAAGGGTTCTTCCAAGCAGCGCTATCTGTACAGAATACTTCGAGGCACCGGTCGTTGCGGGGTGAGTCAGCGGCGGCATTCCGGCGCACACCATGCGCGGTGCGTGTCAACCACCTATTTATGTCTCCTGCGCAGGACGACCGCGCAAATAAAACGGCATCAAAGGGACGCCGGATTCCGCACGGGCGTTCGCGCCGCGAAACGCAACGAAAACAACGCGGCGCCATTGTCTACGGATGAGTTATTTTCGCAAATAGATACGCGGGGTCCGTTGTCGCGCGGATTGGATGCAACGGGCAGATGTGTCGGCTGTGGAGACTGACTGGCCAGGAATGTTGGCTGCCGTGTGAAAGATGTCGCTTACTTCCACTGTCTTGGAGGTGTCATGGCGCCCGAGTTTATCATTCGTTGCAGGTTTTACACAATGGGCACAATGGGATCGTCCTGTAAAACTCGCAATGTAAAATTAATTCGCAGGCTCTCAGGCGAGTGTGTACAGATGGCCTAACGACGCTGACTGTACAGGAATGCTGGATGACATGTGAAAGATTTCTCTTATTATTAGACGAAAAACTGTGTTACTAAACTCTGGATAGATACAGGAGGTATAGGAATACTGTGTCATAACAACTTAGTTCAAAGAATTTGAGAGAGGGGGGGGGGATAAAAAGAGAGAGATTATATTCAGTTGCCCCTCATCAGGGACATGAAGCCATGTCTACTTGTCTGAGCGGCAATTTCAAGTTTCAAGTTCCCAATCCAGCTCGAGTATTGTCGCTTCCGACGTCACTATCCGACAAAGTTTAACAGGTCTAATGGCGATTGGATTAAAGGCGTAAATTTAATTACCTTCATTACCGTTAAATGACCTTTGACCTAGGAACATCGGCAATAATAAAATGAAATCTGTAGCTTTAAAGAGACTTACCGGCACACCTTGTTTTAATCAAATTAGGTTACCTAATAAAGTGTGATGTTTCATTCAGTAAGACTCTCTACATATTTTAAATATCTCTTAAAAATGCATTGAGGAAAACACCCAGTCCAAAAGAGATGTAACCCTCAGGGAATACCACTTGTAAACATGATCTAATACGCACGGATTCGCACAAGAATTATGTAAACAACATTATAGTTTACATAACTACGTCTACATAAATGAATGGACAGACCCATTTACGTTGCGGGCGACATTGCAATAAAAATGCAAAGGTTGACCTGAGGCCTGTTTCATAGAACTACGTACAATTCATGGTTTATTCGCTACAATTCATGGTTTATAAAGCTAGTAATGGATATAGTAACATGATAAGTATAATGTATTTTAGCTATTATTATTTTATTATATAATAATATTCTATGTATAGCATTTATGTAATATTATGTTATTTGATATGATAGTATATTGTGTTTACGTATTTATATGTCAGTTGGTCTAATCTATGGTGTGCTGTTTGTTGATGTGTTTTATATGATTATGTAGCACTGCCTCTTCTTACCTACACAGCAATCGATAATGGAATCTGATCACTTCAGCACGGGCTTGCCTAGTGAAGTGTTCAGGCACTTACTGTACTCTTAAACATATAATTTGTTAAGAAATAAATAAATAAAATTCAAACACTCCGATGTACATCGCATAGCTACAAAGTAGATTAACCCCATAGATCAACAAGTAGACTGCTACGCAATGTATCTCGAATGTCGTAATAATTTACAAATTGTAGTATAACACAGCCGTCTTGTTGAAAATTTTAAATGCCTATCAATAGTCAAGTCACTCGTTTCCAAAAACGCAACAACCTTTTTCGACTGCCGCGGCTACTCCATATATCGGCTAGTCGTTGAATAACCCTAAAGGAAACACAACTAGGCCACTTATAGTAAAACGGCAGCACTCACCTTTCATCCTCAGGCTGCTGGGACGACTGCGGGTCCTCCTTTCCGTCGCCGGCGTCGGCAGCCTGCAGCGCGTCAGGCTCCGCGACGCCACTGTCACAAGCATTCACATTCACCGAACCACTGACCGCGTGCGACATCACATTCACTGGGCTCCCGAAGCCCTGGCCTTCGTGGCCGGGCTGGCTGTAAGCCGTCGAGCTCACAGGGAGCGACACTACCGGAGAGTTAGTCCCCGAGACCGCAGCCTCCACTGGCGCGACACTGCTCTGAGACATCACCGGCACTACACTACCGTAACCCAATCCCATGCTAGTCTGAGATTGCACCACGTTCGCGTGCACTCCACCGCCCATACCCACGGGCAAAGTCTGCTGCATTGTCATCGGCATGTTCTGGTGTGCCATCGACACTTGAGGCACAGCCTGACTAGGCACATACATCTGGCCCTGATTGTTGACCTGCTGCGGCATGATGCCCTGCTGGGCCATGTGCTGCTGCACCGGCATCTGCTGCCCGACGTTTGTTGGCTGCATGAATATAGGATCTGAGGCGGGTATCTGCATACTGGGCTGATTCCCGTCCAGAGTCATCTGCATATTCTGCTGCGGTGCGGTCATCATTTGCATGTTACCTTGCTGTACATTCTGTTGCTGCGGAGCCATCGTGTGTTGGGGTGCCATCGTTTGCTGTTGATTGGTTAGACTTTGGAGATTCGCTGGCAGTGTGGAACCCTGTGGCTGATTGGCCATGGATTGCAGGTTGGAAGGAAGAGTGGCTCCTTGCTGCGATGAAGCAATGTTGGAGAGCACCTCTTGGGGAAGAGTCTGGCCTTGCTGACTCATTTGAGATTGTTGAGTGTGATATTGTGGAACATTATGTTGTTGCTGAACCATAGCTTGTGATGATGGCATGTTGGTATTAATCATTGTCTGGGTGTTGGGCTGCTGGTTCACAGCTTGGTTATACTGAGGCTGCACACCTGACATGCCCTGTTGTTGTATTTGGTGCATTTGCGGGACAACAGATTGCTGTGGCTGCGACGGGAGTTGGTGCATTTGAGGTTGCATTTGTGGCATCTGTTGGTTGGCACCGGTGAGCTGAGTTGGTATTTGCATCTGCTGTATGTGATTTGGTATCTGTTGATTCTGAAGGGCTTGGATCTGAGCCTGACTAGGCAAATGTTGCAGCTGCGGTTGCTGCGGGCCCATGGACTGTTGGCTTTGTAAATGATGACCCTGTCCCATGTTGGCCATGGGACCCTGCTGCATCTGATGCATTTGCTGCGGATTAGGCTGGCCCTGCATCTGTTGCATTTGCATCTGCTGCATCTGCGGTTGCTGGTTGGTGACTTGCGGCATCTGGCCCTGGTTTGTCATGGCCTGCATCTGCGGCATCTGCTGTTGCATCTGTTGCATGTTAGCCATCTGATTCTGCGGCATATGTTGGTTGATTTGCTGCATCTGTTGGTTGGGCATTTGTTGCATCTGCTGTGGCATTTGCTGGTGCATAGGAATCTGTTGCATAGTGATGCCTTGCGACTGCGCTATAACTTGTTGTAGCTGGTGCTGAGGAAAGCTCTGAGGTATCTGCTGCACTTGCTGCTGCTGAGTCTGCTGTGGGTGGTTCTGAGCAGGGTTCTGCATAGTGATATGAGTCATGCTCTGAGGGTGCTGTTGGGTCACCTGCTGGTTAGGTTGCAGGCTCTGGGCGGGCATTTGCTGAGGCATCTCTAACGGTGGTGATTGCACAGACACTGACTGCGTAACTGGCATTTGTTGTTGCACTATGTTTAAAGGCTGGGTCAACGACTGCCCTGGGGAAGCAATAGGAAACTGTTGATGCACATTTTGATCTAATTGTTGCACAGTGGGAGCATTACTTTGAATATCCCTAGGCCCTTTATTATTCAGATCATTGGGCAAATCATCGTGTTGACAATCCGTTATCACTACACCACTGTCTGGAGCCTGCAGCGTGTTAGTTTCTGTCACATCCAAGTTATTGTTCAACGTAATGGGAGCGTTCTGCTGTGATGTAGTGTGATCCAAATAGTCCATACACATCCATCGGCCTCGTCGGAACGGCTCAGTACTTTCTATTTTCACAACTTTGAATCGTTCATTTCTGACATGCTCTTGGATTTCTTTCATACCTTCCTGTGGTTTGGCATTCCCTATGCTGATAATGTTGCCTGTCGCAGCGTTAGTAACACTAACATGCATGTCATTCACTTGGGCACTATTACTATTTGGCACTGGTCCTCCTAGAGCGGACGCGCCGTCCTGACCGACGATGGCGAGGCCGTACTGAGAGCTGGTGGGGATCACCGGAGCACAGCCTAGCGACGTGCTCGACGCGTTGTAAAACACATCGTCTTTTGAGAAGGTATCCTCTGAGTAGCTCGGTGTCTCATTCTCTATGTCTGTCACCCTCGAGATGTCGTCGGTGTGAGATTCATCTAGATCGTCGGCCGAGTCCTCTCCTGCGTCTGTGCTCACTCGAGAGCCGACCGTCACACTCACACTGGTGATCTGAAACGAAGATATTTTCCGTGGGTTATGGGCGGCCTGGAGACTTGTCGGGTGAGTCACTCCCTTCTCTGACTCGTTCAGTCGAAGAGATTCACTTGTAGTACGGTGAACGACGTTGTTATATTTGTTTTTCTCACTATTTTTGTGTGACTTTTGAATAAGATTGTCAGCCATTATGCCGTCCGATTCGAATGACTATCTAAAGAAAATTTCACTGCTTATTGGCTTCAAAGACATTTGATAGACTTTTCAATCACAACAATATACGATATATAAAACCATTTTACACTCACAATTTCACAATCACAATAATTTTGCTAGAGAAGTCCATAAAATCCATTAGTAAACACGCAAAGTTGAGAACATCTTTCAGACGGCAGCAACATGGCGGCCATTTATGCGCAATGCACTATGGTTGACAATTCGCAATAGACTAAAGACAATGTAGAGCAAAGTGTAGTTCGGTTTTAGAACAACAGGTGGCAGTAAATCGTGCAAGCAAGATATTATATGTTTGCACACTATGTTAATTAAAATACTGCGCAATATTACAATTATAATTATTTGCTAAGAACATTATTGTGTTACTCTACATTATCTTAAAGGTGTCTAATAATAATAACTGGGTCACTTACATTCATGAGTTTCTGTGCAAAATCAATACAAGACACCACCACTTGTTTGCTGAAATACAGCAAAGATAACATGTCTATAATTTGATGCATCAGTATCGACATATATTTTGTTGTAATAAGAGGCTAAGTCTGATTGCCAAAATATTAGAGAGCTAAAAATAATTGGAATGATAATAGACAAGTTCCTTTGGCTGTACATTTTTTGCCTTATGTTAGTGCTGCTATTAGACACTAGATGACACTAATCAATAATAAAGGGTTCTCAATGTGGCCTCTAGATGGCTCTGTCTTCAAAACTTAAAAGCAAGAAGGGGCGTGGGACGGGGGCGCGAACACGGAACAAGACGCGACGGGGAACATACTAATTATATTCACAAAGGAAAAAAGTTATATAAATTTCATACTAAATATACTGAAGGGACTTGGATTAATAATATGTCTTTTCCCCGCCCCCCGGGTGTAGGAACCCTTTCTGCGTGGTCGGTCTAAAATATTTTTTTTAATTTTATATTGTATAAAACAGTAAAATTCTCCGAGGAAATGATAACATTTTGTTCATGAGAAAATCACTTAGAAAATCATTTGTCCTTAGCACGGGTTAGTGCATTAAAAATAAAAATAGTAAAATCACTTATTTCAGTAAAGCCTCATTTCAAATACGCAGGTACTAGGAAATTTAAAATTTGGGTGTTGGTGGAAAATTCAACTCGAATGCGCTTTTTTTTTATTTTTATCTTCTTCTTATCTGTTGGAGTTTTCGTAGTTTCTTGGAATTTCGTTGCATTCAGCCAATTTTTTTTATGTATTGGTGTAATTTTATGCAGCCTAATTTTTTTTCGTTTACCTTCACTAAATTAATCGTAGAGGGAGTAGTTCTACTCTATCTACGAAATTAATATTCTCAAAGACAAGAAGTAGAATATTGATATGATAAAAGAGGTTGACATTTCTTGAATAGAGAGTTGTACTAAAAATGTTTTAATATAATCGGAGAGATCGTGTTACAAGTGAAAAATATAACTATTCATAATTTAACCTGTGGAAAAGTCAATATAGGCATGCGATACAAAAACTCGCCATACAAATCGGGCCCAAACATAACCTCACAACTTGCACGTACGTAACGCCTTAGGTATATAAGTAATGTATGATGATTGATGAAGCAGTTGTCAATATTTGAGTTATCTCGTAAAATAACGTTTCAAAGCACATGCACTTTGCCTTCAAACCGCAGTTTTATATTGAATTCAATGAAAAATCTAAATCTAATAATGTTTTTTGTTTAAGAGTAGGTATTATAACTTTATTTTTTTAATTTTTTGTGATACCAAAAACCCCGAATAGAATATATTTTTCCGTTCTTAAGATTTCCCTAAGTTTTTATATCTACATCGACAGAACATTACATCGTGAGGAAACCTAAGTGTCTGAGGTGTTCAAATACCTCAGCGCTTGAAATTGCCAATCCTTGGTGGGTCAGCGGTTATTAAGCCCATACGTAGTTATATATTAAACGGGTCTAACCGCGATTAATTATTAGGTAAAACGTAATTACCTTATTTCAAGGCGTTTTGGCAGCGTTGCAGTAAAGTTGCCGTGGTCATGGGTAGACTGAAGTACAATCAATTATTGTGGGTAGTCACTTTTAAGTTTTTCGCAACGGACCGACACTAAGGTAATCACGTTGTACCTAATTAATAACCGCGATTAGACCCGTTGAATATATAACTATAAATGTATGAGTATCGCGAATCATTAAGAAATACAATTAGGCCCATACTCTTTCTCTAAGAGAAGGCCTGTGCCCTTCAATGGAACGTTTATAGGCAACCTAAAATAAGTTTTTATATGCAATTTATGATATAAAAACAATAAAGCTGTAGGTGGCTCCACAGTGTGCGCCCTCCTCGGCCTTGAGGGGGGTCGCTCCCGATGTGGGTTTAGAGGTCCTTAGCACCAAGGTGGTGTTTAGTGGGTAGGCGCACTTCTTGTGAGTACCACATTGGCAGCACGGCCGGGTCCGTGCTGTTATGCATGAGCATTCACCACCTCCCTCCCCCGTGTCCTCAGGAGGGTGCCCTTTATAGGGCAAAAAAAAGTTCCACAGTGCAGTTTGCGGGATCTCATGGAGGCATCACCCGGCGCTCGCAGTGGCGCGGTTTTGGGAGCGAGATGTCTGAGAGGAGGGCGGCGCTTTCGACACGAAAGAAGAAGTTATAAAAACAATGAATGAAAACAAACAATGGCGACCTCTGAGGCGTAGCGATAGCGCATCAGCCTACCATGCAAGAGGTCCCGGGTTCGAATCCCGGCTGGGGACAAAAAAAACCCTAGGTCTTGGATGTTTACATGTTTGTGACGTCGTTGTTTCTGGTTCCCACGACACAGGCTATCCTAGTGTGGGGTCAGAAGCAATGTATGTGCCTGTATGTAAATGTTATGTTATGTTAATGACTCTCCAATCTTAGACGTGAGTTCTCACTTTTTTTTTCGTTTTTTTTTTGTGTGTTTATATTATTTTTATTTTATGTGTTCTTGACGAAATTGTATATCTTACTGTGCATGTATTTTTTTTTATTAAGTGTGACATGTAACTATTTTATTTTGTATTGACATTGTTACCTTAATATCAGTGACATGTATTATTTCGTAATGTTTTAAACATTGTGTCTTGAGTGATGATTAAATTGTTCTCATTATATGAATGAATGAGCTAGGACGAGCGAACATACTGATAGCATTGAATTATGCTGATAGACATTATTGCTTAAGGCGCTTCGGGGTGCTACCTACTAGCGCCACCAAAAGAAAAAAAAACCTTAACTTGGGTTGACATTCAGAGACGAAAACTAAGCTAAGACCAGTCTCAGAAATGTCAAAATCACGTAGGTACTTAAAAATATTTCGTATTCAGAATCGAATCTTATCAAGTTGAGTATGAAATGGTAGGTACTTAGCTAAGTGTAAGTAGCCAATATTGGTGACTTTACGTGAACTTAGAATAGTCATCTGTCATTTGGTTCTCTTCACATTGAGGTTACCTACCTTTTTGTCGTATTGTTTTGGTTTGAGTTTGTGAT